>CM045577.1:11247399-13647399 GCA_024721215.1 Cheumatopsyche charites
TTTATGCAACCGGTGGACAATGTGTCCCACGGCCTCTTTGTGCAGTATTAAGAAAGCACCCACCTTTCGCATTCCATCCTTCCTATTATCTGATGCAACTATTGTCCAGTTGCATTGCACCCGCTTGTACCCCTATAAATCCTTCAATACCAACTTCAAATATGTAACACCTTTGTATAGTTTAATAAATGGTCCGGCCGCAGATGCAACTGCCACCACCACCATCTTTACCATCCTTTGTTGATTATATTATATATTGTACAGAGAAAGGAGGAGACGTGTCACTCTCATTCACTTCGTCACTTCGTTATTATCGAGTCATTCACTCTCGTTCAGACTCGATCTTCACACTTATTCCAATCTTCATAATTCAATCTCAGTCACTCTTTTCTCTATCGACCAAACTGTAATCTGGAGTATAATAAATCTTATTGACTCATCATCGACCTTTTGACTGATGTACATCAACTTCTCGTCCAACCTTTAACTGGAGCAGCTGGTACTCCTCCTATAACTGGTGCAGCCCTCCTCCCATAACTTGGGCAGACGATATCTCCTCCCATAACTGGCGCAACCGGTAGGATCATAACTGGCGCAGTCGAGCCCTCCTCCCATAACTGGCGCAGCCGGTAGGATCATAACTGGCTCAGTCGAGCCCTCCTCCCATAACTGGCGCAGCCGGTAGGATCATAACTGGCGCAGTCGAGCCCTCCTCCCATAACTGGCGCAGTCGGTAACTCCGAAGACTGATGGCAACCCCTCCGGCATCGAGGATTCCACTATCTATTCGACCAGGAGCTGTCATTGGGTGGGTTTCAACCCTTCACTGAGGAAGAAGAACTTACAAGATTTTTTTACGAAGAGTCGGTAACTCCGAAGACTGATGGCAACCCCTCCGGCATCGAGGATTCCACTATCTATTCGACCAGGAGCTGTCATTGGGTGGGTTTCAACCCTTCACTGAGGAAGAAGAACTTACAAATTTTTTTTACGAAGAGGAGGTGACATTTACGAATATTTTTTACGAAGAGGAGGCGATAATTAGAAGAAAAATTATACGAAGAGGAATCAAGTATTACAACAAAAGACGAGTGAACCTGCATAGTTGCAACGGACAAGATATGTTTATTCATATTATTTATTCGGAGACTCTGAAGAAAAAAGATTTAAGCCCTCACTTTGGACTTGGATTTTTCTCGACCAACCCCAGCCTCGTGGACTGAACCTTATTTGGCAACTACCAAGAGCACGTCAGTTTGGAGCTGTTGTTCGGGTGGACTTTTCGAAGCCTTTACGACGGAGTTAAGCAATCTATAGCAGAGAGACCAGGAGGACTAATTAAGCTGAAAAATTGTAAGTACAGCTTGACATTTTTTGAGACCATTTTGTGTCATATTCCTTATAATAAACTCCTTAAAAATCGGGTAAAATTTATTAAATATTATAAATTTTATAATACGATAAATAAAAATAATATGATAAATAATTCAACTAACGATAAAATTTTATTAAAATATTTTAAATGATAATAATTCAAATAACTTTAAAATTTCAAACGATAATAATATCATGGCTGAAAAATTTAAATTACTTGAAGTTATCGGAACTATTCCATTATTTGACGGAAACCCAACTCAATTATATGGATTTATTGAGAGAGTAGAATTATGTCTTGCAATTATTCCCAAATCGAATGAAAATGCTTACAATTATGTTTTATATTCGAGTATTAGATCAAAAATAGTTGGCCCCGCTGATAAATACCTATACATAAAGAACACACCCTTAAATTGGGACAATATCAAAGAAACTCTTATAAATAAATATGCAGACCCACGATCAGAATATGATTTAATAAGTGATCTTCTAAAAATCGAACAAAACGATGATTCAATAGAAACATATTACGAGAAAATATTTTCCTTTCAATTAAAAATTCACAATTGTATTAAATATTCTAAAGATGATGAAGAAATGAAAAATATGAAAATTAAAATTTATGATAATTGGATTTTCAATAAATTTATAGACGGGTTAAAAGAGAAAATAAAAATATTTATGATAACTATAAATCCTATAGATTTAAATGAAGCGTATCAAAAATGTAGAAAAATTGAAAGTGTATTAGAATCTAACAATTCATTTGAAAATAATTATGATAAATCTAACAATTTTCAAAATAATTGTTCCCAAAATGATAATAATCAACATCAAAATAATAACGAATTCCATAATTATAATAAATACAATCGATTTCGTAATACTAATAAACGAAAATTTTACGAAGCTAATCCTTTAACATATAATAACAAAAATAAGGACCTAACTTTTAGATCATTTCATAATAATCCCAAAAATTTACGATTTTATTCAAAAAATAAATTGAAATCAAATTTTAGCGGTAAATCTCGATTTTCTTATAACAATAATAAAAATCAAAATAATAAATCTCCTCGAAATGTTACTAATCATGATACTTACTTTAATCAAAATAAAAACAAACCGTTGTTTAATATGCCTGATAATTCTGATGAAATTCCCATTATTTATGAAAATCATTCAATAGATATTGTTACTAATCAAAATGACGAAATAATTCGCCCAGAGTTAGAAAATGCTTACGAAGGGATAAAAATTACGGAAAAATATATTAATGCTTTCGAAAACCAAATAATTTTTCGAATAAATAAAGATAATTCAACAATAAAATACGAATTTAAAAAATATTTTTCGAATAAAAAACGCTCTATTCTCACTAAAAATGAATTCACGGAACGAGATATAATTAACTGTTTTAACTTACGATTCGACCAGAATAAAGCTAATTGTATTTTATGTAATTGCGAAGATACACTAAATATCATACGTAAAGTTCACGAGAGATTTTTCGGAAATTATATTGTTTTTAAAAGCGATACCTTACTAGATGATATCGAAGATACAGATAAACAAAATGAATTTATAAAACATGATCATATTAAAAACGACCATTGTAGCATTAATGAAACTTTACTGCATTTACGTAAACTTGTATATTTCCCTAAGATGAAACAAAAAATTGTTAAAGTAATAAAAAATTGCGTAGTATGTTTTGCGAGAAAACGTGAAAATAAACTAATTGTAGGAACTCATAAAAGAAAGAATTTGTTTCAAAAATCGGTTGAAGAACGATCTTTAAAATTAAACCCTTATACGCAAATTAACGGTCGAATGAAAATAAAAGGAGTATTTGATGGATATAATAGCGATAATAAACCTTATTATAAATTTGTTGACAAGCAACAACGGAATTTTCGAAAAACACGAAATCCGAATCCACAAGAATTACAATATAATCGTAAAAATCTAAAAAAGAAAATCTTTCCACTATACGTAAATCACGACGTTGGAAGAAATTATAAAAAAGTTATTAAACCTGGAAAAATAAAAATTTATAAAAAATAATTTAAATATAAAAGTTTTGAAATAAAAAAAAAATAATAATCTATAATTATAACTGATTTAATAATAATCGCGAATAACTAATTGCGAAATGATTAATAAATCAATTATACGAATAATAATCAATATTACTATGTTTTAGATATTGGAACGAACGATTTAACTAAAATTTAGATGAAATTAAATTAGAGAAAATATGTATTAGCTAAAATTGATTTAAATATAAAATAATGGAAGAAGAGAAACGAATAACAATTGATTAAATAACATTTAATAAATGATTAATAATTAATAACTAGAATTGAAATAAATATAAGCATATTTTCAGACATCGAAAAAAAAAAAAAGATTTAATTAAATTTTGAACTTACAACGAAAATTAAGATAAACATCCTAATTAAAATTTAGATCAATAACGAAAATAAATGTAAACGATTTGATAAAACTTTAGATTAACAAAGAAAAGAAAATATGCCTGTTCCTTAATCCTAAAATACATATTGGTTCTCTTATTATGTCTTGATGTACCATGTTTTTTCATTAGAGATATATTATGTAAAAGAAAATTAACTTGCGATATAAAGAATGTTGTAATGAGCATTAGATTAATTATCCTTTTTTATATAATTGTTCAAAAGAAAAAAAAATCTAATGATAATGAAATTAGATGGACCATAACTATTACTTGATAAAGTTCAGATTTTCAATTGTAAATGCTAATGTGTATGCATATAAATTTTATTCACAAATTACAGCACATATGTTTGTATAAATATCTACTTTTAGCAACTGATTATATATCAATATATTTTTTGAAATATTGTTCTAATGTTTATGCACAAGCAATTAACTGTGTCCTATAAATTTAAAATTGTAAAAAAAAAAAAAATAGGGAGAAGGAAAGAAAAATGTGTAACAATTTAGATTGATTTGATTAACGATTTTGATTGACAATTTGCATTGATTAACTTTATGACTATGTATGAATACTAATCGCTAAATTGTACTGATATTATAAAAATAATTATATAAAAGATAGACATTGTAAATTTCTTCTCTGAAGGAATAAGAATTGAATAATATCTGTAACATATCAAAAGCTAAAAATGTGTACCGCTGTAATTTCCCTGGAAAGGAAATTCTAGGGGTGGAGGAGTTATGTCACGCTCCTAAATATAATACGTGACATCACAATTACCTTACATTAACGCTATTGATTGATAGGGTATCTATCTATTATTTAACAACATCTTTTATGCAACCGGTGGACAATGTGTCCCACGGCCTCTTTGTGCAGTATTAAGAAAGCACCCACCTTTCGCATTCCATCCTTCCTATTATCTGATGCAACTATTGTCCAGTTGCATTGCACCCGCTTGTACCCCTATAAATCCTTCAATACCAACTTCAAATATGTAACACCTTTGTATAGTTTAATAAATGGTCCGGCCGCAGATGCAACTGCCACCACCACCATCTTTACCATCCTTTGTTGATTATATTATATATTGTACAGAGAAAGGAGGAGACGTGTCACTCTCATTCACTTCGTCACTTCGTTATTATCGATTTACTCGATCGTCGCACTTATTCCAATCTTCATAATTCAATCTCAGTCACTCTTTTCTCTATCGACCAAACTGTAATCTGGAGTATAATAAATCTTATTGACTCATCATCGACCTTTTGACTGATGTACATCAACTTCTCGTCCAACCTTTAACTGGAGCAGCTGGTACTCCTCCTATAACTGGTGCAGCCCTCCTCCCATAACTTGGGGAGTCGATACCTCCTCCTATAACTGGCTCAGTCGAGCCCTCCTCCCATAACTGGCGCAGCCGGTAGGATCATAACTGGCGCAGTCGAGCCCTCCTCCCATAACTGGCGCAGTCGGTAGGATCATAACTGGCGCAGTCGAGCCCTCCTCCCATAACTTGCGAAAGCGTAGGTGAATTAGTCGAGAATTTATCGCGTCTGATGGAGCTTTGTGCGAACCTCGATGAAAAAATTCAATGTCAAATATTTTTTTTATAAATTGTTTGTTGTTTCAGATATTTTAATTCTATTATTTTAGATTTGTCGATTAATTATTTACTTGAAAGTGTAAAAGTAGAACCGCTAAGAAATTTCGAATAGTAACTCAAGTGCTTGAAAAGTTGTGATAAAATCGATTAAATTGAATCTATATAGAAAAGGCATTTTATAATTGATATATTTTATTGAAAATATCGAATCGAAGAAATATCGACAAGTGCTTTATTATGGACCATCGTATACTTTATAATACTAAAGACCACCTCTCAATTTTGGATAAAATCGATTACTAAAGTATAATATTATATATTAAAGACTTATTTATACATTTGATCAATATCATAGATTTTGTATGGAATTAACATGTGGTCTAAATTTAGCAGTATAAAACTATCGGTAGTCCATATTTGTCAATCTTCTTCTATAAAAATGTCATCAAATTGTGAGTGAAACCTCTCATTGCTTACGTTCATTTCGTTTATATACCGATATGAGTACAATTCAGCATATGAATGAATTATTATGCGTATTATCCTATAAATGTATAAAGTAGAAGAATAATGGATAAGAAAAGAAGCATACTTACTATAGAAAATATCATGACGGGTAATCTTCCCGTTATCTTGACAATAGCACCTGCTGCTGCCGAAGCCAGAGCATTAGAGACCCCAAAGCATATCATAACGTATCCAATATTCTTTATGCCGTAAGCACATCCGACATAATCCTGAAAATATCGAACATACTTTTTATTATCGACGAAATGAAAAATATCCCGGTAACGAACACGGTCGGTCGTGAATTTTAACGACGGTGCACAATTCGACGGCGTGCGAAATCCCTTCGTCCGTCTCATAAAAGGGCATTCAATCCAGATTTATCACTATAACTTAACAGCTGACAAAAGGTTTCGCTTAGATTCCCTTTACAATGGGGAAACTTGAAAAATGGAGTGGAAAAACTTCTATCAGCGTTTTATTTATTGTGAAGCTTACGCGTGTCTGTCTCTGCGAGTGTCAAACGGAAAATGATCGAGAAACTTTTTGCGTTTTCCCGGAATCATTTGGTGAGTTTGCGTGGAAAAAAAAGCATGTGAATTTCGTCCTTTAAGGGTTTTTATGGTGTTTGGCTGGAGTTGGATTTTCTTTGATGCGATCTAGCGTCGTTCGACTATGGGGAAAAATGTTATATGGATATACGCGAAAAACATATAAATTACCGTGCTACCGAAGCATCTGTTCCGAAATTTAATTTCAAGGAGATAAATGTCATCTGCAGGTTTTTCCTGCATCATGTACTTTGACAAGATTTATTAAGATGCCCAGAGAGGAAAATGTTTTATCATTTCGTTGTTTTTGCGATGTCCTCCTTGTTCTACAAAGAAAAAATATATATGAGCGAGATTAACCAGATTTCTATCGCTTATTTTTTTGTATACAATAATATCGCTTTTGTACTTTATATTTTCCTTTAATGTTTTTAACTGTGATCATTTTCTTCTGACAGCTTCCGCTCGGATAAAATTTATTATTTCAAAAAAAAAGTTAAAGAATGTTTGAAGAGGAGAAATCCTGTACTTTGCTTCTTTTAAGCAGCGATAAAATATATTTTCTATTTTCACACAAGTAATTTTAACCCATTTATACACAAATTTATCAATTAATATTATTCACTTCTAAAATAAAGAAGTATGTCGTAAGACAGATACTCCAGAGAGTAAGTCATAGTGCATACAGATGTCACTAAATAGATCGAATTTGATCAAAACATATATGACTGAAAAGGTCAGGGGGTTTAATTTCGAGAAAAGCGCGCTCAAAATTGAGCATGTACCTACATGTAATAGGAGGAGGTGGAGTAATTTGATTATATATCTCGGTGCAAGTTTCAAGTTCGTTTATATCCTTTAAAATTTATTATAAAATATATGATCGTTCTTAAAAATGATTTCTGTAATTGTTACTTGTATCCATAAGCCTTATCAGTCATCATTTATATAAATAAATTTATAAATAAACTCAGATCACAAGATAAACGCCTTACTATCTCACAATATATACCCTCAACATAAACCCGACCGACTCGGTCGAATAACGCCGTAAAAAATAGAATTATTCAACATCCATACATCATTCTGTGGTCCGAAAGAGGAGAAAAAAAACCGACCAAAGACAAGTTTTTTCGATCCCCACACATCTGAGAAGCTGAAAGGCGACATTTCAGCGTTGCGGAAAAGCGCTCACGTCCGAATAAGAAAAACACCGAAAGTGGGTCAACGAGCGGTCGCGATTTTCCGACAGCCCCTCGAATGATCAATCTTACCGAATCAAAGGATCAACAGGACGAAGATGAGTCTTTCGCACTCGAATGCCTATATATGTGTGAGAGTATAAATAAGGTTTTTTTTTCGGAAAGTGTGCGATAAACGGGAAAACCCGGTTAAAATCCCGTGCGAGTTCGCGCGACCGATACATAAAGCGTGCGGAGGAGACTCGTTTGCTGTGATGTGTTTAGATAAAAAAATGTATATGCTGTCGTATGTTTTTTGAAAAGTATCTGGAATGAATCTAGTTCAGTGTGTATAATATGAATTTTTCGTTTGATTGAATTATAATTTGATAGTTTTTCTGAAAAATAAATCTAATGATGCAGTTTTATTTGAATGAATTTGATTGTTTTTGATAGCAAAAATACTATTTTGTTTGTTATAATACTCCCGATTGATGTAGGAAAATTGTGTATGATGAATATTACCAATATATCTATGATACATTAAATTGAATAAGAATATAATCATCCGAACATTCAAGCAGGCACGGAGTTATAGAAGCTACTAGATTATTCTATTTGGAATGATAAAGAAACCACAAAATTATTTATTAATCTGAAAAATAAAATTATAAGTTCGAATAATAAGCAGTATCGAAAATATTTATAATGTTTTATATCTACATTTTATTGGAAAAACCCCACCACATTTTATTTGAAAATATTCAAATATTTAATTTGTCATCGTTACGTATATTTTATGATAAATAAAAAAAAATGATTATTTCAGTTTTTTAGGATGTGGTTTTTGAGTTTTTGCACATATATGATAAAATAGACACAATCAAATATAAAAGTGGGTTTTCAATATTGCGGATTCATCAATATAGTTTGTTCGAATTGCGCAACAGTTGTAGGTATTACTATACGAGTATTTAAAACATTAGATTTTAATAATTTATTTAAAAATAATATTTAATTAATAATTCTAATTGTCCTTTTTAATTTTCAGGTAAATACAGAAAACCTGCAATGGACCGCAACAAGCATTCATCTGACATTCACGAAGGTAATTGGATGGACATTTTGAATAATGAAAATTCAACCCACAAACAAAAGGAATCTGCTTTTAAATATGCACGTCATAATTTTATGGAGGTATGTTTATCGATATTCAAAATACACAAAATCAAATACAAATTTTTCGAATACAGCATTAAGCAATTATAGATCGTTGAAAAAGATGATTTCCTACAATTGAATATCAATTCTCTTAAAAGAGTTTTAAGGCCCGACGATTTGAAAGTATCTTCAGAAGAGATCGTCTTCAAAGCAGTTAAAAGATGGTTGGACTTCAACAATGTCAATCCTTACGATTCTCTCGATTCTTTATTGGAAGTCGTAAGATTGCCCCTCGTATCTCCCGAAGTGAGTTTCATATAATTTCTTATAAACCGTTTTTGAAAATTTTCATTCATTAAGATTTATCATTGCAGTTTCTATTGACCGAAGTATTGCCGTATGCCTATCACATAAATGATAGCCGACATTATATTAATGAGGCCTTGCGCTATCACATGATTCCTAAGATAAGGTCGGAACTTTCCAAAGAACGGACAACTCCAAGAGGACAATCGAAAATAGGTTCTTCTAACATAAGTCCTTCGATAGGAGGATATCGTTCAAATCGAGTTCTCGCCGTAGGAAGCTGGGATTTCAATGTGAATCAAGTTTTTTTGATCAAATTTTTCATAATACATTTAACATTGCATGATTATAAAAAAGGGATTTTCAGACATCATCGATAGTAGAATTATACGACTACGACGAAGATAAATGGACTTCATTAAAAAAGCTGAATATTCCCACAAGAAACTATGCAGCCGCTTTGGTCAAAAATGAATTGTTGATAATTGGAGGATACGATGGAAACGCAACAAATGCAGTATGAAATATGCACTTAAAATCCATTCACGAAATTTGTTAATTTTCTATATCAATTATCAATTTTAGGTTTATTCGGTGGATTTAAACAATGGACATGTCACTAGGATTGACAATTTGCACGAAACTCGTTACAACTTTTGGGCTACAGTTGTGGGTGAAGGAGATAATACCGAAGTATACATAGCTGGTGGTCATGGTGCCTTTGTTTTAAGTGGAGTGGAAAAGTATATTTATTTTATAATTTCAATTAATTGTATTTTTTGACATTAATTTGTATTGGTTTTTATTGTATTAATTTATAGATGGAATTGTGTAAGTCGCAGCTGGGTGAGATTAGCAAATATGAACGTTGCTCGAGAATGTTGTGGATTAACAAATCTCGATGGAAAAATTTATGTCGCTGGTGGTATTAATGGCACTGCTTACTATAACAGTATGGAAGTGTACGACATCAATACCAATATTTGGCAAATAGGAGCTCCGATGATCCAAGTCAGAAGTTTTTGCACAGTGAGTACACTTCAACGTAGATAATTATAATAATTTATATATAATTTAAAACGAGTATCTGTTGATTGTGATAGATTTAAAAGATTATTATGTAATAATTTGCAAAAAAATTGTAGCTGGCTGCCAGTAAAACTCACATATATGCGATCGGAGGTCACGGTTTATATTTTGGTTCACCTTTGCAAAGTGTAGAAAGGTTTGATCCAAGGACTAATGTCTGGATAATGTTGGCAAATATTATATCCTCTGGCATTGTTGGTGCTGCTTTGAACGGTGATAAGATCTTAGTGGCAGGCAAGTTTTGATATTCACATTGTGATTTTAGCGAATTTAAGATAGCGTTGAGATAGATAAAGTTGTTTGTGATTTTCAGGAGGTTGGAGTTCAAATATTGCAGAAGAATACGATGTGAATACGAATACATCTAGAAGATTGGCTCCTCTTAATTTTAATCGATCTCTTGTTACGATTATTCCACTACCGGGGTATTTATCTACGCTTCAATTTACATGGTGATGATTTTAATGTCGATCAGTTTTGTGAAGATTGCAACGAATATGGTATTGAATATATGTCTTTGATTATAAATAAAAATATGTATTAGTTATAAAATTGTAATTAATTGCTAAAATAAAAAAAAAGACTATTTTACAACAAATTTTTTTTTCATACCAAATACATATATCCACATATAAAAATTATGTAAAATTTATTTTGTTTTCAATCAAATAAGTATCTGTGGTTAAATTAGATAAACCTAATCAGATATTTTCAAAGTTTAGGAACCGTATTAAGCCGATGTTGTTTTATTTGAATGAATTGGATTGCTTTTGATAACAAAAATATTATTTTTGTTTGTTATAATAATTCTGGTCGACGTAGAAAAATTGCATATGATGAATATTAACAATATATCTATGATACATTAAATTGAAAAAGAATATAATCATCTGAACATTCAAATAGGCACGGAGTTAAAGAAGCTTCTCGATTATTCTATTTGGAATGAATGTTAATAAAACCACAAAATTATTAGTTAATATGAAAAATAAAATGATGGGTTGGAATAATAAGTAGTATCGAAAATACTAATTATGTATTTTATACATTTCATTGGAAAAACCCCACCATATTTTATTTGAAAATATTCAAATATTTGAATTGTAATTACCACGTATATTTCACGATAAGTAAAAAAATGATTATTTACGGAAACGCGTATTTACATCGTGGAAAAAAAAGTGTTTCGGAATAAATCAACGGCTCTTTTCGATCCAAAGCTAGATTGTTCGTGTCGGTATACACACAATAGGACATTCTGCCTTTTTGCGTCGCTCTTTCATTCATTCCACAACGGTTTGGCTTTACGGTCCGGGGCACTTTTACCGATTTTCCGATTTTACGGCCTCCGATAGTAATGAATATAGGAAAGTTGTGTCCGAGAGAGCGACTCCGATACGTAAATCGTGTCTCTTTCGTATGCAAATGATCAATTATTGATGTTTTACGTGAAAAATGTTCGCGTTTCCATACGTGGTGTGAGACGCTTTTCGATCCGAGCGAGAGTTTTCCCTTAATGATCAATGACGTTTTTTATAGAACGACAACGTTAACGTTACGTTTTTTTGACATCGAGTCGATAACAATAAATGTCGAAAGCACAATGAATATCGGTACGAAGATGAATGGTTGTCATTATTTTCCTGCATCGATATATGTGACATTTTTCCTCTGTTTCATATTCATCGAGCGTTTTCGTAGTGTGTTGTGAGTTAAAGTAATGTCAGAAATTGTTTTGTTCAAAGTTACTTTCAAATATAATACACGCATGTGAGAATATTAAGTTTCATATATTCGAATTATATCATTAAAATGTACATAAAACATTAGCATTTTAATCACGAAGCACTAGAAAGCTTTCTAATTTCGCAGTTTCGTGAAATTACGTAAGTTCGAAGCTTAGTTTTGTTCAGACATGTTATAAGCCAGCTTATCTATTTAATCGAAAGGAATTTCTTAT
Source organism: Cheumatopsyche charites (assembly GCA_024721215.1). Taxonomy (NCBI): domain Eukaryota; kingdom Metazoa; phylum Arthropoda; class Insecta; order Trichoptera; family Hydropsychidae; genus Cheumatopsyche; species Cheumatopsyche charites. Next base: position 11,259,620 of record CM045577.1, read on the forward strand.
ATAAGCTTTTTTAAAAGCAATATCAAATTAAAAAACCAATTTGAAGAAAATTAGAGTTTTTATTTTGTACTTAAAAACGTTAGTTCTATGCAACAGCAATTGCGCTGTAAAATACACTTTCATGATGCTGTGCAACACATTCAATAAAATTAATGAAGCTTTAATCCAACGGGGCTGATACAACAAAATTAGCTCGACCGATATGCAAACATAATTCAAAAACATTAGAGAAAATAAATTTTGAACCATTGAAGAATTTTAATAGAATTTGACAAAAACACGCGTTTGTTTTCGTAGCGATCAAATTAAAGCATAATTAAGGTAAATGATAAATTTCAAATTCAGAGCATGAGTCAGTGCCGCATACAGAAATATAAAAAATATGAAAAAGAAGGGAAAAAATTAAATTTAGAAATTTTGCGAGGGTATAATGCAAACAAAAATAACAGCCAGACTTACAGGAACGAAATTGAAACAGTTCTAGCTTCAGAATCGTGAAGCGTTAAGAATCACAAAATAATTGTATTTTTTTCCGCTTCTTGAATTGAACATTCGCGAGCTCCGTTTCGCCTTTTTCAAAATGCACGCATCCAAAATAACAAACGGAAAAATAACGAGACAATAATAGAAAGAACGCTTTTGAATTGCAGGAAGACTGAATTTGTACGTATACCTATGTATCTATGTGTGCTATTTTATATTCAGAATCTCAGGAGTTGACAAATTTCGAATATCCGCAGTAATTTATCAACGATTTTTTCCCTGAAGATTTCAATAAATTTGTACATATAAGAATGTGCAGCGGTGTATTACTTTGTCGATATGAATATTCAGATCGGAATCATGAATAATGAAACGCACGATTATTTATGAATACGACTCCTTGGCTCTGGCGAAAAGTCTTGGTGAAAGAGCGACGTTATTTTGATAATTTGGAATTTACAGCCTGAGAGATAAGGGTAAATGTTTTGTAAAAAGACATTAGTTAAATGAATGCGGAATAAATTTGTAATCAGCTAAATCAGATGTTAATTGCGGATGAAAAATTTATAATGTGGAAAATTAAGATAAACATCGATTTATCGAATGACTCAAGTATGATAATTAAGCTGTTCAGTGCATAAAGTAGCTAACTTTACATTTTGATTTTTTTTTTCAAAACATTTGGTAAAGTCAAAAGTTTTTCATTTGTTAAATAATTAAAATCAAAATTAAATTTAAAGATCTGAAGAAGAATCGTTTACATAAATGATGACTAAATCTCACAGAGAGCAAAAGTGACCTTTTTATCGGAATTAAGTTAAGTTCAGTATCATATACAAAACCATTTTCAATACTAAACTCAATATCGATAAATAAGATCACTTGTGCTCTCTGTGATATTCATTCGTCAAATGACACAATGGGAAATTTTAATCACATTCGAAACAATTGAAAATTCAAGATTTTCATTCGTTCGCATTTATTCAAAGAAAACCTACTTAAATTCATTAAACGAGTGCACGCTTCACCCAGTGCAAGCAGCACCACTTACCGACAAAGTTGTACAGTTTTAAGTGTGAACTCTAGACGGTTTACTGCAAACAAAACAATTTTCAGCGAGTCTGAAAAGCTCGCAGACATTGTTAACGTGGAATGACGATGTTTCGCCGTGGCGTCGACCCCTCTTTTAATTATTATCATTCATGAACAATTCCTACGAAACACACAATGCACGATGCGAGAGTGGAAAAGAGAAAATTTGATATAAAAAAAATATATGGAAAACTCAATTATTTCCGTTGGATTGGACGCCGAAAATCCGTTAAATTTTCATAGGGAGTTTTCCGCGGAAAAATCATATTGCGAAGTCGCGTTTCGTTTGCAGTCTGATGCATCAGAGTGAACGTGCAGCGGTGGATCAAATTTTTAATATTTTAAATGTGTTCTATTAAATAGCGTTTATTTATCTTAGAAATATTTAAAAATAAGGAAAAAAAAATCGAAATATTCTAAAACATGGTTTCCCAAACTTTTTTTTTCACTAAAATTATCGTCTGTATCGTCTAATAATATCAACCAAGTATTGTTATCATTATCGATTAATCGACGAAATCAAACTCACCTCAAATCATTGGTTAGTCGTGTTAAAATTATTTTTAACCCCATATCTAGGGTAGGTTTTGTTATAGAAAAAATATGAGACTGCCCATATTTATTAATTGAGATACGTTTAAAATCTTATTTACATGTTTGATGTAGACATTTTTACCCATAATCTTCAGATAAAATTATTTAACAAACTTTGCATCAATGTGAATCTGTATTCATGAATTAATTCCAACACAATTCTATCCAGATTCAGAATATGCATTCGACCGCAGCATGCAGTTTTAAAAAAGTTAACTCGGTTTTGCAAAGCATTCGCAATTTTCGAAAAATTTAACACTGGCATAGAGATAACGTTAAAACAATATTCGCATAACGCTTCGGTGGTCCACTGTGGTATAACAATGAACTCGTTCCGGTGATATATGCGATACTGAAAACGAGAACACTATTAATATATAAATCGTTATATATTGTACGATATATAAGTGCATAATTCGTATAAATATTCCCAGTGCGCTGCACTACGAAAGATCATGAGTGCACTGCTGCATATATCATGCTAAATTACATCTAGATGCATGAACTGGTGCATTCGTTGGGAGTGTTTTAAAATTTATAACTTTATCAAATGAAATTTCGAATGAAGCGCGTATCGTGAAAAATGTTGAATAAAATTCATTAGGACAGCGAATGTTGTAGCTCAAATCTAGTGAACGTGCGCAGTAATGACTTTATTATATGTTGATGTAGCTTTCGAAGAATTTGTTATTATATTCTACATTATAAACGTTATAATAAGCGCACATTTTATAGAAATCCACTATATTTCGTTTACAAAGACTGAAATTTAATTAATACCGTTTGAATAGAAGGTTGATATTCCGAGAAATAGTTAATCCATTTTGATGGAAAGTAATCAAGTTCGCTAAATTTAATGTTATTTTGAATTTGAATTTCGCTACGAGCACTTTCTTTGAATTTCCAAATAAAACGTTAGAGCGAAAACCTTAAACCGATTATTTAATTTCAAAAAAAAATATTAAAATGGAAAATATTTTTTGCCATATTCACGCATCTGTTTTCGACCGACTATGGAATTTTTCGAAACACTTTTCGCGCGATGAAAAGTTTCGTTTAAAATGGATTGCTTTGTGTTCCACCCTCGACCAAGTCTCAAAACTCTCTAGGGCTTTCGGCCGAATAGAAATCTATATATCATATTCGCGAATCGACGAGCACCGAATAAAAATTTCGCGAAAAGTTCCGCATTTTCTGTGGAAATATGTAAACAATTCGTACGTGTGTATATCGATAGCGAAAAGGCACGTAGATGATATATCGACGTGCGGAATAATACAGTTTTCCATGTAATGAATGATAAACAAGATTATATTTTACAAAACCCTTTAATTTTTGATCAAAATATGATATCATTTTCATACTAAAGTTAATTATAATTGAAAGTTTCTGTTGAAATAACAATTAAGCTGTAAGTAGTTAGTTTCAAAATTTTAATTTTTAATTGCTTCATTCGAGTGTATTTTTTTTTCTACAGAATTGTAATCGTTCTTATTATTAATGGATTCAAATTTTATAGAAGAAAGAAATTAACACTTTAGTTGAGTAACTAATGATTTATACTTCGTATCTTATTATTTACTTTATAGTTTAAGGTGTCTCAATATTTAGCTTATTCATTATCATTTTTTAAAGAAAACACAGTTTTTCCAAGAAAAAAAGAGCAATATAAAAATATTATGTACGAAAATTTTCATGATTCGAATAATATACAAAAATGTTTGATTCATATGAATATTTCATGCGAAAACCGCAACTCAAACTTTTGCCAATTGACGAAGTGCCTCAATCACAATAAATATTACAACCAAAAAGGTTCAACATCAAAAGCGTTATTTTCCCAAGGATACATTCGAAATATAAATAGACCAAGAAAATATAAACCAAAACTCGAAGGTGGTCGAAAACTACGTACACATGTACGTTGTACTTGGAGCCCCGACCTCCCCTTTGTAGGCCGCGTAAAACTTTACAAAAACGTTAATACAATAATATTATACGGCAGTGTGTGTTTTGAAACTTACAGAATTATAGTTGGCCGCCATAAAAGCCTGTTCTGCACCTATGAAGGACGTCGCAGGAAGCAATAACAGTTGATAAGGTTCTCTGGTGTGTTTCAGTGTGGCCAGCAGCTTGGAAACGGCCGTACCCTTGGGGACCATCCTTTTCCCGGAATATCTGCGGAAAAATAAAGACGGGAAAAAAAACCGTGAGGCTATCACATTTTGCTTCGGAAAAATCAAAAATGTATTTTTTCGCTCGCAGTCCGCGACTGTGAATAAAAGCCAATCTTGCGAGACGATATTGGAGAGCGCGAACGTTCCTTAGACCCGATCCAATCGAAAGTATGGAATTTTCATCGGAAAAAAAATATAACGATTTTTATTCGATACTAAATATGATTAAAAAGTTTCTGTAATGTCTCGAATGAAAATAGAGAGCGGTTTGATGAATAAAAAAAAAATTTTTTGTCGATGATGATTAAAGCGAGCAGGCGTTTCGTTGAAATTAACTTGGAAACAATACATCGGACGCCGCACAATAAAAGACGCGGGAACTTTTTACGATTTAATAAATTATTCAAATGTGCCCTTTCTTGTGAAAACTTTTGTTTACATTCGCCTGTCCTTTAAAAAGTATGAAAACTGAATTCGCAGCGTTTGAAGCGAGATTATTACTCCCCGATGGCATAAGTATGAGAAAGACCGCTAAGTCGTAACACAAAATTATTTACACCGTTTACATTTAAATAATCTATCTTTTAATCAATAATATTAAGAAAATATAAAGGTGTATTAAGAATTAAAATATTCTTTTTATATCATCATATCAAATTAGGATATTATTTAATAGCAATTTTTAAAAGTAACTCAACATCTTACTCATTACATGCAGTCACTCTGATTTTTTAAATTAATATCTTTCAGATTTATCAATGATGTAGAATTTTATATTTTACGTATTTCAATATATTTTTCAACGAATTTAACGAAAAAACAATCAATTCACAAACATCACATCGTTCATATCTCTCAACCGATTCTCGCTCACAATATTCGATTAAGCACAACATTTCCCGACATAGAAAATTATTTCGCAGAGGTCACTCGTTCCGGACGCACCCTCGAGCCCAATTCGAAAACATTTTAACACAACAGAGGAAATTTTTCGAAAAATTGAAAAGCCTCCCTAATTCGATTATCGGTCCCCAGAAACCTGGGGCACTACCTTCCGTAAATACCTCAGCCACGTTCCCGATCCTTCGACGTTTCCTCGCGAAAATTTGCATAGCGAAAACCTGATCATAAATCAAGTGTCGACCGAGGCTTTATTTTCGGTAATAATTACCGAAACTCGGGTACGACACATTCCGCGAAACTATTTCAATAACCGTAGATTTCGAGCGGTTCGAAGGCCAGATTATGGCGCGCGATAAATTTTAAAATTTCGCCACTAACTCTTTTTAAGCGGCGATCTTTGTCACAATTAACGCTCTCGTATAAAGGGACATCTTTTTATTATACTTATGAAAGATTAATGTGAGAATGCGCTCTTACTTTTTCCTTGTGTGTGCGAAAAGCGGACTTTTTCTCGTTCAATTCCCGCGTGAAGTTTTTTTCTTTTCCGTTGTTTCTGACAAATTTATTTTTTTGGCGCTCTTTTTTTTCGCTGGTCTATTGCAAACTTTCCAAATTTATCCGCTGCGATGTCGGACGGAAAAGCCGTAGCACGCTCAGTACAAACAAACGTGGATTTCGAGCAAAGGTTCAATCAGAGGCACACATTAATACTGTATATAGGTGGATTTGTTTGCTCGAGTTTCGGTCGAACAGAGAAAAAGGAAAATCGTAATTGAGAGAAATACATAAAAATAATTATAATTTAAATTAATTATTAAAAAAATAGAATACCTTTTCATAGTGTCTGCTCCGAATGCAACGAGAAGCGATGATATAGCCATAAGCATGAGGAAAATTCCGGCTATCAGATGAATCTTGCTCGGATCCGGTTGTTCCAAAATAGGATTATCCTGTAATTGTCCCATTCGATTATCTTTTAATTATAAGTCTATCAATTGAATTTCGCAGATCGTCGAGTGTCGAATTTTCAGAAAGAAATACGATTCTACGTATATGCTTTTCGTGTTAAATTGATCGAATCTCGTTAGGTACGAGTTCGACTGTCGGAAACTTTCCTCTTACGATATTTGACCTATCAGTTCCGTAATTGGGTTTATTTTTGCTTTTTTAGCGTATTTGCCATGATACTAAAGCGACCTATAAATCTATATATCGAAGCGAAAACTATTTCATTACAATAAAGTATGCAACTTGGATCATTAATTACGTAATTTCATTAAAGTGCTATAAACATAATGTATTATATTGATATTTAGACCATGAGTCTCCAGCTGAGTTAAAATCTCATGAATTTGTCGCTCATGAATAGGTATATAGGACTAGACTCAGTTGGATATCTATGAAAAAAAAAATGCTCTTTAAAATCAATATAAAATACATTTACATAGGTTATAGGTCAGGTTAGATTTGTGGTTATAATTTCTTTACATGTTCTTTAAATAGGTTAATCTGAACAATCCCGCAATGTTTATTTTGTTCAAAATTACAGACAAAATGTTACAATTGTTCAATATGGAGAAATATAGTCAACGTCTGAAGGATTGCTTGATTTATTCAATTTTAGGAAAGTTTTATGAAGTTTCATACAGTGACAAGAACATAGTCGGTTGCTTGATTGCGGAAACTTTGATATTAAGATGATAAATTAAATTAATGAAAATTTTTCGAAATTATAAAAATGAAGTGACCACAATTAATTCCACTAGTGTTTGGTATCAACTCGTATGATATTGTATCAATATTGGAAATTAATACTATTTAAAAATATTCAAAAATCACAAAAACACACACAAATCTCACAAAACTGCGTCATACATCGTTCCAAACGAAATCTTGCAAAACAAACGTGCAATGAAGAGAAACGTTTGATTCATAGCCGACGCACCTTAGATTTACGACCTTTCCGCTCGTACGCAATACGCGCCGAATTTCAAAACGCCTTATACACACACATCCAAATATAAAGCTGATAAATAAAAATCTCACATTTATATCGAAGGCTTCGTCGCAGCTTTTGGCACCGCAACAGTTCTGAATCTTCGAAAGCCTCGATAGACTAGCGTTGTCGTATTGCTCGTACGACAGTCCCATGTCCCACGAGCGCAAGGTGACGTTGGTGTCGTTCGATACGTTCTCCATGGACAAGACTGGAATTGAATTTTTTTTCTATTTATTTTGTTGAGAATCGAATGAATTGTGGAAGATAAGCGAAGCTCGGTCGGTGGGAAATGTTTGGTCTCAAAATAAATCCATTAAGTCTGCCGCGCTCGCGTTCTTGCGTCTATTGCGAATTCAATTATTTGTTCGGAATCGATATTGAGCGCTTTCGAACTTTAATTCGTTTCCGTTTGAAAACTTGTCGTGTAACCGGTGACGTACAATTGAAATGTGTTTTCGACTTATCTGAATATTTTACTTTGCATACGTTTCATTTCTGAAAAGTTGCACTGCTCGGAAAATAAACGCACTCATAGATTTGTATGATTTGCTTGATATAAATAATCTTGATTAAAACAAGAGATTCTTGAGAATTCTAGTGAAATTTAGATAATTTTTTTACATTATCATGAATCACTGATCGAAATTACATTCACGATATTATCTAAGGTATAGTTAAAGCGATATGTGCTTTGTCTAGTATAACATCACATAACTATGCCGCAATTTCCATACATAATTTTCAACTCTAACTACATTTTCAACAAGATTATCAAAATAACTTTTTAAGATTACATCATCGACCATTTCCTTCTGTAGTTAAAAATTAAAAGTACTAAATAAATAACCAGGCATTTAATTGATATATTTTTGCTCTTTGGAGCTCATCTGTTATTCAAACCGATAACAGAATAGAGTCCTATAATAATATAAAAGAAAACTAAAAAAATATGACTGGAAGTGAAATATGTGCATAAAAAAGTAAACATTAATTTGAAAAAGTATACACTGATGCAACTAAGCATTTGACTGTAACAATGTAACATCAATTCGTTCGACTTTGAAACTTCTATAAAATACGTTCAATCGCGAACATAAATCGCATCTATATTTTTCTCACTAGTTCGAACGTAGCATTTATCGGTTAATTAAACCGAGCAATTGAATTGTCCGGCAATGGAATTAACTGTCCGCCCCGTTTTAGGGGTGAGTTTTTAGCAATTACTGCGGGAAGGCATTTTGGCAACAGATACGTAGCCGGAACGATGCAAACAAACGAATAAGCGAATTTGATTTTATTAGAACAATATTGCGAATTTGGTGTTCGTTAACGAGCCGAGCTCGAAGCGTTTGCGAATTGCACCGTGAAATTTATTAGAAGTGTTAAACGCGCGGCTAGAGATAAAGTGAAGCGCGCGTCTGAAAACGTCTCGTGTTATTTTGAGATATAAAATAATATTTTGTGCGTTAAAATTTTATTGCACAATAAAGGAGACCTTGTGCAAGTTTATAAAAGTGTGTAAAAAGACCGCAACATAAGAAAAAGTGATAAAGAGATATTAAAAACGGCCATAAAATGAAAGCTGAAATATTTACGCGCACAATATATGTATTACGGGCGTCGGTTTTTATTTTCATTAGAATTTCTTTCGGAGTGACATTTTTTTTAATTTCATCAAAATTTAATATTTTCTGATGACAAATTGCATTTTTTCGCGCGAGAGAATTTTCTTGAATATTTGAATATTTTATTTCATATTTGAAATTTTCGAAAAATATAATATTATTCTACTACAGTTAAGCTTTTTAAACGATCAAAACAATGGTTGGCATAGTACCGAAACGTCGTAGAAAATTTTAATAAAACATTATTTTGAACGAAAATTCTTTCATCCGATTAAATTTTACTAAAAAACAAACAATAATATTCCCATTTTCCAGATACTTGTATAACCGATTTGTGGAAATATCAGAAACTTGATTTCAATTTGGATTCAATGAAAAATCTTATTGTTCATTTTGAAAGTTATTTTGATTTCCAATAATAAATATGAGAATTTTCGTATATTTTAATACGATGAAAATAACACTTTTGTTATTTATTTTTTTAAAAGAATATTTTCAAATCTGAAAAAAAGTGTAAAATATTTGATTTCGATATAATATTTTATACGTAATATCTATTTTATTTTAGTATTATTAAGATGACCTACTCGGGCGATGTTACAAAAAGATACGCATGACCATCAAATCTGCTCAAATATCTTATTTAAAAAAAAGTCTGAAAGTCAACTACCCTTAACTGCAAAAGAGGACAACATATAAAGACGCATTCACACGACTCAAGAAACAACTTTCCCACAAAAATATTACAAATATACAAAATTTATTTCTCTTGTTAATAAATTAATTTATAATTATATTTTAATCAAGTATACATTGATATTCGATAAAAACCTTTGACCTAGTCCCATGATAGAAATTTTACACACATCTCAATGGGGAGTATTGGAGCACATTATGAGCGATCGGTAGCTGTCACAAAGTCGAAGGTCGAAATTAATGGTCAAAGGCTGGTCGCCAATAACGTGTTTAAAGTTCCCTAATCGAAAAGCGCGTAAAACGCCTGTCATGTGGACGTGGCCTTAGGGTGTCCCGATGTGTCCCGCGCTGTCCCAGCAGACGGGACCCGGTCCAGATACGCTTTTCTGCCAAAGCATTACAAGTTTACGGCCCTGCTGAAGAAGGGATACCGACGTTTTGAATCGGCATTATCGGGACCTTCTGTTATCGCCTCTGCGACGATGGTTATTCTCGTTTCGCATCGTGAACACCACAATATAATATCGTATGATATATAATAATATTTCGTCTTAAGCGTTATGCCGCGTTTACATTATGGCCGTTGACATTCATGTTGTCATTGTTTTTTTCCTTCTAACTTCCTCTCTTGAATATGTGTGAGAGGGAATAGATATGTTACAAGTATAGGTCATCTACACTTTATTATAATTTTATTTTTATTTGTACAGAAATTTCTTTGTATTAATTCGATATATGTAGGTATTTGATCTATTTTGATGGAACCATTTCGTATAGCATTAAATTAATACATTTTTTGAATCAAATATTCGAAAGAAACAACCAATATTCTATATCGATGTATAAAAAAAAGACATGAGATTCTTACATAGATTCGACAGTAATCGACTCTAGCATAATGAATATGCTTAATCGAAACTGTATACACAAACACTTTAAATTGCTTCACCATGAGCTGGTTTGTCAACTCTCGAAGATATTTGACAATATGAGAATTGAAAATTTTATAGAGAAGAGTCAGTAACTCGATTTGACAACGTTTGTTATTTGTATAGTGTGGTCCAAACCATTTGAATGATAAAAGCATCGGCAATACGATCGGCAATAGCCATAATGTAAACGCGGCATTAAGATTATCTCGCACGCGTATTTCGATTCGTCGATGCGTTCGTTCGTCTTTAGTTTCGGTAATCGGATTTAGATTTTGCTAAAAGCGAACGCGTATTAGAGCTATATAGAATAGAATATATGCATGAGAGGTTATAAATTGTGAAGGGAGAAATCTTGGAGTTTCGTTCTAGGTCAGCGTTATTTAAACTGCCTGTTTGTGTTGTGCGAGATGTTGTTTAAATATGTAAAATAATATCTGGTTCGGTGGTGAAATTTTCATTCCGTAACAGATAAGCATTTTATAATTCATTCAGCTGACGCAGTAATTTTATAAAATTTTTCATCAAAATATTTAAATTCCTCGAAATTTTATTTTGTACCAAATGAAAAATCGTTAATAGCGCGAAATTTAATGTGCAGGTATTAATGCAAAATTGAAATAAATAGAGTGTCATTTGCAGCAATTTGCATTTTGTACCCAAATAAACATAACGCGCTAAACACAATACGATTTAATGGAAATGAACAAATGAACCGAACTCAATTCCAAATCTGCTGCATTCAACAATTTATAGTCTGCAGCGAAATTGTGAGCAATAACTTTGCCCTAACCGTGTACTAAAATACGACGATTCCCACGAAATTAACGATTATAAGTTGAAACAAAAACGATCCGAGCGTTCGCATTAGTTGATTGGAACCGGAGTATATTAGCAAAGGTTCGTGCATTTTTTTGATATTTTTTTTCATATATCGTAGAGCACTAAAAATGTATATAGTACCTGAAGATGTGATGAGATTTCCCCACACCTGAGCCATCATGTAGAACATGAAAAACACTCCGAAGTATCGAGTTATCATCATGTCGGTCGGTTGAGCTGTCACATCTGCGTAAGTCTCGGATACCTGTAAAAAAACCGAAATCGACATATGAATACGAGTTGTTTATTATAAAAGTGGCTTAAATCCATCAACACAATCTATTTGATCAAAATTATAGAATTTTTATAATCTTTGTTGATATAATAATACTCTCAATAAAGTATAGTTCAAATCAATGATTTTGAATTGAGTTAAATAAATGAGCTGTTATGTGCATAACGTGATTAACTTCATAAAATAAATAGACGAGAAAAATGATGAGACACACTCTTGCGTTTTTCATTATCCCTCAATTCCTATAATTATTTCATTTATTCAAAATTATAAACATACAAATTTCATCTATAATAAGCTAAATATATGATCAGGTACATTAGAGTAAAAATTCAATTAAAGTGACTTTGAAATAAATGATTTGTTTTCCATTGGTCAAAAAAATCTAGTCATTTAATGATATTTATCATTATAATTCAAGAAAAGTATTTCAAAAATAAAAAAATATGAATTTAACAAATGCTATGATTTTTTTCCTCAAAAATTGAGTTAATCACTGTATGCACTGAACGTCTCATATGTGACTTATACCTCGTTTTGTACGAGCAGTAAAGGTGTAACAGTATATGATGAAAACTCTCAACACACAAACTGAAAATCCGAAATCTTAATACTTCCCAGAAAAAAAGGAGAAGGGAAAGTGCCAAAGCTCGCGGCTTATCTTCGAAATATTGCCGGTCTGTGACGCCGCGTAAACGTAATAAGACCGTAATGTATTCGAAAATACGCACGCACGTACCGTGACGTATTATATTATGCGAACATTGAAAGTTCGATGTGTGACGATGTCTGATAAAAGATAAAAGAGCCAAAGGTTCGTTATCTGCGCGTCGAGTTTCGCAGAAATTGCGGTTCGCTCGAATTATCGACGTATACATATTGTATGCTCGTCTGATTCGATTCGGAGAAGTTTTGAAAATTTGCATCGAAAAGTGCAATTTTGGCGAAAAATCGTTTTATTTTTATAACAAAATTTTAGTGTTCGGTCGGTGTGAAAATATTTTCTGTGTAACGTATGAGATTTTAAGTGATTTGAGTTTTTCGCCTCTGGGGAAAATCGCGCGTGAAATTCAATCGACATTTTTTATGAAGAACTATGTACATTTTTTTTAAATAAAAATTTTCACAGAATTTTATGCGGTTAAGCGCGAATTATATAGAGTTAAAGTGCGAATGAGAATAAATTTGAATAAACAGGAAATTGAGCCTAAAGAAGAAGAAAAGTTGAAGTAATCGTTCAAATCTTAATAACAACCAAAACGTTTTAGTAGACTCTCAACGAAAGGGTATGAGTGAGTTGACTTTTCACTACAAAACGTGACTTTTTAACAACTCGGCCACTGTGAAAGTTAACCCTTAATATAATATATTAAGCATTATCGCGACAAAAAAGCGCTCGGATAAAACCTTTCGAAAAGTGGATTAAGCTCGAAGCCGAACGAGATTTAATCAAAACGTTCCCAGTTGTAAATTCGCACGGAATTACACGTGGAACCCGAACAAACCTACTTTCAAACCCTTATTATCATACGAAAGGATTCTCAATTACACCTCGCACTTGCAAAGGAGGCAATATTGAATTTAAGATTGCGTGCAAATCATCCAATATTAGACACACGTGTGAGCCAGCTTTACGCAATAAAAGGGAATTAAATCCTTGAAATTTAACTACTTACCACATAGAATTTCACGCAATCTTCTCGTTTAATTTCAAATAAAAAAATAGGTCATATTATAAAAAGTGGACACATATACATCGTTAAGACTTCATAGTGAATCGATTTTGATATCACGTGCTCTAGGTACACCAATTGGTGAAACTTTTCGGAAAACTTAATTCAAATTCGACCGAATTCCGCAAATTGAAAAATTGTTTCGTATTCGTACCGAACGAACCGTAGAAATATCGGACGAATTGCCTTTGTGAAATTTTCGGACACAATCCAACTTTCGAATTGGTATCTTTTTTGCGTGAGTAATATTCGGTATTCGTATGCGGTTTCGATCGTCGAACATGTGGCCTGGAATAGATTGAAAATGCGAAAAATTTGCATTCAGCCTGCACTGTGAAAGGATCACTCGGAAAATTCATTGGTGCAGAAACCGTAGAATCAACTATAATTTTTTACATAATACCTCCGAATGTGATTAAAAAAAGCACATTTGATTCTTATTAAAATTTTAATTAGTGTAATGATAAATATTGAATTGAAAATTGAGGTCGATATTTCAATTTCATATTACCCATTAGTTTGCAATAATTATTCAAATCATTTAGGATAAAAATACGTAGCTCAAATTCGAATAATTAACTTGTATGAAAATCGTTCAATACATAAATCAAATGTATTAATACTGTGAAGTTATTCTATTTGAAATCCAAATAGCTTTTAAGGGAATAGTCTACATTAATAGTAATGTAACAGAATCCAAAGCAACCAATCGGTTCCACAGATGAATTAGTAAAACACTGCAGGATATCTAGTATTCTATTCGTTTACAAGTAAATTTTTGAACAACCGAATCTATTCTTAAGCAGACTTTTATATAATTCAATTAAATATCAGATGTGAGCAGTTTAAAATTAAACGTGACTTATTCCATTATGAAAAAGAACGAAAAAAATAATCGAACGTATTTGACGCATATTTCAAAATTCCATCAATTATTTTCATTATATAATTTACCCAAAATCATAAACGTAACGATATCGTTCATAATGAGATTTATATGTGATCAATTTAAAATAAAATACAAAATAAATGTTAATCATATTAAATTAACAACGTTAGAATTTAACGAATATTGTTGCACGTGGCGGTCGAGTTTTTTATTATTGTGTTCAATTTTCAATCAGTAGATAAGAGACAATTATCGAGACCGGTCGTATAATTAGTTGCCATATTTCGAACGATTATTTTGAGCGATAATGATTTTTAATTATGTGTTTTACTTACGCGAGTGTACCAGTGAATCAAAAGAAAGAGTCTCATCTTCAAGGCGGATCTTCATCTTCATCTTCAAGGTAGGATTTTACGTAATTTAGCTTTAAAACACTCATTTACTTATTCATTAAGAACACTATTTTGTAATGAGACTCACTTCGATCGCGAAATTAATATTCACGTAAATAGAAAACGGCGCGCAATTCGAAAACAACCGAATTATGACATGAGACGTCTGTACTTGAAAAGACAGTAATCGAGACTGAATCGATAATTTGATAATTTCACAACAATAATTAAAATGGTGAAATACATAATTGCTTCGCTTATCGATAGTGCATTTTTTGTGCGCACGTTTTTTTTACAGTCGCGCGAGTTCGATTTGTGACAATTATTACTTTTTATAACAATCGATAATATATATTTGTATTGATTGAAATATTCAAATTATAATTATTTATTTACAATCAGATTAAGGCCGTCACATAATATCAAACTATCTTCTTGGTTATTTGAAATATTTAAATACAGATTTTTTTATTGACGAACGATTTTACGAAATCTCAGTTTTTGAAAATAAATAAATGTCAGATGATATAGCATCGGAAAAAAGGAAGTCTGGTCTTCGTAATCATACATATATGACGAATGAAAAGGCCAAAAGGTACAAGTGACATTTTTGCCGAAATTGAGTTATGCACAAGAATCACTTCTATGTACGCTCATATATTTGGTGGCAAAATGATATAAACGAATTCGGAACGTGTGTCGAGATATATCGTCAAATCACTCGACCTCCTCCTAATACATGTAGGAACATGTTAAACTTTGAGCACGGTTTTTTCGAAATCACTTGTACCCCTGGCCTTTTCAGTCGTCATATAATATTTTTTCTGATGAAATAACATATACGAACATAATGTAGATTTGAAAGATGCATACTGACCACAGTGAGATAAGTGCATTTAGCGCACCACAAAGGCCCTCCTCCGAATCCCACCATTAGTCCAGCTGGTATCAGAGTATAAATTTTCGGATAAAACTGGGCAGCTATGAAAGGCATGTAAGCTACAAAGGACACGGCCATGGTCCATTTGCAGCCGAACCAACTAAAACAAACAACACACACACACTAAATTTAACAACGGTCCTCGTACATTTCGATTACGCAGTGCATCGGCGAACTTTACTATATCTATACGAATGCGATTGTTTGTCGAAGTTTTGTGAAAGTGCTCTTAATCTATATTCTGTGACGAGTGTTTGAATGTTATGTCGAGTTATGGGATTTCGTTTTTCCGCTGCAGATTTATAATGAAAACTTTGGATTTTCATAGTTTTTTATGGTTATTGTGCGCTTTAAATCGATAAATTTAAGCGTCTTTTTATATCTTCTTCTGTTCGAGTTTTCATAGATCTACGAAATGGGTTTCGTTGAATTTTATGTTAGTTCATATGAAAAAATAAATAAATGCATTTTGTGATACGAGCGTATTGATTAATTTCAAACGTGTATTTTTATATAAAAAATAATGTATTTTATTTATAAACTCTTTAATGTCTGATTATTTGGCATTGTAATTTTCTAAAGTTATTGAATGAACGTCTGGAAAGGTTTTAACATCATTAAATCTTTTTTCAATCGAAAACGCATTGAACGCTCAACATTTAGCTATCGAGCATCTTCCGAAAAAACATATTAAGTACCGCCTACACATGCAACGTAATTAAAACAGTTCACAACCTACCCAATGTTCATAGATTCTCGAGTATCAAGTAATAAAAATTTATTATTAAAATTATATTACTATGATGAACGCGTCTGCCGCACATCATTTCCATCATCGTTTCCATTGCTTATTCATTTTTAATTTTCCCCCTCATTTCCCCACAATATCCCGGACCCTAGACGTCAAATATACATCCAGAGCAGAAGTAGAGAACACTCGACCGACATCTCGGTTTACCTCACACTCGTGAAAACCCATCAAATCCATTTTCTTTCCCGTGGAAAAGCGCAACCGAGACGAACGATCTCGAAAGGGGAAGTTCACCACCCAGAAGTCCCGTCACTCAAATGCACTCCACTTTACTCGGATCCGAGTCTTATTTAAGATATTATTTTCCAAGTGCATAGGTATATTTATTTATTTATCACTCCCCCTATTACAATTTTTTCAATTAACCAATAGAGCATTTACTTTTAAGTGTTCATTGTGTCGATAAGGATAAAATATGTGTAGAGTGATCAGTGTATGAAATAAAATCTACCGAATTATTCGATATAGACGAGGGAGGGGGACTTATTTTCAGGAACCGTTTCACATAGCATTAAATTAACAGTTTTTTTTAACCAATATTCAAATGAAATAACCGAGTCATAGTATTAATTAATAAAAATGACATGTGACTCTGAATACAAACGTTTTGTGATGTTATCATATCATCTAGATTTATATGAAAATCTAAATTATTTCACCTAGTATTAATTGATACTATAGATATTAAGATGATTGTGAACTGTTGTAATTACTTTGCTTGTGTAGATAATGCATAATATTTGCTACAACTGGGATACGTAAAATGCATTTCGATAGTCGAAGAAAAAAATTCCCTATCATAGTTAAATGTTAAATTTAATAATACAAAAATCGTCTCAGATGTGCACATAATAACTCTTAAAAGTTTAAATGCAAAAAGATCAGCCGTTAAAGAGTCTATAAAAAATATACATACATACATAACATAATTTTTATTTATATACACTCATACATTCATACGAGTATCGAAAGACAAAGATGAACGTAAACACGCACAAACGTCCATCTTTACCTTTTGTTCTCGCTTGAATATTTGACATTTCGTAAATTAACGTATATACCTAGTAAAGAAAAATCATTTTTCCAGTCAGACGAACAGCCGAAGCGCTTAGGCGAAAAATCACCCTAACAAGCGTTGTATAGGTCGGAAAAACTGCGCACAAAAACGAAAGACAAACGGTCAATTTTGACGGACCCACGAGTGTTTGACGAACAATGGCCAGATTAGGGCAACTGATGGTTTTCGTGCGGATTTAGTTAGGGCCATAATAAGGGTTCGGGGCGACGACAATCGGTTGTTCTTCTCGGAAAATCGCACCGTTGTTTCGACGCCTACGCGTATATAAAGTTTCCGCAGACTTAAAGGTCCACAATGACGATATTCAAATGATGAATAATGTTCCGTGATAAGCTCGTGGGAATTTCTGCTAGAATTTCTCTCTTTAGGGACGGTTTGAAGATGTGCGATCTGTCGTTCGGTTAGGGAGTTTGAGGATCTTTATTCGAATGTGTTATGGATATTTGAGAATTATTTGTCTTAAGTATACATATACATATGTTTTTGTTAATTCCTTTTTTTCAGATGAAATTTTTTGAAGTTTTTTTCTGAATTTTTCGGATGGTTTCTGCATCGTTATATTTTACATTTTATAATCGACGACGCATCGAACATTTTGACATTTGGTAGGAATGGTTATTGGGTACCGCCCGAAGCAAACATATTAAGTACGATCTACACGCGCGACATAATTTAACGGCTTAAAATCCAAAAAGGTTTGAATAACGCTAGGTTATAGAGACTATATTATATTTTTAAGATATTGTAATAAATTACAGTTATATCATTATTTTAATGTATGTGAAAGTACATACACATACACGTGTTTCGAAAATATTGTGAACTCATAGCTAAACTCATTTTTCACAAAGAAATATTTGATTTTATGTAGTTGCATCTCGGATATCTCAAATTCTTATTATATATTAAATTTCCGTTTCTCATACTATACTATATAATAAACTGCAAGCAGACGAGATGGGAAATTGGGTGCCATCGTCTATCGTCAAAGTCACGATGAAAGGTCAAACTTTTCATTTACTGGGCAACAGCATGTATTCGCACAGCTTCCATTTAATAAGAAAATATTATTATTGAATAAAACAAGCGACGAAAAAAAATACAAATTGAATCTGAAAAATGAACAATTATTTTAAAAATTGTCACAATATGAAACGAAACTTGTGTAATATATGCACATATTTAAAAGCGTTGACACTGTTTTATTACGTTCTATTTACTAGACATGATCAATGATATATTTAAAAGCAATCTACTATCATTATACAATTACGTTAATATCCCGTTCAGGTTTCAATGAAGCAATATCGATTCGAGTTGTCAAATCTGTTATTATGTAGCAATCTATTAAAATCATATTTCAGTATCAGAAATAAAGAGATACGATTCAATATGAAATATCACAAAAGTTCTTTAAAAAAAATATTAATAGATACAAAAATTTAGACATTTATAATCGCATATAAACGTTTTCAGTAATAACCTAATAACTAGATTCATTCAAACAATCACCATTTAAAACTCAAAACAAATTAACAAACCACCAACCAGAACAACTAAAAACTGAAAATGCACAATGCGAATTCGCGACACAATATTGCTACTATGGTTCTCCAACCACGAACTGTTAAAAATTCACGTGAGTGACGAAAGATAGAAACACCTACATAAGTCTCTTTCTTTCGTCACCCACACGAATTTTCGCCAGTCCAAATGTCAGTATCTATTTCGCTATCATACTTCGGCAAATCTTCGAATCGACAAAGTGTGAAATATCCCCGTTAAATCCTCAAACGTCACACGGTCCGTCCGTTAAATAATTCAGCATAATAAGCCCTCTTCGGTTAACCGGGCCTAGCTGGGGCCCAGTTTTGCCCAGTCGTACCCAGTTATACCCAGTGTAAGCCTTTCCCGGGGCTAATTCCGTATGAGCTTGTTAAGTTCGGGTCCGAGGCTTCGGGTCATATGGCAGTAATGACGACCTGGAGGAAGCTTCGCACAATGGAAAGTAAATTAGACTCCGGCCCCTTTATCCTGGACGAATCTTAAAAAGAATATACTCGGATGAGATATGTTTATTATGCGATAAGGTAAGGGGTAAGGTATCGGGGATTTTCGCAAAGATGTTTCATTTCGGGGTTAGTTTGTTCCGCGTGATAAATGTTGGATTTGTTCTGCGCCCGAAGGATTTGGATGTCGAAGTGTTGAAATCGAATGTCGTGTGTGTGAAAGGTTTTAGGTATGTTCGAGAATGTTAAATGCAATCGAAAATATAATAGGAGGTCGTCAATTTAAATATAATGTACATATACCTATGAATGTATACCTATTTACGCGATAAGCGATTCTATGTGCTTATTTAATTGGTAAATACGTAGAGTTACTTATCGCATAAACGATTGCATTCTGCAAAAACTAACATTGACTTTCAATGATCGATATGCACACAAGTTCTTGATTTTTTTGGAAACAAAAACTATAAAGTATGAATTCCAAGCCTCGTATATTGCACTTAATTTTTATAGAACAATATGACTATGTTATGCGTGGTTCGAGTGTAATGTATATTTTCATATTTATGTTGTGTTTTGCTTGTTTGGATTATTTCAACGATCATTCGAATATCGTGCTAGTGATAAATTATTATAATTAGTTGGTCATAGATCCGATTGTGTAAATAGTGAGTTGGTTCGACGGCGAACGTTAATATTTTCCGTATTTACATTGCGGTATTAATTAAATGTCACTTGTTTTGGTTATGTAATTGAAATACTAATATATCATTTGCAATGTTCTATTATGATAATGTCATTACCATATTTAGCTCGATAACATATACAGCATAGATTTTTTATACGTTATAAAACATACTTATTTTACAAAGTATAACATACTTTGCATAAACTAAACGTGAAACTAATTAAATCTGAAAATTCGAAAAATATTTTCCGCCTGCGAAGATCTTTTTCTAAACTTTAAGTTTTCGAAAACTTTTAATGCTACTATCTACCTGCATATAAAATTCATAACTTCCATTAGCAGATTATTTTACTTTCGCAACAAGAACATTCCAACCAAAACTCGGACCGGATTCGAATGTAACACATAAAATTCAATTCTGCGTGAACCGATATTTTAACAGTTCGAACAATATCATAGTCGAAAGTTTATCGGTAACCGATAAAATCAATTCAGAAATTCGACAAAGCGAAGTATATCACGATGAGCGTTCGCGGTCAGGCGATAATCGCAAATCATTCGATTCGGAATTATATTTGTTTGGACACACCGACGTAGGACAGATTGTGTATGAGATCGTGAAATATCGTAATCGACAATTGCATATTTCATAGAATATGTACGCTTAAACGAGATTTATTGTGTAGAATCGACTGTGGTTTTAGAACGCGACCAGATTGCATTCTCAATTGTAACGACAGTGGCAATGACACTCGATGACTTTGACCGTAACAGGATCGAATTGTAAAATTGTAATTGTGAAAAAATTCGATATTTTAATCGAATATTATTAATTATTGAATGATAAGAGCTGTCAAATTATGTAGAAAGAAAAATGTTTATGTCAACATATAAACATTTTTCTTTTTATAGCAACTGAAGTTACTCAACATTTGATTAAAATTTGGACTAAAAAGGTTTTACATTCATTTTTCGTAATCAAATCTAATCAGTTCGTCTTAATTGACACAATTACATTGTATTATACGCTATAAAGTGGTGAGATGTATAAGTTAAGATGACAGTTTATTGATAAAACGTTATCTATGCAAACTCACTTTTTTAGGTTAAGTAACTGTTATAATTGTAAGACAAATCTGTCGTATTAATAGCAAAATTAGTTAAATATAAAATCTATATAAATAGAAATTAATATACCTTTATCAGTATGTCTATCTAAGCGACTCTTTAACGACTCATATTTTCGCAATGAAACTTTCCTGAATTATCGTGTTCACATCAAGAAAGGTGTTGGCATCGATATATTCAATACTTTACAATCTACGAGATTTCTTACTTAAAAATTTTACATAGGGTACCTTAGACATAGTAAAAACGTAGCAAACATGAAAAATCTACACATGCAACGTAATATTATATATTTAGACATTTATTTTGTATTAACTAATGACAGATATGGATTAATTCATATTAAAGACTTGCTTCTATGAACTGGCAACTGTATAATACAATTGTTCACAATTGGCTTAAAATTCGTAGTCTCGAACATCGCCTGTTCTCAGAAGCAAACTCACAATAAAAATAAATTGAATATAAACTAATCCGTATCTGTCTTTAACGTACTTACTTTATCACGGCCGTTGGGAGGATAATGTTGGACAATAACAAGGATCCGTATATTGCAGCCAAAGTGAACGTCCCTACGCCTTCTTCAGCATTCACTGAACTCTGAAGGTTCGCAGTGCCATGGAATGCGGTGAAATGCAGCATAAAAGCCACAGATATCACCAGGATATTCCTCACGATTCTCCATCTTTCGCTTGGATGGAATTTATTCAACTTCTTGGCCTCCGGGTTGCCGTTGGTCGAGGTAATCGCAGGCGGCGACATCGCTGCTGCTCCGCTGTCGCTGAAATAAGTCGAATGAATATCGTTAAAATACGTTTGATTGGTTCGATTGCTTGGATGATAATGCAGTGTGTTCTTAAAAATCGAGTTTTTCAGAAAAATTACGTAATCGGTGTGTGTATTTGAACGAACGAAAATTTACTGCGCAAATAAAAATGAAGTGCGTTTTATGAATTTTTCATTTTCGATTTCAAATTTAAAAAAAATATTTTTATTTTGTTTGTAATCAAAATATTTTTTGAAGAATTTAAGTGCAGTCTGTTATATTTACTGATATAAATTCGATCAATGTAGTTGTAAATTATTTTCATTGATGAGATTCGTATGCAATTATCGCTGTTGAAACATTGAATGTACTATAGTGTTAACAATTATTTTTGCTATGAAATATTTTATGTAAATACATAAAATAAGATTATTGTTAATTTTGACAAAACTCAAATACTTTGATCTTATACTTATATAAAAAAAAATAGACTGGTCACAAATTCTTATCTCTATAGGTTGTCGACTTAAGAATTATAATGCGGAAATTAAACAGAAAAAAAACATCATTTGATGAAAAAATTGAAAACGTTTTTTTTTAAATAAAAATGTTTATTATATTCATTTCATATAATTCATAGTTCTTTCATATGTTGACATTTTTATGATCACAATTTTCACATGTGACACTGAATGAGTATTAAACTGATCGATAATAAAACGTTTATGAGAATCGATTTTCATGATGATGATATTTTTAGTTTTATATTAATTGAAAACAAACTTTTACCTCGATAAATTCAAACGAAACATAAAATAAACGTATGTTATATTGAAAATTATAAAAAAAATCGAATAAATGCGTTTCGAAGTTTCAATGAAAAATAATTCATAATTGATCGGATTGTATTAAATATTTAAACATTTTTCTATACAAAGCGAATTTATCGAATTTCAATCAAAATCGAAACTAAACTCCATCCAATTTCTTTGCGATTTCGGAAGTTTAGCCAGTTGACCGAAGAAACGGCACATGGTCGAATTTTCACAACTTTCCTAGCTTTTTACGACTCGTCTAAGCCAAGATTTACGACAAAGTAGACAATTCTGAAAGAACTCATCCGAGTTTATACGACCGCGTAAAGTGTTCCCCTAAAACATTTCATTTCCCATTGATGCATCGTATAAAGTGCAACTGACCTCCGCCATATACAGCCTCATGATAAAAATTAGACGATTCGTATTTTCATCTCGTTTGTCTGATTCGATTTGTCTAATGCCAGAAGATGGAATTGAAATGAAACCGTGAAGGGCTGCGATTAAAACGAGAATGTTATGGTGCCAAAAAAAAGTTTTTTTGATGTAAAACGGCAGTAAAATTTTATCTATTTTATGGGAAGCGATTGAGGGTTGTAGGTTCCATGTGTTATTTCGGCAGTAAAATGCTCCTGTTTTATTACGGATGGGGTAAAGATTTTAGCGAACTCGCATAATAAAAGCTAACGATCTATGGTAGATTTTGTTTATTAAGATCGTTTTCATTCTCTAAATTAATTTAGCATTTGCATAATAATCAAATAGTTGATACAGTTTCTCAGAATTACATTTTCCTCGTGAATTTTCCATCCATTCATAATCGAAACGGGAAAATATCTGAATGTATTAACGGTGTATCGACTTCTTTTAGATCACGCGTTTTATTGTTGATGCAAAAAATATTAACCAAGGCTAATCTCATTTATTTGTCGATCATATTCACTTTTTTATATACTAAAACAGGTAGTAGTTATTGTAATTGGAACAAAAAACTTAACATGCCTAAATATGTTGATAACTTTTGTATAATCGACGTATCAGTGACGTGAAGTCGCATAAAAAAATGCAATTAATCTTAAATAAATTGTACAAAAATGTTGCATTACTTTAGTATACGTACATGTATCTGTTATTTCGATTAACTTTTATTGATATGTTAAAAATTACAATATCGGGAAATGATAATTGAAGGATGTTGTAATCGATCTACGGATTATTGACCTTAATTTTTACAATATTTTACTTATAACGTCAAGGCTAAATTTCGAACAAGTAAAGAACAGGTCGTGAAGCCGTTGAAATTCTGGATTTCAAAATAAAAAAAATGCACGGAACACGTTAAGCATATAACTTATAATGTCAAGTATACACACGCCTTTATAATATTTGAATCGCGTTTTGTATTACAATTTCGAGGCTTTCGTGCTTGAAGTTGACTCAAATTTGCGTGATTCGAGTTTTGCTTCTCATTGTTTCGTATTGTATGAATATTTCATATTTACACCCAGTGACTAATGACAGTGAGATCTTCGTTTGAATGAAGTCTGAAAAGTTTTTCCCAAAAGATGAATGAGAGGCTTCACGCAATAGATGAAACACGTAAGCGTTTATTTTTCACTCAATTTGTTTTCTATAATCGTTTATTTCAAACTATTTGAATTAATTCAGTCACGAATATGGAAAATACATGATAAAATGTGGATATACGTGTATGTTGGAATTCCAATCTTTATTGTGATTAATCATTACATTCTATTCAATTATTTGAATTATAAGAGTATTCAATCAAACTTAGATAGAATAATATACCTTTGTGCAATAAATAATTATTCATCAATGATAAATAATATATTCTAGAGATCTATCCATTAATATGGTATATCAATAGTTTCTGCCTACATATTTACGGTTTCGTCAAACATTCCGATTTCTCGTGACATTTGAATTTATTTATATTCAAATATCTGTTGGTTAATCTCCATTGCATAATGTGTGTAATTTTAATTCACTCATCTTATAAATTCAAACGAAAAAACATGTCATAAATTACTTAAAATTCTCAAAATGCGTTGTTTATTTATTCTAAAGAATTCTTGAAAAAAAAAAATAACGACTCCAATAGAAAACTATTTATCATTTGATAATTTATGAGAAATATGATAATTTGTGAATTGTATGGAACAAATTGTTCATTTTGATTTCATTCCGGCTTGAATTAAATTGCATAAAATTAAAATGGTCACATTTTTTCAACAGCGGACAGAAAATCTGGTGCTAAAATGTACGTGTTGAAAAACAATGGCTGAAAATGTCCTACGATAAATCAATTTTTTCAGTCGCGAAAATAAAAGAAATTTTTCGTGCACCGTATCACGAACGACCTTTTGCGAATATGAATTTATAACGACTACCAGCGGAATACAAATTCACCAGACAATGTAAAAAGCATATAAGAAAAAATGCAGTTACACACAGAAAATTTATGATCTTTACGTTAAACTATCAAAACCCTAATAATATATCAAATAAATTGCATTTACAAACCTTTTTCCGTGACTTGCTTGAAGAGAAGTAGCTCGGGAAGTTTTGATCTCGTAAAATAAACAACTCTAGAGTTGAAAGTGTACGAACTACTATTTTCCGAAAAGATTTTAAAGTGTAGAGTGTGGTCAGATGTGACCACTTAGAATGAATGGCAGGATAGAAATAATAGCTAGTTTCCAGTTGATACAGCTAAAGGTTGTCGGTATCAAGATTGAGCATTGGTAGGGAGAATAAGTGTGATATGTATAGTTAGTAACTATCGACATGGACAAAAGTTTCTTTGTTTAAAATAATTTGAATATAACATTCGTAATTTTACAGTAATCAATTAATTAATTAAAAAAATGAAACTAACGTAATTATTGTATTAATGAAAATATTAATATGAAATTTATGCTTTCGAAAAATTAACGAGATAACTTGAATACATATTTAATGATAAAGTATGCATTATGTAAAATATAAAAATCGAAATATCAGATTATAGAATAAACGTTTTACATATGAGATAGATGTCAAAATATTAGATTTAATTTTTTTTTTTAATATTAGTATCAATACTTTGGTCACATACAATGTATGAAGCTGTGAATTGGTATACATAATATAGAATCAATTACTCACTCATCGCAAACCTGTTGAGTGTACACATATAATAGAATCAACTCTCCTTTTAGAAACCAAGGATATTCAAGGTCTAAGAAAAAACTACATCACACGTGTAAATGAATCCTTTTTTTAATATAAAATATTGAAATTATATAATCGGTCGGTTAAGTGATCTATCATGAAGACAGGTTATTTTTTCATCACATACATAGTTTTATCGAAACGATCACGAATTTATTGGAATATACGAAAAAAAATTCGACATATAAAATATTATATACAATGTAATATATGATAAATTCGTTTTTAAAATATATTAGTAGACATTATTGAGTGCCAAATATTTCCATTTTTAACTCTTTTATTCAATTGAAAAAAATGTACTTTAGTAATCATCGTCTACAAATAAGTACACCTTTCAATTTGCGGTCAGATAATCATGCGACTCGATTGTCCACTTTCGCTATTTGAACTTGAGGTCGGCACAATGGGAGATAGAAGGTCTCGAAAACATGTAACGAAATTCAATATTGTGCTATTTCTCATTACAAGTCACTTTCGAAAACAGGTAGACATTAATAAACACGATAACGGCTTATCTGTTCTGCATATGGAAACAGTTAGATAGTGATTTGTGTAACTGCTAAGATAGTTATGCAGTTTTATTTTCTTTGAGTGTAAAGTTTTGTAACTGTTGCATAATTTAAATTTGTCAACTTTCTTGTTTTACGAGTATCCGCTGTAAAATCATTATGTTTTTTTATAGAACGTCTCTCGTTTTTTCATTTCGATACTCTAATTTTGTGATATTAGTTAGATGTAAAGCTCATACTTGGTGGATCTATAATGTAAAAGTCAAATAGGCATCGAAACACCTTTAATGAAAAATATTACGAATCGATTTTTTTTATTGTACAGTCTACAAATTAAAATATTAATTATTTAGCTGCATTTATCATTTCACAATTAATGTATTTTCATTGAATTGAATTATTTCAGTGCGATGTTAATTATTTTCTACCATGTGCTGACAAAATCGAATGCAAAACATCGAATATTTCAAAACGAAAGTAAATCAACTACACCACTATCAGAACCAGAAACACATAATGAGGACCGTAGGAGTCGATCAGTGACAATTTCAAATCATCAGAGTTAAGAAGATAAATTGTCTTTGAATATGTCCATCCCTACGTATTCGTTTTCTGGACCTGTATTAGCATATTCAGACCACTCAACAACTTTTTAACAATATTTCTTTAATGAAAATAGAGATTCATATTCAAACGTGTTTTTCTTAAAATTTAATCATATACACTACCTCATCACCTTCTAAAGTCCTCATACGATCAACAAAGTCATCTCTCGACTAAACCCCCATTTTCAATCCAGCACCGCAAACGCCTATGATATCCCACGTGGCTTTCTCAAAATTTAATTATACACACCACCTCATAACCTTAAAAAGTCCTCATATGATCAACAAAGTCATCTCTCGACTAAACTCCCATTTTCAATCCTAAACCGCAAACGCCTTACGATATCCCACGGGGCCCAGACAATCTAGCAACACGTCCCGATTTTCCGGACAGGTTTTCCTATCAATCGCTGCCCTTCGATTTCCATCACGTTCCCCGGGACCCTAACGAGCCCTGGGTATAAGACCCGGGCCTAATGATCTACGAACGAACCTCGGGGCCCCCGTGAATCACTCAACCTGATGGACACGTGTCCGGATCCGTAATTACCGAATCTTCGCCGACGTTTGTTGTTTCGTCTCCGATGCCGAGGATGGCCTATGGTTGCTTATACTCTCTATGTATGTATTTTGAGATGAACGGTGTCGATATTTGCCTGTGCTAGTTTGCCGATGTGGTTGATCTTCGGAGTAGTTGTGCTTGTTCAGTTATGGGTCGGTTTAGTTGGTTGTGGAGTTTCGTGAATGTGAGTTTATAAATTTTGATTAAACTATTTGTCTATAGGTAAACCTTAATAAAAATTATTGAATGTATGTTTTTATGTTTTAATTTACTATTTGACGATCGAAAGGCCAAGAGGTTCAAGTGAATTCGAAGTCGACCATGTACCTACATATATTAGGAGGAGAGAGACTGATTTGATGATATGTCTCTGAATACGTTCCGAATTCGTTTATATCCATTTGCCACCAAATGAATGAGTGTGCGTAGAAGCGATTCCTGTGCATAATCCAATTTCGACGAAAATGTCACTTGTACCCCTTGGCCTTTTAGATCGTTATTTATCATATCACAATGAAATAAAAATCCATCTGTTAATGTTTCTGCATCATTACATTTTACAATTATCTTTAAAAATTTTACTATCTATGGGATTTCTTACTTTAACGTTTTACGGAGGTGTCTTATCGTTAGTTGTAGCAAATATTATGCAAAGTTAACACATGCGATGTCATTTATTGTCTTCGACAGTTATTTGTTTCATACTCATTATAAATATTAAACAACAGTGCACAATCAGCTTAAATTCCTTAGAATCTTAAGCAAAGTTGAGTCGCAGAAGCTAGTTTTGATTATATTTCATGTTATAAATTCATTTTAAGTCAATATTTTTAGTCATATTAATTCAAATAAAGAAATAATTTAATTAATTGCATTAGGTAATATGATAATAAAAAAAACCTAAAAAATATCATATTATAGAGTTCGTTGTCGAATTCATGATACGTATACATTCTGTGTAAATCTTGCGAGTGTATTCTGTTGAATAAACAGAAATTTGCTGAACAACTGAATTCTAAACTGTTTCAACTCGCTTATTTACACAAGCTCCATTGTGTGTTGTAATAATAAAAATAATAGTATTCCAAAGCAGTTTTCGTTAATTATCAAATCTTCCTAGTGAACAAAAACAGGAAGTAAAATATGACCTTATAAATCAATATGTGTACATAGTTGCGTATATTTCAAATGCATTTGAATTGATTTAAAATTATTCATAAATCTTACTAATAGTTGCACTTTTCAGTTCGACGCAATTATTTGTGACACTTATGATAATTTCATGAATATTCATTCAAACGCAATGTTTAAAATATCCCTCTTATATTTATTTGCATATGTACATTCTAAAGTATTGACGAGTAGAGTTTTTAATATGTATTTACATACACAAGGTTATTTAAAATCTTATAAGTTGATATTAAAATATATTTAATAAATAAATCTTAAATATATATTTTTTACTTACATATAACCATAAAAATAAATTCTAATATAATACTGCTTATCATATAATAGTATAGTTAATGTAATTAATTAATCTTCTTTTTCGTATCCTTTATTGGTGCGTGCAAAGTTTTCTTCACTAGAAGGCACACTTCCATTTTCAGGAATCATATCCCTTTCATCAGGTGAATTTTCACCCAAGGCATTTTTAATACGATATTCCACCACTAAATACCCAGCAATTCCAGCTATAAGAAGACCCAATAAAATATATAATTTCACATAAGTGTACAAATACGGAGAATAAACATATGCGACGATAAAGCCGAGAGATTCCCATAGTCTGAAATTACTGTAAGCGGCTTCTTCTCGAGCAGGGAACATTATACCACAAAGAGCTGAAAATACAAAAAAACGGTTAAATCAAGTTCAATAAACTCTTGAAAAATTCAATGCATTCGCCGAACAATAAAATCGGTTTGTTTGCGGAATTGCGCAGAGTTAAACCGGGAACGAATCATCAACGACGTTTAACTGCTATAAAAGTTGCAAACTACGCAAGTTTCAGCTAATGCTTCAAACGCGTATGCCTCACCATTGTAACTTTCCTCAGCAATCATTATAAAAGAGGATTTTTCGGATGTTGGGCTCTTAAATAGCCTCGTACCATTGAACTTGTATAAAGAGAGCCGAGCGCTTTGAAATTGTTGTTCGAAAACAGTTCGAGTGTAATCAAAGTTATATAAATATAGTTGGCGAATAATTTCTTGTATTACAATAAAAATGGTCAAACTATCGATCGCCGAAACTTTCTCGCCGATAACTAATAAAGTTTAATAGGTCTATCAAGCGTACAAATTGAGTACACCGTATTGCACTTCAATTGGGTTCAATTGAAATATAAATTAACACTTAATGTTACGCCCATAGTTTATTTACTGCTCAAGTTTCAATATAAACTTTATTAATCAAACTGCGATAGAAACGTGCAAAATTTTCGTTCTTATATTCGTATAAAATTGTCCACACTCACAAAAGCGAGTCTGCGCTCGACTCGAAGAACAAAAGCTTTAACGACCCTCTAAATATTTATCTTCCGTATACATGCGCGATATTAAATATTAATATTTCTATTAAGAGCTGATATCAGAGCGTTTTATGATTAACAAATTGTGTATAAATAAACGGGATCATGTGCCGAGCCGTTAGCAGATTAGCCTGTTTTGCAGAAATTTCAAATCTCAGCAGCGAACGTTTTCCCGCCCTTATGAAGGGGTCGTTTTATGTACCGAACACATAATAAAGTCGACCCCAGTTCTGAAGCATTATTTTGTGTGATTTCCTCCGAAGAGTCATTAGGCGAAACCTACTATGGCGATAATAGAGGACTAACGCATAAATGCTATCCAACATTCCAAAATGTCATTGTAATTCAATTTAATACGATTTTAAGCATTTTTTTAGTTATATTATAAAAAAAATATTTTCTTACCATTTATTTGTACTAGCCATACTCCATCACATACTCCCCATAGTCCAGACATGACAAAAAATACAGGTATATGATTTTTAGTTGGTACCCATATTAAAAGCGTAATTATTATACCAATTTGTAAAATCATAGCAGATATTATGACAGGAGGTCTTCCAGTGAGCTGAAAACATATAAAAATTATATAAAACTTCCCCACATAAACGTTTTATTATATGAATTTACGACAATCGGTTTCTGTAAAATAATAAAAATAAATAAGCTTTTCGGCAAAAATGATAATTTCCTCCATAAATCTAAATAACGAGGCCTCGCCGAACAACAAGGAGCCATCGAGAGGAATCTAATGCCGCACTCTGTTCCAGAGAAAGTCATAAAAGTATGGAAGAAGCCAATCAATGGGTTGTAAAAAGTCGTAAAATAGTGGATGCTTCGGATTCTAACCCCGCGCCCTATGTTCGAAGAACGGAATGAAAGGACAAATATTGAGCGTAAATTTTATTCGATTCTAAATTCGGTGTGAATTGATTTCCGATATCCATACGAAAATGTTTTGACTTCATATCGTGTGTGGTTTTGTTATATTATATGTTGAAAGCGCATCGGGTTATTATGGCTGCGATAAAATTTTATGTGATAGAAAATGTGATGAGTCGATGGTGATTATGGATGAATTTGTGCGTTGATTCACTTGTATAATTTTTGAATTCGAATTTTAGGGTCTTCAAATGAATAGTTTCAGTGTTTTTGGAAAATAAAATTATCATTTATCGGCATTTATTAGGAGAGTGAGGGAAGATTTGACCCTCTCTTTTGTTTTTTTGCATTCAACTCCCCTTTGGAAAATCGTATTTGAAAAAATAATTGAATTTTTCAATACTATTTTACTATAGGGAATTAGAGTCAAAAAACAAAAGGGAGGATCAATTCATCCAAACGAATTAAGTCTCCTCACTATCTCCTGCATTGAAACACAAAGGAAACTTATAATAGACAAAAAGTATTGATAATTGAAAAAAATGAAATCATTCTTAAATCATGAATTCAGTATAAATCTTAAAGAAAATACTAAGTAATTGAAAGATTTTCAAATTGTCTGAATTTCGTCAAGCCCAACTCCAATTTCATTACTTTTTTGATCTAAATCTTTTGTTCAATCAATCTTATTAAATCACGTAGTTCAATTTGAATAAAAAAAATTGCTTACCTTGACCAGAGATCCTGTCGCTATTGCTGATATCGAATTGCACAACCCGTAACAGATCATGACGTATCCAATATATTGAGTTCCCCAAGCGCACGCCACATAAGCCTAAAATCACAAAAATAAAATTAACCAAACCGCAAATTACATTCGAAACACAAACACCAATCAATTTAATAAATTCCTAAAATAATTCCATACAATTCCACTGTGGAACGAAGGGATTTTTGTGCGAACGCCTGCGGCGGACGAACGATAACGACAATTATTAATTTAGACGAATCGGACGAACGCAAACAGACTTTTCGATTTTTACCGAAAAACGCCTATACATTATAAGTCGAATTACACAAATTAATTTCCATTTTCGGCGGCGGCCGTTCTTAATTGAAATTCGTTTGAATTTCGTGCCCTCGAACATCTCGGATCGAGTCTGAGAGCAAACGCGCCCCAGAGGCTAATATTCATCTCGTTTTATAACCTAAACGAGAAAAGAAAATTCTAGGGGTGTAAAGGCATAAAAATATAATATTGACAATAAAATTTGAAATATCAAAATTTTTAATTTTATCATAAAAAAAAATTGATAAAATCACTGATTGAATCCGGTCAAATAACGTCAACGAATTAATATCAAAAGAAAATTTAAATTTGTTTGAATAACAATTATATTGAAAGTAGATACATTAATAAATAATCTACTTTATAAAAATTGTTAATTGATTATTCAATATTAAATATAGAGTATTCAACCCTGCAAAACTCAATATTCTTCCGGTGTTCCGATGCGAAAACGAACCGACAAAACCTTCGTACTAATTACATTGATGTGGTCTAAACAGTCGTTGTATAAACGGTTGAATTGGTCAGAAAATAATTAAAATATAGCAGTCTAATGAAGGGTCTAACGAAGGATATTTGATATTATAATTAAAAAAAATAATATAATGTATTCAAATAATAATAACAGAAGAGTTTTTGAGTGAATTATGCATATTAATTATGGATTCAATGATACTCAATAGTAGGTAAATGATTGATTTAATTATTAATCGTATGTTGATTGCATAGTTTGAAGTTGTTTTTGATTGATTGAAATGATGAAGTGTTCTGTCGTAGTATGCAAAAGTGCTTCTCGATTCCGCAATTCGTTTGGCATTCGGAAACTTTATAATCGAACGTTCGTGCTAAGCATTTAAAACTTTAATATATGAACGAATTTTATGAGGAAATTCTCTGAATTCTCTTCTCATAGAAGTAGAAGCACTTCGGAGATCGGTTGAAGAGCGAATCATCGATCGTAATGAAATATTTGAATGAGTTTATCTTATTGGAAATGTTTGACTGATTTCAAAATATATAAAGCTTCATATTTTTATTAGTTGTAATTGAAAAAAAAAAAGATTTATATCAAATTTTAATTGAAAAATGTCCAATTAATTGAAAAAAATCTCAGATATGACCAGCAGAAAAAATACATGGTGCAATTGGAAAGTTGTGAAATATATTTTATTGCTGTATTTTTACGAGTTATATCTAATTCAGATTAATTAAGTTAGATGTTTACGATACACAAATTTACAAATGATTGAAAATTAGAGTATGGATGTAGTCCAAATTATCGATTTTATTTTCAAAAAAAAAAATCATGACTTCCAGAATTGACCGTGTATTTCGTACGGATCTGGCGTTAAATTAAAGTAGCCCTTCCATAATATATAACTTCCTCCACGTGTTCCACGTTGCCCTTTCAGGTGATTAATACCTGCGAAACACCCATCCAGGACATTTTTCAAACGAGTCCTCGACAAAGGTCGAGGACGCTCATTACAAAACGAAAATTCTAAATCCGAACCGAACCGAACCGCAGAGTCCTCGTTCAGAACCTTCGTCTAATTATTTACGATTTCGTTCGTACCTTAACGTCAATTGAACCGTTCAATACATTAAGTGACTAACTCTTCTTAAAAAAAATAAGTCAAACCGCTTTGGTATAGTCGAATTTTTTTATTTGTGAATATATTTTTTGAAAAATAACAACGGATTCCATCATAATTGATAAAATTTGTCATCGAATGATAAATCATTTATTTCAGAAGCCTTTTCAATCATTTCTGTGCTCTATTGTGAACTGATCACATTTGTAGCTTATTATAAACGAATTTTGAATGTATTTGAATTGAATTGAGAAAATTTTGAAAAAGCATCAAACACTTTGTTTTCTTTTTTTTCGAATTTTTATGTAATAAAGTTAATCACGTTGTCCACAGATTCGCTTAATTAAGCTATTTAGAGCGAAATGTGACTGTCTAAGCTGATATAAGCCAAAACTTAAGAAAAACAATTGAACGTGTTTGATAAGTTTTTCAAAATTTACATAATTATTTCATTTTTTTGAAATTATAATTATACAAATTTTGTTCACAAGAAACGGATGCTTTCAATTTCAAAACGGAGTACAGAATCAATTAAAATGGCTTCTGAAAAAAAAATTACTATCACAAGATACTACAAATTTACAAATATCTTCGTCCTTTAATGATATTTATCTTTCTTATTCAGAAGATATATTTTGAACAAAGAAAGTAATGTCTTTACCGAGTGCTTAAATATCAAAATCTCATCTTTTTCAAAAAGCGAATTCAATCACTTCGCTCTCTGAAGGTCCCATTTAGGACTCATAGGCAAAGATCGAAGCATATGGCATATTAGATATAATTCTATTTTATCGATATCGACATCGTGTGGGTTATATTATAGCAACGTGGGAATTTTCACGGACAAGTGGGAATAGAATAAATTGGCGTACGCGTATTTCGTTCGGCTCTCGCTTTCAGACGATTTCGTTTTCATTACGCTCTCTATTGCTTCGAGATGGAAGCGTAATGAAATATTAAAAGCGCTCATTTCGCACGTTCGATCGCTTTTATCGCACGATTTTGTCTGTGCGAACGAACATTCGTCGATAATTCATCGTTTTTAATACGGAAATGTTGCTCTGATTTTTTTTTTTGGGACATATGAAAAGATTTTTTTTGTGGAATTATAAGATATTTTTGATGGAAAATGAGAGGACTGAGAACTTTGTATGTATTATGAAACTTTCGATTTCGTAGTATGATGTATGAGTTGATGCATTCTTGGAAATTTTTCATTGAATATTTATGCGAAAATTTTTATTACATATTAAATTTTCACATGCAAAGTAGAAATCTCTCACTGCAATGTCGTAGACAAACTAATATCACATTCGACTAATACGCATATTATATAAGCATTTGAACTTGATGAGAGAATTTCATCCTGTTGCAATATAGGATTTCATTAAGTAAAGGCTTCTTAGCACATATTATATATGCAAAATTCATTAATAGCATTATTTACTATGACAAAAATATTTATCTATATATGTCAACTAAAATAAACGCATTGATATTATTTATGGATACCTTAATGACCGATCCTTTGCCAACGAAACTTTTCAGAGCTATCGTATGAACGTCTGAAAATTTTAAAATTTTATATACTTACATCTATATTTTCAGAGGTTTTTTGAAGTTTAGTCATATAAAATATTATACTCGACTTACACAAGCAATAGGATTTACTATGAAATTGGGAAATACTAAAGTAAAATAAAGTCAAAAGAATTTCAAGCAACGTTAAGTCACAGTGGTTAGTTTCAAATAAATTGATATAAATTATTATTTTGAATGAAAATTGTCAATTTTTTTATTTATAAAATGGAAAAATATATCCAAAATCTATATATCACACCACATGTGTATTTATAAATACATCACATTGTTTCTTAGTGAAGCAAACATCTCTGAAAGCCGATGTTATGTGAACCGTGTCGTCATTGTACCGAAACTGCGGCGTGTTCTACGGTTTTTGGCGCGCACAATTTGGATTCGCATTTGATTAATTGAATTCGACCCTTTTGATCTGGTAAACGTTATTATTCGAAACTTCCTCGGTTCGAACGAATACACACATCACATTATACGCGAATGTGTGTCGGGTGGCAATTTATCTTTTTCCGCGACAAACGCCCGAAACGTGCGGCCCGCCCTAATAAAGCTTCGTTTCGAACTAAATTACGTGTAAAGTACAGAATGGAAATTTTAAAACGCGAGCGCAGTTTTGAATTCCAAAGCAGGCCTTTCGACGCTTAAATGTAAAAATCACGTACGGAAGTGTAATCTGCGCCGACGAAAGCCTGTCCGAGGCCGAGCCATATTATTATGGCCAGCATGAGAAGTTGGTTTTTCTCTTTCAGAAGTTTCATTGTAATGGCCAGCAGCTGAAAACCGCTCAAACCAGTTCCCGAGCCCTGCCTTTTCTTCTCAAACCTGAAAAAAGTTTAAAAATCAATGAAACTCAATGAATCTTAATGGAAAAGACATTTGGTAAAAATGTATGGACGATGGTACCCTCTCTAATAGTATTAATTTATGAATCAATAGAATTGACTTAAGTCTTAAATCTTGACGCAAGTCTTAATTTACGTTTCCATTTTTTCATTTACTTATCACTTAACTCATTTTTTTATTTAGAAAATAACAATACACATAGATGTTTGTTCATCTCTAAAGATCATAGAAAATATGGTTCTTCTTGGTGAAATCTATTAAACAGCACTAAAATCATATCTATTTGAGCCGGATACCAATTTACCCATTGTCATTTGTAATTTTTAATACCTTGTAAGTGGATCTACTCCGACAGCGACAATTAAAACTGCAAGTGCCATACATCCTAAATATATACCGGCGATCATTTGAATTTTTTCAATGGGTTGTTCGTTCAGAGCTCCACTGTCATCGACTGCTATGAAATTAGCTCCACAAGTTGCATTTTTCTCTTCTTCTGGTTTATCTCCAGTATCAGTTCCCAAAACTGAAAAAATAAAACATAAATCTTATAACATCAGCAATATAAATATCTAACTATATAATCTGTGTGTCCATGTAATGCTCCAAAACTGCATTGACATATTCAACGGATCGATCGCTAGTTTAGTAATAAACGGTTTAAATTTATTGGCACGACAGTAAAAACGATTTTCACGACAGATGTCGAACGACCCTAAAATTCGAAATTCACGACAAGAATCGTCAAACGTCACGACAAATTGAGTTGCTAGTACCAAAAAATGCAACAAAATATTATGACTGTTTATTTCATACCAAAACGAAATCATAATAAACTGCTCATATAACCGAAACATCATCGAAAAAATCCCTGCATGAAAACTTTTCAATATGCAGATCCCGGAATTTGTCCAGAAATCCCTCAGCTCGCACACGTGGCCCGAGTTTCAGCTGAAAACTGCTCAGAAATCCCAACTATTGTCATTCAGGTCGGCGATAAACCGTCGGGGCGTCGTCTGCTCCATTTAATCCCTCGTTACAGAACCGCGACCCTTCAGCAGCAGTAAAGGGCTGGAGCATAAAACCGAGCCCTCTTCCGAATTAACTACCACCGTTCGAACTGCATCGAAATGACCGGACAACATTCGGTGGATGTCGTAAAAGTGAGCGTAAATTATTCCTACGTGACTATTTTTGATTTTTTTTCCTCGGCTGAGGGTAGGTTTATGTAAGTGTGGAGATTATGCTAGGTTTTGTATACCGCGACAAGCAGCAAGCGGCAAGCGGAGTCAATAATGAGAATTATGTCTGTTTTTTGAGGTTCCAATTGTTGACTGCGCTGCGTGCCTCATGCTGCTTGCTGCTCGTCGTGGTACACAAAACCTATATTTATATTGAATCAACTCGTTGAAATTATCAACGTACGCCAGTTTAGAATAAATATTTAATATTTTTCAGTCGTTAGATGTTAAGTACTCATTTCAAACACGAGTTCTCTTTTTTTGTATAGTGTTAAGCTGTATAGAAAAAAGTCACATAGTTAACCATAGCTTAGTTGAAGATCAAATATCCACTCTTATATTATGCTTTGTAAGTTATTTCTGCGCCTATTTTATGCAATCTTCATAACAGCAGTGTAGAGAAAATTGCGCTCCGAACGTCATACGAAACGACAGACAGGTACACAGAAAAATTATATTTATTATAATATCAAATATTTAATAATTTATGAATAATAGAATTTGCTTTCGATATGTCTGATTAGATATCTAAGTTATTCGGTTATTCAAAATGTTATTGTTATTTGTTTCTAGTTTTCTAATGAATAATGAAATGAAACTTGATTACATTAAACAAAGTTTCTTAATTTAAAAGATTTCTAATAATGTATTTGAATAAAATAATAACAAAGTCAGATATCAATGAATCATATTACTTAACATTCTATTTTTAAATTTGAAAATATGTATTTTAAATATTAAAAATACAAAATATGATATAATTGAAATTAAAATATCTATAATATCTCCAGATCTCATGTTATAAATGGTCTTCATTTTCTTTAATTAAATACCGAGTTATTTATGAATCGCATTTATAACCTTAATGTGATCTACTAAATCAAAGAATGCGATTTTTCGGCGTTCGCACAATAATTGTAAATTCCTGGCAAAAATGGCAAATTTTCCGATTACCATAATATAAATTGTCAATAAAAATCATTCTTGCAGATAAGCGCTTAATTTTCATGAATAAAACATCAGTCGGAGGGCGATTAAGGGGAAACAGAACAAATTAAGTAAACGTAACGTTATAATACATCGTTCAATTGATTATTCTTTTACCATATTAATCTAAGATAAATCTGCGAATATGGCCATATAAAAAGTGTTAATCATAAACGTAATAAGACACAGACGTTAGATATGAATAATGTCCTATTCAATTTGTTATACGATGTAGTGTCACACTTGACACTTAGTAGATCATCCATTAAAGTTTCGAGACACGAATTTTCAAGAACAGGAAGAAGATAATTTTCTTTCATCTAGCATCTAGCTCTATTATAAAATTTAAAGTGGAAGTAAATCCGAAGTTAGATACCTTAAACTAGAACCGAGAGTCATAATACATTATTTATGATACGTTTTGAGTATAATTTTATATTATACCCCTTTTAATATTCTAAGTGCATTTCGACTGGAACGAATCCAGCTTAGAATCGAAGCAACTTCTTGAAACTGCAATGAATATTCATAATTGTTTCCATTATGTGTTTTAGAAGTTTCTCGATCGTATTTCGACAGGTATTTCGCATGGAAAATGAAAGGTGTATCTGAAAAAGACTCAAATAGTTCGACTAGAGAAATAGATAGTTTACGAAATTCTGCGAAAATTCGCGACTACGTGCCAGGAAATTTTCAAACAACTAACTAATGGAGATGTATCGACATTGTTGAGTTTGAAACGTTCGACCATCGGGACAATGTGAAATATGCAGATAAATAAGCTCGATGTTTCCCCATCAATAACGTAGATAAGCTCGTACGGATTTTTTCGATTTGTCAATTTTTTTTCAGCACAAATTCGACAAGCCGAATCACCAATTTTATCTGAGCATTTTTCGTTATTTATTCAATTAATCCTGTAATTTATTGACCTACAATATGCGTCGATAAGAACCCGAAGCGTTACTCACAGATAGGTTAATATGCGGATAAGCTTTACGAAATCTAGTTAACGTGAAACGGTGGCTTTTATCCAATTTTTTTCACACGTTTTGTTCGACAGCTGTTTGCTTGAAAAAAGAGGTCAAAATATAATGTATTTAAATTGAATTTATATTGGGAGCGTAATATTGACATTGCCTCCAGAGGATCGAGCACCCTCGACGTTCCTTTCATAAGTCACTTCCGTAGGTAATATTTACATAAGTAATACCGAAAAAGACAGGATGACTAAATAAACGATTTCATATTGAATCATAGTCATTGAAATCTACGATAAAGATGCTATAAATTAACGTTTTCCATAAAAAATGCATTAGTCTGCGCTCGCGGAATGATCGTATTCTTGGGTTGGAAAGACTTTAGACATGAATTTCAATATAGACCAGACATTTTCAGAACACCTCGTACGTTAGAATGTTTATGCGATGTTTCATGTGGACTTTCAGGAATATCAAAGTCGTAAACGAGTACAAACTGAGTATGGTTCTAGCCTCGGGCTAGTCTTATATTAGAGAAACTCAAAACGGCATGTAGTATCTGTCCAAAACGTATGGAAGATGATTTTCTTGCATGAATAAATATGTATGATTCGGCGGATGTTTGGATACTTTGGTACTTTGATTTGGATATATTGAAAAAAAAAAAAAGATGAAAAATTGCTTTTAATCAAATTTTCATATATATTATTCGTTGAAGTGAATGTTGGTCGTTGAACGAAAGTTCTTCCTGGCTTTTTACGTCTTCGAAAATAAATTAGAGTCTTTGGCCAGGACCCGAGCTAATTAATTAACTGTAGTTGAGGTGTTCCGGCATCTTACAGACCTTGGGTCGTTGATCTAATTTCACTTCGGTTATATTAATATTTTTAGTACGCTGTAGAGAGTTTACTAGGAATTGTGGCATTCGATCAAAACTGTAATTAGTTTCGATGCGATATTACGTGGATAAGTTTGATTAATGAATACTCGGAAATGACATCATACAAATAAATATAAATATAATATTTTGATTAAAACTTTGCATTTTTTTCGTGTAAATAATTATGGTAAGATAAATATCAATAATTTTGTTATAATTAAGCAGTGACATCTATAGATAGAAAAGAATGCTTCGATCTAGTATTGCTAATATTGCTAATGCTAGTATTGATTTGTGATTAATTTTTTGTCAAATGAAAAATAAAAATATTTTTATTTCATATTCTTATGTATCACCAAAGATAAAAAAAAATTGATTATATTATAGATGATAATATAAATATTTCTTAGAATGAAAATCAATTTTCCATTATTGGATCATCATATATCATGGTGTTATATTATAGATTTTCTATTATGTGATAAAACCTCGCAGAATACATTCTATTTTTCACTCATTTTTTCAAGAAATATCAAATATCGTAAAGAAAGTCTCCAGGTCATGCTACAAATGAAAGAGGTAGTAGAATCCCGCTTGCGTCATAAAGAACCGTGACGTCGAAGGGAAGGCTAATGGATTTGACTCGTTATTTTGTTATACAATATATTCGCATATTTGCCATACGTATTATACGAATTCACACGTGAAATCTTACACATTTCCTCGCGAATGATAAAAAATATACGAGCAGACACAAACACTTAAAAAAAACGCCATCTATATAAATCAACAATACTTTATCACTTGCGGAAAATATCGTTATTCGCTGACACGATTTTATTTCATGGTGAGAAAAAAAACTAAATATGAGTCGTTCAGAGCTAATCGTGACTAACTCTAGAAGTCGAGAAAAACTATCAAACGTGTTTCATGCGGTTCACGAATTTTCCTGAATTTCCTTCCATCCTTCCGATACTATAAACATATAAATTTTCTAAATAATAAATTATGGATTTAATTGATTCAAAATAGATTACAGAATTAATTAAATTGCTTCTGAAATAATAATTTATGTATCATCCATTGGCCAAACATACATTGTTATTTAATGATATTTATGTGAATTAATCAGGAAAGACATTTTCACGTAGAAAGTAATGAATATATCGAGTGATTTAACATAAAAATCTCTTTATTTTTAAGTAGTGTTAGTCACGATTATCCATGAACATCTCATATGCGAAAAATAAGCCGATATCGAGCTTATCTGGTCGTGAACATCTCAGAAAGTGGGCTACCGTCGTAAAAACGGCACGCTTTCGCAATACGAATGATTTTTGGATAAACTGTTGATTTCCTGCAGAATAAAAACCATAGACAATTATCTCTATTGAAACTGAGGACGTTTCTCTCGACACACAATGAAGATCGTCTTTGAGGATTCTCTCTAATCGCAGTTTGATGTTCCGTGTCGTGACGTGGCCAACAAATGTTCTGACAATGGGTTCGGTTCGGTTTGGATAGACTATGGTCTAAATTATTACCGATGTAATGTCGCAGTGGAGTTGAAACGTTTGTGCTAGACGTGTATTGTCTATGTGTCTTGATTGGCTGAATCAAAATGAAAATTATGA
Organism: Cheumatopsyche charites; assembly: GCA_024721215.1. Taxonomy (NCBI): domain Eukaryota; kingdom Metazoa; phylum Arthropoda; class Insecta; order Trichoptera; family Hydropsychidae; genus Cheumatopsyche; species Cheumatopsyche charites. The sequence continues at coordinate 11,301,640 of CM045577.1, forward strand.
TTGTTCAATTCAGATTTGTGTATGAATAGTAGAGTTTAGATCTACCAGAGAAGTCTATGATCTATCATATGATGATGATGATTATAACATAGAACCCCGACTCACCTCATACAGATTATACACCGGTACTTCTCATCCAAGCTCATATAATAGAATCTGAATTTCATATTAAAAATATTCCATATACGAAACAACGTAATTCATTTCCTTTTAAATAATTTAAACGGCATAATTCACTCGAATCGTCTGAAAGCGACCCGCGAGAGATTATATCGAAACACACACACATGAGAATGAAAATCGCGAAAAACCGCAAATTTATATCGTGAAAAATTAAAAATTCGAACATGTCGCACACTTTTCGCGTAAGAGGATTTGCGCGTAATCTTGTAAATATTCATGTACACAGAGCGAAACGCGAACATCGCATTCTCGCATTAATCATCCGCGAAAAATATTCTTTTTCCACCCACATATTTATTTATTCAGGCGATTATATGTACACGTTTGAATTTTCACATGCGAAAATCTCGCAATTAAAACGCGCTCTGTTTCGGTCGAAAAGTTCTTACGGACCGAAAGGGTCTCGGAACAAACACGCGTTTAACAATTCCGAGTTAAATGGCTCAGGTCACAGTTTAATTTTACCGTGTCATTACGACGAATGTAAAAATATAAAAATGTTAAAATGTAAAAGTACGCACATGCTAAGAATAAATAGCGCCGAGAACGATGTATCCTCTTGTACGCAAAACGTGTCCGTTGTGTCGTATGTTTTTCATATTATATTACAGTTGATTCTGATAATAAGATAATTTTTAAATACGCGATTTTTATGCTAACCGTATTTTTGAAAACTCAAGACTGAACACTGCGAAATATATTTTCTTCGATCTCATTTTATTTAAAAAAAAATGAATGAGTAAAAACATGGGATTGAGTGAAATGAAAAATTTGATCATGCGGTTGCGTTCTTTTGCTTATTCGTTTGAATATAAATTTGAATTTTATATGAATGTACTTAAAAAAAAAACACTTGTAGCTATGGAAACACTAGTATTTATGATCGTCGATATAATGCTGAAAATTTTACAAGAAAATAAAATCATATACCACCACTTAGAAATCGTTTTTCATAACTTTCATCTACTGAGTACTTATCCTACTAAACTAAATAAGTTCAAACATTAAAAACTAACAAAAGTATCTCGACGAAAACATTGTTAAGTCACCTTAATATAACGTCGTTTATTTCGTGTAACTCGTTTTGAGTTCGGAAAACGTTTCCTTCTGACTTTTAATACGCGTTTTATTCGGACGCGGATCGTACATATTTATCTTCTTGTATTAACGGGTTCGACTGTAGTATATTATTATATTATATTTTAGCGTGGAAAACTTCTAGGGCGCTTTTCCGTTCCTTTTCTCGTTTTATTTTATTTCGGTTTTGTTTTTGTTTTGTAAATATGTGCCGGGGAACTTTCGGCGGCGACGAGAACTCTCCGGATACGCGACGTCTATATATTATCCTTACCGAGTTCGAATAAAGTTTCAAATCGATTTTACATCTAGAGCAAACTCGAGTTTTCTTCATGAATTCGATATAAATATTCATTATTTGTTTAAAGTCTCTCGTATTCAAATCTTATCAAATATCTATAGCGGTTCGTCCGATCTTATGTTGTTTGGTTTCTGGGAAATATTCATTATTTTCCGTTGCACATTTGCATGTTTGGATGTGATGAATTGCAACTGAAGGTATAATTCAGCATGTTTGATTATATTGTAACACGATGTCGAAATTGCTCGAAACGCAACAAAGCAAATTCATGCATCTCGAATGCGCAAACACAATTATGATGCTTTATGCATACTGTTCGCATACAATCACATGATTAATTTCATTAGCGTGAATTTTCGATATGAAAAATTATCAAAAAGTGTTAATTAATCGAATATGTATTTAAAAAAAAAACACATTCAACACCTTTATCAATAAACCATGAAAAATTACATGCATACACATAACACATCGACCGTACAAAACTCGAGCTGCGAACGAAAAATACCGTAAATTTCAACCGCACACAAACATTTCCGAAATCGTCGAACAACCGTAAATAACCGGCGTGCAAATCCACAAAATAAAAATACGGAAAAAATGCAAATCCCCACACTTTTGCGCCAACTCAATTTGCACTAGAACTAGAAGAGAACTCGGCCGTCTTTCAGCCGCCGAAACAATGAAACACTCCGTCGCTTTCAGCGAATTCCAAACGTACACTCGAAGGTATAAATGTAATAATTAACAAAACAATAAGCGGGCAAGGAAACAATCCCGAGCGACTGTTAAGCGGCAAGAACAAATTGCGTTAAATTGCGCTCCGCGGAGGTAAATACTGGGGACCTTCCGACGCAGAGTTGGCCAAACTTTTTTGACTAATCGTCTCCGTTTTCCTCATATAAATTGTGAGTAAGTTTCTCAGTATTTATACGATCAAAAGAAAATCAGTGAATGTTGCCAAACTAATGTTATTTTTTGTTTCTATACCATAATTGGGTCTCGTACGGACTGCAGACTTTGTGGCGGTCGATAGTTTAGTTGGGATCTTTAATTAGTATGGAGATGTATACACATTACAATGAATATATCTTTATAATAAAAAGTGTCAGACTAAATTATTGGCCGATAAAAAAGTCTGTGGAAGCCTATTCTATTATAAAATAATTACTTTTTTTCACTAATTGATAAAAAAGCTTACTTTGTCACGAACCTTAGTTTAAATATCTCGAAATAGTCTGCCTCAATTGCAGACAGGTATATGTATTTCGGTGCAATGTAGACATTTTTATTATCTATGTATGTGTTTAATTCGAATTTCATGTGTTTTTGCATTTTATTACTTACCTAAGGATGAAATCAGGTTTCCCCAAACTTGTGCGAATTGAAATATCATGAAAAAGATGCCAAAGAATCTCACGACTAGAACGTCCGATTTGACACCTGAGATTTTTTCATATGCTGTTGCTACCTGTGAAAAAATTTAGAAAAGGTTACCAATAAATAAAATTAACAGAAAAACAAATTAATCGGTATATCATGTATGTGCATGTTTTATCTATTACATGAATCTTTATAATATTTTCATAGAATGAAATGATCCAATTTTATGATCATTATTGTGCTTTGTAAAATTTAAATATTTTTTTATTGGTAATTCTCAAACAATAGTATTTCGTTATAAAAATTTATAATGCAATATTAAAAATTTACATCATAATAAAAAGATTAATAGACTTATCTAAATGTGTCGTCAATTTGTAACATCTCAACAAAAGTCGTAAATAAAATAAGCGATCGAAACAATCATTGAATTCAATGTGAACACATATTTTTACAACACAATAATGCGACGCATGAAATTGCGGCTCCTAAAAAAATTAAACAAATCGACTATTTCGAAAACATCCGCCGATTTTCAACGGAAAATCACAATTGACCTGTACAAGGTAAACCGCGTGAAAATTATATAGCTACAGATAATAATAATACATATACAAACACATTCATGAACGCTGATGGAATTAATTGTGGACAATTTATAATTCCTATAGATATATTAACTATAATTCAATTAAGGAAAACTTTATGAAAAAAAATATTAAATTGAAATGTGTCCATAACTAAACTACACTTCAGTATTTGAAGACAAAACAAGGCCAAGGAAATCGAGTGACATGTTTGTTGAAATTATACAGAAATTGATTCTATGTATGTTAATATGTTTGAAGACAAAAAGATCAAAACAATATCGGAACCTGTGCTGAGATATATGTATGTATAATTAAATTTTTTGTCTTCTTCCCAATTAGGGACTGTAATTAGCCAGTAATTTCGATAAACCGACTTTGCAATCTCTACTACCAACACAAACAAGCATTCGTACCGAATTTTGAGCACGATTTTCTTGAAATCTTCGCTATGCGATTTGATCCCTTGGCCTATTTCATCACCATACACATAATGCAATGAGGAAAATTGTTCAAAATTACCAACCACTCGAAAAAAAGACTAACAAGCAAACAAATCAACCGATCCGATTAATCAGATATATCGAATGACGCGCACTCATCAATCACCGATGACACGCTACGGGTTCATTTGACGACTGAAAAGACCAAAGGGTACAAGTGATATTCTTGCCAAAATTGAATTAAGTACAGGAATCGCTTCTCCGTACATTAGTGGCAAAAGGATATAAACGAATTTTGAATATGTACCGAGATATATCATCAAATCACTCCATCTCCACCTAATACGTACAGGTACAAGCTCAACTTTCTTGGAATCACCGCAAACTCACTTGTACCTCTTGGTCATCTAGTGAGGAATGCATTTTTCCGATGCTGCTAGAGTTTTCTACGTAGACAAAGAGTCGATGTCCAAAAGGTGGTAACACCATAAATGTTTTGTTAGGTGTATGGTGTGAAATTGTGATTTACGACATTCGAATCGCGGCGTCCATTAGCGTTTATCTCGGGAGCATGTCGGACCGTGAATTTAAAACGGACGATAAATCGCCGATGCCATGCTGACGGTCGCTCGGGTGTGTTCACACCGTTATAAGGTTATAAAGATAAATTTTCAAAGGGAAAAATCAACGAAGAACTAGTTTCTTGTGGTGGTTTTTAAAGGCGGATGGGATTTCGATTGATAGAGACGCGATGATTCGGGATTAAAGTGGAATAGTGAAATTTTTATATAAAAGTTAAATGACTTTAAATTTAAGGCTGTTATTATTTCTAAAGACTATTATTCTATTTTAAAATTAATCAATTAATCACTTTATAGTAAAGAAGCAGCCGATAGAGTTAGGAAATCTGAAGAATATACGGCGTGTTAAAATCGATCGAATTTAATCGACACGAATATGATCAATTTTTATAAAAAGTTTAGTGTTTAATTAACACAATAATCCCGATGCCTCTTTCTCAAATGCTTTTTTCCACTACGCTATGGGTTAAATATTATTAACACAGTTTAAATCTTTACTTGTTTTATTAAATATTGATAAGAATATATAATATTTATCCCAGATTACCATCGATAAAATTTGCTTGACAAATCACTGTCGATTAGGTACGTTTAATTACACCGTTCGACAAGAAAATGGCCAATCAATGAAACTTAATGAACTTTATGTATTTTGATGTTCTGATCACGAATATCAAATCCGTTTTTCTGTAAGACAAATGGTTTTTGAAAAAAATCACATTTTGTAGTTTTTTTTTTGGTCGATTTTCAGCGAAAAAATCACTTTAAAATCATCATAACATTTTTATTTATTAATGTTTTTATACAAAACTTTCAGAAACTATTAAATATGAATGTATTTATATGTTAATTAAAATGAAAAGGTTCTATTGTTTTTACTTTTTGAGAAAATAATTATTAAAAGTGAATTTGAAGAAAATAGTACAAAAACATTTAAAATTGCAAAAATTGCTGATAATAAAATAGTTTGAAAGCATTAAACTGTGCTTAATACATCAATAAACAACCTCAAAAGTCTCAAATTGTAGTATAAAATCAAGTTTTGAAAAAAAATAATAAATAGTATAGATTAATAGAATAACGCTCGCGTCGAGAATATCCCCATACATTTTGTATGAAAAATGTGCGCTCACAGATATTAACATATTTCTTTTATAAAAAAGCAATTTGTACAAAAATAAGGATAGAACATGTAAGCTAATCACTTTTGAAATATCGAGAAATATATTTCAAATGGAAATTAAGATTGATATATTAATAGGAATGTTTTTAAAAAATGTGTGATTTTTTTCATGAAAATTCGTCATAAATCAGCCAAAAACGATGTTATATATATAAATTATTTTTTGTATGATTTAGTATTAATCATTTTAACGTTTGAAACCAATTTCATGAAAATAAGATTTGAAATAAATTTATAATTTCGATTATACCTTGTATGGAGTTTGAAATTTTATCGAACTTTGAACTCAAATTGTGAGTAAACCAGTTGTTTCATGTAAATTTTGACTTCAAAATCGGATTCTACGTGGTCGAGTTTATAATAATTTCTTATTTTTATTGATGGGCCATCAGAAAAGGCGAAATTTGTATATCAGTGTTATTGTCAATCTATTGAAAAATGCGTATACGTTTAAGATTTATCTGAATCAAGCCTAACACTTTCAGTCTAACAATACTATGTATTTTATGCTAGTTTGTATTTAGTATTGGATCGAGTGGACGTGCCAGACTTGACGATGCGTACAATCCATTCAATACTAAAACTACATAGGATCGTTTTGTTGTGTTAAAGTACTTGGACTATATGGGTCCATTGTTGGTCGTTTTCCTATTTGTAATTGAATGAAATATCGAGTATTGTGATTTTTTTTTTCATCTTTTCGTATGAGAGAAATATTAATATTATGATTATTGTCGTTCGTATAGAAATATTTTTTTTTCCACAAAGCATTCATTAAATGATAATTTGATAAAATTTAAAAATATATCCTCGACGACCGAACTATCACAATTTAAAAGGAAACTTTAGTAGTTTACGTGTAGATCGCCGAATAACACGAGCACTCATGGCGAAAATAATACTTACAACTGTGAGATAAGTGCACTTTGCACACCATAAAGGTCCTCCTCCAAATCCGACGCTAAGACCTGCAGGTATCATGGTGTAAAACTCGGGATAGAATTGCGCTGCAATGTAAGGCATATAAGCTATGAAGGATACTGCCAACACCCACTTGCATCCCAACCAGCTGAAACACAAAAAGATCAGTAAATGAGCCTGGAAAATTACAGTATAAGTGCAGTTTAATCTCGATATTCGTACATTATCAGTTCTAAGAGATAATAGTATGAGTTAGAATAGAGTATGAATAGTGAGTTGTACGAATGGCGAAGCATTTTTTTTTGCATGAATTAATGTGTTCCATATAAACTAATTGAGGGTTAATTTAACTTATTGAAAATACATGAAAATTTCGTCATGTCGTTTCGTTTTTCCAGGTCAAAGACAGGAATTCTTTAATACTTTCAAATTTCACATTAAGTTCATTTGTTGTTTTTACCGCTTTCATATTGATTAAAGTGAATCATTGATATTTTTCAGACTCATTTTAGTAAATGTTTATAATCTTATTAATGTAACTTCCTCAGGTTTTCTTGAAACTGAGCAATCTCACATATATATATATTGGCTGTATTTCTCAATTTGATAAAATTTAATCAAATTTTATCATTTATTATAAATAATGTTATTTTGAGAAGACCGGGATTCCACTGTAATTGTGAATCTCGGTCAACAACGGTTCGTTAGATAGTATGCATAAAATGGTTTACCATGTGCACTATTTATTACAAATGTCGCATTACATAAATTAACCAGTCAAAATGAATAAATTATTAAAATAAATTAAACGAATGAGAATCGATTGTTCGTTGTGGCTATGAAAGCTAATGTGCGGTTAGTGTATAAGGGATATAATGTTGTGCATAATTCGAAACTATGGAAATTTTCATGGTGGTTGTAACAAGCCAACTTTAGAATTATTTAGTTTTGTGCCCTGTGTAAATATTCGATAAGGGTTATACTGTAATATGTGGAACTTTATTGTGTTTACAATATTTGTATACAACGAAACATTCTATCAGATTTTGATTTTTTTTTCTGAACAAATGAGATGAAAAGTGATTTAAAGTTTAATACGAATTTTTTTGAATTATTTATATTCATTTTGACCAATTTGAGATGATGCATAAAATGTATGTCAAATAAATGCCTCGGTATCATGATAGGATGAAGGTGGTGAACGAAGAACAAAGTGTATTCTTCTGCTTCATTGAACGCGAAAAGTGGCTTCCCCTTCGGTAGAATTTATTCGGTAAAAATTACAACAAAGTAACTGAGTGCTACGGAAGATATTCGTAGAAAACACGCAATATTACAGAAGGAGAATTCGAAAAATATACCTATGCATTATTCCGTATATATTATAATATATAATTTATCTTTCAATATCGTGGAAAAGATCCGCAGTAAAAGTCAATTCTATGAATTATGGTTAGAAAAATTGTAGATCTTTTTTTTTACAAGCTTTTATTTAGCTTCTTTTACATTTATATGAAAACTAAAGATTAACCCTTCAGAATATTATATATTACAACTTCATTACAAAATCATTCAATTTACTTTCAAATTTTGATAAAATGTTATATTTCTAATCGATAAAAGGAGATTAAATTTTAATCCCTAATAATCATCAATTTATCAAATATGAATTGTTTTTATCAGATACATATTGAGTATGATTTTTTAATATTAAATTCCATGATATTATATTTATAATCTATATGAATAATCTAATACTTAGGATAACAATGCTCTAATTTTCAACTATCAATTCATATTACGATTGAAGATATTATAAGATGAATGATTCTAAATGTCTGATAAAAAAATCACATTAAATAAGCCAAATAATTTGATTATTATCAGTATTTAATTTATCTATTCTAAGTGATTATTTTTACGCTTATAAGTCTTTATTAATTAAAAAAATTGCGGAAATTTTTCCGTAATGAATCAATCGAATTTTCTCAAAATTCCATTTATTTGAAAATTAAACGAATAAAAATTGATTGAAATTCATCACACATAAATAAATTCGAGACCTTCAAAAATTTTATTAGCGACCATGAAAATCCATCAGCGTACCCATATCGAAGAATGATCTTCGAGATCACTCATATAAGCCTATGGGGTTTTCGTTCGGACGTCGAGGCTTCCGACCGAGAAAATCCTTCCACTAAGGTTTCTGAAATTGAATTTATAGCCTCGGGACGAGCTGAAACTGTTTCAGCATCGATCCGCAAATAGAGCGAAACCGTTCGAATTTGTTTAAATTCAAAAGGCGAATTTTGGCGCCAAATCGACCCTGAAACTGGACGTGCGACGGCGGATACAATTAATGCACGTAGAGCTGTTTCTAGACTATCCAATTGTCAAATTAGATAAAGAAAATGATGGATTCGTTTGGAATTTATGATGTAAATTATCGTATTCATTGTTAAGTGTTGTTAAGAAAATCTATATCGCTCTTATTAGTTTATTGCACCCGTAGATCGGTTATTGATACGGTTTGTTATCTGCGTTTTATGGGTGTGTCGTTTCTGGTATTTGTGAAATGTGTGAAATGAGGATGATGCTTGTTTTAATTATATTGTAATAGATAAAAATGTTTTTGCGTAGTTATCTCTGGCTATTAAGGCTAGTATTGCGAAAATTGCTCGTTCAACCTTCTATCTATCGTGTCATGTTTTATTTATGGGACAATTACGAAAATTTTCTATATATTAGCCTTGTAATCTCTAATATATGTATTTTGAGTGAATTATTATACAATTCAATTTTAATATTCATCCAAACAAAAATTTTAATATAAAAGTTTAGATACACTCAATAGTTTGAAATTTCTTTTTGTAGCACAATACGATTGCGCGAAAGATCTTACATTTATACATAGTATACCTATATGCAAAGAAAATTTTCTAACAATATTTTCAAAGAAAAATATCAACATATACCCTGACATTCGAAATGCAAACACCGACTTCTTATTATAGAAGGAGAACGCGACGATTCCAAGGGTTTACCGGGGCCAGCTTGATATAGAAGGCAAAGTATACATTTGCAAAAAGCAACTCTATTTACATTCATATGGGGACGAGCAGATATCCGAACCGTATATATAATATAATGTTATAGTATGGGAACGTTTTCGCAGAAGATTCTTATATTCGCGTTTAAGAAACCGACCACCTGCTCGATTCTTGGTGGATACCCCTTAGAATATATTGCAGATAAACAGTTTTTGAATATTCGTTGATTAAATCGAGAATTCTCATCTTTGAGTTTTGAATTATTCAGTATTGAGATGTGATAGGAATATTTTATAGTTTAGTTATATAGTATAATATTCAAATATAATAGTTACTTTATCATAACCACTGGTAAGAATAAGTTGGATACAATAAGAGCAGCGTAAATTGAAGCAAGTGATGCTGTTCCCAATCCAGCTTCTGCATTTATTGAGCTCTGCAAATTTGCTGCTCCCTGAAACAAATATTGAAAAAATAAAATTCTATATTGTATAATATCGAAAAATGAAAATGAATGTTTCGATAAAGTTAAATTTTATCGGAAATTTTATCCATTTTGATGACGTATTGTTCAAACTGTGTCAGTGTCATCGATGTATCGAGTAAATTTTACTTTCAAAGTGGAGCAATAATTGTTCAATTTTCGATAAAATTATATGGGTTTTTTGTATAATATTCCAATTTAACGCACAAAATGAATTCAGAACACCTAAATATAGTTATTCAATTATGACGTATAACATATATTTTTATAGCATAAATGATATTATAGTTTAATAAAGTTTTTCATCCAACGTTATGAAAATATCTTAACATAAACGTCTTATTAAATCCTACATCATAACTTAGTATTAGCGTTATTAAAAACTGTCTAATATTTTCATTATTTTTTTAATGTAAAAATATATTTACATTTATATTGAACCGAAAATTTTAGTAGTATGAAAAAAAATCATTCATTATTTTTCCCTCCTATAACATTGCGCAATGTATAAAAAACAGCGATAAATCTTCCGTTAACTTGAATGAAAAATTCTTTGAATAAAAGTATCGTCGCGAGAAGGGCCCTGAATAGGGCAAAAGAACATTATGCTCTTACAACGGTGTTCTCTTCTATACTGGAATAAAATCGATCAAAATTTGATAAATTCGAAAGGCAACGCAAAAACACAATACGCCTTCACCTTCTAACCTACGGATAAAAAATAAACGGGAGAATAAAGAAGGATTTCGACTGACTTCATACACTCGAAATTTGTTCATCGCGAAAAATCGCCTATACGCTTTCATATTCGATGTCGGGCTTTTGATCGCAAATAGCCAAAGAATTGCTTCTATCAAATTTCAAAGGATATCCATTCTGCGTGAATAAAAGATCAGCGTGGTCCGTGGGATATGCGAAATCCACGTTATCAATCAAATATGTAAGGAAAACATGAGGCGTTCGTTCGAACCGTGACGATTTTCAATCGACATGATAAATTAATGTATTTAATTTGGTCTGAATATAATAAATTGTTCAAAAGATTATGTCGCAGGAATTTGATATGAGACTATTGATTATTTTACAATAATTAATAAATTGATATCGATACATATATATGTATCGATGAACGATTAAAATATTTTAGATAAACAAGACAAAGGATTTTTTTAATTATTATAAGATTAATTTGTAAATAATAAAATTAAAACAAACCTGAAATGCTGTGAAATGAACCATAAACGCCAAACTGATGATGACGACATTTCTTAAAATTACAGTTTTATCCGCTGAAGTCAATATTAATTCTTCATCGTCATTGTTGATATTGTTTTCAGACGGATCCGAAGGAAGCGGCGCTTTCCTTTCGATAGGACCAGCATCCGAATTTTCCATTTTTATTTAATTAATCACAGTTTTTCACACTAAATAAATTCACACAATTTACTAAAATCAACTTTGAAACATATCACTGGAAAAATAATTTGCACAATGCACACCTGTCAGTTCGCAATGTCCAAATGAGACTCGCGTATTCATTCGAAACATTTGCACATTTTCCTCTATCTGATTATCGTACTTAAAAGATTACGAATTGTTATATTTTTTTGTTGTTCTCGATAAACCGCATAGATAAGTATAATTGTAAATATTTTATCTACTTCTAAATTACCAGCAGTAAAACATGCGAATATGAAGCGTTAGAACTACCACATTTTCACGGTATCTCAGCACACGGAAAAATCCCGAACAATAACATTATTTTTACGAAAGCACGTTTATCTCAAAATGAATATTTTTTCGCAAACATTTCCCCTCGGGGATAGTAATTCGTTGCTAAAAACGGAATTACACGAGTCGATCCGGCGCTAGAAGGTCTCTAATATAATGAAACCGGAGCAAGAACAGCGGTAAAATGCTCTCTAGTTCAACAATGAATTAGCCTCGTTAAAAAATATATTTTTTGAAATTTTCGAAATTTAGACAAGCCGCGAAACAACCGCGATTCGACTCGAGTCGACGAACACTGAACGGACAATTGTATTCAATATCAGTCGTCGACTAAAATTGTTTTTGCAATTACCTATACATTCACCTTGATTTGATGGTCGATGTTTGTGATTTTTTTGCACGCGAAAGTGACTAACGGATGAGTCTGTGAATAGTTTTTGAATAGAATTTTTTATGCACGTACATATATTTAAAAAGTAGGTTTTACTTTTGTAAGTGTTTTTACTCATACTCGTTCTCATTTGCACACTATTCATAATTACATTTCTTTTTTTATTTTTTGTTATATTATTTCAACATAGTTCATTATAAATGAAAAACATTTTAGCTTTTTAATCCATTCAAAATATTCGTCGATTTATAAAACATCATATGATCGAATTGATTGATGAATTATTTATGGGAATGAGGACAAGATAAATGAATTGAATGTCTTTGGACTCATTAAAAGTAACATTTGCATTTAAATTGGTTTTATGAATCGCAAAATGTGTTTCAGAAATATATTCAAGTGTGACATATGTGTAATTATTTGATTTAACGTATGTGTTAATATTAAAAAATGTGTACCGAAAAAAAATTTTTTTAGAGATTTTCATTATCATGAACATTTCTTTTCAACGCGTTGTACAATACATACTCTGAAAACACTTGTTTATTAATTTTTATAAAGGTGCGTTCATGCATTATGCGGGAATGCTTTCAGAAATATCAACGGAGTTTTTAATTGGATTATTATGGAACGTTCTGAATATATGACGGTGTAAGCATTAATTAGTTAAACGCACGAATGCATTTTAAGACTACTACTAGTACATCAACTAAAAGTACAATGACGATTTAAAAAAAATTATCTCTCTTTAATCCTATAAAGTTTCATCAATTCAGTGAATAATACTACATAAATATCTCATTTAGCTTAACACTAATGGGGCAGTCAATCTGCTCTATTTCAAGGTATCTTTAAATGGAAAAAAATAAAAACTTGGTATTCATTACATTAAATAAGTACTCGTATATTATCAGCAATTTTTTTATGATATCATATCTATATATTCCATTTTTTGAAAATTTCTTGAGGAAGATATTGACTATTAAAGTCGAAAATATGTCACAGCATCGTCAGTGTCTTTGAAGGAATTTCTTCACAAATTGACATATGTATGTATTTAGATTCTTTATCGTTACTGAATAAGTTTTGCAAACTTGTAAAAGATTTTCTTATAAAAATCTGTATATTCCAACTAAAAAATTAATTTTTCGACCGAGTAAATAAAATGTTTCACAACTGGAGAGATGAGCGTTCATTTACAAAACTCATTTATTTAAGACGATTCACTGAATTCAATTTAAATGCTCAAACGTCAAATCGAGCAAAATTCACGCCGAAACTCCACCAGAGCACCGCGGCTTAATTATAAATAATTCCGTACTAGAAAATACATTCAGACCGGTCTCACCTTTTACACGAATAATTAAGCACGACCGTTTCGCTACTCGCAATTTGCAAAGTGCATCCGCTAAAACGACTCCTTGTGAACACACAAACGCCCTTTATCCCTTTGCTGCAGCGCATATACTGAAAACAAGGGAACTCGTTCTGTGCAAAACTGGCACTACACACAAAACTAGGGGTGAGTTGGTGAAAAATTCACCAGAATCTCGCATGTGAAGGGTCGAGGTCTTCGTATGTCATTTGTCCGGACCGGGATCGTCGATGGGATTTTCGATGTTGCGCGGGACAAAACGGTGGGATTTCGCATGTTATGTGGGACAAAACGACGTGTGAACGTGTGCAGAGATAATCTATACGAATCGATGGTTGAAAATGTGTCTGCTTACGAGTGAAGGTGTTTAAAAATATTTTAGGTGTCTAGACGAGAAGCCGAACGAATGCGTTGAATAGATTCTTTTCGCATTCGGTTCGCGAAGGCGAAATAAAAAGAAAATCGCGTGCATGCACTAATCTTCGAGTGGACCTGAAGTCGTTTTTGCAGAATATTTTTGTGTCGAGAGACGCAAAAAGGTACCGCGGTGTATAAAAAAATATATAAAAAGGCGAAAAAATAGAATAGGAAAAGCTCCAGAAGAAAAACAACGAAAAAATGGGGGAAAATTCGACTGCGACGATAAACGACTGGCTCTACTTACTTCCGTGCACACGGAAAAGAAGTTTTCAACCATTGAACTGTGAATTTCCATATGATATTATACACGCAATACATATAGATACCTTTTAAAATACTTTATCAAAAAACGTATAAAATATCTTGCATGTATATTACACTCATGTAAGTTCGAAGAAAAATTTTCATATTATTTATATTGAGTAAACTAGTAAATTTACAAAAGATATATTTAAATAAAAGTAAATATTTTAACACAAATGCTGCTAATGTGAACGATATCGTGAAGAAGCACAAAATTTTCAAAAAACGTTTTAAGTCGTTATATGCATTTTCTCATGACGAAAATATTGCTCCACTAAGATAAATTTTACTATACGCACATTATTTTTTTTCTAAAATTTTTGCTTTTTAACGATTCCGTCCATATTTACATCATTTAACTCAAACCGAAAAATATCAAATTATTATTAAAAAAAATCCCAAAACTAACAAAAAGGTGGTCCATCCCGATAAACAGAGCATCCCAACGGACAGAAACAGACAGAAAGCAAGAAAAACGAAAGCTAAGAAAAGCCAAAACATGTAGCGCACGCGAGAGGAAAAACCGCGACGATTTTCCGCGAGTTTTCCGCGATTATGCGTTTCGCGATTCGCATTCGGGACGCGTGTCCCTTATACGGCCCACATAAGGATAATCGACGAGTGTTAAGGGCGAACTCGCTTTCGCACAATGCCCACTTTGCATTCGTCGAATGTGCCGAATATGAAATCGATATGGGTTTTTGTAATGTGTGCGTATTTTTGGAGAATGGATTTGATTTTTTTTTACGTCGAAAAATCTGATTTTTGTATAAGCAAGTCAAATTTTGATATTAAAAATTTATTATTTCTGATGTTTTCACTCTCGAGGTTAAAATAAGAGGTCAATGCCTCTGTCTTGTCAAAATTGGCATTTACGTTCTATGTGTTTGACGGCGTTTTTTTTTTCGGAGAAAGTATGAGTAGAGAAAATTTATTTTTACACCTGTTGAGGTCACCGATAATTTTTAATTGTTGAAATCTAGAAGTTTTTTTAAAGTTTATCAAAATTAGGTTCCTAGATATAAAATTTAAAGTTGATTTGAAAATTATTATTTTTATTATCCTACAGTATTTTTTATATTGTAAAACACTTTTTTAAGAGTTGAATTATTCAGATTTTAAGTAAATTATTCATCATGATCTATTAATTTTTGCAAAAACTTTACTGTTATTTCGAAAACAAGAGAGATAAGATAAGCTTCAAGTGTCATCGAAATTCACAGGTGTAATTTATTAGATATATTTTGAGAATAGTAAGCCAATTTTTAAGAGATAAATATGTATTATATTGTATATTATTTATCATTTCCGATGTTTTTTTCGTATTAATTTGTAGAAGCATCACTTTTAAATTTGATGATTATAAAAATGCTGAAAATTAATTTACATCATAAATTTCAATTGATACTAATAATGCTCAATAAAATTATTTAAATGGATTATATAGGCATATTTTATGATTATTATTCAAAACATATGAATAAATCACCCTATTTTATAATGATACGAACAAAACAATCGATATAGATAATCTAGATTATCATTTACTTGGAATTTTCACATATAAAATATACAAAAATATGAAAAACACGTTAATTTATCTAGACGACCTCTAAATTCAATAAAGAAATGAACTTAATTCACATATTTAATCCACTGTGTAATATATGGAAAATACCGATAAAGATAAAATTCAAAATGATATCACACACGATTCATATATTCTCTCGATGAAATCACCTGCTAATTTCGTACTTTTTCGCGCCTAAATGAAATTATGGCTATTCAAAATGAAAGTAGACTTTACTGCCTTATCTAACAATAAGTGGTGAGAAAGTATCTCAAGATTGTACCGGAATGCATTTCCTGTTCATTCTGAATTTATAGAACCTTTCAGGTCGGTGATTTTCTCTATTTTCACAAGGAACCGAGAAGGAGTGAAGTTCTTTACGAGTCTGCTTACGGTACCGATTTTTCTTCAATGCTTTTGTATCCTTGCTGCTTTCAAGAACAGTTTGTTTGATTTTTGGCGGGATTTATTTTAAACTATGTCGTACTCTTTCCGAAATAATATCGAAGCTAGTGTCCGTTATATGTTTGTATTTCTTTGTTCTATGAAAGAGAGCGAGATTGAAAATTTTCAGCATGAAGAGTCTTATTTTCTCAATATAAAAATACATATTTGCTACTGCGTTTTTAGTAAAATGAAGATAAAGATTATTCTTATGTTAATATTTGAATTGATTAAAAATATTACACACCTTCCTATGAATCATTTGAAAAAATAATAAGGTATTAGAAATGAAACTGATCCGGATATATGTATAATATGTATTTAGAGTTCTCACTTTTATTAATAAAAAAAATCTAGATATACATATTAAATTCTCTTGCTTCGTGTAGTTGAAGAATTGTCATAATTTTTCCATGCTAAACGTGCGTATTAAAAAGTATTCATGACAAAACTTACTGAGCGAAACGGATTCGTACTTTTCTAAAAATAAAAGTGCAAAATGTAAAATATGTCTTTGCAGACGTTACATTTAATTCATTTCATTTCTAAAAATGTAACATGAAAACGATTTAACTTCTCTTAATATTTTTGGATATTTGTGAAAAAAATAAACATTGCATCGATATTCATTCAAAGAGAATATTCGAATTTAAATACGAAAGCGATTAATTCTTATTTGCTCGCAAAATATTCGCATCATTTTCGTACTGAGATGACAACGAGAAAATGGATATGTATTTGCATTAAAATACATGGATATGATATAAATCATCAATATCATTCGAATATAACAAAAACTGTATATTATAATTAAAACTCCATTCACAAAATAACGGAAAACGCCTCGTACAAATATTTTGTTATTTCTGTTGAAACTTTTATCTTTAAAATAGGAATTTTTTCGCTTTGTCGAAGGCGAACTTTTGATTTTTAGCAATTCGGTCACCAATGAGATTTAGACCTTACAGAGTGTAAGAAAAATTCCCACCCGAACGAGTCAATTACGGAAAATCGTTTTCTCAAAAAAGTCGCTCAAAGAAAAGGAAAAATTTCATTTTCTCCAACACTTGTTTTGCGCTTGACGTGAAATTTTTCACGCCCATTTAAAAATTCTAAAGCAATTCCCTTATTACTTTCACTGAAACGTGGATAATAGAAGAACTCGTCCAAATTTTCACGTCGCAATTCGTCTTAAAAGATTAATATGTCACGCCAGTGCGAATTGTCTACGGCGAAACAGCCCTATTTTTTCTGTCATTTTTCGAAAATGAAAAGATTTCTAAAAATGTTCCATATCGCGCTTGTCTCATTTGCTTTTGTTTCAGATGAAATATGTCCCTTTTAAGATATATTTACCTGTCCCGCGAGAGCAATGCGAGTGTTGACACTGATTAATTATACACTCTTGATATTTGTCATTATCTTCATACGATGATGAAAAAAATAATTCAAAATTTTCTTTGGGATTCGTTCTCGACGAATAGACGAGTTTCGCTATGAAAAATTCGATAAAAATAAATGAGTACAGAGAGTCGATCGTGAAACTTACGAAAACAAGCACCGAAAAATTTTACATGAAACTCTTACCGAGAAGTTTCGGTTTAAATCAAAAATTGTACACGATGAAGTTTTGAATTTTAATACGTGAATAATCGGGTTGAATAATAACCTCTTCTTCGAGAGCATAAGCATAAAGCATGGAAATGAAATTAATCAAAGTCAATTTTAAAATTAATTCGTTTTAATGAAACGTTTTTCATTATACAGGTTTCAAATGTGATTGCTGAAATAAATAAGTATCATTTCAAATGGAATTCCACTCACTCTAATTAACCTTTATAATATTTTCATACACTTTAGCGAGATCAAAAGCTCATCACCGCACAAACCAAAACCGAAACTGGGATTTAATTTAAAGCGATACAATATTAAGGACACAAACGAATCTTCAGAATCCGAAAACTTGGATTTAAATTTAAATTTTGCAAATAAATACACAGCACGTTAAATATTCAAATATTCGAAAAGGCCCTCTAATAAATGTTCGACACGGCTCACACGCACGTTCAACTTTCGAAAGCGATTTTATATGACGAATAAATAAGCCAAACGGATCAAATTCATTTTTTCCAAAGAAATTATTTCATATATTTGATGACAAAAACATATGAATGATTTCGAAACCTGTTATGAGATATATTATCGAGTCACTTGTTCAGATATACGCTCGACTTCGAGCGTGTTTTTCCTCGAAATCATCGCCATGTACTAGCTCCACTTGGCCTATTTCATCGTCATATTACTTATACGCAGTTGTGTGCCGTATAAGAATTATTTTAGAATTGAACGTCTGACGTAGACAGATCGTTCCCGTTTCCAATTTTGAAGATTTGCCGAAGTGGAATAAGCGACGCGGAAGGAAAAAAAATGCCGGGCGCCAAAAATACGCAAACCCCCAGAACGAATGAGCGAAACTCGTTAAACTTTCTAAAATTTCTCAAACGAAGATCGACGCGAACCGATCGAGATCGCTTTTTCGATCAGTGTCTGTGTTTTGTTTAAATTTTATGGAAATTAATTGATTTTCGTGCTATTTTCTTTGTGTTAAAATTTATATCCCATAATCTTTTCTAACACGTTTTTAATTACATCTATAAGCTGCAATCGCGATCGTATATCACGGACTGATATAAAAAATTATATAATTTCTAAGAAATGTTATTAAAAGTTAATTTAATTTAGATTACATCAAATATTTTTTTTATATGTAGATTGAAAAACATTAATTTTGAGTAAACAGGCCGATGGAAACTCGCTTGTTTAAAATGAAATTAAAAAGTTTATGATATATTTTATATCACTTGCGCTTGTTTTATGCAATCTTAATAACAGTAGCGTTAAATAGATTATATCTTGAGCATTGTTGTGACAGAACATAGACAAATTAGCGATATTATTATATTAGACTTCATTCACTACATTAATACAATCTGTTGTGATCGATATTTCAAATAAATCGATTTAATCAGAGTAGTTAGTGTTTGAAATATATTAAAAAGCATAAAATAATAATCTATAATAGTTTACAAATATCTGAAAATCTAAATATGTACATTCTTTGTGGAAAATTTGTATACAAATTTGTATCGAAATTCTGAAAAGAACCACAACCGTCACTAATCAGACTTCTACGTTTTCATGTAACCGAATTAAAACCCCACCGCGAATCCAACGAATCGAATTCAAAATCGGGAATGATTACCGAAAAAATGGAAAAAAATATATAAAATACCATCAGCTAAAATCAAACGAAAAAATCGTCGCATACGATATTTTATTTTCCGATTCACGCACAATTGAGTCCGGCATCAATCGGCATTTCGGCATTCAATATGAACGAATGCCGAAGGACGAAACGCTCCGCAAAACGCAAATGGCACACTGATAACGGAACCGTTATAACGGCAATGAATATTTATCGTTATATCGAAATTAACGGGACCGCAAACGGCGCGGCTACGACTAAATTTTGGCGCGCAAATTCGAAACGATAAACTGAGCGTATTTTATTATTTTTCGGGTCAACTACTTGATTTTTTAATAATAAAATGTAATTTGGAATTATATAGTTTTGTATAATTAATTTTATTAAATTATTTATTTAATTATATTAATTATAGCCAATATGATGTCGATTTACACACTAATATTCCCTATCTATAAAAATACTACGGAAAAGCAGAGACTTTAACCCGATTCAAAGTATTGCAATGAGGAAAAAAATAGTATTTTATTTATCGATACTGATATTTCTACCCAATTATATTTATTGAATAATATTCAATCAATCATTCATGAATAAGTAAAGTCGTTTAGATAGAAAATTGGAAAAGAAATAACGCACAATAGGCAATATTAAATTGATCGAATTTTACATACACGTACAGACCAGATGAGTAATTCATTTTTAAAAACCTTTACGTAAAACGTTAAAATTATATTTATTTTAATTGATAATTTCAAAATTTTAAATGACATAATCGAATATTTATATCAATTACAAAAAGATCCTCATCTCGTTTTGAAAAGATTCAAACCCAGCAACATTATGAACAAGGCTTCCACAAACATATTATACTATTGCACCATTGGCTGAAAAAAATTGAAATTGACTCTAAAAATAATTGTATAAAAAGATCTTTTTATAAATTATCTAACTATATAATAGTGCTATTTATTCTGTATGTCCGTGTAACGCTTCAAAACTAAGTTCATATAATATATTCAATGGGCTGATTGTTAGTATACAATAATCTTCGATAGCTCGCTTTAAGCATGAGTCATTTGTATAGCACGTATCCAACTTTTGTGCAATCGGAATTATGTGTGGGTGTTTTTTTTAAGTATGTTTTGCTTTTGTGCTGAATTCAACTTGATCTGATGTTATCTAGGCAGTAAATTTGTTCTGGGAAAGCCGCTCCGATAACGCGAGTGTTATAAATCAGGAAGGATAATGCTACGTGCGTCCTTATCCCGAAGATCATCCCTGTAAATACCGAGAGCCCAGCGGTGAAAACACAAAATATTCTCGATCCTAGGGGAAAAATCGACACTTTGGGTTTTGTAGTTATCTACAGGTCGTGGTGGTTATCGATGTTTAGCCTTTTCGTATGGACGAGTGGTCGCTTTGTTCGGTGGAGTTTTTAACATGAGACTTTGCCGAATATGCTGAAAAATTGTAAACCGAATTGAAATTCGTACGAAATTCATATATTTGAAAAATATTATTTAACATTTTTTCATTAATCCAAAAAAATATTAGAACCTTGTATGGAAATGAATCAATCAATTAACATTAATCTTTTCATCGTTGAATATCATAGTAATGAATCACCAATGTTGCAATCTTAATCTGATTGTGATGTGGAACGTAAAAATGTTTCCCTAGTAAAAGTCGATTGTTTCTTGTGCGACGTCGTATTTTCTCATTAAACTTAACTCCGATCGATAGCCATTCAGTGATGTCATCAATCTTTCCATCTTTCAAAAAAACTACGCATCTTTTACGTATAAGGGCTTGTAAATGACTTTATCCTTCATCAGCAATTTATTTCAACGCACGCTCACATGTCCTTATAAATTATATAGAACATTTTCAATAATATTTCCCATCAATTTTCATACAGACTTAATTTTACTAAGCGACAACGCGCTTCGATATTCCGAACAATACAATTAAAACGACTACGAAGCAAAATTGAAATCGCAACAACAACAAGCGATCCCATATGCGATTTTCGGTTCGAATCGTCGGTAAACATTTCCAATTTAGCGATCTGAAAACGATGATTATTTCAAAATTTCCATACCAACGAAACGTATTGATATTCCATTACGAGCATCGGCTGAATTCGACGAAAATCGCGATAACGAGCGACATCGCCGACTGTTCAGATTAATAAACAGCCCAGTCAAAGGGGAACATCATCTTTTGTTATTGTGGGTAGAAATCGAGGATATTTCTCAATTAACTGACAGCTGCCGGCACATTGAAACTCGAGAAAGTTTGTCTTCGAATCGCGTAATTATTCCGCAAAGCCTCCCCGAACTCGACCCGGATCGTTTTTACTCCGCAACAACAATATTTGGACAACGAATCCGTCTATAGATTCGTCCATTTCACAATTGACGACTGAAAAGGCCAAAATACACAAGTGACATTGCCGTGATCTCAAAAAAAGTTGATCTTATACTACATATACAAGGAGGAAGTCGAATGATTTGATGAAATATCTCGGCATATGTTCCGAATTCGTTTATATCCTTTTGCCACCAACATACATAGAAACGATTCCTGTATATAACTTAATTTTGGTATAAATTTAACTTGTACTTTTTGGCTTTTTCAGTCGTCAATTGAAATCTGCTACTTTACGATGCAGGAGATATATCTTTCCGTTATTTATTTGTTAGTGATCTTGAGTAATGGACGTCGTTCGGGTAATTGATTCGAGGACGACTGTTAATCTGTCAGATTTGACTCTTTTTTTTTTCATTCAGTTGAAAAGTGAGCTTCTGTGTTCAGGATCTGCGATAAGCATTGTTCGTTTTTTGCTTCACCGATACAACTTTCGATGACAATTTTCAACTGTAGACAAAAAGGGATACAATTTCCAATCGGCGTCGCCGTATCTGGTTGAGCCAGCTCGCTTTGAAGTGTTAATTAATTTTGTTCTACAGAGGACTCCATCTCTTTACGTGTCTATAGAGCTTCTTTGATTCCCCTTTAGTAGTTTTATTTAAAAAATATAAAATAGACTCATTTATATTGAATTAATTTCAACTCATAATATGATCACTTCAGAATCTATAAAAATGAAATATTTTTTCGCTGACTGTAAATTATTATATTATGAAACAAACGAACATATTGCAGAAACTGATTTCCAACAAACTAACAGACTTACGACCGAGAAAAAAAATACAATATCAGTTTCGGACACAGAACAGAACGTGCGCTGAATTATCGAGCGAGGATCACTCGTTGCACGTACGACTGGAAAAAGTTTACTTTGTCTCCTGCGAAACGACACCGAAAATAAGGACATAAAACGTGCACCTTCAATAGAAAAATCACGACGAGCATATTTCACCGCAGCCATAGAAAACACCTACATAGAAAAGCCATGGAACAATGCTGCAATCAACACGCTCGAGGTGGATATAAACAATGCAGAAAAATAATCATTCGCAGTGTCGAGACTCGCAATTATCGCGTATTGTGGTAAAATAGTGTTTGGTGGTGGGATTTTTTTTAATTTTTTCCGTTGAAAATGAGGAAAAATGGAAGTTTAGAGGCGATCGAGTGTGAAAATTATACGCGCAGACGTTTCATTTCCCGGAGGTCGAGTGAATATACGACACGACGCACTGACACGCTTTTCCGACCCTTTTATACGTTATTATGCCACACTGAGATTTTCTGACACTAAAGAGGACGAATATATTATGTTGTGATGGAAATATTTTTCTTTCAGAGCGGCGTTTGAGCGAAAACAAGAATGACACTTTCTATTTGTTACGTCTTTATTGCGCGAAATAGAAACTCGAAGAAGCTTTTCATTCGTAAATTCGTGTAGAGGTAGAAAGGTGTAGATTAATTAACGCAGTATATCATTGATACGTATAGATTTGATGAATTAAATTCTCGTGCAAAACTTAATTAGAACGTTTAGATTCTCAATGAATGTACGTATGCAAGTTGCAAGGTTTTAGAGAGATTGTTTGCGGTTGAAAAGTATGAAATCTCATTATATGTTTGTATTTTTTGTTAGAGTCGATGAATATTTATGATGTGTTTGGCTTGAATAAGAAAATTATTCAAATCAAAGTTGAAGATGGTAGGTGTGAAAGTTGTTATAAGAAGAAGCAACGTCTACAGGTTGTTTATAAAGCGTGAAAAAAAAACTTAATAAAGTAGTTCTTGACGTATTGATATATTTATTTTATCTTATTCAAACAGTCGAGATAGCGAAATAGTAGTATTAATAGAACAAATAACATACATATCTACATTATCTATCTTTTACGTCATGATTTTTTCAATATAATTGTTTTTTTCATTCCAATGATAAACTAGTGTTGCATTTTTGCCCTTCAGAATTAATCTATCTATTTACTACAAACAACAATATGACAATCAAAAGATTCTCAAACATTTTATTTGAAAACACACAATATGCACTCAAAAAATCCATCTAAACTCCTCAATGTCGGCATCACACAATAATGTCTAAACTAGCGTTGCATTTAAGTACTTCACAATTAAGCTATCTATTCACTATGAAAATCAACAGATTCCCAAACATTTCATTTAAAAACATCTAAAGTGATTTTTTTTTTTAAACTAAATTTTCTTCGAAGCTTTTCAATGTCAGCTTCTTGCATTTTTCCGCTGGAAAATTCTCAACGTCTGCATCTTAATCAATGTCAAACTAGTGTTTAATTTATTTTTTTAGAATGAAACTATCTTTTTACTGCAAACAATATTAAAATCAAAATATTCTCAAGAAAAAAATCATACAAAATTCAAACGAAAAAAAATCTCAAACTAAATTTCCCATGAAACTCTTCAACGTCGGCATCTCGCACTTTTCCGCTGGAAAATTCTCAGCGTAACAGCCGAGAAAATACGTACACAAAGAACTAGGTTTTTCCTTGTGGGAAATACGCCTCGGTCGCATTTTTCACTCGATTTTTTTCAGACAACCACACGGTTGAACTTTCGTCTGTTGTGGAAGAGTGGAAGCCAAGTTGCCATCCGGCGAAAACGCAATGAAGTGAAAACTGTTGTTTACCTCCTTCTGTGGAGTGTTCCGTTCATATATTTGAGGTGTGTGTGGTGAAAGCGCGAAATTTGTCCATCGCGACGAAAAGCCGCAAAAAGCTCCACACATAAATAATGGTGATGGATGGCCTCGAGAAGCAAATAGAGCCGCTTTGATTTATTTTCAATTATTTCGTATGTGTCTGCGCCTCTTTTGTGGTTTTGTGTGCGGATCGTATGAATGATGAACTCGTCGCAAATCGAATTCTGCGTATAAGGTTCTGAATATAAGGTTCAAGTGAAAAACGCCTTTTATCATTTTTTTTTGGTCGATTATTTTGAATTTTAATTATTCGTTCACTTAAAGTAAATAAGTAGAACCACTATGACTAGAAACTCCGAAGAGTAATCAGCGTACGAACAATGCTGCTGAAATCTAATTAATTTAATTGACACAGATAAGGCTGGGATTCAATTTGTAGAAATCAATTTATGAAGCGTTGAATTATCACTTTTCTCAAATAAAATGAATCAAATATTCAATAGGAATGATCAAGTTATCTTATCAATAAAAAAAAATTATATGTGACTTTCAAAAGTATCCGACAAGCTTTGGACCCAACATAACAAAAATATTGGAATCCGAAGTGACATGCACTAACGCCTTATATTAACATGTTATTGGCCAGTTATTATTATCATATTAATTCAGAATATAAGAGTTTTTAAGTACATGCAACGTACTGTATTTATTGAAAACTGCATTAATCAAAAATTTTATAATAATTCATGTACGTCTAATAAGTAATACATAAATTTTCAGTAAGAAATAATCTAATACGAAAATCGAGATACATTTTAAGACAAACTCATGTAAAGCAAATTTTGATTTTAATTACGTGACACTTAATAAAATTCACAACAACATATCACGTCTCTCGAAACTTTCACGATTTTAATGAAAAAGGCTTCGACGCCGAACTTAATTTCGGCAGAAAGCATCCACGCTGACATCTCACACGTTCTATATTTACACCTGAAAATTTTACGTGACTTAAGCCGAACGATTGTGCGAATTATGAGTTTTGCAATTCAAATGAGTAGCTTAATATATGTACAACACTCAATTGCTCGCGAAATTACGTGAGCAAATTAAACGACATCTAAACGTACACTGTCTATAAAATCGTATATCGGTCGAAGTGTATTAAAAATTTCAATAGAATGTCGTGATATAAAAATGATTGCTATATAATAATTCTATACGATGAATCGAATTGCTTTAACGAAACACGTTGGATGGAAAATTATTAAAATTTATTTCAACGTTCTTTTTATCATGCTCATTGAGTAGTGAAAAGATTTATAAATTGAATTTGATATATAAAGTCTCGATTATATCGGTACGTCTATAAATGTAATGATATATACGAGTCGGTTCGAATTCTAGGGTTGAAACCGTAATATAAGTTATTTCGTGTATATATCATATATTTTTCACGGTAAACTGACCATAGGATACGGAAAATTGAAAGAACATCGATCGTAAGAAGAAATGCTCAAAAATATTACGTATAATAAAAACAAAATATAAATCATTGGTTTATCTAGAAAATCTCGATATAATAAAAACCGAGAAAAGCTTTTAGTCGCCAAGTGAGAGGAATCGGCATTTGGGGAGGACGAAGAGCCATGCTCTGGTAATCCTTCCTACCTATAAATTATTTATATGAATAGTGTTTTCTGGGAAAGTTTTTTTTATTAATAAATATTTTGATTCATATATTTGTAGATAAACTACATAAATACATCCATCAACTTTAAGTTTTACAAAGAAACCTTAATCAAACATATCTAATTATATCATACTCATGTTCAATTTAATTTTGTTTAAGTTTTTTTTATGTGAATACACAACTAATAATTAATTAAAGAATACTTTTAAAACAATTTGATGAGTTTCATATTAA
Organism: Cheumatopsyche charites; assembly: GCA_024721215.1. Taxonomy (NCBI): domain Eukaryota; kingdom Metazoa; phylum Arthropoda; class Insecta; order Trichoptera; family Hydropsychidae; genus Cheumatopsyche; species Cheumatopsyche charites. The sequence goes on from CM045577.1 coordinate 11,328,363, forward strand.
TTGAAATTCTTCACAGAAAATACTCGGAAAATAGATTGCTTGAAAAAACATCGATCGCAAGATAAATATTATTATATTCCTAAAAGCTTAGTCATATGTGTCATTTAGTGGTAAACCTCTGCAATGTTTTGGAAAATTTCTCTTACGAGTTTATCCCGTGTACAAACAATACTCTATGTACCCTACTATAAAAAAAGTTGAGTATGCGAATGGATTATTATTTTTTTGCCTTTTTCGAATCCCACGTTACGCCGCTTGGATTAGAATGAAATTTAGGATCTACGTTCTATTACCATTTTTTTTATTTTTTATTATTACTTTTAGAAATTTGTGCAAACAAAAAAATAATAAATTAATATTCCACAACTAGAGATAGCTCACTAAAGGTCGATATTTTGATCATAAGCTTAATTTTTGTTAACTGTGTTGTGTTTTTTTCCATCGATAGAGTTGGAAAGTACTGGATGACAATTGTCAAAATTTATAAAAATACCATTAACTCTTTTTGCAGCATAATTGTGAAAAATGAAAAGATCGGCTTTAAATAAAAATGTGGTAATATGAACACATTATATGAACACACATAGTGTGCAAATTCTAAGCTATACGTACACGAATCATGCACAACGCGTGTACAAATACTAAACTAAACACTGCATATGTTTATTTGCCCAATCGGATTATTATATGCACACACATGAGTAAATAGTCCAGAATTTACATACATAGCCACATCCAATAAAATTCACACGAATAATAAACATTCGAAACTACGAATATTTTCGATAGATCATCCAAGCATGAGAATCTAGACGAAAAACGATAGCGGCTAATATGATAAAAACGCCTAAGACGAGGATAAGCACTAGTTGGGGCCAGCGACAGACGGACACACACTTAAACGGAAGGGCCATTATCGGATAGGGTTTTTCTGGTGCTAGTTTTCGTATCTGACGTTTGAGTATTTAGAAGGGGAATGTAACCGGACGCTAAACGTACTCTCTCCGATTACATTTTTCGTCACATATATTCGAAACGAGTTTGTTTCGTCATATTATTCGGAAAGAATCTCGGTTTAGTTTTTTTGAAGTGTTTATTGTGTGTTAATGGGTGTAGATTGAGGGTTAGTTCATGCTATAGCGACCGAAACGAAATCTAACTAAAATAGACATACTTAAATAAGATAGAGAAATATCTGTTTATTTTTTGCTGCACATATCATTTTTTTAATTTTCAATTGTTAATTTGATTAAAAGAGAAAATACAGAGATGCCAGACTAGGAACTCCGTAGAGAAATATCACGGAATGTGGCGTTAAAATTAATCGAAATTAATCTACACCTACATATAGTGACGATTTTTTTTCGCCTCAGTTCCTCTTCAATATTTTATAAATTATTATGAAGTAGAATAATATTTTTCAAAGATTTCATACATAAAATTCGACAAATGGTTTCAACTTGGTTGTGAACTAGTCCTAAGAATCGTTCTCGAGTTGTTAACGTTGTTTGGCTTCTAGCCAATGTAATTTTTGCGTATGTGTGTTGTAAAATGAGGGTTGTTTGATCTTAATTTTAGGTGTAGTGAGAATAAATCAACAATCTGTAGTATGAAGGGTTTGTTTTTCATTATTCTGTTCATAATTATCCACCGAAAAATATCTGTGTAATTTTCAAACATTGAAAGTTTGAAATGAATGTTTTTTTTTAAACGAAAACCGCTCGAGGCTTTTTTATCCAGTATATTTAGAGCTATCCGACAATTCAGTCTTTAAAAAAAATATAATTAATTTTGCAGCGAAAAAATATCCGCTCGGCCTATAAAAAAGAGTAAACGCTCAAAAAATTCACTATGTACATAATATTTTTTCTCGAATAAGCAAAACAGTCCTTTGAATCGATGCGAGGCTCGCAAAGAGGAAAAAAATGCGAGTAAACATAAATGCGAAAATCTAATTGAAACCTGCGAGATACGACCGGTCGGTAATAAATACGAGTCATTCGGATAAAGACGTAAAACTCGCGCTGTAGGATATATTCCTTATCCTCGTCCTTAATGCGAAAAACAAATTTGCATCGAACCGAGTCGGAGAACTTTCGAATCAATGATATTTTTTTTTACCTCAAAGCACACCCGGCAAAGGGAAATTTTATCAAACGCCGAAATCTTTAATAAGAAAAGTTTCTCTTGCGACGAATCGAACTCGGAAAATTACACGTATAATACGTACAAATCGTGCGAGTGCGCGTTATTTCGGTTCGATAGTCGTTCATGGCTGAAAAAAGAAAGGGGTTACTGTTGAGGTGCTTTTGCTTGTAGCCCTCCAGCGAGAGACATGAATGCGCGATAACGCTTTTATAACTTGTACGATTCGTTTCAAAAGGTCCCCGCTTCGTTGTAACTCAGGGTTTTCGATTTATTATCGCTATTTTTAATTTCTGAGAATCGAAAGCATCGATTCGATAATTTGCGAAATTCGAATTCGAAAATAGATTCTCGGTAAATTGAGTGAAACCCGAGAAAATATATTATAAGTACATCAAACAGTTTCGATTTATCTCTTCGGTGTTTTCAGTTGTGTGCTTAGTGAATGTTTGATTGGTAATTCTACTTTTGAAAGTTTCATTCGAAGTTCCCGGGAAATCCTAAATCGAAAAAATATAAGTAGAAGCCCTATTTTCAAAGAGCTTATAGTGGGTTTCGTCTTATAATGTTTCTCTTTATGTAGATTCGATTGCGGAAGGGTGCTACGTTCGTTGATACGGTCCATTTCGGAAAGAAACCTTTCAACTACAAGCATAAAAATATATACTGGTAGTTTGTAAATCGTATTTAAGTTCCCTTGTACACAAGTTAGATTCTATTTCGTATAGCTAAAATTATAAAATCAAAGATTTTTGTTCGGATTTAACGTCCTTTATTATTTATAAAATGTATCGAGTATTAATAAATAAACTTCAATTTATCTTTCTTAACTTTTGAAGATTTCATAAAAAAATGTTTGAATAGAATACGTCTATTGAAGTAACTGAGTTGCACTCAAAGCGTAAATTAATTCAAACTTAAATAAATTTCAACTTAAGCAATTCCATTTAGTACTTGATCATGTCATGAGAGCTCCTTTGTTATAAACATCGAGGAATTCATTTCGAACTTATAATTATAAATGCACCAAAGTTATACATAGTGAAAGCAAAATTTAAAGCTGTATAATATTATATTTATTTTATTAATCTAATTTTTCATCATTGATTATAAATGGAAGCAAAAATAATCCCTTTGAACTCCGAGGTGTAACTCCAAATATTTCAATTACGTATAAATATGTAGAAAGCATACTTATTATATAAAATATTTCGCAAGAGAAATTTTGATGGGAATTTGATTGCGACAATAACGTAACAACAAACGTAACCTAATTCGTATATTTTCGAGACCGCTTTTCGGTTACTTTGATGTTTCACTAATGGGAAGAGTAAAGTGCTTGCTTTCTGAAAATTATAATACACAATATGTGCTCACAACATTTTTTTTTCAATACATTAAAGGAAAGTTAAGATGACATGCGGGAAACGGACCAATGAATGCAAAAATCTGTATACTGAGATTTATAAATATGTCCTTCAAAATCCACATATGCATCAAATACAATTTAATTACCGTTCTTGGAATAATTACACGAAAGATTTTTTTTATATAAAAAAATCATCAAACATAAATAACCTCAAGACTCGTTTACCTTCGGTTAAAAGAGGTCACCGCGGAAATGAAAAGATCGAGTTCGAGTGAACTTCGACACACGTTAGCCATACAAACTGCAAACGCGAAGGTTGACTGCATCTGCCGTGTGAATATGTAGGGGTTGAAAAGCACCATTTTGCCAAGTTGCTTGAAATAAATTTTCAACGAAACCTTTGACGTCGAGACTAGTGGCGGAATATAGAAGTACGTAATTCCAAAGCTTAACGATCTCGTTTAACGGTTGCGCTAATACGTCGAATGCTGTAGTTAAGCTATGCGGAATATTGATATAATTTTTTTAGAAAATAAATGAAAATATATTAAATTTTGAAAATTTTGATAATTTGAAACACAATGACTAGATGTAACTGCTTATTTTTGTCGTGGGAAAAAAGGGTTTTTATATTTAGAAAGGTAGTCCAATGTATTTCACTTGACTAGAACGTTAATGGAAAACCATTTTTCTGCATTCTCACACTATTAAAACATCAATAAAAATACAATATAATAACAAAATTCAATTTCAAAAAACAAAACCCCCAAAATCAATTACATTCCTCAACACCTACACACAATCCGACGCTTCAAGCGTCACCAAAGAAATCCATAAAACCAATCAAAATCCGACATCACACCAAAAACCCACACAACAACCTTTCATAATTCATACACACAAATACACATATGTTTCCAAATAATACACAATATCCGAAGGTTCACAACTCGTATGTACGACCCTAGCACCGCACGAGCCGCAAATGCGAAATTTTCTCCAGACGTTCGTCAGACATCTGAAGGCTTTAACATGTCACTCGGTCTTGTACGACAGAATGGAGACCTTTGGATGTGTGTATGTGCACATTGATCCTTGCCAGATTTTTCAAGCCTTATTCGACGAACGACAGTGGCGTTTCATCGGTTTGACGAACGATTAGGTATTTTTTTTTCGCGAAATCGATTGATTTTATTATATGTATTTTGAAATAAGCAATATTTGTGCATCTGGATAGAAAAACAGATAGATGGATAAACAGATAGATAGACAGACAGATGGGTATACATATAGATAGACAGATGTATGGATAGTACAAAGGAAGCCCACTCTAAGTGGTTTAACTGCACCCAAAGGTAGACTGACAGACACAGAGTTGGGATTGCAATTTACTGGTAATTACCGATTAATTGCATACAGTTTGCCAATACTATTTATCAGTAACTTGATAAATCGATAATACAATCTTTTACAATCAGAAAAAAATAAACAAAGATGTCGTTAATCAATTCGTACTTAAGAATAAATAAATGAAAAAAATATTTCATCTTATATTCTCATACTTTTTATGTATTTTAACCTTATTTATTCTGTAGAAGTGCTTATGAATAAAATATTTAATTTTCGTTTCAAAAGTGAGTATATTTTTCGATTCGTATAAAGTCACTATGCGCCACTGTTTATTTCGTTTATTCGCAGCAGCTCGTTGAGATTTTCTTTCAAACAGTGTCGATTTGAATGTCTGTGCTTCGAAGATGCTTTATATTGAAGCTTTATGTTTGAATTGATTTATTTTATGGGTTTGAGGTTCATTTTATCCCGTTGCTTTGATGGATGTAGTTTTTAAATTTGTGAATACATACATTCAGTATTAGAAAGTCTATGAAGTTATACGTCATCTTATCATCGATTAAAAAAAAACTTTTATTGATTATAATTTCATCTGCGTTTTAAAAATATCATATTTTGTATGTAAGCACGCCGATGTACATTCATATAATGTTTATATAAAAAAACTCAATTAGTTCTCGAAACCTTTTAACTTATCTGTGTATGAATTTCCATTCGCATTTTAACTCAACAAAGTATTATATTCTTCCAAATATTTATTTACTGTATTCAAGAACTCGAAAGCGATTTCTTCATAGAAAAAGCATTTCAAAGACAGAACCGACGTTTTATTTTCCGAAAATTTAATCCACGATCATCAAAGTTGTGAAATTCGCTCGCGCCGCATTATCGTATACAGCGCAAAAAAGGCTTCGCCCAAAAACGAGGAAAAAAATGTCTCTTAAACGCGATTTTTTTTTTCAGTGTGGCACTCGAGACTATTATAATATATAGAACCTTCGGTTTTTCCGGGTGTTTAAAATGGCGAACGAAATCGAATTTCTTCGAGCGGAATAAACGGCGTCCGAACGCCAAAACCTAACATCTCACCGTATATAAAACGTATATAAAAAGGTTCGATTTTGAAAAATCCGCAATGAAAGAAAACTCTCCCTTCAGGCAACAACAACAACAATATTGTCCTGACAAAGAAGCGATATTTATGTGGCTGGTTTGAAATTTGCATGCGTGATAAATTTTATTATGCTTCTCGAATTCGATATGAACGAACGATTCGGAAGATAGATGATGATTGATCGCATTTTGGAAGGTTTCTCGATTGTCGAATATTGAAAAGAAGCCTTGGATAACTTCGAAATTTTTTCATTAAATGTATAATTCATTTCTTTAAATTTTTCAAGAATCGTGTTGTGTTTCGAATGTTCGTACGTTGTAAATCTTATCAGAATATTATGTTTATTTTTTCAGCAAATTTGAAACAGAACATGCCTGAATCGAAAAAATACATAAATACGTTAATAATGCGTACGATTTTCTCATTTTTTTTCTTCCATAGCAATGAGTAAAGAGGTTCGTGTGATCTTGAAATGTATGGGGAACATGCGGCCTTCTGCAAATCTCGTTTACGTTTATGCGCGATATAAATTCCCGGGATCATTCGATTTCGTTTTTCTCCCTTGCCATGTGAATAAATGTCGCTGAAAAAAATATTTTATCTCTCTGTCCGGTTATTGAATTCATTTTCGTGGGCGCGTTTTGTTTTTCTTTAATGCGCTCCGAGCATCAATTGTACTTAGAGAGTGTTGGGGTCGTTGCGTTTTATGGTTCGTAGGATTCTTTTTTTTCAGCACGACAAATATTCAGCGTTTTAGGCTCGGTTTTTATCGTTATATTGTATACGTCTGCTGAAAAGTAATCTAATTTGTTTCGTTCGTTTCAGTTTTGGGACGTTTGAAAGTTTGTTTAAGCGAGTGTGGGATTCATTATTTCGCGAATTTTCGGCTGGTGTGTTTTTTACGTTTGAAATATTGTGTAAATGTTTTCATAAAACGCGTTGAAGTTTCATGTGTGGTTTAGAAGATAATCCAATAATCGGATAAAATGAGAGATTCGTACTTTGTTTTAAGGTTCAAATTGAAAATTTAAGAACGATTTTAAAAGCATATTTCAAACTAGAAAATCAATATTGAATATGATTTTAATTTCTATAAACTGTGTTTCTACGAACAATTTTTGCTTTTTCTGTATTGAATTATGTGTAAAAGGCTCATAATTATTCACTTATTTCATTTTCACTCAAAATTATACCCACACAGAAACGAGTCCTTTAAATACACCCACGTCCGAAAAACGTAGTAATCATTAAATATGAAACATCTAATTTATCACAATGTAATAAAATAGGCTTCATAAATTATTTTGTATTACCGCGAATACATAATTTACATTTGACATTTCGAGTTTAGCTCTCACCACTAAGTAACAAGAGATAAATCGATTTTGGAAATCATGTAAATTTCACGGAAATAACAAATTTAAATTTTCACATGAAAATCGTCTAGAAAACCTTCGAGTATTTTAATATTGTAAATCTCGAAGGTGTATTTATTATTTTTGACGACTTTTCAGAAACGAAAAAGTTCCTTTTTTCGAATTCTCAACACAAACATATGTACACTCGATGCAAATCCCATGAGAGTTGAAATGTAATCGAATCTTCAGTTCGGATTTGACATCAATGCAGTCAAACGCAACGAATAACTGAGTGAATACATTCACATTCACAGCAGCCAATGAATCAGAATCCCTACAGACGATAAAATCCTAAAATACTATAAATTACCCGATTTTGAATTGACAACCTGAATAAACCATTCATATAAAATTTAATATCTATTTTTTCATAATTGAATTATAATTCGAATGACGAGCATCAGTAGCTGCAGAGTTGTAGAATTTTCTGTGTGTTTCTATGATATTTCTTTAATTTTTTTTTCAATTCAAAATATGTTCAAAAATATTTGAAATACATATTTTGTATTTGTTATTTATTAATTTTTTAATCGAAACTATTTTCCATTTCAACTAAGTATCTGCAGCCTTCCTTGTGAGGATTCTCACTAGCCGCTCTTGACGTCTATAGATACATTTAGACTTAGCGAAATATATTACAATAATAAATGTAATTTTCTCATACGAGGAAGAAAAAAACTTGGAAATTAGACATCCAAATGATCTTGAGATATATCCAAGAGGAAACCTTTCACGATCCTGAATGACTAGGGGAAAATTACCCATCGCGTGCCTCGGTCTTTCTCGTGTGCCGAAGTTGTCCGAAGACCCTTTGACGAGGGTTTTCCTCGTCGAAGAAACTGTACCTTCGTGATGAGTATGAGAAAAATATGATGGTGGGCCTCGTGTTTCGGTCAGTCGCATCGGTGTTAGACTGGACCTTAATTATTTATCGAATTTCCGAGACAGAATCCTGATTGAATTCGTGCATGCGAAGCATGTGTGCCTTGTGTAGTTTTTGTTCGTATTTAGATGCGAGATATTTATGGTTTTGCGCGTTTGATTAATGTATGCTCTAGTTGCATTAATGGTATTGGTATTGTGAGTTGACCTAATTATTTTAGATGGGCATATTATTAGTAATTTTAGTTTTGTAGTAAATATGTTGAAATTATGGGAAGAGTTTTGTTTGTGGTTTTTAAGATTTTTCTTTATGTCTACGTGTTGTGTTTGAATATAACTAAAGTAACAGTATCGAATTTTAAAAGAGTTTTCGACTGTGAAAACCATGTGTGATTCGTATATATCACATACTATATTTGGCAATCTTCGAATAGCTTTATTTGAAGATAGAGGTTCTGGAATATTTTCAAGTATGGAGAACATTTTATAATTTTAATAGGCATTTTTATATTAATACGCTTTATTCGTTTCCAAGTAACTCTTTATGAAAGCTGCGTTGTATTTTTTTAAACAGAATTATTTTTATAAGTATAAATGCGATTTATCATTTTTCATATTGAAAATTTTTAATAATACATTGATGCAAAAATAGAAAATCAAACGAACTCTTATCATAATGAAAATCTTTCGTATTAAATTTTTCTCAGAAAGTTATGTTTGTCTACGGTCATATATTTTCATTTTCATACCACGAACGAGAAATCAATGCTGAATTTTGCATGAAAAGAAGGTTGTACAGTTTCAAGAGCACTCTATTCCAGTGTTTCGAAATCGACATAAACGAACTTATTTTTGTCGGTATAAACCTTTATGAATAATATAATTTCTGGAAATCAATTAATAAATTGATCGATGAAAATGTGACTTCAGAGCTCCTTATTTTTTTTCTTTTCACAGCCTCACGTTTGAGTAACACTGCTATAGTAAACATACAATTTTTCATACAAAAAAATCATCATCTTTCTGTGACCCCAAATATTTTATTCACGACCCCACTTGGGGTCACGACCCTTCGTTTGGAAAACGGTGCTCTATTCTGTTGCATTCGAGTTTTCATATTTTGAACTTATTCTCATTATGAATTTATGCAACCCTTATTATGCGAGTCAGTTACATGTAAAATATAACATTTCATAGACAAAGAATATAATAATATTATTATTATTATTTTTACATCAGTATTACTAATGACCAATTTACATAAGGTAAACGGCTATGTTCTCGTTACTGTGTAAGACTTCATCAGGTTTCATACCATTATATTATAACTGTTGAATTTGTATTGTCATTGCAATTTTTGTTCTAATTATCGTACATATAAAATAGAAATAGATGAATACATTATGCGAGAATAACTATACAAAAGCTCTATGTGAATTGGCCAAAAGATTCATATCACCATTTCAAACATTAAGAACAATCAAACAACCCACAATTAATAATTTCAGACACTAAAACGTACAATTCCTCCACATCAAAAATTAAACTACAATCCTCTAAATATCCCAAACACTCAATAACCCGAGAACAAAATTGACCGAATCCCGTTTAAGCGGGACGCGAAGAATCCGCACAAAGCCGAAACGGGACCGAATCCGGGACGCGCTTTCTTCGCAGAGTGCGCTCGGCATCCGAAAGGCATTTTTTGCCTTTCATTCGACCGGTCAAAGGTTGTGTGTGTACGTACGTATTATATGTGGTCCATGGGGCAAGAGATAGCCACGAAGACCACCTTTGAACCGGCACTGGGCTACTCAATTACATTTGTTCGAAGCCCTTTGAGTGCCCTCCGATGTAGGGCTGTCTAATGAGGGTCTGTGACCGATTCGTTGTGGAGATTAATTTTGATGTTTTATATAGGTATTTTTATGTATTTTTTAGCTTAATATTTTTCATTTGTATTCTTGAGTTATGAAAAAAATCATTTCGATTCGAGGATTCGAGAGGATATTTGGTAAGCTTAAGGGATTGATAAAATATAATTACATTAACGTTTACACGGATAATAGACCGTATATGACACATATATGATTGTCTAATGAATATTATACACAGTGCTAGAAATCATGTATCGGGTTTGAAAAGTATATCTATACGAAATTGATGCAAAGGAATGGAGTGTGAAAAATAAATTTAAATAGGTGAGAATAACTATTTACTGTGTAAAAGTTATTTGAACGCTCATTTCTTTGAGCACACATGACGATGTTTTGAAAATGTCATATTAAATGTTGAATATCGATTATAATTTGAGAAATATTCAAAAGCACATTTATAGTTAAGTGATTCGATAATAAATTTAATGCTGATCCTAAAGCCGTTTCTACGTATTATTTTTGAAACAAAATGATAGGACGTATTCTGAGACGATTTCTGCACTCAACTCCAATTCAAACACCAACTTAAATATAATATTCTTATAAACTCAATTTCTTCCTATCTCAATAGATTTTCCAGATCCTCGTATGATTTCAAATTGAACAATTCAATGAATCAATATTTAATTTTTATTTAAAAAAAATATTTTTGTTAAAAAATCATCGATGTACGTACATATTTATATCAGATTCGAAATAATTCTATTATCAATATCGCATCCCTATTGGTAAGCATTGAGTAAAAAGTACCTGGAAAAGAGAGACAGGAAGGAAATCGTGACCTCATGTCTCATGTGTTTTTGCCCTTCGTATGAGATAGGACGATGCTTATTTGGGAACGTATTGAAAAGAGCTTTATCGATTCGTATAAGGTTCAGTCAAAGTATAATACATTCATTGAAAAGATGATTGAATTACTTATGCTGCTCTTCAGTATGTGTATTTCATTCAATTTCTAAACATACATTCATCGAATTATTCATACGATTTTTATCGGTCTATACGAATACTTAAATTCAAAAATAATGATATTTTTTATTTGAACAGTTTTCAACTTAGAATCTCCAAATTGGCTATGAATTTTCTTGGAAGCAAAGTGCAAATGTCTTATCTTCTTTAAAATTCAACACATTTCGACAAAATTTTCAAATATTTAAATGTAAAATGGCTCAATTCTATTAAATAAAAAAACTTCACCGCCAATAAAACAAACTAATCCCATAAACGAATCAAAACCGATGCGGCAATCAACGCGATTTGCTTTTCGAACGAATCCAGCTCGTTCTTCGTGGAAAACTGCGAAGGTTGGCTTCGAAGAAGCCGCACGCAGACAACTTAATCAGATAATCACAACCGAAATCCTGAAAGTTGAACCGTAAAACAAGAACGAAAGTTCAGAGTCCCGTCAGAGACGACGACGAGACTTTTCCACCGTCTGCTCGCAGTTCCAGTGATAAATTTGCAATTTTTCATACTGTGAAATTCCAGCGAATTATCGCACGAATTGGAATTTTCCGCTCGATTTTCTTTAAGGTACGAATCGAGTGGAAATCATATCCTAGATAATTCATTTTTCACGTTTTTAAGTGTCTTATCTGATTATCGTCGAATGTATGACGTGTTCATTGATTAAAGCGTTCTTTTAAAAATATTCAAAAATTCAATGTAATAGATTCATTTATTAATTGTTATAAGTATTACTTATTTGATTATTTGAATTTTTTAATTATTCAATGGTTTTAAATAAGAGAAATTAAACTAAAAACTCATATCAGCACAAGAAATATTGTACTAAAATCGATCGATTTTGATTGATACAAACTATGTAGAGGAATGCACTTTTAAGAATCAATTCGTAAATTCGTTATATTAACACTTTTGTCTAATTAAATATATGAAAAATTTTCAAACTATCATATCTATTAAATAAAATGACATGTGGCTTTCACTATAATCCGAATGGACTCGAATTTAGTATCATAAGGGCATTGAATCTCAACACAGTATACACAATCACTTTATATAGCTACGATATTTGCATATTGATTGAAATTGTAATATCAAATAGTGATTTTGATACCAACAGCTTGAAATATTTTCGATGGATGAAAGGATATGGAAAACTTCTTGATTCGATTCGAATCGAAATAAAATTCGCACAATTCGAATTGAAACTCGCATCGTACGTAAGTTTAATTTTTATGAAATTCTAAAAATCAATCCAGAAAAGCATATTTCAATATAAAATTCCACATATTATCAAATATGAATCAAAATGACAATCGCTACGAATTCCACAACCGGACAAAAGACCAAACCGGCGCACGGATTCTGCTCGAAAATTCCACGAAAATGAAAACGTATCAAAATTAGAATATTCACAAAATTAAGCCATAAACATTTCCAGATCGATTTTCACAACTCGTAACGAAAACGCGTCACGACTTTTCACATTTCACCTTTCATTAGTGTCAGCGAGTGGTGAGTTTCGTTGACATAATGCGATCGTCCGATAAAGGGAACGCAGCATCCCCGAGGCTCGCTATTAATTTCGGGCAGATTCATTGTCCCGTTCTCCTTTTTTCTTCGTCATAATAATATAATAAAATATCGCGTTTGTTATCGTATTATTATTATATCGTGTCGTTGTGCGATAAAGGCATTGTGTGATGTATTACGGGGACGCGTCGTAATTACCGCGCGTCCAATGAACGAAGGTGTGAGGCTCGGAATGAAGTGTGTTAAAAAGTTAATTTTGGAAGGAATAAGTGCTGCGATCGGTTTTATTGTGCTTTTTTAATTTTGAAAGTGAGTAGAATTGAATTTGTGATTTTATTTTTTGATGCTCTTGTGCTTTGATATTTTTTAATTTGTATTTTTGTGCGCTTCGTTTGAGTGATTTTAATGCATGGTTTATTGCTTGTATCATAATTTTAATATTAATGTAGTCCATTTGATTAAAAATCTGAAAATATCATTATCATATATTCTTAATTCAATTTGCTAGTACTTCAAAATAAACTGCTTTATAATTTTTTTTCATATTATATAAAAAGTTCATATTTTAAATATGATTCTCAAATTCAATAAAATATTGATTGAACAATCAAAATTTTCGAAAATAAAACATTTTCACATCAATAAAAGGCAACACAGTTGACAAATCGAACCCAATACACATCAATTAGCACAAAATGAAAACCCTTTGTAAAAAAAAAAAAACATGAATACAGCTAAATTGAACAAAATTGACTGAAAATTACAGCGAATACGAAATACGGAATAAAAAAAACGTTACCTTGTATTTTCAATATTCCAATCAATTTTTGATTTCATCACATAAACAAGAACGAACCATTTAAAGAAATTAATTTTCATGTTTTAGGAAAACGCATAATATTATTAAATAGAAAAATACCTACTCTTAATATTTAAATTAAAAAATTAAAAATTGAAGTTGGTCAAATTCTTTTCAATTCACAGTTATTGATATGTATTAATTGAGATTCATATGAAATCTCTTCAATTGGATTTTACTATGAATGAGAATATTAATCCTATTCACATTTTAGTTTGATTCAAAATCTTCTTTATTATTTAATTAAATAATAAAAAAAATATATTACACGATGAATTTATCACTGAAAATAAATTTTATCATCTTATACATACAAATCATCATCAAATGAGCCATTTAGAGCTAAATGTAACTAACTTGAGACAAACTCTCAAACGTATTTGATTCATTTTTCGAAATTCCTTTATTTTCCTTCATATTTCCATTTTTTAATTCATAATTATACAAATTTTGTTTATAATGTGATCAATTAATATTAGGGTACAGCATCAATGAAAATTGAATCTGATATTAATGATTTATTATAAGCCTAATAAATGCCATTTAATATCTTTAGTAATATACAAATATAAAAAATTTTAGATTTAACCAAGTAATTTGATATTCAAATCTGAAAATTTTACCTAATCACGACCTAACATATCAAATCACCTCCAATCACACACACCCAACCATACAATTTCCAGGCAAAACCGCATAGGCCAACCTCAGCATCCTCAACCATAACCACACACCCATCACCCGAGACACCCATGAACCCACACCATGCACTGGTTTAGAGTTTTTCCAGAGATTTTCCCGAGATTTCCCGAGATGGCGGAGGACGCTTTTCGCCCGGTCCGCTCTACACCACAGTCGGCGGCTGCCTCCCGCGGTAGACGTACGTCGCGGCCGCTCTCGACAACCCTCTCGCTTCAACCCCTCTAAATCACTATTTACGATCTTTCATTCGAGGGGTGACTTTTGCATTTCATTCGGAGACTCTTTGGGAAGATCCTTGCCGATTTTTAAGGCGGTCGAAGCATCAATTTCGAAATTAGAGGTCGTTTTCTGGCGGGAAACTTTGAACTTTCGTAAACAATGATGATCGGTTTTGGAGTTGTTTCGTTTGGTGTTTTTTTAAGTGTTGGAGTATAGATATTTTGAATCGGTTGGATTTGCATGTGTGTTTAGTGGTTTTTTTTTTTCGAATTGAACGGATTGTGATTCGAGGCCGATTATGGTCGTCGATGCTGAATAAGGTAAATTTTTAAATATTTTTTTTTTGTTTTAAATATCGTTATATTTATATTAAAATGTCATGAATATTATAAGAGCATTTGCGTCACTTGTTAAGTAAGGAAATGCTCTGACAGCGTTTCTGAGTAGCTTTCAATAATACATTTCCTCATACGTGACATCGGCTAATGTGGAATCGAGCTTCTTATTTTATCGATTTTCTTCTCATAATGATAAAATGATATGAGAAAAATTAAAATTTTTCATTTTGAAAACAAAAAAAAATAAAATTTTACTTTCAAATTTATCGCATCGTTTACAAATCGCTCAATTTTAAATGATTTGAAAATCAATGTTATTTTTAATATAATATATTTATATTCAAATTCAATTAATTATATCTATCAAAATTGAATCTATTTAAAATATTTATTTAACACCGAAAAATAAAAATACTTTATTTAGCCTATAAATATTTAAAATGGACATTCAATTTGTTAGCATTCGAATATTTTATTAAACACACAAACCGAAGAAAATTCTCTGGAAACGTTTACTTTTCCAAACAATATTCGTTTTGAATTGAACCGAGTTTTTCCATATTAGCATAAGCAGATTGGATATTGAATTAAATATGGGCAGTGAACGAAAATCTCCTATTTGAAGTGGGCAAACATTGTACAAATACACACATTCAATTCACCGAACACATGTATCCCCATATACTTACATCGATATCACATTATGTAATTCGACACACTTTCGTAATATATAATATATAATAATATATAAAATGACGAAGCATCAGAAATTGGCCGAAAGAGAACTTTTGTGTAAAGTTTCGATCATCTACGCCCCTTAGGCTAGTATGATCTCGATATACGTATGTCAGGAGAAAATTCTTGTTCCTTGTTAAGAAAATTCGGTCGTAACTTAAACTTAATAAATTCTGACATGTGAAAATAAACCGTCAAGTCAATGAAGTGAATATGTGAAGATGTAAATAAAACGAATCCTTTCAGAAGCTTGTTACATAAATGAGCAGCTAAAACTTTGTTCATACACGGTTAAAAGGTAAAGAACTCTGCGCTGTGTTATTGATACTAACTTATTTCAAAAATATATACTTTAATAAACAAATATTGAATTCTAGGATTTTTGTTAATATTGAATGAATTCTACGATGCCATGTTTATGGATTTTCTTATTTTTCAAATTTGTTCTCTTTATAGTTGGTTAGTTCTTTGACTCGGTATGGTAGTTCAGAACGACGACCTCCAGTTGTTTTTCTTTTTATGATCAATTCAAAGAAAAATAAGTCTAGTGAAAGCTAGCGTCGCGTCGGTCGACCAAAGTTGATAGAATAGAAATCTTATTCTTCATATTTCTGATGCGACAGCTAAGTACTTATATAATATAAGATATAATTTCGATAAAATTTCAAAACCGCAAAATCAAAACTTTTTTTTAACGACTAAATTCTATTCTGTAAGTATATCATTGCAATTTTTTATCGTCGTCATTTTTTTGATTGAACGTTTTTCCGTCGAACATAAAGTCATTCTCTTATTAAATTCCATCGATAACATTTTACGACCAAAAACTGTTTGCCATCAATTCTTCATAATTATTTTTTTCTTCCTTTTTTCATACCTCGACAATGTTTTTTTAGCGGTTTTCCGTCTCTATTCAAAGCTATAAATTCGTTTAATAGGACTATTTATTAAATCAAACACATAACTTGCACAAACTCATTCGTATGTTTTCTTCCTATTCGGTGTATCATAGAATATGCTTGATTTATGTATATTTTTGGTCACATAACACTGATTTTTCTTAATTTCATTTTTTATAGTTTTCTATAAAACTATATTAATAAAAAATATGTACAATAATTAAATGTGGAAAGAATATATTTTTATTAATTGAGTTGAAAATTCATTTTTTTATTGTAAATTGTTAGAATAAATTATAATGGGCTTACTTTTTATTGGAAAATCTTTATGATAAATCATATCAGAAAGATCCCTAACAAAATTTATTACTTCCAAAACCCAAAGGGAAAGCGCATAATGACGTTATCAATACTGTGGGTTCGATTCATATTAACCAGAATATTCCAATTTATTCGATTTCGTCGAGACGCAAAAAACCGTTGAAATCGAAAAAAGAACTATTAATCTTTCAACATCGTTATTTTTTTACAAGCCAGTGTAACCGGAGGCTCCAGCTTCTTAGGGCGTAAAGATTTTTATCTTTAAATGAAAAGCTAGACGTGTCCTGGATCTAGCTTGCTCCGAATTGCTTGTAAAATGAAACTGAGTTTTATTAACGGTATAACGTAAATATTTGCTCGAGTGGTCCGTAGAGTTTCGTGCCGAAAAAACGAAGGATTAAAAAAAAGCAGAGAATGACACAGTGGAAGTAAAAGGGAAAAATATTACGAGAATCTTTGACACTAATACTTCATTAATACCCTGTTTGATAGGACATATAAATGGAATGGTGATTACAGCGAAAAGCTCTAAATATTACGAACTAAAATCCCAGTCCTCTTTTTGCGAAATTCTATTTTAATGAATATGAACTTTTTTCATTTAACTTTATGTCAGAGCTGATGAAATGAGTAATATACGAAAAATATATATTAATAACTCATTCATTCATATTTTTTTCAGATGACACAAATATTTCCTATATTTCAATAAAATGTTGTACTTCTACGTGTTTATTTACGATATCGTCTTACCTTCTTCGTATTCCTGTGTAATAGATCTCATGCCACTTTTCGGTACGAATTTCGAATTTGATATAGAAAAATGGTCGATATTTGGATATTTGCTTTCTCATACATGATTCGTTGTTCACATGTAATATATATTCGGATCACGCACACAAATTTCTCATCCTCGTATCACGTTTTTATATAAGTGTCTTATAGCGATATTTTTTTACAAAGTTTATTCAAAAATAACAACTTAAAAAAGTCAATTATTCAAAATAGAAAAGAATTTCGTTATGAATGCTTATTTTGAAGCTGAAATAGACTTTTTTCTATAATTTTTCAAAATATTCATATTGTTTCATGTTTGTTGGAAAAATTTCAAAAATTTTCCCGCGTTCTTTCGTATTTATATTGCTGCGGATTTCCTCAGTTTCTAAGGCGAGTTTTAAACGTTTAAAAGTCACTTTTTTCCACTTCGGAAAAGGAGCAAAGTTTGTTCGTTCAATTTCGCCTTTGTTGTTATCTAATCGACTAAATAAGTTGTTAAGTCATTGGTGATAATTTGAAAAATTTATTGCTTTCCGTCTTTTCCTTTTGTGCAGTCATTGGTAGAGATTAATTGAAAAGTTTATATAATACTTTTGTGTTATCAAGCATAACTCTTGAATTTCTTCGTAAATCTTCTTATAGAAATAATAAACTTCTGAATTGAATCATAAAACGTTCGATTTCATATTTACCATTCATTCATAATAATCTTTCTCGTTTATATAAATATATTATAGATGGTTGAAAATTAGAGCAATCTTGTTTATCTTATTTTATCAGTTGTTTTCTTTATTTGACATGGATGAATGCGGAGACAATTAGGAAGAAAAACGACTGAGAATTCCCTAGTTTTATTAAGTGCTACAGACAAATTTTCCGGTTATATATTCGCAAAATTAATCTACCGGAAAAAGGATCAGAAACTTCGACGTTGGATTTTTATAAATAAAAACTATTCCGTTGCTTATAAGTATCTGCTTAGAAAATATTGATAGAAAAAAATAATTTCAAAAAAATTAATAATGTTTGAAATATGTAGAAAATGAATAAACCAGGTACATGAAGCCAAACTCAAATGTTCACATTTCGTTGTTCAAACATAAATAAAAATATTTGTTGAATAAATTAATGTTTATACTGAAGCATTAATTCAAAACTCGATTGTTATATTTACACACGTTAATTTGAGCAAAATACAAACAAGAACGTACGTATAAATTGAAACTTTATATTGTGTCTTGAACGACTTCTACGTGTATGTATTTTCGGAATTAAACAAAGTAAATTGTGGTATACAAGCGAGACATTCAAAATGAAGACCACGATCCTTAGATAAGAACGCTAAATAAATATTTTATTTAGTGCTCCCAAAGTCATCATTTAAATTAAGGATATGTATTTTCAAATTAAATTTGATAAACTTCACATAATATTGTTTTCATTATTTTTGAAAATATTAAAATATTTTTTTGGTCTATTATTAAAATTCAAAATTTTATTTTTTTATATGTTTTAAGAAATTAAAATAGTAGAAAACAATTTAAATATCACTGCATAGAACAACGAAACGACCACAAATTCGGATTGCTACTCCCTCTGACAATTAGTAAACTCGCGAACAGCTACCTACATTATCAAAAGTGCAAACACGAACCACAAACGAAACGAAACGGCATAATTTAGTTTGGTCCCAGTACAACACCTAAACCAAAAAACAGACAAACAGACAGACAGATAGACTCACTTGAAAGGAAAACCTCGGCGATGATTCATTATTGCAACGCGTCGAATTTTTGTTCCCTCTCAGGATTTCGATGCTTGAAGCATTTCATTAGTACTTTGATCCTGTGAAAGTTGATGATTAGTGACTTTATTCCTTTGAGTTATGTATTATTATAAGTACTGTGACCATTTTTTTCTGAGAAAATATAGAAAATTTTGGAATATTTAAAAATAGAGAAGGTACCTTGTCAATACTAAAAATAGCATTGCAGGTGTATTTTTTTCACCGTTTCTAAAACCTTTGAAATGTTATCTTCATGAGATTCCACTATTTAAATAGGCAGTCAATTGATTCATTATTTGCGTTAATATTCTACACAATTTCAAATTTACAACACTACGATTTTACGAATATTGTTGCACTTGTCGGTTGAGTTTTTTTATTACTGTGCTCGATTTTTAATCAGTTGATAGTAATCAATTGTCGCGGTCGGTTGTTTAATTAGTTGTCGTATTTCGAACTATAATTTTGAGTTATGACAAGTTTTAATTACACGTGTTTTACTTACTCAAGTTTATCAGCGAATCGAGAGAAAAGGTCTCATCTTCAAGGCGTTCAAGGTAGGATTTTATGTCAATTAATTTTAAAACACCCTCTAATTCACCGAGAATACTATTTTTTAATGAGGCTCGCTTCGATCGCGAAATTATTTTTTTACGTATGTAGAAATTGGCACAAAATTCTAAAACTACAAAATCATGATACGATTATGTCTCTACTTGAATAGTCTCTAGCGGATACTGAATCGATATTTCACAACACTAATTAAAATGGTGAAATACATAATTGCTTCGGTTATCGATAGTGCATTTTTTGTTCACGTTTTTATAAAAGCGGGAGTTCGATTTGTGACGATTATTACTTTTTATAATAATTAATGATATTTATTTGTATCGATTGAAATATTCAACTAGGGTTATATATGTATTTACAATCACACTAACGTTGCCATTTCGAAAATAAATAAAGGGCAGAGAACAGTGCATTCAAATAAAACACTGTCCTCTGAAATAAAGGACGTTTGGTCACTGTAATTATTGGGTAAAGCTTTGATGTACTTTTTTTTATTGGAAGCTCTCTGCTCGTCAATACTGATGTTCAAAACATTCAAACCGTGCTTTAAAATTTAGTTGCAGACGAAAATTAGTTTTAAATACAAATCGTCATTAATAATAGCTTTGCCCATTGACATTAACCCATTACATTAATAAGCCAAGTTCACTTGTATTTGAAACACGTAATGGCTCCAATTTGCATATCCAATGTAACATAACTGGACATTCCATTGATTATTAGTTACGACTTTGCGATTACTGCCCATTGAACGAAAAGGAACTAATTGTCAATTTGTGTACATTAATATGAATCATTCATCGATTGTGTTAAACTGTATTTCGATTTAATACGATTCGTAAAGCGATAGTGATTTTCTGGAGAAACAAGAATATTTCGCTCCTTTATGCTACTAAAATGTTTCATGGAAACTCGGGCCAACTTTAACGATTTCCTTAGCAGTACCCATGCCAAAATCTATTGTACGATTATTGAGATACATTTATTGTTAAATATGTACACATTCTATGGGTGAATAAAAGAAATTTGTCTTCTTAAGATTTTGAACATTTAACGTATCACATGTTAAATATATTTTTCATTGAAAATTTTTACATATACTGAACTACAAAATTGAATAATACTCGCCTATACATTTTCACATTAAACTGATTAAACTTACATATTCCCCATCAGGCTCACGACACGATACAAGCCAAAACGACCCAAAGATAAATACACAACTTATCCATTACAACATCGACTATCGAACACATCCATACAATAATACATATATACAGACACCAAAATTCGACCTACATCAAACGACAATTGGACAACGAAACTTCTCAGACGTCCAAAAGCGAGAGTCGTTTAACAGACGTCGTTCTCTGATCGTCGTCTCCGAAGATGGTCCATCTTCGGCGAGAACCTTGACCCTGGACAGCCTATTTTTTCGAATAGAACAGATGATGCTATCGATTTGGAATCGTTTGAAGGTTTTCGGCGTGAAAAATGTTTGTAGAGATTCGTGCGAAAGGAATATTTGATGGTTTGTCGTTTGATTTTGAGATTTTTATTGAGTAGAAGGTTCGTTTTTTAATTATTTATAATGAAATTTTATTTTTCTACTGATTCTGTTTGGAATGGTGAATATGGTTTTGGTATAAATTGGTAGAATTTCTAAATAATATACAGGATACTCGTATCACACAAAGCTATTCATTTAAATAATGATAATAAATCTCGAAGTTCGATTATTCACATTATCTTTAAAGCTATAAATTATATCTCTAAACTGTAATCCCGATATTTTGTTAAGATAATAGATGAATGTAGTATCATTGTATTACCTCGAACTATGTATTATCTGACATTTCAAAATACATATTGAGATTAAAATTTCGCTAAAAACTAAAACCAAAAATACAATATATGTATGTACTCGATCATTCCTATCAAAAATATCAACGAACTCGTATAAAAATTAAACCATTTACATATTTCATTCGTCTTATAAATTAATCAAAATAATATTTTTCTTAAAGAGTTTGACAGTTATAAAAATCCAATCTACCCATAAAAGACTTTAAAGATGAATAAAATAACCGTCTAATATTATTTGCACCTATTGTATGCAATCTTCATAACATCAGTGTAGATCGAATTGCAACGCAAGCGTCTCATAAAAAAACATACGCAGGCAAATTACCACTTTTATTACATTAAATCATCAAAATATATATCAAAATATAAAAAAAATCTATTTTCACCGAACTATATTATATTTCACGCTAAAAATCACTCACTTCGAAAGATACATGTAGTCGCAGCGTGTGCGCGACAGGCCGATTTTCCGTCTCGCCGTGAAAATCCCGAACGACCGACTAAATAATGGGCTGAGAATTTTCCGACGACAATCAAATTTAATTAAAGGTCCGACTCCCCTTCGTCCTCCCTTCGATTGAAGGCTTTGTGTGGATGCGACCTTCTCCGTGTCAGGAGTCGATTTTTTTATTCCACGGGAGCCAAAGGGCGGCGCCCTTTGCGAATGACTTCTTTTTTTCCATCGCTCATCAGTGCGATTCGAGGAAGTTCAATTTTAATCTATCGATCGGGAAATATGATTTTCATTCAAGAGTGAATAAAGGTTCTTATTTATTTTTCAATTAAGA
This sequence comes from Cheumatopsyche charites, assembly GCA_024721215.1. NCBI lineage: Eukaryota > Metazoa > Arthropoda > Insecta > Trichoptera > Hydropsychidae > Cheumatopsyche > Cheumatopsyche charites. The sequence continues at coordinate 11,350,937 of CM045577.1, forward strand.
TCGTCGGTGATTGAAGAATATGATGGTTCATGTCATTTTCTTGCCTATTCAGAAGGCTTTTATTTATTTATTTTTATACAATTATTTATATTTTTTCAATTTATGATTCAACTTAAAGTGAATAAACAGAAATGCCAGGTTAGAAAATCCATAAAGAAGTATGAGTGTATGAAATGTGGTGCTAAAATTATTCTAATTTAATCTATACAAAAAAGGTCGTTGATCCATTTATGGGTATCGTTTTGTAAAGCATTAAATAAACACTTTTTTAGAATTAAATGGAACAAATATTCAAAATAAGCGATCAAGTCATCATACTGATTAAGATAAACTTGTGTCTCTTCAGCAGCATTCAGATTGCTCAGCGCAGTTCAGACATGGAAAATAAATACACAGACAGACCTATATACACGAAAAAGATAGCTTTATGTATAACCACCTTTCTTGCGTTTATATTTCTGTCTGTATATAATTAAGCCATGTCTGCACTTGCTGTGCAATATGAATGCTACTTCATTAGTATGAATCGAATCAAGCATAACGAGACACTGAAGCCAAACTCAACATTTATTAACGCTTTATCCCACTACACCATCGGTCGAAGAATCACAAGTGTGAGTATCATTGGTAATTCAATCACTAATCGGCCAACTTTTCAAATTATAAAATAAACTTGACCATAAACAAATTACACATTCCAACGAAACCTCTCCCACATTTCGCTCCCACGACACGAACCAAAAGCACACATAGACACACATCCCTAACGAAACGCGCCGAGCTTTTAACATTTGGACGACGTAGTCTTTTCCCGGGAAAGGGACGTCCACTAAGTTAACGTCGGATTTGCGACTTTCGCTTTTCCAATTAGAAAACTTCAAAGCCGGTTTACAAATTATCAAGCGGCCGCTCGTTACGCACACAGAATTCCGACTAATTACCACTGCGACATATACGTAAGATTGTGACGAGATTATGAATCGATTGATTCGAATTTTGACGATTTCTGGGAAAATTTTCGGTCTCGCAGGAATCGTGTGTGGAATGTGACAGGCTTATGCCAGTGGCGTGCATTTGTCAGCAAAGTTTTAATGGGAAGTTCGCACTATTAAAATTTAGGTCCAAATTTACATAAAGCTCCAGAGAAGCTATTGTATCAACCGCACGGGAATAGTAATCTAAGTATTTTGAATGTCAAATTATATATGTACTGGTAGTTTTGAGAGACGGTCGACTAGGTGCCGTACTTATGGACAGACATTACATGCTTTGGATACAAAATTGAATATTCAAAATGTACACTAACATAATAATTTCATGTTTAAAGTTCAAAATTTTATAATCATAATATTTATCAAGGTTAACCAATGATAATTTTATCGGTATTAATATTCACCTTATTATTTCAAATAAACAACGATTCAACTGTAATTATTTGTGTCTAAACGAGAACTTATTATGTTTTATTGTGCAAATTTCGAGAATTTTCATTGTTTTGCTTGAATTGGAAGAATCGTTTCAGTCAAGCCGTCTTATCATTGGCAAAATAATTCGATTATTCTTTTGTGGTGGCGTTTCGTTATTTTGAATTCGTTTTCGGGAGTTTATCGAAGGCTTTTGTAATTTATAATTTTAATAACGAACCTTTATTTCAGGCCTAAAAAAACTTGCATAAATCCACTTTATCCGCTTTATAAATACATAAAGGGGCATGAGATTTATTCGGGTGAATTATTTAGAGGGAGAAAATCTACGGTTTCCGGACATTTTTTTTTCGGTTTTGAAAAAGAGAAGACCCTCCAACGATCCCTTTTAATACCAAATAGAGGAATATATTTTTTTTTATTTAAAGCCTTATGTATATAAAATATCGTTCGTTTGAGCGAATCGTACCACGAGTATCAAGTTATAATCATTATGCTGATTAATCGCAGGGTCCCCTTATTAATTTAGATTGCTGTTATAAACCGCCAAGAACACTATAAACGATAATTGCAGATTGCCTCAGAACAGCTTCGTTAATTTTGAATATTTATATTATTTCGAACGATATGAGCGCATTTAGTTGGATGTGAAAAAGAAAAAATGCCTCTTCAATTTTTTTCACATTTACGTAAATCGAGATCATTTTTTGTATTTTTCCTTCATATCAAGATGCTAAAGTAGGACATTTACGTTGAACAAGATTGATACAAATTGAAGCGGAATAATTTAGGTTGAGAGGGTAATATAATATATGCAATATAATCTTATATTTCGGGATCATGCGGATGAAACCGTTTTCAGGATATCTCTGAATTATACTTACTTGTAATAAAGTAGATGATTCGAAAGCATATATTATTACACAATACCACTTTAGTTAAATTGTAACTTGATTATACTGAAAATTAAAAAAAAAATCACTTCAATACTGTCTGACCTCTCTTAAAAGCTTTTAAAAGTTCACTTCACATATATTTTTTTTCAATTTTCTACCTTTGTACAGATTTTTCGGTAAAAAGCACGCTGCTTTTTACCTTTGAAACACGAAATTCGATAAAATCGTTTGATAAATAGGAGTAATTTGCAACACGGCACTCTTTCATTTCATTCCCTGTATTCTCACGAATTAGAAATTAACACAATCTAAAGAACTATAAAAAACTTTTCTTCTATCAAAAATCTGATTAATACTGATTGACTGTTCCACCCTACATAATGGAATCTTTCCTATAATTTTTTGAATGCTAGACTTGTTTTACGAGGTTTCTATTTAGATGGTATTCGAGAGGAACATCTTCATCTAGCCCACGAATCGGGAGATTAGTGTAAATTCTCAGCAGGATCGGCAAAGAGAACAATATTCAAATAGCCGCTGATCACCGAAGCAGTTAGGATATTCAATTTGGTTAACGTTCCGAAACCCAGTAGGAAGTAGTCGAATTCTTCAGTCCCATTGTTTGCTCTACGGTTCGATTACCTGTTGTTTGCCTTATCAGAAATTGAACCGAGCAGAGCTTTGAGCTTTGATGCCGCTAAGCGAACCATGAAACTGAACCGCAAGACTTCGGAGCCCGAAAAGGGTTCCATATCTTCTACGTAGTCGTCTTTCCTAATTGTTTCCTGGTTGCTATGTCTAAGGATAAAATTGTTTTATCATAGTATATTATCATGTTACATTATTAGTTTGATATTTTTTTGAATGATATATTAATAGTCTATTTGAGTAAGTCTTATATTGTTGGATATTTTTGTAGGTGTTCCTCATCCATCAATCGCAAGTTTTCTTCACGAAATCCGAACGTGAAATAAGGCTTCATCCATCTTTCACCTGAGTTTTGCTTGTGTTGTCGTGACGTTATCGTTTAATTTTCTTGTCATAGGGAGTCGTTAATATTTCATGTATTATTGAAGGTTTTTTCATATACAGAATCGATTATCGAAGCATCCCAATTAATAAGACTTCTCTATGATGAGTTTATTAATAAAGAAGAATCAACTAACGGTGTTTCGGTATTAACATTTTATGTATGGATTCAATGTTATTTTTTTAGTGAGTCACTTGTCTTTCTTTGTTGATATGATGGATTGATTATTTAATTCAAATATTTGATTAAAAAAGGATTTATTTAATGCTTCATGAAACAGTTCCTAAAAATTGATTTGTTGCTTTGTCTGTGTCGATCAAATTCGATTGATTTTAGACTCATATTTTGTGCGCTAATTACTTCTCTGAAATCTCAGGCCTAGAAGCTGCTTCTTCACTTTAAAATGAATGATGAATTCATTGAAAAATAATAAAAAAAATGAGTATCAGCACCTGCAACAATAAACAAAACTGAGCACAAAATCAAACAACGCATCAATTATTTCTTCCCTCTTCGCTCGAAAGCGAACCTTACAACCATAAAAGCCCACTTGGCGAACTGCGCTTAAAGAGACGAAGAATTTCCCGCCGAAAGGTTCGGGGCTTTCGTTCTTGTTTATCGAGTGACCCCTGTCGCTCTCTGGCAAATATTTTTCTTTTATTTATCGCCATTTTGGGGGGAAAAAGGCGAGGAAAAGGGCGAACTTGAAGACTGCGAAAGTGCGGCCGTTTTCGTTATGAATACGCAAACATTAATTAAGCGATTCTTGGCGTCCGTTGCGTTGTTTCGAGTGGCGCAATTTTCAAAAGCACCGTCGGGGAAAATTCGAACAAAGAGCGTCGAGTTTTTCGCAGGCAAAGCGACAAAGCGGAAAAATCGCAGCCTTTTCATTGCGGCGCTCGAAACGAGCCGAAAAAGTTTGCGCACCTCTGCTCACTGTGTATGGGAATATCTCGGTACGACTATATAGCGGAACGATGCATAACGAGAAAACTCGCATAGCGAGTAGTTCGCATAACGAGCGAAACTAAATGCATATGATTTGCTTAACGAGCGATGTTAAGCATCACACAGTTGCCAAAACAAAATTTAGAAAACTCACTTAACGAGCGATCATTCATATAACGAGTGACGAGAGGAAGATATTTCGATGTCGTATGCAGCATATTGCATCTTTCAAAAAACATTGTTTCGCTTTATATTACAAGAAACTCGTATATCGAGTAAAACGAAATACAAATAACTCCTATAACGAGCGATGTTTCAAATAACGATTGAGATTCGAGAAAAAATGCGAGGTTTCGCTCTACGTCTTTGTTTATTTTTTCAGAGTCGAAATTTATTTCATCTTAATTTGAGAATTTCTTAGAAATCTATTATGAGATTTTGCGTTTTATGATTTATTCATATAAACAAATCTATAATGTCTGAAAATGCGATTAAAAAATCATTGTTTCTATTGATTATTTTCATTCAACAATGTTAGCTTATTCATTTCAATAATGCGATTAAATTGAAAAACAATAAACTCAACGGAGCCACTTCATACAGAAAACATTTCATTTGTATTCAATTTTGCATCCACGGTTCGTTGTTTTTATTACCAAAAGCTCTTTAGACAAAAATACTCATCGTTTGTATTGTTTTCGAATAATTTAAAATCAGCATGCCTAATTTCCATTCTTTTGTTATTCGTCCGCCAATTTGTCTCGTCTCGTTTCAACGGTTTATGGAAATCCATATCGATGACATTTTATCGGTTTCTGTTATGTTTATTCATTTCCAATGTGTGAAATTGACAGAAAATCGTTCAAAATGAGGTTTATGCGAGAGTTCGTTGTACTGTAATGGAAACGAACGCATGATTCACATTTGCACAAAAACATCATACAAAGACCTGAAATATTCACTTGTTGTATGATATTGTATCGAAATTTAATTTATATGAAAAATGATCGTTTTTTAATGATCACTAAAAATAAATTATATTTTATCTTGTGCTGAACGTCATATAAAAAAAATTGGATAACGTATAAATAACCATTTTAGGTATGAATATTTAGTCAGATTATTCGTCAGATTCTTAGAAAATTTAGTGTAAATATTTATTCGTTGCTCATTTTGAATAAAGGTACATATTGTGAAGAAAACATTTATTTTATACGTTATAATATACAATCTATGTTATCACGGAGCATGAATAAAAAAATCAATCGATATATTATTAGAAAGTCTATGTATATTTATATTTTCCGAACGTAAATTTAATGAGATATTACGTAATTAATTGAATGCTGTTATTAACATGCTATAAATTATCATGAAATTTTCTCTCTGAATCTCGATTCGCTTATGAAAGTTTTCATTTAAATATTATAATTTTGTTCAATCCCTGGAATCATTTATTTTGTAATTAATAGACAAAACATTCGTGTTATTGAACAGAAATTAATTATGAAAAATATAATTTCTATTAATAACATGATGGAATAAATTATTATCACATATAAGTAAATTATTTCAATTTGTTCAGATACCAAACTCTTAACTCGCTCACCGAAAAATAAATCACATCGTACTTTTCTTATTACGAAAAACTCTTAAGTATAACGAATTCCAGCCAAGACTGCAAAAATGAATAAAAAACAATAACCCATCCGCTGAAATATGTACATACAATTTGAATGCCGAAATTGTGTCGCTTTTCTTCCTAAGCAGTATGAAGCGAAAATATACACCGAACTGCCATAATCGCTCGTTTTTATACGCGACCCAGTAAATTGAGTCCTTGTTTCGTCCTATATTATTTTCTTCCTTCGTTCCTCGTGCAGCAGGATGAGAATTTGATACGACGATATTATAATATGATATAAGACTTTCGAAGCCAAAAAATAGGTACACTCAACCCCCGATTTACGCGATATACATATATGCGTAAACAGAAACCGTGTAAAAAAAATCCATACAAATTCAAAGGATAGATTCTATTATTATCAAGCGGAAGCAGTCAATCAGTACTATTTAAGATACTTTCAAATAAAAATAATAAATAATATCAGACGATTGAAAAGGCCAAGGGGTTCAAGTGATTTTGTGGTGATTTCGAGAAAAGTACATTCAAAGTTAACCACGCACCTACATGTATTAGGATCAATTATATGCGAAATTTTCTTAATTATACAGATCTTTAATTTTTTTCAATTTCTTTAGGAAAATATCGACTGTTAAAATTTATTTTTATACTAACAATAAGTCTTATCAAAAAATCGACAAAAAACGTGTCTCGGAATCGTCAGTGATTTTGAATCGATTTCTCTACAAATTGGCATTTTAAGAGGTCTCTATTGTAATTGACCAAATTTTGTAAACATAGAAGGTGATCTTTTCACTGCTCTAATAAACTTTTCATAGATTTTCAGCCAATCATTTAACTGTCAAATCCGTCTCTAATTTGCAGATTTTCAACAGTAACCCTCTTATTATTTAATTAGAGCAGTGAAAAGTCTGGCACTTAAATGATTTTTCTGAAATCTTCCTACGAAAATTCACAAATATTATTTGGGTTTTTTTTTCTTGAAAATTGAATTTTTATAAATGGAGGAACGACTGTTCACTAGTTATGGATTAAACGTTGCGTCTATGGAATATCTAGCTATAGGATTGATGGTATCCGTGAAGCAGAAGATGTCAGACGTCATTTAATTGTATCGCATTGTTTTGCTCGGTCGTCGTTCTTTATTCGGCCGTTTTCTGACGTTTATCCGTTCGCTCTCCTACCAAATAATGTGATGAAAGAGGTATTCGAAGCCGTAATCCTAGCGGAATCTGACAAAGAATATATAGAAGCTCGGACTAAATGGCGAAACGGCGAATCGTACTTACGTAGATTGTGTTATGTATAGTCTTTTTCTTTTCTTGGCTATACGAGCGGACGTATTCTTTTCTCAAATATGTACCGACGAATTTAAAGTTAAATAGATTTTGTCGAAGAAATATCTATACTGAAATTGTTCGATTATTTTATCCAGTGAAACTATGTTATTCGTGCGCGATCTGTTCCAGGAAATGGTATATCGAGTTGTTTGAATAACTTAGTGATTTTCCTAATTCGTTGTAATGCAAATTAAATTAATCCATTGGAAATAAATAATGGATTATTTTGACACATAAAAATTAATTTAATACTTACAAATTTACACAAAAAATTCACCAAAATATACTAAGTTACAAGCTCATAGACATGAGATCCACTTTGAAACTTCGCAACTAGTTTTTTTTAAAGTTCAATTGACATATTCATAGCTTTTTTATACATAGATTAGTTTAATCAATATTATTTTTTAAATCCATATTTTTTATTAAATAAATGACAAATAACATAAATTTCAACAGATTTTGACAAAATAGTGGGTCATTTTACGTATAGCGAAGCGTGCAAATAACAATGTTCTACTGTAATACGTAATCGGATTCAATCTTAAATATTACAAGATTATATTTTTTTAATTTAACATAAACTTTAATCGGCTAATTAAGCTCCGAACAATAAAGATATCTACGAAAGACGATACAAAAATAAACTTGTAAAATAAATTGAGGACGATTTACGAGCGCTTCCTTTCGACGAGCGGGCGGGAGTTCGATGAAGACGCGAAATGAAAGATAAAAAGTTATAACCGTGGAGATGAAAAACGTCTCTGGAATGTGGAACGACATCATTATTTTAAAGAATTCCACTATAATCGGATTTCTTACAAACGCGCCGAAACTTAAGCCGAGGCTTTTTCCTGCCGGCAGAAATATTCTTTTTGATCTCTGTACCAGTGTGTGGCGCATTTTCCTCTTCGCATTTTCACTTTTCCGACGGCGTTTTATTTCATTTTGCTTCAGATTTTTTTATTTCGCCGCTTTTCCACCTAGGAAGTGTTTTTTCAAACTTATTCATTCGCTGTTTGTTTTTTCGATAGTCGGTTTTTCTGTTTGTTTGCGCTTTTGAATATCGGATTTTCCGGCTGATTTCGGCCGCGGCGTGTTTTGATTTTATTACAAATTGTCGGTTTTTGTGTCGACATGCTAATATTTGAAGTGTCGGTTTTATCGAAATGGATATTTCAATATTGGGAATTTCGCTGTTGAATTTCAGGGGGATTCAGGTTAGAGTCGGATTCCTGCTTGTCGTGTCTAATCTAAGTTTTCGAAATGTTTTCTCAACAGAAAATTGGGTCAGTCGAAAGGATTATTGTCACTGCAGGGAGCCAATAAATTAGAATAGACACTGTGAAGAATCCTATTCGAATAATAAATTTTAGTTCGAAGTGCGATTTGTCACATTAATCCGTGAAACAATACAGTAAATCATGTTTTATTCCTAACATATTTCATATATTGAATGGATAAGTCATTATATATTATTTTTCAATATAAGTTTTTTCAATAACAGCGAATTTACTTTCACAATTGAAAATTAAGCGTTAAAATTCTATTAAACGAAAGAGGATAATCTCCAGTTGAAAAAATGAGATAATTCTCAATTGATATTGTCACAGAAACAATTATTATCTCGGTAATTGAGATTTTTTTAATTAATAATAATTTAATTTGCAATTTAAAAATGAAACAAACGTTATTATGAAATTATTTTAATTGCGTTTCAAAGGATAATATTTTTGTAATATTCCATCTTTTTTGAAGAACTTATTATCTCTTTGCCTTGACATTGTAATTTTGTATTACAATTTTAATTTGAAAATGAAAAATTTTATCATTTCATTATAAAACATATATAAATAATCGTATCGTTGAAAAATTCACCGCAAAAAGCCACCATTAATAAAAGACAAGCTGCCGTTGAAAAGATTTTCCATTTAATAAATCAAATAATTACGTTACGGAGTTTCTTTTCGCGGTGATACATTTCTTTCGATTAAAAACACGATGAAAATTCAAAAGCTTTATTTATATTGAAAATCTTCCATCCATTCGTCTTTCATTTCTAATTCGTTGGACAAACAACACGAGATCACGCCGAAGTTAATTCATACTTTAAAGTAAATATCTCAGCTTAGCCTCGAACGGGTCCAATTAATCAAAGGTGTCAATATTTAATCGGAAAATGTTTATTTTAAAAGATAAACTCAAACATCAACAGAGAAATCCTCTAATAAGTCGACGCCCGGTCTGCTCACGAAGCTGCACAAGCACAATGTCTAATCTCTAATTGAATCGTACGTCGATAACTATTAGCAAAGTCCAACATAGACATAGACAAACATACATATATTTTACCAAACAACGTATATAAAAAGTACAGTATAAAGACTTAACCGAAATAAATTACATTTACAAATTATAAGTAAAAAATCACATCGATTTTTCTGATCCTAAGATGAATATAATGAAAACATTTCAATTAAATATAAATGATTATTATATTATGAAACTTTCCAGAACATTGAATTGCAATACGTTTAATAGATTCTATGAAATTGTTCATCGAAATCATAAACTAGCAAAGATCAAAGCAGTGAATTGATAGAGATACGTACTTGAAGAGATATTGTCTGCGTTCTCTGAAAATTTCTCTGCACACAATTCGAACAATAGAGCAATTTATTAGTGTTATGAATATGTTAAGACTATTGCTATCTGTAGACGATTTCCAATTATTTGTCGGAAAGTGTTGGAAGCGGTGGTTCTTGAGCAAAGTGAATAGTTCGTACCTCGCAAATACTCGAAGGATTAAAGTAGATGATTGTTAGGCAATATGATCGCGGTCGTATTTACTGAAGCGTGTCCTCAAAATTAATTTCGACATTTAACCATTTGGTGAGTATAGATCGTGTTTTGATACTAAGCTATGAATGAAATTGTAACAGTGTGTATTTTGAATACGACAAGTGCAATAAATGGAAAATATATTTCCCCTCCAAGATTTTTTTTATGGATACTTAAAGAAGTTCATATGAAATGTTCTATTCGCGGTTTATTAGGTACGACCGACCTTTTTTATTACCGACAATAGCTCTCGATATTAAAATGTTCCCGAACGTGAAATACATTCCGCAAAAGAATCGTGAACTAGCATTCGTTCTTTATCGAAGAACCTTTTGTTTTATTCTTCTTTATTTCATTTTTTCGCAAAAACTTATCGATTTCCAATATCTTCCGATTAAATTCCGCATCAGATTTGTAGACTCTATAAAATAAAATCGTTCGCAGTTTACGATAGCGGCAAAAACGAGTCCACTTTCGGACAGCATTAATATTTTCCTTCGGATGTAGAAAAAAAAATCGGGAAGCCCACATATTTACATATCGAAGGGCGATTATGCGAATAAAAATGAGGGATAGCCTAGGGAGACCGTTAAGCCGCAGAGCACATATTCCATTACAAACACGACATACATACGCATATGAAAAATAAAATGAAAATCTGGACGTGACAATACCTCTCTTGAATTAATAACTGAAGTTGGCACAAAAAATCCGGGATTTTATTGACATATCAAGTCCAGTGTACGCACATCGTGATGGATATGTAAGCCATTCAGAACTAGACTTGATTAACTTTACTTTTTGAGAAAAATGAGATTATATGGGTATAAATTTCTGTGTGTGAGATATATTTCCTGAATAATAAAGTTTAAAACTTTTAAGGACCGATCTTTTCATTGCTTTGTAAACTAATTAGTCTCTACTTCCACTTTAAACTATTAAAAATCTGAGGAATAGAGCTGGACTTTCGACAGTTCTTAATGGAAAAACTGACTGAAATTTTCTAGTTAGTTAACTGAAATAATGAAACGACAACATTTTTATAAATAATCGGATGATAAACCATTTTCTCTAGAAGCAATTTTAATAAATTCTGCACCCTAATATGAATTGACCACATCTTCAGCCATAACAAATTATTTTTTTATCGTAAAAATTGAATTTAATAGAATTTTAAGAACGTATCTATTATAATACATATGTTTGATCATTTTTCTCGTTTTCATACTTGAAATGGAGTTAGTCACATTTAGCTCTGAATGGCTTATGTGTGCCTCCCCACAAATGACACGGTAAATTGATTTTGCCGCAAAAACACCATCAGTCACGTTGGAAAATTCGCGAATTGAAAAATGCAAAAAAAAAAATGAGAATCGGAACTGAAAAATTGAAATCGACTTCCCGAAGAGATGTATAATGGATTTCCCGTCTCGTAAACGGGTCGCTTTTCTATACGGTGTTTTATTGACGATTCTCTAATCAGAACGGTTTCGTGCTTTACGTGTTTTATCGCTCTATTGTCTGTTTGTTTAGCTCGTTTTTTGTTTTTTATTGAAAAGAGCGGTCGTAGGTGTGCTTTGAATATTAATCATTTTTCGGTGCTGGTTAATTTCACGGTGATTTGTGCGCAGATAGTGAACGTTTCGTATTCGGGACGCGTAACGTTTCGTAAAGGTAAATTTGTTCAAAACATGTATTATAATTGTTTTTTTTTTCGTTCAGTGTACACAGTTCTCGTTTACTTTTTTAATTATTAAATTTACCGAACGTTAAAATCTCCCGTGATAAATGAAAAGGGTTACGAAGTCCTGTTTTCGCGTTGGTAGGAAATTTATTCGACGCTTCTAAATAATAATACGAATTGTGTATTAAAATTATGATTCTGACATGAAAAGTTTTCCCGATAATCAGAATTAGCTTATCGATTTAACGACTTCAGAGAATTATCCGATATTCATCTTCAACGTCGAAAATTTCAAAGTTCAATAACTTTCACCGAAGAAGCTATTTTCATTTCGAAAACATCAAAACAATTTAATATTTGATGAAATTTTCTAAGCACGAACCGAACGATTTTGTATATTAAAAACTTGAAGCGCGATCGTGAAATTTTCTATTAGAATATTTCATTTATAATTTCACACGTAGACGAACAATAAAAAGAACTTCTCTCACACTAGTGGAATTAATTATGGACACATTAATATTGCATTTTTTTCGTATCTTTATTATTCATTTGAGATATTTTCACTCATATCAAGCACTTTGACATTCAAATCTCATTTTTTTCGATTCTTACACTGAACGCCTCAAACGTGTCCTCGATCAATTCCATCAGTACATTTTCGTTCAAAACATCAAAAAATCTCATAAAAAAAGCACGATATAATCTAAAGAAAAACAACACGAAATCCCTAACAAGCGAATTTCAAGAAACGTCAATTTCGTCGAAAATTTCCATATTTCCTCGAACCGTTCGCGAAGAAAACCGTTTCCATTTTCGCGCACGGTGTTCCCTATCTATGTACGTACGATTTTCACTCTTGCTTCCACCGAAAGCTCGCAATATCTTCAACTCCCACACATTCTACATTTCCTTTTTCCGAATCGAGCACATCCCGCGATATGTGGCACCAAATACGTAGCAATCCTGGAGCACATCGGGCCAATCGGCGTCGCGACATCAATAATTCCGCAGAACGCATCCACCGTATACTAGCATTATTGACGCAACAATGAAGCTCGATCGTAATTTTCGTTCACTTTCTCCGACGAGAAATTCAATATGTAACACACGCATAGGCGTAATGACGGCTTTCGACAAACGAACACATTCCGTACAAGAAAGGGGTGTTCTAAACTCGGTTTCGTAGGCCGATTGATGAGGGTTTATCGAGAGATGTTCGGGAAATTTGTTGAAATCATTTTATTTTTAGGTGTAATGTTGTTTTTGATTGATTAAAGTTAAGTAAGGGGTATTTGATTGCCGTTAGATAGCAGAATTAGTAGTGGTATGAAGTGTGGGTACATTTCGTGATCAGTGTCCTGTGGTGCAAAATTTGAATCTTGTTAGTTCATAGTGAGAGTTAAATATCGATTTTTTTAATTAATTTTATAGCTCAATTGTTTATTTCGAATGTTCGATCAATTTGATTGAAATAGAACATTAACTTAACATGCAACGAAACATTTTCTAATAATGTATTCTTTGTCTTATCTACGTATTTATCGATTGAATTCAATTTCGATTTTTCTTTAGATTTCCCAGCTCTATCTTCTATTTATTTACTTTTAAGTGAATAATTATTTTAAAAAAATGACATTGAGTATCTGTAACTATAAATAAATAAAATAAATGGTTGATCTTTTTATTCGTCTCATTTCAACTATAACTTAGCAAGCTTTTTTATACAGAATTTGGCGCTGTTAGTTCACGAACACGCCTTGGTAGCCGTTTATTAAACACAATAAAAAATTCAAGCTAAATTATAGTTGAGTTAAGCTTAGTGAAAAGGTCTTCTCTAATGTAAGTCGTGATAATTAAAATGTTAGACAGAGCTGCACTTGACGATGCATCACAAGCTCTCTTGCATATGCAAACATTTGCACGTAGTCACGCCGTAAGGATTCATATTTAAGCAATTCATAACTGAAGCATAGTAAAGTAGAGCTCCAAGTTAGGAACGTAATCCGTTCTAGTGCAAGTTTCAAGTTGAATTTCTCGATGAAAAATCACGAAAATTAAATTATTCCACCCCGCATCCCAGAGGATCGAACTTGCGCGAATCTATCCCGAATAATGCCTTCCATTATAATAGTTTCCCGACTTCGGGGGAACAAAGCGGAAGTTGCGACCGCAAAAACTGGAAATTTCCAATCGGAAAAGTTTGAAAGCGACTGTCTTACGACGTACATAGGCGAATGATTAAGTCGCGATTATGGCCCCGTGCGACGGCACTCGTTCGGCCCGTCCCGGGACACAATGGGACGCGCGAGGGCTATATACAATAACATCGCTAAATTGTGTCCTCGGAAGTGCTAGACGGTCCCGAACATATTAAAGGGCTTATGTTTGCGTGTATAAGGGCGCAGGTACACACGGCGTAGTGTGAAGGGTTGAGGGAATCTCCGTCGTTAATGCCGCGGCACGGTTCGAGAAAAAAATTAGTCTGTGCCTTTTATGTAGAAGGAATGTGTTGAAATTAATGTGGAGTTGTTTTTATAATGATTTTGAATTAATTAGGTTTTTTTAATATGAGTTTTGATTAGAGATGTGATATAAAGGGGAGCGCTTTTCTTTTCTAGCGACTTACTAGGTGCGAACATTAGAGTAATGAAGGCAATAGTTTCTTGTTAGACAAATGATGATCATTTCCTCTCATATCACTTCTGAATTAGATTTTTTTACTGAAAATTTAGTGTTTAGCTATAAATTATTTGAATTAGTTCATGAATCTAATCGTAAGTATTTTTTTTATTTTCAATATGATTGTTCAGAAACATAATAAAACTATATAGGATATGTGACATAAAAAAACAACTAGTCACAATAACAAATAAATGGATGCAATAGAACTATAAAAAAAGAACATAAATAAGATATAACTAATAAAACAGTCAAATAGGCTGGAATTTGTATGGGATAACCGTATACGATCTAATGTTCAGTCAATAAAATCAATTGTTAACCGTATTAGGTTATTCGTGAAATTCAATATTGAAAAGATTTATGCAATGTAATTCAGATACTTTTGGACTAAAATATATCATCACAGAAGTCAAATGTGGTATAATTTCAGTTGAAGGTGAAAAATGATATATGAATCGCATTGATTGTCAATTTGATTTATAACGAGCCATTGTTGGAAACATTTAGCAATTAAACTCATAATAGAATACCTTGTACCGTTAGATTAATTCAATATATCAATTGTTTCAGTATTACATTTTTTGCAATCAAGTTTATTGGATGAATTATTTCAGATCTGGACAAACTATTCGATTATCTAAAATGGCATATACACTCGAAAGATGCTACAATTTTATCACTTAATATCGAAATATCATCTTAATTATATTACTTTTTTTATTATATTCCCACTTGCAATTAACGATACGAATTTTATGGCGCACATAAAATAGGTCATCTTCAAATTATTTTTATCTCCGCTCGCCAACCCTTACAATTTTCTGCTCGCAGAAGTTTTCTTTATCTTTTTACACCACTCAAAGATTAATCACCAATTATATTTTATTCAATTCCCACAGACCCACCATTAAAATAAATCAAACTTTATCGAATTTCAACACAATGAATCACAAACACGATCAATACTTCATCTCGGTTAAGTGGCGAACGCTAAAGTGTCTCAGCGCAAAAAATCACACATTCGAGCACACAGGAAAAATCAATTAACTAAATTAAACCTCGTCTTCGAACAAAATCTTTTAATTTTGACAAATTATACCCCTGTCGGATTCGAAACGACAGAAACGCGTTGAACTTGCGTGTAACACAGTTTGATGAGGCGAAATTTATGACCGAGCGTGACGCGCTAATCACTTTCTTGGGCGATATTAACAATGAGGATTTTCTCGGCAACTGAAACGTATATACGAATATGAATACAACACGTCGAACGAATGGCGAAAATTAAATTGAAATTACACGAGTTAAGTGCAGCTAATTTTCACAGTTGAATTTCGCGCTCGAGTCTGAATTTTCAAATCCATAGACAGGTGACATGTTTGCCGTTACGATACAGAAAGCAAACACGTGCTATTTTCAACGTTTGTGATACACGAGCGTTCTTTGAGCTGAAAACGTGCATTTTCATTCGAAAATACGAATTGAGTTTGCTTTCGATGATTGCTTGCGAGCGATCGAAAATAAAAAGCAATTATTTTTTTTCGAACGAATTTAGCTTGAATTCGACCCATTCCTTTGACACATTTTAATTTTATTATTAACTCACTATGATCCTTTAATATTGCTATAATAATGTTCAACCCCAAAATCAATTTAATTCGTGAAAAAAAATCGAATTCATAGATTTCATTCGCCAGTGAATGAAAATGGAATGATTTCAACTTGATTTCCTATGACATAGTAAAAAATAATGAGAATATTAATATCTATCAATTGAAATATATTTTAAGTGAAAAAATCCGTTATTACACAATCTACTTTAAAATTTCTAGAAAAAAATTCACGTTGTAAAGACAAAATAAATAAACTTTACTTCCGCAGCTCAAATATAATATAAAGCGTTCGCGTTAAACTTCGTCGCTATCGAAAGGTTCGCTTCGATTTTTTTATCATCATTTTCCAAAACCGACTCACGTTTTCACTCAAACGCTATTCAAATATCCAATTTCATTTTTAACCTCGCAAGTCCGAAAAGCAAACAATTCCCCGAACCGCGGTGGGCGTTCGAATTTGTAGCCGGTTGTATCGCGTTCCATTCGGTGTAAAATTTCTGCTCTTTTGTCGGGGAAAAGTCCTCGTGCCGCTTTTTTTACGACCGCCTTTTCAGCACATAATGAGTATGCACGTTAAGGTGGGATGTAAGTGGCAGTGAAAGAGCTCCACATCCGCGTTACAGAACTCGTGATTTATAAATGATAAGAGCCGAGAAGTGAGACGCGAGGGTCTCCGAGAAAAAAATAAGATCCTTGATATCGTTAAGCGCAGAAGGAAGCTCTTACTTGCACAGCGTCATAAAACGTACAAGGCTTTCGCAGATAAAGCCTCGCCCAAAGGACGTATTCGCGAAAAGATAAACTTTTAGCGGGGACATGCACTTTTTGTTCGCCGCATAGATGTCCCATGAGGAGGATTGCGGGGTGTGGTCGTAAAATGTTCCCACAGACCATATTGGCCAAAACTTCGGTTCTAAAACTTGAAATTCGGTTGACGACGCGTCGTATATGTAGACAAGCCTTTAATTTTTCGATCGTTCCGGTTGTTTTCGGTGAGGATTTTCATAGAAGAGGGTGCTGTGCGAAGTTAAAATGAGCTAGGTGACCCAAAAATAATGAAATGTATATTTTTTTAAATAAACCTATACAAGTAATATAGATATATAAAATGTGTCGATATTCTTTAATGAGCATCTACAAGTTTTTTTCGCAATTTTCGCATACCTTGTATGCCTTCAAGGTTTCGAAGAGATTTTTTTTTTAATCTACTTTCACAGCCACTTAGATAACTTCTACTATAGCAAAATTATATCCTTCGACTCAGATTTTCATTCCAATGAAGATAGTCTATGCTTGAAATTTTTCAACTTAGAGCTTGGGAACAAGTTTAGTTACGGAAGTCAAAAGTTCAGCGACGTGGCTTAACGCTATCAAAAAACGATCCTAATCCTCGTTATAACGGAATTTTAAATGAAGGGTGTACAAAATCAATGATTTTGATTCAACACACATTTAGATCTGGAAAATTTTAAATGGGTTATAAAACTGATTGTCCTCGCTATCTATTTCAACTAATCTAATATTGTCATGTCAAGTAAGTAAAGGAAAAAAAAATCATGACTATTGGGACACACCATGTATAAATAACGAATACAATGATCTTCATAATTTCATACACGTATTTTATAACGAAAAAATTGCTCAAGAAACATTAATAATTATATAAATTCGGTATAACTGCAGACCTGCAGCCTCTTAAGAATTTCCGCTACTATGCGACGATTCGCTTTCCGGGCTGCAGATCACATTATTATTATGTCGACGGAAAAAATCTCTCTTTTGGACTTTTTCACACATTGGCCTTTTTCGTTTCTGTCGTTCGATTCGTACGCGGTGTGAGGTTTTTAGTATTCCCGACACAGTTTGTGAAAACCACGAACAGGTAACGAGAAGCCTCCATCTTAATCGATGAAATGTATGCCTCGTGACTTGAAGCACGAAAAAGAACAAGCATTGAATAACGATTCCGTTTTGTGACCGGACGAGATTTTTCTCTTCTTCTCCGAATTTCTATAATGGGTACAAAGTTAATTTCGAGGGTGCTTACTTTATTCATTTGATTTACGCCCACGGACGTGATGTTTTTCCGCAGCTTACTTTTGAATTGAGGAATTTCGTTATGTTCATTAATTAAGCGTCTGATCATTCTGAAACATTTCATCTGTCGAGATTTTAATAAATAAATATATGATTCTATACACTATATTTATTTTTGTACTCATATAGAATTCATCATTGAAAAACAAACTTGTTACACTTTTCGTATGAAAATATAACCCCTTTCAATTCTCAAGTATTTTTTTACACACTCTATCTTATTCAAAAGTAAAAAAAAGTTTCATATGAATGTCGTGATTTTGGTCTTTCGTTCATATCAGCCTATCCCATTTCGTATGCTTTCTAACACATTTTCATTCATGTCAATTCCTTTTACGACATTTTTCAAGAACTTCATCGTTTCACTGCCTTTAAAAAGCCTCGCATAAAAACCCTTTTCAAATCCTCGACGATCACACATACAAGATTGGGTATTTTATTCTAAGCCGAATAATAACTAGGATCGTAACTATTGAAGTTGGGTTCACGGATCACTTAAGATCAGGTTTTCAGGTGAAAAAATCGATAAACTAAATATAAAAAAAAAACAAGTTCTTTTTATAGTTTCGTAACACACTGTTCTGGAAAATTCACATTTTCACAACGTGAAAAGTTTATTTATCAATTTGCACGGATTCGTGAACGACGGATATTTGTACGAAAGACAAAGGGTTGTTACGAAGTTTTTTTCATGGAGAAATGAGGTATACATGGAAAAGGGACTAAAAGTAGCATAAATTTAATGAAAATGATTCTTTGGAGCGTTATTGTGTGTCGACCGAAAATATCCATGTCCGGGTCGAGTTAATTTTACTTTGTTACATCACGTCTGTATCCGAAAATGAATCGTGATGGATAGAATTTCAAATTTGTTTGAAATAAATAAACCTCACATTACGTATTCCATTATTTGAAGGATTTTTTTGTAATCAAAAAGGGATAAGTCATTAGCATGTAAAAATGATAGAACCAATTCAATATTTTTTCATAATATTTGGAACCCAGTGGTAACAAAAAAATATTTCGTCTCAATTTTGAAATATTACTGCTGTTGGTAAAAATATAATGTTTTATTTTTATATTTTTTATTTCTTCAAAGCAATCCATTCTTCTCTTGAAGTTTCGATCGACTCATATGTACGCTCTATCGTAAAAAAATATCCATAATTTCTTTACAGTACGAGCCGAGCGCATTTCGCTCATATAAAAGTTTAATGTTTTCCTTACTGACGATCTCGCAATATTTTATTTGTTCACACACAAACTTCTTCCATACATTATAGAACGCTGAATTTCGCTTTTCTCTACACGTCACGATTTTTTGCTTGGGGAAAATTCGCACCGATTAAAAGTTCTCACCTAGTATTTTCACCAAAGAAAAACTTGTCAGATACTTGCATGAAGGGGATTTGTTGGGCTTTTCCAATAACGAAATTTTCTCATGCCTTCGAGGATATTCTGCACGTTGGGCTACGTGTAATGGTCGTGATAAGACCTTACAGTGGGGACACCTTCGATTTATTTTCGATCGTGTTTTCATTTAAGAGATGCTGGACCACTTATTTGTAATCGTTTTGGGGAAAATCGATAGATTAATCCTGGAATATGAGATTGACGTATTGTACAAGTGGTCTAGATGATCCAATTCTATTATAGATTCATTCCAATGTTTCAAAACTGATGTTTTCAATTGTATTTTTGTCTAAATTAAATGTTAACAGATCGTGTATTTGTCCGATGTGTAATTTTCGAAATGAATTTTGATTCGATTAATTAAAAATTTTCCGTTTCGTTGCGAGCTAAAGTTAATCTTCATATTTGTGTTGATGTAAATGGCACTGACAGCTTTTAATTAAAATGAAAAAAGCGGTCTGTACTTTTCGTGATTCGATTTGGATGTTTTTTATCTGCATATTATTAATTTTATGTTTTAAACTATGAAAATAAATATTATTAGGTGATTTAATAAATAATATTGTAATATAAAAAGCATACATATAAAAAACTTGGCCGATTTTTAAATCACCGATATCTTTTACAAATTTGAAATTGCAAAAGTTTTCGAAAAACTTTTTTTCATTTTACATAAACTTTCGATAAATACCAAAAATATCAAATTCATATAACGTTCGAATTTTACTTGAAAGATTTATGAATATTTCGAACTTATTTGAAAATAAATTTTCTTGAAGAACTTTATGATACGTTGTCAAAATTTCCAACACAATACACACACAAAATCGATATTCGACACGAGTGTTGTAAATTTACAATTTCTAAAATATATTTTTTTTCGTTTAATGACATCGGTAAAATATAACTCATTATCAAAGAAACATTTTTCTTCAAAACTAACTAAATATGAAACCATACCGTAGTATAACGGATTCACATCTTAACTTAACCAACTACCACTTAATTTGAACATCCTTCGCAGACAGAACGGTTTTCCGCTTTTCCGCCTTGTGTGTTTAAGCTGAATTTCCACACTCTGATTTCAGCTAAAAGCTCAATTACTGAATTCATCCGTGTAACATACATTTTTCAATCTGCTAATAAGGCAATCCCAGCGGAGAATAGCAAACAGTTCATTACTATAATTAGATATTTACATGAAACTGTGTATCGTATAAAATATGAAAATAACGAAAATAACATATTCAATCTCGTTTCGATGCAAAACTATGCCATTAAGATTATAACGGACCCAGGTTCTAAACTCGACTTAATTTTTACATTATGCGCATACGTGGCGGTTTCGCACCGTATCTAATTACGAGATCTTTAAAACTGCCGCATAACGAGAACCATTTCTCCCCAAAGGATATCCTCATCTCTCCGAGGACTAAAGGAAGAGCCACATAACATACAGTAATCCCCCACAGTACGCGACCCTCAAAAACGCGATCCTCATATTACGCGAATGATACTATTTCGTTTTACGCGCTCCCGCAAGACGCGATTATTAGGTAACCACAGTTTCCAGAACTCAAAATCAAACATTTCCACAATATATTTATTTAAAAAAAGCATTTTTAAAAAGTCTAAAAGCCAATCCTTCATTGCTTGAATTAACTAAACATAGATTAGCAATCAGTCTTTGAACTACAAACTATCAAAAATCCGTCTTTATTCTGGTCTTGGTCTACTACGCCCTCACACTACGCGCTTTCGCATTACGCGGAACGAACTTTCGTGTTCTATAAGGGATTACTGTGTATAAAGGGACACATACACGAGTCGGAAGAAGAACTCTTCAATCCGAGCGATGACGAAATGTCGATAAAGATGGCACATTGTCTAGCGCGCCGCAACGGCGGGAACTTTGAATTCAGAGCGGGAAATTATTTAAATAAGACCGGGCCCTCGGGGCATAAAGGGCCCGCTTGTGCACGGTGGGCGGTTGTGGGTGGAAATTTCAAAATTGATCCCCGAGTCATTTGCATGAGAAACAAAACAAACGGACCCCGATTCGAAGCGTACCTATGTATTAGCGATGACTTGTCGAAGTCGCCCAACTGATTCTGCACGATATTCAATTACGTGCGAGATCGCTCTATATGTCAGCATTGCTTATATTTCTATGTTAATTTATTTATTGTTGAATTGGCATCCATTTTTTTTAATTTCTCTATTAATTCATTGCTTTAATGTGAACTATCGGCTATTAGTACTAGGAGTTTCGAAGAGTAATCAGCGCACAAATTATGACGCTAAAAGCTATCAAATTTAATCGACACTTATAAGGCGAAGATCCATTTTAGAAATTATTTCATGATTGTTAAATTAACACTTCTTTCAGATCAAATATTCTAAAGACATTGATTAAATGATTTGTATTTTATAGTTGTTCGTCGTTATCTGAGAATTTGTTCTTATTTTATATTATTCACAGATATGTTGTATTTCATAATTATAGCTTAGTTTTTTAGTCTGGAAATTCAAAAATTTCAAAAAGCAAACATCATGTTTAAGTAAGTTATTAAATTATAAATTTTACATAATATGATCATACTTTGCTATGCAAATACATTATTAAACTAGTAGTTTTACTTTCGGAATAATATCATGAAACTGTTTATTTTAATTTAAAGTTTCTCCACGGAGTGAAACCTCAGTTTTAATTCGTTTTGGAACATTCTCTATATTAAAATATTCATTACTAACATAAAATCGATATCTAAACCAAACGAATACTTTTTAATTATGTTATAACATCCCTCATTTCATTTTCAACTCTTTTTGACTATTATTTTCATATTTCGTTCGATCACTTCATTATAAAATAAACTGACAACTTATCAACAGTAAATACTCAAAAGCTGCCATAAACAGTACAACACGAACTAATACCGATTAATTTTCCAACGTCTCAAATTTAATGAAGAAACTATTCTTAAGTTTTACCAAGATTGAAAGCATAAATTTAGAATTTCGTACATTAAAATACCTTCATAACAAGATCGATTGTCTAGAAAATAATTGAATGTTTTTTTTTATTAATATAAAAAGAAAATACGTGTTAAAAGCGCCATTATTTAGCACTCGTGAACCGGATAGAAAGAAAACTTATTAAGAGCATATTCATCGCCATCAACGTTTTCAACGAACGAGTTTCCACGATGCTTCGGGATGTCGGAAAACGTGAAAGCGAACGAAACGGACGTCGTCTTAATAGAGGACGACAGCTAAATACAATTTAGCGATGCTCTCTTCTTCAACGAGAGCTAATCCGTTGTTAGTCTGTTGCCTTCCAGTGATTTATTCCTTCACGGCGTCGGAGCTTAGACTCTACAACATTGAGATGTAATTAACCGTGGCGCGATAAATTTAAGATGATTTTATCGAAGATCGCGCATGTATGAGATGTTTCGTTTTGCATTCGATTAATATGAATTTGAAAGATGTGCTTTTATGAATACTTTGAATATTTATTGCTACTCGTATTGGTACCCAATTTTTTAAATATTTAAAGGATGATCATTTCATCAACCTTAACCAAATTAAACCTAAGCAAGTTTTTTTTTATATCTACAGTTTGACGCTGTGAATTTGTGAACACGCTTTGAAAACTGTCAAACTCAGTAGAAGAAAAAACTAGCTAAGTATAATAACAATTTAATTAGATAAGTGAAAAGATCAGTCCTTAAAATGATCTATCCTATCATTATTTAAACTTTCGTTTGCTATGTTATAATCACGAATACGCGATGAAAACAGTCAAATTTTATAGAAAAAAAAATCTCGTGTAACATTCACTTTTGTTGAGCGAAAATCGGTCCTTAAGTAATAACTCACTTTAAAGTGAAAAAGAAGTCGGCAAAGCTAGTAACTCCAAAGAGCAATCACAACACGAAAGATAGCACCAAAATCGATCGAATTCAATCGAAAAATACATGCTAATGAATTAATCTAAGAAACTGTTTTGAAAAGCATTAAATTACTACTTTTCGTAGAATCAAATGGATCAAATATTCAAAAGAAACAATCGAGCTATCATGTCGATTAAAAAAAAGACGTATTATTCTCTCTAGAATCTGACAGAACTTAAACCCAATATCACTAAAACTCTGCAACCCTACACGAAATAAACAAACGATTCACATAAGTACTTAATTGAATTCAAATACATATAAAAACGTACAAAACATAACATCGTCAATCTCCTCGACAAAAACATATTCTCTCTAAAATTTGACAGAACTCAAACCAAGCACCACGAAGACTCTGCAAACCAACTCGAAACCGACAAACGATTCACATAACTACTTCATCGAATTCAAATATACAATAAATATACGAAATATAACAACATCGGCAATCTCCTCGACATAAACATCCCATTTTTCACCGACGCGGAAGATTTTGATTTTGCCAATTCCGATATCGACCCTCTTTTCGCTCTTGGCAACCACGTGGGGGACGATTTCGGTGTTATTATGGTGTGTAGCATTTTTGTGGGTCACGGCACAGTCGGTGGGACGTTTAATGGAAGCGGATCCGGTGATTTATCGTTTTATTATACGAAATCGGTCTTTCGAAATTTATCGCGGATCTGTCGGCGAACCCGACGAAAACTCTCCCTTTCGCTTGTCGGAAATGAAAGTTTCAATTAATATTTCGCGGGGGCGCGCTTTTATTTGATTGTCTGTGGCATTCGATAGATCGAGGATGTATTTGAATCTATAACTGTATTTAATAATGAATTTTTAATTAAAATCTATGTTATGAATCTATCATCCCATCCCGCCTTTAACTGCATCCCAACTCTATCAGCTGAAATCTATATAAATAAAAATTCATCGTCTTTCACAGATTCGTAAACGGCTTATCTTTTCACAAAAAAGTTAATCTGTACACATCTGGGAAAGTTTCTGCATCATTACATATTGCAATTCACTTTTGAAATTTTACAATATTACGAATTTTATCGCTTAACATTTCACGGAGAAGCTTCAGCTCTAGTAAAACGTAGCAAACATTGTACACAACCTACACACGTAATTTAATATGACGACTGAAAAGGCTAAGAGGTACAAGTGAAATTTTAGCAGAAATTGAGTTACGTACAGGAATCGCTTCTATGTACGCTTACATATTTGGTGGCAAAATGATATAAACGAATTTGGAACGTGTACCGAGTTATATCATCAAATCACTCGACCTCTTAATACATGTAGGTACATATAGGTACCCTTGGCCTTTTCAATTATCATATAAAATGTTTCGACAGATTTTTTTTTATTTTAAAAACTATATAAGAGTTAATAATTAACTTCATACCCATAGAGTTAAAAGGAAAATTGTGTTAAAATAGCTAAAAATATCAGTTTAATCAATATACTGTACGATATGTAAATCGATACTGAATTTTTAATAAAAAACCCTATAGTGATAGTAGAAGAAAATTCTTTTCCACTTCACCTTCGCGCTGATACCGTATTCTTCCTTCTTACGCAATTTTCTCGAATATAAGAAAAACCACCAGACTCATATATCACATTTTTTATCGGAGATCACACAAGTCTTGGTCTCATCGCATTTTCACCAGGACACATTCAAGATCGATTTTCCGTCATTTAAATTTAATAAGAGGACGTTAGAGCTCAGTTTCGGCGTCTAACCGAACAATCACGGTTCGAGACAATGATGAATAATAAATAAGATCTTCAGAGTTTAGTGACTGTTTTCATACGAACTTACACATAGATTAATTTATTAAACGCTGCATGAAATTCGTGTAAGATAATGAATGTTGATCTTCTTCGGATGTTCGGAGAAAATTTCGTTTTTTCTTATTCGCTTAGTGTGATAACGTCTAATGAAGTATGTTGATATAAGTTGTTTTCGATTTGCCGAAATATATAAGAGAAAATCATAGTACAATAATATATTTAGTTATGAAATTAAATTTCATTTCAACTAAAAACTTCAGCTTTTCAAATAATGTGTGAAAATAAATTGAAAATACAAATAAGTGTAAATTAATACTTATTGTGAGACTCGTGAAGCATTAAATTTTCCGACAATATTATGTTCACATCATATTGAATCATTCATATCTAATTTAATGATTTCATACATGCAAAATTAATGCAAACATTGTTTATTTTTGCAGCAAAATTATAGTTAGGCACATAATATCAAATTATGTATTTTGAAACAAGCCTTATTTATTTCATTCAATAATTTAGGTACTCGAAATAAATCGCATATT
This sequence comes from Cheumatopsyche charites, assembly GCA_024721215.1. NCBI lineage: Eukaryota > Metazoa > Arthropoda > Insecta > Trichoptera > Hydropsychidae > Cheumatopsyche > Cheumatopsyche charites. The sequence continues at coordinate 11,376,857 of CM045577.1, forward strand.
ACAAACTACCATGAAAATTTTGGAATAAAACACTTATTAAAAATATATCTTCATATTTGTTCGATTAAAAAATTAAAACGATTTGATCTTGATTTTGATTTGAACCCTAAAAAAATTAAATTTTCTACATTTCTAGAACATTGATTCCGCAAAACACTAAGCACATTCGATTACTAGAACTCTCTCGAAGCGAAAAAAAAACTGCTCACATAAAATACGGAAAAAAAATAACAAAATCGCGAACCGAAACATCAACGGCCCTCGTTGAGGGAAAATATTTCGGAAACGAAATAAAAATTCGACATCAAAAACAAAGGAGCGGTTCGTTGGTTCGCAGCCTCCTATCGCCACTTTGTTCTCCATGCGCTCGAAACGAAGATTTGTTTTTGACGTCTTTTGATGTCGCTCGTTTATTATTATCTGTTCACAGTCGTTACTGTTGTGTTTTGTCTTCGCCTGTGCCAATCTTTATGGCGCTTTCCTTCGCTTTCGCCTTCGGTTTTGCCGATTTTCGGGTGATAATTCGCATAGAAGCTCGAGAGAATCCGTGCGTTTTTATCGCCAAGTTTGCAAATATTGAAAATTGGCTTTCTACATTTTTTTACAATTGCGCTACCCTAGCCCAATAAAAAAAAGCCAAGAATTAGTCGGATTATTCAAAAAGGTGATCCAACGTAGATAGGACCTAGTTCTATGCTTTTTTGCGGTTTCAAAACCGTGAGCTCTTTCAGTTAAGAATGATTAGCCCCTAGATCAACCTTTTTCTCAGTTTCATCGATTAACTGACCTTTTTATTATGCGACAATGCATCAAATATTATATTTTATGTCGACTTTGAATGACATTTGAGAATCCATTTTTGAGAAACTTCTCGGAGAAAACTTTTTAAAAACTCTTTCTCAAATCAAATTGAGAAAATATTCGAGAAGAGTGGATATTTTTCAGTTACGAAAATTCACTCTCGCCGAAATATCGGTACTATAAATCGAATCTTTAAGCTAGGTTTGAGCAATAGAATCTGTTTCTGGAGTTTCCTATTATTCCCATTATTGAATACGCTGCAAGAGACGTGCTGCTTGCCGCTTGTCGCAAAACTTATCTTTAGTATCCACATGATATTCCATATCATATGTATTCACACAATACCACCGCCTGGCTTATTCTACATAATTAAACAACTAAATCTCTGAATCGCACTAATTGAGCAAATCCATCACGAAAAAAATTAAGAAGAAACTAATTAAACGCGCGACCGATACTATTCGAACGCTCGCTTCACATGCGGGCCACGTATTTCATTAATTTCACGGACAAAAGTAATGCCCCCAATTTGATAGCAGCTGGACGAATGCTAAATTTTAAAAATTAACATATTTCGATCGAAAAGAAGCCTTAGAAGAACCTGTAATAATTCAGACGGCGAGCAGTTTTAAATTTTCGCGGATTTACGCTCGGAGATTTCCGCGCGCTTTTTCTTTCTATTACGCGCGTTCGCCCTTTTGCGTGTTTTACACGTAAAATATGTATGTATTATATATGTGTTCATATTCAGCGATGGCAATTTCTGCATTTTTTTGCAATTTTTCTCGAGGCCCGTCGTCGAGGTTCCATTTGTCGCCCACAGGAATGTCACGTTCCCCCCACAAGCCCGTATATTAGTAATGGTGTCACGTTCTACCTTGTATGATGAAGCCTACAATTATTTGGCCAAAGCAATTTCGCGGCTTGATTTGTGTACTTATATCAAAAATTCATAACGCCTTCTAACGTGTGCTCTACCGCCTTTTTTTATCTTGCATAGCGCATGCGTGTGATATCGAGTCTTTTCTGAAAAGCGTTAAAGTTTATTACATTTTTTTCCGGATTATATTTTATGTCTAAAAAGGCCAAGGGGTACAAATAACTTCAAAAAAAGTGCGCTCAAAGTTGAGCATGTATTAGGAGGAGATCAAGTGATTTGACGATATATAATATCTCGGTATACTTTCCAAGTTCGTTTATATCCTTTTGCCATCAAATATATGAGCGTGCATAGAAGTGATTCCTGTATATAACTCAATTTTGGTAAAAAATATCACTTGTACCCCTTGGCCTTTTCAATCTTTATTTGATTTAACTCACTCTAGTGTGCAATAAATGATGGCTATAACTGTTCTCTGAAACGAATTTCGCAATTCCAATTCGATTTCGTTTCGAAATTTATATATCTAAGAATAAAGAACTGCCTTCATACTGCTTATTGTGTAAGGATTGCATTATCGGTATACCGATTTACTGGTATATGGCTCAATTTTTCGGTATTTACCAGTAAATTACCGGTAATTGTCAGTATATTGCAATCCTTTCTACCGCATTCTTCTTAATCTATCCCATACAATGTCACTTAATATCATTCTTTTTGGTTCATTTAATGACATTTTCAAGATATTTTTTTTCATTTTATGAATAGTATTTGAAGCATATTATTCAAATGATGAAAATTCCATTCAAAATAGCGTAATTATTACACTCAAAATGGATGAAATAAAGTGATATTTGAAGGGACTTACTCGAGAAATACGCTGTAGTACCTACTTGAGTTGATTGATTGATTTTTTTCTGAGTGTGCGTAAATTAAGCTAATTAAATTGCTCAAAGTATTTCGCACACATTTTCAATAAAAAATCAGCTGTTCTTCGCAAACTTGCTCATTAGAATATTCGAGAGTCGTGTTTCGTGCAAAATTTCATTGGCCGTAAAGCGATCCGGTCTCGAGTTAACGTTCTCAAATAATCGTATTACCGCGAAACTCGAAGGCTTCGCGCTCAATTATATTAGTAATATTCGGATGGCTTAATATTTTGATAGCAGTCACTGTAATTGTGTGTTTTCGAGCACAAAGCACTCCTGAAGCCGAAACGTAATTACGCCCAAGCTGCAATAACATTCCTGCCTTCTATCGTTCAATAAGAAACGATGTGATTTTCGTCAAAATAACGCCATACTAATAGCAAACAATGCATATCTGAATTCAGGCTTCGCTAATTACCCAAACTCGCCCTTGCGCTTGCAGCTTCGAGTCGACGAAGTTTGCACCGCTTTGCTGTGGCGATTTTAATTTTTAACGATTCGCAAATACCGCTTTAACGTATTTGCCATGGAAAAATTAATTATTCAACGACGTGGACAAAATGGGCACGACAAAATGTCAGCGTGGACTAAATGTCGTTTATTGCATCGTTAGAACGCCAGTTTAACGCTTGACGCACGTTATTGTGTCAACGGTGTAATCCTCGGTAATTCCACATGGTATTTGTTCAAACAAACGCTGAACACGCGCCTCAGACAATTAATTTATCTCGCAATGGGTTTAAGCCCTTCGAATCCTGAAATTTGCAGCGAAAATTTAAATTTACGAGCGATACGACCTTTTGCCGCGCAATTCGTCCTTTTGTTCGTTCGTACGAAGTCGATTCGATTCGAACAAGAAACGCTTCGGATATAATTTAAGTTTCGAAAGTGTCATGCACCCGGTGCTCTAGTTTATAACAATGCCCGGAATATAGTCTGCGGTTCAACTTCGTATCTGGATGCTGCAATTAAAACATATCGATGCATTATATATGACGACTGAAAAGGCCAAGCGGCACAAGTGACTTTACGGTAAAGTGCTTTCAAAGTTGAGTGATTTGATGATTTATCTCGGTATACGTTTCAAGTTCGTTTTTATCCTTTTCCCACCAAATGTATAAGCGTATATGGAAGCAATTCCTATGCATATCTCAATTTTGGCAAAAGTGTCATTTGTACCCCTTTGACTTTCCAGTTCTCATATATATTCGAACAATGATGATTCTAAAATTCATACCGAACTCAATTTCATTTAAATAGCGCAGATTCACTCGATCGCCTGCAAAGTTCACTCTCGAACTTCATTAGCATTTGATTAGTTAAGACACGGTTAACAGCACGAGACTAGAAAGTTTTTTAATAATCAACTCTTGAATACGATTCGCTTTTTTTCAACTTGTTAGCATTGCACGTCTGAGTTGTGACTCTTTCGAATTTATTACGAAAAAATTAGCATAAAATAAATTGTGTAGTGACCGAAGCGAGAGAAGAAAGTTTGGTTATGGGCCCAGTCAGTAGTATTGTAGGTAAGGCGATAAGGAATTGAATTCATTCCGCCCTTTGGTCGCATTCGTTACGTGATCTGAAATAGTATGTGAGACCTCTTCTCGTTTTTGGAGAGCTTACAGAGGAAAATGATATAGTAATCTCGCCCAGAGCACTGGCTTTACATTCTGTGCTGCTTTTTTTCGTGTTTTTCGTACGTACGTTTATAAGGCATTTGCGTTACACTAATAAAATCGCGTCTCGTCGTATCGGGATCCAATTATCCTCGCGGGATTTGCTGAAACATTTCATATTCGATTCGATTGTACGTGTGTGGAGAGATTGCTCTTGATGTTTTCAGCTATCGAATCGATTTTTTTAATTGGAACACGTTTTTTTTGCTCCGCGTTACTATCAGACTTTATTTGGCGCGCCTATTTAGAAGCGTGTATTTTTTTTACGCGGTACGTTCTTGGGATTTTTCTGTTGTGTATAGAGAGGAAATTGTGTTATTTTTTTCTAGTGAGTTTTTGTAATAAGTTTTTATTAAAAAAATATTGGATTCTTTGATTATGGCTGTATCGTAATGTTACGAAATGTATGAGTATAAATTCTGTCTTTCTGATTGCATGAGAGAATTCGATAATAATATTTTCTTTGACGATATTGGGTAAGATCGAAATACAAGTTTTTTTCATATTTTGAAATATTTTTTTTATATAAAAAAATCATAGACTATCATAATGTTCGATCAATGTGCGGAAAATTTGATTTTAAAAAGAGCCACCGAATGTGACATTTCCCGAGTCACTAGAGAATAGAATAAAGAGCAAAGCTGACAAAGGACTGACACACCTGTTTTTTGGCGAGAGAGACTCAATCGTAAATATCCTCGGTGACTCTAAACAATTGGATTTGGCGAAAAAGCTTCGCATGTGAACGTCTTTTTAGGTAGAAGCTTTCAGTGAAGCTCCATTTCCTTAGAATTATATTCGCATCGAAACAGAACAGAGTCGTGAATATAATGATTATTATACATAGATGTGTTGAAAAGGCTTCAAACGCTGTTTTTGTTCGGCGCATATTAACTGCTATTTGCGGCATGTGTTTATTCTGCGTTGCCGTTTGTGGTTCGCCAGTAAACTACTACGAAATGTTTCCGCGGCAAGTTCGTCCATAAATCTGTAGATAACCGGTGTAGGTAGTCAATTTTCTCACCAAGAGATGACTATTAATTTTGCTTTCAATTAAATGGCGTATCTATATTCGCTTCGTGCTGCGCGAGCTAGGATTAAAAGTTGAAATTTATTGGAACATAACGGTTTATAAAGAGGAACCCATACGCTCGTTTATAAACAATTTTCATTGTTCAAATTTAATTTTTCCGCAGCGTATGTAAAAATGCATCTTGACTTTTAAACCAGAGTTTTATTTAGATTTGCTGAACGTACTGATCCCTGGAACAAGATTAAAACACTTTTATTCTTCGTTTGAAACAACTTCCGTTTCACCGTACGATATGAATATCCAAGCTTAATGGTTTAGATGAAATCCTCCAAGAGTGAGCACTGCTGGTTTGCTTTTGTGCCAGAAAATTACTTTATCAGAATTTAATTTGTATGTGCTATATGTTCCACATAGTATTACAACAAGCTTAAATTTATATAAAATTGAAAACAGTGCGGATCTCGGAAATAAATCTGAATGAATGTCGAGTAATCTTTCAATATAATATCTTATTTATCTATAGGTGGGTTCGGATCGGTGGCCGAACAATAAATTCGAAATTTGTACGCAATAATAAATAACCGAAGTTCTCGAGATAAATCTTCGCATAGCGAGAAATAATGACCATAAATTATACACAGTATATTAAGCTAATTGATTAGTGGAGTTCAACTAAAGCGATTATCGAGCTTTCGTGCTCGAAAACACCGTTCGAGCTTTGTTTCGATTGTGTATTTTGATAAATCAAAAGATCCAAATCGAATTACCTAGTATTACATCGGACTCAAATTTCGAAACGGAACTCGCTGAAATTAACCTCGTCTAACTTTTGAATGGCCTTTGTTTGAGAAAGCTCGACTAGCAATCAACTCAATACATCTCGAGCAATAAAACGTCACATATTAACAAAGTTTCAATTTGATCAAAATCGCTGTTTTGTTCCAAAGTCGCGTTTCAATTTGAAGAAATTATTTCGCGCGTAATATATAAAATTTGATATCGAATCGAATATTTCCAATGAGCTCTATTAACGAGAGCGACGGATAATAAGTCAGATTGTATTATACGAAGTGCTCTCGCAATCATGGGCCAAATCGCAAATGTTCTTTTCACGCCAAAAGAATGAGAACAACTTGACTTATGTTCACAACCGGCTTATCTTTGCTTTCTCTCTTTTAATGGTGCAATTTTTCCACAAAACGTATACACACGAGCGCGTTGATATATTCTATGTAGAATTTTCCTTACACCATCGCGAGCACTCTATTACATCGTGCGGTCATTTTTTAAAACCATCAGAATGTGTAGAAAGTGAACATGAAACCCATTTACAACGACTCTTATCACACTCATGTCTCAGAAGAGATACCAAAAACTCCATATAAATAATAATATCTATCTTTTTTTCAATCTCGGTTACGTCAGTACATTTCAATATGTAGAATTGAGCGCTTTCTCCTGATTGACCTTTACGTAAATCCACTTGCGACCTCTTCAAAGAGATTGCCAGACGCACTTAGCAACATCGCCATAAACTTACTTAGACCGAGTTCACGTAGAAGAGAGGAGAAAAAGAGCACAAACCGACAGATAGGATGGAAACGTATGAAAACGAATTGTTTTCACGGTGTTGATTCGAACGTGAACTGTCGAGTCACGTAAAACGTAGAACCACGTGTACGTCCAAAAACATCTCTAACAATTTTCCGATCTTCAATTTTGCGCCGGACTCGAATTCGATCTCGTAATTTTATCGCATTTTCCGTTTCTATTTTTGTATTTTTGCAAATTTTCTTTCGTTTTGAATAGCGAATAACGAGCAAATATTTTCATGAATGAATACTTGAATTGTGAAAAGATTTCAAATGTCATTTTATTTTTATATTTTGCAAGAAATAACGAGGTTTTTATTTCACTTTTTTCTTGGATTCACATCCATTTTGGATTGTCTCATATATTCTTTTTCGCAGATTTATAATATTTTATTTTCATACTAGCTTTCATAATTTAACGTTGCTCCAGCTTCTTTAGATTTTAAAGACGAATATAACCTGTAGTATTGTATTTATCATTTATGTTTCGCGTGTATACCGTGCATAATATTTGCTACGAATATGCTGCTTTGAGAATTTCCAAATGTTAGAAATTTTGTTTTTGTAAAATGTAAAATATAATGATACATAAGCATTTCCAGATGTGCATACAATAACTCAATGCCAAAGGATCACCAATTGGAAAGTCTATTAATTACATACATTCAATTTTATTTATATAAATTAATTCTTGAGGTTAAAACATTAAATTAACCAGAAACCAATCGACTCGAGCACTAAATAATTTCCGAATGAAAATCAATAAAAGTTAAAGCACTTTTATGCTTCGTATTTTATCAGTTTAATCGCTTCAAAGATCCAACCCTTGTCACTTTCTCGAGTATTCCTTTTGTGCCGCTCGAACGCGTGCTTCAATCAAGTTATCCCATATTTTCCTTTTATATTTCGCTCTTTTGAAACACGGCGAATTCGATAATAATGAAAACGGTTCATACTAGAAACGCACAAACAATCGATTCAAAAAACGAAATTTTTATCAACATTTTAACCCGCGATTCGTTTGATTGCGCACATAAATAAGACCTGGAAGAGTTCGGGTCGCTTTGAAGGGATTTCGTATCTATTAAAGATACCGCCGAAGAAAGTTCCGCTAAAAGACATTTAATTGAAAGTGTTTTCTGGCCTGTAGGTCGCAAACTCGGCCTCAAAACACCCTCGCCGATAATCTTGCAATATAAAGGGGTGTAAAAACGATATTAAATAATGAAAGTTCACCAGAATTCGGATGGAAACGCAGTGGAGATTCGAATTCCGTCTGCGTAATTCGATTACGGACCGTCGTTATCAAAGAAGTCCCGATGTACCTAGGAATTTTAGGGTTTTCTTTAGAAGGGGAAAAAATATCGGTGCCGAATTAAAATGTGTGAAAATTCGATCTGGGTTTATTTTCGATGTTGTTTTGATTCGATTTATCATTTGGTTGATTTGATCGCATTGTGATTTCATTCGAGCCGAAAACCGTACACTGTGCAAATGAAAATTTTCAATTATGACTGATGTATTTTTAATACATTTGATATCGTGTTAAACGATGCGTTTTGGTTCGTGTAATAAAATTTCCATTTATAAAATGTTTCTTTGAATCAATTTAATTTGATCGAAATCGTGATTTCATTTATTGAAAATTTTTATTCATTTGAATGAATAAAACTGTAGAAGCAGATACCTTTGCACCTTGAAGTCTCTGACTTTTTTTTTCTTATTTTCAAAGCAGTAACGAAAAAAGTACCGTGAAAAATGAAAATAGTTCTACTTTCTAAGAAAGTCCATTTCTCGGATTGAACGCAATCGCACTTCTGTAAGTAGCACCTCTGAGTAACCGAGCTTCAAGAAAAATTGCTCATTGTTGAGAATTCGCTCATCATCGTGATATACGATACCGAACTAGAAACGAAAAAACACAAAAGCAACAAGTCAATTAAGCACGAAAACAAATTCGATTGAAATTCTAGAATCGACGAGAATTGGATTATAATACATACATATATGAAGTACGACAAATATGAAACATCCGAAAAATATAGAACACCGCGATATTTACTACTTACAGTTTTGACCATCTGCTAATTTTGTATAAAATTAGTCTCTAATAGCTTAATTGTTAGATTTTTGAAATGAAACTCAATATTCCATATTTTCCACCCATTGACTATTTCGTATTTAAGCACCACTGTTCCATATCTGACACACATATGAAAAAATCATTTTTCAGTAATCGTCGTTTTATTCAAATTTGAGTGATTATTTCTTCCTTTTACTATAATTAACACATAACTAAATATATTTAGCTTCAATCTTTATCACAAATACGTTGGTTATTATTTTTAATATGTAGAAAATACATGCTTAAACCTCAAACGTTTCCATATTTGTCGCCCTTCATATACATCTAGCGACACTTTGCTTCGATCCGCGTCAAAATTCATCGGTTCGTTCTCCGTTTTCGTATAATATTCGAGCGATCTATCAATATTTATGTTATCTAATGAAAATTTCGAACGAGCACTCGTATCGGCGACACAACGCCGAAAAGCACTCGAAGCGATTATCGGGCGAGCGCTTAACGGCGCGCACATCCCGCCTTCCGTTCGACGCACTTTTCCGTTTATTAAAATACATATACTGCATTCTGTATATTATATTATATATTTTATGAGATGTATAGATTCAAAACTCTCATTTTTATTTAATAAATATGATAAAATATTGTAGCATTTGTCCTCATCGAGTGGGGTGCGCGTGAAGGGTGGTAGGTTTGTGTTGGATAATGCGAGAGTTGAATAGTAAAATTTGTTTTTACTGTTAATGTATGTATGTTAAGTGAGATAATTAACTGGTTATTATTACTAACAATGAAATACACGGTGCCGTTTTAACAGGTAATCTATTCGATTAATAGCTGTGCCTAATTTGATTAATGTGAGTTATCTCATCGTCAGAACAACCGATTGTAACTGTTACTAATATTGACTCATTTGTCTTTCATATTTATGAATTATTTCTAGGAAGTAGAACTTAACTTAAATTTATTTTTATTTAACTTTAAAATCGTAGAATTTTCTCAAATCTTAAATTCTCGGCTTATCAAAAATCTAACGTTAATAATCTGGATCACTATAACTATGACTGAAATCAATAGAGTTAATAAGATTTGCACGAACATGAATTAGATCAGGAATAATGGTCTCTACGTATCCATTGATTCAATAAAAATATAGTTTAATCATTTTCATATTAACTTAGACCACAATAACACACTCTTGCTTTCAATTATCGACATCCTAAAATCCTGTATTTTTTTTAAATTTTATCAACGCAATCCATCAGAAATGCGCATTTTAAACCTCGACACCTCACACAACACAATTTCGTGCAGAATCGCACTTAGCCAAAACCCAGGCGCGCTTTATACATACAAAATATGCGCCTGCACGTTTTCTGAGACGTTTCGCTCACAATAAAAAATTTACACTTATAAGCAAAGCCTCGCGCACTCCATCAAATGTCAACGCCGGCTTTTATTGCGACCGGCCCCTTTAACATAATACATCATATCCCATGCGAAACACAGCCTCCTTTTTCAGCGATACTTTTATACTCTACCGTGTAACGTTCATATCGAGCCGTAAAAATACACGAGAAGTTTCTCGGCGGTCGTTAGGCGCGTTCAAAGTTTACTGCTTCCTGGTTTTTTTAGGTGTTATCACTCGGGACGAAGTGAATTTGTCGAATGTCGAATTGAAATGATGTTTGAGATGTGTTGTGTTTATTTAGTTTGCTTAAGTAGTTCAAAAAGCTGCAGATTTTTTGTCGGCCGATAGTCTAGTCGGGATCTTTAATGAGTGTAGAGATGTTTGTAAGTGTGCACATTACAACTAATGCGATCGATTAAACTATCGGCAGATTAAAAGAATGCAGTCTGTGGGAGTCCATAGATTTGTTAATAGAAGATTAAAATGTATTGAATGAATTGAATGGGTGTATGTTTAAAATTTCACACTAATTATGTTACATAACTATAAATTATTTTAACGCTCGATGATTAACGAAATCAATAAAATTTGAAATAAATATTAAGTATATGAAATCTATAGTTTATTTAATTAGGTTTGCAATTTATTATAGGTGGGATAATTGCGTTTGTCAGTGTGCAAAATTTAATAATATTTGTAGCTAATAAAACGTAATTGCAATTTTATGAATCCACCTTCAATTTGTGAGCTTTGTTTGAATAGGAAAATTATGCCTATTCATTATTTTGCTAATTAATAAAATATTACGATACATAGATGACCAATTAAATATCACATAAAAATCTATATTTTTACTTTAAATTGAAAAATATACCTATTGATAATATTTTAGACGTATCACAAATGAAAAGAAAGCATTCAAAGGAAGCACACGAGTAGATATATTTTGACTTTTATTCAGCCTTTACACTTCCGAGAACACGCAATCAATTATTTTATTTCGAATCGAATTGCGAATCGCATGTTACACATTTCATATTTTTCCGAATATATTCACGTTATTTATTTTATTCGCCTCTTTCGTCTCGAATGATATAATATTTGAATGACAACGTCTGAGATAATAGTTCTGCGAATCGGAATCTCGCATAATATGTATGTAGAGAAGACGCAATTTCCGCTCGAAGCCTTTCGCCATATAAACAAAAGTAAACATTTTTCGAAAACATATTCGATGAGGACGAAAAAATGTCGAAAAATAAACATCACGAGAGGAAAGTTCATGCTGAAAGTTCAGAAGGAACGGTCGAAGGGGCGTTGCATATAAATCCGCGGTTTTATTATAAGGCGAAAAGTCGCATCTGCCACAAGTGAGACATTTATCGAGAATTTATGAAACCCTTTTCTACTGGGATTTGCTTTTCTCGGACAAATCTGCCGATGAACTTGTATGCTTCGCGAGGAAAATCGAGCGAAACGCATTTTAATATTTTCGTCATCTCCCTGCGACGAGAAAACTTATATTTAATTCATGTCGGAGACTTTGATTATAAATTTTAATGGATCGATTCGGATTTCGGGTTAGTCGTTCCTTTTCAAGATGTATAATTCATTGTTGAATTTGCATAATGACACCTTTGAAGATGTCTGTGTTTTTTTTGATCATTAAAAACAACCCCATGTATAAATATAAGATGTATAGTCAAGTTTTCCATTTTATTCATCGAAATAATAAAATTGAGATCTCTTGCAATAAATTTTCCAGTCAAAAGCAGATACGTCTTCGATAAAAACAAAAGGCATCGAAAGCCAATACGAATCTATCGACGTCTAGCACAAACAACCGCCATTTTCATACACATAAGAACCTCGAGAACTACAACACCTGATCGTGCAACTCCTCCAAGTCCATTGTCGGATCGAAACAACGAAACCACGAAGTAACAAAATCGCACAGAGATTAATTTCGGTACATTTCGCGCCTAAATTACGAACCCGCCGTAACTCATTCGAAAACAAAATCTAGAAACACAATCGTGCGTTTCGCGGCTGGTCCATATTGTTTAATATATCCGCGGAAGAGGTTCTCGTGAGGGAAAATTCTAAAGTGCTTTATATTCTGATATTATATTGCGTTACAACATGCCCCGCCGATTATGCTCTGTGGAGAAAAATCGCTTTCTCGATCCGCGAAAGCAAATTCTTAAGGTCGTTCCTTCGCTGCGTTGTGTTATATATCACTCGAATGTACGGAGCGTTTCGGAAGTACGCTTCGATAAAAGTGAATGGATTGCGTTTCGCATAATTAACTTCGCTTTTATTTGTGAAAAGATCTCTATCGATATATTTCCTAATGTCGAGAATTGCATATAAACTGCTACTGTAATCTTCAACATAGATAAAAATTATTACATGTTTGTAATACTCTCGAACGATTCATTGGTAGTAAAACTTTCTAGAGTTATTGTATGCACATTTGTGAAGGTTTTCTATGTCAAGTATATTTTACATTTGAAATTTTACAAACAACAACAATTCTGAAAGGAATTTTTCATATTCTTTCCATAGCGAAAATCATACATAGTCTGTACACCAGTGGCGGCTCGTCCTAATGGGCTGCAGGGCTGCAGCCCCCCCTACGAAAATCCGATAATATCCATATCCAAAATATTAAATTATATAAACAATATTGTCGAACAAAACTTTCGATTTGTATCATACGCATGTATGTATTGCTTTTTGCTGCAGTAGAGAGGAGACGATGCAGCCCGCAATTCAAGGGGCTGCCCCATAGAGTTGCTCTATGGACTGGCCGGACTGCAGGTAAAGCCAGCCCGAAATCATTGTACGAGCGCCCTACAAAACATCGCTTCGTACCACTTGTACGGTTCGGATCATCTTTTAGTACAGCGAAATATACTTGCTTTTGGGCTGCAGTCGCATCCAGTCTTTCCCCGTTATACTTTTTACTATGAACTTCGCTACAAGTTCGGAAGGACCTGCCTTTGTTCAATGTTGTGTATTTAGGTCATTCGTCTTTCTGCTCCCGACTCATAACATCGTCGACCACAGCTGATTTGCGATAATTAAAAAAGCAATCAATTATTTGGTGATTAGTAATATTTTTAATTCTCATTCTGGTGTTCCGGTTTCATCATTATCGATGTAAAGTGACGAATTCTAATCGATATTCCCGGTGAGTCGTTTTCATTTTGTTGTAAATTATTTAAATTTGCATTATTTTGATATTTAATGTAGCATCTGTTTAATATCTGAATTCTCTATCACATTTTTTTTTATTTGTTGAATTAATATTGCTGTTAAAATGTTGTTCTATCATATTCGGTCAATTTTAATATTTGTTCTTTCTTAACAAATACATGTTTGAAAATGGAAGTAGAAAAAAAACTATTTTAATTATTTGCAAAATGTACACTTTTCTCGTTTCAGCCTCAAATCAAAGGTTTATTAAAAACATTAGGACAATTATGACAAAAACATTAGGGCATTTTATGCCAGATTTAAATATTTCCCTGTCTATTTCACAAAATATTTCAAAATGGTCGTAAAAAAGGTATTTTATCTAATATCATTGATTAAGCAAATTTGTGGGGATTTTAGATTGGCGTTAAGGTGACATAATGAAACGGAAAATTCGATGAATCTAGGGGTTTTTCTAGGACTAGTAGAGTTTTCTAAATAAATATGGGACCTTCAAATCACAATTTTAATCCACTTCATTCAATGAATACTTCAATAAATGAAGAATATAAGAAGTGTCGATTTACACACACGCTCATGCACACACACACAAACACACACACACACACACACACATACATATACATATATTTTTTTATAAGGTTTTTTTTTGGTGCAGCCCTCCCACTGCAAGCTCTCACGAGCCGCCACTGCTGTACACGCAATGAGATTTACTACGGGTACTGAAAATACTATACAAGAGCTCACAAAAGTCTCTAATGCTAGTATAATTTATATTTGAATTTTGTTTCGAAATTCGATCGTATTATAGTGCATTTAATGTGTTTCAGCATTTTAATTGATGTGTAAAAAGCTCATTATTATGTGTGCAATTTCAACATACATATCAGCTTTCCTACATATTCCGTTACTCCTTTAATGATGGTAACTAGATCTACTTCAACGATTCAAATTCTTCGAAACAGTCGTGGTTTGCTTTTCTTACACATTCGTTTTCATTAAAGACTTCTAGTGTTACATTCCAAAAATAAAGAACAAAGTATTTATTTGAAATTCAATTTTTTTTACGTATCTTTGTTAATGAATTAAATCAAACTTTGAAAATAATTTCTATCATATATTATTATGAATATTAACGAAACTTCCACATTCATAAACAACGACGCGAAAATTTTCCGTTAACTAATTACTCAACAATCCTACATCAATTATGCAAGAGCACAATTAAGACGCACTATATAAAATTACCAACGGAGCATCATATAATATTAAATTAAGCAACATTATACACACGATATATCCAACAACATCAGTTACCATTCCGACTTTCATAAATAATAAGACCCAACCGGCAAATTTTCTCGAATATCATCACATTATATAGCGCAAGAAGCACAATATTTCGTCGCAAAGTAACATACGAAACGCTATAACATTATATCAGAAACTCATATATATTTGTAATATTATCGTTCTAGTCATACGTGAATACCAATCACACATGTAGCATCCTTCCTATAACATGGTAACCAATATCATACTTGTCGTCCATATAAACGTTTCCAGAAATATATTCAGTTCTATAAACACCTATATTATTGAATATTTCTTCTTTTTTACTCAAAATGTTATTAAAGGCATTACAAATTAAATTTTATTAAAAGTTATGTGTTTCAAATACATCAAGCTGTATAAGAATTGAAGTCTTATCACTATTTAAAATATACATACTTATGTATGAGACGTTCAAAGCTAGTCATGATTAATTCCACTTTTGACAAAAATTAGATTTAAATTTCAAAGCATTTGGTATGGTAATAACTTTATATACCTATGTGATATATTTTTCCTGAATTTTAATAAAGGTAAATCTTATTTAATGATAAAATTTGGCCAATGGAAAATAAATCGTTTATTTCAGAAGCCATTTTAATTAATTCTGTACTCTAATATGAATCGATCTCATTTGCAGTTTATTATGAAAAAAAAATATATATATTTAATTTCGGAATATTTGAATTATGAACGGAATTAAGGGCATTAATGGAAATTTGAAAAAATGCATCAAACACGTTCGATCGTTTTTCCTGACATCTTGCTTATCGTTAGTAGAGTAAGTCACGTATAGCTATGAAAGTCTCATATATATTTGTACTAGTAATAGGTAGATATAAAGATATCTCACATATTGGAAACATCGTCCAATCCCCTGGACGATTCTCGTAAAAGTTTATTTTTTCTAAAATAGTCGAATCCTTGAAACGAACGCGAGTTGTTCCCTATTCGGACCCAGCACGTCTAAATAAATTGGCGTTAATTGATAACGGGACGGTTAGTTAGTACGTGACTGTTAAGCTTGCATAGCTAGGCTGCATTGTACCTACAATATATTGGATACAGTCGCATTTGTAGTATTGTGTTCGTAGTGCGATGGAATCGTTGCCAAGTCACGGAGGTGCGCTATTGCAAAAGTCAACGCCGTCTTGTTGTTAATTTTTACCGAGCTGCTTGCACTTGTACTCCATTTTGGAAAAAAATTCTAAATGAAAATTTCACTTGGAATTTTCATTTCTACACAGCAAATACGAAGCGATAAATCAATCGATAGAATAGTGATGCAGAACGTTTGCGTATTCCACGTCAGACATCAGTGTTCTCGTAATGCTTAATTCGAGTTGTATTAAATTTTGGCTAAATACAATTGTCATTTTTCTTAATTGATATGATGGGCCGATTGTTTCTTTTGAATATTTGATTAAAAAAGTATTGATTTAATACTTAATGAAACAGTTCTTTAAAATGGATTCTTGTCATATCTTTATCGATTGAATTCGATCGATTTTAGTGCTGTATTTCATGTGCTGATTATTATCTTCAATATTTCAAATCCTATCAGCTACTTCTTCATTTTTAAGTGAATATTTAGTGAAATTAAATCCAAATATAAGGATACTATTACACTAAATATCCATGCAAACAAAGACGAAGTACGTGTGCGTGTGTCTTATTTATTGAATCCTTAACTCTTTATCCTATCATAGTGAAACCTTCCATGGTTATCATGTACACACCTGAAAAAGTTTCTGCAACATTATACAATCTACATCATTTCTAATTTTAACGTTTCACGAAAAAACTAAAGACGTAGCAATTATTAGACACGACTTACACACCCAACGTAATCATATCTAACAAATCAAATCGCCTTAAAATCCATAGAATCTCGAGCAACTTCGGTTCACAAAAACTCATAAATAAATAAAATTCATACGATCCACATCGTATAAAATAATACATCAAAAATATTATCCGCTCCACATAACTTCGTCGGTCGAAGAAAACGCGCTTATCGCTTAATGTTCTTGGCGCACTCTCATCTTCACCATTGTCCGTCATATTCTCGGGTTCCATTAAAAAAATCGCAGATAGCTGAAAATGCGGATGAAAACGCGTAAAATTCCCTCGACCGCCAATAAAGGAACGAGTCCGTTCAGCGGTCGTAAAGAGCGGTGTCGTTAAGCGATCACCTTCTTACTTCCTAGGGGCACGTCCTTGCTTCGGTGCTTTCGTGTTATGTGCCAGCCGAAGCACTGAAGAGTATCCGATGCAATGTCGAAAGCCTCCTTCGTGTTTGTATCGAAGGCTCCTAAATCGCCCAGGTCGTTAAATGTGTGTCGGTTCCGGTCTGAATTCGATTCGGTGTCGTATATCTTGATTCGCTTTATTTGAATTTCGCATCGGGTTTGATTTCGTTTCGAGTAATGAGGTTTTGATGGGCTTAATATACGTATTTTGTTTATGAAAGGATTCGTTGATTTCTTTGAAACGGTCTCTTTTATATCGGAATGGTCGGGTGTGGGTATTTGATGAATTTCCATTGCAAATCTTCGCTTGCGTTCGGGAAAGTTTTCGTTCCGATAACTTTGATAGTTCGACAATTTCTCAGGTCCCATAGAATAGTGAAGTTTTTAAATATTACACGAAGAAAATTCTCCTCGAAGTTTATATCGTAATTGTACCATTTTAACATCTGCTCCCTGCGTTTGGTATATGAAAGAAAACTTGAGTTGACAGTAAATTTTTCGTTAAAGTTCGTTCAGATCTTACAAACATTGTTGATAGAGGCGTTTGTTTGATCAGCATTTTTTTTCAAATTATAAAAATCTACAATCTTGAATGTGTAATAGGAAAAATTGCAGTGTTGAATAAAAATGAAATAAAATGATAAAAAATCACCGAAAATTACCCCATAAATTTAAATTAATTACGTCCAAAGCGAGCAATTTCATTATTATACTCATTCAGCCGAGAAAATAAGAGTTTGAGTAATAAAAAAATATTTATGACCATTCTTTCATTTGAATATTAAACACTTAGAGAATCTAACTAGAACTCTGATGAATTTGCACTTCAGGCGAACAGATGGTCGAACTAATTTGAATCAAATAACATAATTTAATATTTAATTTCCCAATTAATTGAACTGAAAATATAAGATACATATTCACAACAAAATTTCCTCCAAACACACAATTTTCTTTCCTAAATAAATACACTGTATGATTTAAATTAACGCGTGATATAATAATGTTGATTTTCTTCACCTAACCGAAGTAACAAACATTAGGAGTGTTGTTTACTCTAAGTCATTGTTATTATTCCTGGTTATTACTGTATCATGGGGGAGACAAGATACACAATAATAATATCCATGGTGATGTAAAAATACGTTATTACGGTCATTTATTACAAGAGATAACGCTTAACATCATATTACACCTGTGATGTGTTCGGCCTGTGCGTGTTCTTAGGCAAATTAAATAACAGACGTAAAAAATCTCCCACGGGAAATATTCCATGAAGGCTTATAGTTATTTCGGCTTTCTGAGTTTCTCCAGAAATTGCTATCTTGTTAATATTAATTCAAATATTGTAATAACCTCTTAAGACCTTTGTGATCTCGTTTTCTGCTCGTGCGTCTCAAATTTGTCTTATTTTTCTAATTAATTCCCACAGGATCGACCTTTTCGATCGAAAATAATTGCGTTGTTCCTATTGTAGAGCATGCTTTTTCTTCTCCAATATTATACTAAAATTAGTTTTATAAAAAAATAAACTAAAAAACTATGTAAAATATTTTTTTTAATAGCGATAATGAAATCTTTGAACAAATTGCATAAATATTATATGACTATTTCACAGAACTATCACAATATTATTTTGGGAGAAATTTTGGACACTAGTAAACGTTGCATTTTTTTAATGAAATTGTATTTTCTTTTATGATTTAAAGACTTTTCAGGGACATTTCTTAATGCTGTATTTGACATCGACATTTAAAATGATTTTCAAAGGAAAAATTCGATCAAACGAAAACGTTTCGTGAAAAAGACTATTGTCTGGTATCAATTGATATTATCAAAAAATCAAATATTTTACAAATTCATCAAGAAAAGCGACCAAAATTAAAATCAGTAGTATGTGTAGTGCATAAGATTTCAAACTTAATTTTCGAACACAATAACTATTACGATGCACTTTGAGGTATATTCAACACCCAACTAATATTAGGTTCACGTTGCATTTATGTGTAAAACACACATGATATATGCCGAGCGTGTGTTGCAGTATAATTTAACACCCGTTGAACCATTTATACCAGGTGTGCGCGGCGCCCTTTATATTAACTGTCATATAAATCCACGAGAGCTATGATAACCTTTCCAGTGTCTCGATACGAAGCTATCGAAATGCTTATTTGATATAGAGCTTTGGAAACGTATTGAAAAACATACTAGGTTAATGAATTTTATGAGTTCGAGCTTTTCGAAGATAAAATATAAATTTAGTTTATCAAAGTGTATTTTTTTCATTTTCATTTAAATGCGAATATAGTGAATCTATTATATTTTTTCACGAAAATCATGTGAAGTTAATTAAAGCATTTTTAATTAAGTGAAAAATATCATAGAGAGAAACGCTTTGATTTTGAATTATCCCCTTTTCACTTTTAATTGAACTATACATTATGTTCAAAAAGTAATCTGTTTTCAATTAATATGAAATTCTCGTTAAACATAGATTTTAAATTTATATATGTGTAATGAATTTTAATTTATAATATGAAACAATTTTATATTAAAAAGTTTCGCGGAATATTCGATATTAAAAAACAATATTTTCAAATTTACACTTCTATGAAAATTGGGATTGAAATCTATTTTAAGGAATTAATAAATTCAATTTGATCCAAATTTTCTGAGAAGCTACATTGAATCTAACTACAATATTTAACTCTGAAGACGAAATGACAAATTCCAGACGAAATAATTGATATTCTCGGAATAAACAATACCGAACTGTATTAATTGTATTTGGAAAATTCGGTCGATGAATTCAAATCAAAACATCATAAAATATTAATGAGAACTATTTCACATTTTCAAAAAATCCACCATTCGTTAAATAAGAAATTAATACTAGAAAATTTAAAAATGACACATTACTAACGATAAGTGCTGAACATTTATCTTGTCTAACAGCACTTACTTACGATTTCTAACCGATATTTTTTTCGAACATGATTTCCATTCTTAATTTATATAACAACTGAGCAGTATTTATTCCGAATTTATTCTGCGAATAATTTTTAGACCGCAACCCGATACGTCGTCCTACATTTGTTTGAGGCTTTCTGGCGACCCTTTGTAGGAAGAAAGAGCTTTCGGTGTGAGAAAACACGAGAAAAATTAGGAGCTCATCTTATGGACCGAAATTCATTTCTCAGAAAAGAACGTAGCGACAATGGTTTTTCTACGTCGATTTGTCGTGTCCTTACTTTCACACCAATGTAACGTTAAATTTTCGCTCAGGTTGATCTATTATGGGTCAAATAAGGCATTTTGAACGATAAAATGAAATAAATTTGATTTACAAACAAAAATGAATATCGTATAAATACGCTTAATTTTGAAAATAATTGTATGAACGCACATAATTCAATCAAAAATTAACACTCAGCATTAATGAAGATTCATTTGATTATATCAAATCATGTCTCATTAACACTGTGTGTGTGTACGATAATTAGCATCAATTTCCCTCAACATCAATTTAGTTGACAATCGAATGCTCGCTGATATATATGGCGATGTAGGGCCGCGTTCACACGTGAACATCTGAAAAATGAGACTAACACACATCGTTCTCGATCCATTAGGCACAAAGAGCCGAACAAATAGCGCAGGCGACAGACAAAGGATAGGCGCGTTTTGTTAAAATGTCATCGGAACATTTCCCCATATTCCCCTACAATAATAACTGTGGCCGTAAGTGAATCGAAACATTTAAGATTTATAAGGGGCTCCGTTCTCGGGCCTGATTTATACGGGCCTAAAGAAAAATAGGCTAAATGTTGACTGGACACGAAAACATTCTCAGCTGGAAGAAAATGGTTCGAAACTAAAAGAGGAAATTTTCGTTTTCGAAGCGTCGAGATGCGAATTAACGTCGTTTGGCTTGTGGATGAATTTTGTCGATTTCGAAATGAATGAATCATTGCGTGATTTTTTTCGTAGTTTGTTTCAGAATCGTTGCCTTATTTGTATATCTAAATGAATATTAAATGAAATTTGATTGTACTTTTGAGATTTGTTCAATTTGAGTGAACTGCACTTCTGTTCCTTTACTTTTCCTTTGTCAGAGTGAAAAAAATGTCTCTTGTCTAGAAAATATTATTCAAATACATATGTAAACTATTCCATTAATTTTATGTTCATAAATTAAAAGCATGACAAATTATAATTCATATGTGATAATATATGTTTTTTAATCAAATATAAATGGTGGAAATAAATGGTCGTTAAAATATGTAAAAGAACGTTCTTAATAATTAATTTTACCGCTAAGTAAAATGAAAACTATTTATGCCTCGAGCTTTATGTAATTTTCAACGTTTTCGTGTTTCCCAATTAGCGGTTTATTAAAACAGCTTTATACCGAAAAACAATTCCAGCGCAATTCTTTTTCAGTTATTCGAATAATTTACGTTCCGGGAAATGTTATTTTGCCTTCTGGAAAAAAACGAGAAAAACGCAAATAAAGAAAACTTAACGCCTCTCTTCATTTACCGTCTTCTATAAATAAACGATAACCAAAACAAAATCCCTTGTTGACTCGTTATTAACTCGAAAAATACTACGGAGTGCTAATAAAAAGCTCTCCTAATTAGCAGGAAAACCAATTCAAGTTTAAGGAATTATAAAATTGGATTAAATTTAATTTTGGATTTCGATTGGATTATATTCCCAATTTTATTCAGAAAAAGGGTCAATAATGATGACTTATAAACATTTGACAGTTTTATGAAAATAACACAAATGATCTGATCCCAAATATACAAATATTATACAAAGCGCACCGCATGGACTTGACTTAGGTTATTTATTTTTTCCAATATTGTGCTTTTACGTTTAGTTCTGAAATTTAATTAAAATTTCATTCTACAATTCTTTTCAGATCGTCGAAAAATTGAAAATGCTCTCACATTATTTCATCGCTCAGAAAAAACAGCACCTAATTCCTCGAAGTTTCTGTAAGTTCTTTTAAGTATTTAATTATTTTCTAGAATTCTACGCCTCTTAATAAATTTGATATGTTGAAATAATTGAATAAAAACTGTTTAATATTTAACGTACAAAATCTCATGAAAATGTGAATAGCTTTCAATTAATTTTTTAGGTACCTTTACAATGTTTCTCTGAATTGAATTTTGCTTCTAAATTCATATTTCTTAAAATTAAAAATATTATACAATTCAATATTTATGGTAGACATAGCATTTTAATTAAAAATCTATTTTCAATAATACTTTCGTCACTAAAATCGCTTTCGACAAAGGCCCACTTTATCGATTCTCCTAGAAACTATAACGAATTTCATACCGAAAATAAATAAGCGTTCGATACCAACAGCTTACACTGTAATAAATTTCATTTTCTGCGGCTCTCAACATTATTTCATCACACACAAATTACATGGAATAAATTGAAAATTTAATTTGTGCATAGGCCTGCCTAGACCATAATGGATCAATTAGGACGTCGAATATCAAAGCGTGATGTCTCAAGGGCTCCAAGGACCGATAATCAAAATTTAATCTCCTCATATTATTATTATATTAACACTCATACCTCTAATGTAACCGATCCTATGGTTCAGTCATAATATAATGCTGATGATCAAGCTATTGCTTTTCGTCTGAATAGTCACTTGAAAATGTGTTTTCTCATTATTTTTGAAATCTTAATAGATTGTTAATTGTTTCATATTTTAAAATGTTTTTTGAGATTGCATAAATATATTACCGATAAGTTAATTTGATTCATTTTACTAATTACAATGTTTTATGTAGAGATTTTCTTATAAAATTATTTAACAAGTAACATCATATAGAATTAATGGATATTTCTATTTTATAATAAACAAATTTTAAACAGAATATTTTAGTATTTTCTATGAGTATAGCGAATGTTTCATAAAATATTTTCATCCATATTTTTCATGATTCTCTTTACTTTAGCGTGCAAAATGAAAGCTACGTTATGAAATTATAATATTACCTTCTTCGTTGAAAAGAGTTTTTTCAATGTCATTAAAGAAAAATCAGTCTATATTATAGAATAGTAATAAATAATTATTAAATTAATAAATATTATTTTATACTTATTTCAAACATATATTTTTCATTAATAACGACCACAATCTACTTAGCGATTTTAGTCATGAATCCGACACGTACGAGAACAATTTGCAAAACGAACGCCCTCCATAATTAGAGTAATGCACGTAACAGACTTTCCAAAAGTACTACAGATTTTCGAGATTGCGGTAGTTATCCAACTGGCGTACTAATTAACCTTATGAAGAAGGAATAATAAAATTCTCTTAAATAAGTAAGGCAATACGTATAGATTTTCTCTTACGAAAATAATTTTCGTTCGAATTAATTAAATTGCTTTTACATTCACGTTTTTATATCTATATCTTTAAATATTCAAGATTCAATTTTCAAATCAACAACTTCTCGACTTATTCGTTTCTAAATTACCCCATAAGCTTTAACGGACACAAAATAGCACGTGTGGTTCATTTAATCGGATTGTCCCAATTACAGCACGTGGACAATTAGCAAGCCTGAGACACACTAACCAATTAGATGATGTCCACAAAGGTCTTGCAAGAGAACGTTGCATGAGTTTGAATATGCTGATAACGATTTTCACCAAATGAATATATCTTCATTATAGAATAATACAAGTAAATTTTATTTATGCTCGATGTTGTTCCATACAAACTTCTGCACAAACAGACATGTTGGAAGAATCATAACAAATTTTGTAAATTTTGAAAAATATGTATTTTTATTTAAGAAATTCTTTCGAAATACATTCTGAATTGTTTGATATGTCAAGTTTTTCTTGTTTTATATCTATGTATAATAATATATATCGGGGTCAACTGTACACGTGCTTCTATGCTGCAAGTGGTACGTGCTTCTTGTTGCACGTGGGACACGGACATACTGTACCATTAAGGACACGTGGGAATTTTGTGTTGCGGTTGTTCAATCTGTTTTTCTTGGGGTTTAGAACGTTGTTATTCAATCTGTGGCTGTTGACAACAATGGCGATTCAATTTAGTCTACGTTCACAAGTCTATATATTGTAATATGTTCTTACATGGATTTTATTTATACTCGTATATTTTAAAACGTGCGAACATGTAACTGAGACTTTTATGAAAATATCGTATCGAAAATGTTTTCTGATTCGCTCAAATATTTTATGAATCGTTTTGGATTTAGCTTTCGTTCGAAGCGATTTATTCATTCTCGTTGGAATGAAGGTATATTCTTTCAATAAAATTCCATTTGTATATCATCACAATACAATTTTCATAAAGGTATTACATGAATACGCATTTCGTATTGTTATACGTACACGTGTATTAAATTACTCAAGATTTCCCTTTATGAAAAAAAAAACCGCTAAATATAGACACCGTCGATACGCTGGAAAGCTTCTTAGCGAAATCGCACAGAGGAAGACACAAAAATTCAATTATTTCGAATAATCAACAAGTGAAATGCGAAACAAAAACAAAAAAGTCTCAAATGGCACCGGAGCCGACGCGAAAACTTTCAATTAGACGCGGCAATATCGGCGGAGGAAAACTCGAAAATTTTAATATTCGCCGAGTTTCCATCGCCTCGGACCGGAAAAAAATGAAAACCTCCACAAAAATTACACAATTTCTTAATAAACCCGACACCGAAACTCGGTTCGACTTCCTTTGGCGACATCGCACAGTGCGAAATTGGCGGAGCGTCACGGGCGCGACAGATGTTCGCCCGAACCCCCACAAAACCAACCTTGCATACCCTATTTAAGGACAATTACTAAAATAGGATCAATCCTAGATATTATAATGTTTAATATCTTTACTTAACTTAAGTACATTTGCATTGAAATCGCTCAAATCACGATCCGTAATGCACTAGTGTTGCTTCTCTGTTGGTGTTCTTGAAAAGGCGTTTTACACGCAAAATGTTATTTTCAGTATATAGTTTATTTTGGTATAAGATTCATATTTTTATATAAGATTATTTTTAATTAAAAAAATCTGATTTATCAGAATTCCTTAAATAAATCAAGGAGTTGCTGAAAATTCTACTCGGAAAACATTCGTGCATGAATTTCAATCCTAATGAGGATTTAAATATCAATTTTCATCAGTTATTTATAATATTAATAATTTCTTATAAATATCTATTTTACGCTTCACAAAACGTTTCCTTAATTAGAATTCCACAACTTCTTAGAATTGTACGAAATCTAATTTTATGCTTTCGTAATTGAAAATCGTCTTATTTGTATATCACTGAAAATACTCTGTAATATCGAAGTAATACGACACCTATAGGTCGGATTTCTTCTCTTCTTACGTTTACATTAAGTACATCCTTCGCAGTAATTTCATCAAATAATTCATTAATTGATTAACATTATATCTATGACGACTGAAAATGCTAAGGGGTTCTTCCATGTAAGATGTACCCCATGCCCTTTTCATTCGTCATACATTAAAATTTTTATGTGAATTTCTATACGCTTGATGCTTGATGATTATACTTAAAGATTTTCTATACAAATCTTGAAACAAACAGACATACCTCATCAAAAATGTTAAAAAAAAATGCACAAATATAAAAATTATAATTTTTAAGACTGTCTCTATTTCAGCGACGTCCCTCTAAGAGCACCCAATAGTCCCAGAGCGAACTTGAAACGTGTCCAAGAAGGCTTCGGTGGTCCTTCGAAGGGACAGACGTCGTCCTGTTTGCCGAAGGCATTATGTGGGTCGGGCCGAGTCAGCTCCCTTCCCAACATAGATAAAGCGATGCGGATTTTCTTCACGGCCTCCGAATAAATGCTTTTTTAAACGACCCCGAGGTTCTGCTGATGCTTATGGGAAGGGAGTTTTTGGGGGTGGTTTTGAAATTTTAAAATTTGACCCGCTGCTGTCTCGCGTGTAATTCGATGCAAATCTCTCGGCGGGTCTCCGGAGGCTTGCGCGGCATGATCGAGGTCGTTCTCGTCAGATTGAGGTTTTATTTTATAATTTTACGCTTTTCGACTGGGTTTTTTTGTCAAAAATAAAATAATGTATGCTCGGTGTAAAATTGAAGATTTTTTCCAATTTGGTGTTGTATAAATTTGAGTTAGACCTCCTTTACATTGCGTATGAATATTGAAATTTCCTGAAAATTTGTCATTGTTTAATAGTTCAATACGCAAACACGATATAATTTATATTGGCTGCATTGAAAAATGTTTGTTAATTGCATATGCAATTGTAATATTCTTGCATTAATATGACTTTTTATTTAGAACTCTATAACAACTGAATTGTTATTTCAGTTTTCAGTATTTTTTTTCGATATTTCAAATTTTAGCTTCTAATTTTCAAAATATTTAAGCTACCTAATTAGCTTTCGTACATTATATGATGGCATTTTTTTTAATTGAATTTTTCTCGTTGCATATAATAAAAATGTATTTTAAGTATCTCGACCAGACTTTAATGGCCTCTTAACGTCCATTATGCTGTGTAATAAAGTAATAGTCTCTAAATTAATATGTAAAATAAAAAAATGCTTTAAATTTTAACGAATAAAAAATACACCTGATTTAAATATTAAAAAGCAAAACGGTTCAATATTTTTCATATAAATTCGTATATTTCAATATCGCAAATTTCGACAAAACTCACATAACCGACACACTTGGCAAACGGCACACTTCAACATATTGGCTAACGCGAAAGGTTTCGATAACCACTTGAATATAAAACAACACACACAAATCCACACAAATTCCAAAACCACAACATCTCAAATATAAAACACGAAACAATCCGCACAAACAATTTCTCAATAGACCGCAGCACTAGCTCAAACTTCAACCGTAACTTGCATCACACCCAATACGCCGAAGACGTTTATGGATTAGCCCGGATAACTTAAGGTCGAATTTATGTTGTTTTCCGCACAATAAATATATCGGCTGAAGTATTGTTGGTATGTTGCGCGAATCGACATCGGAGGGAGAGGCTTCGGCGTTGTTATTATTGCTCTTTCGAGCACGAGAACGACTCGATCTTTTGTTCCTTATCGTTGCTTGTCTTTATGGCTGTTTGTCGAGGTCGCGACAATAACTGTGACTTTCTTCCGCCACAATGGACAAGACGAGAAAAACGGCAATGTTCATAAAGTGCTCCTCTTGTACGTGCTTCGGTCGGTACACACCGTGGCCGGTCTGGATGTGGACATTCCGGGAAATTCGGAAAATTCTTTGCTAAAGTTTCGAAATAAGGTTCGGTGTTAGTGAATTTATATATTTCTTCAGTAATTGTTTACTATTTTTTCTTCCATTAATAATTTAATTTTGATGAAAAAAAGCGGCCGCTATGACTTTCTAGTGATTCCGAAGAGCAATTGCTGCATGAAGTATGGCGCGAAAATCGATCGAATTCAATCGAAATAGATAGAACGTGTAATCCATTTTCAGAAATCCTTCCCTAAAGCTTTAATTAACACATTTAAAGAATCAATTGTTTTGAAGAAAAGATCGAGATATCATTTCAAATAAGAAAAATGACATGCGACTCTCGCTAGGATTCAATAAGACTCAAATTCAGCATCATAAGGATATTGAAACCCAATGTGATATACACAAATACTTTATATCGTTTGGTTATTATTTTTATGTATTTGATCTGACTACTTTAATTGGATGATGTGAATTTGTGAAGTTTTTATAGTACTGAAACTTATTTGAAAAATGTAGAATTTTATTTTTTGACGGAGCATTTGAGAATTTTAGTATAGAAATTGCAAAGACGAATGAAAAAATATTTTTTATGAACAAAAATGAGTTTGCTCTTTACATCGTTGAGAATGATATTTTTAATGAGCGCGAAGAATCATTAAAATTAACATTTTTTTTCTTATTCAATAAATTTTCTTCTGAATCTGACGCATTTTTCGTTATTTTAAAACAAAATCGAATGAAAGCCTTTTCAATAACAAAAATATTTTCGAGGTTCAAAATAATATATACGATAGTATATTTCATTCTCAACAAAAAAATGTCATATTATAACTGAATAAAAAAAAGGAAAAATTAGCATTTTCACATCGAAGAAACGTACTTAATAGGAATGATATCGTAACGTGTTCGCGTATTTCGCTTATAGGAAAAGTTTCAGTCGTTCCATTATATAGTATAAGAAATATCAGAGGTGAAGAAAAAAACGCCAAGTTGACAATAAAATGAAATGGTACCTTCTCTCACCTTGTTAAAAGTTTTTAAATTATCATAGGACGAAACTTTGTCTAGCACTCTTAGTTTGTATTGCGTAACCGAAATAAAATCGAGTCAGAAATCTTCAGAAAATACAAACCTTTCCTACACTACTTATCAAAAGTTCACCATTTGCAATAGTAATAATAATTTAAATCACTCTGAGTAACCTTTGATAAACTTGAGTAGACACTAAACGATTAGGCATAATTTTTGAAGTAAAAGTTAGAAAATTATAATAAACCAAGCTAAAGTTTATACAGGTAAATGTCACATTGTCAAACTTGGCAGCATTTCGATATCACCTCGAGCTACGTTTTATTTTATGGATATATTTTACATTAATCACAAATTGATGATTGTAAATTTACCACGACTAAAGAGACGGAACTAATTTCGCTGATGGAGGTATTGAAATTTATGGACAAATGAGGATTTCAATCCTGGCTCTAAGTCAGGCTTAGAGTAAAATCTGGATGAATATTTAAAACTAATCTATTTTTCTTTAATTTATAACTAGAAATCGTTTTTGTTATATTCTAAAAATTTTATAAAATAAAATTTTTAAGTAAATCGAAAAAAATATTTATTATTTTTTCAAATTGAAATTTAAAATATTTCAAATTCAATTTTCAATACGGAAAATATTCTTTATGAAAAAATAATTGAATCACGACTTTTTAATGGATTGGCGTCATAACGTCAATACGTATAATTGAAAAGTGGGAACAATGACGCGTTTTCGACGGAAATATTGGAATTGAAATTTTTTTGCCTAATCGTGCAGAAACTCTGCAGCCTTTGTGGTTTTTCTTTTATGATTATAAGCCTTCAAAATGTTTTACTTTTTTTTTCTCGCGTACGAGAAAACCATCTGTTTCCGGACCGACCGTAATTCTGAATATTTTAAGAGTGCAGACCGACCAATTTCTCTTATATAAAACGAAGCTCACATAGGCACTTTCATTGTTGAAGTATAGTAAATATATTTTCGAGTCGTATAAATGGTTATTTATCGTTTTTCGGAAAAAAAATCCCATAATTTTTCATTGAAAATGGATTCTTTTACGGTTTCGAGTAAATACAAAACGATGTATAGGAAGGGCGACAAATATTTAATATCTTAACTTACTGCCGTATATTTTGTAAACGTTCTAAAGATTTGATCGAAGCCAAATCTATGAATCTTATTGCGACTGATCATGTAGATCATATTGAAAAAAATCGTGTAAAGTATTCGCGTTAAACGGGGGATGACTGTATTTATCGTCCTTCCTTTACAATTGTTTTCTTTTCTACGATCCAAATACACTTATTTATATCCACCATTGTGCACACAATTTTTCATTATAAAATATGCGATTTTCAATTGGTTGATGAAACATTTTTCTTTTACATACCTACATTACGTTATAACATTCACATGCGTCGTGTAAAAGCACAATTTTCACATATGTATGTTTCATTTTCTTTTACAATACACGATCGTTACTTTTCATGTAAAATTTTTCGATTGCTATTTTTTTATTTAGCTAGAAACGAACGAAAAAAAAAAACAGTTCTTATATCACAAGTGGCTTAAACATGCTTTATGCGAGTCGGTTTCGAAAGTCGTTCTTTAAAGCCACCATGCGCTGGGGATTACTTCTGGATATAATAGAAGCTTATTTTGAAAAGAAATTCTCAGAAAAATTCGCAAGACCAAAATAAATACCGCCGAAAAATAGATAGGAGATAAACCGCAATGAAGCGCATCGGGAAACTGTACCTAACTGAAATTAAATTTGAATTTGCTGCGAAGCTTGCCAGAAAGTAGAATTTTTAGCAATGTTAAATTTTTACATTTCTCCAAGAACAAAATTCATGAAAATATTATTACGCCGAGTTTCCTCGTGCACCACCAGATAAGTCTTGCATATTTAAAAGGAACGTGCCGTGATTTTGAATGTACCACTAATGCATACAAAGCGTCTGAAATTCGTTTGTGTATTTTGTACTGGATAAAGTCTGTACGAATTATAATCTTCAACATACGTAAAGATCATTTTGATTTAATGTAGATCACACAAAAAATCGATCCTTATTTTAATAATCATTATATTTCTTATTAAACTATATTTTTTTATGAAAAAAAAAATAAGTTACTTTGAATATAGAATTGCATTATATTAGAAGTTGCATATTGAAGTTCACTTCAGTAGTAAATTACCTTGAATAATTTTGCATAAAACGAAAGAGCGAGCCTTATTTCTCTCTAGTTTAATCTTCGTAAAACATTTCTTTGAATAAAGTTTAATCAACAGTATTACATAGGATGCACAGTATTTTTTTCATTTTATGTCCTTTTGAAGAGATAGTCTTCACGTACGGAAATAAATTCGCTGCTTGATTTACATCCGAACATTTCCACCTGTTATTTTAAGACACGAAACTTTATATTCCGTAATAATATACGAATGCTTTTCTTCTGTTATATTTTAGAAAAGAATCCTCCGTATCCGCAGATATTTTTCAGAAAAGTCCTTGAAAAAGCATAGAAAGCGAATATTTTCCGAACCAGAAGTACGACGGCGATTCGTTCAAAACAAATTTTTCTCTTTGCGAAATTTCCAATTTTCTGTGTAAAATCGGATATAAACACACCCTAAATCATTTCACATCACATATTATAAATAAATTATCGGAAAACTCTTCTCTGATTGCTGATTTTTTTATATACGTAGTGTGTACACGAGAAAACTCAACAAAAAAGCAATTATGGGGTGAGAAGTAACAAACCGTAAATATTTCTTTACCCTTCCATCTACTTTCATTACCAAAAACCAACAGACTGGAAAACTTCGTTGAGGTCTTTGTTAATTCAGACTTAATATTATGGCCCGAAAATTTCGACACGATTCGTTAAATACAATATTTGGTCCGTTATATCGTAGCAAAAAATTCGTGTCAGTTGATTTTGTATTCTTTTTCCATGTTCGGTAATGTTCATTTCCATTAGATAAATTTTTACTGTATATTCAGACGTACACATTTGACCCAGCCTTATGACAATTAAAACGATAGCCATTTTCTCACAAATATAAAATAATTTTATGGTTCATTTTACAGATTTATAATCAAATAAGTAGAGCGAATGTTTTTTCAATGTAAACGATTCAGTTTGTATGTAAAAAATTGCTTAGAAAAATAAATTCTGGACGTGGAAACCGGAAAATATGTAGAAAAGTATTTATGAACAGCGAAATGGATTCGGACTTTCAGTTAGTTTGTAATGTGTACAAAAAACTGAAATGAATGTAGAAATGCTTCAATAGTGAAAGCCTTCATTCGCTCAATCTACATATAACTCGTATATATTTTACCTTACCTTTAATCTACAAAACATATTTGCATTCATTTGAGTGATGGAATCGTTAATTTTACTTTATGCGATTTCATTCTATAGGTACAAAAATAATCATTATTAGTATAGTTTCAATAAACGATAATAATTATAACTAAATTATTGCTACTCATCTTAATTAAACATAGTAAAAGTAGATCCATGTTTGTGAATTTAAAAGTTTCCCTAATAGAAAAAAAGAAAAATCTTACTAAAACTTTTACAAGCAACGAAAAAGTATCGACATAAATTCCACCTTTATTTTTTTATAGGAAAGTTTTTCAGTTAGTTCATTCTTTTTAAACAATTTGAGCATAAATATTACAACTTTACTTCAATAATATAATAAATTCATTATTCCTTGTTCGTGAATATCATATGTGTAAATTCAACCTAATCGAATATTACACAAAGACCACAAAATTAAATTTCATAAATTCAATCAAGCAAACGAAAACAGCAATACATAAACACTCAACTAACTCACAATCAAAATTTCGACCAATATCGACAACTTCTCAGCTTAAATTTCAATTATTCAAAAGCGAACTTCGAAGCTTTCAAAGTGTCGTATTAAATAGAACGGTCAACCGTCAAATAGCCTCGCAGCTATTAATTAGCGCAGAAATTCGAATAGTTCGAACGAACTTTCTGCTGCCGAGCGATAAAACAACTTATTTTATGCCATATCAACTGCAAGCATAAAGTTGCACGAAATAATATTGCATCTATACGAAGTCGGAACGAAACTTGGAAGCTTTTAGGGCACAAGTCGAAGCCCGTTATTTACAATGGTAAGTGCCCCCCTCGCAATTCGCGTATATTGAATAAATATTATATTATTGTAATTTTATTATAGCTCGAACTCGGGTGCGACTTCAAAAGTGACATAGCGTCGAGATCGATAACTCTTGATAATATTTCTCTTCGGCATATAGAACGAAAAGGTATAAATACATTGGCTATATGTTGTAGTATAGTGTTTCGTAGTAATTGACTGCGGTTGCCACTTATCCTAGTTTCGTGGGTCTTATCTACGGTCTTACACTCCTATCGTATTTTCTCTTAGCAAGGATACACTAAATATGTGATGATGCGAAAACGAATACAAAATATAGATATAACCAGCAGTAAATTCGAACCGAATCTAAAATTTTAAATCGAATACATATTTGATCATCATCATTCGCTTGCCTTTAAGTCTCAATTTATATTCGGTAAAAATCATTGGATAAACATTTTTCTATGTCTGATTCGCTGTTTTTTTCTGATTGCACGTTTCGGGCTCAGGTTAAGTAGTTAATTATTTTTTTGTTTACCGCTAAAAGACAGCTTACTAGGTGAAAAATTAGAAGTTAAAATTTATATGGAAACAGATGTTTTATATAATTCGCCCTCGAGAGAGCTTAGTAAGCATCAAAACCTTCCACATACCAACTCTATGGGAAATTTATTTAGCTAAAAAAAATCATTCATCCATCCACCATCACAAAACCCATCTAAACCACCATTCGATCAACAAAAACCGAATCCAATCCCAATCCAAACAGCATCAACACCTTAATAAAGCGTCGCTTCGTTTGAGATCCAGATTCGCTATCGGCCGATTCGATTTCATCCCTTTTCATTAATCAATCAAAGAACAAACTCCTCAGGACCTTCGGGTGTCTTTTTCCATCTGTCAGAGCTCATGAAGGGTCTGAGGAGCCACGTATCAACTGTCGCCTAGGAAGGTTTTACCCTTATCATAATTTTCGTACCGCTTCAGCCGATATATCATTGTCACACTCATGCCGGTGTCGAGGAATAAAATATGCAAACCGAGCTTCTAAAAAATCTCTGAAGCCGTGTTATTAAATTTCTAGTCATTTACTGTCAACGCAGAGCTCGCTTTTCACTTTCACTCTGAGCGGATTTCGGATCGTTTATTAAAATCGCTATATCTGACGTACTTATACTCGTTTATTAAATTAATTTCATCTCTGGAATATAATAAAATGTGTTATTTTTAGTATTGAAAAATATTATAATCGTGAATATATGCTTATGTGGAAATTTAGCCTCTAGCATTATTCAGATGTAAGTAATGATCGTACCTTGCATGACTCGCCTCAACTGCAATCTAATAATGAACCTTTGTATTCAAATTGGATCCTCATAGATTCAATCGACTGACAGAAACAAATGAGATTATACACATATAAGTGAAATTCGATTTTGCCGATAGAAAGTTAATCACGTTAGCCATCTGCTGTAACATATTTTATGTAAGATTTTAGTATTCGCGTACAATATTCGAATATAAAATATATTTCGGATTGTTTACTTAATCTGAGGATTCTCCAATTATTGAATTTACTCAATTACATCCGGCTTAATTGTGGGGCAATTTCGATTTTCACAAATGGAAAATTTAGCCGGTCGTAATTGAACGCTTTGTCCCGCGGACAAAAGTGGTCCATCGCTTAAACTTTACTAAAAAGGATAGAAAGATACTGAAATATTGAAGGTGGTCCCGAGGAGACACCCAACAAAAAGGTCTCGATACAATTGTGATGTTTACAAATGGGTTTTTGCGGACGAAACAAAGGAGACAAATCACGCATTTTACGCGCAGTGGCCTCATTTGAATAGAAAAACGCAAAAGCATTTCCGATCCCTGCCTTTCCGAATCGAATCTGAGGAAACACAATATAAACAATACAGAAACGAGATTCATGTAAATTTAATGACGTCGATTCCCTTTGTGGTGTCCTCGTTTCTCGTTTTCCGCGAAGCTATTTTCCGACGATTCGAACGGAGGTGGTGTTTTTTAGTTGTCGAAAGAACGCAAATACAATAAACTGGTAGGCGTTTAGCGCATCTCGCTGTAAATAAACGTTTCTCGAACAGATTGTTTCGGCTTTTCTTCGGCGTGTGTGAAAATGAAAAAGTGCTAACTTCGCCGCTCGGTTCAAACCCTCACGAAAAACTTCCTTTCAGGCAACAAAACACGTTTATAATTTGATTTTCTTCACCCCTTTCTTGTCTACGCACGAAGAAAAATCACTAAAAAATATATAATATCGAATAATATATGTATTTAAAGATAATGAAAATAATCGATTTCGACATCAAAACTGTTCCAATGCTGTCAATAAATTAAAACGTTTATGAATTTTAATGAGAATTCTGATTTTTGTTATTTTTCAAAATTATTTTATCTTATTTTTAGTATATTATAAACCGATTTTGAAGATTTTGTATCAAAGTTTCCTTTAAAGATTCAATATCTCGTAGATACTCGTAATTTAGTTACCAAGCAAAGCGTTATTAGGTGACCTATTTCGATGAACTAGCGAAAGATTCAAATTGCTTGCCTATAATAAAATTTCAATATTTTAAATATGTATATCCATGTAATATGAACGAAAATGAAGGCTCTAGAAACTTTATTTAAAATAGAATACCTATTACAATATTGGAAAAGTTTTAAATGATATAATGATATACTTACAAGTAACTTATAAACCAATACCTGAAAGGAAATGTAAGATATTATGCTTCATACGAACATAAACGTGTTCAGGTAATAATCGAATCTATGTACTTATTGATTTAATACGTGCATAGATTCGATTATTGCAAGTTCGTATTTACGAGAGCGCAATAATTCACTTTTACACAGATATTAATATTTTAATATAAATCTTGAAACTATTTATATCTATGTATTTTAGAATCAAATGAATAGAGAGATATTTTCTGTATTCAACTCAAATGATTTAAATTTTCCACTTAAAATTTTAGCTTTCAGATCATAAGTCTATATATTTATTTGGAGACAACAAAAATTTCAATTCGAATACTATTTTTTCTATTTATTTTCCAATCAATAATATACCTATTGCTAAAAAGACACATAAAGATCCCGCCCAGAAAATTGTATCGTTCGCCCATTTTCCGCTTTTACGGTCGGATCGGGTCGAATTTATTTCTCTCACATACGAACGGACCGAGGGAAATAAATGGCACCGTTCTTCGGAGGCATTTGCGGATAAAGTTGGGGAATCGCTGCTCATCTCCAGGCCCGGCTCCGGAGTTGGCCCAACTATTCGGCTCCGGAGTTGCTCCGTTCCGCGGAAAAGTCGGAGCAAAGTTGCCCCACTATTAGGTCGACAGCCTTTGAGAGCTGAAATCGGCCGCGGGCTGAACGTCGTTTATGAAATATCAATTATATTATATTACGACTAAAAAGGCCGAGGGATACAAGTGACATTTTTGCCGAAATTGCACAGGAATAGTTTCTATGCACGCTCATTTATTTGGTGACTAAAAGATGTAAACGTATTCGGAACGTGTGCCGAGATATTTCATCAAATCAGTCGACCTCTTTCTAATACATGTAGGTACATGGTCAACTTTGAACGCGATTTTCTTGAAATCACCGCAGTCACTTGTACCCCTTGGCCTTTTCAGTCATCATATGATGACTACAAGGGCTTAGGGGTATAAGTTATTTTGAAAAAACCTCACATGTAATAGGAGAAGATCGAGTGATTTGATGATATATCTCGGTACACGTTCCGAATTCGTTTGTATCTTTTTGTTTTGTACATAGAAGCGATTCTTGTACATGACAAAAATGTCACTTGTACCTCTTGGTCCTTTCAGTCGTCGTATGTATTATAAGGTGTGTGTTGTGTTGGAGTTCGTTGAAACCGCTTTTTGGGCGTCTTGGGCGGTTCTGAAATTCGATTTGAAGTAGGCGGTTTGTATAAGTGTAGGTGTTGGTTGGAATATTAGAAAGTGGTTTTAATATTTTTAATGAAGAAATAATATGAAATGTTTGTTTGTTTTTATCACATGAAGTTAAACAGTCTTATTATATGGATCTATTTGTGAATTATTGGATTCGGCTTAATTTATCGATCGTTCGTTAAGATGTGATGTTTCAATGAAAGTAACACATTCTTTTAAATATGTAGAAAGATTAAAGTAATATTATAGAACACTCGATATGATTTGATATTTTTTCAGATCTAATTTAATTTATTTTTTAGATTGGAAATTATTTAACTTGAAACATATATGCTTGAATTCGTATTCGAAATAATTCTGATATTTTATTCTGAAAAAATTAAATATTAAAATTTTCAACTGTTCAGTCCCGATAAGGGAAACTCTTTCACGCCCAATTAAACGTGTCCACAAATTTTCTTTCATATTTTTTTCTGTATTTGCTCCTTGGAAAAAAACTCGAAAGAAACATCTTTAAAAGATACACTTCGTTTCCAGCCAAATCGTATTACTTCCAGTTTGCTTTTTTTTTAATTAAATTTTTCACGTCTCGCGGTTACGTGTAATATTTATATTCAAACGCCTTTATAATAAGATGAAATATTAATGTATAATGGAGCGCAATATAATGCGGCTTTGCGGTCGGCAAAACGATGATTAATAACCGACAACCGTTTCATCAAAATTTCATCGTGGAATATTTAAAATAAATCAAACGCAAACATGCAGTACAATAACAGAGAAGATTCGTCTTATTTTTTAATACGAAGATCGAGAACGAAACTGCGAATACGTCTACTCTTTCGTATTTTTGCTTTTTAGATTGATTATATACAGATATGAAATGTAAATTTTCTGCGAAAAAATTATATTTTGTTATATTTACATGCTTTTGAGTTCAGCTTGTGAACGTTGAAAAATTGATTTTTATGTTATAAACTAGATTATTTCATCAGTCGTTCCGTGTTTCAATTTACGACTTCCCGATTTACATAGTACAGGTTTCATGGAATTCTCTTTTTGAGAATTATTCTTTAGTAATAGAGTTGTTTACTTCATACATTTAAGAGCTTGAATATTGGATATTTTCTGTGGAATTGGAAATAGAACAAAATAGCATGTCGTTTGAATGATAAGTTACGAAAATAAAAATTGAACTTTCGGGTATAACGAAAATAATAGAGGTACTGTTCTGTTAAAGAAAACTTTGTTTGACCGCGTTTAATTGATAGCGAAACAAAAAGCGTAAACCCTTTACATGCTGTGAGCAAACACATGTGTATAATTTGCGGACATGTGTAAACAACATAATGGAGATTTTAGAAATTTATGCTAGGAAACGAGCATAAATTTTCGATAACTCACACAAGATCAACACATCTTAAACGTTTAGAAATTTTGAAATGTGCATAATTACTGAATTCTTTTGTTTTTAAAGGATTTGATTTAATTTTGAATTAGATTCCTAACATATTGACGATGAATCATTTCAAAGGAAGTTCACTATTTTGATAAAACAATAGAATCGTTTTCGTTCAAATTAGGAAAATAAAATCAATTAGTGTTCTTGTTCACTGCGGAAAATTTATTGAGATTATTCCATGTAACACATGCTGATTGACCTTTTTGCGAGCTTTTCCCCAAACACGATCGCGTTTCCCGATTTTCCCTCTCCGCAAAAAAATTAATACACAGGGAATAGAAACATTTGAAAAACCCACATTAACCACTGTCGTTATCCATCACGAGAGCTTATTATCACTCTATAAGTGCTCAGAGCAAAAACACAAAAAAAAAGAAACACACCATCATTATCTCTCCATGTAATGACAGAAACGATAATTTCCCTTTTGCGAAGGACGCACAAAAAAATAAATAAATAGGCTCACTTTCACATAAACACACAGCCGTGCCGAATTGAAGTAGTCGAGAAATTCCTAGAGCCGGCGAGAAATTCCCATTTTCTCAGACCGTCAATTAAATTAGTACGATCTAATAGAAGAAGAAAGGGTATATTATGGGCTTTCAGTGCTTGAGGTCCTTTTTCTGGTGCCGGGACCTTTCTATCCTTTGTCGCCGGGGCCATTTGTCCCTCGGCCATTGTCCGATTGGTCCAAAAAGGTGGTTTACAATACGTAAAACCACCCGACAATACCTGGACCGATATCGACCGACCGTTTTCACGTATCGTTGAGATTTATAAGGTGAATGTGCATTTGTTCGCTGACTGAGCACACGTATATGAGGAGTAATCGTGGATATTTAGATGGAAATCGTTCGTGCGTTCCAAGTGAAAATTGTTTGAATTCGTGTTTTTTTATTAAAAAGTATTTAGATTTTTATTTAATAATACATAGGTAGTCAGTAGTACAGTAGTATAAAGTGATTATGTATACCATGTCGTGTTTTAGAGTCCCTAATAGAGATGCTGGATTCTAATTCGATCAAATTTTAGTGAGTTACATATTTCTCTTAATTGTTATGAATACTTGATTGTTTTTTTTAACTATTTGATTCGAAAAAGTAATAACTTAACTCTTTACAAAACAGTCTTTAAAAATAAATCCTATACTTTATCCATGTCAAATGAATTCAATCGACATTAACATCAACTTTCGTGCGCTGATATCTTCAATTTTCTGAACCCTAGCAGTTGTTTCTTCACTTTCAATTAACTGATTAATTAAAAAATGATTGCCAGAACCTTTTGTAATAAATTAAATATTCCATATTTTGTATCAATGAGAGAATTTTCACTCAACTTGTTCGTATTTAAAATTGATTTTCTGTACAGGAACAAATCATGTTTTTATTGTAAGCCACATGAAAGGGGGCAAAAGTTCACGAAACAATTTCAGATACGTTCCCTTGGGATAAATGGAGAGTGAGAAAACGTTTTCACATATTGGTCCACGAAAACGGAAAATTTATCCTTGTTTTGCTTTTACGTCGGACAAATATTCAATCGCACTACACAAAGCGTTATCCGATACTTTCATTCACTAACCAACATTCGGAGTTACTCTGTTGAGAAAATTTCCTTCTTCAATTCACTTAATAATTCGATAAATATATATCTTTCGTACATTTCCTATTTTTTTCACTCGGTGTCCTTAATGATGGACTATAAAAACAAAACGGTCGGAAACTCTCAGTCGATTAATAAAGTTACAATGTTGCAAAAGAGACGCGGCAGAAAATTTTCGTTCCGCAAGTGAAAACGATGAAAACTAAATGTGAAAAAAAAACGCAATAAATACGAAATGTATATTTTTCTTCGTTTAATATAAAAAAATACAAAAATCTAGGGTTATCCGTTGATATTATAAATATGTATATAATATCAAGAAAATTAGGTCAAGTCTATAATAAAATAATTAGTTAAATATATTTCTTTTATAGTATTTATATTTTTATATAAATATTATAATAAATTATCAAAAATATTTTTATAATATCGAACAACCCTACACAAGAGTGTTAAGCCGGTTGATAGATAACTGCTTGAAATATGGCGCTTTTCCTCTTCGAAGTTTTTCCGCGTCGCGATTTTTATGGTCCACAACGATGTATCCTATGTTTTTGTTTATGGACGTCCGTTTTCACGCAAAGAAAAATTCGCTAAAATTTTCCGTTTTTTTCGAGCCGAATTTATATGTGTTTATACTTTTTTTATATCAAATTTAAGCGTAACAAGCTGATGGACAAATTATTGTTTACACGGCTACATTGTTTTAAATTTGTTTCATTTTTTTTTATATTGTTTAACATGAGAATATTTTCCCGCGTCGGATCGTCAAAGAAAAGTTGATGATATTACAAAACACTCGTTTTAGTGACATAAATTCCCTGCGAGAAAATTTCTTGTAAATTGTTGACATGCAAATTCGTTAAACGTAGTATCAGCGAAAAACATGTCCTACATATATTTACTCTGAAATATTTCATATATGAAAATTTTAATACTATATTTATCAAAAAATTAAACATTATATTCTCCATATTCAAATAAAATAGTAAATATTTGAAACAATCTTATTTTCATCCACTTAAGATAGCTCATATACATACAGTACATAATATTTGCAATCTAGGTCACTTGATCACAATCACAATAAGCTACTTGGGATAGTACAAATCTGCATGCCATTATACGTATGCAATATTGAATATATTATTATGATTACACGAAATTTATATGCGCTAAGTTCTGTATACAAATAATTCTCGTCGAATTAACTTCGACACGCTAACAACTAAATTTGATCCATTGAAAGTCGATAATCTATATAGACGCTTCTGTATAGAGAACAATCGAATATTCTATGAATAGTTTGTTTATATAATGTATGTATAGCTCACGTAACAATGCCTTTATTCTCATCTAGGGCATATCCATTAACTTGGACGAGAACAACGAAACTTATAATGTGCGGAAAAAATCCCAAAGTCACTTAACGGAAAAGGCTCAGAAATTGTCAAGAAACTTGTTTAATTCCGACAAAAACAATAATCGATGAATTCAATAAAACGCTTGAGATTGCAATGAAACTCGTTGATTTCTAAATTACATTCAACACTAAAACCACATATTTGATCAAATGAAATTCGATTCGCTGTTTGAATGGCAATTTAAAATTTAAACTTTCTCACACGTATTCCATTAGCTTGAACGAGACCAATGAAACTTAATATATTATGCAATATGTAATGTGTTGAAAGAAAAACCCAAAAGCCACATTTCAAAAAAGCCTCGGTAATTATCGATAAACTAATATTTTGTACAATTTCGATAATCAACCAAAACATTCATTTCCCAGAAATTTTAATGAAACTCGTTAATCTCAAAATTAAATTTTCACATTTAACATACAAATCGAAATCACATATTTGATTGAATGAAACTCAACTCGTTATTTGAATTGATGATTTGAAATTAAAACTTGCGCACACGTATTCCATCACACATGATACCGAACAATTCAAACGCTGGTCTAACGCACCGCTACTGTATTAGACGTTTCCGAAAACGAAACTCTAAAACCGAATTCAATTACGTCCCGCGGAAAAAACGAATTAAGAATACATGCGACTGAGACGATAAAGGGTGCGATTCAAACCATTACTTTTTCACGGGAACAGTTTACGTTTTCGCATTTCGTCGGGCAGTTAACCTGCGGAAGGGTCACTATGAAATTTTCAAACGG
Source organism: Cheumatopsyche charites (assembly GCA_024721215.1). Lineage (NCBI taxonomy): Eukaryota > Metazoa > Arthropoda > Insecta > Trichoptera > Hydropsychidae > Cheumatopsyche > Cheumatopsyche charites. The sequence continues at coordinate 11,418,779 of CM045577.1, forward strand.
GGAACAAGGCCCTATTAAGAATTTGCCCTTTGTTCGGCCCGATTAAAGCGAATTCGGTATAAGTCCAGGTGCTAAAGCGAGACCTTCTTCGGATGATTGAAATCGATTTTCGCAAAATTGAAATTAAATTTCCGAATCGAGACCCGTTTCAAGAGCCGATTGGATTCCGCGAAAAAACTCGCGGAGACTTTTCAGAAATACATTCGAGTGGTTGATTCACATTTGAATCGATCTTTGATTATGATAAATTGATCGTATACCAATTTTCAAAAATCGTGTTTGATAACATTAATTTTACATCAAACATAAAATGAAAGAATATTATTTTAATAAAAAAATAATTGAATGAAGTTAAGTGATTATGTGACTGAAAATATCGTTGAACCGGCTTTGATCTGAACGTTTCCTTAGGATTTTCCAGAAGAGCCTCGGAATCTTTACGATTTTCTAAATTAAGAAACGAAAAGGAGTCTTCTCGGACACTTTTGCTCATTTAGAATTTTTCTTCGTAATTTGAGTCGTATTTATACAGAGATTCAATTTACTAACAAGTTTTCTTTTTATCGCATTGAGATCTAATACGTTTAAGCTCTTCTGAAATTTTGCGATAGTTTACGTAATATTATTTTGTAAACATGATATAAATTCAGTCGATTTTATCTTAAGTGTCCATATTTTTCGAAGTTTTCTTATCAAGTTATTTTTAATCTCCCAAGATTTTCTTTTCAAATTTTATGGTTTTCGACATGTAAAACTATTCTATGAAAATATATTAAGTATATGTGAAAATATTATTCGTATTAGTTACATAAGATTAATTTTATTCAATAATGATTCGAACAATATTGATGTAATCGTTTAAATTTCAGTCATTCTACTTATATTGTGAATAATTACTTTCAAGAAACAATTATAAATCTTCCTTCACAATTGGACATTATGCTTAAGATTTCACCGAAAAAAAAACCTTTTTGCTAGAAAGTTTCCCGTTATTACTGCGAAACTTTTAATTCAATTGTATCTCGCCCACTGACGGAAAATGTTTTAATTTTAATATCTGTCGAGGAAATAAATAATTTTTCGAAGCAAAAAAAAAAGATTTAGGCACTTTCATGTATAATCTCGCTTGTTTGTCGTTTTATTCACTTTTTTAACGATGACCGTGACCGTTTTACGCATTTATATTTACACCAGCCCTTGCACATGACAGTAATGTAGTTTTAATGTTGCTCAGGACGAATGTATTCAGCATGTTTTTCGGCTGGTTTCCCTAACAGTATCATATCTTCGAAAAAACTTCTATATATCACATTGTAATACAATAATAAAAGCACGTCCGTAATCTCGAGATATCAGAGACGAATATTTTCCATGCGGTGAATATTTGCGGCTGGGTAAAAAAGATTCACATAAATACGGCCACATTTTCTGAATAATATTTGAATCTTTATCGCCGAGTATATCTCAATGTTGGCGAGTTAGAGTTTTTCGTTATTTTTAGGGATTTTGTTCCCATTCGCTCCGCCGAATGTTGCGAGTGCGTAATTTTAACGCACACCCAAACGTCTCGTTGTCTGACGAAATTATCATTTAAATTTTTCCCCAGAAAATATTCCTGCTTGAAATGTACAGCTCATACATTATGCCAAACATTTTTTTTTCAGTCACGAGCACAAAAAGTTTGAATTTTTGAATGAAAGCGGAAAGTTTGTTCCACTTTTTACGTCAAATACTCAAAATTATGTACCTACTACAAAGCGTTATTTATGATTTTTTATTTTGATAATAATATTTCATAGCAGTACATTGTTTTATACATATTTTAATAGAGTTTAACTGAGTTTAAACTTGTCGTTAACTGAAGACGATGTAAAACTTTCGTTGCAATCTATCGTCACAGTGATCAAACATTAACTAGGTTACGATATCGAACATGTTGTCAAATTGATATTGCAATACTCGCTTTTATGAAGTTTAATGACTTTAATATTCCGATATTGTTGTGTATTGTTAGATTTTAATTAGGAGTAACTTAACGAAAAATGGTTTTCATTAGAGAAGTCGCTTGTTGTGGATATTTTGTTGGCTTTATTTGAAAGTTAAAGAGGTTATTATAGCTATTTGGAAGAAATCCAGTATTATGAACGACACATAAAACTTTATTGGATGAACTTTTTTTATTATGAAATCAAATAAATTCAATCAACTTTGTACTGCTGCGTTTAACTGTCTAATAGTTTTCGTACACTTTTACGGAAATTCATAAAAGGTTGCGATAGCGCTCTTCGAACGAATTGTATAAGCTTTATTACAGAAATGCTGTGCTTCATTTTATATCCGAAATACATATAAATACTATATAGTTCGCATAAATACGTGAGTAAAAACCTAACATAGCGCAATAAATTTTGACAATGAGAACTATTGACTCGTTTTTCATCAACAAACAACTCTATTCTTTCTCTGAAACTCCATTAGCATATAAAAAAAACAACGCTCACCGAGTCAACACTGAAAATATATCTTGTAAGTTTCCAATACCAATATATTCGTAAAAAGTGCTACCTTATTGCTCTATCATTTCCATTTTATCTGCAATACTTCTTCGGCATATCACATTCAGCTATTTCCCTTCAAAAGCGCCCACTACAAACCATTCCTTTTATGTTTGCGAACTTTTTTTATTTATTCAGTTTTTTCACGTGATTTTGATATTTCTTCCTAAGAAGAGAACGTCTACGACTTTTTTCTCCGTAATAATTTATATTTCAAGTTGCCGTCACTTTTACGTCACGAAAATTACATAATTCCAAGAGTTACACTTTTGAAAATTTGATGAAAAATAGAGTATTTATATTGATAAAACATAATATATGTAAATGTATAAATATATAACGAGGTGTCATAATATTACATGAAACGTAGCTCTCGCATCCAATTAATCGAACGTTTCTACTCGAATTCACTTTAACACACGTCTCCTCAATAACGTCGATTAAATTTAGCAAGTTAGTGTGAATTACTACACCCTTCATCTTGTAATTATATCATATTTACACTCGGTTTATCAATAATTGCGTTCCCGGAGCCTTTATTCTATTTCAATTGTATCAAATTTAATTGTTACGTGAATTCTATAATATATGAAAGTTTTTCTCGAATATTTTCCTTAAATTAATGAATTCGTTCAATCATATTGAATTTTCATATCATTATATTATCAAAAATATTATTTTCGGTAGTCAAACTTTTTTTTCATTTAATGATATTTATCATTGTTATTCTGGAAAGTTATTTCACACATAGAATTTCAGGGATATACCAAGTACTTTGACATTTGATATCTATATTTTCTTTTTTAAAAAGTTGTTTATTATGTCTAGCTCTAAATGACTCATTTAATCTATCGAAAACAAAACAACTCATGTTGCAAAACAAACAAAGTCTTCACTAAAATTATCACAAGACACATCTCAAAGAACAAAAACAACAACAACGAAAAAACTAACCAATTCATCGACAATTCAAACCTCGCTTATTTCCATCGATTCAAACTCACACATAATAACATCTTCGAGCAAAATCCTATTCACTTCATCCATTTCTATGGGACTAAGTACTTATATTAACGATTTGATGTTTGCTCGTTTTGGGTCGTTCGCATGTGACTAATACCTCGGTAAATGTTCGAATCATATTGATACCGGATTCGAGTACGTAATAGACTACAATGTAGAGTTTCGACGAAAACACACTGTGTGCTCGTAAAAGTGGGTCGTCGAATAGGGATTTTGTATCCAGAAGTCGTCTATTTGTAAATATATCGTGTAAAAGTTCGCAATTTATGCCGTTTATTACGTTCCGAATGAGAAATTTGAACGAGGTGTGAATTCTGTGTTAAGTGAACTTGGTGTTCGGCGCTGTTTGCAAATGCGACTTAATAAGAGCTGTGCTAACTTTTGTGGGTGGGAATGAGTTTTCTTTCGGGAAATTAAATGAATTCGAGATTTTGGTTCAATTATATAAATAAAATATTAATTTTTAAACTATTTTTTTTACTCAGCACACTTTTACAAGTTGAAATTTTAATGAAGCAGTTAAGTTCGAGAAAAAAGTATTCAATTTGAATAAGAGTCGGCTCTTAAAAAACATGAAAATTCAAATTTTCGCTAACTTTCGCCGAACTAATTTGAATGCGTAAGTCGAAAAGCGCGACCGTGAAACTGTTAATATTGTCGTTGAGCTTACACAAAATGAAAAAAAAAAATAACAATATGAAAAATTGCGGAATATCTTAAAAAGGGCGAATTTCTCTCAATCTAAATAAAACTCGAATTAATACCGCCAAGAAAATGAATTAATGGAGAGCGATATTCTTCGAAGGGTATGAGTTGAATCGGAGGCAGAGGATCAACTGCTTTATTATTCATTACCGTCAAATTTGAGAAATTAGGTAAACTTTTGCGGCGATTAAGCACGACGAACCCTTGGCTGCCGCGAAATTTGTTGGTTGTCTTAACGTTATATATTAGTAGTGAGGTTAACTAATTTTATACGTGCTCTCTCAGCCTCGGCCAACTATAAACTAGATTTTAATTTGTCATCAAAGTATCGAGATACACGTCTTCCTGAAGTATCTTCGGATTCAAAGTTCAATTTATGCTGTATAATGATTCCGGGAAAAGGGGTGTGCGTATCCGTTAAGTGATTTATGTATGTGGGAAACTGCGGCGCTTAAAATATGTATTGTTTTGTTACGTTTTCTTTAATAAATAATACATATTATTTTAAACGAGAATTCGATATCAAAGGAAATAGGTTCGATTTAAATATGTATGCCGCTCGAAACAAAGAATACATCTTCATTTTTTATTTTTTCGCTGAACATACTGAACATAGTGATTTATGCACACTGCCTCCGGTTTCGTTCGTATGAAAAAAAAAATACATAGAGAGAAAATGTATTTTCGTTTCGATGGTGAAATTTTGTTTTTCTTTATATAAATTAGGTTGAAATAGCGTTGATATTAAATTGAATACTGTTGGTAATCACCGGAATTATGAAGGCAATAAGCCGGCCAAGGACTCAAATTGAATTTCGTCTTAAGATGCCTTCCCACTCTGAATTTTAATCTAACATTTCTTTTATACCCCGAAAGTAAAAAGACTAAGAGAAACGTAATACTGTTTAAAATTAACTAAATACTTCAAACTTTATTCATTTTCCTTTTGTTTGTGTTTTGCAGATACAAAAGCTGCCACCGGCTCAGATGTTCATCAACGTGAAGTCGAATGAATGTGTGATGGTGTTGATACGAAACAGCAAATAAAATGATCCTAAGATCAAAATATTTCCCTCTGAAGCGTCCACCAAGATTAATAGCCACATACATATATCTTTTGAACTACAGATCGATATCGATATCGATCATCAACTTGCTGATACTCACGATAAATGCGAGTTCGCATGCATCGACAATTGATGACGATGTCGAAATATCCTACAACAGCACAATTAGCAATTACGTGAAACCAACCAACGACACTTGGGACCTCGTCTACGACAACGAAACGACGAAAGACCCCGAATTTCTTAACATTAGTTACAAAATGAAACGATCCAAGCACAAAAAGTATGCGTTGAATATGTTGGATTCGAACGCAACTGAATTTAGCTCAGATGAAAATCAAAGTACGAGTTTTGCACATTATAATTCTACTGAAATATCTACATCTGATTTTAAGAACCCTGAAGACGTCACAAGATCACCTTTAGCCCTCACTTCTGAGAAAGTGTTGAATTTCAGTAGTGAACCTACGATTAGTGAGCGCTTGAATTTCGACACCGTCAACGTCACTCTGTCTACCGCAAACAAGTCAAAACGAGCTAATTCTGATAAAGGTATGAGCACCTTATTATCTCCGATCGATTTAACACCGCTAATATCAAAAATCAAAGGAAAAGAACGCCAAAAGTCGAATAAAATCGAAATACGACAAAGCGCTCTACGTGGCGAAGCACCACCACCTCCTAAAACAACGGCACAAACTCAAATCGCAGACCAAATCGAAGCATATTCGATAGACATCGATTTGAAAGGAATTTTACAATCTGAAAATTTATTTTTTAACGAAACTGAAAAACCTCCAACTGTCAAATGCGATGACGAATCCGACGAAGATTGCCCATCGATTGCTTTCTTGCAAGAGAAAATATCTAATTCTGAATACACAACCGATTACGTATGGAGTGAAAATTCTGTTTTGAACATGACTGAAATTAACGAAACGATCGAAAGTACTACGATTACCGAAAGTACAGAAAGAACGATTGATGCGTACGAAAATAAAACAACAACTGAAAGCTTTATAAATTCGAATATTATAAAAACATCGACAAATTTCAAAACAGAAACGACAAAAATCATCGAAACATTAGACACAACACAAAATGCAAACATTTTCACCAAATCCGATCAAATCGTGGAATCGTCGACAAGAGACATCGACGCGCACGAAGCTACAAACCCGCCCTCGACAGAGGCGAACTCCATGAGCTCCAGTTTGATTTATGACTACGCCAGCAGCTCCAGACCCTCGGAAATGCTCCAGATCGTGGAGGGACAAGTCGAAGAGGGGAAATCGAAGCCTCCGAACGTCACTGCCGATGACAAAGATGGGCTGTGGCCCGTCAAACTGGCGTCGGTGGTCGAAGGCGACATTATACTCGGAGGATTGATGATGGTGAGTCTCTCTCTTCTCCATTGTTTGAAGTTTCTTGTGTCGAAAATTTCATTATGATCCGCCTTTCCATGTTGTGTATTGTGTTTTTCGCCGGGCCATGTTATTGTTCCGCGTCAAATGTTGATCGATGTTGTAAAATTAATTTTTTTTTCGACGAGTTTCGATAATGATAAAAGTCATGAAATTTCTGATTGAAAATTTGATTTGCACAAATCAAATTGATATTTTGTTTATTGTGAATCAGATATCGAGAAATGTTTTTAATTCGCGTCAAATTTTGATCGATGTTTTCAGTCATTGTTTGATGAATTTCGATGGTGATAGATGTTATAAAAATTCGTCTCGAAATTTTGATTTGTACGAATTAAATTGATACTTAGATTATTATGAATCAGATATCAATTAAAATTATAATATTATTCCTAGATAAATTTTGAACGATGTTGTAAAATTAACTTATTTTCTTAACAAGATTCGATAATAATAAAAGTCATAAAATTCAGGATCGAGAGTTCAATTTGTACAAATCAAATAGATACTTTGTTTATTATAAAATAGAGATCGAGTAATGATTGAAAATACGATATTCAACTCGATTAATTAAATCAATTAGTTAGCTTCGAACCGTTAAAGGTTAATTCGGCAGGACTAAATAAGTTACAAATTCCAGATATTGAATTTTGATTTAATATAAATTTAATATTCAAATATTTTTATTACAATTATTTAATACAAATTATGACAAAATTGAAATTAAAACAAAATTGATTTACAATATCAAATCAAAAACAAAAAAAAACTCAATCTAAAGACGTTCGAAACGATCGATCACTAGAACGATATCGCAATTAATCACACCACTAAAACGTCCCGAACACTCCACACAACTCCTTCGCCCGTTGAGAACATCGTTCAATTCCAACATAACATCCTCGTTCAAACTAACATAACACATACCAGTGGTATATATATCTGCACAAAATGCACATTACACGGGTTGAACCGAAGCCATTCGCAAAAAGTAACATCGTCCAAATTGTCGAGGCTCGCCCCAACAGCCCCTAGTACCTAAGGGTGACCCTTGTGTGTGGGAAAATGGAGGTTCCTTCGTGGTTCGTTGCCAAATCGTATCGTTATGCCGCTCCTTTTTTGCCACAATTGAGATTTTCCATCTCCGGCGTATTTACATTAAGTGATTCCTTTCTGTTTGCGAACGTCCTGTGCGTATATCGGAGCGAATAAATAACGGAATCGATGATGCTACATAAGTATAATTTTATCTTTGCACTTTGTGTGTTTTCGATTTTGCGTCGTATTATTTGTCATGACTCAATTCATTAGTTTATATGTCTATGATATGCTAATTAACTTTTTTTTCAAATCTATTAGTAAGAAGTAGTAGAAGGGAATAGAATCGACACATAATGATTATTATAGAAAAAATATATTGAAACTTACGTTCATTGATGCGTGATTCAACTAAATCTAACTTTACTTAATTTATCTAACAAAAACATTGCCGATAAAGATTTTCTCAGAACGTTTCCGAGCGATATTATCGACTGCGGTTTAGTTTCAATAGTATTGTTTTAGATATGTATTGTTGTTTTCCACGGACGATTTTCAGAAAAGATATAGAAAATTTAGTTTTCCAAAGATTTTTCATAGTTTTATTAGAAAAATGTTTTTTCGGAATATACTAAATTGATTTTTCTCTGAACAACTGAACCACCCACTCTAAAAGACGACGTTAAATGATCGTCGAAATAATTCGACTGAAAAACATATAAAAACTTACTTAGTTTTAAGGACTTTTATTTAGTATACTCTTAAATAAAGAAGGCTTATTCACCATAGTAATGAATGAAGCCATCCATTTATAAATCTAAGAGCACTATTACATTGGCATATTAGATAAGGAAGCTAAATTTACCAATCTTACTTTCTTAGAAGACTCGAACCGTTCTCGAGTCTGTTTGCGCATCGTTTTCGATCTGTTTGATCGGCCAGATTAGTTTGTTTTCGAATCCATAGCCATGATAATTTTTGGCAATTAAGCGCTTGTTTAAAAATGTTACGTTTTCGCATCGTTCTATTTAACTTTATCGTCGAAGGGCCCCTGACACGGGTTCGTTCAATATTTGATATTCATTGGGCCGATTTCGCTGTCAGCACAATAAATCTCGTACTAAGCTTATTCGCTTCATGCTTCGCTCCTTCTGTCTCAAACATAAATTCCTTTGTTTGGTCTAGTCATTTTTTCCCTCTTCTATTCCGATCATAAAAGGGTCGGTTGAAGTTTTCAATCTCTCCAATGTTCGCTTCACGTGACTCAGGAAACTACCATTTTCGACGTACAAATAAACTCTGGAATATTGCTACGTTTTCTATAATAAAAAAAGGATGAAATCGTATTTGAGTCTGAAAAAAATCAAAACAATTTTCATACTTTATTGTTCGAGCCTTTCAGAACTGAACGTGACTAGCTCTAATAGACAATAAGTAGAGAAAAACGATTGAACTTATTTGATACATTTTTTAAATTTTCTTTAATTTTCTAGATTATTTAATTTTTCTGAAATTAAAAACATACGAATTTTGTTTATAATATGCTGTGGATTCACATTAAAATAACTTCTTAAATAAATTATTATTTATTCGGTTGCCAAAATAGTTTCGTCATTTAATGGTATTTATCTTTAATATTTATAATATAATTTACACATTTAATGTTATGAATATACTTATTGTTTTGACATTTAAACCCTTTTTTGTCAAAGTGTAAAATTTAAAGGCTTTTTTTAGTAAAATTTAAAAAAACATAAAAATTGCATTATTTACTATTATTATTTCAATTTAATATAAATTTTCTTATATAAATGTAAATATATTTTCTCGCCCGTTGAATAAACCCATTTAGAAATCTTCGGGGTATTTTAGTTTTTCAGTACATTTATTTTACGGTTGAATGAAAAGGATGGAAAAATCGAGTGTACGAGAACTTTAACTGAAAACTTCAACAAAAGAAACCGTCGCACAATAATTAAACTAAAAGGGGACGAATAAATTTAAAATTGAAGCGTGGCCCGTTTAACAATTAGGGTAGGTTTTCTAAAGACCAAATGAATCTTTCAGTAATTACTGATAATTATACAGATTCTTCTCATTGAGCGAGAAAATATTATATAATCATTAACTTCGTTTTATCATTTCTATTTTAATCACAAAGCGCTGCATATTTTTAGACTTATTTATAAGAAAATTTTTAAATATATATTGAATTGTATATTCTCATCTCGTATAAATATTTACCCTCAACACTTTCCACAATCACAATCCGACAGACAGTTCAACTATACGACTGCGGGTTAAGATCACGTTCGAACCGAAAGTCAGAGTGCGCAAAAATGCGTCCTATTTTGCTCCCACTTTCTTCCCTATTTTATCCCTTATTTTTTTCCAGTTCCTTCGACCGTTCAGGCTAACCCTTTCAGTGTGGTTCCGTCAAATTTCCGGACTGGTGACACCGTATGACTTTTTACTGCTCCGGCACATATTGCATATGAATACGTATCCTATATTATAGCAGGGATGAAAATTTTTAAATTAAATACAGTAAATATTGATTTTTTTGTCTATTGAAATTGATTTGAATCTTCTATGTAATAAGAATAGAAAGTTATATTTATAATAATCTACATAGCTATTGGGACTCAGCGTTGAATGTGACTCTATGGAAATTACGTCTATTATGATTTGTTGTATAGTAGATACTTATGTTGAGTACAAAACAATCGAAATGCGAAATATCTATCAAAATATGTTTAATTACGTTACATGTGTAGACTGTTCATAATTTTTGCTACGATTGGACTACGAAAAAAGTCTCCCCGAGATAAATAAAAGTAATAAATCCCATAGATTGTAAAATATTATATGTAAATTGCAAATCTTTCTAAATGTGCACACAATATTTCTGGAAAGTTTAACTGCAAAATAATAAGCTATTGGAGTTCATAAATAATATGTATAAATTTATTTTTGGTTATTTAAGTATCTTTTGAGAATAAGAATTCTGTGCAGAATCAAATGAGCGCAGACTAAATGAGTGCCTATAAAGCAGTGCATATAAAATTGGAATGTCTATACTATCTAAGACTTTTATTCTATTTGATGAAATTTTTTTTATCAGATTTTCCATCTAAAACAGAATTTAATATCTAATATATATTTCGTTAATGCTATTTAATAAATTCTAGAAAATCATGACTTCGGATCGCGTTTCGATTCTCATTCTACAGCCCTATGTGAAAAAAAAATCACATACAAACATATACTGTGGACGTTTTTGCCGTTTTTATTATGCCGTTTATTCCTGCGTTTGCAATTCGCATGTTTCTCAGAAAAGGGCCCACCGCATATGATATTTTGTATCACATATTCTCATGAGCTCGGGTTATTTCTCCATATAAACACGATCGTAACCGCGAATGGGGTTTTTTAACAATATTGACGATTTTTCGCCACGAATAAATAAATTAGCTATTTTTTTCCGAAACGGTACGGCGAAGAAACGTTACTGTGTTATGCGATGTTATGTCGATGTTGTTCGTATTTATTGTGCTCAAATCGATGTTTATATGTGTTTTGTAATATAGATGAAAATTTCATTCATGAGTCATGAATAATACCTTAAATTATTTGGAAAACATTCTCGTGGATGTGAATGTGGGAAATAAAATTTTATATGTGAAATGGAAAATTCATAGAAACGTGTTGCTTTGTCTGACTATGGCTCATAAAATTTTATATTACGCCATTGCGATTTCAAATATGTTCCTCAAATACGAGAAAAAATTGATTCAATGCAACCCCTTTTATTATTATATTTAACATCAAATCCCACAAATTATCATCTGAAATGAAAAAACAAATAAAATTTATAAATTGACGAATATGTTTATAGATTAATATAACCTTATTCGACCTTCGACCTAAGGTTTCCGATCGAACATAAGGACGTGTAAGTAATCAAGCAAATGTGCGAAAAGAATTCATTGTATATTGGATCGTTAGGGATAAATGCGAATCCGAAGCGTGGAGTGGTGTAGGTCAGACCTGTTAACGACAGTTGACGATTGCCGAAATTTTCCGGCTAGAAAACTCGTGGAAAAGCTCGTTACTGCGAATTTTCCACGGGATAACGACGACGCGATCTTTTCGCACGAATCTGGACCAAAGGTCGAAATTTGTACGAAAACTTTTCACATATGCGATATTTTAATTATTAATTATAAAAAGTATCATCGTGAGATTCGTTTAATTAAAAAAAAAATGCTAAAATGTAATGGATTGAACGGTACGAATCTCGTTTATTCTCGTAGTTTTTAAGTCATAATAAAAGCGAGTTTATTTCGAGGAAAGTCTCATGTTCGAGGTTGAGAAACCTCAAACGTCTTTGTAATTTGTTCGCCGAGAGCAGCTTTTAATGTTGTTGTGTAAATTTCAAAAACGTGAAACGAAATCAAGATCGTCTAGTGCTTTAATCGCATCCTTTGTTATTTTAAAACGGTTACAGTGTATCTTCTCTTTTTTTTTCATCGTCGGACGCTTTCGGAGTTGAGAAATTACCATTAAAAGATAAAAACTTGCAAGATTCCACTAAAACACAATTTCTTATGTTCTGAATTTTCTCTTAAAATCCATATCGCAACGCTCTCTTTTCTCGGCCGACTCGAAAAGTCAAGTAAAAAAAAAGTTTTAAAGAGTAATACAGTTTTCAACGGTTCTTTTTTATGCACGGATATAATTCAACTCGAGGTTCTTTCTTTATTCGCGGCAGTCCTTAATTATTATTTTTTTTCATTTAAAACAAAAGGCGTTTTAATCTTCCAGTGAGCAGAATTTTTACGCTGATTAATCAAAATTCATAAATAAAATTTTGCTTTTTTCGTGTTTTTAATTAAATATCTACAAAGTGAATTGTTGCCGAATCGAGAAACCTATTATTATTCGGATTAATTCATTTATGTTCATACCTAGGTATATTTTCTACTATAGAAAATATATTTTTATGAATATGTATTAAATATTGAATTTTTTATTTTGTGCCATGGTTAAGAACATTTCTGATTTCATTTATTGCCTATTTGAACAATACAAAATTCAAATAATAAAATAAATTTATATGAAAATTTCGAAAAAATGAAATTCATTTATTTTCAATCATTATTTTTTTCACTCGGTATAACGGATTCGTCGATTGAAAAGTCATTGAAAATGTCTTTAAATCGATTAAAATTTTTCGATAATCCTTAATTATTCATTGAAACGATGTTCTAAACGACAGTAAGTACCAAAAAAATGACTTAATTTAAGTTCAATTCATACTTTGACAAATATTCATCGTTCGTTATAAATCTTAAATATCTGTTTAACATCGCATAATAGATAAACGATGGCTGTGATTTCAATCGAAGCACTCTGTTAAACGAGCCTACTTTGTACTGGCGCACCTCTTAATCGACCAATCAAAGAAAACGACTCGACGACGAAAGTTTCCCTCGCCCTCGGGACCGGAACATTAATTTCCGAGCTAATTAGAAGACTTCGCTTACAAAAAAAAAATCCCCGCAGATCCCTGATAGATATGCGAAGCGAGGCCCTCGAGGAACGCCAGACAATCCTCACTCTAGAACTGCACAAACGGTTAATTTACCGGAAAAACCTCATTTCCCCGGAGGAAAGCGACTGCGTATCATAACTCATCTCAGGGAGAGTTGTAAAAAATATATCGTACTTAATCTTCGCATAAGTTTAAACTCGAATGGCGTTCGTTAATTGCGTTTTTTCTGCTCTCGACAGGTGCATTCGCGCGAAGACAGCGTCACTTGCGGCCCCATCATGCCCCAGGGTGGAATACAGGCTTTAGAGGCTATGCTGTACACGTTGGATAGATTGAATTCTGATCCGGATTTCCTACCTAACGTGACTCTCGGTGCACACATTCTGGACGACTGCGATAAGGACACATATGGTCTGGAAATGGCAGTTGATTTCATCAAGGGTGAGTGCACTATTTTCTGATAATTTTTCGTCTCTTCTTCGTATTGATTTTATTCGATGTTGTGTCTCGTTGATGATTTTATGAATTGAATTGAAATTTAACGTTTTATCGATTAATGAATAATTTTTATTCATTTTATCTTTTGTTGAATTTTTTAACGAAGAAAAATTTGAATTTTTTTTTCGTGCGACATCTATTGAAGAAATTGTATACTTTTTAGTATTCGGGTAAAATATTCGACAATTTAGCAAATTCACAAACCTATTTATTTTTAGTTTGATGTTTCGTCGCTAGGTGCTGCAAATTGAATTTTCCATGTATTTAGGTGACGTTTATTACATCGAATCATTTTTATAGATTTATGTATTTAAGTTATTAACATTTATATCTAATACACTTCTATTCGATGAATGAAATGATAGCCTTCTCATTTTCATAAAAAAATAGAGTAAATTTGAATTTTCTGAAAATTTAGTATGAAAGGATACATTTTCAGTCGAAACGTATTGTTTAAATAGCTCTAATACAAATTTTCGTAAAAAAACTATAAATTCATGTATCAAATACTTGCATCGAATACTTGTACATGTATCAAATCAAATTCACAATAAATCAGAACATTTTTCTTCAAAAAATCAAATCCACCCCAATCAACCAAATCGATCGATTCGACCGCAAAACTACACTCGGCGCATCTAAAATCCGAATGAATCAGCGCACAAACGTCATTTTCGCTAAAATTGCGCCCAGATACCCCATCGAATGAATAATAATACAGCTTCGTTCCCTTTAATAATATTCTTTTGCGATAAATTCCCGAGGCTAAAGCTGTTACCGACCAGCGTCGGGTCCGCTACGGGATATAGGTTTGTCGCCATGGCACAGATGTTCGCAGATAATGAGTTCGTAATCCGATTTGACCCCCGCAAGGTACGCGGTTTGAGTTTCATCCGCGACGCTGAAATGGTTTACAATCTAATTTCACGGTGGTTTTTCTTTTAAAGGGAAAATTTCGTCTGTATCGTCGCACGTACGTAGAGCCTCCACTGCATAAGTATGTACGTAGTGAGCGAGTGAGATCTCGATGGGATTTGATGAATTTTTTAATGTCGATTTAATTTTATCGAAGGATCGTTTAAAGATTATACATTACTTGAGCTGAAGTGCAGTTTTGATGTTTTATTGTATCGGGTGATTTTTGAATTTTTTCATGTTGATGTAATTTTATCGAATATTGCGATTTTAATATGATCTGAGTGCAGTTTTGATGTTTTTGGATTGGGTGACTTTTTGATTTTTTTTTATGCCGATGAAGTTTTATTGAATATTGCGATTATAACATGATCTGACAATGAGTGCAGTTTTGATGTATTTTTCGAATCGAGTAGATTTTTTGATTAATTTCGTGTCGATGATTTTTTTTTGAACTCACGATTATATGATCTGATTGTTAGTGCAATTTTAGACCCAGAATTTAGATTGTTAGTTACTCGAATCAAGTGTTAGTTGATTTTTCCTCCATAGTATTTGAACACTTTATCGATAAAAACAGTCATTAGCTGACATGTTAAAAAAAATTAACCCTCATAGCTAACTAACTGACTATAACTATAACCAACTATATAACTGGCGATTTGAAGCTCGAGCCTTAATATTTTATTCGAAAAAAGTAAATCTTAGTAATCTAAAATTTCATATTCTAGAGGTTTTCATTTTATATTGTTTCATGATTCTATAAATATAGTCATCTTTTCCGTTTTTTATGCGATAAACATGTCGCGTATTTTTTTCGACACGCGCACGCAAGACCCTAGTATTATTTCTTTCAAAGGCTCTCTTCATATTCATATAAAAAATATAGTGTATTATCATTCTAAATTAATCAATATCACTTTTAGTCCATTTTTTAAAACCGTAATAGTTAAAGCTTGAAAATTTTCACATCCTAATTAAAAAATAACGCTTAATTTTCGATATATTACATGTTTTATTATGATATTGTACAATGTTATTTTATGAAAAAATATTTCTAATTTAGATAAGCAGATAAAAATTTTCAAAATTTTATAAAAATTCATTCCATCGTCTCAACGGGGCCTTATTTTATTTTCATAAATAGAAAACGAAAAATATTTATATTATTTTCGATAAAAAGGAATCTTCCATTCGACGAAATCACATATAAGAACGTTTTGGGTTAAATCACAGCGTTTTAATTCAGGACTATTTTTCGTGGAAAAACCTTCCGTTCTTGTGGGTCGCTGAAAAAAGTATCTGAAAATATCGATAGAATTTCGTGTAAAGGAACAACGATTTATGTTTAGACTTTTTTTCGGGTATTCTATGTGGAATTATAACAATAAATCTTTTTTTTCCTGTGATTTATATATTGTGTTTGTTGAAATTAAATAATAATTGCTTCGGAAGTGGCTATTATTTTTTCACTCTCGTAAAAGTATTCTAGACTTTTATTATAATAGTTTTTTCATGTACAGATTCACGGGAAAATTATTTGCTATGTAATTCGATATATTATACAAAAATTTATTATATGATAACTTACCATAAAATTTTTAGTTTTCATTTCAAAGCCGCAAAAAGTCTTTCAAAAGATTCGAAAATTATTAAACTTTTTCGTTCGAAATCTGATCGAATATCAAAACGGCTCAAGTATTAATTTATCGAATCCAAGAAAAAAAACTTTTCCGAAGGTTATACAATTAAACGATAAAACTTTTCAGTTTTTATCGAGCTGATTTATTTTTTGAAGCGAATGTGAAATTATAATTTATTCTTTTAATCGCATATATCCTATTTCTCCTAATCTGTATATAACGATTTCATACATTCACAAATAAATCATAAACTGAAATTCCTAGAATTGCGTTTATTCAACAATATAAGCAGTTAATAGCTGTTGAAAACTAGCAAAACCGAGCAACTCGAAGTATTTCGTTCTCAGAATCAACTATAACCACAATCATTCTTCTATTTATAAAACTATCTAAATCACATATTGAGTACGTATATATTTTTGAAATAAAAATTGATAAGAAAAATAATAAAAAAAAAAACATTTAAAGCGTATTTAACTTAATCAATTTATGATCTCTATAGAACGAAAATAAATTTTCAACCAAGAACTATAAAGTCTTTGGAGATCTTGTGGTTGAAGAATCATTAAAAGTTTTTAATTATATACAAGGAGTATGAAACCATAAACTCCTTACAACTCTCTTATTTGAAATTGTTCGTTTGCTGGTGAATGTCTCATTAAGTGTTTTATAATTTCTCCAATGGTAATATTATCTCTTGAATAATATGTACTTGATTTTAAATGTTAATTAAAATTATTTTTCGTCGTTTCAAAACGTATTAACGTTTCTTATTTTCATTATGAATCCCTCATATGTGTATCTATGTAATATTGCCTTCACGAATAGCTGAAATATTTCTCGTCTGAAATTGTTATATTTAAGTAAGCCTGAACATATTTTACTCGTCTTCCAACGTCACTAGTTGACTTTCGCTATAACTTTCTCTCTATTTCATTATAACATATTTTGTTATCTCGTTATTTTCGTTCCGAGTTTGATACTATATTTTTTCCTCGAGAAGCGTCATTTGTTTCAATCGTATGTCACGACGAACCTAAATGACCCTTAGTATAAAACTCTTAAATTTATCTCACATATGATGAATCATGTGATGATTATTTTCAGAATATTTCAGCGAATAAAAAAAACTAATTTAGATTAAATATTCTTTCAAAGATATAAAATAAAAATAATGATCATATTCAACTTGAAATTCATTAAGGATCGTTAAAAAATGAAAATGGTTGTTGAGAGCATGAAATAAATTCCTGGATTGAAAATATTTGATTTTCCATGAAAATTTTAAATTACGATGAATGCATTTTTAATGAAAATTCATCAAGTTTCCAATTGTGACACATTTGAAATATTTTCACTGTAAAAACATTTTACTTGTCGATGTAACACCTCAAAATTGACGTCCATAAATGAAAATTTTCGCTTCAAACGCTTCAAAAAAAAATTATCTTCCATATAATGCACTCGAATTTTCGAGTGTAGAACCTCTTTTGAAATCGCCCATCGCGATAGACAAAAGGCGCTTAAAAACAATTTTCCTTTTTTCCATCGGCGTCGAGTGAGAGAAGAACACTGCGGTTAAAACGTGATCTACTTAAAGTGGCTTTCTCTGGTGTTCGGCCAAAATTCGCCTTTTAATTTTTTCCCTCTCAGAAACGTTACAATGAACGTTTCGTCTCTCGCATAGAGCCTTCGAATTCACTCGTCCATAGTAAATACGAATTTTGAATTTCGAATTTCGAACGTCACACGTTTTGCTATTTCGCGCCTAACGAGCATCGCTCAATTGATTTTCGATAAGAATTTTAATTATATCACGGCGATGCGATGGTGTCTCGTAAATTTCAACATAGATCCGTATAATAGGGGCTTAGTCGAAGGTATGAAAAAGGCTTAGTTGCGGGTATAAAGGAGTCTAAAGTGTCCCGCGAATATGGCGAGGTGGGGCTATAATTAAATCGTTCCAGATTTATATGTATCTGAGAGTCGTTTTATTTTTATGGCATTGTTGTTTGTTTTCGATTCGGTTCGGTTGATAATTAATTATAGCTTTTTGATATTGAATGAAATCGAAATTGTGTGTCGAAGAAAGTTTCGCGAAGACGCAACCAATCAATAAACACAACTTTTCGACAATTCGATTTGTTCATTAAGAATTTTCCGCTTCTAAAGCGATCGATTTCAAATTAAATTTTCAAATAGCTTTTATTAATGATTTAAAAAATGATGAATTACAATCGTTCAATTTATTGCGCAACATTGAAACAAACCTCGTGAAAAGTTATTAAATCGTAACACCGAACTCGTAAGCACTTCGTTCATCGAAACCAATATTTCCAACGTATAACTTCCATTGCAAAATTGATCAGTACACCGGAACGATGCCAATCGAATCGCCCTAATAATATCTACACAATGTAAAACTATAAAGTATCTACCGTACAAAGTGTCCCGTTAAAAGCGTTGTAAAATTATTAAATTGAACTCGTAAATACGTCATTTGTTTGTGCGCGCTCGACAACTTTTCATAATTGATATTTTCGCGTCACGTCGTAAATATTTTTATCTAGATTAATGGCATTATTGCATAATTAAGGGCGCACGTTTCACGTGGAAATAACACACGTACGATATATATTGTAGCAAGGGTGGGTTGTCGTGTTTTGTTTGTGTGTTAAATATACGCGCACAGCTGCAACATGCAATTCGAGGTTTAGCCTAATGACAGTCGCAGAGGGTTCTCAACATCGTCGCCAATCAACTGTTAACATATGGGACCGTTGAGATTTGAAATCAGAATTAAAAT
The DNA here is from genome assembly GCA_024721215.1 of Cheumatopsyche charites. Lineage (NCBI taxonomy): Eukaryota > Metazoa > Arthropoda > Insecta > Trichoptera > Hydropsychidae > Cheumatopsyche > Cheumatopsyche charites. The sequence goes on from CM045577.1 coordinate 11,438,010, forward strand.
TTGAATTGGATGAGAAAATCAGAAATCTATTTGTTGGTAAAAGCCTTCGATTTAACACGCATTGAGTGAAAATATGAATATTTTGTTCTAGGGCACTAATCGCTTAAATAAGTGTAAAATCGATCATAGGACTTTTCAAATGATTGAAATTTAGAATTTGTGAAACTTGCAGATGTGTTTATGTACTAGATTATGTCATTCTATAATGATGCGTTTTATTAAAATCAAAATAATTTTATTATTTAACAAGAAATCAACCTTTGAAAATATCAATATAATACCTAATTATACTATTTATAAACTGATCGTATTATTTGCCTATTTTATGTAGTTAATATATCAGTATTGTAGAGCAATTTTTAACTCGATCGTCTTACGTACGGACAGACATAATAGAGCTACTATTATTATGTATTAGATTAGATATATTTCTTGAATGATGTTGTTTAATGATTTCATTCACTATAATTCATTTTATTTTGGTCTCTCAAGTTTCTCAAAGAAATTTCGTTAATGAGTTTTCGCAAAACACAATAGTTTTTTTGTCATATTATATTACTATTCAATCAAATTATTTTTAGAAAAAGATACCAAAAACAAGTTTCACAAGCGGTACACACAAAACCTATTTGCAAACTACGTCATAATTACCATATTTTTTCCCATCAGAAGTACAAACTCATCAAGCCCAATTGAAAACGTCACCATAAATTGTGACATCCGTTTTTCACACGAAACAACGCACATCGTTTTCGTGACAAGACACACTTACTTTACATACATACAACATGTAACTGTTATACGCGAATATGAGACGTTTCATAATCGCCTACGGGTTGAGCAAAGTTGATGCATAAATCTTCCGAGTTTGTATCGAATTTGTCATAATTAGCGACGATTATCGTTCGATATAAACGAACGAGAAACGAGCGGTCGCTTGCAAATCGCTGAAATATTACGAATTGCCGACATTAATTTTAATTTGGGTTTTCTGAAAAAGTTTTCCGGGTCGAATCGAAAGCTCGCAGTTGTGGCCTTTCATTGAAATTCGGTCGCCTATATAAATTTCGACGCGTGTTTATTTTGCTATATATTTTTTTTTGTGTACGTTGAAATATTTATATTCGTATATTGAAAGTGAAATAGGTCAAAAGGATCAAGTGACATGAAGGCGATTTTCAGAAAAATGCGCTTTAAGTTGAACACGTACCTGTGTAAGGTAAACAGATATAACTTCGTCAAATTAATTTGGGAAAATTAACGTAAAATTTAATAATTTAAGATTTTTTCCGATTTATAATGTCAGATAAATGTGTGTAAACTGTTCGATATCGAAAAATATAGTTTTTCATATGTGGAATTGCTTGATTTATTTAATTTTCGGAAAGTCTGACGAAGTCTCATACAGTTACAAGGGAGAAGCCTTAACTTATATGATGATCAAATCAAATCATTTTCTCGTTTCTAATATATATGATGACTGAATAGCACAAAGGGTACAAGTGACTTTTTTTCTAAATTGAGTTAAGCAATTGAGTTCTGTATAATATCAATATCAAACAATTATCTATATTTAACTCAATATCGATAAAAAGTCACTTGTACCCTTTGTGCTATTTAGTCATCATATGTATTAGAAACGAGAAAATGATCTGATGATAGATATATTTCAAAACATGTTCTAAAATCATTCATATCCTCTTGCAATCAATCGTGGAAATATATAGAACCATTTCCTGTGCTTAGCTTAATTTTAACAAAAATATTTTCTGATCCCCTTGGCCTATTTAATAGTCATGTATAGCATATATTATAACACATATTATGTGTGTGTATATTTGTCCATATTGATTTGGTACGTGGGTCGTGTACGTGTGACCTGTGCGAGGGCTCGCAGGCCACTGTCGCTGCTTTTTGGATATTGGGGCTGTTACAGGCAGACGTGCGTGCAGCCCAGGGGTGCGTAAACTTTCCATTTCTATGTTTCGATTCCGATACGACGATTTATATTATGTCCCATTTTTTGGTCTGTGTCGTTAGTTGAATGTTTCGTATTTTCCTTCTGTGTTTATGAACGTCGTTAAAGTTTCTAGTTTTTGTTTATGAATTATTTTATTGTTTTCGATATCGATACAAATCTCGGTTCTGTTCTTTAATGGAATTTTCAATAAATTGAATTTTCTTCTAATTTTCATAATATTGGGGTTGTATCATTACGTTTCGCATTCATAGATTTTTGTAAGTTCACTGAAAAAATGAGCTAATGAGCTTACAAAAAGGCATTCAATTTTAATGCAAATTGCTATCATTCCACTAGCCTCACAAAAAACGTCATTTTACTTCAGCTTTTTTAATTAATTAAAACGTAGAGTTTTCAGTAAATGTAAATATGGCATTTATCTATAGTTTTGTCTAGTATTGCTGGATTTCAACTAGGCCAACTTAATAAGGTGATATACATAAGTTGCATATGAAACTCGTACGGAATATTTGTTATAGTTGAGTTATAAAAAAGTCTCCTCATGTTATAGATTGTAAAAAGATAAATATGAATTATAAAATACAATCATATAGAAACCTTTCACATCGTAATTCTAGAAATTTTCACTGCAATAGTATCAATCGTTAAGGCGTCTATAAACACACATCAATTTCTATTTACATAAATAAAAAGAAAATATTACATCAAAAAGGTTCGCATAGAAACTTAAATATAGACACATATACACATAGGCAAAAGTGGGCGTCACTGGGAGCGATCGGCGCGCGCCGCCCACCGGTTGACAACCGCTGAAGGAAAGCTTTACAGAAAGACGGGCCACGTTCGCGCCATCCAGTTAGTACACGTCTGGCACGCTGGAAAGCTTTACGTTGTGCCCATAACGGCCGTTCGCCGTTAATAACGACGACGACTCGAACCGAAACGGAACGAAACGAAACGAAACCGCGAAACTTTCCCATACATTACTGTTACCGTTACCGTTACCGTTATCGTTACACCCCCCGTTTTTCGATTCGATCGTGATGTGTAAGTATTTTTAATTTTCGGTTGATTTATTTGTTTTTAGTTTGATTATTTATTTTTTGATTTAAATTTGATTTACGGGTTTGAATTCGTTGGGATTTTCCACGTCGGGCGTGAAAAGTGTACGCGGCCGCAAATCGGCGGTCGGAAAATCGCGGTTCGCCGCTATCGGAAAAGCGGTACGAATCTCGTGCTAATGCATCCAGAATTCTGATTTATCGATTTTGTATCGTTGATTGAATCAATTAATTATCGCCGGTTTTCGCTTGTTTATTATCGTGACTAAATAGACGTACGTACGTATGTACAGAGTTCTAATCTATTTATGTACTTTTACTCGGATAATTCATTTTATGTCCGTAGAAAATAATATGTTTATAATTGATAATTTCATAGTTCTTGTATATTATTTTTTCTTTGTTAATTAATCATTCTATTTTCCACGATGATTTTTTTTCTGTAGTACGTAAATTTCATATTTATTATGCATAGACAAATTTGCATTAAGTATCGACTTACAGAGACATAAATTTTCATTACATTAAATGATTATTTTATTACAAAATATGATTAAATTTTATTATAATCACATGATAATATTTTACAGTCAGTATGACAACAAATTTCAGATATTCTTTAATATTAAATAAAAAAAGTATTTTTCATGAAAAGTGTAAAATTTCAAGGTTTCAATATGCTCTATTGAAAAAAATAAGTTGAAAAATTGAATTTCTTTCATGCAGACGAATGCTAGAAACTTTGCACGTTTTCACAGTATTTTTTTCTCATTTGTACGTCGTTTGAATATTAAAAAAATATATACCCCTTTTCAGTGTCATTTTTGACTGTTAGTGCGCGTCGAGTGAAAAAGACGATAGGCCACGACGACGCGTATTAATGATGTAGATTTTTTTTTCACCTAGCCTCTTTTCACCAGGACAATATATACCTTATTGTAAACACTTTTCAGTAAAAGTCCTTATTTTTAAAAAAATGCCTCGTCCGGCCGACGGAAGAAAGGCTGCCCTTCGTCGAAGGCCTCTTTCGCCGAATTTAGGTGAGATTGTCAATATTGTCGAAACGAAAATACGAGCAAAAATAGGGTGAGTTCTGAATCAGATTTGTCAAAATAATTTATGAACGGACCCGGAAGACGCACCCTCCTTTGCGTCCCCGCGGACGGGAAATGCTCGAAAAATGCTTTAAGAAAATAGCACTTTTCCGGTCGAGTTCAAATGGTTGCTTTACTCACCTTGATTGTTGGTTACCTCTGGGAAATTGTCGCGAAAATGCTGTTACGCTTCGAGAGCAAAAAAAATGAGGAAAACTCGCCTTCGTCCAGATTTATAGAGTGATGATAATGAAATTTCCGCTTGTGTAAGAATCGCGAAGGTTCTCGTGTTTATGCCCGTTTCGTTTATATTTTTTTATGTGAAAGTATTTATATGTTGGTTAGTACGTGACGATCGCTTTTGTTCGCTTTCGAGCAACAATATTATCGTGAATTTTCCGATAATTTGGCCCATTATGGTGTCGACGTTTCTTGTATCTCTATCCCTTTAAGTGGCTCAGTATAAGAGCTTTTATTTATCTGTATTGCGGCAAGAATTGTATCCGAAGCCTCACTAATGTGTGTCATTCTGAAAGAAATCATATGTGATTGTTATGTATTTATCCGTTAAATCGTTCCAAGTACGTATATGTTTTTTTATATTACAATTAATGAAACGATTTCATTTTGTTTCGTATAAAAAAAAAATATTCATTTTGTCCATATTCAAATGAACATAATTTGTTTGAATTCAAAGAAACTCATTTAATTCGATGTTTTTTCTTTCCTTTTAGTTATAATTTCGAAGGTGCTTTCGTTTAAAATTTTAATTTTCGTCCCGCTGATTCACGCAACAATGGTTTGCTTTTCGCTTTCAGTGACATTTATTGCTTTATTTTTTTTTTATCGCCTCGATATTGAAAAGCGAATAACAATGATAAACATGTTTTTGGCGCAAAAGTACGGTTTAATTTTTACAAAAAATATTTCCCCTCGGCGCCATATTTTCGAATCATAAACGAAAAAGATATCTGAACGGTTTTTCGCTCCGTTTTTTATTGAGTTTTTTTTTATAATGTATCTGATTCGGTACAAAAATAAAAATTCAATATCAAAAAAGCTGTCTGTCGTTATCACTTTGTTATTTAACGCTCTGGCTATTTCCCCTGACATCATCGAGTTTCCCAGAATCGCGATTTTTTTCCTCGTCGGTCGAAACACCTTTATAAATTCAAAAATAAAACTCGATATTTTTCCCCAGTTCTCATCATAAAATCATTAAAGCACAAAGTTACATATTTTTTGTGATAATTGTGTTAAAATGAAATGTGTATTGTTATATATGAATTGAAAGGTTTTCATACAGTAATTGAAATGTTAAATGTTGGCATTTATCATTCGAAATGTCGAAATGTTTTTGATGTTACTCAACGATACTTTTAGTAAAAAATCATCGTATAATTTTTATTTATTACGTATTTCTAGTTAAACACTTTGAAGGTTCAACTCATTCAAAATTTCGATCTTTTATTAATATTTTTTTCGGAAAACTTTCAAATATTTTTTTGATCAAAATGTCAAAGCTTTTAAAATATTTCTTCTGTGAAAATTTTTGACAAAAGCATTTTCAAAAGCGTGACAGATTTGATATGAACTTGAAATTGCATGCATACTCCAAATAGATTTCGAAGAAAATCACTTTTTTTATCTTCATCTGTCAACGATATATTGATATTTCATATCATAACACTTCATATTTCACATTAGTCAAAGCACTCTGAAAAATATCGAAATCAATATTGATACTCTGACAAAAAACGCATATCAGAATAGACTCATATATCAAAATGCTTTATCGATTCACATAATTCCCAACATTTGAATAGGAATATTCCTTTCATTCTTCGACAGTGAAAAGTACAAAATTCTTGAAACGTCTGCTATTTTCGTTGCACTAGATTGAAAACCTCACCAATCGCGTGCTTTTTATGATTCGTATGCAAAACAAACATCCGGAAAAATGCACCAGTAAAATATGGATAAACATGCACAAAACACGTACGAAACTTTCCTTCTGCATTTCTCTAAAAATTTTATTGAAAGCTAAAATTTCACTTCAAAATGAAACAACTCTTAACAAGCGGGGAAAAAATGCAAAACTTTACAAGCATTCGCGTTATGTTTGCTCACATATCACAACTGTAATACATTCTCCATGTCGAATTTTAGACATTTTCAATTAAAAGCGAATACCTCGAGGATTCCGAACGCACATATTTGTTTTTCAATAAATTCGCATTTTCCCGATGATAATTGACTCGTATTCCGTTTCGATCGGTACAAAAGGGGGGCCACCGTTCGAAAAGCGCGGGGAATTTAAGCGATTCGCGTAACATTAACATAAATTTGAATTTGATCCTATTAAATTGAAGAAGAGAGCCAGGAAAGCGAACGGTTTGGGGGGTGCTAAAAAGTAGACAGAAGTGGGATTTTATTCGGTGAAATTTGATAAGGAAGAGGCCCACTGTTCTGCTGCGAGCTTTAGTCCATAGACTAAGCCGCCGCTCTACTCCCACTTAATTTATGAATATTTATCAAAAATTAATTTCTGCTAAATGTCGTATAATGCTTTCGAAAGTGTCGGATCAAGTAGGAAAAAAAATCCTGAACCCTTGCTTGTTTTGGTGGAGGTGAGATTTAATTTCGTCTCGCTAAACTGTTGCCTAGATAGAGTGTGCTTTTAGCATCTCGAGTCAACATAAGCTTTTGAATATTTTAAGCTTTAGTTTGGAATGAATATATTCATTCGAACTTTAATCGGGCAATGTTGAAGATTTATTACCTCGATATTGTGGGTTTGTTTAGTTAGCATCGATTCGTTATCTCTTACGGCTATCTTTTCGGCTTATCGCATTAATTTTGCATAAGATCACATTTCGCATCGGTTATTACGAATAATTCTGAATTTATTATAAAATGTGAACAATTTTCGAGTTCATTTGAAATTCATTCGAATGAATGAAACAACATTATCATACGTAAGATTGAAAATCGATTCATCCATTTAGTCCAACTCGAAAGCCAATCCTCGCGGAAATTTCCACAAAAGGAACAAACAAAAAATCAAAGAGAGATAAAAAAAAACGGGCCAAAGAAAAGAAGATGAGAGAAACCTTTGAAATTCCGATGCGGGATATCCAAACTGATTTGAATCTCGAGCGAAAAGAACAATCGCCAAAGCAATCATACCGATACGAAATCGACAACTCAAATAATTAAAGTGAAGATCGAAGTTCAGGCCGATTCGATGGCCCGTCTTCCAAAAACCTTTCCTATCTTCTTGTCTGAATTTCTTGCCTGAAAGACGCCGACGGTTACATCAAACTTCGGCAGAAGCATTGCCCAGGGGCGTCGGAACGTGCCCTTCCTTTTTATCCATATAATATATATTTTATATATAAGAATATATTTATATATATATGTTTGTGTCCTGCATGCTAGAAAGAAACTTTTCGGCTTTTGTACGATTCCGATGTGTGTATGTATAATACGTGTGCGAGTTGCTTGGCCTTTTTTCCCTCGAGTTTGACTCGCTTTTCGCTTTGAGAAGTGCGATCCGTGTGTGTTTCGATCGTTTCATGTCTAGCTTTGTGAAAGAAAAAATATTTTAGATTTTTTTTCGGTTCGGGACATTCTTAGCCTTCCTTCGGATGCGAGTTTTATTTATCCCTTGCAGCTATAAAAGTCGTGGCTGTTTTCGTTTAAACAAATCTCGGTCATTGAACTACTTTGTAGGCATATCATTTATGAAATATTTTTTTCTATATATAGAATGCATATGATTATTCAGCCGAATTATCAAAGCTTGAAAAGAAAAACGTGCATTTACAAAATACACAAAAACGTAGTCGAACTCATTCATCATCGACGAATATAACGCACAGGATCCCTCGCATCAGTTAAAAAGCGCTATTAATCACAAAAAAGAGAGATTATTTTACGGAAGAGCTTTCGCTCTTTTCTCCCCATCTTCTTCTTTGCGAGAAAATTTGCGAACTTCTTATTTTCTACCGTTTTCATTTTCGGCATAAAGAAAAACGTATCCGAGACGAACTCTTGCTGATTCTTGTTATTTTTTACGATACGATTTCGTGTAGGGGAACCCTTTCGCAAACATAGGCGGTCCAAGAAGAAGGCGATAAGTTGCGCGGGTTCCAGGTGGCGAGAGTGGACCTCGAGGACCCCTACAAGTCGGAAAAATGGCAAAAAATAGTATAGAGAGGGACTAGAAAGGACCCAGTGAGTGGAAGCTGGTCCTTCCTCAGAAGTGGGTCGTTTGAGGTCGCCGGCACGCATAATCGTCAACGATGGAGGTTCAGTCATAAAACCGAAAATAATTCCGAATTTAAAACTGTACGTGACGACGTACCCGACTTTCGGCATCGCGATAAGGCTGTGTTTTCACGTTACATTTTCCGATCGCAGAGTGGAAATTTACAATTATTTTCTATCCAAATGCGTCTCGTAAAAATTTCATATCGATTTAATGAATTTTATATTAATATTTTATTGAAAATCTATGATATATAAAGTTTTTGTACGTATGGTGAGGACGCAACCTTTTGTGTCCTTAATAAGGCCATCAGCTTCTGTGTGAGCTCTCGCTCGTATGTAAGGCTTAAAATTTTGAGTGCGTATAAAGCTCGTATTTTATTCGTCCATGATGCTTTATTTTGTCGTAGTCTGCTCGTGAAGGAGTTTTCGTTCATTTTTTTTTTTCGCTTCAATTTAAATTTGAACTTTTAATTAGTAAACTTTCCTTATTTTAAAGCTTCTAGGCTGCCGGAGTTTAGATTGCATACAACTAGGAAATTACAAGCCTATTTTGCGTCTTTGAATAAAAAAGTGTCGTTATCGCTTTTCGCTAAAATTTATTATTTTTATCTCTCACGATTTATCAGTGTTTAATATAGAATATTTTAGAAACGAATTAATTAGTATCACAGATAATTTTGATCAAATTCGCATTAAAGTTCGCTTCAAAGCATTTATCACCCGAGCGTGATTCTCCTTCTCGAAGTAAGTGTATTTGAAAAATGTAAATTTTAACGAATCGAAATTCAATTTACAGTCTCTCTCTTTATTTACTAATTACGCTGTCGACAATAAAGCAGATGGGAAATTTCTCATTATTCCTTTGACAAAGTATTTCGTTGCGAATAGTCAATCTGCTCCGAATGCAACAAATTTAAACGCGAAACACTAACAGACACCGTGATGGAGAAAATGGTTATCGATCCGAAAGCCGTCGCGAAATATTGACTTATACGACCCTATAGTAAATCTAAACAAACTCTGAGCTATAAAAAAAAACTTATATCTATATAATAAAATAATGGCAAGAACCCAGAACGACTTTGACGCTTCGGTCGCGGCGGTAATAGAAAATTATTCGAAAAGAAATTGAAATCTGTCGAGTGAGAAATTAGCCCTCGTAGGTCCGGCTGCAATCACGACCGTTCTTTTTCGTTTCAAACGCCCAAATTAAATATATTGTGTATATACCCATAGAAATATCGACAAATGAAATTTATAGAAAAAAAGAAAAGCGAAGAAAAGAAAAATACGACACTTTTCCCTTTCCGAGCTGTGGAAACGCTTCATTAGTTTTCGGCTGTCTTTTCAATACAACCGGTATCGAATTTTCCATTCCGGCGATCGCCAAAAACGTTGAAAATCAGCGAATTATCGTTTGATTTCGAATTAAGTCCAGTGTTCAATTCGTCGATTCTATAATTCAAATCTAAGCTTTATTAATTGTGCATAGTTGAATATGTATGAAGTGGAACGGTGAATTTTCGATATGCTCGATTCGAGTCATATCATTTACTGTGAAATTATACGGTGTGATTGTAGGGATATTAGGGTATTGATCAAAAAGGTCATGTCGTTTCGATAGATATTATACATTGACAGTTCTATCATTTTCTGATTATTGATGATGAAAGTTATCATTTGTAATTTTTTTCAAAGTTCAAATAATATGTTATTTTCGTAATGGCTTTCGACCTGTACTTTGAAATTCGAATCCTAGGAAAAAAGTATCAATCATTCCCAAATGATCATGAAAATTGAAACGACTTTCCGATATTGACTTTTAAATTTTCATTCATGATTATCGCGGAATTAAACAGAATCTCATAACTCATTCATACGACGTTAATTGCGAACGGAATTTATTGATTCGAACGCAATTATTACGTCAATAGTTGCGGTCAATTATTTACATACGTGGAAGGATTACCCCAAATTGCCCATTCGCGTTTTCAACGATACACCCCAATAGACAACACAAACCGAACCACGGCACCGTAATAAATACGATATTAAAATGTATGCGAGATCATCGCAGTCGTCGGTTATTGCCAATTTACTATCGTTTGAGTATAATACAGATATCACCCATGTGTCGAATAGAAAGAAATAATTCGGAAACAACGAACAAATTTTCCCCAGAACGACATTTATCACGCCCGAATAATGGTCATAAACGATTTCTTATAGGACACTTTCGTTTCTCGATCTCGTATATTTGTTTTAGCTACCGTTTTATGTATCTATCGTTTCCGATCGTGAAAGTGAAATTTCTTATGTCTATAGTCAGAGTTAGATTTACTATACTGAATAATTTACGTAGTTCTATTTTGAATTGCTGAAAAGTGATGCAAAATTTTCTTGGAAGAAACTGTAATTCGAAAATTTCCTAGGATGAGAAAAAAGTTTGGTCGTCACGCTTACACTTCTTTCTTTTATCTAAGAAGACAGATCACTATAATCATTCTTCACGTAGAGTAAATATGCATACCTGTATTACTCGGTGGTCTAAAACTCAATTTCCAAGTTCCATGCAAGTTCTGACACCTTCTTTCGCATCAAAGAGTATGCTGCTCTATAGTATATAATACTACACTTGGTTGATGAGAATTATTTAAGTCAATCTAAGTTTAGTCCAGCACCTGCACACGGAATCCAATTAAATTTGTATAGATTTGTTGACAAAACGTATCTTCTTGTATTCAAAAAATCTGGAATAGTTATGATAGTTATATTTGAACATTTATTATAGTATCATTATTAAAGTCTTTTAAATTTGTATTAAATTCATAAATTATTTATCATACACATATAAAATTTATGTAGTCACTCTAGAAAATTGAAATGTGTAAATATGAATTTTTAAATTGATTTATTTCATTTCGCTGTCGATATATTTTTTCTAATATTCATAGTGGATTTTAGTAATCAAAATATATAAAAGTAGAAATATCAAATATTTGGACTTTTACCATTTTAATTAAAAAAAAAATGTTTTTGATTATGAAACAAAACAAGGGATCAAATGACGCCTTCACATTATAGAAAATGTTCTGTAGAGTTTTTATGTCGAGAAAAGTGTCATTCTATATTCTTATGAAAGAGTTCCGATTGTTTTAGGACTTTGTTCGAAAATTCTATAGAATTTACCCTCTGATAAAAAATACCCTTTCATACCACCGTCTTTTGATGCAAATTAACGATAATTACCATTTTCTATCAGGTTACAACCTGTCGAATAAATGAATATGAAATATGATTTATAAAACGACAACGTGTTTAATATTTTCTTTTAGAAATATTGCTCGATATCGAAAAAAAAATCAATCTATTCAGCAGAGTACTTTTCACTTAATCGATCGACAAATTAGACTATTCATAAAATTTTGTAGACCCAGAGGTCGTATAAAATATTCGAACGCGAAGCAGAATATTCACATTTTATTATACGACGACATTCGAAAAGATTATACACACTTGTCGTGCAATAAATAAAAGCGAACAAAGCCGGCACGAAATATATTTAAATTTCCATTAAGCTAATTCGATTATCTCGTTGAAAACGCGAAACGCTTTTGTTCGGAATCGTCTACGAACTCTACACGTAAAATACGTCAATACATACGTACTATAATAAGGAATATATCGAAATCGAATTGCCATAATTGAACTCGAACATAATCAGTCTGCTTCCACAAAATCGACTTAGAGAATCGAACGTTCCCTTATTTAAGCGCGATTCGGAAAATTCGCGTGCAGCAATCGTACATTTTCCTAGATTATGCAAAGCAACGAATCGTTGTCGCCGTATTGTAAAGTTTTCAGGGCTCGGTCTTAGGTCATAACATAACATACAGTATGATATAATATATAAAGGGTTGACCGTAAAAACGGACCCGTTTTATGTCGGTCATTTCTGAAGAGGCCGACAAATGGCACTGGAAACATGTCGCCGTAAAAATGCCAAGAACTTTTGAGCTGTAACGTTACTCTTATCGGCTGTAAGTGAAATGTACGCTGCATTTTTATATACATTCTTTTTATTGCGTTTTTTTGCAGCTTGTGCTTCTCTCTCCTTCTGCGTCGGTTTTGTCCTCGGCTAGTGAATCTTTATTATTTCGCGAGGCAAATATAAATCTCTATTTAGGAGACACAACAGCGTCGTAGTCGGATTTCCATCGTTCGATATATTATATAATAGTACGCTCATAATAAGGCCTCAGAAAATATCCCTAAGGAGTGCTATTTTTGTATATGTATTATGCTTGATTTAGTTATTTTTTAGGGATGATGTACTCTAAATATCATTTTGAATTATGATTTTTATTATGATTAAATTCCTTTCTTTTATTTCAATAATCAGATATTTTTATAGACTTAATTTTCATTTTACAAATATTTCAATTATGATTAAACTTTAGTTCATTCTTTGAAAACTCAGTTTAGGTCGAATATAATAGGATAACCCTTCGTCTAAACCGATTCAAGTTAGCAATGAGTTTGATTGTATTACAAAAAGCCAACCGTGCGGATAACATCAATCAACAAATTCACCGCCGGATAGAAAATTTTATTTAAACCTAGCACAAATCCCATTTCCTTTTCATTAAAATTGCTGCAGACTCGAATTCCTCACGAGTCGTTTACAAACGCGTACGTTCATTGCATTATTGGATTTTCTCCCGCTGACCGCCCGTAATAGAATTCCTCTTCCTTATATACCTTTAAACGAAGCAAATATGATAATAAACAAATAGGGTCGGGTATAAATAAGGAAATAGGTTTTTGAACGTGACGCACGACTAAAATCATTTAGTATGGAAAATAACGCGAGCGAAGTGCTGCAAGGATTTTTGCGGATTTGGTGGAAGCAATAAAAGTCTCCTCTCGGCGAAAAGTCGCTTAGCTTTCGCTTATCCCGTTTGTTTTATCATACGCATAATAATACGTAAATAAGTAAGTCGGAAAATAAATTTTGTGGAAAAATATAATGTGGAAAGAACGAAATTTAGCCCCCCCCAGCGCGAAGTATATTTTTAAAGACGCTCTAAAGCTCATGAATTTTAGAATTATATTTTTTCATACATATTCAATTGTGATGAAGCTACATTTTTTCGTGATGGTTAATTAACATATGAAGGTTAAAAAATTCGTGTTTATAGGTTGCGAAAACATAATATTTTACACCCAATTATATGTGTTATTTTTATTCATTTCTGGAATCGAAAAAAATATCAAAATATAATATCTATTTTAATACAATGCCCACCACTCAAAATTCAATAAAATATTCAACGAAGCAAACATAAAATTCATCATACTTTCGCCGACCCTTTCATCACTCAATTTTTTATGAAAACGGCAGACATTATTTTAAATAATAAACATGAAAATATATATTTCACAATTTATACAAAAAAAAAACACTATCTAAATAAAAAAAAATACAGTAGAACATCGATTATCTAGATCTGCTGAGTTGTTGAATTTCACTGAATTTTCTTTTATAAAATCCCAAAAAAAATATTAATTTTAATACAAAAAAACAGTTCATTCTTAATGCTTTTCTCTATTTTTTATTTTCTGACAATAATATTTTTTTTCCGATTATCTTAATATTCAATTATCCACACAACATACTTTCATCCGCAATTAGTCCATATAATCGAAGTTCTATTATACAAAACTCCGCATGCATACCTAATGAATTTATTTTCAAAGAAACTAGTTTGAAATCAGATTTGGTCTTCCACATTTGAGCAGTTTTGTAACCATGGGTTCTCGATTAGAGCTGGTCAGTCCCTAAACCAACCATATTTACAATAAAAACCATCATTTTAAAAAATCGTCCCATTTTCGACATTCGCTTATATTGTCGTTGCGATCGCTTCGGTGTGTTATTTACACCGATTTTTAATATCGCTAATGCGGGATCGTAATTTCGCGATAGCTTATGCATATAACGAAGGGGCGAAATCTGCTTTTTATCACATTTAATACGTTCGCGTAGCATTAATAAAGCCCATTACCGGCGTATGGAAGCAAAGCCGCCCTCGAAGGGTCGATCGTAATGTGTACGCGTAATTTTGATTAAACTAAACCGTCGCATTAGATCCAATTAGCCAAATTACGACGCACGTGAATAAACTCGGAATTAAAAGAATTTCGTTCGAATAAACCCCAAGTTGCGGGACGATTATTGAATTTTGTTTACGTATCCAAATTGAAATGTTTTGTTTCAATAAAATTAATTGATTATAACTAGCTGATAGTATAGTGATGTAAAATTCCATATCGGGATTCTGTGTATTCATGATGCAAACTCGAGTTTGGTTAGATCTTGGCAAGAGTCACATGTCGTTTCTTTTAATTCATATGACAGCTCAGTTTTTTTTCGAATATTTGATTTATGAATAGTTTTAATTTTATACTTTACGAAATAGTTTCTTAAAATGAATCACCCTCTTTATTTGTGTTGATTAAATTTTGTCGTGCGCTTATATTACTTTTGGAAGTTTCTCAACTAGCGTTTGCTTCTTCACTTTTAAGTGAACAATTAATTTTAAAAATGAGTAAATATCTGTAATAATGATTAATCTAACTTTTATTTTAAATCATTGCATAAAGTATTGTCGTAGGTTGTGAGCTTTCACTATTGAACGTACCGAGTTGCATGTCGTTTTCAAATTGCATGCTCTATGCGGACACGCGTTCCGCTTTCGCGTTTATAGGCAAGGCAATGTATTATTTACGATTCGAATCGTTTTCGTTTCTGAGAATTCGAAGGTTAGTTTTCAGTCTTCATTTCGCGTCCGGATCGTTTCGATCGAATAGATTTGCATTGAGTAAACTTCTGAAAGCATCGAGCGAAAACGAATAGCTATACTTCTCTCTAAGTGATGCTTTGATTCAATAAAATTTCCGCTTCGCCGAATATTGATGTCGATAGACATTATAAAAATGTCGTTAGATTTATTTTTAATTCGACAAAGGAATGCTTATACAAAAAAAAATAATTTCATTCAAGAAAAATCTTTGTATTTTTTTCATTTGATTCTCAAAGAAAATTCTTTATATGTACAAAAGTGAATACCTTAAGAACGTGAATTTATTTTATACATTTTGGTTGATGCGCGTTTCATTTCCTTCGATTTTTCCCTCAGACGTATATGCGAAAAACCGAGCGAATATACGAACGAAGCATTTATGGCGGCATTTGTTTTTTATGCCACGTCATTTCAACTATCTGCCTTTGCCTCAATGAGCTTCTAGGATAAAAGCACGAAGCTTTACATTTCACAATACGAAAGAACTACAACATGTGCACAATGCACGGACACGATGCACCGTAGAAAATCTCCCTTCGAAACGCAATCGTGTATCGAATGCGAAATCGCACACAATTCACAAAGGAAAATAGCTTCGATTCTAGGAGCCCCCAAAAAACAAATTAAATCAAAATCCGTTGATAATTCGATTACGAAATTTGTTTGAAATTGCTTTCGCTTCCTTCACGGGATGCGGTTCCAGCCCAAAAGTCCAAGTCTATTATATTTTAATTAAGAAAAGGGATACCGGGTGGGGCTCTCGGAAGAAAGATACCGTCGTTTCTTTTCTGTGTAATAGCATCAAAAATTTTATGAAAGTCGAATAAAAAAGCGTCCGATTAATTCATGCGGAGAGCCGAGACTAAATTAAACCGAACGTCGTGCAAAAGTGAGTAAAGGAAAAAGCTACAGACGAAAGTCGTTGAACGAAACGAAAGAATCGCCGATGTTGTTTACGAAATCGTTTTCCAGATATTTCGACAACTCGTCGTAATGTCGTTATGTGAATTCCGCGAAAATTAACATGCGATGTTTCATATGTGAGGGAATTTGCGTTCATTCGATTACTGTTCAGGTATTTGTACGTAGCGATGTGAATCTTTCGAAATATTGTTATCGTCGTCGTTCCAATTAAATTTTGAACGTTTTTATTCCTTTACGTGCCTTATTGATGATTTCGCGTTTTCTCGTCTGTCTGTGTTTTGTTTGCCCAAAGTCTGAAGTGAACGAATCAATCTTAATGGCTTTATTGTTGGGGCTCTCAATTCCGCTTGTGTTATGTTCGGAGGCTGTCTGTAAATTGAATAAATATTCTTTTGCGGTTCTGAGAACAACTCATTATTATTGATAAACTTTTTAAGAACGTTTACAAATGAATTATGTTGTTGAGTTATTTATAAAACAAAAGATTCGCATCTTTGTTGTTCTTTCAGAGTAATCAAATTTAGTTAAAAAATCGTCTTATTTATTTAAAACAAAAAAAAAATGAAATTGGCAGAATATATTTCTTTAAAGTACTTTGTTATTTCTTGATATCTAATAATATGAAATGAAAAAAAATTCAAATCTATTATAACTAATTGCCTATTTATTATTTTAAGCACCATTATCTCCAAAACCGAGCGTTCAGCAATAGAAACAAATTAAAATGTAGTATATTTTCACACGTACGAAACAACCGTTTAAATTAATACTCGGAGTATTTGAGCCATTAAGTTCGCTTAGTGGCGACCGTTATAATAATATTTCATAACCTGGAAAAAAAAGGAAGAATCGTTTAAAGGTAAAAAGGCTACGAATGAAAGCGTTTAACTTCCTCTACCATTATCCTTGTTGACAAAATATAGTTTATAGCTTTTGCCATGGGGACGAGTGTCCAAAACGAACCACCCCTAGGTCAAATGGAATTAAGTTTTATTTGCGTAGTGAAAATTTTCATTTGTCCTTAATTAAGGATAGGATAAAATTGTTCAAATTATTTAATTTTCATTGGGTAATGAATATATTAATTCTATATTTAGTTTAAATTCGAATTTTCGAACGAAAGTGTGTCAGTATGTATTTAGGTATATTTAGAATTTCAATAAAATATTTGTCTAGAATTTAATTTTATATGTGTTTTTTTATATAACTGCTCTACTTTTTATTTCGTTGCAAAGTTTCTGTAAAGTTTTGAATGTAAATCTTTTCAGTTTTGTTTTTAAGTTCGATTTGTTTTGTCTTCAATGAATCCGTGGGGACTAAACTGTCTTCTTGAATTTACTTTCAAGGTTTACCCGGCCGTATTTTAAAAGAATTTCTTATATTCAAATTCAAACAAAAATCAATAATGCGAATGATACAAAAAAAAGCATGAAAATAAAAACAACAAAATATAACTATCATATTTTCACAATTGAAAGGAGCTATTGTATAAATATAACGATATTATTTGATGAGTTAATACTTTTCTCAGCAGAAAAAACTAAATTAATTTCAAAATTAGTTAAAACTAATTATATACTGCTATCAGTTGATACTGGAAATATCTTCTAGAAAATAATCAAATTAACATAAATTGTAAGCTAATTTTTTTCGAGTTTTAGCGCTACTTTGTTCTCGACATCGCGATAATGTCCACTTGATTAATTTCCCTTTCCTTTTAATTGAAATATTTGACTTTCTTAGTTCTATTTAGAAAAAAATCTCCTTAGGAATGCCAAATAAAAATTCGAAAAATTGATAAAGTTTTCGTACTCGTACGCAAATTCTCAAAAATAAAACTTCTTAAAATATTTACACACTTCTGATTCTAGTAATTTCAATAAAACAAAACTGAGTACCGATAGATAAAGTCGATAGCACAACAATAAAAAAAGAATAAAAGCGTCTAAGAGAAACTTGTGAAACTTTAAGAGTTAAAGTCCCTCTAATGCTTTAGGTTTCGATTGGTCTAGATAAATTTGCCAGTACATATATTTTTTCAGACAGCCGCAAAAAATCCCAGTTAATTCTAAAACGAACTACATTTCGATTCTTATTATACTTTTAACCGAAAAAAAATAAACTATCCTGAATTATATCACATAGACGAATCCCGAAAGTAAATAAAGGATAATTCGGCGGCGTCTCCTTAGATCGTGCTGTCAGTGATAATGTACAACAGCCGCACTTAACAAAAGCTGCAGCGCACTCAGGGAAAAAGTAATCAAATCAAGAATACCCCCGGTGAGGAAAATCACAAAAGCGAAAGATATTATACGAGTCGACAAGATATTGAAGTGGATGTCGTCGGCCACTGAGGTCCCGCGAACAAAACGCGCGGGACACTAAAAGCTGTCGAGATATTTTTGGGGGAAAATATTATAAAAAAAAATATGTACAAAAATGTGAAAAAACGAACGAAAAAAATCAAAATGGAGTCGTTAATTCTATTATACGTGTTTTGCATAAAATTTAGTTTTAGAATAGTGCGCAGTAAAAATGATAGTTGAATTTTGAATGCTTTCATTTGTATGTATGAGTCTATGCTCAATGATTTTTTTGTTTATTATTTTTTTAATTTGATTCATTTTTTAATAAAATATTGATACACATCGACTAATTTAAACTCATTGATTCAATAAATTTAATCTAATTGAAGACAGAATATTATTGTACATACAGAAAACTTAAATGTGTTAGGCATTATGTATAGAGCTTTACAATAAGTACACTCGAACTTTGACGGTTAATTACATACATTCAAATGACTAAGACACGATCTTTTCACTGCTTTTATTAATTAACCATAAAATCAAAGTCAGTTTACAATTACGAACTGTCAAAAATCTGTATTTACTCCGCAGATTTTGATTTGTTCATAGTTGGAAGACAGACTGAAACTCTATGGTTAATCAACTAAGGCAGTGAAAAAATCGACCTTAAATCTACAGTTGAACCATATTTAAATTATTTATAAACCATTAATCAAAGCCAAATTATATAAATGAATCAAATGAAAAAATATATAGCTCTATCACTTATAAGTTCATCTTATTTTACATATAATTAATTTCAAAAATCGAGCATTCTTAAAAAAAAAACTGTACAAATATGAAATATTTTATATTTCCAATAAATCCCATCATCAAACACGTCACGTATGAACCAAAAAAATACTATAATCGCAACCCGATACTTACAACCGACGAATGAAAAAAGGAACACAGATATCCATCAGGCCAGTACGATACATATTATACCTACACACAACGTGTTTTCCTCCTTCAAGGTTTTCATTATCCCGTTTCTCTTGTCGACAGTCGGTTGTCACGTCAGTCCTTTGTCTAGCACCGGTTTCCGTTAACTTTTATGTCTTTTCCTCTAGACAATGTGTTTCTATCACGACTAAGACGAAGACGACGGCCCTTCGGCGTATAGCCGGTGCAGTTCGCTTCCGCTCTTTGTGCAACACTCGATTTATTATTAAGCGACTTAGACATTCCAGTTTTTTGTAAAATGGTGTTATAATCTTCTATCTTCCGTATAAATAAAATTGAATGTATGTATTCAGCCGATAGTGTAAAGGTATAAAGCGTTTGTGTATGTCATGTCGATTCATTTTACTTTGGGATGCAAGGGTTCGAGTCCAATTTTAACGAGACACACATGTCGTTTTTCTTTGATAATTAATTAATATGGAGACTTGATTGATTTTTTCGAATGTTTGGATTAATTTGATTCGAAATGGCGATAATTTAATGCATTGCGAAAATGATCATCTCTTACCTTATCTTTTAATTAAATTTGATCTATTTATTGACACCTATGTGCGCTATAATTTACTCTCTGGAGTCTGCCTTACAGCTTACTTCTTCTCTTTAAAGTGAATGATATTAATTGATAAAATTGTGTATAAATGGATACAAATTACCTGTAAGTAAAAATAAGTCTGAATACTATTTGAGCCGTTCAAAGCTGAACGCAATTGACTCATTAAAGCAAGTCGAGGAAAACGATCAAACTTCTTTTGATTAGTTTTTCAATAATAATCAATTTGAAAAATATATTGAGCAGTACCTGGTCACAAGGTAGTATTGTATGAAAACATATTTTAATTTGAGTTTTATTGATACGTCCTAGCGGGAAAATGTTCCTTTCAGGCTTCGCGTGGAATCTCGTTTAATTTATTCATGATAAAAATCGATTATCTTTTCAGTATACATTTTTTTGTACGTAGTAAATTAATATTTTAATTTTTGGCTTTGCATATAGCTTAAATACAAAAAACATCTAGCAGATTATAAACTTTTTCATTATTTAGAAAGCCTTATACATAATTTAATAATTTTGTATGGAAAAAATAACGATTTTTTCATTAAGGTTACATTTTTTTTCGATTTTTCATTACTGAATCAAAGATGTTCTCTCCACTACCGCTATTAATGAAAATTTCATGAGGAATAAATATCTCATTATATCCGTTAAATAAAAGATTTTTTTTATTTGTTTTAATATAAATATATCATTTCATTTGTTGATATTTAATCAAAGAAACGTCAAAGTCAAAGCGGATAAAGTAAAAGATCGCTTCTTCAGCAAAGATACGCCTTTTCGTAATAATTCGTAATGAGCGCGTACACATTCACAAAATCCTTTTTTATATAGATACTTCATACATACATATATAAAAGTATCCTATTTAATTAGACGAATTTAGAGTATGAAAGCCTTCTTTTTTCCGTTTCGCTCGACGTATTTATATTTCGTAGATGAAAAGAATAGCACAATTACGAAATTTACATGACACAAAAATGACATTCAAAAGCCGCAGACGAATGAAATTTCGTTGGGTTTCGTATAATAGAATCAAATCTCGAAATAATAATAACACAATCTCGGTCGGGTCGAGTGAGATGAATGTTTGAAACTTTAACGTGGATTGTGTTTTTGCAAGACACGTAGTATTGTAGGTGCGTGTTATGAAAAAAAAATGTAAGTCGTTACGTTATACGAGCCAAGCGTGCTTTCGTCTCTCTTAACTACGATATTATTACATACCAGAGGAGAAAAAAGCTAGGAAAACCACGGGTAAAATTCTACCGAACAACACGGTGATGATAAATAACATAATTTTCAGCACACTCTCGCCAACGGATAATGAGCTTAGCGCAGGCTTTTCCAAACTTTTCACTTTTTCATACTAAACTATTAAACTTTTTGCAAAGTATGAGCTATGAATTTTCATGATAATTTTGAAAAACATCAATTTTTATTCTACTTTTCATTTTTTTCCCCAAAACTTAACTGTCTACTGTAAGTGTATAAAACAATATATAAAATTCATACGAAATATTTTAAAGTGATTTTTTATGGTTTCTCATATTCATTACATGAAAAATTTTCGAACATACTTTCACAGTTTGGAAAATCTCGCTCGGCAAGAAGCAACGTGCACAAGTTTTGAAAATCGGCCCATAAACGAAATTTATCGGAATACATAAAGTTAAAGCGTCTCTGATTTCATTGCGGATTTTTTTTATCACTGTGCCGAAGTCTCCAACGTCTATAAAATATTTACCTGGGATATCCTTAATGAGTTTCGCTTTCTACACGAACTAGATAGAGCGATATTCGATTTAATCGAGCGACGTGAACACCCAACGTACATACGCTTTCTCGTATATCCATCACAACGTAAATTGTGTGAGCCGGGAGATATTGCTTTGTCGTACGTTTTCATCAGGCCCTAAGCGAAATTTCCATATTTTTCGGTCGTAAATTCGTTCAATTTAAATATTTATTAGCTTTAAAAATTCCAGGGGCAACCCACGTACTTTCTGTAGCCATAAGCTCGCACACGCAAATTAGTGAAAATTCGATTCGAACGACCGAAGTACCATAAATCAGATCGTTAATCGCAAAGCTTCGTGTTTATTGTTTGTTACGCTAACGGGCCTAGAAATTGGAGATTTCAATTAGAATTTTAACACTTTAATTGCGCGTAATTCGAGATCTTCTCGGTCGCGTGTAGTTTTCTATGTAAATGTCGTTTGTGTGTTCCGTTCTCGACGTATGTATGTAATGAGTCTTATAAATTCTTCGAGCTTAGAGCTTTTGTCGCATAAAAATTCATATATACGCAATCCTGGAATAAATCCTTTGGGTATTATGTATTAATTTATGTAGGGCGATTAAGCCGATTATTAACAATATGTTCAATGGCGGTACACAAAGGATTCGTTGGACCTTCATCCTTAATGTAAATAAATGGAAAAATGATTCATTCTTTGTTTATTAAAAAAATAATCGCCACATCAAAAATGTATAATATTCTCTTTAACGATTCATCATTATTTACATTTTTAATTACTTTGCACACAAAATGTAATTTACGACTCCAGTCTCACAATGAACGTACATAAGTAAACATTTCATTATCGTAAAATATGAAAGTTTAATAAAATCACATAATAAAATATTTCTTTTTGATTATATTCGTATAAGAGGCGGCTTCATAAATTCCTCTTCGTAACAAAGAAAAAATTGAATAAGTTGAAAAGATTCTCGGAAGCTATAGAGAAAAAGTAGTGAAATAGAAAAATAGATAAAACGATATGGCACCAACCGATCACTGCCAACTGTGAGTAATTGGAAAACGTTCCCAGCAGCACTTCTCAACTGCGCGGTTTTCCCTCGCATTTTCCAGACAAATACCTTTTTGTTTTCTAATAAAGTGATATTAACTGTTAACTCTCCAATCTGAAACTTATATAAAACATTTCTCAAACCGAATATCATTCCAACTGTAAAATTGGACATACCATTTTTACGCCATTCGCATGTCGTTCGCATGCAAGCATGCCAAACTCACTCCGCATTGCAATATATCAAAAAACGAAACACAAATCATATTCAGATGCAAAACGAACATTGAACAGCCCGTCTCGAAATAAATATATAAGCCGAAACAACGGCATCAGGCTTTCGATACTTCTTCCCCTTATTACGTATGTATGGGCGAATATCGAGCCGGGGAATATATATTTCGCCGTATTATTGCACTAGTTCGAATTATTCCATACACGTATAACATTGTGGACCGAATGCAGGCTAGGAACGAATACTTAGGAGAAATGAGGTGAAAGCTTGAAGAATGAAGGGACTCCGGTGACTGATGCCCGGCGCAAATCCTCGGCTCGTGTTCGCATCCTCTTTGTTCCTTCCTCCTTCGTCCGAAGGCTTTTTTCCCTCTGCGTTTTATATCCATGTGCATTCGCTCTTTATACGTTTCTTGTGTACACGTATTATATAGTATATGTCCGTCTGTTCACAATTGCTAATGTCGGCCGTGTCTTTCTCCACACGTACGAGGATTTCAATTGTTCGCGCGCGACGCGTTATCAAATAAATCGAGCGTGAGGAAACGCGACTCGCTTGTATAATATTGCGATTTTTCTTAGGGACGAGACGCTGAAAAAAATTTTTTTTTCGAATAGATCGAGTTTTATTTATATTTTCTCGTCGTCTGCCGTCAAATTTCGAGTGTTTCTTTCGATGAGGCTCGGTGTTTTCTTCGCGAAAGTTTCGATGGTGTTTTGATTTCGTTCGATGTTTTAATTCTGGTGAGGTGTGAGATGAATTCATTTGGTGAATCGGTTTTTTTTTCATGAATAATGAGTGTCGGTTCAATGTATTATAGAGGGATTAAATCAGTTTTTTTTTTTCGTATCGAGCGGATTTCCTTCGAAATGCATCTATTCATCTAGAATATAAAGGGACATCATTATTCTGTTTTATACATGTATACGATCCACATAATACGATTCAAACTTCTCGAATATCAAAGGGATCCCGTATTGAATAATACATTTTATTAATTTACATCGAACACAAACGAAACGCTAACAATTCCGCTAGAGAGAGAGAAAGAAAGATGTTTGTTCGTAGCGCAAAATGAGTTTTCAATACAAACATAAACACATGCCGAACGCGGAAGGGAAAAAAAAGGCACTAAAACACAAACGTTTTCAGGAACCGGAAGATGACACAGGGACTTTTTACGTACGAACGCCGCATGTTCGCATGTTTGACGTTTAATAAAATAACACAGATTGTGGACAAAAAACCGACCTCGATAAGCGCTTTGATGAGTTTTCCAGAGTTTTCCGGAAAATTCCAGCACGTGTGTGTGTTTGGAAAAAAAAAGTACGCCTTTTTTCAGTACTAGCGTCCTTGACACGGTCTCGGTTAGTACGTGTCGAGTTGCGCACTTTAACTTAGGCTTAGCCGGTAAGTTAACCGCCTTTTTGACACTTTCGTTTATCGATTGTGTACACACTTTTGTAAAATATTCAAATTTTGACTATTTTTATCATAGTTAATTTTTTTTTCATCAGATATGTTCTGAAAACGCGCGTTAATCGAACGCAATTGTCGGTGACATTTTTTTTTGGTATTGGATCTCGTTTTTATTTTCATTATTTTACATTTCGGTTCGATTGTTTGCTTTTTGCGTATGCCATGTTATTCTGACTGGACGCGTTTTTCTGACGCTTGAGAGTAATCTCAAATTTGATTTTTGTCCTAAGCGGGATATTTCCGTGTCGTGCGTAAATTGAATACAACCTAATCCAGAAAAAGGTTCTGTCTTTGTTTGTTTATTTAGGGCGTATATCTGAATATTCTATCATTTTTTTTTTAGTGAATAGATAAATTTTTGCAAATATTTTTCTTATATTTTCATGAAATATTGTTTTTTTGTAAACATACAAATTTTAATATCCGGGAAACAAAATGCTTACGTTGAAATAGTTTCATTTACATCGCAATTTTTGACGTTAATGAGTTCCTTTGATGTTACTCTTACTCTCCTGTAATATTTATATAAAAATATGAAAATGCTCTCTAATTAAGCGGAACTTAATTTTTAAATGAAGTACGTTAACTACGAAAAGCGACGTTTAAAACTTGCTTCATAATTATTATCACTCTAATATAATATATGTGACTTATCGAACAGTTTTTCTCTAAAACCGCAATTTTCTTTTTAATAATAGCAACACCTCTATTGTTACGATTTTCATTACATATATTTTACCGAAACTCCGGCCATAATATTTTGGAAAATTTCCTGCGATTTCAACATAATTATATTATATAGGTACATAATTATGTTAATAAGTATCGCGTACAAAATGTGCGGGTGTTTGAAGTTGGAAAAATACCTTTATTCTCGTGTTCGGCCCTTTTACAGAATATTTCCACATAAAACGGTATCAAATTCTTTAGACGACCTTTTCCCTATACCTGACCAACTATGAATAAGGGACGACGATATGACGTATAACCTCATCAGTGTGGAAGGCTTTTTTGAATGTAGGATGTAATTTTTCCAAGTTGAATGAGTTTTTCGATTTTTTTTTATATATTCTATAAGTGTGTATATTGATCGTATTATTCGAATATTTCGATGTGTGTACGAAAAAATATGTGAAATTAATTCGTTTTTCGATCGCGTTTCTCTGCAATCTATGTGAATAATTAGCGCGTATATTTCGGCACTTTTCAACATTAATATCGAGTCACGAAATTTTCGCTTGTCTGGTCCGTAACTTATGCAAGATAAGAGGAGTTTTTAACGACTCGATTAATTTTAATTAATACGTGGACACGTGATTCGAGAATTTTGAGCGGTTTCTTTCCCACAAACTTCCGCCCTACTTTAACAACGATTCCCTTTTGTCTCCTAACGGATTAAATAATACGTCGAGTCTATTTCGGTCCATCCTCGGAGAATGTATATAACAATTTGAGTGGCATTCGCGTGCCGAGGGGAGCTTTTGCTAAAGCTCTCACGTGGCCATAATTAGTGGCGATCTCTTGGCGGATTATTTGGTAACACTCTAACGTGAGTTTCTCTCTCTTGTACTTTGCGCCACCTGCTGCAGGTTGCGGAACGTGAGCCACAAACTTGCGATTGTTTCAAACGCTTTATCCACTCTGTGACCCAAGAACACGATGCTCATTTTTCTGATATTAAATTCCTGCACACAATAGAAACGTATAAGCTCATTCGTACAATGTATTAGCTGTGTCGAATTAAATCTTTGTCGGAATCGTTTGTGAAATATATGAAGGGCGACTAATATGGGAACGTTTAAGTTTTAAGCGTGTATGAAAAATAATCAACATTCTTGAGAAATAGATAAACGACGATGACTGAAAAATTATTTTTTCATGTGTATCAAATATGGAACAGTGGTGTTTTAAAGTATATAAAGTAAAATAATCAAAGGGTGGTAAATTTAGAATATTGTATTTTATTTCAAATTAACGCGTTTTCAATCTAAAGCAATAATCTCATAATATATATTAAACAAAATATCACACTTCAAAGCTGATATTGTTAAAAAAACCTAGTAAAATTTCAATCTTCAATATTTTAAGACTCAATGTCGATCCTGTTGTTTTTCTATTTATATTCTAACAATAATACTAATAATTAATGATTTTATGCAAAATTAGCAGATGATCGAAACTGTAAGTGATAAATATTGCGATGTTCCATATTTGTTGCATGTTTCATATTTATCGCTCTTCATATATCTCTATCGAACGTAATGATGCTTTTTCCGTAATAAAGCGATCGGAGCTCATTTTACAACAGTTAAACTGAAACTCCACATAAATCTCGGCAAATAATAGGACACTCCAAACGAAACAATCAACGCTTTAACAATCCAGACAGCCGAAGAGAAGAGAACACGACAGTCTCGAAGGAGTCGTTTACCCCGCGCTCGCAAAATCAATTGTTCCACATCGAAATCTAGAAGTGCCTTCAGCTCAGACGTCGTATCCTCGCCTCGGAAGCACCTAGATCAACAATGGCCTCCGTTGTCCCGCAAGAATTCGGCCGCTTTCTAATTCGTTCATTACTTTTTAGTGACGCCGAGGGAGGGATGCCACCCCTAAAACCCACCCTTGCACCCAAGCTAGGGCGTAATAGTTTTCCTCGGGAATAATATAGCCGTGCCTTTGCGGTGGTAGGAATTCTGACCACGTTCCGGGCATTTCGTATTAAAAGCCCTCCCGTGTCCGAAGGGGTGCCCCGCCGAACCAATGACTAAGGTTACTTCTTCGACCCTCATTCTTGGGGTCTTTCTGAATGATGGATTAGAGTGGAGTACGGTTTGCAGTCGCCGATGATGACCGCTGTGAGTTGCAAACGAATTCGAGAAAGAATGAAGCGGTTTCGTTCATATATTTATACATGTAAAAATCTCATTGAAACATTCAGTGTACACACCTCTGTGTGAAACTTTCAACAGTCTCAACTCGCAAAAGCAAATTGACACTTTCATCTCAAAGAAATAGTCATTACGAGATATAGAAACGGCGTATAAAAGCGAAAATCCGTTCACTCGAACAGGCAAATTCTATGCGCAAACAGAAGCGACCCTTTTTCGAACTATGGGAAGCGCAAAGTAGAGGAATACCCGCGTCGAACGAACGCGCTAATCAACCATCAAAACCAAACAATCCGAGTCTTTAAAAGCTTCCGCGTCGAATTTAATTTTAATGATTGCATTAAAAGCGTAGGTCGAAGCTGGCGGTGCTTGCACCGAAGGAGGATTAGCGCTCATACGAGCTCGGAATATATTCCATTAGCATTCGACGGTTGTTCAAACACACATAGGAGAGAGAGAGGCTAAGTCCTGCCGAAACTAATACCGGGCAAACATCAAATGTCGCAGGATCAGGTATTTGTTTGCATTGCGTGTGTGTGTCCTTTGATGGTCTCAATTGGTCCACTTCGGGTTTGGTGTCACATGTCGAGGAATAATAGGTGTGTCTCATAAGTCTTGAATTTTTTTTTCAAGCCAATTCTAATAATATTCATAAAATAAGTCAATATTCTTCATATTGCTTTTTATGGGAATCTTTACAATTTTTTTACTGAGTCTTGCTCACTTAATATGCCTTCTAGGAAGTTGCGAAGGAACCCTCTTTTTAAGCTATTGACGCAGTCATTTGGACGTCTTCAATTAAAAAAAAAAATGGAATATTTCAAGTCCGTTTTTTAACTCTAGGAATAAGATGATAATATCTTTAGTTTAAAATTTTAAGTTTGTGAGTCAGATAAAACTATGGAAGTCAAAATTCCAAAATATTACACGACACCAATATTCCTTGTACTCGTTTTAATTTGGTCTCAAATGAAAATTACATTGAATCGTCTATTTCACCTTAAATTATATTCAAATCTAGCTAATTTTACATAAGTTATAAATATGAATATTCTACCTTTCCAATTGCTCTTGTTGAATCTAAATATAAACTTATTTCACGACTTGTGGGACACTCCGTGTACGATATAATCATTAACGAGAAATCAATCGTGTCTGACTGGTGAATCGGTGTATTTATAGTGTAACTAGGTCATCTTACGAGATGGTTATGGATATGTTACTAGTGCGTGTATAAAAGGGTGGGGTTTCCTTTATTGTTTCCGTTGTTCGGATCGTCGCCGGATGTTTCTAGCTCCATCTTTCGCGAATCGAGAAAAGTGTAATTTCGGACGCTCTAAAAGGCGGGGTTAATTTTCAGCGCGAATTTAATAGATACTTCTGCTCTGAAATGCTCTTTTGTCGTAATCGCTCGTTAAAGGGAATGGTCGAATCGTGACACAGTTGTGAGAACGCTTAAAAGACTTACAGTTTGTCTGAAGTATCGAAATTCAATGTAGTCTAATGTCTTATCGTTGCTTGGACGTAGGTATAAAGACGTTGCTCAATTTGAAATAATCGAGAAATGAAAATTTCACTATAATTATATTACAATTTTTATTCAATTAATTGTATACACTTTTTATTTTTGGATATTTTACGATGCATACATACATAGGTGTGAGCTTTTAAATAGACATCTTTTCTTTCTATTCAATTATTTCGTATATAATAAGGCATTCTTGTGCAAATATTATAATTTAATTAAAACACAAACGAGAGTCCGATTCAAATTCGCGTTCGCGCGTTGATTAATATTTCAACGATGCGGTAATATAACCTGTCGTTGACATCGACGCCGTGCAAATTTATTCCGGGATGTAGCGTTTTCGAAAAACCCCTTATTATTTAGTCGCCCGTCGTGTCGTGTTACTCGACCGAATTTCGTTTTCAACGTATAAATTTACATCCAAATTTCACGGTCGACAATTTCAAAGTTCGAATCTTTTTTACCCCGAAAAAAAACCCGAAACGTCCATTTCACATCCGACTGCGACAAAAAAAATAAACTACATTCGAATCTTACACGAATTTTGATGTTATTTTTTTAAAAGAGTCTCTTTTCGGTGAATAGGATCACTACGCATTATATGGGTCGAGGGCTTGAAAAAATTTTTAAAAACGTCCCGCCTTCGGCGACCCTCGGCGGGAAACTCATTCATATCAATGGGTCTGAAGTGAAAAGAACACTTTTTTTTTATACGTACGTATACAAGAAATTATATCGTTCGTTCGTCGATGGGAGCAGAACCGCTTTCGTTCGAATTGTAAAGGTTTTCATTTGTATTATTCGCGTTTTTTTATTGTGTGTGTTTGTTCTTTGCGAAGGGAGTTTCAGAATGTCGTCGCCTGCGGTGCGTCGCTCGCAGATTGCCGCTTTCGAAGAGTGAAAAAGCGTTTTGCTGAAATTCGGTTTCTATGAAATATTTACTCGGTGAAAATCGAAAGACATGGTAACTTTTTTGCGGTTTCGGCTTTGCGCAAAAAATTTTTCCTCTCGCGAAAACAACGCGGTGAATAAATCACGTATGCGCGGAGTAAGCCACTTAAAAAATCGCCTTTTTCCACTCCCCGTTTTGAATCGGATATTTTTTTTTTTTAATCTAACCGAAATGAACCGAATTTAAATTAATTCTTAAGTGATTTATGTTTTAGTGAGGTTTCGTGATTTACACTTATTGAAACTATTTGTAAAAAATCAAATTTCATTACGAACTGAGAACAATTTATTATTTCAATTGAAAAAATCTCTTCCGTTCTAGAAATGTACTTGAATTAATTTTTTGAGCCACATCAAAATTTTGATTTATTATTAGATGAAAGTGAATACATTTTGAAATGATTTTCATTAATATTTATTTTGTGAACGACTTTTATTTATTTGAAAAGAATCCTAATAAACTTTCGTTAATATTCTCAAATAATTTTTATATAAAATCTGAATATAGATTCATTATTTTTTTTATCAAATCTTCGGCTTTGCTTTACTTTTTATATCTATTTTCGTACTGCGAAAATGTATAACACTCTTCAAAAAATTATAATGGAGAGAAATTTTTATTTATTTCTGATATGAATCCTTGCAAACTTTCATTTACGCATTCAAATTATTTTTACATAAAATCTGAATATAGATTCATTATTTTTCCCATTTCAAACTTCAACTTCCAAACATATTTTTCATCTATATTCACACCTTAAAAACATTCCCAAATATCAAAAAAAAAAAAAAATAGAAACCCTCAAAAATCCAAACTAAAATCGAAACCAATCAAATCAAAACCGATCTTAACAAGCAAATCAACACGTCCCCACACAACAAACCCCTCGAAAGGAAACCGCTCAGAATCGCACCGGCAAACTTTCCACGGTTTCGAATCACGAATTCATCCCCCATAGGGGGTTTCACGGGGTCCATGGGGAGACTTGGTTCAAGGGTCAGCCCCAGGTGAGCCTGAGGCCTAAACGGCCCTAACGAACGATCGATTACCCGAATATTCGCCGCCTAGTTTGCCCTGATGCGATCACGTATGCAAATCGTGACGACGACGGGATCAAAGCGCAATTTGATCGCCCGAACGCGCCGATTCCGCGTCCGGATTTCGGCAGGGGCTAAATGTCCCGTGTTTCGGTTTAGTGTAGGTGATGCTCAACTCAAACGAAGGATGTTTTGTCTTTTTCAATCGATTGTTGTCTCGATTTTTCATGAATAGAATCTATGTGTATATAATAGCGCTAATTTGTGTCTATGTGTCTGTGTGTCCGGGTAACGCTCCGAAACTGCATTGATGTTATATTCAACGAGTTGATCGCTAGTATATTAGAATGATGTTATATTAGTTTTTTAAACTTTAATATAGTGTAAAGAACGTGTATCTATTTGAAAAGTTTCATTAGAACGTCGTACTTGAATTTTTTACCAGGTCAGAGAAGGTAGTTGAAAAATTAAGCAAATTCCATACAACGCATGAAACGTCATTTGAAAAGTATCGTAATAACCTATAACAACTAAATTTTACAAAGGGCACAATGACCTTTTTTATCGATATTGAGTCAAGAATCATTATCTGTACTTAACTTAATTTCAATAAAAAGATCTCTTGTGCCCTTTGTGAAATTCAATCATCATATGTATATGTAAAAATTATTAATAAAAAATAGTATTTTCATATGATAGGTTTGACATCACTGGATAAATCCTTCTTGAATGCTAAAATCTATGGATCTTTATTGTTTGGGTTTAATAGATGGTTGTTTGCGTTGGAGATTTTGCGAATCTATGTATGTGTTTTTAATTCACTTAGCTAATATTTTCATTTATCACATGTGCCCTTTGCTGTAACGGGTATATAAGTCTACTCACCTTTGTTCTGAGATATTATTTTTTGTTGTGTTTACGACTTTGTTAGATACTTAGTAAAAACCAATTGATATCACACTAAGATATTTTTTCGATTTCTCAAAAAGTTCAAAATTTTCAAGTAAATTATAAAAGCTTTCATTAATGTGAACTGAAAAAAAAAATAACTCATTTATTTCAATTTGTAAACTTATACTATGGTTACAATAAAGCACAAAAATCACAACATATGTTTACGTAAGTTGTTATAACTCATTAAAATACCATTCTTCAGTAACGTTTTAAGCATTCTTACCGCAGAGATTATTTCGAAATTATTCGATTTCAAGGAAACAAACTCGATTAAAAATTTCCACATGTTATAACCCATATGAAAAGCGGTATTTTTTTTTTCAAAACATACCACGATTGAGGTGGACGAGCAATAGATTGCCGTTTCGCTTATCGCGAAGGCGTTCCGCACAAACGCTCGATTTTTCCGGGCCGCCTGTCGTGTAACTGATCGTTTCGACCTCGAAACTAGCAAATACGATATTGCTTTTGCTTACTTAAAGAAAATGAGTTGTTTCTTTCGTTCTTGAAGAAGCCTCGTGTTCCAAATGTGACATGTCGATCCGCTAAAACACCTATTACTGAGCGCACGCCCTCTTTTTCATATGCGAATCGAAGACGTGAGTAAATATCGTCCGAATTCGATTTACTTTCTTTGCAGTGATTCGTTGATTTGATATCAATTTATTTAATATTAATTTGTTCTATATAGTATAATGAAATTTTCAGACTCATAAATGTATAAAAATTATAAAAAAATCAGCTCTTTCGTTTTGAAATATATTTTAGGAAAATTTGATTTTTATCTGTCCGAAATTGCTAATCAATTGGAAAAAACGGTTGATTTTAATCAACAGTAGATCTGTGAAATATTGCGGAATATTTTCGTGAAAGCTACGAAATGAGTATAATTTCTAACTTCGTGTATAAAATATGCAAATTTGAAGGTGGAGAACACGTGGGGCGGCCGGTTAAATTCAATTTTTAAAAAGACCCGCTTACCATTAGCAGCAAAGCAGCGTATATATTAATAATGTTGAATTATGAAATAAAAATTCGCGTTTCAGTAGCGAGTTTCAGCTATAAAAATGCACGAGTAACCATGAAATTTTCCTGTAATTATGCGATCGAAGATACGAAATGCTTTCTCTTCTTTTGCACAACACGTACAGTACGTGTTTACATTTTAACTCGTATGCTTAATTTTTTTCTGTAAAACTCTTTCGTATTTTTTTTCTACTCTCACCACGTATAAACGTAAAGGGAAGAAGCCAATTTAGCCAACGAGTGGCACGTTCTCTATTAAAGTGTTCTTCTGAGCTTTTCCTGTTGAATTTCTGAGAAAAACCATATCGTTTCAGCGAAACGAAGTAGTCCAAATTTCTCGAAGGGTCTCCGTGAAATCTTTGTAAAGATTTCGTATAATACACATGCGGCTTTTAATTAAAACCTTTAAATATGCAAAGGCGACCGACTTGCACTTGCCTTGTCGAATATTAATGCACTCATTTATAAAAGAACAATGAATAATTTCAAGCTCGAAGGCTTTCGCTGTTTTTCCAAATCGAAAGAATTTTCATATTAAAACCCATTTTAATTTTTTTAAAAATATATTTTATAATGAAATTAGTTCACACTTTTTATAACGGCGGCTCTAATTCAATTTCTCACACCGGCTCGGCTATACACTGTGAATTTTAAATGTGTCCATTAGCCAATTTTCGGGATGAAAAATGACAAACCGATACGAATCTTATCGTTCCGAACTCACAGCGAATTGGTCAAATTAAAATTTGCCATATTAATCACCCTTAACGGGGGTCGGGCATTTTAGCGCCCGCCGGCCATTTGTGTTGGCTCGCCAACGTTTAATTTAACAGCGAAATTTTAATCGACGATTTAACGACGAAAACCACACGTAACGACGACAAGAGGGCGAAGCTCTAAAAAATCGAACGCCGAAACACAAACAGTCGTCGAAAAATTACAACGAAACCACAACAAAAGCAGGGCTGAAATACGAAACTCGTAATTATCAAAATTGATCATTTATTTTTTTTTGATTTTTTAAATAATATACTTCATACGACGACTTTACAAAGAGCACAAGTGACCTTTTTTATTGATATTGAGTTATGTACAGAAAATGGTTCTATATATACATATATATAATACAGAACCATGTTCTGTACTTAACTCAATATCGAAGAAAAAGGTCACTTGTGTCCTTTGTGAAATTATGCTGTTATATAAGTGATTGAGGTTTTGGGTATATGAATACGCCATGTGCAAATATTGAGTTATTTGTACACGTACCGTGTGCAAGTACTGAGTTATATGAACACGTTGTACTTTTGCGTATGCTTTCATTGAATATTTATATAGCTACATCTTTAATTTTAAAGTCCAATATATTTTTTTTATAATCAAGTCAGATATTAAATCATTGAAATTTACTTATATATTGAAAATTCATTAACTTGAGATTGAAATCGTATTTTTTTTTCAATCGTTTTCATAACCCTAGCTAAAGCACAGTAACAAAACCGCCATAAGGGAACGAACCGCGAACGGCCGAACAATGTGTGTTCACGGTGGGCTTATTTTTTTACTGAAAACACTTGGCAAACATGGGGCAAAGGGCACCAAACAACACCGCAATTAATCATCTTTACGCTTTCGTAATTTATTACGAACAAACGCGGGACACAAAAACCGACCGACCGAACGAAAAAAGAATCCGCCTTGCGACGTGTGTTTGTAAATATCCGATCGTAGAACACCGTGGATATATTTCGTCACAAACTCGCCCCGTAATAAATCTTGCGATTTAATTTTTCTTATGGGTTTTCATGGGGTCGGCTCATTGTTCGCATGTGTGAAAAGAAAAATGTCCGTCGGAAAATTCCAGGTGGGCGGGTTTTCTCATTACGGGCCCCGGAAAATCCTCACAAATGTAACGCGGGTAATTTACATCTGGGAAATTAATTTGACGTAAATTATGTTCGCAATAATGGACGTTAGAATTTAATAATGTGCGCTGTTCAATATGTGCCTAACTACGTGCTATCGGTGTGTAAACTGGAACGAAATAAACTCGACAGTTTAATTGTTCGTCGAGCTCGAATACGTAGTTTCGTTTTTGAGTTTTTACTTTTCACAAACAGTGGCAAAAGTGTAAATAGTATTTGAATTATTGCGCTTATAAGCATAAATATTTTCGTTTGTAAATTACACCCTTATCGACGTTGTAAATTTTCAGTAACGAAATTAACCGTCCAATTGAAAAACTTGCACGACTACACGGGAATTGCGTGAGATTAAAACTAACCAAAAAGAGATTTATTGCATAATACGCTTATAATTTTTGATAAATAACATTAAAACAACACGTACAAATTTCATTATTCATTTTACTACTGTGACAAATATTATTATCAACGAATTTTTTTAAATAACGAAACCTTGTCTTATAATTTAATTCACACTTTTCGAAATGATTATGATTAAATTTTAAAAAATCAATTATTTTTAACATTATTAAACTAGTTTTTGTGATTTGGCGTTACTCAAGACTCTTTGAAATTTAAACCAATTGATAACTGTTAAATAGTATTTCCCGTTTACGCAATAAATATAGTTTTGTATTTAGCCCGTACATATGTTAATACGTATTCACTGCAACTGGGCTACAAAAAGGCTGCTTTAAACTTGTCAAAATTTCACCGTTAAAGTATCATACGTTAAGGAGTCTATGAAGAATATACAGTAGATATATCAATAGAATTCAGTTTTTTTATATAGATAGATTATTGAGGTGATTTTCAAATAAGAATATTTCCACTGTTTTTCTCGGAAACTTTTCCAATACCGAAACGCGTCTGATAATGCGTTCGCCACAGCATAATTTTTCAATTTGGCCGAGTAAGTTCTTCTAATGCTCAATTTTCTTTTTTCGCGCTCAGTTCAACGGTCTTAACGCTGTGAAAGTCGTCCATCTTTGACTCTAGAGATGTCGTGATTGCCATGTCACGAGTTAAAATTTTTAAAGGAAACTTTTTCCCCATTGCTCGAAATCCCGGCTTGTCAGCTTCCCGCTCAGTGAATTTAAATTACATGGAAGCTTTTAAGCTCCGCATCTTTTCCGCTTATTGTGATTTTTTTTTTGTTATTTCTCGTCGCTGAGAACATTTATTATTGAAATAAAAATGTATTTTCGCGAATTGCGAAGTGGATTTGTGTGCGAGAGTATGATATATTTATTATTGTCGCCACATTTCGTACGGTGACGTTTATTACTTCGAAGAAAATTATATTCAATATTCAAGGACTCCTTAAATTTATTTTTAAGTAAACCGTTAATGTTTATATTTGAATAATTTGTATTGTATCTCGACGTTTAATAACAAAATCGATGAAGCTCCTCGTTTACTGTGATGTATGAAATTCGCTAAGTGCGCAAAACTTCCTTCTGCAATTTTAATTCTCGGACGGGTTAATCATGTCAGAATAAAGACTTGTAAAGGCAACCTCAATGAATTTCGCTTTCTTTATATATAACAGTATTTAAATTATAATTTATTACACTTTGCATCGCAACAATTAATCATTTGAGGCTTACAAATGATTCAGATCTAAGAAAGTTATATGACAGCTAATTATCGTTCTGCAGATTGAACTTGTGAACTATAATGAATTATTACGTAAATATTTCAACTTTTGTGTTTTATATATCCATATTTAAAATATATATTTTCATTGAATATAATATATTACATATGATAGAAATATCAAATTCATCTTTCTATTTATATAAAAAAATTGAATTGACATTTAGACAATGATCGCGTGACATAACCGTCAATCTCATATCATTTCAGCTATCTAACTTTGATCAACAAAATTGACTTAACCGCAAATTACTTTTGATTTATTTTTCAATCAAAGTAACGCCTTTTCTTAAAATAGTGAAATGTTTTTGATTCCCAATAAGCCAATCAAAATCTGGATGAAATTTTCACGATATAAAATTATTTTCTACTCGAATTGAGTATTTATCCTTCAAATATGTTCACGGTTCAATATCGGATACGTTGAGAATTTATTAATCAATCAATCTTTAATTACGAAAAACCCTTATTAAAATCAAATCAAACGATGAAAAACATTTATCAAATACGAATTTTTAAATCCGTATACACGGCGTACACTCGATCAAACTAATGTGTTTATAATGGGTAGCACAATCGAAACCGGAATTTTCTTTTCGTTTTTAATTACTTTATTTTTTTTCAACCATTTTTTTATTCAATTTCATTTATATTGTACAGTGAAAAAGCGCTCTGTGTGGCGGCGGACATAAAAATAACGAGCGAGGATGAATTCGAAATTAGACTTTAATCTAAAATTTAATCTCTCGAAAAGCATCCCCTGAGACGCATTATATGGTTTTTATGTGACCCATGTGACATCTTGTGTCCGCGATACCATTCGTTCGTACGAAGCCATGCGCGAGGTGAAGCGATAAAGCCGCGACCGAGCGACTTTCGCACAAAAAAGCATGATCGCTCTCAGGCGAAGGAAAACCAACACCAGGAACATCCAGGATCTGAGGATAATCGTCGTCGTGAAGATCGTGGCCGAGCTGGTCTTCTGGCCGGCTTCGGTGCAATGCGACCATCGACATCGAGATCTTCGATACGCCGAGTTCTATCAGGACGACATTCCCGTGTATAACGAGGGTTTCGCTCTAGAAGACGATCTTCGTTTGCACAAGTTGGATCTGAACGACGCTTATCCTACGCTAGATCCGTTTAAAGATCTAGAGAATTATTTTAGAAATAGGGCGAACGATGCTCTGGAGGAGTATGAGAGAACTCCGCATCCGCCCAAAAGGAAATCCGGGCATAAACATCACAAGCATAGACACAAGGGTGGTAGAAGAAATCAGCAAAGAACGACGCCTTCGTTTGGAAGCTATTTCACACCTTCGAGTGCAAACGCTAACGAGGCTGTAGATGAAAATTATGATTTTTTATACGAAGACGAGGACGCTCAGAGTAGCGAGCTGCCCCAGTTTTCGGAAGATAGGACCAATTTTAACGCGACTAAAAAACATATCACTACAGAAGACAGTTGGACGTACACAGATCCATTCTACGATCCGTTTCCGCAGAAATTGATGATATTACCATCGGGTCAAGCGACCGATATGCTGATAACACCTTGGCCGGTTAAAAAAGAAGCAGTCGTCGAAGGGGACGTCAATTTGGGAGGATTGATGATGGTGCACTCTAGAGAGGACGGTGTGACATGCGGTCCTATTATGCCCCAGGGTGGAATACAAGCTCTAGAAGCCATGCTGTACACGTTGGACATCATAAACAAGAAGTTAAGACTCGTGCCGAACGTGACCATCGGCGCTCACATCTTGGACGACTGCGACAAAGACACTTATGGTCTCGAAATGGCTGTAGACTTCATCAAAGGTAAGACCCTGCCAGTGAACCCTATTCATTTCAGGTGTTTTTTTATGTAATAATATGGTGTCGTTTCAAGAAATTTATGTATAGCGCTCTGAATGTCTTGGGATCTCATGTTTCCTCGAAGCCGTTTCGAGATCTCGTTATTAACTATGTAATTATTACACCGCGTCGATTTACTTTGTAAACATCTATCTTAAACTTCCATAACGCGGTATTTGGCTTTTACTTTATGCTATCAAGGGTTAAGGCGGGCCAACTAAATCTAGCTTAAAACGCACAGAGCCGTTTGTGGTGAGTGATAAATTATTATTAGATGTTTACATAATTACGTGAGAGTATGCATTCCCTTAGACGTGTTTGATTCTGAGTAACGCGATATATTTAATTATTCATCAATCATGCTCTGCTTAATTACGTGATGCGAAGATTACATTGTTTTTCCATAAAACGCTAATGTTAATAGGTAATGTGTGCGTTCATTACAGATTTCCAAATAACTATTATATTTCAATCCATTGTTGACTAATTACGTTCCGGAACAAATATTTCACATTATTGTCTATCAAGTTAGAAGCAATTAACAAAGTAATTAACAAAAAGATATTATGTGTAGGTATACGTTGCTCACAAAGTAAGGAGCGTGCGCAATGTTGATTGCCGCCGTTGATTGATGAAGACGCTTTTGTCGTCGTTCTTTCTTTATTTCATCGACATTGGAAAATTCCTCTGCAAATACTGAATCGACCTAGAGAGCATTAATCACAAACAAATAAATAAAATACCAACAAGCAAAGTCGAATATAACGTTTACAAAACGATTCTCAAAAATATAAAAGTACAAAACGATTTTAAGCAGCCAATTATCTAATTCAACGCATCGAACATATAAAAAAATCCGTTGAAATTTTCACATCGCTTACCTTCATTACGTTCTTGAAATCAAGTATTCTGATAATTTCTTCTAAAAGCCTTTCGAGTGAAAGATTCATTAAACGAGTAGTGGGAAAAAAAAAGAAATTCGCATTCGTTTAAACGCTGTTTAAATCGTTCTAACTGTGCTTATGTAGAGTTGTAACATAAATTTCAACAGCTTTCTGGCCGTTCCGTGCAGATATTTTAATTTACGATGAAACGAGAGAGTATTAACGCTTCGGAGGTGGTTCGTATGCTATTTTGCCATGTTGCGAAACAATGTTTGCGAACGTAACAAATTGAATTAAGACTACCGGGATTATATTTCATTCGGTTTGTTTAAATCCCTAACGGTTTTGTATGTTGCGCCTCTAACATTATTTTAATGAACTTTAATTTATATCAACTACGTCCGAATTTATTCTTGCGTTTCGTGAGCCATGTTTTTTCTCGTAAGTTGAATTACAATCGAAAAACGTGTATTTTAAATCTCTCATCAATATGCATGTTTATTTATTTATTTGAAAAGGAATGTTTATTCTAAAGTTTTAATTATTCGATCATGTAAATATTTAAATTGAATTTTAAACAGATTAATATTTGAAATAACATAAGTGAAAATTTATAAATATTAAAATAACTTCTAATACGATTAAAATTAATTAATTAATTCAATGCATTATTTTATAAAATACAATTCAATTTTATATTAAACTTATGTAAATTAAATTATTTTATTATCTTATTCAAATTACTTATAATTAATCTGAAAGCACTGAAAATTCACCATCCAATTGCAGGTTCATGTAATCAAATTCAGCTAAATTGTCATTTAGCACAAAACCAAATTAGATTGGGCAGAATGAAAAATATACATAAATTGCTTCTCCTTTCTAATCTAATTTTCTCTAGGATGAAATTAGCATTCTCTCATATAAAATTCGCAACCCTCCTTCAAGAGGGTGTTACCAGAGTCCAAGAGTTCGGGGTGTAATGAGAAGTTGTTTACAACCGTTTCTGGCTGACGGTCTTGTTCCGAAAACTACCCAAGGCTACATTCACACTGTACTGAATTTATACTAAAATTCAATATAAGCATTCAGTAATTTTCATAAAAATCAAATTTCGAAACTACTGAACTTTTTCATATTCAAAACTTTCGAAATCCAGTATGAACTCCAAAATAATGATTCAATCAATCTATTATTTAAATAAAAAAATATTCAATGAAAAAAAAAATCTTTCTTATATAAAAATGCAAAATTTTCATTCATGATGAAATCATGAGTTATGTATTCATTGGAAAATGTTCAGCAGTTTATTGATTCGGATGAAAGAAGATGTTCTGTTTTATTCAAACGAAAACTCACTTTTTTTTTCAATTTTCTTCCAAAGTACCAAAATACTAAACAACTGAATATCTTTCAACAATAACTCATTTCAATCAATTCAATCAATACTGAAAAAAATCTTCATTCAAACATCGTCTGAAACGATCTCATTAAACCCATTCGAAAAGCGTTCGCGCCCTAATCGAAACGAATTCCAACAAAACCCAACCATAGAGATTCGTTCAATCGAAAACAAAAACAACAACAACCAACTAATCTATCCATAGAATCCTTCGACGGGACATCCAAGAATAATCGCAACCGAATAAGTGAATCCGTTCGCCGATACGTTCGCGGTTTTGTTCGCTCTAATTGGGATCATTAATGAACGTCGAACGCAGCAATAGAATCGTCATACGTTTCTGCGCGCTTAACAGCCCCGAATTTATATCCTGAGCTATTTCGAGCAAAAAACGAAACGATGGTTAGGTTATGTCGTCGTAGGCTTAACGACGCGCGTCTAACGTTTATTATAAGTCGGTTTTGAGGTCGTGCAATCGATGGTAATTGCGCGTTTTTGAGCGGCAATTAAACTCTGGAGTTGTGTTCGTATGGATTGACCTTGGTTTTTAGTTATTTTTTGTAACTGTAATTGACGACTGGAAAGGCCAAGGGGTACAAGTTGCTTCGAGGTGATTTTGAGAAAAGTGCGCTTAAAGTTGAGCATGTATTAGGAGGAGGTCAAGTGATATGATGATGTATCTCAGCACACGTTCCAAATTCGTTTATATCCTTTTGCCACCAAATATATGAGCTTATATAAGAGCGATTCCCGTAAGGCCAAAATATCACTTGTACCCCTTGGCCTTTTCAATCGTCAATTGTCGTTAGAGGCCTGTAGAGGTACGATTACGTGTCTGCTGTTTTCTTATGTGGTAGTCGGTTTAAAAAAAAAATCTATGAAAGATTCGACTCTGAACTCATTTATTTAATTTGGTAGATTCGTGAAAATATAACCTTTTTTATTGGTATAATGGCACTATGTTTCTTTTAATATTTGATCCATTTTAATACTCTTTACAAAATATAAATCCCGCGCCTTGTGTTTCGATTGAATTTGATCGATTTCAGTACCATCTTTTAATTAAGCATTATAAAACATAGATACTACTATCCGTAATGATAAATAAAAAATATATATATCTCGTAAAAAATTAAAAATAAACTATTCAGTTCTTTCTTAGAATCAATTAAGATAAAACTTAACTTTTTTAAAACAAAAATTTAAAAATAATATTTTTCATAATTCGAATTAAATGAATCGGAACCAATTCATCAAATCGTAAGACATTCATGAAATAAAGTTAACGACTTTCCACCCTTTGAATTGTACACCAGAAACAAATTAATCGCATGATTTGGCGCGATTACTTTTCAATTTTCCACGGTTAAGAAAGCGAACGATAAAACTTGAGGTTTCCGCTAACGGGCTTTTCGCGGAACATTTTTAAGGAGTTTCTTAAACTCATTTTCGCCTTCGCCGTTTCATTCCCACTGAGTACATATTTCATTCGGCTATTTTGTTTCGCGTGTAATTCCATTACTTGGGCAAACATCCATGCTCGCAATAAACCCGCAGAACAATAACGCAAATACCGATTTCGATTATATTTTTACGATTCAATTTCGAGCGCGGAAAATGGATGAATCGGCTAATATAATACCTTCAAAACAGAACGAATCAATTTGTTTATATAATATATATTTTTAAAATACGATAATTGATGCAGGTGAGTTTGTAGCCTAAACAAACTCGACAGCGTCACGGTGGAAATTTTCTAAGATCGTTGCGTTTTATTTCCGAGTTTTCAACGCCGAATAAGGTTGGATTGAACTAAATAATTACTTACAAAGGGAACAAGCTTAGTGGAGATTATTCTCGATTCTCACGACCAACTTTCTCATTCCCATCGTTTCTGTTCTGATGTCTCCTTTCTCGGGTGAACTTCAAAAGCTTTAAATCTCGTGACGAACGCCAGTCGCAAAGTTAATTTCGCGCCATACTTCAAATCTTGAGATTTTCCTCGAGTGTTGCACAAGTTTGCCAACATTTTCCGCTGGAAAATGTGAATCTATAATGCTTACAACTATGCGCATCCTCACGTATTTCGTAATAGCATCGTGTGTATAAAAGCAGTTAAATTCCGTTGAAAAAACATCACTGTACTTTGCTCTTACGAGTTTTTGAACTCATTTTGAGCATTTTGATGCTTACGTAGGAAATTACTCGAATCAAATTGAGAACTCGTGAGGATTTGTAAATAGCTTGCTTGTCCAAGTGCCAGTCAATTAACGTGTTTTAATTATGTACATGAACCTTATTTAACTTTTGAGGGCTTTTCGTTCACGAATATGTTCATAGAAAGAACGCTTTTCAATTTATGTCAACTCTTCCTCGAGTAACAACATCATTAAAAGTTCTAAATATGTTCAAATTGAAGTCAACATATACCTACAAAACATTTTTTCTATTTGAATATTTTTCAAATGAAATTCCAAAAGTAACTAGCATCGTTATGCTTAACGAGAGCAATAAATTTATTATAAAAATACGTGAATAATATAAATTATTTTATTATATTTTTTTATATTATCGTGATCTTAGAAAAAAATGCACTTAAGTCAAAACTTACTACCATTTTCTTTTCATACAACTGAAATAATGCATTTAAACATCAAATAAACTTACAATGCTTTCATGTCTTAAAACTATATACGACCAAAATGATCATAAAATTGCGATTTGAC
This sequence comes from Cheumatopsyche charites, assembly GCA_024721215.1. Taxonomy (NCBI): domain Eukaryota; kingdom Metazoa; phylum Arthropoda; class Insecta; order Trichoptera; family Hydropsychidae; genus Cheumatopsyche; species Cheumatopsyche charites. The sequence goes on from CM045577.1 coordinate 11,481,482, forward strand.
CGAAGAAAATTTCGATAATAACAACACTCTGAAAATAACCACTCACAAAACAAAGTGCACGTAATTCACAATATGGTTGTGGTACAAAAGAATTTCATGCGCACCGCATTTTCGCAGTAAACCATTCGACTATGAAAATTCTCAAATAGAACACTTCATTCTTCCACCGTTTTAACATAGTGACTTAAGACTTCCATTATAGTTGCGAGGAAAATAAGTGACAATGAATTTTCATTCCAACCTACTCTTATTCATAGTCACGCATAGACGTAGAAAAAATATTTTTATCTTTTATATATAAAACGTATTTTATTTTTATTCAGAGTTGATTCGGTGTAGAAGCACACAAAATTTTACATGTACACGAAAATTACTTTTTCTTTTGTAAATATGTGTGGGGAAAAAAATGATACAATGAGTGAAGATGTTATAAGTCGCATTTCATCTTGGAAATCCGAAAGAATCTCTTTCGGCGGAAAATAATTATTTGAAAGAGCGATTCTGGAAGAATGGGGAATTGTTCATGCCCCATCTTTATCAAACACGATGATAATTTCGCGCACTATATATTTTCGAAATCTTCCCAACATAAAAAGGGTTTTAGACGGAACGACGAAGCCTGGTGCGCGAAGATAACCGCAAAGGGAACACTTTTTTCGTTCACATACGCCTCACCTTATGCTCCAACATTAAATATACGTCGCGTAAATATAATATTGAAGAGAAAAAATTACTTGTTTTTTTTTTTCTTGTTCTTTTTCTTTACTCCTCCACATTTTAAGGGAGACTCGCCTAAAATGATATATCGGATAAAAATGACGTTCGGTATAAATAGAGTGTAAAAACTCATCGCTCAATAATGCCTATCGTACACTGAATTATTTCAACAAATTGTTGTTAAGACACTCACTTTTTAAATTCAATTATATTTATCGTTTAATTTTAGAATCTCGTTAAAAATATTTTCATAAATTCTGAAAATACCAATATATCTGTGAAAATAAAAATTTCTATAATTAAAATCTATGTATATAAGTAAAGATTAATTTATATCTGCCCATCTGTCTGTGCTAACAGACTCCTTAACGAATTACTGGTTACTGAACTTAATGGTTTATTGTGTGCACATCTAAAATACTTTCTGAATCATTATATTTTACATTTTAGAAGCAATTAGAATTTTATCGTTCGACAAATCACAAAGCGTCCTTTTTGAAACTCGGCCATAGAAAACATTATACTATGCAACAGTTCACAATCAGCTTAAACTCCAAAGACTATCGAACAACGCTGGGTCTCAAAAGCTAATAATAGATAAAATACGTAATATATTATACAAATTTTGAATTTCAGCTATATTATACTTAACTTAAAACCGGAAATGTCTCGTTTTAACCAAACTTCCTCTTTAACAAGACGAGCGCTCATACGCTCTTTTATGGGCGCGCATACTTATCGTTTTGCGCGCTTCCTACCTGAGGAACGCGAAATGAGTAATATATTTCCCGAGGAGCCGTAAATTAACGTTTGATACCGAATTTTCTAAATAATGTATTACACCGCGTACAAAATGGGAATACGTATGTATGTGCTCGTGTTCGGGCGGCTTTGATGTGTGCGAGTCTTAGCGTTCTCCTCTTCGCGGTTTGATAAAATTCATAAATTATCAATTTAAATTGAGCTCAAGGGTTGATTTGTGCGTTCGTGTTATCATATATTTTCATTTTAATGTATGTGTTTTGAGAAAATGCAGTTGAATCTTACAATTATGCTATATAAATTATTTCTGGAAAATCCAAATGAAGATTTAAATACGTGCTAGGTAATGATGTCTAGTTTAATGAGTAATGGTATTGAAAAATTGACTATAAATTATTTAGAATAATGAAAGCAGTTTTATATTTTATAGTGAATAAAACTATCGTTTATATGCTTCGTGGTAAAATCGTTGCCTTTTTGATAGTTCATAAAATTTAAAATTCAAATTATCCGAGTCAAGATAATTGAAATTACACTGTACTTTATTTCATTTTTTTAAGATGCTGGGGAGCTAAATTTAATTATTTCGTTTAAATATAATGTATGCGCAGAGTCTGCGGATTTATTACATAGCATAAGCATTTATTAAATTATAACATTTTTATGCGAAATTTCATAATATACTTTTACGTTTTCATAAGCGTTAAATTTCATTCATTCTTTAGAAAAATATTGTCATTCGCAGGAGCCCGATATTAAATTTTATTTTAAAATAGAAACGATTTCATGTTCGTTAGTCGGTATGGATATTGGATCGAAAATTATGGTTATTTTTGAACCTGTCAAAGTTAGTAATATTTCAACGTGTATATTTTCAGAATATAAAAAAATATCATCGAAGTAAATTTTAATATCGAACGCGTGCACCATGTGCGTTGCAAAAGCATATTAAATATTGACAATATATAAAGACGAATAATGTATTATAAATACACTTTTTCACGAAAAATCTCCAACCAAACTAACATGAAAATATATTTCATTTTATCTGTTGAAAAAACGAATATTTTATCAAGTAATTTCAAATCAGAAAAACATCCACTTCACATTTGTCACTTTTTGATAAATAACTAATAATCTGATATTTACATTCGATATCTAGTTTGCATGTATAGATTAGTTATAGCATTAAAGAATATTAACGCCGAAAGTGTCGCTCGCCGAAGTCACGACATAAATACGAAACGCGATCGTTAATAGGGGAGGACGGGGCCAATAGTACCACTTTGATTTGACGATTTTTCGCTCATAAACGGTAGTTTTTTTAATGTTTTATGATGACATCACTAATAATTTACTCATTTTCAATTTTTATATTTTTAACTGTGGCAAAGTACTGAAAAAAAACGAGTTTTTGTCAAGGAAGCTTCATTGGTACAATTAACTCCTTAGGTGGGAATTTAATGATATGTTTCAATTTTGGTTTTTAACTCATTAGAGATTTATTATTATCCAAAAATATTTATTAATGAAAAAAAATACTAAGAATATATTCTATTTTTCAATCGCAAATTTACGCCATTTTTCGATCTCAAGATGATCGCAGCTTCTAATTGAACTTCATATTTTTTGCCAGCACTGAGCAATTCGAAATATCTAAGCATTTTAGATATGGCAGATTTCAATTCCAACATTGCAAATTTTTGACCTGCACAAAAAAAAATAATAATTGCATGTATGAACACAATTGCTACAAAAAATTTGTTAAGTTTACCGATGCAGTTTCGTGGTCCAGCACTAAATGGCACGTAAACAAATGGATGAATTTTTCTTATATTTTCTGGTAAAAATCTGTTTGGATCAAATTTTAATGGGTCCGGATAATATTTAGGATTCAAGTTCATAAATTGATGTTGAACTCCTATACAAGCACCTTTTGGAATAATTCTATTATCTAATTTATAAATATTATTAATTAAAATTAATTTGCGAAAAAAATATTAGCCAATTAAACAATCAATTTTGTGTATTTACCAGCTAACACGAAATCTTCTTTTATACTTCTTCCATACATAGGAACAGATGGATATAATCGTAATGTTTCTTTTATAACTCTCTCTAAATATTTCATATCTTGCAACTCGGTGTACGTTGGTTGCCTTTTCAAATCGTTTCCAAATAATGCAAACTGTTCTTCAAAAGCCAATCTTTGTTGCTCTGGATTGTTTCCCAACAAATATAAAGCAAAGCTTAATGCTGAACTAGTGGTGTCGTGTCCCTTCAATGTTATTCATAAATAATATTAAAACTGTCTTTATTTTATTTAAAATTCATAGATCGTTTACTTCAAACATGAAAGTGTCTACTTCTGCTCTAATCACTTCATCAGAAAGTGGTTTGCCTTCAGGTGTTTTACTCAAAAGTAAAAGGTCTAAAAATGCTGTTTTTTTACAGCCACTGAAATCATTTTCATTTGCTTTTTCAGATTTGTTTATATTGATATTAAGAGCATTTTTTCTCGATTGTATTACACGGTTTGTTGTTCCATGTAAAATTTTTAAAAGCCGTAATTCTTCTTGATAAGCTGCAGATAATTCATACAAGAATGAAAATCGTTTCCATATAGAAAATGTTCTCAAAGTTATCATGTTACTCATCCTCAAATGATGAAAGAAATAGTCAGAAAAAAAAATACTGAAATATTTTATGACTATTTTCTTACCTGTATACTGCTTTGATATAATCTGAATCAGATTCGATCTGTGAATTAATATTTGTTCCCATTGCTGTTTCTGAAAATTTCTATCGTCGTTTTAATAAGCTTCCACTATTTTTTTCAATACACAATTATAATACTTCACATTACCACTGATAATATCCAGAGTATATAATGTTACAAAAGGATATATGTCGATAATATCTTTCGTCTGTTGTGATAGTTTTTTAATAAATATATCCCCCTTTTCATTGAAAATATTTACAAATTGTTCTAATATTTTAAAATGAAATGAAGGCGTTAAGATTTTGCGTTGCCTTTTCCATTTCTTTCCTTTAATGAAAAAATCTTATATTGTAATTTATTTTTACATCATGCAATATTTATTTTATATATTTATATTTATTTCACCTGAAGCTAATAATAATCCATCACCCAACCATCGTTGAAAAAAATTGTAATCATCTATTTTTTCTATTTCTTTGTTACTTGTCAGTAATTTCTAGTTATAAAAAAATAGTGTGTGTAGCAATTTTATAAATGTGACATTCTCAATAAGTATTCATAATATATTTATAACCTCTATATCTTCAGGATCTGATATCATTATAAAAACAGCCGTTCCTAGTACCAATTTATGAGTCGTTCTTCCATGCCTTATCCACATTTCTTCTAATTTCTTCATTAATTCTATAGTTCAATCACGAACAATTGATACAGTGTGCATTTTACTAATAAATAACGGTTTAACTTACTAGTAGTATCCGTAGGTAACTGATGAGCATTTCCTATCAATGGGAGAGTAGGATCACCTTCGAATGCGTTTATAAGTTCCCAAAATCTTTTGTTTTTGAAATAATTTTGAACTATATATATCACCAATAGCGTCGTAAGAGACATAATCAAATATAAACAATTGATCATTTTGATGTTTGAAAAGTGAATTTCAATGATGGATAAATTATATTTTATTGCACACACGTCTTACGTACAGCTACGTTTCTACCTTTACAAAATCAAATATTAGACTTTAGACAGTAGATGTTGAAAATTTCCATTTTTTGTGAATAAAATATTATGTTCTCAGCTTGTAATTTTCAAGAAAAAAAATTGGTTATTTCAAACAAAAATTATTCAATTTGACATAAGACAAATTATTATTTTTCTATTTATGTATATCTTCTGTATGACTGAACATATACACAGTATTAAAAAATTATAAAATATCAGTAAAATAGTACTTACTTCATAATTATCATCTATTGAATATATTTACATTCATTATCGTATTTGAACATTATAATGTTTTCATGCATATTATTGTAGGGGAGGTAAGTGTCAATAGTACAACTTTTGATTTCATGATTTTTAGCTCAAAAACAGTAGTTTTTTTTCAATGTGGGATATCTTGTTCAATATTCATTCAATTGAATCGCCGATTTCTGAAGAGGTGAAAATACGGTCTAGACACATATGATAATTTTTACATAATCTTGATAGAAATAGTTACGGAAAAATAGCCAATGGTACTATTGACCCCGATCTCCCCTATTTGATTTTATCGTTAATGAAACATCGCCGACAAAAAAGTTCACACATACATTCGGCACGTTTTTCTAACCAAAAAGAAAGCTAAAAAAGTTGTCGCAGTACTTTAACTAACAGCATTTTTTCTCATTCGCCGTAATAATTCACGAAGGAACACTAAAATGACAGTTAATTGATGTTTATTAATCGAACGTATAAAATATTTTTTTATTATAATATTTTTTGAGTGGTTCATAAATTCTTAATATAACATAGTAGTTTATCTGTATAATTATATTTTTATTTGAAATACGTGTTTTCAATTTTATCAACACTTATGTATGTTCGAAACATTTTCGTCATCAATCAATTTCAAATCATAATCAATGATAAATTGTAGACGTGTCAATATTGACTTCTCGAGCACTTCAAAATTGCCGTAACATACAATTATCGAAAAACTTTTCATGTCAATTTACGAATTCAATATTTCACATTAATATTCCAAACAAAAAAAGAATTTAATATTTTTTCATTTAACAAAAACTCGAGTAAGCATAAAACTCTCCAACGCTAAAAATACACTCACTGAATTTATTTTTCATCGCGTGTTGACTTTTGAGATTTCTCAACGTCGCTTACAAACATTCTTAGACATTCACAAAGAAAAACGCCAGAGCATAACATAAAAGCCTCACTAAACACAAGACTCGCACACACAAAACAAGCAGCATCCCAAAACTAGACAATCCGCACAAATTAGCATCCCTACCAAACCACAATCTAACTATATAATAGCTCTAGTCTATCGTGTTGATATATTCAACGGCTTGATCGCCAGTCGTCTTAGAATTTCGCGAAATTAGCCAAGCAGTCTCGTATCGGGGAACAAAGACTCCGCCGGAGAATCGCGAATTCCTCGCGTTCCGGACTCGGATTCGGGCTCGGATTCGGACTCGGACTCGGCACGAGGTAATGGGCGACAATTGGACGCTTTCGGTCTGTTCCCGCGGCTTCGGCTCACTTCCGGTTTGACAAATGGCGGGAGTCTCTGCGCCGGATGCGCGATTTGTCATAGCGACCGGTGCCTCGGATACCTGGTGGCCTGCTTGTTTTCGGGGTGCTCTGTTGCGAAATTCACTTTTGTCTATGTAAATGAATATAAACGAAGGTATGATATGATATGACGACTGAAAAGGACAAGGGGTACTAGTAATTTCGAGAAAATTGCAGTCAAATTTGAAATTTATGTATTAGGAGGAGGTCGAGTGATTTGATGATATATCGAGGCACGCGTTCCGAATTCGTTTAAATCCTTTTGCCACTCAAAAAACATATTAACTATTTATGTCAATTTCGGAAAATATGTCACTTGTACTTCATTGTCTTTTCAGTCATCATATATTGTATTATAATTATGTACTTATTTTGTATTTATCTATTTATATCTTCGAACATGACGTGGTAAAATTCACGCTGAATTCTGAACTTGCCGGTAGACCTCACGCTGATTGTAAGCCTAAACATAAAAAGTAATGTATGTTCGAGTAATTTATATCTTCTTTTACTGCTTACTCAATAATTATGAAACTTTTAAGAGCTACTGTGTACACATCTTGGAAGGTTTCTACAATTTAAATTTCAACTGAGTAACTTTCTAGTATTTTTCTTACTATTATTCATATTATAAAATATTTTAAAATCAGTTTGAATCCATAAAGTCTTGAGTAATGCCAGTTAACTACAGCTAGTTTTATTTTAGATACTTTATGCATGCACTGTATTATTTAAAGTTAAGTTATCAGCCAGCTATGCTCTGGAAATCCGACCGTGTTAAATAAAAATATTTTACTTTTGCCAGAGGTCCGTTAAAGTTAAAAGCTGGTCATTCATTACACATTTAAAGCATTTCAGCGAGCATAGCGTGGTAATTAGAAAGATTTTCAATCCTTTGTTCTCTCTATCGTAGTTTTATTTTTTTGATCGATTGAAATGAGTGAGTTTCAAAATTGACCACTTAAATATTCTTTGCTCAAAGTAAAAAGGACGGAAATAAATCTATTATTAACGAATCTGGAAATAGATTTATTTCATTCTATTTCTCTTTCACGAGAATTGTAAAGTGGATAAATATTGGGTTTGTTCGTACACTTTTAAATCTGAAATCTTAAATGTAAATACCATGTGCGTCTCTAACGCGAACGGTACATGTAAATTACGCTAGTTTCTCATAAACAAAACGGTATCGTACAATGCTGAATTCTGGATTAAATAAATATTTATAGCATATTTTTCCACTGCAGCACAAATTTCATTTAATTTTAAGTGATTTATATCGGTATACGTTGATATAGAAGGTGCAATTTTCCACTGCTTTAAACTTGCTTCTCACAAATTTCTAAGCGGATTACTCTTCCATTGTCCTATTGTAATTTGATATAACTTACAATGTATCCTTTTCCAAAGCACACCTAATGTATAGCATACTTGCATTTTACCGCAAACAGACACAAATGCATCTCCTTACAACGATCTCATTAGCCACTTTTTTACAATCTACAAAGATCTGCTCAATCATTAATCATTCGATCCATCCAGTATAATCATATTATAATATACTTTATTTATTTATAGTTGAGAGTTTTAGTATCCGTTATCAATTAATCATTCACTTTATAATGAAGAAGTAACTAGTTTTACTAAGAGTTCCGAAGAGTAATTAGTGCACAAAAATGTCGCTAAAATCAATCAAATCAAAGCATAGGATCTATTTTCCGAAAATAAATACTTTTTCCGAAACAAATGAATAAAAAAATCAAAAGAAACAATAGATTCTTCATAAAATTTAAAATGATCGACATGTACATAGATAACATTCACTAGAATCCAATAAGAGGACACTGAAACTCGACGTTTCATGCGCAAGCATTTTATACCACTACACTATCGTCTGGCCTAAAATTAAAGAAAATCACAATAAATATAAAAATTCATCGATACAAGAACACCCAAAAAAGTTCGATCGGTGCTTAAAACTCGTTACAAACGGACCGAAAGTCACGTACCCGCTCTTGTCCGAATATTCAACGATCAGATCGTTTGACGTTTCTCGTTACCGGACCTTCGAGCGTAAACACAATTCGAAATTCCAAATGGCACAGCGAATATTCAAATACCGACCAGAAACAAAAAAAAATATATAGAACTCTCTTCCTCGTCCGAGGCTCGAAATCGAAATCAAAGCGCGCATTATTCGAATTTTCGCAAGGCGTTTTATTTCCGCCTGGTGTCGCGCCGGCTCAATACATAAATTACGACGAGGAAATTACGTGTCAAAAAAGTTTTCATTTAGAGACGCGGTTCGACTTTTTCCTGCGGTGCGTGCGTTGAAATTTTTCGCGAAACTGTAATTCCGCGAAGGAAAAGCGCGCTGATGGATCGCGATCGCTTTTTTACTCCGACTTCGGAATGGGGTGTTTTTTTTATTTTTTTATTTGAGGATTGAAAAGGCCAAGAAGTACAAGTGAGATTTTTGTCGAAATCGAGTTATGTATACACTCATATATTCGGTGGTAAAAGGATATAAACGAACTCGAAACGTGTACCCGAGATACATCATCAAATCACTCGACCTCTTCCTAATACATGCGTTCAACTTTGAGCGCACTTTTCTGGAAATCACTGCGAAGTCTCTTGCACCCCTTGGCCTTTTTAGTTGTCATTTATTTTCGAGGGATGGATTTGGATTTTGTGGATCTTTCAGATGAAAATTTTGCATATTTTTTCGTGTATCGTTTATTCGCATTTCAAGCGATGCTCACAATAGGCGGAATGAAAGGCTTTCATTTTTTATACATATATGCTAGTATTTTTCTGTATGTAAGTTTGTTCGTTTTATTATGAAACTTTCTAGAGCTATTATGTGCACACATGGGAATGTTTCTGCATCATTGCATTTTACAATTTGAATGAAACAATTTACAATTCGAGACCTTTTTCCGTAGCCCTATTGTAGTTAAACACTACGTACACAACTATGCACAATTGTTCACATTTGGCTTGAAGTCCAAAAGTCTCAATCAACATCGTAATTACATAAGCTGATATTAAATTAAAAAAAACATATTTTGAATGTTCAATTAATTTCTGATAGAGTTTAATTTAAATAAATCTCAATTTCTAATTCTGACTAAGACGACGATCCATCCCAGAATATTACCTCTCGAATAAATCGCCCAGTTCTTCAGGTTCGACTTCATGATATTAATCGTGCCGAATCCATCTGGAAGGCTGTCAGTAAACAACTGTCGACACAAAAATACAGAACAAATAATAAGGCCTCGACGACGTCGTTGACGAACAATGAAACGTTCTTCGACATCGGAAGGACTTGAATGGAGTCGAAACGTAAATCGCGCCTCGCTTTAATTCCCTGCCATCAAATATTTATTCTTCTGCTCGATTTTTGGCCGAAAGACGTCTTTGCTTTTCTCGATTTCGCGAAGTCATTGCTTAATGTTGAAATGTCGACGATTGCTGCTTCGACGACGAAAATATAATACGGCGACTGCTTGTTTTGTTCGAGGTTTTTTTCAGACTTATGCTAATATCATACACATATGGAATTAAAAAATATTGAAATTAAATATGCCTAAGCATTGTAATAAATAAAAATTCGCAGTTTGAACGTGTTTATTGCAAATATATTCATGAATATAAGATGATATTTTTTTTTTTGCGTTCATAGGATTTAAAATAATGATTTATCGTATATATAATATTAAAATTCTCAAATAAGTCATAGTAAAAAATTAACAATGATTTTTTTTTTCAAATTTTATTAAAAAAACGTTAATTTTCATTACACTATCTTTCAATTTGGGAATATAAATACGGTTTTTAATAAAATTTAGTATTTCAGCAATATATTATAATATTTTAAGTAGTATTTTGTACCAAAACATAGTCATAATGTTTATGTTCCATTATATATTTTCTCTCTTTGAGTCGGATGTGGATCCCATTTTTCGATTTTAAAATTGCTTCGATTGCTAATAGCGGCTTAAAGTCTGAATCAGTTTCATATAATTCAAAATTTCTGAGTACTTTCGATAAAACCGATTTCAGTTCCAATATTGCGAATTTTTGGCCTGAAATGAAATTTCAACGATGATAAAATTTTAAAATATTCTATTCGACAAATTCAATATTTGATTACCTATGCAATTTCGTGGTCCAGCACTGAAAGGGACGTATAAAAACGGATGATTTTTTCTAATATTTTCAGGCAAAAATCTATCTGGATCGAATTTCAATGGATCTGGAAAATATTTAGGATTCCTATTCATAAAATACGTATGAACTCCCACAAAAGCACCTCCAGGTATGATTCGTCCATCTAACAAAAAGATGCAAATAAGAAAACGTAATGATTTTTAATTGTAATTGATATTTCAAATGTAATTTATAATATGTACCCGGTAATCGTAAATCATTTTTAATTTTTCTTCCATAAAACGGCACAGATGGATATAATCGTAATGTTTCCTTTATGACTCGTTCTAAATATTTCATATTTAACAAATCTTTGTAAGTTGGCTGTTTCTGTAAATCGTTACCAAATATCGAAAGTTGCTCATCAAATGCTAATTTTTGCTGATATGGATTATTCGCCAACAGGTATAAAGCAAAACTAAGGGCTGAACTTGTAGTATCGTGTCCCTGAAATCAAGATAATATTACATGTATATTCAAAAATTATATCACATTTCATAAAATCGAAAAAATACTTCAAACATGAACGTATCAACTTCTTCTCTAATAGTATTTTCAGACAGAGGTTTACCTTCTGGAGTCTGACTTAAAAGTAACAAATCCAAAAAGGCTACTTTCTTCCGACCATTGAAAGCATTTTCAGTAATTTCAGTTAAGTAATCATGTTCATTAGCAATTTCTTCGTTTAAAGCTTTCTTCCTTGATTGAATTACTTGATGAGTAACTTCATGTAATATTTTAATCAAACGCTGTTCTTCTTCATAATCAGATGATAGTTTATAAAGAATGGAAAAACGCTTCCATGTCGAATATCTCCTGTGAGTCAGTAGCTCATTTATTCTGAATTTGAAAAAAGACATAAATTTCTTTTCAAATTTCAAGAAATTTCAACAATTCTAATCCAAATAAGTATAAACGTACCTATAAACAGCTTTAACATAATCTGACTCAGATTCGTGTTGCAAATTTATGTTCATTCCCATTGCTGATTCTAAAAATTTCGGTTCGCAAAATGAGTTTATTTATTTTGAATTATGCAATCATTCATTGTTTCACATAATTACCACAAATAATATCTAATGTACATAAAGTGACATAAGGATATACGTCAAAATCTGTTTCTCCTTGTTCCATTAATTTTTCAACAAATGTATCACTTTTGTAGTTAAAAATATTTACAAACTGTTCTAAAATTTTGAAATGAAATGTCGGCGTCAGTATTTTTCGTTGTCTTCTCCATTTATCACCTAGTGTTATATCATTTTTCAATTCAAGTATTTGAAATTCAATTAACACAATAAGCAATCGAACAAATTGTGCGAAAAAACAAACCAGAAGACAATAAAAGACCATCTCCAAGCCAAGAAGCCCAATATGTATAATCATCTAATTTTTCAATTTCCTTATTGTTACTCAATATAATCTAAACAAAAATAATTCATTGACAGTAGAAAATGTAACTAGTTTTACAGCAATATTTTTTCAATATACCTCTACCGATTCAGGATCGGATAATACAACGAATACATCTGTCCCCAACACTAATTTGTATGTACTTCGACCATGGCTTTCCCATATTTTTTCCAGTTTATCGAGAATCCCTAAGTTGATTAATGTAATTAAATGAACAATTGAAAAATAATTATCAGATACTAAATGACTTACCAACAGTGTTAATAGGGAATTGATGAGTGTTTCCAACAAACGGCAAAGTTTTGTCTCCTTCAAATTCATTTATTAGTTTCCAAAATCTTCTGTTTTTCTTATAATTGTTCAATAATAAAAGAATAATTACTACTAAAAACATCCATGCACTATCAATCATTTTGAAAATAGTTAAAATTTTTCAATGATAAATTATTTTTTGAAAACATTGAAATCAATCTGACTTTGACAATGATTTCTTGTTAACTGAAAAAGGTTACCATTCATTGATGAAAATTTCATATCGTCTGTTTGAACACTCGATAACGTTGAAATCACTTGAAGTGTACAAACACTTTATTCTATTAAGTTTTTATGATAAACAAAAAAAATCAAACGAAGGTCATACATTTTTTTGTAATCGAATTCGAGTATAATGTATTTTTTTATTGCTAATATCTTTATACAAGAACATATACTGCTTTATATACAATCATAAAACTTCATTCAATGAATTATTTAGTCATAGTGTTAAACTCTTCAAAGATTTACTACCAATAACATCCTAAAAATCAACATTGAATAAAAACAATCTATCATTTTTTGATTTGAAAATTACATTTCAACGATGGATAAATTATAGTTATAAACATTATGTTCTCAGCCTGTAATATTTAATACGGAAAAATCATTTTACTTAATAATAAGTACAATTATTGAGATCTTATACATAGTTAGTACTTCCGATCTCGAATTCCTAGAAATATACCATTTTCCGACTTTAACATCACTTCAAATGACAAAATTGGTTTGAAATCTTCACCAGCACTAAATAATTCAAATTTTCTTAGCACATTCGATAATGTAGACTTCAATTCTAACATTGCAAATTTTTGACCTGGTTAAAATGAGTAATGTGAATAAGATTTTTTTAACAAAATTTGAAAAAATCACTCATAATTTACCAATACAATTTCTCGGTCCAGCACTAAATGGAACATAAACAAACGGATGTTTCTTTCTTAAGTTTTCTGGCAAAAATCTGTCTGGATCAAATTTCAAAGGATCAGGATAATATTTGGCATTCTTATACATCAGAGAATGCTGTATCGTTATAAACGCACCTTTGGGTATGATTCGTCCATCTCGAATTATTCAATCAATACACACATTTTACTACATTTGGATTATAATTTTATGATCTTGTTATTTGATGTTTTAAGTATATTTACCTGATAATTTCAAATCATCTATCAATTTTCTCGAATAAAGCGGCACCGCTGGGAATACTCGCAAAGTTTCTTTTATGACTCTTTCCAAATACTTCATTTCTTGCAAATCTGAGTAAGTTGCTTTCCTTTCTAAATCGTTTCCAAACAACTGAAATTGCTCTTCGAACGCCAAATTTTGATGCACCGTATTGTTAGCCAAAACATACAAAACGAAACTCAATGCAGAACTGATAGTATCGTGACCCTACATTTTCATAAATATCTTTTAAAATTCGTGTTTACATTTAATATATGTAGAATGTGTAGCTCACCCCAAACATGAACGTGTCGACTTCTTCTCTGATCACTTCGTCGGAAAGCGATTCACCTTCTGGAGTCTTGCTGAGCAGCATGAGATCCAAGAATGCGATTTTCTTCCGACCACTGAAAGCATCTTCGTTAGCTTCGGCATCTGTTACATTATCATTTTTAATCTGTTCTTCGATCGCAAGTCTCCTAGATTTTATAACACGGTCAGTGGTGTCGTGCAAAATTTTCAATAGTTGCCTTTCTTCTCTGTAATTGCTGGTTAGTTTGTATATCGGAGTAATTCGTTTTAACATTGAGAATGATCTGTATGTGAAAAGCTGATTAATCCTAAAAAAAAGAATTAAGAATCTGAGTTGCAATTAACTCTTTTAAATCCGGAGAATTTTCCGAACATACAAATGTAGGTATGAAAAAAAAAGTCGAATCACACTCGACGTGGAATTAAAAAGGTTAATTTTTTGATCAAAACGATGCTTATTTGTATTTACCTGATCACTGCTTTCACGTATTCTGAATCGGATTTAATTTGACAATTTATATTTGTACCCATTGCAGTTTCTGAAAAAAATCTTTTTGTGACTCGATTAAATTGTGATATTCAAATATGTGAATTCAAATTACCACATATTATATCTAATGTGTACAAAGTTACAAATGGATAAATATCGAACACTTTTCCTTTATTTTCAGACAATTTTTGCACAAATATGTCTCCTTTACGATTGAACACACTCACAAATTGTTCTAATATTTTAAAATGGAACGTCGGTGTTATTATTTTCCTCTGTCTTCTCCATTTATTACCTGCATTTTGAATTTAAATAAGCTTAATTGATAATTTTCAATATTTTATCAATAATTGATATTTTTTCATTACCTGCAGCTAGTAATAATCCATCTCCTAACCAAGGTCTGAAAAAATCATAATCTCCCGGTTTCTCAATTTCTTTATTGCTACATAACACAATCTAGAATATAATACATATATGATAAATTATCGAATTTAATATTTTTACTCGGTTTGATATCAATTAACTTTCATTTTTCTACAAAAAAACATAACCTCGATATCTTCTGGATCAGATAACATAATGAAAACATCTAATCCTAACACCAATCTGTGTGCAGTACACCCGTGATTTAACCATATTTCTTCGAGTTTTTTATAAATACCTAAAAATTATACATTTTATATTTTTGACCTAATTATTTTTTATGACAGCAAAATCATTAAGATTCATAGTAATTAAACTTTTACAATATTTTAAGGCTTACCAACAGTATCAGCTGGAAATTGGTGAGCGTTTCCTAATAATGGAAGCGTAGGATCACTTTCAAAAGCATTTGCCAATTCACGAAATCTTTTATTCTTCATGTAGTTATGAGCAACGTATCCAACCAGCATCGATATAACGAACATAAAAACGTTAATTGGTTCAATCATTTTCAAGTTCACACGAGGAAAATCGGTACGTTTTTCTCAACACGACAATTTACAACGTCTTACTTGCTTCTGAGGTTATACTAGTAGTAAATAATTTCACTATAAATCAGGTGTATCTAAACCGCATCTGAGTACGTACATTTGTTAATGGTGTTATTTTGAATGTACATATTCACAAGTATAGCTACCTATATATTATAAATATTTCGTTATCTAATATGTATAACATACTATGTAATATTTATACACTCTTTACCTCACGATTGTGTTTTATTAGTCACCTTAAGGCCAGAAGCCTATTATAATACTTCACTAGAAAAATGTATGTATTTGATTTTTCTTTTGAATTTAGTGATAAATAAAAATGCACTTTTTTTTAATCAATTTATTTATTAGTTTTTTAATTTATAATTTTGTTTCTCAATTATATTTGAAATACCAATACGCTTTTTGTATTTGTAGTATTCAATTGTATACGACTCTTACGTATTCTGATTTAGATTCGTTTTGCGCGTTGATATTCGTTCCCATTGCAATCTCTGTCAAATATATGTTAAAATATTTGATTTTACATATGAACATTCTATAGTTTATCATACCGTTTATTACATCTAATGTACACAATGTCACATAAGGATACACATCGAATACTTTTTCGTAACGATAAAAATTTACTACTTTATCGTGACAATAGTAATGTACGTGCACTATGGAATGAATTGTGGACACTATTTAATTTTAAATTTCTTTGTTACTTGACAGTTTTGTTTAATTACAAAAAAAGTGTACATTGCAATTTTACAAATGTGATATTCTCAATAAGTTCTCATTCTGCTAAATGTACAGCGACATATCTACGTTTAAAAAAATAAATATTAGACTTTAGAGAGTAGATGTTGAAAATAGCCGCTTTTTTGTGAATAAAACTTTATGTTCTCAACTTGTAATTTTTATGAAAAAAATCAGTGATGTCAAAAAATTTGATTCAATTTGACATGAGACAAATCACTGTTTTTCTATTTATTTCTTTCGTGCAACTAAACATATACGAAGAAATGTGGAATTATAACATATCAGTAAAATGGTACATATTTTTTATGTATTTACATTATCATGTTTGAAAAATATTAAAAAAGAATTACTATACGACTAAACAATTTTACATATTAATAGGTATTATTATTAAAATCAGTTAAATAGTTAATACCTTCGGTCTCGAATTTCTAGACAAACACCATTTTTCGACTTTAAAATCACTTCATTTGCTAACATTGGTTTAAAATCTTCACCGGCACTGAATAATTCGAAATTTCTTAATACTTTTGATAGTGTAGACTTCAATTCTAACATTGCGAATTTTTGACCTGTTCATAATGAGTATTTAATGAGAATAAGATTGTTGTTACAAAATTTGAAAAAATCACTCATAATTTACCAATACAATTTCTCGGTCCAGCGCTAAATGGAACATATACAAACGGATTACTCTTTCTTAAATTTTCTGGCAAAAATCTGTCTGGATCAAATTTCAAAGGATCAGGAAAATATTTAGCATTCTTATTCATCAGAAAATGCTCTATCACTACAAATACACCTTTGGGTACGATACGTCCATCTAAAATGATTCAATAAATAGATACATTCCATTGTATTTAAATTATAATATTACGATCTTTTTATTTGATGTCTTAAGTATATTCACCCGATAATTTCATATCATCTATCAATTTCCTCGAATAAATCGGCACCGATGGATATAATCGCAAAGTTTCTTTTATGACTCTTTCCAAATACTTCATTTCTTGCAAATCCGAATAAGTAGCTTCTCTTTTCACATCGTTTCCAAACAGCTGAAATTGCTCTTCGAACGCCAAATTTTGTTGCACCGTATTATTGGCCAAAAGATACAGAGCGAAACTCAACGCAGAACTGGTAGTATCGTGACCCTACGTTTTCAAAAATATTTTTCAAAATTCGTATGTACATTTAATATAGAATGTTGGACTCACCTCGAACATGAAAGTGTCGACTTCTTCTCTGATCACCTCGTCGGAAAGCGGTTCACCTTCTGGAGTCTTGCTGAGAAGCAAGAGATCCAAGAAAGCGATCTTCTTCCGACCACTAAAAGCATCCTCGTTAGCTTGAGCATCTGTTACATTATCATTTTTAATCTGTTCTTCGACCGCAAGTCTCCTAGATTTTATGACTCGGTTAGTGGTGCTGTGTAAAATTTTCAATAGTTGCGTTTCTTCTCTGTAACTGCTGGTCAGTTTGTATATCGGAGTGATTCGTTTTAACATTGAGAATGATCTGTATGTCAAAAGCTGACTAATCCTAAAAAAAATCTGAGCTGTAATTATTTTTTTTAAGTTCAATATAAGTTATTTTACTTTTATACATATTTTCCACGTATGAACATATGAGGCAAAAAAAAATGACGAGTCACATTAGATATGGAATCAAAGTTGTTCATTTTTTTATCGAAACGATTTATATGTATTTGTATTTACCTGTACACTGCTTTAACGTAATCTGCATCGGATTCATTTTGACAATTTATATTTGTACCCATTGCAGTCTCTGAAAAAAATCTTTTTGAGACTCGATTAAATTGTGATAAATATTCAAATTGGTGAATTTGAATTACCACATATTATATCTAATGTGCATAATGTTACAAATGGATAAATATCTATTGCTTTTCCTTTATTTTCTGACAGTTTTTTCACAAATATGTCTCCTTTGCGATCGAACACACTCACAAATTGTTCCAATATTTTAAAATGGAACGTCGGTGTTATTATTTTCCTCTGCCTTCTCCATTTATTACCTGTATTTTGAATTTAAACTAACTTAATTGTAAATCTCGATATTTTATCAGTGAGTCATGTTTTTACATTACCTGCAGCTAGTAATAATCCATCTCCTAACCAAGGAATAAAAAACTCATAATCACCCGCTTTTTCAATTTCTTTATTACTACTTAGCACAATCTGAAATACATATAATAACATAAACGATTAACTTTCAAAATTGATAATTTTACTCTGTTTAAAATCAATTATAATTCATCATTATACAAAAATATAATACCTCGATATCTTCTGGATCAGATAACATAATGAAAATATCCAATCCTAACACCAATCTGTGAGCAGTACACCCATGATTCAACCATATTTCTTCTAGTTTATTGTAAATACCTGATAATTATACATTTTAGACCTAATCATATTCTTCGAAAATAAAATTATAAAGAGTCAAACTAATAATACTTTCAAAATATTGAATAACTTACCAGCAGCATCAGCTGGAAATTGGTGAGCGTTTCCTAATAATGGAAGCGTAGGATCACTTTCAAAAGCATTTAACAATTCACGAAATCTTTTATTCTTCAAATAGTTGTGAGTAAAGTATCCTACCAACATTGATGTGATAAACAGAATAATGTTTATTGCTTCCAACATCTTCGAGGTCACACAGATCGACTTTTATAAAGAAAAAAATGATGTACTCACGACTATTTACGATAGCGTCTTACTCGCATCTGACTTCTATAGTATTGCCAGTAGTCAGTAATTACAAAATAAGTCAGGCGCAACAAAACCGGATCTCATTGTGAGTTGGTAGATTTTTAGATCGTTATTATTTTGAATACATACAAGTATTTCGTTACTTAGTATATTTATGTATGTATGTGAGATGTATAGTTGAATTTCACAAGATAATAGGGAACTTTACGCTTAGCAACATATTTTAAATATTTGATAAAAAAAATGCATTATCTAGATGTTAGTCAGAATTATCCAAATCAACACATCTAAACTTATAATTATGTATTATTAGTAATTTATAGCTTTGAAACCTGTCTTACATGGCTTAAATTAAAATATGAAATTAAATGAATAGGATTTTTTTTAGTAAGTTGATAATGAAAATGCACATTTTTTCGTGATTCATTTATTTTTTTAAATTATAGATTCGTTGTTTCAATTGAATATGAATGCCATTTTTAGATTTCAGAATCAATTCAGCAGCCAAAAGCGGTTTAAAGTTTTCTCCAGCACTGTATAATTCAAAATTTCTCAAAACCTTAGAAATTGTTGATTTTAGTTCCAGCATCGCGAATTTTTGCCCTGTAATATTTGAAATAAATTCATTGATAAAACATCTCACTGCACTTCGAGATTTTCATAGCAATAAATAAAATGCATAAAAATTCGAACCAATACAATTTCTCGGTCCAGCACTAAACGGAATGAATAAAAACGGGTGATTTTTTGTAGTTCGTTCAGGAAGAAATCTGTCCGGGTCGAACTTTAAAGGATCTGGAAAGTACTTAGGATTCCTATGCATAAAATACGGCTGTATAGTCACTAAAGTTTCTCCAGGCATAATTTTACCATCTGAAAATTCAAAATAAGTGAATACACGTACTTTTTTTTTTATTTTGAATTTACTTTTTACCCGGTAAAGACAAATCGCCAATTAATTTCCTTCCAAAGAACGGCACAGACGGATAAATCCTCAGAGTTTCTTTGATGACTCTCTCCAAATATTTCATATCTTGCAAATCCCTATAACTGGGCTCCCTTTTCAAATCGTCACCTAATAAAGCCAACTGCTCCTCAAAAGCCAAATTCTGCTGCACCGGATTATTAGCCAACAGATAAAGAGCGAAGCTGAGCGCAGAGCTAGTAGTATCATGACCCTAACACGCAAACCAAACATATTATAGAATCGAACAGAGAACACAATTTCATCGAAAACGAGTCTCGATACGCACTTCGAACATAAAAGTGTCAACCTCCTCCCTGATAACTTCGTCTGAAAGGGGATCGCCTTCGGGCGTTTTGCTCATGAGGAGCAAGTCTAAGAACGCCACCTTCTTACGCCCACTGAAGTCGTCCTCGTTAACCTTTTTTTCCGATTCGACTATCTGATCCTCGAGGACTTGCTTCCTCGACTGGATCACTCGGTTGGTGGTGCCGTGCAGTATCTTCAAAAGTTTCTGCTCCTCTCTGTAGTCTGCCGAGAATTTGTAAAGGAACGGAACTCGTTTCCATAGAGAGTACGTTCTGAGGGTCGCCAGTTCGCTCATTCTGAAAATTTCATAAGATTTTCTTGATTTTATTTGAAATATAAATACGCTTTTTGTGTATGCAGTATTCACCTGTATACGGCTCTTACGTATTCTGATTTAGATTCGTTTTGCGCATTGATGTTCGTACCCATTGCAGTCTCTGTCAAGTATATTTTTGTGAATGTTAAAATATTT
The DNA here is from genome assembly GCA_024721215.1 of Cheumatopsyche charites. Classification (NCBI taxonomy): domain Eukaryota; kingdom Metazoa; phylum Arthropoda; class Insecta; order Trichoptera; family Hydropsychidae; genus Cheumatopsyche; species Cheumatopsyche charites. Next base: position 11,502,385 of record CM045577.1, read on the forward strand.
GATTTTTTATTTGATCATTCTATAGTTTATCATACCGCTTATTACATCTAATGTGCATAAAGTCACGTATGGATATACATCAAATACTTTTTCTTTATGTTGAGAGAGTTTTTTTATAAAAATATTTCCTTTGCTATTGAAAACGCTTACGAATTGCTCTAAAATTGTGAAATGAAATGTAGGCGTAATAATTTTTCTTTGTCTTCTCCATTTATCCCCTAAATAATAATAAAAAAACATATAATCGAATGTTCAAATATTAATAACTTATTCTCAGACGAATCTATTATTCACCAGTGGATAATAATAATCCATCTCCGAGCCACGGCAAAAGGAAAGAATAGTCGTAAAGTTTATCGATTTCCTTGTTACTGTTGAGTAATATCTATTTTAAAAGAAAATAATCGATCTAAAAATAGTGTGAAAGGGTGTTATATTTTCAATAAATATAATAATTAGCGCAAATTACCTCCACCGTGTCAGGGTCGTTGAGCATAACGAATGCGTCCTTTCCTAAAATTGCTTTATAAGTACTTCGTCCGTGACTTTCCCACATTCTCGTGACTGCTTCGAGTATGCCTGAAAAATACCCTTATTCATATGTTGATTTTACATCTAGTTTAACTTAATCGGAAAAAAGCATTGCTCAACTTTTTTATCGCGGTACAACTTCGTTGTTGTTTCGATTTGAGAGACAGTTACGTTTTCATAAAGATGAAAATTTACTATTTCATCGTGACTGTAGCAAAGTACTTACACTAGTGGAATTAATTGTGGGCACTTTTCTAATGGTATAATATTCGATAGATATATTATATTCTCATTTTTTTTTTTTTTTGAAAATTTTCTATTAATGAAAATATGACTTTTTTCAAGTTTCAGTAAAATTCTCAATATTGCACTTTAAATCGACGTTCGGAATGATTTTATAAAAAAAATTAAAATGAATTTCTCTTTAAATCATAAAGTGTCCACAGTTATTTTCACTAGTATAGTATGTTGAGAAAAAAATAAGTCAATAAATTATATCTAATTGTAAAAAAATATTGAAGTTGAACATATTACACTTAAATGAAATAGATTGTATTGTAAGATTAGATAATTCCGATTAAGTCTTTAAAAAGAACCATTGAAGTATTACGTCATATCAGAGATTTTTTTTATTTAATATGTCTACTCACCTACAGAATTGTTTGCAAATTGATGAATATTTCCAATTACAGGTAAAGGTTTGTCCCCTTTGAATGTATGAATGAGTTCCCAAAATCTCTTGTTTTTCACATGAATATAAGACGCATATCCGATGAAAATTGTCACTATTGATAATATCACATAAATTGCTTCCATCTTGAAATATTTAGATCACTTTCAGTTAAGTCTGTAATTGAAATCGAACGAAAAAAATGTTGAGTCGACACGACTTCTCGTTGAGAAGATTCGCTACACTAAATAAATTTTCGCGACAATTATTTATTTTGTCACCCATATGTGATAACACTAAAAATACCAACAGAGTTTTTTAGAGATTTAATTATGTGTTTAAAAACTGAGATCAATCAAAGATAATTTTCATATTTCACGTAAATTTTTAACTCATATTAAATATAATTTTTATTATTTATTCATGTAAATGTAAAGTTATTTTTCTGGATACGTAGAACAGTTATATAAAATTACATCACTTTAATGTCTAGCAGAAACGGGTTGACCTTTTGATGTTTAGTAATTGACTAGCCAATTTAACATTGAAGCATCTTTAGAAATGGTGATATACCTTTTTTACTAGATTATGATTAAAATATCCAATTTAATGATGAAAATTTATTATAAAATTAGAAAAATATATCATAACAACACAAAATCTTCATCTGTTGCATTGATAAAAGATGTTCCTAATCTTAGTCCATTTACGCTTAAACGAGATAAGAATATCAAAAACACTTTTATCACCTTTATATATATCTTCGTCACTTTTTTCGTGTTTGTTTATTCTATATTTTGAGATAATAACATTTGAGTGAACCAAACGATACTGAATTCGTTTACATAATTTTGTGACATTATATACGTATATTTAACCTTCACCAAATAATTATAATATGTATTACGGCGTCGAATCACATTTTTTTAAATATTAATTTTGTATTAGAGTATTATTTTTCAGATAGCCATAAAATCTGACCATTTCCCGTAATCACACTCATTTACCTTGCATTGTGTTCACTTTTATTAAAAAATCCATCACTGCAATTTAACTATTCTATTGTTTCTCATTGGAAACGAGAAAACGTTTCAAGTCAACTCACCAAATCGAACGCTTTTCCAACCCTAAACCCTAATATACATACAAAATAACGATGATTCGTAAAGATATGCTTCATCCACGTTTTATATTATTCAATTAAATTTTTAGCACACCCGGAATACTATAACATAATACGTTCCATTTCCTTCGAGACGGTCGCGACATATAAAACGTTCATAACCAAACACCCTCCTCGCTTCCAACCCTAGGTCACGTATAAAATAAGATACAGCATACGATATATTATATGAGAATAAATCTCATAATCGCCGATAAAACAACAAGAACCATCGAAGAGAATCGTCCTGAAGCGCGTAACACAGTTTAACTGGCACTAAAACGCAATGCGCATAATACACACGTACTTTGAACAAGTTTTCCTTAAACGAACCTTATTTAGTTTATTTTCAAGGGAATTATTGAAAACGTCTAAGCAGATCTTGCAATTTATTAATGTCTTATTTTAATATTTTTTTTCATATTTAGTAACAAATAATATTTTTCCATTTTGAAGTATCAAGCTGATACGGGAAATTGATATATTCAATTACCTTGAACAAATGCAAACGAGAACGCGTTTAATAATCATTTACAATAAAATATACCATAAATATTAATGGATTCTTTAATAATGATGAATACAAGTAAGAAAATTATATTGAGCGATCGGAACAAAAAATATGTGGAAAAAACAAATGACGACTAAATTTCACATTAGGCACAAGTGACTATTTTTATTTATATTGAGTTGAGTACAGAAAGTGGTTCTATATATGATACAAAACCATTTTCCAAAATTAACTTAATTTCGATAAAAAAGGTCACTTGTGCCCTTTATGAAATTCGGTCATCAAATAATATTATATTATATTTTACGAAATGAAAATTTTAGACGTTTGATAGTGAGTTCTGAATGTATCGTCGGTGTACTACTTGCACCAGGCGCCTTATGTCGAACTGTCGAAAACTTTTCGTTATTAATCTTTTGTGCACATGCGCGTCAAATTCTCTGCTGAAATATTAACAAAGTTTCTTCTACCGTTCTCGAGTAGAATCATTTTGCTGAAACACTGTTTCGAAAAATGGCAAAGACTCAATTCCGAGAAATCGTCGAGATTCGAGTTTAATTGATGAACATGTTTTTCGTCTTCATATTTTCATAAAAACTCGATAGTTTTTATGATAATTGCTGTCAGATTTTCTCATTCGTGTTTGTGCACTTTTTATGTTACTTAAACGATTGCTTGTTTTTTATTAAATATCAGTTGATAGTTACGCGATATTTCAAATACATGAATCCATTATTTCATAATATTGATATAAACTGTAAACATATTTTTTTACGATTTCAATGCCGAAAACCTTAAAAGGTGTTAAAAATTTAACATAAAATATCGGCATCCTCCGATTATTTCTAATTAAAAATATGAATACATATCTTCTTAATTTATTTTCGGATTGGAATTCAAATTGTATAGTCGTAGAAAATATTACCAATTTACAAACGCTTAAAAAAATTCAAAAAAATAAATAGCGAACAAACAATAAAATCATTTTATTATTACGTTTTAAAATGTGTCAGTTTGTTATATCCAAGTTTTACAAGTCGAAGAAAACTTTTGACTCTCGAGTTTTACGATATTTACGTTTGAACAGAACAAGTAATTAAATTATTTATCGAGTGATTTAAAATCAAATATTCCCTAAACAACTCTTTCTAGATTTCACAGCCAAAAGTCATTAGTTTTCAAAAGCCGACACAAAATTTCCTTTTATCTTCCTTTCACTTACATTAATTTTATATGAAAAGCTATGTTTAATTTTACAAAAACGAAAAGTTTCTGTTAATTAATTCAAAAAGATTTTTTTTCCTTATATCGAGTTTTTCAATTCATACTTCAATTCAAGTAAATATGTATGGGTACTAAATGATCGGAAACATCTGAAGATAAATAAATCACCAGTATTAAAAAGAAATCGCGATATCCTTGCCTCAAGCAAAAAAATTCTAAACAGACCTTAACGCTAATTAATCATTTAGCATGATCAATGTATAGGCAAAATACAAAATCTCGTAATTAGGTTATTTGAATTCATTACATTCAAATAATGCTATTATACAAGTATAATCAAATCGTCAAAAAAATCTTATTCCGTTCAGTCACTTTATTCTTATATTACAGCTAAACGAGATTTTTCAGTGATATATTCAGATATTGAGTAATTTTCTTTTTAATCGCATAATTTCCTTGTAACATAGCACTCAAGACTTGAAACGATTTCTTATCGGCGTCGAAACCTTAACACTTCTAATACAACACTTAAATAAATCGTAGAGCCAAACATATGTACGTACATATTTATGTTAAAATATTCGATGTTTTACATACGTGTGAATAATATATCGTATTTTTATACGTGTTACAATCTAGATACTTTATGTATAAAAAGATATAGGTTATTTTTGTCTTTATCACGCGATAATCTCGTTAATGTGCCGCGGAAAAGCAAACGTCGATTTTTCCACAATGGAAATGGAAAAAAATTGAAGAGAAAAAATCGTACGTACGAATAAACAAATGTTACCAGATAAATGGTTCAGAATTCCACGATACTAATTACTTTTATCGTTAGTTTTTTTCCATGAAAAATTTCGTTTCACCATTATTTGCGGATATTAGTAAAATGTCGTTCATTCAGAGTACCCATTATGTGCATGACATCACACAAATTACTTATTAAAGCTAATTATGGAAAACAAAGAAATTGATACTAACACAAAAAGCTTTTTATATTAATTTAATTAAATTATCATTTTTTTCCGGATAGATTTATACGTTCACAAAAAAATTACACAACGTTCATCTTACGCGTTCGGTCTATCAAAATTTTCATGGCCGTTTCACGAATTTATATGACAATATTATTCAATAAGTTTAATAAAATGCAATCGTGCCTAACCGAGGGGAATATATTTGAAGTTTATAGCTCTATAAAATGTACGAAATTTGGAAAGTTTTATTATATATTTCATAGTCGAACTTCGCAAGTGAGGTATAACAAAGTAAGTTAGCGGTACGAAAGTGAAAATACGAGTGAGGAACAATATGTGTGGACCAATTCAATAGAGACGCACTAAACTGAAAGAAAAAAAAAAACAGTTATTTTTATACCAAACTTCCAATAGAAAAATACGAAATGCGGAAAAAATATTAAAACGCTCATATATTTTCCTCGCGAATTTTAATATGGAAATGTTTACCTGCTCATTTTCGTAGGGGAGACCTGGGGGATGAATGGCAGTGGGGGATGTGAAAAAAAAACACATTTTCGCATACGTACATTTTTCAAAGCTTAAAATATTCTTTTCGTGCGAAACGCGGACGTTGTTTATGAAGCGGGAATAAAAAGCGACCTGTATGACATTTTCGAGGCTCCATTTCACTTCAGAGATGAGCGTCGGAATCTTCGCGTGAATGTCGCTCCTCAGAATTCACTATTTAAACCCGGTCTTTTTTATTTCTCGGCTCAAATCCTTTTATTCGCAAAATGTGCCATTGTCGGTGATAGAACTCCATTTCTACGCGGAAATAAAAAGTTTTCCGCTCGATTTGAGCGGCGATAGTTGATGTTTCGCCCGAGGCTCGGTTCGATGTGTGACGTTTATATTTTATTATATTGTGTATCGATTTTGTTTATTCGAATTATATTAAAGTTTCATGATCGTATAAAAGTCGAAATCTATTAATTTTATTTATTGAGAATCGGTTCAAATTAAATATTGATGTCTATATAAATGAAAATTAATATTTGCATTTATGTGCTTTATAGACTTAATTTTTCACATTGAAATTTAACATAAAAGATTTTTCGATAGATATTTAGCAAGTCGTTTGTTCGTATACATTATAAATACGATATTTCACAATCGTTTCTTAGTTCATAGTTTCGAGTATCGCCAGCTCACAGAAGTTAGTTGTAGTTTATATTTTTTTATGACATGTTAAATTTTAATTAAGGTTTAATTATTTTTTTGAAATAATTTAGCTAGAATATAACATCAATTTTAACTAAATAAGTGGAAAATAACATTATTTAAGTACCTAAATACATATTTATGTATTATCCAAAAATTTTCATTTATCGACGTTAATAATGATAAATTGAGGAAATCATCTAAAATTTACATTATTTTCAATGAAAATACTAATTGTTTTGTATTTGTGTTCAAAAATATTATTTTTTAAATTAAACATACATGAATTTATAACAAACATGATCAAATAGCTCATAGAATTCAATATTTACTTCGTATGAAAAACATTGTTATGTTCATTAATATTAATCGAGTCGGCCCGCTTTTTATTCTTTCATCCAATTTCAACAAAGACTTGTTTGTCGAAAAAAAAACGCGCACTTTATTATGAAAATGATCCGTTATATTCATAAAGGAAAGCGACTAATAAAAATATTTTAATTAATGGCGAACAAAAGTTTTTTTTTTGCGCGACAAAGCATTTTTGTCGCAAAGGGGACAACCGCGCGAACCGTAATCGCCTCGGGGCCGAAAGTTTCCCCTTTTAAACTGCTTAAGGTAATATTAATTACAGTTAAACAAAGCGACGATCGACACGAAGCCTCACACCCACAATAAACACCATCGTGAATAGCTCAAAATTGATTTCGACCGCAATCGTATCGGAAATCCGCCATTTTGCAGCAAAACGGTGTCCCTTTGGCTCGAGTTTCCTTCAACCCCGCGATATTTCGCGAGGGGGTGGTTTTCCACCCACTTTGGCCGATATTTATTTCACTTTGATGTGCTGATCATTAGGGGAAGCCGGACAAGCCTCTCGGTTATAACTTTAATTATTATTCGTCGCGAAAGGGGGATTATTATTTGGCGGGCGTCGTCCTTAGTCCAAATTATCTGGATTAATTGAAGGAATTTCGCATCTCGACGGAGGCCTTTTTTAATTTTGAGAAATATCACTTAGGGGTGATCAATTTCGTGCGAGTGGAAATCTGCTTTGAAATCCGTCGGGTTTTTTATTTTCGGCTCAAAGGATTAGAAAAAAGTCGTTAAATTACAATTAGATCGTGTTTTCGGAGCGTTTCTCTAATCGATCGGCGAGATGTATTACGTTGTTCGCGTTTTCATAATATGATCGATGCCATGTTTATTTTTTTCTTATTTTCGATTAATGTGCGTGCGTTGAATATCTAACGAGTTCGCTTTATATTGGTTTCCTTCGATAAATTTTATCCGTATATGAAAAAAGATTGGATTCAAAATCCCAAAATGAATATTGAGATTGTTTTTCGGGAATACGCGAATTTCGATAAAACAAAATGAGGTAAAATGGAGTACAACGTAAACGAAAAATATAAGAAAAGCTCCGCTCTATTCTTTTTTATTAACCTCGGAGATTTTATGCTTCGCGTATATTCGGGCGCGAAATTCGAACGGGCACCGAGAAACTTTTCGAATTCGAGATTTTTCTCAATAAAACTGACGTAATTTTGATCGAAAACTCAAATATTTGAAACGAGTTGGATGGATTCATCCGCTATCTTGAACCTCTCGACTTTAATCCATTCGTGATTATTCATAAATGAGAATAAATGTACGCGGCGGTCTAGAAGAACAGTTCGTCTATGGAAATTTCACGGAGGTGTACATAAGCCAGTTCTCGGAGCAATGCAAATAAAATTCGTATCAAATTTCAAGAAACTGCAAGAAAACCGACCGAAATCCCAAAAGAACTTTATTCGATTTGCATTTAAAATTTCCACTCGAGACTGAATTTTAAGCAGCTGCAGTTGAGTACAACCTTTCGCTGCACTGTCCCAATCACCATTCTGTTATAACCCAAGTGTAACGAAATAAAAAATTCACGTCAAACCGACAAACACCGGTTGCCTTCCGAAAATAAACGGCGACGTTCATTTCGTGAGGAAAGATTTCAAAAGGTAACGGAGCCGTTCGATACTTTGTCCTTAAAAGTTTTTCAATTTCCCCCATCTCTGCTAAACTTGTTCAAACATAAACCGACGTAACGTGTAAACAAGAATTCTAGATATTTCGAGGATAAATTTTAAAGTCGACGCCGGCGACTTTATTAATATAATCATCGCTGAATTTCGCAGATAAATTAATCGAGATTGGATAAGTTAGATTCGAAACTGCCATTGATCGACAGATATGATTCTCGAGTTTCGCAAACGAGCAGTTAACGTGTGCTTCCGATGTACCGACATCTCGTAATCGAGTTCGAACGAACTTCCACTCTCGCATTATGATAATTCCGATCGATATTCACAGTTTGTTTAGCGAATCATGCTAAAGTTATCGCATGATGCTCTATCTGTGTGAAAAAAAAATAATCGATTCGATAGTTTGGTTAGAATTTAAGGAAATTCGTGCAAGAGAGACGTTTTCGACAACTGACGAGCGCTTAACTAGGGTAGCGTTTCACGTGAACCGTTGACCTTTCGTTTTGGCAAACTTTCGGCGTTATAAGACCTCCTTTGGAATCTTTGAAAATTCTGCATATTTTTCGAAAGCAATTTGTCATTCGGAATCGTGAGCGGCTTCTTTTCCCCACGGGTGTAGTAACCGAGACACTTTTGAATTTCGACATTTCGAACGCAGAATTTTCACACCCTTCGATGTTACGTGTTATTATTCCGCTCAATATAATATACAAAACCATTTTTTTATATGAAAAATATTGTATTCAAAATTTGTACTACGACTACATTTTTTCGTGAAAATGAACGTAATTCTTTTTTTTCACCACGTTCCTTGCTTTCCCTTCGATTTTTCCTCCACATTTCCGGGATCATGCGGTTGACAATTCGATTTACACATATCTTGAACCCGAAAATCGGAACTCCGAAGTATATAGTTGTATACATCGTACATTCGTTCTCTTGTTTATTAACAGCACACGCAAATATGTACATATTCGTAGTTGTCTCACATTGTGAAAACGACATGTTGTTTTTCTATACGTTCTTAGCGTTGTTAAAGTGACCTTACACACGTAGTAATCTGATTAGGCTTCAAATGTCGATGTACGATCTTTTCATTTTCGATAATTATCGTATTAAAGTTAATTTAATTTGAATAAAAAAGTAATAGTCTGCTGATCATGATGCAGTTATATTAAACGTTTGTGCCGTGTTCATTCAGCATACTCGTGATGCTGACTTCGAGTCTTCACATGTCATTTTCTTATTAACTGATTTATTCATATGGAACTCAATTGTTTCTGTCGAATATATTTACATCCATTTGACTCGAATAAAGTGTTGATTTAACGCTTTAGAAATCAGTTCCTAATAATTGATCACTCACCTTGTCTGTATCGATTAAATTCAATCAATTTAATCCCACGTATCGTATTAATCGACTCTACCTCTCCACTTTAAATTGAATAATCAATTGACAAATATTAAAATAATTATCCGACAGTAAATAAATTTATAAAATGAACAATTCAATCGATCATAATGTGAGCATTTCAATCGAAACACACACATCCCTCACAATAATCAGTTTCAAACTCGATTCAACCACTTCCAGCTCGAATTCCACATCCATATGTAAACCACTCGGAAACGTCTTCGCATATTTAGCATACGATAGAAACGTGTAGAAATTACTCGAACGTCTTAGTTAACCTTACGACTGCCGAGTTAAGAAAATCAAACCGAGCTCGATATCGCTAATTGAATGAGCCACGAATGTCGATGATGTTTGCAATTCTCTAAACTGACTTGGCACAATGAAAATTCAATTCTGTATTTCAAAACGTGCTGAAATATCATCTATATGAACGTTGAATTGATGCTGTATTTCATTTTTCTGTTTTTCGAGTGCTAGTCGTTGAAATTTTCAAGTATGCTTATGTTTCAATCTATGCAATCAAATGAATGAAATTGAATATGCATATTTCATACGTATTCTACACTTGTAAATTTTTTTTATTTGGTTATGCTAAATTCGATATGAATAATCAATTTATGAAAACTCTCATTTACGTGTCTCTTAAATATGTATGTAGAGTCAAAAATTTCGTCAAAACTATCTTATTTTTTTTCAAATTGTTTTTTCGTAAAATATCTTAGAAAGAAAAATAAATTAATGCTCTGTTTATTATTCATATAATCGACGAGGAAAATTTTAAAATTTTAAGTTTTGGTTTTGAAGTTTAGACACTAAATTGTTGCGTAAATATAATTTTCAAATATTTGCAAGACAATGGTAATGTGCGATATTATTTTAAAATCTTAATGTTATGTTTTCTCAGCTGTATAAAATTCATTCAGTTCAAAGTTTAATATAAAGTGCTATTATTCAACTCGAAAACGGAATAAAAGCATTCTCTAAAATTAAATTCTATTCACTTTGAAAATAATCTAATATAATCATATTAAAAATTTTACTTCCTATAAGACGTTGTAACACGAACATATTTCAAATTTAAATCGTTGAAATTATGCATAATTTTATGTTCACTTCTTTTAATTTTCAGTGGTTTTTATTACATTTCTTATTACTTTTAAAGAAAATGCACCAAGACTCACACATATTACATTAAGACTTGCTAGAATTTTTCATTTCGATGCAAAGCAGTTCACAGTATCAATAGTCTTTATTCTCAGAATGTCTTCAACCGCAGAAATGCACTACGTATTAAAACCACTTCCTTTATAAAAAAGATCACCTAATATTTGGTTCGCTTAAATATTCAATAAAGGTTAGAGAAAATAGAAAAACTCTCGTGAACTGAGCAAACTTTAAATACACATAGCAGTTTTTATATCTCCTTTGAGAATATCTTGTGTTTTCTTTTTTGATAGCAATGAAAATATAATATACCATTTCGTCTAAAAAAGTTACCTTTCTAAAATATTTCGATCCTTTATATGAGATAGAAGCTTTGGCGAAGCGACGACACAACTTTGACCTGAACATGCCTTTGTAAAGTCGATCGACAAGATATTTTTTTCTGTTTCTTCTGTGTATCTGAAAGCTTGGTTATTCATTTTTTCGTGGTAGGTTTCAAAAGCTTCGTAAATATTTAGCGGTCTATGAGTGTTTACTTTTATAAGAGAAAAAATACACGTTTTCGGTACATTAGGTACTGGGACGCATTCGACAAGGAACACTCCTTTAACATTTTTACGCTCAATGTATTCCTAATTTCTCTTATTAACTTCCATACACATTTTATACTGCGTATCCTTTGAAATATAAAAGCGACTCGTCGCAAAAATATTCGCAAAAGAAAATCGCTACCGGCTCGAAATAAAATACACTCGGAACTCTCGAATCGTAAAAAATTCAATTGCATCCCGTCAAATTAACTTTACGATAAAAGAACTGAACATATTTAAGCTAATCGTGTCTCTTCCGATGGATCTCATGTTTTTAACATTGTGAGTGAAGTTTAAAATAAAATTTCATTTTTAAATCGTACTTTTCCTTACATTTTCTCGAATAATATGTAGTAAAATTTAATTAAAAATTCATATTACACAATATATCTCAACTTGTTCGTTCTTTTTAGCACAGTTTCTAATGTTTAATGAAATTCACACTGAAGAGAAATCCTAAATAAACAAAGTCTAGTTCAGTGCGCTACCGCAATAATTAGATAACTCGTTTTGATTCAGTTATCTCCAGTCGCCGACATTGCAACTTAATTTTAAACGTGGAAGCTTCGCAAGTTTCATATTCCACAATTTAACAACGAACACTGTAACAACACTGCATCCAAATTCTTATACGTTTCTAACCTCGTTTGAAACGCTACACCGAACGCTTTTATTACACGTTAGAAAATCGGATAGTTCGAGCCAAATAAACTGCGTCGAAGTGCACATTTGCCCAGACACTGACTGTTATTTTTGCCATTTTTCAGGATCGATAAGCAACATTGATGGTGCAGAATATCACTGCAACAAGACGCAAGTGAAGAAAGTAATATCCGGAGTCGTGGGAGCAGCTTCCAGCGTCACCAGCATACAAGTTGCCAATCTTCTTAGACTCTTCAAAATTCCGCAGGTGAGCCAAGACTTACAAAATATTACACTATGCACAGAAAAAAAGTAAAAATCAATTTAAAAATATTTTTTAATAAGAATATTTCGAAATTGAATCGACCGGTTCGCCTTAATCGTTCGAGTATATAAAATACTCTATGAGCAAATTGAGTTCGTATGAAAAATGTGTTCTTTCATGGGTCCAATATATCGGGTTAACTCTAGTGAAAGATATTTTCGAACAAGATGGATGTTGAAATTTTCATCAATTCTTGCCGTATCGCAGTTTCAATATTTATAAAAGGAGCATTCATCATCAAGTTTATTACACTCTCAATATATTGAATATTTAATTTTATTTAAGGCGAATTTATTTTTGGGGGTCTTGGGAAAATTGCGCAATGCTTACACAACAAATTGTAATATAATCAGAAAACTCAGAGGACACTAAAAGAAACAAACGCAACCGTTACGCACAGTAATAAACATAATTTCATTACAACGCAAATTAGATTTCTTTTACGGGATTTTTTTCTTCTTATATTCTTTGAGCTCATATATCTACGAAACGTTACTTTCTATTTCAATAAATAAACAAATTTAATTTATTTGTATTACACAGCGTTTCTTCGAAATGTTACTTTCGAAATCACAAATTCGTATATTATATTCAAATTATTTTTTTATGATAAAAGTCAAACTTTATTTTCATTTTTATTTCAATTTACCATTATATTTATATACTGAGTCTTAATGCATTTTAATGCACATACTTTTTGAATAAAATCGATGGAAATTCCAATGCGATTTCAATTTTCACAATAGCAACAATGCCAAATCGTGCGTAACGGGAAAACGGAAAAATCTATTAAGAAAATTCGACTGAACATCGAACTCTCACGTCGTTCGAGATAGAGAAAAATACTAAAATACATTCGCCATTTTCACAGAAAAGGAATATTCAATACTTTCAGTATATACCGAAGGAATATGAACCTTCAAAACATTTTCAACACCATTATTTTTCACACATGCATTTGTGAAAATGCACTCAAGCGATATTACATCGCTCAAAAGATTGTATATCATTTTTGTTTTCGAATCATTACCGAGAGTATACACGTACATTGTAAAATAGACAATACAAAAACGAAATGTGGAAAAACATGTTTGTCGTTCTAAAGTCACAAAAATAGTCATACATTTTTTCCTAATATAGGTAAGTACGTGGAATTTCCCGCTCGATGGTCGAACATGATTTGATGTCATTTCGCAGATTTTCATACTTCAGTTGACAACCTTCGTATAAGCGATCTTCAAATGATGAATATATATAAATTTACTGAAAACAGCCTAATGAGCAAGTTCGTCGCGTGAATGCTCTTCTCGCTCACTGAATATGCCTCTTCGGTGACATATTTATATAAAATGTGTTTGCACATTCGCAGAAGACGTTAATTTTAGCTTAGTCGATATTTTTCGTGAGGCACGCATCAAGTGTGTCAATAGCTAATTGACTGAAATGTTCAATTTTCTCGTCATTGACGATATGTGTTCTGATTGCCGTGTCTAGAATTAATGACTCTTAATTGGGTACATTTATCGTTTGAGCATCTAGAGAAAAATATGATTATTGTTTGATTGATAAACTCCTAGATGTCGTTGTTTAATTTAATTTTTGAAATAGTTTTCAAGCAATTTTCTTTATAGCACCATCTGTCGATGTATCATTTTGTTATCGTTGAAAGTTTTCCACTTAAATTCTATTAAAACTTTTATTGAATTAGTTGTAAAAGTAAATCTATTAGTTAGTTACTCACGTTTTAATGACCTCCGACTTATTATATGTAGGTTAGATTTTATATCTAGGTGATATTAAAAATATTTTTAATGGAAAATTTTGAGCATAAAAATTATCACTAATCAAAAAAAATAATGATAATTAGCATCATGAACTCATAGCTAACATGTAAATAGTAAAAGCAAAATGTTCCGAATCTCCACCATACATCATTCACACCCACATAATTAACGACCCTTGAAATGAAAAAAAAATGGAAGTAACGCATCCATCTTTCGGTTGGGACTTTTTTTCACCAAAACACTCGCGTTTTCACTGCACAAATGTAAAGCAACTAGCAAGTGAATATCCTCTTCCTGAATTATTAACGTGGACCGAAACCTCCCCGGAGGCGTAAAAAGCTAATTAAAAAGAGGAAACATACCCCTTGTACCGAAACTGACATGTAAACAGAGATGATTCTTGAAAAAATGGACGTAGTAAAAAGTTAATTAGTTTAATTTAATTTATTTTTATTATTTTCATTTGAAAACTATTTTAAAAATATTAATTTTTATCTAAATATTCAAAATATTATATGTATGTGCCCTTCTTTTGTAAGCCTACAGATTGAAATTTTTTTTAGTTCACGTTGTTGTTAACTATCATAAAGTACTTGTTCGTTGATGGAGTACGAGTGTAAATTAAAATTTTTAAAAGATTAATGGAATTGAAAGGATAATTACGGGATGATAATTGTTTTCAACTTCGTTCCTAATGAAGCTGAACATAAAACATTAAGTATCTCAGAACTTACTCAGAAGTAATTAAAAGGATTTTACACCGTTTATAAAAAAACACATATCTGTGTTATTATTTTGAATCGGAGTTGTTGACCTAAAAATGCCTTTTGACCGATTCATTTGCTCTTTGTACTATGAGATACATATTTATGTATCTCATTTATTATAAAATTATCTCATATTTATACAAATGATAAGAAATATTCAATTCATATCTCGCTTAGAAATTAGCAATGAATGGGTTTTATCTAATTTTATACGTGTATCAATTTGATTTCATGTGTATGAATTATATGATGAATGCACTTTTTAACCTTACCATAAAAACGGATAAGAGAATCAATTCGCATCGTTGTACGTAATAACTTTTATTTCTCGAGAAATTTAATGAAATCCTACGGGAATTTTCACAAAATTAAAATCACCACTACACTTAAATAATTCATCGTTTTCAGCATCTGATTTATACGGAAAAAGGAAATCTCAAGACGCATTCTTTCCCTTCTTTTCTTTTTAATAAGAGCCGACTGTTGCAGCAGCGACGATAACCGTAAAAGTGAGCGAGCTGTTTTCGTTATTTTCGTATTTTCGGCGCGAATATGACCGTAGTAAAAGTCAAATCAGCTCCGACGGTGGATGATCATTAGGTTTTTATACCGTGTCTCTTGCTTTTTTTTTTATAAAATAAGCCTGAAATCTCCACAATGAGGCCTAGTGGTCGGATGAATTGCGCTTCCACTGTACTTCGCGTCGAATCACTCGAAAATATACCTAGTTTAACGCTCGGCATTCGCGCGAAAATTGGCAGGTTGTGCAGTGAGTTTTCCGGCTATGAAAGCTTATTGGATTCTGTAGTTGTCAGTCGTTTCGAATGCTATATTTTCGCGCGAAAAATCCGATTTTCGATGTTTGCAAAAGCGTCGTTTGAAAATTTTCGATTCGGCGCGTTTTTTCGCGACGAAAACGCGACTACGTTTGTAATGCGAAAATAAATTATATTTTAAAAAAATCCTTCGTGTTGTAGTAAAGAGTCATTTTTCATTTTAATGGAATAGGTATATAATCCGGGACGTTTTGTCATTTGTCTTCGAATGCCCCCGAAAAAAATGTACGACGCTTTTCCGAGTGTACGAATTACGTTTTTGACGTCGGAGAAAAATTAAAGATTTTCCCAGATGAAGGAATGTTTATACATTTAAAATCCATTTGTTTTCGGATTTCGGCCGACTTGTTTCGCATAATGTCGACGTTTCGGACACCGACTTAACTGGTTCGCTGTGTTTTGTATTCGAGGCCGAATGACCAGAGTGAAAGTACTATAATTGTATCGACAGCATACCGACCAGTTGTAGCAAACATTTCGATTTATATTTTAACACGTGTTACATAATTCAAACTGATATTTAAACACATAAATATTTGTATTACATTTATTTCTTGATTCGAGTTTCGAACGCTATCTATCACATCCATCTTTACGCTGATTGATAGATCGATTTTGTGGTGATGTTTGGAACATTTATGAGTGTTTTTAAAAAAGGTTTGTTATCTCTATATCGAAATACGTTAACAAAAACATGTTTATTAAGCTCCTTTATCACCGGGGGCGTAGCTCAGATGGTAGAGCGCTCGCTTAGCATGTGAGAGGTACCGGGATCGATACCCGGCGCCTCCAATACCTCTTTTTTTATTATATTTAATGATTTTTTTTTTAATATTTTAAACAAAAAATCATATTTAATTGTATTTCTATTCAATAAAATGGTTTTTATTTCATTTTTTTAGATTAAAATCTGTTTATTCGGCACGTGTATTGTGCGCAGTCTATATTTGTTGTGTGGGTATTTTGAGCATTCGACAACACACACTACACAAACACGTGGGTCTCTCGTCTGATATGTATTTTTTTCTTATTTGAGGATAAAGCCATAAATATATATTTCTTATTTACGAGTTCAATTCCTAGACACCTGCCGTCGATTTTCTCGACTTTTCCGACCTAGATGCTTTTCGTTTCTCACTATTCACCAAGTTCTCATAATCATTTGTCAACGTCTATTCCGATTTCGATATTTTCAGCAATGGGCCTTGACATCGATCTTTCTAGATGAAAGTATAATGTATAAACAACGGCATTGTTCTCTATTTTAGTTGAAATATTTATAATCCCATTACTCAAATAGCAGCTTATTTTGAAAGTAAAATAATATTTTCATAATTTATTTATGGCTCTATTCGCGTGTGGAAATTGGTTATATTAAATCTATTGGATGAATATATAACATGATTCTGTAAAATTTTATGAGTTCATTTCAAAGCCTCTGTAAATCTTACATATTTCTTTTTTTGTTAACGTTCTGTAGCACTTTCCCGCGGGTGGTAATTTCGTTTTATTTTACAGGTAAGAAATCTGAATTATAAAACCTTACCTGATATCTAGATAAATACACCTGTATTAAATTTTCCATTATTTAATTCAAAAACATCGAACATTCGTTTACATTTTTACATGACTTCGAAGTTATCTTATTCACGAAAAAAATCAAATTAATACGAACGAAAATGTCTACAATCCATCTAAATCTTTCGGCATTATTCAATTTTAATCAAATTTAGTACTTTCGAAGAACGAAAGTAATACTAAGAATTAGCTTTAAAAACAATTTATATTTGATTTCAAATCTCTATTTCCCCTTTCATGGATCCAGCTTTGTTGCACTTTGACGTTGCACTCGTTTCAATATTGCGTCGTTTCGATGCAAATGGTAGGAAATTTTCCGATTTTCACAATTGAATTGAAGAAAAATCTAATTTCGCCGCATTCAAACCTTTAGTATAAATATAAATGCAATTCATTTCTCTAAATAGATTTTTTTTTAATATCGCTGTATGTAAAATGTCAATTTTTATTGCGTTTTTCTCATCGAATATTTAACAAGCATCGTGATTATTTACTTATGAAAATTCTTAAGGTATATTTATTTAAAATTTGCATAATTACAGTTCACGAGCTTGTATCAAAGTAGGCTTTCCCGCAAATGTGCATTACGAAAGGTGAAGGATTTATGAATATTTAATGATTGCACTCAGGCGAGCAAATGATTTCTATCTGTGATTAAAATATAATTTCCTCTGGCCTCACGATCGTATTAATACGAAAACGCTATTTAATATATGTAGGCACACATAAGACATCGAAATGTTTGCTGATAAATAAATAAGACGTAAGACTATGGGTAGGTTTTTTTATAAAATATATATTTTTCCTGATGTTTTCCCTGAAAACTTTCCTTTCGTGAGGATCTATCTTTATTTTTTCTGTGAGCCAATATTCGTTGAAATACGATCCCGGAAAAACTGACATAATAACGAAAAACACACCATAAAAATAGGGACAGAAATTCTAAATGAAAAAAGGAATCTTTTCCCCATATTTCTTCTTTAATTTCTAATTTTGAAATGTTCAAATCAAAAATGTTCACTTATAGCACGAATGTCAATCGAATAGTATAATTTTCATCTTAATTTGAATAGATTTGAATTTTGCTTTTTCCTCATTTATTTACAAATGAATTTTATTATAAAATATGGTTCAAATCATATACACAGATGCAGATACAAAGTATAATTTTACTTTTAAAGCTTTCGATTTCGAAAAAATACTTATCAACCCTGATAAAAACAAATTGAAGTTGAAAAGGAAACTCGGACGACACGACCGCTATCGCGTTTCGAAATTAATTCCGAAGAAAATACCTTCGTTCACCTACAACTTTTCCTTTTTCATTTATTGTTTATCAAGCAAATGCCGATAACGAACATCAGGTACATGGATGCCGAGGGAGGAAGTCGAAACGATTATTTTTGCTCGATGATGACATCGAAAATCGTTGTTATAAAAAAAAAGGTGAAGTCGAGCTCGAAAACGGATTCGCAATACTGTTTAATACAGCATCGTTTTCAAAAATCAATCTTGCCTGAATAATGCGGTTGATGAAGGGGGACATAAACGAATTTTGTCTATCGAATTCATCATATTTCATGAAATTTCTATGGAAAATTCATCTAAAAATTCTTTCTGAAAACTTAAATATATAAGACATTATCATTATTTTTTTAATTTATAATTATTATGGGCGGATTTTTTGATATGGACGATTGATGATGATGATTTTGATATTGATGAGCTGATCCGTTTGTTTGAATCTGTTTGTCGATTGAAACGCTACATTACTTATCAATAACTCAATTTCGCGATGCCGATACATTTTTGAACTTAAATCATGATATTCATGATAGATATTTATCATTTTATTTGCTCTATAGTAAAACAGTTTTTATACTGATAATGAGAGTATCATTTTGGTAATGTGAGATATTTTACTTCATATAAAAAACTTTACTCTAACAAGGTATGTCTTGATACGTTCAACGGACTGATATCTCATCTCAATACATTCACTCATTCAATTTATTTTGTTAGAACGTTGAAACATCATTAACTAATAATATTAACAAACTTTCATTACTCCATGATAAAAACAAAACACCTACATCATACAACATCCTCATCAACACACACACAAGATCCATTTCAATTACGCCCCATTCTCCGCAATAAACACTCTCAGGCACAGGTACTTAACCGATTCCAACGCAGCATCCACCTAATACGATCACGCTAAGAAATCAATACGTACAAGACACCGACGCGAATTTCCCTCGGCGTAAGGAATCCAATTTATGAATAAACGTAACCCTCCTTCCTTTCAGCCCCACGGAGTTCCCTCGTCGTAGGGCTTCTGGCCGAATGCTCCCGAACCCTGGCGAAGGGCTGATGGGATTAGAAGACGGAGACACCGGATGCTTTTCATTTCTGCAAATATAAATTACGCACAAAGGACCCCACCGTCCGTTCCGGAAATGTTTGATTATCTGGGGGTCCGTACCTACGGACGAAGGTCCGTTTTGTTCGCGGGACGTTATCGTCTACCTACCGATTCGGTAGGAGCTCGTTGAAAACTATCGCTTTTCATGGATTTTAGCATATTTTACATTCGAGAGATTTTTAGTTGTTAAAGTTAAGATAGTATTTTTTTCGATTTTAGCTCGAATTTAGCGAAATAATACTGTTTTAAATGCTTTTATTCGGTGGTGTTTGAATATTCTCGTCATATGATTTTCATACTACAATGTGGTTGAAGTCCGATCTTTCAATTGATAGGTGGTTAATGCTGTATTTTTATGATATAAAACATAAGTTCTTTCTTTTTGGATGAAAATTATGTTCTTTTAATACAATATTATAACGAATGAATTAAAATTATTGGTTTGTCAATGTACATCATATACAGTGGATTCAGTGGGAACATTCAAAGTTGTGCTTTTAACTACGAAATTGCATTGAAAAATAGTTATCTATTAAAAATATATCAAAAAATGAATTAATTATGCAAAATATTTTGAAATTTCATGAACATATTTAAAGAGATCTCTTATCTGCAGCTCATTTTAAGTTAAAAGAATCATCACAATTTTCAATACGTATTCAGAAATTATAAATTTTGATATCAAATTATAAAAAATGATTCGTAGATAATATTTATAATATTTCATTGAACATTTTTGAAGAATTTTACGAAACATAAATAGACCGAATCTTACATTTTTCCATCGCTCCATCGTTCCACAATTTCACAACCCCCAGCGAATTCAACGAATACTCAAAAAATGAAACCTGAATTTTCGTATCTTCGAATACGCTATTTATAAATAATTGAACGAAAAAATAACGCAATAAAAAAATCCATATTATCTTAAGCGATAGATTTTTTTTTTCATTCTAAAATACCTCGAGAATTCTTATCGAAGAATCGGGCGAGCGAAAGAAACAGCATCGGCCTCATCTAAACGCGTATTTATCGAAGCAGTTCAAGCTGAATTGTTCACGTCTATTTGAATTTCGAATCGTTTCGTAGACGATGCTGATTTCGGTCGTAACAAGTCACCGTACAGTGGATTAGGCCCCCTTCACCGCAAACCATAAAATCAATTTGGCGTTATGCTCGACGAGATTGAATCACTTCCGAATTTGAATATTACATGTGTATGTGCCTCTTGTATTTATGCATAAAGTATGACAAGTGAGCGTTTGTCTGTTCAGTTGACGAACTCGTGTCAATATTGGCTTTCTACGTTCGGATGCGTCGTTTTAAGTTTGGAATTTGGATTATTCGATAATTAGTTCGATATTTTGTTTGGTACTGATTGTCTAAGAATCTTTTCATTTGATCAGATTTTGTGTTGTTTTTTTTTTTCTATAAAGGTTGACAGTTATCATAGAGAGTTCATGAACTCACTGTGTCAAATTCTATCTATAGTAAAAAAAACGTAAGTTAACCATCATGAAACTAACGAATGAAAACATCGACCATAAATCTTAAAATTAATACTTTCTTTTGATCTATTAAGAAATTTCGATAAAATTTCATATTATTTATAAGGTTTTTCTTTCTATATAGCCATAGATGTTTTTCATTTGATTCAAATGTACAATATTAAAGCTGTGGATATATTCATAATATGTCCGTTAATAACTCAAAATTCAAGCGTAACTATTGTAAAATTCTATACTTAATAATATTATGAATTCGATTCATATTTTTGAAATGTCAGTATTTAATATCGTATATTGAATACTAATGAATCGATTGATATTTATAGGTCGATACATTGAATATGAACTAAATTAATAATAGCGAAAGTAGGACAAGCTATCATTTTTATCATAAACGAAATACGTATGTTCATAAATAGAAGCCATTAATTAAATATGAAAGTTTAACATGTTGTAACCGTAGGACGGAAATAAGGACTCTTATCCTGTTGAACCCACCTCCGAAAATAATGTAATATTATCAAAGAGGAAACTTTTGTTTGATTTATATTCTATTGTCAGCTTATAATTTAGAGTCACTAATAATTCTGATCAAAAGGAAAACCCTCGCCGCGGAAGGATTCCTCTGTTCGAATCAGCTTCCGCAAAAAGTGATGATATATACGTTGGCAGATTTAAAATAATTTCATCTGCGAAATTAGAAGTAACTCGATTTGAAATGTCGTAAGATTCGCATAAATCGCTTTGAGGGGGTCGCGTAGATATTTATTATTCGCGTTATGTACGCTTTTCCAAAGTCGTAAAAAAATATCCACAGCTGCGATTTTGCTTATTTTATTTTATTTATTTATTTTTTCATGAAAAAAAGAAAACAATTCCGTTTTGATGCGGCAATCCATGTTTGTTCTTTCGACAATCGCGGAAAACTTTTTTATGTTATTACAAAAGAAAAGGCATAAAAAATGTAGCGCTTTGCTTCTGTCGTAAAAATAACGTCCGGTGCAACTCACTCGATACAAAACGTACGCCAGTTCATACATATATTCAAATACTCCAAATTAAATTTCGCACCTAGAACGTCTGTATGATTTTTCAATTCTGTCTAGCTGAAAGTGTGTTCTTTCTCGTTTCAGGTCTCTTTCTTCTCGACGAGTCCCGAGCTCTCTAACAAGCAGCGCTTTGAATATTTCACCAGGACGATTCCTTCAGACCATTATCAAGTAAAAGCCATGGTAGACATCGTGCGAGAGCTGAAATGGAGCTACGTCAGCATAATATACGAAGAGTCCAATTATGGCATCAAGGTGAAAATTATTTCATTCGTCGCTTATTTATGCTAATAACTAGCGCGGACCGAATGGCGCGCATAACAAACGCCCTTTGAGGAGAACTTGTGGCGTGTTCTGATACACATTTATATTTCATTTATATAATAAAAGGTCCCATTGTGTCGAAAATGAGTGTGTGGCGAAAAAGGCTTGCGGCTTCTGTGTCAACGGAGCTTCCTAGGGTGCGCACGTAATTTCCGTTCGGCGTAATTGTATTGGTTTTCCACGAACGATTTTCAGTAATGGATTTTCCGACTTTCGTGTTTTTTTGTTATTTTTGTGTGTGTGTGTGTGTGTGTTTGGCTTTATGCGCTTGAAAAATGTGCATATATCATATCGAAGCGAACGGACGTTCGGGTGAAGTTGAATCCATCATATCGCGACAGCAAATCATTTTTATCGTATTATAAGATTCGAAGCGATTTTTGAAAATCATCGTTTTTAATGAATTAATATTTTTATTATGCATAATATTATTAAAAATTTACAAGTAGGGTTTATACTGTTATATTTAGAAGCAGCTTGTTTGAAGTATCCTTATAGGTAGCATTCGGGAATAAATCGAGAAACACATAACCGCACTCGAAAGGTTATGAAAATTTCACGACTTTCGACTTGTAGCACTTCGAAATAATTCATAGAATTTCGAAAAGTCAGCTTTCAAATAATTTATTTTTTTCCTCCACTTTCTTCGAATCGTACTCAATTTGAGCCACTTACTTTGAATAACCTTAAAAAGTATTGTATTAAAAAAAATCAAAAGTCGATTTTCACCTTTCATGAATAATACCTCTTTTATTCTCGATAACAATAGACATAATATACGCACGCACATTTAGCTATAATAATTTAAACCCCATTGTAAAAATCTTGAATGCTTCGTTTTTACTTTAATAAATGTGCGAGGTGTATTTATGATTTTTTCCGACGCGTTGCCGAAGCAAAGAAAATCGACAAGTCAATTTGACTAACAATGAACATTTTCGCATTGAAATTGCCGCCCTTTTTCATTATTTACTTTTTTCATCGAATCTTTTCGAATTCCCTTAGCCGAAAATTGAATTTCTTTCGCACTCGCGATAATTCGACTTATTACTTTTGCCGCACGTGTAATGCTTTAGCACTTACGGCTAAAGATCGTCCCCATTCACGATACATTCAGAATTTCTCGTCCTTTTCTCCACCAGAGTGGAAAAGAACATTCGAGATCTACGAGATGGGAGATTCAAAGTGACACATTCCTATCGAGCATCGGTCGCAAATGTGACGAATTTTATCCGAAATTAGAAAGTATTTCATTTCGAACTGATACAAATCGCCGATTTAATCTCGACGAATCGACCCTTTGACGAAAATGCTTTGATTCATTACCCAAATGGTGCACGTTTTGATCGAATATTTTCGCTCGCGTATATCGCGGAGTGCAATAGAGCCTCACTTAAACTCGCATTTGTGCTTTGATGCCATAAATTATACGAATACTTCGAATTTACGAAATATTACACTTTAATAACACTTAGAGCAAGTTATCAGGGCGAGTTGAGTCGCGTTTTTTTTTTTAAATTCCACCGAGAATCGAGGCGATGCTTTCGTGATAGAGGGCAATTTTTTTTATAGGTATTCGAATTCCAGTAACGTATAATGTCGCATTATTGCCTATTCGGTATTTTTATACGACATTAATGTTGAATGAATACTATAAATTAGAAATAATAGCGCCGATGTTCATAGAATCCTAATATTGTGTCGCTGCATAGAAAAATGTGATTTTTTCCGATTCACTCTGAATACTATAGTGAGTTTATTTATTGTGTAAAATTGTTTTCTATAAAATTTCATTGAATAGTTTTGTACAAGTGTATTTAATGTGTTTTGAATATAATTTTTATCGAATTTTAACTGTCAAATCATGTCGAATACGCAGACCTTGCATAAGCGAGTAAACGCTTTGGGAAAATAACTGTCAAATCACAGCTTTCGCGCTTAGAAACAATTTAAATTTTACGTCCTAGCAAATCTTTATATATCATTTGAATATTCGATCTATACGTGATAAAAAAAACGGATTTCCAGCCTATCACTTGAATACAAATGTGGCCCAAACGACCGGTTCCCGAAAAGGCAGAAGCAGCGGATTTTTCGAAGGAAAATCGGCGTCGACGCATTCGCGATCTGATGAAAATCCGAGCTGAATTTTAACTCATTTCCCAATGTGCTTATTCATGCCATTTGTCACAAGTGCGTCGACGAATGCCAATTTGAATATTCCTCCCGATACACCCGGTAGCTTCAATGTGGAGTCACGCAAACGCGCCTCCGAAAGAAAATATCTAAGGTTGGAATGTATAGAGAGCTCTGAAAGAAATTTCGAAGAGTCGAACAAATAACTCCGTTTCGTATACTTTTTTTATATTTGAGCTATAGGTATATGTATTTTTAACGTTTTTCGTATTGTAATATTCCGCGAAAGCCACACGAAGCATTCCTTTGATGGTGGTTCGTAAAGCGTTAGCGTGAAAACCTCCCAAAAATAAACATGTCAAATTTGACAATATTTTTTCGAATACGAACGAGATTAACACGCAGATAAACGTGTGGAAATGGTTGAGGAACAGCAAGACGTATTGTGCATATATAAGAGTTTTTTTTTTCTTCAGAGCCTATGCATATAATATTATTTGTTGAGAGCTCGTTCGTGTTTTGTGTCATCGATTTTTCTGCGATGCTCGTTCATAAAATATTAATCAATTACGGCCTTTCGTTCCAGGTGAATCTATATTTTACTTAGCTAACCGCCTCCACTTGAGCGTGAAAATCGTATCGGAGTCGCTTTTGTGTTTTGATCGATAAACTTTAGTAGTGAGAATAAGATATGAGACGTTGAACGCTTCGTTTGAACCTTAAGTGTCGCAAAAGACTCGAGGCTAAAAAAGAAACAGCATTTGAATTTTATCACCGCCAATTTATTTCCTGCGACGCGAATTTTCACCAAATAACTCATCGCTTCGCGTAATTTAAATCGTACGATCCCTAGAGATTTGGCGGGAAATTTATGAAAATTATATTCTAGACCTCATTCCCTCGGGAAATTACAAAAAAAAAATCACCTGCACGCCGCACTGCGATTGGCCATATAAATGTTTCAAATTGTTCGTTCACCGGAAAGAGTTTAATCTGAAATTTGCATCGTGTTTGCAGGCTTTCGAGGAGCTAGAGGGACTTCTATCTAAATACAATATTTGCATAGCAGTCAAGGAAAAATTGGTTAAAGATTCGGGAGTTGCTGAAGAGATCGCTTACGATAACATTGTTCTCAAGCTGAACACGAAACCCAGAGCCAGAGGTGAGTGCTTTTGTAATCTTATTTATCTAAGAGACTTTTAAAATATTTTATTTCATCGAAAACGGAAAATACTTAACACTATATACTATTCAATTACCTTTAAAGTGAAAAAAAAAGTTAACATACTACGACGGTATGATTAAATCAATAAATAGACCGTCACTTATACTAATTGTCTCATTTAAGCGTGCAATTAATTAAAATCAAACAGCGGCGAATAATTTAACTACTTGCTAAAAGTACACATTTGATCCGGTGCAATTACGAAAATTGCACGCTGCTTTGATCAAAAATTGATAATTGACTATAGGTACAGTTACCATTATCTACGATCAGTTTTCACAGCGAATTGTAAATAGAAAACATTTTATGCTCGTACATTCAAATTTACCTCCAAAAGACCGTTTTATAAAAGTTTACAGTAAACATGAGTTTTTCAACAATTTGACGATATTCGTATTCCGATCACATTTCTCTTGTCTCAAGCGCAAGCCGCAATCTTCGCATTCAGGATCAAAGAGACCACTTGCATACATTCATGTGTATATTTCTTATATTATATTATATAGGAATACATGTTTAAGCAAATTCACCAGACGCCTTCTTGTGTACGCATGTGTGTCTCAATTTTGTCCGAAATAAAGGGATATTTTCGTGGAACCTATTACTTTCGCTACACACGGTCTTCAAGTGACCCCCTCGAGCAATATTCGATATCGATAGTCTGCAATACGTATTTTATTTCGATATTTAAAGTATCTCGCATCGAGGATTTCATATGAAAAAATTCGCTTTGATTTATATGTACATTACGTAAAGGTTCTGTATAAAATTCACTCTTCCCAATAACGTATAATACATACTTTTTAATGTGTATTTTGTCGATCAATCACAATCAATGCGCGAATTAAAGTACAATCACACGTTGAATTTCTATCGAATAATATCTATGCAAATCCAAACAATGTATTTTTTTATATCTGTCGAAAATCCCGACACATTTACATATCGATGTATATTAGAATGCAAAAAAGGCACCTACATACATATATGCGAAACTGAAATCCAATAAAGCTAACGTCACGGAATTCGTTTCTGCCGCGCGGTGGATGGAAAAAAATCAGATATTCGACGTGCACGAAAGTTCGATATTATTTTCGAGAACGTATTATTTGAATTTTTATTCGCGAAACTAGCGTGCAGTTTTGCGGTTTCGCTCAAAAGAAAGAGCGTATCCTTTTTGAGGGAGAGAAGTTTCGGCGAATTCAGCTGAAAAGGCCGAGCGAAAGTCAAACACCCGTACGTAAGACGAAGATGTGCACATTTCGTTTTATTGAAAACACACACGAAACACAGGGTGTCTTTGTGAAAGCTTGTCTGTTTGTCTAGTCTTGTAGAAAAAATACAAAATGGGAAAAACATATTTTGACTTGTATTCGCACCTGGGTTAGAATCCTATCCATGGTACACGAAAGTACAATAGTATTGGACAAATAAGAGTTGCTTGGAAAATTTTCATTGTATAATTCATATTGTCATCAAACACTATTATCTATTTCTTTGCGATTTTATCGAAGTAATTATCTAAAAGCATCCTATAGTGACTTAACAAAGTAACAATGGACTGGAGTTAAACGAACCGACCGTAATTTATAATTACTTTCTATACGGAAAAGTGAGCTTTTAGCCACCCAGTTCATTCTGTTTACACGAAGACAGAAAAGCATACTGAAAACGTTCACTTAAAATGAAAAGATCCTCTAACTAAGTAAGTCCCGATGCTATTAGCGAACGAAAAAAGAGCAAAACGCGTTCGGGTCGTTAGTACAAAATCGACTGTTACCATACAATATGACAACAGGTCCTATGGAAAAAATATGAAAAACGTAAGCATGTATGACAATAATGGGCAACGAGGGTCGAAAGAGTGTGACATCAATACACTTTTTTGCGCTTCGAGTGCTTTGCGAGCCGAATATTGGCTCGAATGTTCGGTAAATAGCTTTATACGTATTTGCGGTGTGGATGTCAAAAGATATTCATAAATGTTGCGTCGTTCGATTTATGGTTTTCGAGTGGATCGAGTTTCTATACGTCGTTTTGTGTTTCGTTCGACAAACGACGGCTTATTTACACCGAAATTTCATATCGGTACGTATCGTTGCTCGCTTTGATGTGTTTTGTCTATTTTTCGAAAATAAGTTGATAAAATGGTCATTTAATATATTTTTATATACTTCGATCGATGGACATTACAATAATCCTTTTATAGTTCGCATTAATAATATTGTAGCACTTTATCAAATGGATAAATATTTAGTCGTTTTCGAAATAATCGAATGCAACGTATGTAAATTTTTCGATTTAATGCGTTTTAATCAACGAAAAACGCCTGTCAATTTTTAAAAATAACAAAACACACAACACGTACTTTATTTTTTTTTTCCTTCGAACAAACAAATCGGAAACGTAACACTCGACTAAGCTTTTGAAAGCACTAATGAAAATTTACGAGCTTTTCGTTCACGTACGCGCATTTGAACAACCGCTCCCTTTGTGTCGGAAAATTTTTGAAAAATGTGTCTTCGAATCGCAAACTGCTAAGCGGTCTTTATTCAAGGTCTAGAAAAAAGTCTATTTATTATTTAGAGCCATCGATGTTTAGGAATATGACACACACGAACCCATAATTTGAAACGAATTTATATTTATGTTCTCGTACGACAAATATTAACGACATAAATCATCGATAATATGTATTTTTCTGAAATATTGAAATAGCACTGGGGAAATTATTCACAAGAATTTTTATGTGGAATCGTCACATATAATATTCATATTGTAGAGAATCGTCTATCTATCTATCATAGGACTACTTCAGTAAATCCGTAGCGTTTGATTATTCGTAAGCATTCGATATTATTGTTAATGTCGAAACCTTCCCGAATAACCCTAGATATCTCGTTGCTTTGCGGTTTTCCAATTATGCATAAGCTAACTATTCCATTCGTCTGTGGTCACAATTCCAGTATTCAGCTCAGGTATCCTAGTTGTAATAACAAAACCAAAACACATTACTTATTCAAAGGACGCACCACGACGAATCTGCCTTGCCTTATCAAAGTGCGAGCTGTTTTTAATGTCAAGAGACAGATTTTATTGTCATAAAAAATAATTTTAATACATTTTTTTCTATTAAAATAAAATTATATTTCCGCATGCATCAATCAACGAAAATATAATATCACTATCGAATATTAAACATCCTCTGCCACAGATTGCATCAATTCAACGCGATTCCCACTCGCTCAAAAATTCAATCACTCTCACTAAATCGAACGAAACGAATGCTAATATTATTCGAAATCGAACTCAATACTCTGCATATAAAATCCGAACGTACAATAAATTTCCAGGAAAAATGATCACTCGATTTGAAAATTTAATCGCAGTTCGAATTTCCCATTGTTGTCGAAATTCGTAATTATCGAAGTCAGTTTAATATGCGATAATGTGATGAGGTGAGTCAAAGTTGGCCATTGTTGGACCGCAACAAAGCGGATGCTGTTTTAAAGCATTAAACACCGCAAACCAAATTAGCCGCCGTGTTCGCCCATATATTATGTACGGTATGTACTACACCTACGAAACGGGAGACACGCCTAAAAAGGTTGTTCAGATAATTGCTAGGTGGCATAGTGATGGTAGGTCATTGTTTATAACGGTCGCTCGGTCAGTTGGTGAAGTACTTTCGCAAAATTGCTTATAAATCTGAATTTATAATATTTTGATGACAAAAATCTTAAATTTATTTAGACTCGTTGTAGACAGGTCTCATGCTAGTGCAATAATTTTAATGTTGCTTGCGAGGTGGATTCCGTTTTTGCTCAATTTGTCTTCTGTCAAACTCAATGCCATTCTTAAAGAAAAAGAAACACATTTATCCGAAACAAATTTAGTTTTGTTTATATAGATTTGCTTCAAACTGCAGAGTCAATTTCTACAACATTTCAATTTTATTTTTAAGATTTTTATCACTTCAATTGTTCTTAAAAATCGCCCGTCAATGCGGATGTCTCTTAAAATTATCTGTCGTTTTCAAAGTGTTAAATGGATTTTCAAGTAAGGGAAGATATTTCAAAGTGTATGGAAGTCTTTGATAGGTTTTCTCAGTATTAAATTAAAGGTTCTATGCTATTCAACTGGAAAATCTCTGGAGCATTACTAAAATTTCATTTCGCTCGTGAATGATGAACAATGTTTCAAGAATGACTAAGCAGACATATTCCCGTGACAATTTGAAATAAGGTACGCTTGTGGAACTAGCGATTCATTGCTGTTTTGAAAAATGTTATATCATCCCGTAGTAGAAATTTGAATTCAAATCGTCTATGCAAATTTAGTAGAACAAATTTTAATTTTCTCAACTTTTTTCATTTTGGAATCATTATTAGGAACATCGCGAAACTTTTGAACCAGAATCTGCATAATATTATTTTAATCCTGAAGCATTTTATATAAATTATTAAATAGTTAATGATTCTTAACGAATATTTTCTGAAAGTTTCAGCTTCATGGTATTTGAATAATTTTGTAAAAAAAAATGTAAATCAAAGAGCGATGCAGACTCTTTAAAATTCAAAAATATAACAAACACTATTTACAAGTGTGTGAATTAAATTTTAGCTTAACGAAGTATTTTAAATTCCCCGGGTGAGATTATAAAATACATTTAAACTCTATCTACATTTTCACGATTCAATTCGAACCATTTTTATATGAAAAATGGCCGAAGTGTCCCAATCAAAAACGTATTGTGATCGCGAACAATGCATTTCGATTAATTTGAAAGCGACGTCGACGTTTTTTCGGCCAATTTGATATTCGCAATCAAACTTCGCGTATCCGTCGATGAAAACAATCATCTCGATTTCAGTTTTATTCGAACAATCGATTTTGGATTCGGCCATTCATCGGCTTTAATTTGAAACTTGAGTTTCGCGAAGAAAACCTTGACCCGAATAAGGAAACGCGTTGACGTCTATCCATTATCCAATATATTGTCATGATACATTTTCGCTAATTTGATATAAAATGTTTCAACGTTAATTATATCCTGATTGAATGTGACATGATAGAATCTTGCCTGATTTAATTACAGTGTGTTTATATGATTTTTAAATTTAAATAATTTAAAACAAAATTCGTTTATAATGTCGGGTTCGTAGTTTATTAAAATTCTTCATTTCGGAAACTCAAATTAACGGTCTTCTCCTACATTGACATTGAACAAAACGGATATTTGTCAACGTCACTCGTAATACGAACGTAATTTCAGTCGCTTGGCTTTTCCGAAACTCCTTTCATATACATACATATAATATATGACGACTGAAAAGGCCAAGGGGTACAAGTGACATTTTTGCCGAAATTGAGTTATGCATAGGAATTGCTTCTATACACACTCATTTATTTGGTGGCAAAAGGATATAAACGAATTCGGAACGTGTGCCTCGATATATCGTCAAATCAGTCGACCTCCTCCTAATACATGTAGGTACATGGTTAACTTTGAACGCGCTTTTTTCTAAATCACCGCAAAGTCACTTGTACCCCTTGGCCTTTTCAGTCATCATATATGGGCACATGTATGTGTGTCAATATTTTAGAAAACGTTTCGGTGGGCGACGCGTGATGGATCGTCGAAATTTCTATGGCTAACTCTAATGGCCACCGGGGAATGAGTTTCCATTTTTTCCACGTGTATATTTTTCATAAACTTTTCAGAACTTGGCCACGTTCGAAACTAGCTGAAATTTAACCGTTGATGCGAACGAACGTGAAAGATAAATATTTTACTTTGGTATTATTGTTAAGGGAATCGTTAGCCTCTTCAAACAACTTGACAATTTGTACTCCGGCTCTGGCTCATTACGTTCTATGCAACCCTTAGATAATAGAAGGGCTAAATTACATTTTCATGACATTCGCATGCATACTTGTCGTTATATAAATGAAAAGGTTTAGTCGTTACTGTAAACATTTATTACCGGCCCTGACTATAAACAGTAATAAATACAAATTTCATTCGAAACCGCAATTCGTATACTACTACTCGTATGAAACGTTTCGTGAAAATCAAACAATACGACTTTTTTTATTACATTGCAAATAATTAATTTAAATTAAACTAAAATGAAAATTATAATAATATCGCTGATAAAATTTTGCTTAATATTTATATAAAATCTGATTTATTAAATGGGTATATTGAAAAATAATCCGTTTGAGTGAACCCGAATGGAATTTTGGAAGGTGTACGCACTTTTTCGAATATCATATCAGAAAAAAATATTCAATACTCTCAATGGAATGAACCAATACTCGATTCGAAAAAAAAATCGTCACTCTCGGGAATCAAACTCGAAACTCACTCGATCTTGTAATATGCACATATCCAAACACCGATAATGCTAAAAAACACATTTTACATATTTAAATCACTCTTCCAAAAACACCGTTCAATCTTACAATAAATTCTCTTTTTTTCCCACAGACAAAACAGACATTAATCCCTAACAATCCGAGTATCTAAGCGAAAAATTCGCAAAGATATATATTGCAGCAATCGTTTAAACTTGACCTGAAATAATTAATAACGACCCCCCTATAATAATTTATGCAAATCACCCGTCTAATTTCGAGGTGCCCATCATTAGTCAAGCGATTCCCACTGAATGTATTAAAAGGTAGGTAAAAAAGAGCATATTTTTCGAATGTCGTAAGTAGAAAGCATCGCACTTTAGCCAACCCCGCCCTCGAGCCTAATAATCCTCCCCATATAATTGATGGTTCGCATTATTCGATCTACCCTTAATCGTATCGCAGTTTCTGCGAATGCGTTGCGTGATCGATAGATCGCCGTTTATCACGTGATCCACTTTTACCGTAGTCGTCGGTTTGTTGAGCGATTTTGCTTACGTCTTCTTAGCGTGAGAGATAAATTTCGTTTGAATAGTGTCGTTTGTTTCATATTGAATTTTAAATAGTCAGATAATAATATAAATATATAAGGCGTTTGTGCATCTCCTGTTGGGCTTCATTATTTTCATGATGCAGGATTCGATTCCTAACGATAATCCAATCTTGTTTTTCTTAATTGATATGATAGCTTGATTGTTTCTTAATGATATTTGTTTGACCCGTTTGATAAAAAAAAGGATTCATTAAAATAAATCCCCTGAATTGACTGCGTTGATGAAATTCGATCGATTTCGGCACAACCTTTCTTTCTCTTATATCACTACCCATGTCTCTATCTTAGAAGATGCACTTCATATCACAATTAATGATACTTCTTAAATACTATTACTACTAATTACTACTTTAATATAAAATTTGAAAATAATTTGATAATCAGTGATATCAGATTCATCGATATTAGAAATTTTATATACCTAGTTTATGACGAAATATTTTTTGATTTCATGAAAATTATCGTCTAGCAACGTTCAATTTACGGTTTTCCAGACAATTCCACGTCTTTATCCTAAGTTCAATAACATTAATAAATCTTAATAAAATCCTAATTGCCCGAATTGAGACACCGAGCATCAAGCTGAATATTCATGGACCGCCATATTAATCCACTTTCGTCCATATGCAAATGATACGATCGTTTCTCGTTTATTTTTGGTTTAGCTGTCGTATATATTTTCATACGTTTTCACAATGCCAATTAAGCGAGATAAACCGCGGACGTTCGCTGAAAAATTTCCGCGGAAACAAATGACGTTTTCATCGCCGTTTTCGCGCTTAAACTTTAGAACCTCGTACGTAATATTCGTAATATGAATGCATTCGTAGCCGGAGTTCGCCGTCGGAATACAACCGTCTTATTATACGGGATTTGAGCTCGCCTTTTAGCGAAACATTAGATGCAATCTAGCATAATCCCGGACTTTTAGGGCAAATAGTATCGTCCCCGTCTACGATCCGAATGACTCTTTTCATGGACGTTATCCGTTGTAATCCCTTCATAGCAACTTCGCTCGTATCATATAATAATGCGCTTTCCTGTCCATAAAGCGTCCCTTTAACATTTAATATATAAATACGATACAATAATCCGTAAACTCTAATGAACGTCTTTTAATTTCATGAAGAATAATTTCATATTTTCCAATTAGAAAATTTAATTCGGTCGGTTTCAAATTACGTCTTTTCTGCATTTTCAAGTGCGGCATACCAGAAAAAAGTTCTTATATACGCTCTAATATCTTTCGAGTCGTTTTAGCACTCGTACATTCAACAGTGTATGGAAATTTCTGTGAAAAAATACCAGTTTTTCCGCGACTCGCTCGTACTATTTCTTTGCTCGCGTCAGCTTTTGACGTTAATTGATTCCGTTCACAATATTTTCCGCATTTTAGTTGCCGTCTTTGTCTTCGACAAAAGCAATAGACGTATTCGTGTTTTATGTCTATATATTTTAGGTCGGTGTATTTCCTCGAATACGCTATATAAGTAATCCTTTTGACGTGTAGTTTGGCATCCTTCGCACGCTAAAGCGATTTTCGTCGTTGTCTTGATGCCCGATCGAATCACAAATGTGGAATGTCAAATAAACGGAAATGTACACAAAATGATACTGAATTTATAAAATTAATAAAACTCAATAAATTCAAAATATCTTTATATACAAGTGAGTTGCGTCTAATTTAATAGTTTGTTTTCTTAGTCATCGAACTATTCATTTTCCAATCAAAACACCTAACCATCGACCATACCACATATTATGGAAGAAAATATTGGTATTTCAGAACTTGTGGAGAAAACGAACGAGCGTGGTGGAAAATTTCACACGGCGAATAATTCAAAGGGGAGCCGGAATTTTATGATGCATTCTTGGCTAGAAGCAATGCACTTATTTCACATAGCCATGAGCAGGTACCTAGGAAAAAGATCGAGTGCTTATATATCGAAATTCATTGAAAATGCGGAAATGCTCTCTTCGATTTATGTCCTCTGTATATTTTCCATCTCGAGTCACGTTTTCTGTCCGCATGAAGTAGATGGAATACATTGCTGCATCCGTCTCGTTGCCCATTCAATCAATTTTTCGCTTCAGGTTTTACATATAAATAGAGTTTTCGTTTTTTCCTTTTCTAAATATTACCGATTTTACTTTATATCTTATGTGCGCTTTGCTATAAATTCAAAACCACCTTTTCGCTGCACAAAATATCCGCGATAGTGCGGCATATTTTCTCGTATATGTAACGCGCGAAGCCTGCAACGTGGAAAACCACATTTTTCACGATTTCTTTTTGTTTTATTGCTTGTCGTGTGATATCTGCTCGCAAAAGTAATAACTTCGCTCCATTTTTCCTACGGCAAAATGTAGAGAAATTTTATTAAAAAGTCGTAAATCGCTATTACTGCGCGACTGTGACAAATCGTTCTCGGAGCGTTTGACTTTTCCGACTGCACGACAAAGTGCATTACATCACATTTGTATCGCAAGGAAAAAAAATCATATTGCGATTTCATATGCATTTTTTAGTTTCGATAAAAAAATGTGCTTCAATATTAAAATGTCCATTCATTCATATGTATATGACGACTGAAAAGGTCAAGGGGTACAATTGATATTGAGTTATGTACAGGAATTCGCTTTATTATCCAATAATTATATCTCAATTACATTATTTTTAGATTAGATAGCTAGAGGTTGAGATATTATTTTTAGTGGCAAAAGGATATAAACGAATTTAGAGCGTGTACCGAGATATGTACTATATCATCAAATCACGCGACCTCCTTCTAATACATGTACAACTTTGAGCGAGTTTTCCTCAAAATCGCCTCGAAATCACATCTACCTCTTGGAATTTTCAGTTGCCACATATATATGATGAATAAATAGCACAAAGGGTACAAGTGAACTTTTTCATCGATATTGACTTAAGTACAGAAAATGGTACATAAACATTTTCTGTACTTGACTCGATTTCCATAAAAAGGTAACTTGTACCCTTTGTGCTATTCAGTAGTCATGAACGGTAATTTTGAGAAAAGCGTGCTCAAAGTTAAGCATGTACCTACAGTGCTATTCAGTCGTCATATGTACTGTTATTCGTGAGTCACCCGAACAAAATAACCGCACATACGAAAGAAAATCGAAAAATTTTCGAAAATTCCCCACAGTCACGTTTGTCCATCTATCAACCGTTTCTACCCATAAGCTTTCACATTGACGTAAATCAATTTCTGCTAACACCCCTCGAAAAAAAATCACACGCACACACTTCCTTGGACTCTGACACGCGAAAATCCTCATTTTTCCATCGAATCTAAGGAAGGAAGGAAGCTTCTGGCTATCATTCGGACTCTGACCATGATTAACGACGTCTGCGGGACACCAAGTGACCCGAGCCACGCCGTCAATCATAACGCCATTACTCGCATGGCCCACGCTAGAGGTCTGCTTAGAGCGCGATACGAGCTAAGAATTGAAAACGAAAGCCAGACACGCGTCCTTTTGTACGTCGAAAGAAAAATTTATGTGTGTGTGTGTGTGTGACCGCGAAAAATCCAATTTTCGGACCCACTTTAGCGGCAAATTGTCTCTTTCACGCCCAAAGACCTGGATCTATTTAACATTTGACGTTTTGGACTTTTTTTGGCTTTGGGCGTTTAGTAAGTTCGATTTTGTGCGGTGATGTTTCAGGGTGAGGGGTGAGGATTTTTTTTTAAGTGGTGATGAGGTGTTTGTTTATTTATCAAGCCGTTGAATATATCGATGTATGTTTGGTTAGAGAAAAGTTGGATTTTTTGATAGTTATGTATCTCTGATTAATTGGCGATTTAAGTCGTCGAAATTCGGAGCATTGCATGGACACGCAGATAGACAAACACACAAAAATAGGGCTATTATAATGTTAGATTTATTTTTTTTTTACTGCAGTATGAAGCGTTTGTGCATGCCGTGTCGATTCAGTATATTTGGGATGCATGAGTTCAAGTTCTATCTTGGTGAGAGTCACATGTCGTTTTTCTTAATTGATAAAATTAAGATGGAGATGAGGTCGTTTCTTTCGAATGTTTGGATTCATTTGATTCAAAAAAAGTGTTTATTTAACGATTTACGGAACGGCTTCGCAAATGATCATCATCTATACCTTTCATATGTTTCGATTAAATTCGAACTATTTAGTCACACCTATGTGTACTGATTTATTCATTAGAATCATGCCTAATGGCTAATTGTCTTAACTATATAGTGAATGATATTAATTAATAATAATTGGGCCGAAATTACCTGTATAAAATATAAATATTAGAGAAATTTATATGTACCTACTTATGATTTATCACCATGAAAATTTTAAAAATATTTTAAATAGCCTATAAATAAAATCAAATCGTATTAGATAAGATACAATCGTGTCAGGTTATTAAATTTGGATTGATTCAATTCGAATCAGTCTACGATATACGTAACATGTTTGCTCTTTGATTTCGTATAGAACAGTATTCATTACAGTCCAATTGAAAAGTTATACATCGAGTATCCACACTCTTTAGCGATCGTGTTCAAATTTCATAACTAGTTCGCGAATTTCGGTTTATTTGTGCCGATGTAAACACTTAGCTTATTAAAGTTTTAAATTGTTCGAAAACTACTGGCGTTCCGCTCGTAATACGTTTCACGTTCTAAACTATCATATATGGAAAATAACGAGACAACTTTATACAAAGAAAAATATTTTCTCCAGTTTGCATGTTGCGATAAACGACGCTTTGATTTCGAACGTGACTTTTGAATCCATATATCCCATATGAAAATATTTCAAAACTATAATATTTTTCAAATCATTAAAATTTATTCAAAAGTTTCTGAAATAATATATCGATTCATATATAAGTACCTACGTACAATTCTTAAATCAAAACCCCATTTAAATAACATCTTCCCTCTATACTTATATACCTTTTCGATAACAATCAAAATCATAGTATAATTTCCGAATAATTTACAACACCGAAAATTAATTAAGGACCAGAACATCCGCGTTAAAAAACAGATGCCCTTATAAGATAGTCACTATAACAATATCGTCCCTGTTCACCGATTACGCTCTTCGGACATTTTCGGACGCATTGTAATTAAACTTCCAGTTTCACGATTGTAAATTGGACTATCGCGATCGGTCATCTTGAATATCGGCGATTCGAACCATTACCGACTTATCAGATCCAGGCTCGGACCCTCCAGAGCCTGGACCCATGTCACGACATGACAGCCAAGTAATATCTTAAGTTATTAACTGGATCGCTAATAGTGAATAAGGTCAGAGGCTAATTCCTTACCATATTCCGCGCTGATTCTTCGATATGGAATAAACGCCGTTGCGCCGCGGAATCATAATGAATGGGTCCGCAATTAAACTGATTTCAAACTATTTATATCTAGATAAATTTTATTCGGAAATTATATTTATTTATTGTAACAGGTATTGCTGCTTAATTTTTCAATAAATAATTCAGATTAAAATAGGACTTACTAGATTAGGTTAACTTCATGGATTAATATCGGGGCACTTAAATTGAACGAATTATATTCACATATACAAGGTGGAGAATCTATTATTGGTAACTGTCTCATATATCGTTTGATTTACTCGTTTTTTTCTAATCAAATTGATCAAGTATTTGAAAGAAATGATCGAATCATCAAATCAAGAAAAAATGATATATGGCTCTCACTAGGATATGACAGGACTTAAAACCAACATCACGAAGATACTGAATCCCAATTCCGCAATATTATACCGCTATACAAAGTATTGGTCATATACATAGATATTTATATTCGATATTAAAATGAAAATTGATGAAATTCAATATTCTCATAGGCGCGTAAAAATATAGTTTCATGTAATCGATTTTTCCGCTAGCCATAAAGATGTGGTTTTTTTTTTATTCAAGTTCAACTTCAGGCATCCCTATACACGTTTCCAATTATGCGTTTATTTATTGTCGAATAAACAATGTACGAAACGGAGTTTTTTCGAAGGAATTCGTTCTCGCGATATATGCAATGTCAAATGCCTATGCCCGCTACACGTTTTAATAAAAACGTCAAAGCCCTAAATATAACATAATACTTTCGTGTACCGAGTGAAAAATATGAATAGCACAATCCGGAAGAATGCGAATTCGCATCGTAAAAATACAATGGATTTCACGAACATAGATACGCCGTTTGTTCCGAAGCGACATTAACGAGATTCTCGTGCTAAAGGAAGAATTTTAATTGGTCCAGTTTATATTTTTTGATTGCAACTGTAAATTCAGATTTTGTTTTAAAAATATTTTTTGAGCAGTTTTCGTTATCTGGGCGAACATAAATCGTCAACACGAAGTCGAGTGAAAATATATCAAAACATTGTACAACCTCAGATAACAAACGTATTGAGCACTCTTCAGACGGATATGAGGATTTCCGTGTCAGACCTACTGTGAAAATGCGAGATTTATACCCTTTGAGAAAATTTATGTTTTTCTCGGACCGTTTTTTTATACGAATGAAAAAAAATCGAATTCCGACGCTAGAAATTTTTATTAGACAATAAAAATATGAGAATGTTTTCTACGATTATATTTTTATATTAAAATCAAGTATTTTAAGTTAAATCCGATGAAATACGATTCGATCCTGCGTCGGTCATCAAACGCCGCTTAAGTGGGGTCCGTATAATTTGTTTTAACAATTCCGCGTCCGTATTTTAGATTATCCTATGACGACATAAAAGATTCGCCGTTTAAGGTTTCATTTTTTATAAGCTGGATAAGGTTTTTATAAGCCATTTCACTGAGCCTCGCCGACCGAAACATCGTATTCATACTGAGGTTCGCTTAATCGTTTTCGTACAGTTCTGGCTTCGATAAAGCGAAACATGATCTGTACATTAAACGGTACGAAACGGAACATTGCACATTGTCAAATCCGTATCATAATAAAATATATATAATACCCGATCGTGTCCTACATAATAATCGCCGATAATAGCTGAAGGCCGTAATAAGATTTTCCGCTCGATTTTACGCAACGATTTCCATTCATGTACGGCGACCGTTCTGTTGCGAAACAAATTGCCTCTTTGTACTGCACAGGCTAGTGCTTTCGGGAAAATCAATTACTTCCTTTGATTAAAAAAGCATGTCTATTTTACTATGCACAAAGGTTAGTCACTAAACACGGTCGTAAACCTGGTTTACGATTTCGGATATAAAAACATCCTGCTTTGCTTTCAGATGGAAAAAAAAGCGAAAGGTATCGCTACTTTCGCAAGCAAATTGCCCTTATTGAATCGAAAGAAATCTCCTTGATTACAGAATAACGATGATCATACTCGAATATATATTTTTATATATATATTGAGGATTTAAAGCGTTGAACTGGCAAACGCGCGTAGGGGGATTCCTTAACAAGTCTCTTGGGGTCGATACTCGGTGACATCTATAGAGAATTTGATACATGCCTAGGCCGCAGAAAAGCCCTTGATAATTCACGGGAATCGTCCTTGTTCGGGAATCGTATATATCCCGGCTAATATTGCCTCGGCCTCGGGATTATTTTATGTCCAGCCTCGACACTAAAACTCCTCTTTTCTTCCGCAGGCGTGATCATCTTCGGCTCGGACCAAGAAGTGGCCGGAGTTATGAGGGCTGTTAGGAGATCCAATGCCACTGGATCTTTTTCGTGGATCGGCTCCGATGGTTGGAGTGCCAGGAGTTTGGTCAGCGACGACAACGAGCAGGAAGTCGAAGGAACTCTGTCTGTACAACCGCAGGCTAATCCGGTTAAAGGGTTTGAAGATTACTTCCTCAATCTCACCGTAGACAACAACGAGAGGAATCCTTGGTTTGTTGGTGAGTCCTTTATATATTTCGTATATTTATAATGTTTGAATTTGGCTATATAAATACGCACCATGTGCAAATACTAGGTTGTGTGAACATGCACATAGTCTAGTATTAGCACATAATGCATGTTTAAATAGCCCACGCACATACTGCGTATTTTTATAGCAACATACTATTTACTTTTATTATAATTGATCACTTTATTGTGTTCGTATTGAAAGAACAATGCGATTAAAAAATAAATCTGAGTACTTTTTGTTATTCTCTCGAGAGGCACTTAAAATGAAAAATTCATCGCCGGAACTTTCTCGACTTATAAAATTATGAAGTTGAACTATTCAAACTGAACTGCAACAGTAAAATTTTCTTTTAATTTCGCAAGTTTTTCGTGGAAGACCATTGCATAAAATAAAAATGCGAATGCACGCTTACACAAGTTGTTGCTCGGGGCATTTTTGCAACTCGCTGAATTCCCGCAAACTTAATTAACACGATATCGCGTCTTTAAGTTTTCTCGTGAATTTCGCAAGTTTCGTTTTCGGACGTCGAACGGAGTAAACAAATTTTCGCCGAATTCGTTCCGACGATTCAAAATTCATCGGCTAATTCAATCCGGCCTAAAATACATTTGAATAATTGACAAACGAACGCCTCGAATGTAAATATTCACGATTCGTATCGAAATCCGGAAAAGCGTTCGGAAAACTCGCAACGAACAACCGAACTAATGCTCTTCCTTCAACTGACCACTCACGTTCGAACAAATGGAGCTCGTCCATCGAAAAGCACATTTTCTCCACCGCACTTTTTCAAGCCCGAATCTTTTCACTAGGCAATACGTACATACACTAGTACATATATAGGCTATCGGGGCATACGATCGATGCGGATTTCGGCAGAGCTTACTCAACACAAAATCTAACCAGATCGAATGGTCTTCGTAGACCTTTTGTCTGAAATATCCAGTGCAGACCGTTCACATCGTCTAAATTTACTGCTATGACTGCACCAGCACGTGTGAACTTAATTCAGTTCGTTACCAAACGTGTGGCAATGACGTACAATCTGATGGTAGTAGCTCTTCCTTGCATTGTAGTTTGTAGATTGCTTTAAAAATATAACATTCAATAAATTAATATTCGTTATCGATATTCATCTGCTGAATCTAATTTCGAATATGCGTTTAGTTATTAAAATCTGGTCTGTATGCTCGCGTTTAAGCATCTATAGAACTCGTTCGATTGTATAGAAATTTCAATTTGAGCGTGCATTCAAATCTTACACAATGGCGAGCTTTGACCTACACGTTATAGTACAGACTTTCCACGTATCACTAATATATTATTACATAACTTTAATAGTTAACATATGAAGTGTTTCAAATTCGATTTCGAATTGACACAGTGGTCAAAAGAAAATTTTATTCGATTCAAATTTTGATTAAAATCTATTGAATTTTTTCGACATATGACTTATTCAAAAAAGTTTTAACGATTTCAAAAATATTTTCAAGCATAAAAGTTATAAAGAAAAATATTCAGCTTTTGAAAAGCGAATATGCAAAAGTATAAAATTCAATATTCCGAATGGAAATACGCCGAGCACATAATAAACAAACATCTCGTTCATTCGCACAACTCTA
This sequence comes from Cheumatopsyche charites, assembly GCA_024721215.1. Lineage (NCBI taxonomy): Eukaryota > Metazoa > Arthropoda > Insecta > Trichoptera > Hydropsychidae > Cheumatopsyche > Cheumatopsyche charites. The sequence goes on from CM045577.1 coordinate 11,544,973, forward strand.
CGTGAATGATCTAGAACTCGAACGGACAATAAATGCTAAACATCAACAGCGTTCGTTACATTTGTTCAACACACAGAACAAATATTGAACGTTTTTCACGTCGAAAAGCTTCATAATCGCACAAACACGACTCGAACGCAAACACTCGATATTTACGCGAACATTCACAAACAACTTTTTTTTTATCTATTTCCTTTTCCTATAAATTAAGCTTTGACATCATAGATATGATCCTAATCAAGATTTACTAAATGCAATTAGAATTATTATCAATTTAGCAGAAATTGCACACAAATGATACTTCATTGTCAGAAGCACATATGACTCCCGAAACAACTTTAACAACACTAAGAGCCAATATCGTTTAATTTTTGCTCGATTTCACTTAATTTACGTACATACCGAGGTATTCGGTCTTTTGATTCACTAGAGAAGCATAGTTGTGGGTGAATGTTCTAGGAATTCTCTAATGACCACAACCCCTGAGGTGTTGTGTTCCATAGTACGTGCATCTCGAAGAATTCCTTCGATCGTTGCGATAGAAAAGAGAGGATCGTTTTCGTTAGTTTTAAGTGGCGTTAGTGTTAAACTTTGCATTGTTTTACTGAAACGTTTCTGTATAGTGTTGCTAATTTACACTGAAACGAACGAGAAGTATTTCGAAAATGCACTTGAAAATAATTTAAGTTATTTTCAACACAAAAATATTTGATTGAATTAACTATAAATGTACTCATTAGTGAATATAGCACACTTACACATTCATGCATTCAATTCGACCTCGAGCTGAAAATTTCCGCTGCTTATAAATACGCCAAACTTTTCGCAAAACGACACACGTTTTTACGACCGCCTGTAAATCTGAAAAATTAAATTGAAAAGTTTTCCCGCGTTGAAGATGTGAATTATAAGCGACGAGACCACCGCGTCGACGTCCCATAGGAAATAACCGCGTGAATTGAAACAATACGTAAACCGAAGTCCAAGTTTGTGAATAATCTGCCAGATTAGATATGCACCCTCGATTAAATATTCATTCCTCGTCCTCTTTTTGGGCTATTATTTGAATTATAGATCGCCGAAGATACGTGCGCTTAAATTGGTCTAGGAGAGAGATTCGTTCGGTCTTATCGCGATGCAGATGAATTGAATTCAATTAAAGTTTGTGCGTTTTGTTTTATCTGCTTTGTTGTTTTCATACTTTTGTGTGCTTAAAGTATTTTCAAAAGAAGCTCGTTTGTTTTTTCTTTAACAAAAATATCATTAAGAACATAATTTTCAGGGTGAAAAATTGATAAATTGTTCATCGATAATATGATTGTTTTTAACAGATTAGAAGAATTTCGAATTCTCTTCGAGTTTTGTAAAATAAATAACTCATTGTTGTGGAAAGTTTCTTTTTAAAAGACAACCGCTGCGGTCTTCGTTTTATCTACAATAAGTGAGAAAGCTCCAACTGCTAGATTTAAGTCCCATTGTTCAAACTAAAAGGATGTAATCAAGCGACTTTGTTGCGTGGAAACGTTCAAACACCATACGGAATTCAGCTGAAGCAAAATAAATATATAAACAGTTCCAATTTGAAAATGTAATAAAAAAATTGAAACGGAAAAACTCGGATAACTTCATAACGACGTCCCAGGTGAACTATAACGTAGCGGAAAAGCTTATATTGGACGTATAAAATATTCATGCAATAATGTGTTTAAATTTTATATTTTGATGGATTTTTTACACTCCATCGTAATAAAATACTACTCGCCGGTAACATCGATTTATTTTCGAAAGGATAGCCACTTGTATCTCGTATCGGGTTTTCGCATTTTCCTTGAAATGGATATGATATGAGAAAATGGAAAGGATGCATCGTACGCCTCACCTCATTTGAACAAAATTTCTCTCCTAATGCAAGAATCGTGTAGTAAAAATATAGGTATTATTTTTCTCTTATATGCGCATCGGAAAATTTTCATATTCTATAGACTTTTGTTTCCGTCCGTACCGAGAACACATATTGAATTTATAGTTCGGAATTTTCAATTAAAACATATTATATTTTCTTGAGAACATTTAAAAATTTCAATGAATTTGTTTTAGGTCGTAAGGTTTTTAATATTGCTTATTATATGTATAATTTTGAAAAACTGTGGATATTTTACTAGAATAATTCCAAACCGAAACTGGATAAGCTTATACCTTGATTTAATATATAATGTATAGATTTCGGAGAAGCGCAATCTAATCAATGAAACCTCAAACCTAGCGATGTGTTAAACGATATTTCAAGGAATTTACCTCTGAAACATTCCCGTATTAATTGTCAAGACAATCTGATTTGATTTATGCTCCAGCAACTAATAAAATATCATCTACTATCATTTACATTATCCAACTTTATAACTTAAACCATGTATTAATCGCACAATTTGTTCATAATAATTATTGAGCTACCATTACTAAAAAGAATCGGCACCAAAAATGGAATTTCAAAACCTTTTTGAGTGTATTTTTCATACAAGAAAATTAATCATCGATCTTAGTTTGAGGTTTGGTGTGTTAATAATAGTAAAATCAATATACAATCACTAATATATGAGAAAAATGATAATAGCCAAAAAATTTTTTTTTGTCATATTTGGAGATAGACCCCAAATAGGGGGTCTCAAAAATAGAATAGTGAATGAGTGTCATTTTTTTACAGAATTCTGGGAAGACCACTTCCACTGCCGTTACCAGAACAGCTCCAGAACACCATACAACCTAAAATACACAAAACCATGCACCGGAAAAGAGAAGCTCACCAAAAACAACACCGACTTCGAAGACCAGCTGCAGTTCGTCTCCGACGCAGTCATGGCATTCGCATACGCCATAAGGTATCATATCACATAATATTATATTAGAGCATTATACGTCATCCACACTCGAGTCTAGAGTGTGTCTCTACTTCATGTCCGAGTGCGGTCTAATAAATTCGAATCGCCACAATTTCAGGGACATGCACAGGGAACTGTGCCGAGGACGTCCGGGCCTTTGTGATGCCATGAGACCAACAAAAGGTCCAGATCTGCTGCGGTACTTGAGGAAAGTCCAATTCGAAGGTATGCCTTCTATTATATTATATTATATGTGTGTTGTATTCATATTCATGTGAAACGGCTCGAATCCGCTCTCTTTTGTGTTTATGCTAAGTGTCGGGATTTATTTTAGTTCGTTCGATGCATTATACATTTAATTAATTAATTAAAATTGTTATGAGTTTGTCTATCTATATCAAATAAGTCTTTTGAAGCTGAAGAGTGTATGTGACAAATTTAAATCATTTGGGTGTCTTGGATGTGTTCAATTATTTAGTTTTGAAAAGGTTTAAAGCATTTCCAGGATTCGTATTTTGTACATGATTAGATTCTAAAATGTATTTCAATAAGAGACATTTTTGTTTTCTTGCTAAACTCTAATTAGAAATTAATGACTTTCTGACACTAAATGTCAGCACTAAAAGAAAAAAGGCGATAATTTAACTGTAGTTAGACAAACAATAAACATTCCTTCTTACATTACATGTACATTTCTGATCAGATTACCTAATAATTTTTATATATTTTCTTAATAACAATAAATATTCAAATTTTATTATGATATTATCTAGTATATTGCTTGACTTTTCAAATACTCATATATATTTTATCATATTATTGTATTGATAAATATACATTTTTATAAGTAAGTATCCGAAAATATCAAAGATAATACGTGTCAAATGATTCTGTCGTTTTTTCCATCATGGCACTTGTTATGTGCTAGGATTCGTCGGAGAAACAAGATAGATAATTGACAAGGTTTGCATAGGTACATCATCAATCATAAAAACGACTTGACAACGAAGATCCCTACTTAGCCGACGTATTTCAAAAACGATTTTCCGTGTATGCTGTTCTAGGAAACGAGGGGAAAAACTTCGAGTGATGTGTGTGTGTAAAAAGCCTATACAAATATTTGCCCGTTGGAAACAATCCACTAAAATGCCTCATCAATTGAACGTTCCAAATTGGAAGCTTCTGCGAAAGTTTTTTCGTAATTATTCCCTTTGATAATTTACGATTTGCTCGAAATTTGTAACATCCGAAACGCGCCCAGGGATTCTTTCTTTCTCTTTCGAGTTATTTGTTCGAATTAATTTTCTTGATTGTAACCGCGGCTGGCTTTTTTACAGTTTTATACTCAACATCCGCGACAGATAAAACCAAGATTATCCTTTTATAACAATCGTTACTTTTTTTTTGTTTTACCGTGTTGTTATCTCGAATTGAAATTAAACTGAATTTTAACGGTTAACATAAATTCAACGTTTTTATGATTTCATATTTTAACGAAAATATACGTACAAAGAATAAATTGAAAAAAATAATTCATATTTGAAATCGCCATTTATTTTAGTTTAAGTAAGTCTTTAACGAAATAGTTCTGAATGCATCAAGTTGAAATGCAGTTGTTGCATACATATAAGCTTAACATTTTGAATGCCACTTAGCCAATTCCCCTGAAACTATTTGCAGCTACATAGAAACCATAGAATGTTCTCGAAAGTTCAACCTGATTTAAATGCGAACTAATTACGAAGATGTCATAAGCCAGTTCATCCATTCAAACTACTAGTAATATTTTCAGGTTAAAATCCTTTTTTGGCAAAAAATGAGTTTGTATGCTTTTATATTTTTTCTTATTTAAAATATATTTTAATTAAATGTGCTATTCATTATAGTATGTAATAAGCAACCGACTAGATCTCTTCACTAATGTTGGCCTAAGATAGAATGCATGTTAGCAGAGATTATTGGTTTCCCTTTACGCAAGTACGGTTCGCACTCGTCCTATTTCAATAGAATTCCCTCGCTCAGAATTTTAAGACTCGCCCGCATTACAAAGTTTAACGATAACCATCTAAAGGGCACAAAAGCCCACCCAGCTCGAGATAGCACTATCAATGAAACATATTAAGATCGAAATCTCTACATGTCCATCATTTGATCTAGCGTTTCGACGCTTTCCTTCCAATGGGACGTTCACAATTGAACCAAACAGGAGATGAATAGGCGATGTAATTCGCATTATTCCTTGTACTTAGGTTTGATTTGAAAATATTATTTGAATTCGACGTTTCGACGAAGAATTCACCCGAAGCGATGTAATTCGCGTCGTTCCATACAACTTGGGTTTGAATTTCAATGTTATTCAAGTTAATCGGCAATATGTACTACTCTTGCAACAACATATGCTCCTAATACAATGAGGAACGATTTGTTGAAAATATTAGTTGAATTCGAGGTTTCGACGAAGAATTCACTCGAAACGCGCTTCGAAGCGATGTAATTCGCGACGTTCCATACAACTTGGGTTTGATTTTTGATGTTATTAAATTTTATCAAAAATATGTGCTACTCTTTCAATATTCTAGTCTCCTAATACAATGAGGAACGATTTGTTGAAAATATTAGTTGAATTCGAGGTTTCGACGAAGTATTCACTCGAAGTGATGTAATTCGTGACGTTCCATACAACTTGGGTTTAATTATAGAGATTATAGCGGCATAGTGAGAATACGTATCGATTTGATAGGATAATTTTTCGTCTTAACTTTCTGCTCAGATGTGAAAAGTGCTCTAGATCGCATCAGACGGATCGTGACGAAGATCTGGCAGCGATTCGGCCTAAGGCCAAAATTTCATTTAACCCTTCGAACGAACAGGAAGGAAGACGATCCAGCTTCCTGTCGCCGCTTAAGCCATCCGAGGATGTTGTAGTCGGTCGGTCTCTTGGACCCGGTCTAACAATATACCGACAATGGGATTTGAACAGACCGTGTCTCGGACCATTCATCGAAGACGGATTCGCACTAATGTGCCTCGCATTTCGCCACGGCGCGTAATTTATTTCAATAAGGCAACGCTTTGTTTCGCTGCGAAAGCCTCCGTGGATAATTTTCAATATTCGCGGGCCCCCAATTATGCGCAGTCATTTCGACAGTTCGTCGAGTTTCGTTCGATAACGATCGCTGCTGAAAACGAGTTCGAAAGTATCGTTTCGCGAATGGATCCAGCTAACTTTCGATGGGGCTTTCGTCGTGTTTTGCAACGTTTCGCATTAAGCCCGAAGCTCAAATGTAAATTTAATCATCACTCCATTACCGGTCGCGATGGTGCTATTGCTGATCGCACGCGAATTTTCGTTTTCCGAATACACACCATGTGGCCGAAGCTTAAACGATCCGTTTATTATTAGAAATACTTTTTAATACATTGATATTTTTATATCCTTAAACGCTTAATATGTATGCACTACATACAATAGTCGTTTATGAATATAAGCTCGCATTCAGGTTTATACACATTGACCTACATAAACATAATGAAACGGCTTATTAACGTATCGTTGAATTTTGGCGAGCGAAAAAAATATTTTCATCCTTTAAAATATTCAGTTCCTGCTCCCATAATAGCTTCCCGTGCGTATTCTCTTTCTCTTCATATTTATGTAGTCTCAACAAAAGACAAGTCATGCATCAAAAAAACCTTTCTTTTGATGCATGCGCGCTTTCCATGAAAAGCGGAGAAATTTTCCCGTGCCCGGCATGAAACAATCACGCTCACCGTGAATTGTGTGCTTTTGACGGGACATATTTGTTTAATACCCATAATGACCCTTTTTCAAACATAAAAAAGAAATCAGCCGGCGTCCATAAAAACCGGAACATAAAGCCCGACGCACAAGGATAAAATACTAGTGTTTCCCCGCCAGGGATAACGAAAAAACAGGGTGTTCTCGAAAGAGGCGAAAAAAAAGTTCTAGGAGAAAGTTCGCGAAAATCAATTATAACATCAACGGCATAAACCGCCCTTTGGCCGATAAGCTTACTTAGCCCGCGCTTTCTTCGAATTGCTAATTGAAAAAGTTTGTCGGCGCGACTAATACAAGAGTAGAAATTAACACCGGCATTAGTTATGGTGTCGCTGGGAAAAAAATACACCGTTTCGTAAATCCGAGCGAAATTAAAACGTGAGATCCTCGATGAGCTATGGTTGGTCCCTGGCGAAATCCTTCGCATTTTCACTAAAGGGGAAATTCGTCCTTTTTTTGAGTGCATCTATCACGATTTCGCCGCTTTTTTACGACGCAACCTTAAGGAGTCATCGAGATAAAAACGTGAAACACTTCAAAGTCGAGATATGGAGGTCAGTTGAATTTCGGACCATTTCGTGCCATGTGTTTCCCTTTTTGGCAAATTTCGTCGAATAAATTTTGTCATTGTTGTAAAACAAAACACTATACATGCTACTTTCATAAAAAAAAATCACTATAATAATCCAATTTTTAAAAATTTACGATGTTTTAACTCGATAAATTATTTGTAAAAATCGAGTGTATGGTTATTAAATATCAAGATATTTTGTGTGTGCGTGTTGTATACGTTCTTCAGATTGGGCTTTTTTTTATTTTCTGTCCAATTACTCTGAAAGCTTTCAGTCCTTTCGCAAGATTTTTCGCCTAAAGCATCCATGAAAAATGAGCACGAAATTAACACTGGTTAAAGTGGATGAAAAATAAGCGGCATAGACCAAAGCGATTGGACGAGAGTCTTCACGGTCGAGCCTAACTTTCGAACTTTAAATTAAATTTACCGCCGCCGAAAAAAAAATAATGCACATACACAAGATAAAGAAGATTGTTTAATCTGAAATATTTTATAAAATTTATTTTCAGGTCTAAGCGGAGACCATTTCAAGTTCGATATAAACGGAGACGGTCCCGCTCGATATAACATCATACATTTCAAGCAAGTTGAACGTGGGAAACATCGTTGGGTCAAAGTTGGAGAATATCTCGAGGGCGAGTTAAAGTTGAACATGAGTGGTAAGTGACACATATTATATATTCCTTTCTAATCCATAATAATTCTAACGATAATAAAGCATATTTGGAGGTTTCCTCATTGTTTGAACGTAGTATATGCGATCGATCCTTGTATTTAATAGTGATTCTTACAAATATATATTTTACATTCGATCTCAATTACAGCCGGGTAATATTGAGCGCGTAATATATCGAAATTAGAGTGCAAAGGGTTAATATCGTAACGTATTAGAAACATACCGAAACCGGCAATAAAGTGATTAATTCGGCGAAAGCCTCTCTGCGAAAGATTGAAGGTAATGTGTATTCGAGAGAGCCAAATTAGATCTTCAGTCTTGGCTCAGCGTCGGTGTAATTAATCAAGGAAGAGATAATAACTACTACAACCGTCTTTAAGAATAATTATAGGCGTCGGACCAGACGTTTGATGTCTGAAACCGAAATTTTATTCAACGCGAATCGCGAAAACGTTGATTTACGAAAGGCCTTTCTCTAGAGGGCGATTGTTCTAACGAAAAAAAAAGATCTTAAGTGGAAAAAGTCAGTAATGGCCGAGGGTCTTCTCGTCGAAGGAACGATGATAATTTACAAGATAGCGCCGGCATAATCGCACCAATAAGCGAAATATGCCAAAGGATAATGACTTTAAATTAGGGCGTTATCGCCTCGAATTTCGCACTCTTTCTTAAATCGCCTCCGAAAAACGGGAATCGTCATCGAAATGTGTTTTCTTTTCTTTTTTGCCCCCCCACTGAGGAAACTTTCGAAAGTGTAAGAGCGTGATTAACTTTACGATGGTGATTTATTATTTGTCTTTTTGTAATTTTTGTCTTTTCGTTTCGTAATGAGATTCGTCGAAATTTCGACGGTCATATCCGTTTTATGTTCTTTTTTTGCGTTCAAAATTCGTTAGTTCTTTTATTATTCTCGCGCTGACATCTTTCATAAAAGTTGGGTGTCTTGTGGAAATTTTTACATCACCTATATTTTCAGTTTAGCTCAAAAAATAAGTTGCCAATGTAAATTTTTAAAATTGTAAAACAAAATATCATAAATGTAATTTCATAGTGAATGTAAGAATAGTCAAATTTTGAAATAACATCGCTTGAAATCTAAAATTTTACAATCAAAAATAATATCGACTCGACTTGAAATTTGCAATTTAGGTACGTTTTAACCATTAATCTTAAACCAAGCTAGCAGAAAGGAAGCTTCGAAGCATTTCCAATAGCTCCGATCTTATCCCTGGCCTAAATCCCGTCTCGGAAATCACTTTTCACTATCTCAAGTCGACAGCGTCATAGTTTGACTTTAAGTGCCGCGGCAGCTTTCAGTGCCACCTTTTCCAGATACTCCCTAGTGGACCAAACTTTATTGCACATTATATACGCCTCCCATTTTTCCCTTATATCATCCCCGTATTATATCCGATATCGATTCGATAAGAATACGCCGTAATAGAACCTTCCGATACTAATTTTCAACGACAAAATAAAAGATTATATATACTTTTTTAATTCCACCTGAGAAATTTATGTTGTCGTTAATCATTGATAAACGGTTGGCGCTTATTTTTTATTTTATTCAAGCCACCATGCAAAGATAATCCTCGAGGTCCTGACGTGAATTTCTCGCGAACTTTACGCGAAACTTTTACGTAAGCAAGCGAGAGGCAATTTATTATGAAAGCCCCATATACAGGGTGGGTGCGGAACGTCGAAAGTAACTTTTTTCCCCCCCGTTCGAGTGTGTTAAATTCGATTAAAGTTCGCAAATCCGCATCGGCGAATAAAAACATGGGATTTATCGACGCCGTTGAATTAATTTTTGCAGAAATACAGTTCAAACTCAGCCAACCGAAGCCTCCGGAGTCGGTGTGCAGTTTGCCTTGTGAACAAGGACAGGCCAAGCAGTATGTGGAAGGCGAGAGTTGCTGCTGGCACTGCTTCAACTGCACTCAATACCAGGTAACTCCTATCGAATAATGGTCGTTAATAAATCATGAAGGTGGTCTGCATCCAGGCTGAACTTTCGAACGGTAGCCGAAACCCGGAACTGGAAAACCGAACGAAACTTTCGACACTTGTGTACACGAAAGTAATTTTATTTTCAGGTAAAAAATACGTGTGTTTTTAGCGAAATTCGGTAGCTTTTGTGCTCGCTGCATTCGACTATTTTGCTATAAATAAAAGTACGTTCATTCGGCGGATCATTTATCAAGCGAAATAATAAAGGCGCAGACAACAAACATGTTCTCTTTTCGACGCACCTGTTCCATTTTGTTATTATTTATGCTAACGTTTCAGACGCACGTTTCACAATTTATCTCCGTTTTCGGTTTTATTGTTTTAACTCTCGGACACGACAAACGAGCTGAATCCTAATCGAAAAGTCGAAGGTTTAAAAACACACCCCCGATCATCGCTCCGAATCTTCTTAATTAGTTCGGATGTCTCGATTTTTAAGTAAATAAACATCGGATTTAAGACGACGTAAATACGTTTTATCTCCAACGAATCGTCTCTAATTTTATTTATCTTAATGAAAATGCTCGTAGTTTATTCGTGGAAAATTTATCTCGCAATTATAATTAACGCTCGAACCGCTCGCAAATGCCTCGTACGTTATAAAACACGTAGAGGGCAACTTCCAATGCGTTCATAAATATTTCCAAGATAAGACTGCAGAATGCTTTCTAAAGGGTTTCAGCACCTTTTAAATAATTACTTCCTTATAAGTAGACCTTCGTTAAGCTGCGTTACATAATAATGGACTTAGCGAAGGGTCGTAATATAATGCAATTACCGAATGGAAAAATTAGACTAGATTAAAAAGAAACTCTCGTTACTGAAACTAATTGCTATAAATCAATACATGAATTGGATGCAAATTCATATTCAAATACTTTACAACGAATTTGATGTCTCAATTGGACATGCTTTATGTATTCTGTCGGTCTATCAAATCGAGACTTCATTTAAGTCTAACGTAAATGAACGTACAAAGATAACGTATCAAATTAACGAAATCTATTTTGATCAGTTAGACACTTCTCTACAATGTGTCAAATAGACCACTGAAACAGACCGTCTTATCGTTTCAAACTATTTGAACGGCTTTTACTGCTTGACACACAAAGGACGTTTGATTTGTCTATGAATATTAGTCGATTCAATTTTATTCGAATTCAATTTGTATTGATTAATTCAATTTTTCAGATTCGACATCCAACCGATGAAACTCAGTGCGTTTTATGCAATCTTGGAACAATTCCTGACGCTTTTCGAATGGAATGTAAAGAAATACCAGAAGTCTTCCTGAGACCAGGTTCAGGATGGGCCATCGGAGCCATGGCTTTGAGTTCAACGGGCATACTGATCACGCTGTGAGTAAACTTCAATAAAAATACTGTAATAATATGGAAATGGGAAATTTGCATGATCGGCCCTATTCCATAAAATTGCCATCGTTCGCCGCGAACGCAATTTTTCCATTTCGATAATGGTCGATAACTCATACATACATTATCCACGTTGTTTACTAAAATAATAAATGTCATTCTATGAATTATTTACACAAGATAAATTGCGCGCCGTTTCTTTAAGGTGTTTTCAATTGTTATGAAAACGTTATTATGGAATAGTACGTACCAATACACTTTGATACATAGTTCGAAGTTTATATATTTTTCGTGTATATATAAAAACTTGCGCATAAAGTTCCACATTCGTTTCATCTAACGCGACCATTTCGAACTCTGACACTATTCTAATTTTTTCTATCCCTTCCAAATGGGCACAACATCAATCGGAATACCCATTTTTGCCTATTCTACTGCGAGTTTAAAGATTGAATTTATATAGCCGCATAATGCGAACGACCGCGACTGGATATATCCTACATTATTTACGACCAGCCGTAAATCTTACATGGGGATTTCGCATTTTCATTGCTCCATACGACCAAACCACGTCCTCATCTCGTATTCTCAGCTTTCCTTAAAAATCCTTAAAACGACGCGCTCTTTGAGAAAAATGTCAGAGCCGAAACTGTGCAAGGCCTGCATGCGCTTTTCTCTCTCGACATTTACATGTAGAATTTGACTTGAATTTGCATTTTATTTCGGATTTTAATTTTACGTTCAATTACGCCGAGCGACGTATCTGGCAGCAGAGAGTGCTTTGTTGCAAATTTTGCATAGGAATAGTTCAGTTACTAAAATGAAAATTTTGTTTCTTTGAAGCATCTTCGGTGTACCTAGTGCGAGAAGCCGGTGCAACCTCAATATGCATAATATTTTGATTAAGGAAGTTTCTTTTTATCATTTTTGAATTTTTAAGTAGGGTTTTTTTATTAATTTAAAATCCAATATAGAAGCACTAGACGCGAAAATCTTAATTTCAGTGAGCATTTTGTACTCTGAACTTATGTTTACCTCACTCTACTTCAATCAAAACAAAATATACATACAAACATATATTTTATGTAAATATTAATACTCCAATTAATATTTTAATGATGCTATGTTTGAATAGAATCACAGATTTTCTCGTATGTTTTGATATCAGCCACGCGATGAATTGAATCAAAACGTCGGGCTATCCTTTTGTTTTGTTTCGAAATGAACATTTGAATGGATTCCTACATATAATTATAATGGCACAGAGCGGCACATTAGCAAACAACGAAGTAAAAGCCGATCAAATATCAACAAAACATCAATCAATATTTGCTTTCAATTAAAACATGATTTATATATCGAACGACGTGCTTGCCTGCTGACGCTTCCGAAACATTTTTGTAAATTTTCGATACATAACCTCAAATAATTATAACGAGATGCATAATATGTATATTGGATGTGTTTATAGTTATAGCTGTGGTTTCTGTACCAATTATACCCACTTCCTGATCGATGAAATATATACCTTCGTTATTATCATATTGTGAGATGATAGATTTAATTTTACACGAGAAGCCGAACAATCGACGGATTTGCTAGATGACTTCGAATATGAGATGAACTTTGTTCATATAGAAAAATGATATTTTAATATAAAAATATTACTTTTCTATATCGTATTTCAGCCATCAGTATTTTTATAAAGAAAAATCAATTCTATGAAGACAGCAGTAGATAGATATTTTCTCTATTCTCACCGCACACAGATGATAGACATAATAAAAATGACAAAAACACTAGAGATAATGCTCTGAAGCGGCAATAAAATCGAAGCTTTATGGTTTTTAAGGAATTCTGTCGTAAATCGATGAAGCTAGTAGTTGTGGAATGAGTTCGCCACTGTGGGCTACAAACAACGCTTAAACAATTTTATTCAGCACACACAATGCTTGCTGTACATAGTATGCTTTTATTGACGGGCTTTTACTCGCAACGCAAGCTGAAGTTTCGCCAAATAGATTTTTTTGGCCGAAAAAATCTAATGTTTGTAACTCGGAGAAAAATTTTCTTTTTTCCTTATTCACAGATCATATTTGCGGAAAATCCTGCGGGATGAGGTTTCTGCGAAGGATTGATAAAAAAGCAATCCCAGGCAAATGATTCGGAACACATTGCCCCACAGGACCACCTACTTTTTCTTTCGATCTCTTTCACTCTTTCACTCTACACTTTCGCTTCTCTATTCTTTATATGGTTCATTTGACAGTTGACACTTGATAAATATCATCGTCAATATTTATAGGTTTTCCGATACCTACAATACACACATATGTCAAAAAATTGATAAACTTCACACTAAACAGTATAAATAGATGATAAATATATATTTCTTGTCAGATAGTTCAAGCTTTTAAGAAACATATATCTAATATAATTTTCGACATAAATGAATTTTAGTACGAATAATACAGATGTATAATATTACCAAGAGACGTATTAGATTCAGTCGGGTCCCCGATGTTGAATAAGGTTGAGTTCTGTGTTGATTACCGAATCAATCCAGTTCGAAATAATTAAGAACATCCCATCGGGAATAAGCATTAATTGATATGAATTTATCTCAGGGATAACCGGCATTTATTAGATTATCCGCTTTGACATTAATATTTCACATGGACAAAGACGACACGAGGACACATTCTGTATAATATGTTGATTTATCGATCACATCTGATTAACTTTCAAAGGATATAATCGCAAGCACGACACGTGCAGCTTGATCTAAATTCAATTCGTGTCCTCACACAGCGGTCAAACTGATTACGAATTTTTTTTATTCATAAAAAACCCTCCAAATACAATTAACCTCGTTGAAATGTACACCGTGCTTTACATTATAAGAACTTTGTTTAATATTCATGTAGCACTTAAAGAACACTACTATCGAATTTCGCATTCCTAATTTATTTCTTACATCTTCGAGAATTTTTGATAAAAGAAAATATTTAGTTTGAAACTGATCAATTTCAAATATGCGTTTATTAAATTCCATTTTGAAATAAATTATGTATATGAAAATACTAATTTAATATTATCTGAAAGTATATTTTTTAGTTGGTTTGTAAAATTGTTCGGATATTGATCGTAGTGAATTTCGCTTTTTTTCTCATCCTCATAGAATGTTTCTATCTATGAAGATGTCCCACTTCAACTTCAACTTAATTGAATCAGTTTTAGGAATTTTTGGAAACTTTTCAAAAAGCATTTTTATTATAAACTGTATATTTTTACTAATTTTCTTCAATTTTTTTTAATCAAATCATTTACGACAAAAGAACCCAAACGAGTGCATCAAAGTTCAGCAGTGGCTTCCATCCACGAGACTCGCATAGACAAACTGATTTTTCTCTACTAATAATACCCCAACAATTTTTCCAACTATGAAAAAAAATTGTACATGAAATACTCTTTTATGAAAAAACAAAATTTAGGTCGGAAAAAAAATACTTTTATCTACTTTTTTCCTAAATGGAACTTTATAGACTAACAAGCTATGACAACAGCGTTCACAAACGAATCGCACCCGAACTTCCCTGATACAGATCCATCGCTTAAATCGCGACTCCACCGCACATGTTATTCCCTCTTGGCAACTTTTTTAATACGCACAATATCGAGGCCAACGTCAGATCGGCCTTCGTCCCGTTCGTTGTAATTGGGTCCCGGGACGTGACCGAAATCACTTCGTCGAAAACGGCGCTAATTCCGACTTTTGAACCACCGGACCGATCACATTTCGGCTTAACGCGACGATCGACACACGAATACGAACTACAATTCGCGAAATTCGCCAAATTCGCAATGTGCTGACGAAATTAGCAATGTGCTGTCGAAATTCGCACGAACGCTCAGAGGAGAGCGAATTTCGCTAGCGGGAGAACATCTCGAGTGGTGCTTGCACATTCCTTGCACACTTGACGTGTAACCGAACTATTATATGACGACTGAAAAGGGCATGGGGTATAAGTGACATTTTTGCCGAAATTGAGTTATGAACGAAAATCAAGCTCATATATTTGGTGGGAAACGGATATAAACGAATTAGACACGTGAACCGAGATATATCATCAAATCACTCGATCTCCTCCTAATACATATATTATACATAGTTACACGCTCAACTTTGAGCAAGCTTTTCTCGAAACCACTTAATTAAATCATTTTTTTTATTTGCCATTTTATTTAATTCTGTACTCAAGTGTGAACTGATCTCATTTGTGACTTATTAAAAACAAAATTTTATCTTTATAATTTCGGATAAATGGGCTCATGAGGAGAGTTTCGAAAAATGTTTCATCGTTTTTTGGCTAATGAATTAATCACTTTGTGTACTTAATTATTCATATGCAACGATGCCTTAATTCAATATACGAACAAATAGTAATTGATGTGATAATTGCAATCCGTTGAGTCGAATTCGGTTGCCTCAAAAGCCTTTGTGATGACGAGTGCGTCGCAGTCTATCTCATTTATTTCATTAAAACTTTAATTTAATTTATATATTAATAATTAATATGGCTAATTTGAGAAATTTCATTTTGTTAGTTTTATAAATCATATTGTGCGCCAGCTTAATTTATAATTTAGTGTAATTTGTTTTTATAATTAAAGCGCCATTCAATATGGAGCGGTACATAATCACGTTGTGCAGATGGATGCATTATAAATTTCATCGAAATGTCATTATTCGGGAATTCGAAGTGCATAATAAAAACAGTTGATTGCATTTGACAAATTTAATCCGAATAGATTGATATTTCATTCATAGAAAATAGCAATCGAATGCGATTTTCTACGTATTCCATAAGCTATTCAAATCCGTTGATTGGAAAATTTGAATTGTGTTCGAAATCAATATAGATTAAAAAAACATTTTCTTCTAATCAAATTTTAATTCAACTATTGGATTTTTTTTTTTATTTGAATTAAACTTCAATTCATTTTCAATATATTCTCATATTACATTTTTTAATCCTATCAACGGAATCTTCTTAATGAAATTAATTCTTCTGAGCTAATTAACATGGATCTTTTCTCAAGAAAATAAATGTCACATATTATCTTAATTATGTATAAAGCAATAAAAATTTCAACCTTCTAAAACATTCCTCATTTAAAAAAACTTTTTTAGATGTATCTTTTTCATTTTGATATCTAAGCAAAAAAACTTCACTCGCACACTCCAGATAAAAAAAAAAGTTGCATCGCAAATTTTCCACTAAATTAAACTGAAAAAATTAACCGACAAAAACATTTCTAATTTTGATATACGACTTGCCCAACCGAGAAAAGTCATTGAAAAGGAAAAAAACAGCGAAACACTTGAAACTCTCGGTGCGCTTCGAATGAAACCTTCACACTCGAGCAATCCTTCAAACTTAACACAACCCACAGATAAAATATGATATTTTACCGAAATAACATCATTTTTACTAATAGAAATGAGCTGAAATTATATATTTATATATAGATTTATTATTATTTTTAATTAATTAGTTAAAGACTCATCGTTCGGCTCGAATACAAACGAACTCGTACCCAACGGACACATCCTCTTCGAGGATTTTTTCCCTATTAACCACTTCGGATGATTTGTATCCTGTCATTTTCGGTCGGGACCGTTGATTTAAGGCCCCAAAGTCCACCACCCACTCGTGTGTATTATTATATATTATTATATATCGCAAACGGTGGTCTCGAGTGAGAAAAGGGTCGCCTTGTCGACGCAAAAAGCCACACCGGGGGTGTTTCTTTTATTTTCAACCTCTCTCTATATGTCCGAAGCTCTGTGCCGAATAATTAAATTAAATTTTTGCTCGTGGAAGGGTGTAAATATTTTCCGAGGCGAAATAGTGCCGAGTGTGAAGGAAAATGTGGTCCGTTTCGAATTGAATTTTTGTGGCTGATGTAGATGGAAAAATTGGCGAAATAAGCTTTTTGGTTTTATTAGATTGTCGTATTAATGTTATATTGGTATAGCCTGTTGAAAAATAGTGGTATGATGCATTTGTGCCTTCAATTTTGGACTTCAGTGTTTTTGTGATGCTGGGTTCGAACTTAGATAGAGTTATGTTGTTTTTCATGATTAACTTTTCGTTTATCTGTATTCTATAATCTCTTGAAGCATTAATTCGATTTTATATTTCATTGTCAGATTGATTGTATACTCGTTTGAGAAGGTTTCTATAGATATTATGTTTATGACTATTTCACAAATTGCGTTAAATAAAACATTACGAGATATTAATGATCTAAAATTTTGCTTGAATGTGTAAAAAAATAACGTGAACGATTTCATGCAATTGTTATGAATTCAAATTTAAAATTATATTAATATAATTTTTTATCACAAATATTATACAATCAACTTAAATTCAATAATCTTAATGAACATAAGGTCACATCAGCTATATTATTCATAAACATTCAATCGTTCTTTCATTAACCGTCAGAAAATTGCACGAGTGACAAAAAATAAAGACGAACATACATATATAAAACATATTTAAGCACACACTTCTATCTTTGTATTTTGTCACTCTTGCTATTTTTAAATACTTCATTTACAAATGTACGATTCCACCTGGGTCAGAATTTATATTTAATTCGAATCACTCCGAGCTTTGTTCGCATTCGGTCATTGAATAACTCATCGCGTCGTTTCTGTTCGTCGGCACTTTTCCCCGTACTCATACATAAGTCAAAGAAATTAATAGCTGCATAATTATTTACATGGCCTTCCGTTCGGCGTCGGCCATAAATACGCCCAACGGTCAAGTGCCATCAACCCTTCAGGCCCCATAATGAATGTTTGATCATGCTAAAATTCTGCACGGTCGCATTTACATCGTGAGCACGCAAAATTTCGTCAAAACATTATACATTACGTGGGTGCGAATATTAGCTTCGAAACGGACTGCGAATCACTGATATCGTTCGTTATAATGTGAGGAAATTGGTCGAATATAGTACGAATTTAATGACATTGTTTATATCTGACAAAATAATAAAAGTTTTTTTTTTCATTGAATGAAAATACGATATACGTTTTGTATATGAAAATAACATTCTTCAAAATGATGATTCATCAAATTACATCCGTAATTAATTCGCACTTCGTACGATTACGGAGAAAAGATCTTGATTACACGCAACGTTCCGCAAGCAAAACAATATCGCTTATGGACCAGAGTAAAGAAACTATTGCGAACAACCAACAACACTGAAAGTACGAAAAAATATACTACACAAAAACGAACCTCATATACGTAATGGCGGTTATTATTTTCAACACGAAATTCACGCGGCAATAACAACTACACACACCCTCCGAGAAAGTTAAAGTTCGCGAGTGGATCTATCCCAATGGTTCTCAACATTTTCCTATTTTCTCACCATATAAAACGTCAATCGTTTGTGTATACCGTGTCTGACTTCAGTGGCCTCATAATTCTAGATTTTAGTCCTGTCAAATTATGGTGAGTCACGTTTCTTTGTTCTTAATTGATATGACAACTCTATAATTTCTAGTGTTTTGAAAAAATGTAAATTTAACATTTTATGAAAATTTTCCTAAAAATTGGATCTTTTTTATCAATCTATATTATAAATACGCTAACGATGCTCGAAATTTTCAGACGTCCGTGCCTCGAACCCGGGCGTGCAATTTATTGGCCCACCGCCTTACACTGGGAGCTATGCGTCGTAATTACGAAACTGCACCGTTTAACGTATATAAGGAATAAATCCATATCTATTAAATTCGTTCCTCTTTTTGAGTGATAAAATTAATTTTCTTCTTATTTCTAACCTAAAGGCTTTTTCTTCATTTCATAGTGAATAGTTTCTTGATAACTATAAAAAAATATAATACCTGTATTGATATATCGAATATTGTGAAACTATCTTAATTTGGGTTAATCTATAGTGGTTTTTTATAATATTTTTCTTCTACATTGTAGATTTTTTTTTCCTTTTTTGCATCCAATTCTTTCGCTTACAAACATAAGAGTAAAAAAATCAACGATAACAGCCATATGTTAAACCTCGTATAAACTTCAACTTATCTTTGTACATGGATCTGTCTTATTCATTCAGATTGAAAAGCTCTGTTCAAGCCACTCCGGACACAAGTACCTCCGGAAAACCCGGAAAGTCTTCGGGAAAACGGTCCCGGGAATTTCCCGAAGAATTTTCCGAATTTGTACGGCCGCACGTCAGCCGGCGCGTAGCTGCAAAATTATCGCAACTTTGCGGATTGCTAGCGTGTTTCGTCTGATTCGAATTAAATTATGCCAGTGTGTTTATATCTATGTGTACGTCTAAAAGTGCTGTGCTGTAGTAATCTGCCGTGTTAGTCTGCTTTTAGCACTTTCGCGGAAAATTTCCGGAAAAGCGGCGTCGGAAAAGTGCGCGAGCGTATTTTGCATCTGTTGCGAGTGAAGTTTCTAGTTTTCGCTTTGATGTTTTGTGTGTATATTTGCGAAATCGTATCATGTTATCGGAGAAGATTGAATTCATAATTGAAATTTTTGCTCGTTGTAGTTTTCTCTTTTTGAAATGCTAGACTCACATTTATGCATGTTTCCATTCGAGTCGATTCGATTCTAGAGATGATAAAACTTGGTTTTATCATTTTATTACTCTTTAATAACTGTCGAGGGTTTTATTTATTTTTGACAACGTGTCAAAATTTCTGAAGCTAAAATGGAATTTTACTCATAGTCTGACTTACGATAAATACTTAAGTTTGCTTTTATACAGAAGAAACTTTAAAACATTCTCTTCGATATAAGAATTTCATTTGAATTTATTAAATCAAGCACGTTAACGAGAAAATAGTTTTGAAACAACATGAAAACATTAATTGCTTCGAATCAAAGTATAATAAATTTTTTCAATGTTTTTATGCAAATAGTTCATTACGTTGATTTTTTTTGTCGTAAAAACCCATCTATAGATTCTAAGAAGTCAATTTGTATTAATAAAATTTCTGAAAGTATATATTCATATAATTTTATCCGTATAAAGTATAAATAATACAATTGAGATATTATCCGAGTTCATATCAAATCCGATGAAAAGAAAAATATTTATTTTGACATTTTATCTCACGAAACCAACCTTCGCACTCAATTCATTTGAGAAGTAATGAATTTCAAATGAATTCATACATCATTAACATCCATACACCGGTTTGTATATTACTCGCAAACTCAATGTTTTTTAATTAAATATTAAGGTACTGAACCGAATTTTTATCACAAAAAAATATCAAATATTCAAGCGTGAAAGAAAATATAGTTATGTACTTCGAAAACATTTCTTTCGAATTTTTAGAGCTCCGCAGAGAAAAGTCAAAATATATGATATAACACAAAATGTCCAGATATGTTTGCGAAAAAAATGAAGATCGGTCAATATTTGGTAGTTGAAGGGCCTTTTCTTATTAGCCGAAACCCTCGAAAAGCAATCGGAAAACTCACCCTAGCGAATAAGTTATTCAGTACAAACTTTTTCATCGATATTAATGAAAGAAAAATATGTGTATTCTATCGATTTTTCACAAATAAAAAACTTTATTTAATACCATAAAATTCTACATTATGATAAAACACATGAATTATTTCATACAACTTTAATCTTTTTTGTCTGATATTACAATATCCATTCTTAAAATTCACGTCAAAATTATCTTAATAAATGTAAATATTTATTAATTTAGCTTCAGTTCATTAACTTGTCAATGTAATAAATGGGCTTATGCATACAAACACATATTCGTTCCATACATATGATACTACTCTTCGGCTTAGAGTAATATTTCAGAGCCACACAACAATTGTGGAACAAAACTGTTGTTTGCCATTGTCAACCCGTTTCATCGTTCATTGTCGACTTTTGTTTGAAAACAGCACGCAAAATATAAGCGAAAATCTATTCGAATATTCGATCGTTTTATCGGTATATGAACTGTATTAGAACAAAAAATACGAAACGAATTACATACGGAGAAAAAACGCGGTTAAAATCGGCTACTATTAATTACCTTAATTACATTTTTTGATGTATGTTCATAGACTTCGACTTTCGTATCGTTTTTCACGAAACATTCATATTCATCAGGTTTTTCAAATTGCATATATATTAGAAATTATGCAAATCCCTTCGAGTCGTAAAAATACGAATACACATGTGCTTTTGAAAATATCCAATTACAAGGGAATAAAATCAGATTTGAAACCGTATAGCTGCTGAATCGAGCTTAGATTTAATAATCAATTATCGTTACGAAAAAAAAATGACATCGATCATATTTTTCACAATATCGCAAAATAAATTAATTATCGTTATCGTGTTTTTTTTAAGTTTTTCTTGTACATTTCACATTCGAAAACAACGACGAGCATTCTCGGAAAAATTCATTTCATTTCATAAATTTTTGCTGCGAAGTTCGCATTATTCCGAGCACGAACGTATTTATTAAGAATTTTTCACTAAAGCCTATATATAAGGTAGGTATGACACTGCACTATGAGTATTCCACGATGTGCCTTATTCTGTATTATTTATGTGTGCTTCGATGTGCAATATGCAAGTGCAGCTGTTCTAGACGCGATGAGAAAAATAAATATGAAAAAAGTCCCAAATACGTGATATTAACCCAGGAAACCTTTACAAGGCATTTAAAAGTAGCACAAAATGAAATATAGTTATTCGAAATCATTTGTTTTTTCAGATTCAAATACAGTTTCATAGATTTTTTCATTACAGTATATTGTGATAATTAAATCCCCCATATATTGTAACATATCGGTTTCGGTTACGAGCGAAAATGATATGGTGAGAGATGGCGGTCGATTTCGGTCAAATTCGAGGAAAATCCTGCGTAAACATGATAAATTCCGAAAATATTTCGCATATACGATAAGCTAAGGTCCGATTTATTGGCGGTGAAAACCGGACACCGTAAATCGGAATTGCGGAAAACCCGCAAGAAATACACGTTTCCTGCGTCTCGATAATGCGCTGACTCCGTA
The DNA here is from genome assembly GCA_024721215.1 of Cheumatopsyche charites. Taxonomy (NCBI): domain Eukaryota; kingdom Metazoa; phylum Arthropoda; class Insecta; order Trichoptera; family Hydropsychidae; genus Cheumatopsyche; species Cheumatopsyche charites. The sequence goes on from CM045577.1 coordinate 11,567,383, forward strand.
TGAAATTTTCCGAACGAAAACGTTTCGTACCTTCACATTATAAACGATTTTCGATAGGAAATCGCGTTATAAAATATCGTCGACGTATTTTTTCGTGAAATTCTGAGTTCATCGTGACGTTTTATTTATATTCGAATTGATTTATTAGATATTGTATCAAACAATTTTGAAAAATATTTATATAAATCAATTATTTGCCTATATTATCGAATAAACATTTAATTCTTTGAAATCTCGAAACAATTTTGCGATTGTTTAATATATTTTTCTTGATATTGTTTAATGTTTTTTATATAAAAATATATATAAGATTGGACGGTTTTTCGACTCGCTATGTTTCTTTTGTAATATGAATGAAAATATATTACCTATAATTAAGTTCATCTAAAAGTAAATCAACAATTTTATGATAAAATTACGAACACTAATTTTTATGAAATTTTGCGTTCCGAGAATTCATTTGTAGGTTCATAATTGTTTATCAGAACAAATGAATATTTTCTTAACGTACAAATATAATTAAATTATCAGACTAATATGAAAATTAATAAATTCTCTCACATTCAACATTAGATTACAAACTCTCAACTATTAATAAAGCAAAATCCACATTCACTCACAAAGCACTTTCGTTCACATACAGTAGTGGAATCAATTGTGGACACTTTTTATGAATTCAATTATTTTTGTTTTCTTTATCACTAATTGAGATCATGTTTCTTTTAAATTAACAAATACGTCACTTTATATCAACATTTGGAATGCTTTTACGAAAAAATAAAATGAGTCGATAATTAATTCAATATCTCAATTTTTCAATCAAACTTTTAATCAACATTTCATTGAAACAAACTTCCAATATTATTCGATTCTTACACACTTTCGACACGATCAATTAACTCCTTAAATTAGAACTGTGCAAATTTGCTTCGCGATTAATTTTCACACGTCGCGAACCGACAACAACCTTTGACGTTAGACGATGAACGATGGTGTTTGCAGACTCCAGGTGGATGAGGACCAGCTCGTCTCCGGGCCGAGGGTGGACCTCCGAAGAATCCGATGAACACGTCGGTGGATTTATCGTCGTAATTAATGCGTTTGAAAATTAATTTGCGTCGGAACCGCTTTGTTGCCCTTGCGACAAACTCTACTTACTATGGACCGAGTAACAAATCGGTTTCGGGTTGGAGCGTTTCGCAATAAATCGTCTGCGAATCTTCGTTTCGGAGATGGACTTCGAATCTTGGAAACGGCTGATGGAAAAATATGCTCGTGTATTTTCTCCCTCGTGAGGGTTTTCTCGCTTTGCATGCGAAAATTATCGTTTTTATGGCTTGCGTCTGTTGTGTGGAGTCGAATAAGAGCAAAATGAATACTATAATATTTTCGTATTATTCTGCAATTTGTTATTGTAGTAATTCTACACAATGGAAATTTTATATGAAAATGTATTTTCATCATTTTCGAGAAGTCAAAAAACCTGAAATTTGAGCATAATTTAAAAGAAATTTCAAGAAATTCAATATGATGTATCAAATTTTTTGGTCATAGATATATTTTATTTGCTACATTTATTTTCAATAGCTATGATTGATATTGAGTTTCTTTTAGTTCGGTAAATTGAGCTTTTCTCCGTTTCTGTATAAACGCATGGAATTTTCTCTTCAATTCGATCTCGTCTGATTAATTCATTTGCTCAACTTTTGCTTTGTAATTACGCAGTAAAATCAAAACATAAAAAGCCTCTTAGGGATAATGATAAATTGAAACTTTCTAGTAATTACGTTTAAAAGCTTATTTCATTCAATCGAAATATCGATTCGTTTCTCAATACATATTAATATATTATTTTTCGTTCAATATTATTCGGAATTAACACGAACATACCCAAAATTTATTACCGACATATCACAACAACTAAACCGCACTTTCGACCTTAGGAAATGCTAACGTTAAGAAAATTGCCCGCTATTTTCACGTGTTGCCACACGTACCCGCAACAGTTTTCCACACCACGTAAATCTCATTCGACTTAATAAGACATCAAGCGCTAACTAACTACATATAAAACGCGTAAAGTTAATTAAAAATATAATTTATAAAATCGACAAATTAGGATGTGAATGACAGACCATTCCATTTGACAGATTTAAAATATATCTCAATTGATAGATATTAATAATCTCATGATTTTTTATTAAGACGATAATCTCTGTAGATTTAACGTTTTCATGGAAAATCTATTTAAATCATTCCATTTTCATTATAAGTTTCTAGGAACATTTTCATTATAAGTTTTCTAAGAACTGATTTTTTCCCGAAACATATTGATTTCAGGTTTGAATGTGATCATAGCAATATTTTAGAATCATAATCATAATCATAGCGAGCTGATAGAGCAGCAGTATAAATCGTTTGTGTCAATTCAGCATATTAGGATGCGTGAGTTTGAATCCTATCTTGGCGAGAGTCACATGTCGTTTTTCTTAATTGATAAAATTGATATCGAGAATCGGTCGTTTCTTTCGATTGTTTGGATTCATTTGATTCGAAAAAGTTGTTAATTTGACGCTTTACGAAAGGGCTCCCCAAATGATAATCCCTTATACTTTTCATATGTTTCGATTAAATTCGAACTATTTAGTGACACATATGTGCACTAATTTACTCTTTGGTGTCATGACTAATTGTCTTCACTATATAGCGAATGATATTAATTAATGATAATTGGGTAGAAATTACCTGTATCTATATTATAAATACGCTAACGATGCTCGAAATTTTCAGCCACAGCCGTGCCTCGAACCCGGGGGTTCAGTTTATTAGCCCGTCGCTTTAGCTCCGAGCTACGCATCGTAATTATGAAATTGCAACTTTTAACGTATATATGGGATATTTTTTTATTTCACACATAGAAGGCAATAAACACATCCGTGGCAATACGAAATTTGATTAATTCCGAACAATTTTGATACACATGCGCCTACTGCTAGTAATATATAAATATAATTAGTTGATTATTATCAAATTCAAATGTGTCAAAGGAATATTTCACTCGCCATAGAAAGTTGCGCATTGTCCTTTTGACATACATGATAGATCTCAAAATCACTTTGAATGCTTCAATTACTGAAACCACGTCCGACCACTAGTAGCACATACAATGACGTTGAATTTATATATGTAGGGTGACGTTGCGATATCTCACGTTTGATAAGCTTCCTGCGATGTCACAGTGCGGCCATACACGACACGATAGAGGCCGGTCTGTCGGACCTGCTTCCGATTTCCGGAAAACAGGACTTCGACGTGTCCTGTGATCGAAGTCACACATGACAAGCCCTATATACAATATATATATCTACCTTAGAATCTATATTTAAGCCGACCGATGGCTTAGTGATGTTTAGGCTTTGTGTGTGCCGCGTTGAGCTACAGTGTCCTTGTGATGTTGGGTTCGAGTTCGTGCTAATCTTGGAGGAAGTCGTGTGTTATTTTACTTGATTGGTTTGATCGATTTATCTAAATATTTGATTCGATGATGTGTTAATTCAACTCTTGCTAAAAGTGGATCCTTGTCTAGTCAGTGTCAATTGAATTCGATATTTTTTGATGCCACCTTTGGAGCCCTGATAATATTCTTCGGACTTATAGTCTAGCATTATTTTCTCCCTTTAAGAGTAAATGATTAATCATTAAATTAGAACCGATATTTACACTTACCTTAACTGAACTAAAGTGAAAGCATAATAAGTATAACTTATAGTTAAACTAAAGGTTTTTTTTATTGATTTTGACAGTTGTAAAAGCATATTCGCGAAATCACTATGTCGAACTCTACAGGTAAAAAAACGCTTGTTGAAGTTAAGTTAAAGTTAGTGACTAAATGAGTTCGATGAATGATAATGAATGATGATGATGAATTTTTTAATTAATTGAAAAAATGAAAAAAAATACGCAGAAACACCCATAAATAAATATTAATTTCTAGACGATCAAAAGTTAATTTTTCACCATCGACTTCGTTCAAATTTCTACAAAGGCAGTTCAGTTTCAATTAAGCTCCAGTATTGCGTTCTATCCACACAAATCTCGTACATATAACATATTGAAACACATAATATAAGACAAAATTTACTACGGCACCGGAGGTCCGTTAAACGTCACGGGTTCGTGACGCGACATAAATTCTACACCACGTATACTCTTGACACGTTGTCGCTTGGTTTCCAACCGAACTGTTTTATCGCATAGAATATCGATAACAATTTGACATATTCGACTTTGAACAGTCTCCGATTCTTCAAAGTCACTAAAATATAATCCTAATATCGCTTATGTCTCATAAAACAATTTTAATTTCAACTGAAACTTATTCTATTTCATTATATCAAAATATTTAAAAATTAAATTTTCTCCAACTATTAATTCGATTCTTGTCAAAAATATCATAAAAGTCAATTAGAAAATGTCATTTTATTGAACGCAGTCCTTTGACGGCATAATGAGTATTTCGTGTCACAAATTATACGGTATTGATTAATGTGCCTTTATGAGCCGTTTTCGAAATTAGCGCAGAATGATAATGAAAGACTTTTGAGAGGAATGTGCAATATTTATTGTTCGGGCAATAAACGTTGAAATATTGTTCGAAACTAGCATTAGTGTCATTTATTATATTTTGTGACGGTTTCGTTATTCAGCGAACACGCCTAATGCCTTTTTATTAAAAACGTTTTCATTTTCGTACCGATTTGTCCTCGCTTGTGTAATACACATATGAATAACATAATTTTATCCGAACGACAATCTGAAATTATTCAAATTAACGTGTCGCTGAATTTCATTTATCAGCGTACCTCGACTATGCCTTAACTGCACCGTATTTACGAACTAAACTGGAAAAAATTCTGATTAATTATTCAAAAACATAAAAGGAATATTATGTCGTGATAAGGAAACGTATCAAATCAAAAAATATACCTTATAACATATTATAATATATTATTAAAGCGTGTCGCATAACCGGGCCAATTACTCAAAAAGAAAATTATAGCATTATTAAAATGAACGCGATATCATAATTTACTTCGTATTCCCTTATCTTGAATTATTAAATTATAAGCGCTGAACACAAAAATTCGCCCTTAGAATTTTTATTCATACGAGCTATTTGAAATTCCTTCAATTATTTCTACTCACTAGAAAATCTTTACATTTTTCACGATTAAGATTTATCTTCACAATAAAAACAATTGAACTTATATCGGGAATGAAAATTATTTTTATCGCTCAACTATAAAAGAAAATCATTAATACGACCTAAAAATTTTGATCCAACGGAATCCAAAGCATTCTCTTTTCAAAGCATCAAAAATCAAAAGCATCCTCGAAACGAGGAAGCTGACAAACTCATCACATCGCAGAAGAACAAAAACCATAAAAGACTATAAGAAAAATGTCAAAATGTATACATATATAAAAAGCAGGAAAAAATTTATACAACCTGTCTCAAAAGGAAAAATCGATTGATCGTCCATCTTGATGAGATGTGAAGTGCATTTTGATTTAAGACAAGGGCTAAAAATTTGTTACTGACATTCGTACAACAATAGTGAAAAGGAAACGTACTCGTCACTGCATTCTGTGACACGTGTGAAAATGTACCTACTTTTTGTGGGGGAAAAAGAAGACACGAAAGTGGCTTTGTTTCTATTGTGACGCTTCTACAAATGTGACCGTTCGCAAATGGCCCGCGTTCGCTAATGATGGTGCTATTCTCGTTGTGTCATTTTTTTATCGTATATTTTATTTATTTTTTGGTTGTTTTAGTTGTGAAGTGTGTGCTGAAATAGATTTTGGGAATATTTTATTTGTTAAAATATTTGTGGTTCTTATGCGGGTTTTACATGTTGCTGTTCGTGTTGCCCTTACCGATTTTACTCTAGAGTTTGCATCTTGTTTTATCTAGCATAATTGAAAAAAGCAAAATATAAACTTTAAAATGAGAAAGGCAACTCAAATGGCAACATCTATATGTGAACATCATATTATAGTATCTCCAATTGAATTTTATGAACACATATTTACAAAAAAAATATATTTTCACGAAAATAAAAATTTTCAATAACATTTTTATTTACATTATATTATATGGGTATAAAATTACTCTTTATTTTCGAATATTTATTACTTCAAACAAAAATAAATATTGAATTTACCTCATAGCGATATCGTCGGGATCTCTCTCGTTTTTATTCGAAAATCCCTTTTCTCGAAAAAAAGACACCTATTCCACAAATTTCCCTTCCACATATCAACGTTCATAAATTTTACAATTCAAATACACGAAACATCGCTATCTTGCGTGAATAAATAAATAAATCGGCTCATACTCCGCAACACATTCAATCCGAGATTTCACCCGAAAGAAAGAACAAGCACATGGAATATGGACTCGAGCACACGATCCATACACGTACAGACGTATATACGTCATTCACATGGATTTTTCGAGCATATTTTCCTTAGACATCAGTTTCGGAACATGGTGTATCAGCTTGTACGCACTCCTCGTGTTTTCTTTACGCACACGCGACGAAGTAAGCGAAAATTTATCGGCGTATTTGAACCTCTTTTCAGACACCATCCGTCGTAAACTTTTCGTCGAGTTTCTCATGTCTTGAATATAAGCAACCACCTTGCCACAAACTCTTCTCTTTCAGCACCGTCTTTGCCCAAATCCCGAATGAAAGCGTTAAAATCTCGCAGAGTATTAAACTAAGCCCGATTTTGACGTTTGAATATGAATTTTTATTTAAAAAAAATAATTTTTTTTTTCGAAACCAATTATGAATTGAATATCAATCAAACAATTATCCGTCGATTTGAATTGTTCAAAATTGATTGGTTGCCTCATTAACGGCCCACTTTTCCACTAATTGCGTCCACTTGTCGGATTTCCGCGTTAATGTGTCTCTTGTTTGAAATATCATTTCGAACAATTGTTTTTCCCAAGTATTGCGATTAAAATGTAAATTTGTGCTGTAATGTTAGACAAGTACGACTTCCCTTAGGGCAAGGTCAAATACTTTTCAGTCGTTTCAACAATGTTTCATGCGAAAGTGAACATAGTTTGACCGAGATAAGGAATACTTTGTTCGCGAACTTGAACTCGCCGACGCTGAATCCAGCAATAAATTTCAACGTGAAATATCTGCGAAGATTTATATTCGAAAAGATTTTTCGTGAAATTAGACAGAATTTGCACGTATACGTTAACACGTGCATTTCATTTGAAATACTTAACTCAAGTCAACTTGATGATATCTAGTCAGCAGAAAATGTTTTCAACTATGTGGTAGGTATTTACATTATGATAGTTACAAGTCTTATTGCACTTTTAGTGTAACATTGTACATACAAAGTAGCAATATAACAGAAATTGAATTTCCACATTATCGCTTTCGATATTGGCTATTTGTGCTAACGAAAAATAATCGAGTAGCAGTTTAAGAACAGCATTTTCTACAATTGAATTGTTCGAACATGTGTAGTTCGATTTAGTGACATTTAATGCTATTTTCAACTTGTAATCAAACGCCAAAAGACCAATCAAAAATTCTGCACACAATGTGCTATATTTTGTTGCATAATTTAAACTCTATTATATAGATTTATTCTCAATCGAATATACTAAAACAAGCAACAAAACCTTAAATCGACTATATACGTGTCCTAACACAATCGATGTTTATTTTAATCAATTCGCCGAACGTCCCCGCAATATGATCGCTTAATCTCCACGTAAACCATTAGGCCCATTGAGCCTTCGTCGACTAAACCGTATCCTCGGTACAAAACCCAAAACGATACATTATCGGAAACGGTCCATTCGAATCGGCATTTCTTCGAACGTGGGACCATAGTCCGATGGCCACTTCGAAGCCACACTTTGCGTTCGGATCCCATTCACGGCCACATGCGCCCGCACCTCCGATTTATGGTTTTCTGTAAGGATGTATATAATGTATATTGGCAATATAATGTGTATTATACGAAGCCACTTCGCTCGGTTAGACGCTTTCGTGCTTATTTATTAAAAGCCATTCATCAACGGGTTTTTGCTATGGTGCGGCGTCGTCTTCGAAGCACAGCAGTTCTGGCCGATGGTGTTTTTCTTTAGACGTTTGTGGATGACCATTTCGGAAGCTAGATTTTGATATAAATATAATATAGTGTTATTTATAATATAATCTTTCTATATTAATTTGAATCTATGCCCAAATCTTATTAAAAGACCTCTTAATAAAGTACAACTTTCCAAAGTTTAAATAAACGGCTGAAAAAGTTTCTTCATCTCCACTTTAAAATACTCGGTTTCTATTGTTTGACAGTTCTCAGAGTGATCTTTTTGTAGCTTAACCGTAGCAAATATTATGCGAGGCCTATACACAAAACAAAATTTACTATCAATATGGAAACAAAGAATGCTATAAAATTCACAATCGGCTCAAGAGTTTCAAATCAATTTTCTGAAAAATCAACGAATATATTTTGAATAACAAATGAACTTCAAATCCCTATTATAATTTCTACAGGATTCATTTGTCTGTGTTATGTACGTTTCATATGAAATTTTTGTGTACACACTGAAAACATCTCACATGCTAAAATAAACGATTCGGTGAATCGGTAATTAGCGAATTCGGTGTTCAGTATTTCCCATGTAAACTTCCATAAAAAGTTCGAATTGAATCACGCTTCGGCTTAAAGAGAAACGCTTTCACAGCAATATGTTTAACACAAATTTAAGCTTCGTGCATATCGTATTGTCCAAGGGATTTTAACGTGAAGTCAAAACGACAATTGTCCGCATGCATGCGGTACAAAGTTAGAATTTAACTCATGCGACGTCAGTGGGATTCCCGACGATCGAAACCTAACCAAATATATTCTCAATTTTCGCCAACAATGGACCGGCTGTATGATGACCCTACACAGAATGGAAAGCACTTCAAATAAATGAGGTCGGTCGGAAAATTTCGTCGGCTCGAACGAGCTTCCTGTTGCACGATAGATGCCTATGGTGTCGTTCACGATTTAACGAAAGAATTTCATACTCTATTGCAGTCGAAAATTCATTTCGATTGTATTCTATAATAATAAACTCATGTGAGTTTTTGAATTGTGGAAATAATTACGGCTTAAGCTTCTTTGGTGAGTTTTTTTTAGCTTTTCTTCTAATGACTCAAATTTTGTGAAAGCCTTAAATCAGAAAGCGATTGAAATGTTACGTCAACGCTGGAATTTAATTAAAGCCAAATTCGTTGAACAATCCGCGATTGAAACAAAAGACTCTAAAAATATATTCGTTTTAAAGCTCGACACGAACTCGACATCAGGCATGAAAAATTCATAGCGTATGAAACAAAAACGAAATATTTTTTTTACATTTATTTATCAGAAACTGATTTCGATCGACTTTTCAATAAGTCTTTCCTGAAAATTTTTATTATCCTTAAATCCATGGCTTTTCGATACCGGGTCAAACATTGAATATTGTAGTAGGTTTGTTTGTGATGATCGAATACGAAATGTTTGGACTTCGGATAATGTAAAAAATTAAAAATTAACGACGTACAAGTTGAGATTTTAAGCCCGGGTCCTGTTTTCAGAAGTTAAAATTAAGCGGCGTCGCGAGCCTTGTAACGGAACCCCTTGTTATAATCGGATAAGCGAAACTCTCACGTATGCGAAACGTTATGACTGTACTCAGTACAATATTTTATTGTTTAATCCCGAGCTCTTTTTATTAATCGGGGATTGCGGGGTGAAATTTTTCAATTCGCAAATTTTCCGGAACGTTCAACATTTGTGCCGAGTAAATCGATGGACGCTCTCATTCTTCCGAATATTTCATTTATTTTTATTGATACTCGATTATTTTTATATTCCTCAATTCATAATTCACTACATAATAAAAAAGAGGAGACATTAAGTTAGAAATTCAATAATAATAACAGCGTACATTTACTAAATCGATCGAATTTAATCGATAAGGTAAGTGATCCATTTTAACGAACCGAGAAAAGAAAACCAATTTTAGGAATGGAATCTATTTTGGAAGTATAATATAATTTCTGACAAGTTAACCTAAAATCGGATAAATATAGATATTTTGCATTTTTTTCAGACAAAAGTTTTAAATTGATTTACATCTATACCTAAATGAAGTGAACATATGCGGGATTGCTTGATTTATTAAATTTTAGCAAAATCTAACGAAATCTCATATAGTGACAGGAATATACCTTAAATCTTTTTAAATGAATTGATGAAATATTTGAAATAAAAAATCGAATATTCACATATGTAAATGAATTGATTAAGTAAAAAGACATGTGACTCGCCGAGACTCGAATCCAACATCATAAATATACTAAATCAACTCGACATGCACAAACACTTCATATAACGACTGAAAAGATCAAAAGGTACAAATGCTATTTTCGCCGAAATTGAATTATGTACAGGAATCACTTCTATATACATTGGTGTTAAAAGGATATAAACGAATTTGGAACATGTGCCTCGATATATCATCAAATCACTCGACCTCCTCCTAATACATGTATATAGATACATACTCAACTTTTTCAAAATCAACGCAACGTCGCTCAACTTTTTCGAAATCACCGCTATGTCACTTGTATCCCTTGACTTTTTCTGTCCAAAACTGAAATTTTTATATATTTTTTTATAAATATATTTTCATGTATAACACCAAAATATTCGTAAAATTATCGAAATTTCACTTAGGCCCGTTAGTGATTGACTATCGACGCCTCTCCAGCTCACGTCCGATCGATGAGCTCGGATCCTGTTTATAACCCACCCGCAGTCCCTCCAGCTATGAATAAGGGATGGTTCATCATCCCTTATTCATAAGACCGGATGCTTAATACCGAAATCGCTCACACACTCACGCACGGCGACAAAGCGGCGAACCCCCGAACCCGAAAAGAACCCCCCCGATGAAAATTTCGTTCAGACTCGATAATGATTATTCGTTTTAATCTTTTCAGGTTCGTGGCAGGAGTCTTCCTCAGGCACAACGACACGCCCGTGGTCAGGGCTTCGGGAAGGGAGTTGAGCTATGTGCTTCTTGCTGGAATACTCATGTGTTATTGTGTCACTTTTGCTCTGGTGCTGCGACCCACTAATTTTGTTTGTGGGCTTCAGAGGTAAATATATTTTTTTTCAGTTTGAATCTGGTTGTAGTTTATGTTTGAGTTCGATGAGAGAAAGTTAGAATTGTGTGCAAAATTGTATGCTTACTGAGCCACCTGTGGAAGCAAGTGGATTTGAGTTTGATGTACTCATAATGGTCGAATGTAGATAGTTATTATTTTCAACCCAATCAGCATAAGAGCAATCTGCTATCTTTACATCGGAAAAATGAATGAATCTATATTTAAAAAAACAATTTTTTGTTTGGGAAAATTTGATTTTACACGAAGTTCTCATATTTACAATGAATGTCGTAATAGTAAGCTTGTAGAGTCAAATGAAGAAGAAGAAGTCGTAATAGTAAAAAATCATTAAGCAGTTAATATTATATATATTAATTGAAATCTATTCAGAAAATCATTACTAGAGACATTTTTGTCCATTCTTCTTTTGAAATTATTTTTTATACTTTTCATCTAAAATTTCTAATGTTTAACTGAAATATCGTTCACGATTTTAAATTTAATTTAGAAAGAATCACGTTGTTTCATTTATCGTTCAATCCATTTAAAAAAATACACTTTCATCTTTACACCTTACATAGTCTGATATAAACGCTGCTCCACTTGCGGATTTATATACTTTTTAGTAAGAAAAAGTATCATTCGCACACTTCTAGGGAGCAATTGCAATTTATTTTAATCTATATAATGTATTTTTTATACTCTTGGAAACACTGAAATTCACTTACTCTAAGATTACGCTGCTTTTTTCGAGTTTGTTCCAAGTAACAAAGTTTTGTTTTGTAAATACATCTTCAATTAAGAATTAACTCAATACCGATACAAATAAATCGCTTTTACTTCGATACAAATCCAATTTTCACCGAAACACACAATCTCTCTGTGTAACTAACGAAATTTTCCCGAAACACCACAAAAAAAACGTAAATCGAAATATTTTCATTTAGATTAAATAATTTCGTCGCTCACTTTTTATGCAGAATTCGTTTATCTGATCGTCTAGCCTGCGAAAAGCTAATTTCTCCGTCGAGCACATTTGTAACGAAATGTTCTTAGTCAATTCGACAAATCTTTCAAAAGAAACCGACCCTTAAAATAAAATAGGTTGTATTTTTTTTACAGTCCTAATACAAAACCTTTCGAGAACCATTATTCTTTATCTCAAAGTTACACTCGAGTAAACCGAATATTACAACCGCGTACATGAGAAAATCGCTTCAGGCTATCGAACATTATTTATGCTCGAAATTAAAATTATTTCGCAACACACTTAAGAATCGATCATAGAATTCTAAGAATTTCTCGAATATAATATCCTACTTAAGTCTTCACAATTTCATTTCAATATATTCGATGTACAAGACTATTTTGTATTATATGTATGAAAAGTGAACTTTCCCATAACCCACCCTTTAAAATAAGGCAAATGAGAGAACATTGGTCGTTATTCAGCTCGGTGTGCTCACACAGCAATATCATTGATAGATTATATCTCTGATAAGCGAATATGAATAATATGCGGCAATATATCTCGAACCCTCTAAGATTTATCACGCTACAAACGACCTTATGGAGGAATTTAATGGGGAATAGTCAAAACGATAAACGCGTCCTAAGCTCGTTCGGACGACCTCAGAGTTTACCAAATATTGTGAAAGTTTAGCGGCCGTCGTTCGTTTCGTGCTTACGATTCTCCGTTTGTGCCTATTCTGTATCGTAGAGCCTTTATAATCCGGCAAGTTTAACCGATTATGTTATTGCGGAAAAATTACAATACGTACACAATTTCTATAGAATGAAAATTTAATTATTTTATTGTTTCAATAGAAAAAGTCATGTTTTGGTGTGATAATTCAGGTATCTTTTTGATATGTAGTCATCAGTGAATGTTAAGTATAACTTAGTCTAAAATATATGTAGTTGAACTTAACTTAACTGAAGAAAAAGATAAGAGAGAGGTTGGTGATAATTTGTAGGTTAACATTGTTAGAAATTTAGAATACTTGATTTTTTGTGAGAGTTTTTCTCAAGAAAATGAATTTCTATAAGAGATTATGTGATGTTGTCTACATGGCTTCTAATTTTGAACGATTTTGATATATTTTTTTATTTAATTGTCAAAAAAATACTATTAAATATCACCATTATACTTTGAAAGACCTAAATAAACGAATTTTTGAAAAAATAATCGCTATATCTTTTGAAATTTGTGAATGAAATTTGCAAAAAATCAAAAATCGTTTCTCTCATCATATTTCTATTTTCTTCAGTTACTATTTAAATAATATTATTTTGAAAATACAAACTTAAATAAATCCTTAATTCAAATTCGTACATATTTTTAACTCCTTTCTTTTCACCGCATTTTATCCCGACTAATTTGACTCAACTGTACCCCGTAGATATCATTGATATTATCGTCAATTTATTACATTTTTTTCACTTTCAACATAAATTATAGTAAGTTTATAATAATTTAAAATAAAAAATAATAAACTATAATTAAAACAATTTCAACTAAACACCATATAAGCAATTTCTCACCCCATAGAACGTGCGCTTTGACACGGAAAGCGCTGCTCTTTCTCGGAACCGACTGACAATTTCCCGCATATTCCGACTTTGAGCAAACAAAACACTTGCCATAACGCAAACACGCATCAATCGAGAGTCGACCGTACACAGAACTAACGTACAAGTTTTTAGAACATACACACACACACGTTATTATTGTTCCACGTGTAAAACGCGACCCCCTTTTGCGCACACTTGCAATAACAAGCGAGTATCGCTCAAAGGAAATTTACGGTCCACGAATCGCTTCGACGATCCGAAAACATGTTTGAATCGCTCTCTCGTCAAATTTTCATTTTCGATTGCATCGTTCGAAATATGCAAATTATCGAGGTATTTAAAAGTTTTTCCTAATCTATCAAGTTTGTCTATAATTGAAAAAAATTATTCAAAAAAATATTTTTTTTATTTGAAAAAAATATGTATCATATCATCGTTATTTTGATGTAATTTGTTATGTAGAAGTATAAGTAATATTTTGTGCGATATGTGAGTTAACGTGAAACACGATAATTTTCCGTTTAACGGTACAGTCACGTAAATTATAGAAAACACCTTTCGCGTAGTTTGTACCAAATGATTAAATAACAGAATGAAATATTATCTTGGCTTTGTATCAAATTTAAATAGTGATATTTTATATCTGTATAAAATATAATAGAAACTATTTTGATAAATAACATTATTTACATAAAATAATAATCGTCTCTTTTATTATGCGCTATTAATTATTTTTATATGCAATTATTGAAAATATTTACGACCGATAATAAAATATAAATTTTCATAAATATCCTTCTTTTAATTTATTAACACAAGTAAATATATTTTGGTTAGAATAATATTGTAAAAATCATACACTAGATATATTACTTACGCCTATTGTATGCAATCTTCATTACACCGATGTAGAGTAAATTGCAAATAGACAAATCAACACTTGTATTTCATTTAATAAAATGTTAAGAAAACATTTATTTCATTCATATTTTTTTCTTTATTCACGATTTTTCCGATGAACAACATGTTCTACATATTTTATTTTCGCAGTAAACGATTTATATGCGTGAAGTTTCTCAGTAAAAAAAAACCCTTCGACAAAACTTCGTTCCTGAATCAACAGAGCCGAGTAATTAGCGTGAATGAGCTCTCGACTCGGAAAATCATCAATCAAAAGTGTAGGTTCAATAACGGCCCGAAAAGAAAACAAAGCATATAAAGCGGGTCTTTGAAGTGAAAATTCCGATCAATCGTCGGTGTGATTACAAATTTCTTCCGCTACGTTGAAACGATGATTGGCGAATTCTTCTGAAAAGTTCGATTGTGTTTTATGCATGCGTTGAGTTTTCCTCTTGACTCTGTTTTAGTTATTCGTTGAATATTTCGAAGCGTTTTTGGGTGGATTTTATTGCTGTTGGATTTTCTTGTTTGTCTCGTAACGCTGACTCTAGGTTAGGTTTTACCTTTTACTAAACTAATATGCATTAATTGAATTTCGCATCGGTTGTGTAGTTTGTTTGCTTTGCCATCCAAATTATTTTAGTAAACACATTAAATAATTTATATATATTTTATATTCAAGTACATTTCTTAATATCGTTCATTTTCGATTGATACAATATTCTTTTTCTTTTCAAATATCACCTTGAAAATTATTTTGAATAAAAAAATATTTTACGATACTTTCATTACGAATTTTTATGAAGCGCCATCTTCGTATTACAGGTCGTTATATCTGATCGTTGGACCGTAATATTAAAAATCCTTAAAATGCATCGACGTACGATCGAAATTCGTTTCGTAAAAATCAAGAATTTTCATACTCGATTCGATCGAAAATATATTTACATCTCGTTCCCGAACTGAGCACAAAATAATCATACCGAAACACATTTTTTCGTTCAAATTTTCAATATTTACAAACAACGAGTGTCAAATATGCAACAGACACGTCTTGTGAGGCTTGTAACGACTCACACAAACATTTATTGTATAATGCTGAAAGCATGAAAGAGGTGTTAACCTGTCAAGTTTATCCTGAAAAGGTTACGTGATTGATCGAATCCATTTAAAGGCTCTTCGTTCCCATACTTGCAAAAATATTTTTTCCGCCTTCGATCGATTCAAAAACACCTTCGAATATTAAATATAATATTTTGCATAATAAAATTTAAATCTAGAATAATATTTTTGTATCATTTCGATGAAAATTCTAGGAAAATGTATTATTTAATATATAGAACGGAAATTTCTAAACGACGCCGTCTACGAGAACGGACGGCATCTTATTTATTGCACAAAGTCCTCTCGTTTTGTAAGCCATTGAAAATCAATTTTTCTTCCTGCCATAGGATGTGCAGCAGAAGACCCGAAGGAGAATTTCATTACACCATGGAATAATATCGAGGGGATGACGAAGAACGTTTAAGGCTCACGAGCTCAGAAAGTGTAATTTTGTGGACGCGGTACAAATATTATATCGTTATTCTTCCTGATCCGGTCATAAATCGATTATAACAATAAATTATTAAACGTATACCTATTTTAATACTGTATAGTTATTTATTCATAAGTGAAAACTTATATTTATTTCCGAATGTTATATCGAAGGTAAATATCAAATAAACGAAATAGCTGATCGTAGAGTATCGTATGAACTTTGTTCTTTTATAAACACGCATCTATCCTAGATACACACGTCTCGAATTCAATAGATAGGCTGTGTATTCTATTTATTTGTTTTTCTTAGGTAAACGTACCATAATTCGATAGTTGTCCTTTTTCTGAATTAGGACAAGTTGTCCCTGGATGCTTTCCGATCACCCGTCAACCCATTTCGTATTCTATCCTCGTTTGGAACGAATTTAAGTTGACTTTTTACGCCGTTTCGAAAATTAGTCACAAATGTGAAATGCAATAGTCGTTTTTTTTTTTGTTTTCAAGTTGTAAATTGTTCTATGAACGTGTTTCGGGAACATTGGCTCTGTAATAATCCAGATGTTTTATATGCATAATATTAAAAATTTCTCTGTATGATTTTTTTTTTGTGTGGAAAATATTTGAATGCGTTTGAAATCAAAATTAAAAAGTTTTAGTGAATTAAATAGAAATGTTGAAAAATATTATGTAATTTTTTTTTTTCGGTGAGTGCAAAATTTTCAGAAGTTTCAATAATTGCTTTTGGTATTTGCATCGGTTAACTTTTAAACGCCTCATACACGATGTAATCACTAGTTATTTATGAAAATGTTTTGAAGTTTGTAATTAAATATGAACAACGTGTGTATAAATGTAAAATTAAAAGATCGAATTTGGAAAATAAGATTCCATTCTAAATAATAAATTAGCAATTTATTTTCGTTGGATAGACATCTTTTGTCGTTCGACTCGAAAACAATTCAAACGTAGACTTTTTTATAAAAAAGCGACTCTTGAACAGAATATTCAATTAAATGAAAAATGACACTTCAACCACACTTTCGACATCCTAAATTACGTTGATATATTCACTATTTTTTTTTAACACAATGCTTCATTTCATTATTAAATATGTATGTATATTCTTTATTAGTCTAATTCCATATTCTTAAAAAGAGTAATTTATGGTTTTAGCGGAAGAATGCATAATATTTAACCTATGCATAGAATTTATCATGTGATTTGTAGGAACTAATCAATGGGTGGACTTTTATCCCAATCCCTTTTTCCTAAATATGCATATCCGATCGAGAGTCATCCACAAAATTCGAACCAAAATCTCATTAAAAACCCGACCCATATTGCATCATTGTCGATTCGCATTATAAGCAAACCGAACAGAACAAAAACTGATGAACTAGACACACTTATACTGTGTTACAACCATTTCTTTCTCAGAATGAGATGACTATATCGCCGTATAAGCATGTCTCGTTCATCAGATTCCGTTCGATTCGCTTCAGTGGCAATTTCAAACAATGAAATTTCTTCTCATTTCAGATTCGGCGCAGGATTCTGCTTCACCGTAGTATACGCAGCATTATTGACCAAGACAAATCGCATAAGCAGGATATTCAACGCAGGAAAGCACTCGGCCAAGCGACCCAGCCTTATATCTCCGAGGTCCCAGCTGATAATTTGCAGCGGCCTCGTGGGTGTGCAGGTTTGTAAATTCGTCCTTATCTTTATCGCTTTCTTGCCGACTTAATCTTTTTACGGCTCGCTAACGAGCCATTGCTATCGCGACGATTCGCCTCTTTCAACTCTCCCCGTGAAACATCCCTTAACGAAGATTTGCTTGCGTATAGATACTGAGAACTCGAAACGTTCCTAAACTCCCTTTCTGTGTTAGGCTTTAGATAAGCAGAAATAGAATGGCAATCGAATTTGTTTTAAGTCTAAGTAATGCACGATATTTTATAGACACATTTTATTTAAAACATATTGAAACGTGTGAAGTTTAAAGCTGCACTATGCAGATTCTGTTTCGAAAAAAGTGTTTGATATACGTTCATAGAACGTCCATCACACGTCTAGCTGATTTGCAATCGAGCTTTTTTCATTCACAGCTTAAATCTTTTTATAACGTCAGTGCTGAAAGCCGCTACTGAATCACAAAAGCGTTTACAGCTTTTTAGATTAAAACTGAAACCGGCTTTCGCGTTCATAAACAGAGCAAAACGTGTCGTTTCAATGTGTCGAAAATCACCATTTGATTCGCACAAACGAACAAATACATATGAGATGGTTTTAACAAAGCGTCACATTTTTTCAAGAATATTCTGCATTTTAAATGTTAATTTGAATTTAATAAAATTTTCAATCCGATTTTAAATGTTATTTCAACAAAGGTTTTTACAGATTGGGGCAGTTAATCGATATTATTTTAATGTGTCTTTGTATGGTGAAAAAATATTAACATGGTATTTGTTGAGGTTAATTGAGAAATTAATATATTATATGTAGCAATATGTTTTTTTTTTTAATTTTTTTACAAATCAACAAACCAAAGTGTTCTTTTTTCTATAAATTCCTATGAAAAAGACTGAAATCAGGAAAGCGTGCTCGTAACAAAACATCTTCAAAATTACTGTCAAAATAGTTTCTATTGAGAATCTTGTAAAGGTTTGCAATTATAAAATTTTCTCAATAAAA
The DNA here is from genome assembly GCA_024721215.1 of Cheumatopsyche charites. Taxonomy (NCBI): domain Eukaryota; kingdom Metazoa; phylum Arthropoda; class Insecta; order Trichoptera; family Hydropsychidae; genus Cheumatopsyche; species Cheumatopsyche charites. Next base: position 11,586,348 of record CM045577.1, read on the forward strand.
AAAGAATACTTAAATATGTCGATTTGATAAGAAATAGCTTCAGAAACTGAAGATCTCATCAATTTTTCGATCAAACTTACAATTAGTGTGGTGATGAATTTTGATGGTCGATAGTTTTCAAAATCAATTTCATGAACATTTATGTAATTATGGATGTGAAAAAATGAAATATTCATATAATTATGAACACCTCACTCATATTCTATGTATATAACACCATTGTTATTATTCAAACAATATAAAGGTAACATAAATAAAATAGCACCTACTGACTACCCTACCCTGTAACTTCACAAACCAGCCCAATCCGACAATTTCCATACAGTTTGAAACGTCCAACCGTCCATTTGCAGATCGTAAATTTTTCGTGATATACGAGACTGACATATAATCATTGGCAGGTGCTGATAAACGGCGTTTGGATGGTGATATCTCCTGCAAGGGCGATGCACCACTATCCGACGAGGGAGGACAACCTGCTGGTGTGCGACAGCTACATAGACGCCTCTTACATGATAGCCTTCAGCTATCCCATTGTTCTGATAGTGGTATGCACGGTTTACGCTGTTCTCACAAGGAAAATTCCGGAAGCCTTCAACGAGAGCAAGCACATAGGTACGTATCTATAATATCTAGGCTCGAATTGTTCCTATGCACGGAAATGCTTTCGAGCCGACTGTTTACTGTAATATGTATGTATGTATATTCGGTGTGAGGAATTGTTGTTTGTCTATTTTGAAGATTATGATCTTGTGTATATACAAAGAAAATTTATACGAGCATTCCTAAGTCTGAGAACTTTGAGAAATCTATGCGATTTATTAGAAACAGAGACGCGCGTTTGATGTATGTTAAGTACGTGCAATTCTGTCTTTCGTCAATTGCATGGATTTCTGATCATAAATGAAGGAATTCCTGGTTATAAAGATTTATAAAACGATTCCATCAATTATCATCTCTTACCTTAAATATGTTTCGATTAAACTGGATCAATTTAGTGACACTTGTGTGTGTTATAAGTTACTCTCCGGAGTCATTGCCTCATGGCTCACTTCTTACCTATAAAGTGAATTATTAATTATTAATTGATAAAATGGTTTATAAGTAATTAGAATCTGTTTATTTAATATTAAAATCTTTAACGGATTAAACTTTTGCAATGTAACTTACCAAAATTCTACCTTAGGATGATTTCTGCATTATATCATTCAACATTTTATGATCTACAGAATTTCTATCGTTTGACATTTCACAGGGAGACTTTCCGATGCTAGTACGTAGTAAATATTATGCTAGGTCTACACACTTAACATAATTTAATATATATTTTAGTCCATCCATAGAGTCTAGAATGATTCCAGGTCACAAAAGCTAGCACAATATTAAAAAATCAATGCCGTTTTTGTATTCAAAATCATATTTTTGTCGTTTCAATACGAATATGCAATTATCAATTAATTCCAAAGCGTTGATTTCGCTATCCAATTTTTTATAATGCTCATTTTCGAATCGCACGATGAATTAATATTATATTTTGGAAATATTATTAACGAGCATATAATTTTCCAGTGAACAGGTTTGATGTGTAGAATAAAATCGCGCGTTTTCATTCCGCTTCGCTATTTAACTACGGATATTTTAATTCGCTTTTGTAATTAACAAGTTACGACCGGATTTTATTGTCGGAATCGTTTTCCCAATTTAATATGCTCCATGCACGCGTCGCGTTGCGCAAATTCAGTCAATCCATACAACGTTTTTACTAAAGCAAACATATTTTTCGCGATTTTTTTTTTTCACATATTCGAAAAAAATACACGTCCCATTGTGCGAATATTCCGTACACTGTCGGTAGCAAAAAGCCGACGACGTGATTTTCAGCAAACACAATGCCGGTAGAGCAAACTTTCGGCATATTTTTCAGGTTTAAACCGCTACGAGGGGGAAACACGCGATTGAACAAATCCTAATAAAAAAATATCGTAAAAAATGCACGAACAAACTTTGTCAAAATCGTCAACGCATTGATCCCGTTTAGACATTTTTTTTGTTCAAAAAAAATTTTTTTTCTAATAAATTGTTCCATTTTAATAAATTATAACTATGTTATGATTAATCGAATCGTTTCATTTAACAAGATTATTTTTTTTACATCCGTCAAAATTAAACTTCAGTTTATTCAAGTGTAAATTCTGTAATGATATAAAAACATTGTCCGAATCGAACTTAACTTCGAATTAAAATGTGTTTGATTGGTTTATTTAATTTCGTACAGACGAAAATGATATTCAATCATCTTCAATTTAGAATGAAGTATGTTCATATATAATAAAATAAATCATCATTGACATCGAAAACACATACACTAAATGAATTATTCATAGAAATCTGACAGATTGAACTTGATTTTTATTTTTGAGAAAATCCAGCGACAACTTTAATTTGATAAGAAAGGGTTTACCTTATATCTTTCAAGACGGGATCTGATAAAAGAAGACAGATTCCCCATTTTTTTCGTAGAATTGTGAAAACCTGTACGAAAAGAATATTCTATTTATGTTTTCATAGCAACTGTACAGTTTTTGCTGAATAATCATAAAGAGTCTCTTTAATTTTTTCACATTTTTTCGTGCGCACTTGAATTATTATTTCGAGCATGAGAGTGTCGTCCGTATTAATTACGCTGAAACGAGGAAACGCGGTTTTCAAAAAAAGGGTTACCGCGACTTAATGAACATTTATATTTGCATTTAACAAGGAGAAATATTCGTAGTGAAAAGAAAACTCACTTTATTAATATTTAATAACAACTTTCCGAGTTACTCGAACTGAAAATGTACACAACGAAACATTACATTAACCGAGAGCACTCCGCGTAACTGAAATATGCACTTCGACGTTAATATGGTTTGTTTTTCGAAAACAAGTTATACATGAAAATCAACAACTTTAATGAAAATTTATTTCTGTGCAGTCTATGTATAGATTTACTACAATATAATAGATTGCGATATCTCGAACTCTCAATAGTCACGTTCTACCGTAATATGCTTTTTGAGGAAACGTTGAAAACTTTCGTGTGTGTCCAACAACTGTCCGATCTAATGTCATTTGACAAGGGTCCGAACACACAATATTAGATGAGAATTACGACGTTACATGCTTTGATTTGCAAATATGAATTTCTCCGAACACATTCGCGAGAAAGCACAATTTGTAAGCGATAAGGCGAAGTGCTATCTCTTCCCAATCATCTCGAACTTTCTCTAATTTATATGTAACACATATACTACGAAATCATAAAATTTAATATGTAATACGATCAATATTCGAACTAAATTATAATTTGAGCTAAGGGGTACAAGTGACTTTGCTTTGATTACTAGAAAAGCGCGTTCAAAGTTGACTATGTACCTACATGTATTAGAAGGGGGTCGAGTGATTTGATGATATATCTTGGAACACGTTCCGAATTCGTTTATATCCTTTTGCCACCAAATAAATGAGCGTACATAGAAATGATTTCTGTGCATAACTCAATATCAGCAAAAATGTCACTAGTACTTATACATCAAAAGGTGTATTGATCACATCGACGTTTGTCTGCTTGCGAATTCAGATACTCGAAAGAAGTATGAAGACTTTTACGGTGATCAATGTCTGAATTTTTAATAAATATTGGAGAATATGATTTATCATTTTATGTCAATTTTAGAAATTCACATAACGATCATATAACATTATCGTTCATATAACCAAAAGCAATTAGAATCGCCAGATCTGAGAGCGTTCATCCGACCGAGTCTGGTGCTCCGTCGGAAAACTCGCGACGATAAAACTTTCCGCCTCGTTGTTTATTAATTAACATCATCTGCGAGGAAAGGGGATGAGACCTCGGCGGTGAACGAAGCAGCATAGTTTCGAAGAAGCCCCAATTAATTCGCTAATTCTAATTAAATGACGCACACCGTCGAATTCGACCCCGCTTCGCAACTCGCGGGCTAAAAATTCCCCTTCGGCGGGTTGTTTTTAAAACAAAATTCGAGACAAAGTTGTTTTCCTCCCGAAAGTGCGTCTCCGAGTCGTTATTTATGCGAATTATTCGAAAACGTACGCGAGAGTTAGGGGTTTTGCGCCCTGAGAGCTTTTCTTGATAACCTCTCTGTTAGCGTTCGACGCGCGCTAAATTCGCAAAGCAAACATTTCGCATATTATTAATCTTCACGTTCGAAGGATTCGCTTTTTATGAATGAAAAAATCTGTCGTTTGAATCTCGATTTTTAATTAAGGATCCGATCCAATTGATTGGAGATTTCGGTATATTTCGAAAAATGTATCCTAGATGAGGTGAGATTATTACGGTGTGTCGTTGAATAAAAAATCCATTATCGAAAACAAACAGAAACATTATTGTTTCCGACCATTCGAAGCGTCCAGTGTGAACGTAAATCCTTTGCGATTTTTTTTTGATGAAATAGAAATGGAAACGTTGTTTGATTTTTTCCTTAAAAGATTTGAATGTGAATTATGTTTTGTTTATTTTCTCAAAAAGGTGAACTGTTCGATCGATGGAGTTTTTCGATATTCTAGTGTCATTTTGTGTGAATTCTATGTTTTTTTTTTCTATATAAAAAAATAATTTCCTCATCAAACGAAAGTTCATCGAATTGTAATCTTTTCACGAATGAAAAAAAAAGACAAAACTATATTGGAAATCTAATAACACGGAAAATTGATAGAGTTCCAATCAAATCAAACCGAAGAACCTTTTCCAATCCAAAATATCACACTCGAATGCACCGCACATTTTCCTCTTCCACACCGAATTTCCATCCGATGAAAAATCGTCAAAAATTTAAAACTTTTCCAAGAGATTTTCCAATCATTCTCGAATCTACCTTAAGCCATATAATATAATAGCCAGCCGATAACACAGCAGTATAAATCGTTTGTGCATGCCGTGTCAATTCAGCATACTTGGGATGCGTAAGCATGAGTCTTATCTTGACTAGAGTCACGTCGTTTTTCTTAATTGATAAAATTGATATGATGACTTGGTAGTATCTTTTGAATGTTTGGATTCGTTTGATTCGAAAAAGGTTAACTTAACGCTTTACAAAACGGCATCACCTACACTTTTCATATGTTACGATTAAATTCGAACTATTTAATGACACCAGTGTGTACTAATTTACTCGTCAGAGTAGTCTTGCCTAATGGCAAATTGTCTTCAGTATATAGTGATTGATATTAATCAATGATAATTTTGAATAAATTACCTGTATAATATAAAAATAATAATAATAATTTCCACAGGTTTCACGATGTACACCACGTGCGTGATCTGGCTGGCGTTTGTCCCCCTTTACTTCGGAACCGGAAACCACGTGCCGTTGCGCATAACCAGCATGTCCGTCACCATATCCTTGAGCGCCAGCGTCACGGTGGCTTGTCTCTTCTCGCCCAAGGTATGCAATAATCCCCTTGCAATTCCATGACACGAGATCTGAGCTGTCAACTAATCCTATCGTCTAATCTGTCAACAGCTGTACATAATCCTCATCCGTCCGGAGAGGAACGTGAGACAATCGATGATGCCGGTTAGGTACAGCGCCATCAACAAGTCTTCCGGCACGGCCAACTCTGGCAGTATGATGGCGGCTGTCGTCGTCACTGCGGCCACGTGCAATCAAAAGGAGAAGCTGTCCAAGCAGATGCCTCCGTTGCCCACCGAAACCTCCAGTATGTATATTTTGTGTATTTTAGAATTGCTGTAATATTTTGACTTCACATTTGTATCTGAATCAACTTGGTTCGCGAAATGATCCGAAATGAATTTGAAGTTCTGGATACGCATACTTCGGTCATCTATTCCGATTAAAAATTTAAAAGTTCTTTCATTATCTTGTCTGTGTGATAATAGACCTGACATTATGAACCTAAATTTAAAATTCTTACATTTTAATAATGAAAGTATGTCAGTTTATTACATTCCAGATAAACGAATAAACATCCTGTACTATTGCAAATTTCACATTTGCAATTTCAAATTGCACATTTCGTGCATCTCTGGAAAAGTTTGCCTCTCAATAGCTTTGTTCAAGTGGTTTAAATTTCATTTCATTAAAATTACTTGTAGGTTTCATTGTTACCCAGCTAGGTCAGGCTTATAATTTGACACAGAATAGGGTGCATGTGACAGGGAGAATAAGATGGTCCATTTTCTTGTGTACTTAAAATTTTGAATAAAATGTCATTTTTATACTTTATACCAGGTGCACCTGATATTAGTGAAATATAATCTTTTGTCCCTTAAGGTGTGCTTATTTATATCGAAAATGAGATATTGATCTTTGTAGTTTGATGCTGAATTTTATCGTTATCCAAAGTGCTCCTTAAAATATTCACATTGTCCATTAGAGAAACTCGAGAAAATGAAAATTCGCTTACATACAACATATGCTTTCATCTTGTCAAATTTATTCTATTCATACATTTTTGCAGACGCGTTCACATGATTTTGGAAAGATTAAAAAGACACCAATTATTTTTCTATTTATATCATTATTATTTTAAAACAATTGTTAATAAAATTTCAGTCTTTTTTGAATAAAAATATGAGTATATTACGTTGTTATTTCATAAACTAAATAAATTAATTTTGTACATACATATTTATATAATTGTATTTTATAATTTTATATCGATGGGTATCAAATTGACACTTATTTTTAAACTTTTTTTTAATTTTTGATTTATTCAATTCTAGATCTGATAATTTGTATATTTTTATTTAGACATGGAGGTGAAAAAAGTGAAGCAGGAGGAAAAATCAACACAGACTGAATCGGCGTCGGCCAACGGCACCGGGAACCACACGAGCGCCAAAAGCGTTCCACTTCTAACTTCCCTTCCTCTCGGACCATCTAACGACCCGAACAATAAGCAACACCAGAGGAGAAGTTCTCACATATCAGACCTACCGTCTCCCCAAGCAGTCGTCGTCAAGCTGAACAACAACAACCCAACGATGGTGACAACTGCTAGATCAACGGCAGTCAACAAATCAGCGGCGGTCGTCACAACTCTCGCGACTGCGCCAGTTATGCCGTCTTGTGAAGACACCGGTCCTGCTAAGACGGTGGTGTTCGTCGACGAGGTCAATCCTGATGGAAACAATCAGGATAGGAAGTCCAGGGGGGTAGATTCGACCAATAGCGGCATCAGCAACGGACCTGCCGTTCCGCTAAACGTTCCTGATTCCACCATCAGGGATGTGGCTTTATAGCAAAAGAAGGTATGTATCGGTAAGAAGGTTGTCGCAGATCCTAAGTGCGTCGTTGACGACGTGGCCAAGGTGAAGAAGCGGATGCCGGTCGTCGTTTGATCCGATTAAACTAAGATTGCCTTCGGATTGATGAGATTTATTCATGATTTAATATATCATATTCGCATGTGCGATATCTACAGCGTGTGTTTTAAAATTCCATTTGAATCCGTTCGTTAGTCACATGAACGCACCCTAATTGATTGCTAGATCCGCGTGCTAATAAATTTTCTGATGTGTATGCGGTTCAATGTCTCATACGGTTTTGTGTGAATATAAAAGGCCTATTCATACGTAATTATGATTTACGCGACTAATCAAATGAAATTAATTTTTGAACAATGCCACTTATACAGCTCAATCACGTCGACGTTAAGGCTGTACGTGAAGACATTAATCATAAGATGTCGATCGTTTGATGGTTGGTAATTGATACACTGCAATGTAATCCGTCTCTCCGTAGGTGGTCTTTGTGGGGTTGGATTTATTTCTGATATAACATAAGCATAAATAATATAACAGAATATTCAATAGAAATATCGTGCTATGAAAATTGCTTATCCAATAAATAGATACGTTTTTTTTTCCATTTATATTATAGTGAAACTACTTTGAATACATTAATAATATATAGATGATTTCATTTTAATTATGTATATAGGAAAATACTAAGGTTCCATTTCGGTTTTGTATCGTATTCCATTCAAAGCGATAAATTATTAAACTTCGAATTCAAGCTACAGTATAAATCCAACTCTTAAGTGTACGAACGTATTTAATGTCGACCGGTGACCGCAATATTCACTTGTATAAGTATAAAATATATTTCCATTTATCAAAAAAACGTATATTTCGGATCGTTAACGTTCGTTGAATAGTTGTGATATTTTATATTATAAATTATATTAAAATATTTGAAAAAAATATATAAATATTTACAATGTATGATTATGTTCTATTCCATATAAAATATGTATAGCTTAATCGTTTTATTGTATCTGTGATCTTAATAAACATATGCAAAGCTACTGATATTAATTTATTATATTATATTAAAAGATGTATGTTATGTTATCGATTTATTTACGTTTAATAAATTTTATATGTGAAAAATATTATTCAAGTTTATGTGTACATAGTATATGAATAAAATATATCAAATACATATATTGTATGTTTATGTAAAAAAATAAATAATTATACAGGGAATGACTTTTTACGAGTACGTAACGAGTATGATATTTGAAATCAGACTATGTCTATATTATTATAATAATATTATTAGATAATGTATAATGCTAAACATTTTTCATTTGAATAGTTTTCCGATCAATGAATAGACGAATTTCCATTAATAAATAAATATTTGTATATTGAATACTGTATTTTACGCGTATATCTTAAACGTAATAATTGTGCATATAATATTCGTAATACTACATATGTTATATAACGTCCTAAGAAAATTATTGTAACTCATAAATATTGAATATAAAAAAGATACTTAAGTATGTGTATTATGGTTAATTTTAAGAAATGCGCGCTCATAATGTCCAAATGAATCTTTGTTTTATATATTGAATAATTTCATTTCTCGGTGACATCTCATCATTCCTTAGACGCGATTTGTTCATTGTAAGTAATTACGAACGTATTTAAAATTGTTTTCTTTTGTCGTATAATACGGTATTTCGTTTCCATTCGTGTTCTATCCCTTTATATTGTCTGTATTACAATGAGCCCTTGTCATACAAACAATATAAAAATGCTTTGGATGCCACCGAGTTCAACTGAAATTAATATTAAACTTACATTTATCATAATCTCACTCTACCATATGCAACGTAATATGAAAAACACATGTAATTCTATTTGTAAAAACATTATTTTATTTGAAATAAATATTCGAACTCATGTCGTGTTTCATTTTTTTTTTTTACACAAAGCAAAGAAAAACATTTCAAAAGCATATTTTCCAACTTGTGTCAACCGAAATTGGACCGCAATATGAAAACGAAACGAGATGACGAAAAAAAAGCCACAACTGCAGCCACAAAAATCCTACGTCATATTAAGAATCCTCTGCAGTTAAAGTCCGCAACAGTAATACAAATTTAATCATTCGGAGTGGTTCGTACCATTCTCATTGTTTCCCCGGTTAAAGGGCAAATTCCATACAGAGCGGCTTCTACCAATTTTATACTTGGAATAATTCTCAGTAATTGATGTTGCCTACACATTTTTTTATCTCGAAAACATTTGCATATAGACAGCTTCCGTATGAGAGTTACAACATTTATTTTCGAACACGTTCGAACAATACAAACGATAGCATTTTCCGATAGTCCTCCATTTTCACTAGCGGATCTGCTCGAGATTGATCCGCGCTTTGTTTCGATCATGATCTATTCGTTCCGCAGAGCTTTCAATATCATTCGACAAAAGAAAGACGAGTTCGTAGAGTGATATCCATTCAACGTTGTCTGTCAGGGTCTTTCATTCTTCCATCGCTTGATTTCTTTCCGGAGCCGACAGACAATATGCACTGCTACAAAAGGCGCGAGCGTTTTGACAAACAGCGCACTATTTCTCGCTGGGAATATTCAAATAAAGTCCCGCCGGATAAAATATGAAATTTAATATTGTAGTAAAAGTTAATATATTAGATTCCGTTTTGGGAATTTGTTAGCTTTTGCACTGTGCCCTTTATTAGCCGGCCAGATGTTGCCATTCATAGAAACAAGAGTGGAAACACAACACTCTTTAATCGCGAAACGCTCTCGACCTCGTTCAACGTTAACACTGCTAGTTATTGAAGTGAGTATGCTAGTGTACAAGGGAACATCATTAATGATATTGCAGTTAATTAAAAAGACTATCGTTGTGAGAAATAAAATAGGTTATTCATCAAAAAATATAATATAATACATATGAAAATTGAAATGATTAAGTAAATAAGTGCACATTTTATGTGAATATAAGAGACGCGAGATCGTTTAGGAAAAAAATAAATAAAAACATATATTCAAATCATATTTTATTTTTATATAAAAGAACATTTATCATACTACTTTTCTAGATAGTTATAGAAAAATTAAACTTAAGTTGTAGTGGAAAATTATTTTTTCTATTGGTACCTCTTTAAAGATAGTTGCCCTCGGTGCAGTGATTAAAATTAGCAGGCATAGTAGATCAAAAACAATGATTTGGCTTCAAAACTTGACAAGAAATTAGTGAAAATAAATAGTCTTAATTATAATATAAAAAAATTGACACATATTTTTCAAGGATCGTTATTCGATAATACATATATTCATAGACCAAAATTATTTTGTACGATAACTTCGAAATTCCAAATCTAGCCCAATAGCACAAAATCAATCCTTACAAACGATATTTCACGATGCAACCGACATTACAAACTGACTGAGGAAATTCAAAATCGACCCCTTGACCATTTCAGTGTCCACTTTTTATCGTTTGCACGAAATTTATACGCGATAGAGATTAAGCACTCTCGAAATACGCGCACAATACCCTTCTCGGGTTATGATTAATGCGAAAGCACAGATCATCGGGCGAGTTGACGTAAATTTACAGCGAGAGTTTGAAACTGAAGCGGATATATACGGGACGTAGATTAACAGCCGGGAAGGTTTATCTTTAATTCGAGTTGTGAAAAATACCACTGCTGAAAAAAATGTTTCGAAGTTTAGAAATGTGCGTTAGAAATAAAAAATCTTTTTTTTTCATATCTAGTCATTTTTCTGGTTTTGTTTTCAATATAATTAATTAATGTCTTAATGTATTTGTGTATGCAGATTCGAGTTTCAGAGTCCACGTGATGCTAGATTCAAGTCCTGTTGAATTCTAACTGAAGTAACATGTCGTTTTTCTTGATCGATATTTCGATCGTTTTCTTCTAATATTTGATTTAAAAAAAATCGATTTGATGTTTTACGAAACGATTCTTGGAAATGAATCCTTCGACTCATCTGTGCGGATTAAATTCAATCAATTTTGGCGCCGATATTTGTATGCTAATATTTACTAATTCGAAGTTTTTTGCCTAATGGCTACTTTTCACTGAAATGTCAATTGAGAAATTTAAAAACAATTGAATAGGAACTCATTTAAAAATAAGAAAAAAATATTTAAAAGCATGTTTTTTTATAAAATAACTACATATAATAGATGTGAAAAAAATAAGCAAAGCGACAAGTACTATTCTGTCAAGGGCATAACAAGGATTTTTCGTCGCAGGACTAAACCTTGAAAAGAATTCCAATGTCGACTCGAGCTCTATACTAGATTCCATTGTGCGCTATCTAAAAAAACGCCATTGTTGATTTTTCCGAGTTTTTCTTTTCTTTTTTTACAAAATTTTCATTTTTTTTTATATATCGGGTTGCTTTTTAGAACACGGTCGTTATAGCAATGTTACGCAAACGTGACGTACGACTAATCCATTAGGCAAGACACATTTAATAACATGCGCAATATTTTTCGAATCCATAAGCGTTTTTTTTTCCTCTTTTTTGGGATTGATTTTCGGAAAATCTGCTGGAAAAAATACGAAGGCCGTATGAATTTCGAATTTGTGCCAATTTGAAATCATGCTATATATAAAGTTTGTGTACAAGTATGTGTTGAATTTATTTATTTTTTCAGCAGACCTCGTTCTTATTACATAAAATTATGTATTTAACTTCATAATTCATACGTTTTATTACATCATGTAGTCACATGAACATATTTTTAGAATGAATAGTTCTACGTGGCAAAACGAAAGATATTTCAGACCATATTTCACAATCATTCAGACTTTTCATTCTCATTCAAATTCGATTTCTGGACCAATTCCGTTCGCCCAATCGATCGAATTCCTATTAAATCTCCAACTTAAAGAGTATCTATCTACTTTGGCCGATTTCTACAATGGCCTGGAGTCAAAATTAAGTCAGAAGTCCGGATTGACAGTAATGGAGGGTCTAATGAGCCGTGAAAAAGTTTACTCTTTCTAATATTTTTCCGCGGTCCGAGGCGGAACCCTTCTAGGAATCCGGCGCCGATTTATGGGAATAATTATTCAATAGCAACATAACGAATTGTCGGCCGTGAGCCGAAGGGAAAGAATCGACCATGGTTTTACTTTCTTTTAGGTTTTATTTCAACCCGGCAAGGGAGAAGTCAATATCGGTGCGTATTAATCAAGACGAAAATTTCATTCGACCCAGTTGGAAAAAGGGCATTCGCTCTCAAGTCGAAGTGAAATAGAAACGTATCACATTTCTAAAAAAAATATTTAGTATTATCGTTGATTGAAATCTATACTGATTTAATTATCCAACTTGCGAATATCAGAGGCTTCAATCGAGTTAATCGCTCGCGGTGCATAATTCTATATCGAAAGGTATTCGATAACAAAGTTATGTACCTCTAGTGCTGTAAACAATTTACGATCGTCAATTTAATTTGAAACTGGGACAACCTAAAAATACCCACACCTCTGATGAAACTCGCTAAAGCAGCCTCACATCGCAGATGATCCGATTTGACAACATCCCACACGTACCCTTATATATTTCAAAACAACCCCCTCAAGCCTTGTGAACAAACCGAGCCTTGTTTCAGCGTTATATGAGTCGATTAATTTTTCATCAATCCTCAACACAATGATCTTAGACGTGGACAATTTCTGAATATTGCAACGACAATCCAATATCCCACTTATTTAAACACTCATCGTTTTCCATAATCCAATATTCGCAGTTCGGATTCAGAAATTCGAATTTAGTACAGAACCATAAATCGCATCGAATTTGCATAATACGTGTGACAATCGGAAACGATCCATACGAGTCGTCGAATAATGAATATGCTGAATCGAATGTAATTATCTGGACTGCAATTCGGGAAGATACTGAAAAAGGGGCATTTCAATATAAGCCGAATTTCCCAGCGGGGTAAAGATCGTCTTATATTGCGGTCATTCTGAGCAGTTTCATATGTTTAATCGAGTTCTGGGTATTCGGAGCATTCTGATGCGAGTTTGCCGCGTTGCGAAAGAATCCCTAAATACCTTCCGTTATCCAGGAACGACGTTTTGTTCCATGCTGTGAGCGAAACTGGAATATCTCCTCCGTGGCGGTCGAATTAGATCCGAAATGAAAAGACAACCGCACATTTTACGAATTCGCCTACGAAAATGCGTAGGTGAATTTGCCGGAATATTTGTGTAGCGAGATCGGTTTACATAAGGGGCGGACTCGTGTCGTGTTTGATATTTCAGAATGATAGAATTCACCTATGTGTGAATATATATATTGTGTTTTCAAGCTTACGTGTATGAATGTCATCGATATGTATTATAAAATTATACAAAGAGAGGTAATTGCTGCTATTTTCATCGATAGAATTATAAATTTTTCATTTGAACTCATTTGAAGTATAAGATTTTTCAATGGATATTATCAAACATGCGATATTGTTAAATTTACCGACGTAAAAGTTGACCATAATACTTATTTAGTCTTTATAGAGATATTCAATATATAATTGTTATTATGTCACTTTTACAATAAGTTTCATTTCATTTCAAAGATTGAGCAATCTTTATAAAAAACCCTATATAATATTTGTTACTAATGATAAATATTCAAGCGGCATTTCATCATGATTTCAAAACTAACATTTTTTCACTATCATCGGAAAAACTATTATTACTCAACACATCTCTTGAAATGTTGAAACATTACATATTCCAATTTAGCTTATCTATAATATGTACGCATTAATATCGTTTCGGCTAAATCTAACTATGATAATTCTAGATTAGTTTGATCTTAGTCCACTTACTCACTAATTCGTCGACGATATAATCACACTAATTCCACATTATTTTTTGCCAACTAACATCCCTCGGGCGACCCCTTGGACAGTTCGGATAAACCGAATTAGCAAAGCACGATCCCTAAGCCCAAATCGCAAATGTCATATGGATATTATAACAGCACACGTATAAAACACACCTCTAAGAAACCGAGAAGGACGTATATTCTTATAAATTTCAATGCGGCCATAAATTTTTCATAGACGAGCTCCGTTCGTGATTTATAAGCGACGCCTCTGAATAAATCAATCTTCGAGATTTATTTTTGGCGCATCGAAAAGTGTAAGCATGACGAACGCCTACGGATTGAATGGGAGCCCCTTCTAGGGAGCTGCGCCCCCGTGTGGGGCCCCAAATTCGAGAAGAGGACCCCCGCTATCTGGGGACCAGCTGCGGTTATTGGGCTCCGTTTCGATCCGGCTTATTATGTAATATTAATTTATTAATTAAGTGTCTAGAGACTTAGCCTATACGTGAATATGATTCGATCATTCGATATCTGAGTTGTGAATATTTCAATAGTTATAGATAGACGTTTCATTTTTTTTTATTTATCTAATTATTTTTAGATTATTCTTTTTCGAAAAGCAAATTATGAGAATTTGTTCAAATATATGAAAAATAATATATTTTGATTCTCTAAATATGTATGAATGTGAAGTTCAATTTCCTTAAAATGAGGTAAATTTTTATATAACACTTAAATGACTACATAAGGTCAACAAAAACTTTCGTCTGATAATGATACTTTCTCAATCAAAACCTCAATTAAAATTGAGGTTTTTTCAATATTTTTGTACTACTCATGCCACTTATAAGTGGTGGCTCGTCCAAATGGACTGCAAGGCTGCAGTTTTTGAATTACTTAGTAATTTGTTTGTCATAATATGTATATGTTTATGAAATTACTAAATAAGTACTTTGATTTCATTATTAATGTATTTAATTTTCATGTTATCAATTGATAACTATATATTTCCATCTCAGCTTCCTCTGAAAATGTTCTCACACTATGATATATACGCATATGTGTCAGAGACCTCATATAAATTAACTGATCAAAATAAACAATTCCTTAAAAGATCAACAATTTCATTCAATACAAACAACCCAACTCATCCTAACAATTCGGCAATTGTCTCCTAATTACCCTCGAGCACTAATTACCCGTTTTTTACTGTCTCATCATATTTGAATAAGACGATGCATTTTCTTGCTCCACAGACTCCTTCCTCGAGTTTGACGACCTCCTTCTTCAGGGGTCAGGTGTGCGGAGCTCGTGATTAGCTTTTCTTGTTCGAATCCTTCCAAAGTTGCCACCGCCATCAAAAGCCCTTCAATTAAGGCCCCATTCGATAGAAAGCGATCGCATTAATTACGCACTTAAAAGACCCCCGATATGATTGATTATGTTGCTTTGAGTCCGCGACCTCTGCGGTCCTTGATTATTATTTAACATTCATATTATTATTATTTATAATCATTTCAGCGAGAAGAGTGATCTGAAAGGATTCTCAAAGCAGTTTTGGAGACGTTTTCCGTGAAAATAATTTAAAGTTGATTAATGTTTCTGCGAATCTGCTAATCGAAAACTGTAGGTAGCATTTGTTATTTACAGTTAAATTTTCTTTACTAATCATACAAAACTTTCACATATTAAATAATGAAAAAAATCCACAGATGTGCTATTTGGAAAATCATCATCAAATCCGAGAAAATACCGATTCTTATACTCGTTAACAACTTCAAATATGTAAACTCGATTTTAAAACGTGATGATGCCACTGCGACACAGGTCCTCATCTCTATGTAAAAATATTCAAGGGTGTTTTATCCACCCACCCTTTAAGCAACCCTCAAGAAATGATTAGAATACCTCGACTTTGGCCTGGCTTAAACTTGTTTTAGCGGTGAACATTAACGATTTCGCTCGATACCCTATTGTCAGAGGCGTATTTGGGTTCAAATTCTGTTTAAAAATGGTCTAAAATTAATTATATTTTTTTTCATTTATCTATTAACTATCTGTTATAATTCAAAGATGTTGGAGACTTTAAATTGAATGAGAACTCAAGATTTTTAATATGTAATCTAATGCAATACTTCTTTAAAGGTGTACGTAACTTGGCAACCGAGTTCAACAAACATATAACTGTTTAAATTAATTATTAATTTTGAATTTTGAATTCACGAAAACAAAAGCATAAAACGTTGTATTATATCATTAACTCCCAAACTGTTTTTTAAATGCAATATTTTAAAATTTAGAATAAAAATTTAACTGAAATCGAATGCTCGGTTCAAGATAATCTAAAATACAAGAAGATATACAATCATTATGCAACGTTTGGTGAGTTTTCTCATACTGTAGGTATCTGATTTATTAATATCTAAAAATTTATCTCAATGTTCTAGCTGAAAATTAATAATTTACATCAAATTTTTTAAAATGATTCTCAATGAATTTTTTAATTTATAATTTCTCTAGTTACCGGATACGGTTCTGGCCAAATCAGTCCATGGTAGGTCCTATTCTGTAACGTAGATCCTTTCAACGGTAGAAGCCTATTTCATGGTGAAAGATACGGAGACGAATCTTCGAAGAAACTGGCAGGATCGCTAATTGCCATATCTGATCGTACCTAGTTGGATTTTCCGTGTTCTGAAAAAAAAATCGATCCGTTCAAAAAGCTTACTTGCGAAAATGAGATAACCACAAATTCGACAAGTTTTATTCTTGTAGAAGCCACGTTTTTTCCGAACGATTTTTTGTGTCATTAAACGTTTTCTAATGAAAAAAATATGATTTTTGAAGTTTAGTCTAGATCATGTTAAGTTTTTACATGATGAGCTCATATTTTGTTTTTTCGTACGAACGATACGTAAGGATGAAATTGTAACATCGTACACATTATAAAAATTGCAGAAAACTGGCTTATATATTCTCGGAGCCTGAGGCTCGTTGCTTAATGGATCAATTCAAAAGACTTTTATCTTTAACCGCTAAAGTTTTTCCAAGAAAAGTTTTCTACATGAAAAAATTAAAATTTCACATCAGTAACGTGTGCACGATAACGTTTTTTTATATAACATCTTTTCCGAGGCTAAATTTCTGTAATCGTTGAATTTTTATTATAAATTGCTGTAGATATATAATGAAATATGGCTAATTAATTTTAAATGTTCAAATTAAAACTATGGGTGGAAAATTAAAAAAAAAACGTTTTAATTGTTTATAGATACTACTCTAATACACGTGGTCGTATTTATAGTTTGAACAAACTTTAATTAATAGAGGTTTTCAAACTATGAAAGCTTTACTACACAACTTCTCGGTGAGGAGCTTTCAATCGTGAAAGCTCAAACCAATGATTACCAAGATGCTTAACACCCTCATCAACCTAGAAATGCAATTAGATTTTGAATGCCTTCGAGAACTACTAATAGTTTTCAAACAATACATTGTATACGAGTTCATAAATAGCTCGTTTGCCCTTTGGGTCACCTCACTCAACCCAAACACATCTTCATTGCAAATAACTCTCAATAATTTTCAATCACTGAAACCTTTGGGGTATCGCAATCAGACCTAAACACACCGTTCATCAAACGTTCGATAAAAAAATTAAATGACAAACATCGGATATGTTTCAAATTAATTCGACACGGAAAAGGTAGCCATTTATAGGAAACGTTAAATTAGCACCTTTTCCAATCAAATAGAATAAATATTAATAAGAAATAATATAACAATCATATCGATTGAGAAAGAATACCTTGGCATTCCGCATGCCCCCTGGAAAGCTGTCCTTCGCGATAGTTTTAATAATGATTAAATGTAGAGTTCCCTATTAACGTAAATGTGGCGCCCGTAGTTTCGCCTAGTTTTGCTGGTACCCAACTAGGCCGGCCTAACAAGCTGACATAGAGTTGGGGTGCAGTTAAAAGGCGGGATGGTGGGCTTCCCTCGTTATGAGAAAGAATACATAAAAATAAACCTAATAAAATTCCAGTCCTCAGTATTTCTAGACTCAACGTCGATCTTGTTGTTTTTCTTTTAGAAATCTAACAATTATACTATAAGTGACTGATTTTATGCAAAATTAGCAGATGGTCGAAACTGTAAGTAATAAATATCCCAATGTTCCATATCTGTCGCTCTTCATATACTATTACACTATCGGCTAACTTGTTCTTTTGAAGCCGTAGATATAAAGTACTACGCAAAGACTTTCCAAACACCCTGTATCCATTCAAACATCTGCCGTCAAACGCTTTGCTTCGCCCCTAAACCGGAGTGTTTAAGCGATCGTTAAAACCGGCCAGACACATTTTTCCGCATTGTTTACGAGCTATTCCAAAAAAATATTGTGATTACGATTGTCGGCACAGCGGAGGCGAGAGCTTCCGCTTTTTTTCCCACTTCCAACTCGGTTCGACGTTACACTTTCGGCCCTTACAGTAATTAAAACTCGAATCCGGGCTCAGCCGCCGAAATGCGAATTAATTTCGCGAAATTTATTTTCGCGAAATGCGCCGGATTCGAGGGCGAAAAAATAAAGCGCACAAATCACGGATCTCGTAATTGTTTCGCGAGACTTTCCGGGAAACGCTGGTGCGTGCATTTTGCTTTCGTACAGTTGAGCCTCGATTTCGTGCGATCTTTTATTAAACGGATTTAGAATGCCTAAGGTACCTGAATTACAATATAAGTTAGTTCATAAGTTTGCATTTCGCTGTCGTACACTGAATCCTTGATTTCATGCAATCTTCTATTGCACGGATTTAGAATGCCTAAGGTACCTGAATTACAATATACTCGTAATTAACTTCACAAGTTTTCATTTCGCCGTCGTACACTGGATCTTCGATTTCGTGCGATCTTCTATTAAACGGATTTAGAATGCCTAACGAAAATGTCTCTGAATATCTTCATAGTTTTTCTTGAAATTAAGCAATCTCGCATATGTTGCCTATTTATCAGATTTGAAACAATTTTTAAAGTCTCAATTATGACATTTTAAATCAACAGACTTCACATAATTGCATAATTTACTTTGAGTAAAGGCAAGATTATATCCACGATGTTTACCTTACAAAATTATAAACATTTACTTGAATATAGTCATCTATTTAAATTTTAGACATTCTTAGCAACGTATAAATACTTCTTCTTTTAAAAATACAGTTTTTTCAATCATCGTCAAATCCAATTTTATTGATAGTTTTATAAATAACATAAAACGTAATACAGCATCTATTAAATACTATTAAAAAATATATTTTTCCAAAACGAACTGAGTATAGTGTATATGAAAAGTCAATGCCAAACTCAAAAGCGCTGATCTCTGAAGAAATTGAAATGTAAACCCACCATTTCAACATTTATGCTATGTTACGGATTATGAGATTTACATATTATCCAGAACGAAAATCTTATCTTTACATGTCCAGGATTTTCTTACAAATTTCTTACCTATTCCTTTCGCCGAAGACACTAATCCTACTTCCATCCAAAGACTCCACCTCCGATATTATTTTTATCTTAATTAATTTCAATTTATTTAACGCACAAATTCGTAAAATATATATGTATGTACGAATATAGTGTCGCATTTAGAAGTTCTAATTGCTAAAATCCTCTTCGTAAGCTGTATTTAATGACTGTGATTGACGAACGAGATTTTCTTATCTTTCGTGTCAATCGATAACGGTACGATGTGATAAATGGAACAATATGTCCCCAGAGGATATCTAATCGACCTCAATTTGTCAGAATTTTTTGTGTGGACACTATCCGTATTTATTTAGTACATATGGTCCCTTATTCAATATCCAACAAATTGTAATTAACAAATATACTGCATTAATATAGTTACGCAAGATCTTTTAATTGTTAGAAAAGTAGCTCTTTTTCTTTAAAGATTGAGTTTTCATGGCGCATTTAAAAACTCACAGCATCAAAACGTAGAGAAAAAAGTTATTTATTGTTAATTGACTATAACTTTACTAACAATCAAATGATTGAACTTGAATGTAAAATAAAATTTATAATTTCCAACCGACATTTGATTCTTGATAGTTTACAAAAATACAATGGGTATAATTTGAAAATTATCATGTTATGAAGTTTCTTAGTGGTCATTATATTTAAAAAAAAACTAAAAAAATCTCTGAAACGAATTAATTTTCCAATAATCCATTCGAAATTTCTAGACAACTTTTTATCAAAAAATAAATCCATTTTACGAACCTCATCTTCTTTCGCTTTGATACTCTACCTCGATCGTAATTACTGAACGAAGAAAAAAATCTTTTGAAAAGACGATCTGAAATTGGTTTCTCCTCGAACCAGTTACGTTTCAAAAACACCTCCCTTGCTCATAATAAAATTCTCAAAACATTTTCCACGACGAAACAACGCTCGAAACGGAAAACGCTGCGCGGCAAATTTGAATCCCCATAAAGCCGATCGTAATTCGAGCAGAATTTTCCGATAGTCGTGGAAAACGTGTATACACTTGTGGAAAATCAAATGTGTATGGAGAGGCTCGGCCCTTGTTTGTAGGCGTGTCCGTGAACGGAATAAGTGAATACATAAACGACTGGTTCATTTCGCAAACCACGCACGCACTTTCATACGCCGATACGTTAAATACGTGGAATACATCAGTCTAATCAGCCGCCCTTTTATTTCGATAGGTTTGTGTATCTGAGACGAGATCGTGTCTGTGTTATTGTGTTGGTGAGTACAGTGAGGTCTCGATTCATGCTGGTTTCGTTAGAAGCTCTAATTTTAACCAGTCGTGACTGAAACCTGCGATTTTGCGTAATTTTTGACTATTACATGCTATTAAACTCGACGCTATTTTATGGAGAAAAAAGCAACATATTTTCTCATAATGAAAGTTTTGTCGTTCATATAGAACTGCTTCATACTTCAGAGTTGATCTCAATGACGTAATTTTTGAGTATTACGCGTTATTAAACTCGATGCTATTTTATGGAGAAAAAAAGCAACATATTTTTTCAGAATGAAAGTTGTGTTATTCGTATAGAACCGCTTCATACGTCAGAGTTGATCACAATGACTTTTTTTTTTCTTAAGCTCATTATTACAATCTCTTGAAATTATCTTCTAAGTATGAATTTGAATTATATCTTAACTTGAAGTCATTTTTACTATAGAATATGATAACAAACAATATTGAATATTTTTTCAATAATGTCATTCGGGAAAATATGTCTGCTTTGAAAATTCTATTCTGTACAAAAAAAAATATAATATTGGAAGAATAATATTTATTTACTATCTTGATCAAAAATAGTCATGATTATAGTGGATACATTTATTATTGAACACTAATGTGTGTACATACTTGTACACATTTTCATGGTAATGATGAACAATTGAGATTTCCTCATAATTAGGGTCTCCCTCTGTTTGATTATTCGTCGATCGTATCCACTGCATAAATTGGAATTTTCTCATTTGCGATTTTGCAAATGATCGTTGAGTGATTTCGGAAATCGCATTTCATGTTCGTTAGGGAAAATTAGTTTAATCGTTCGTTGACTCGTTCGAACATTAATTGGGTAAATTACTTACTGGATTTTTTCCTAATTGGATAATGTTTGATTTTACTTTTAATTCTGAACAAGGGTCAAGATTTTCATTTTTTTATATTCGGTTTCCTGCGTATGTTAAGTATTACTTTATAACAACTACATAATTTAGAAAACTTTTATGTGAGTTTTTCACAATAATTTTTCACACAATATAATATAATTTATGTTCTAATTCTTTGGTATTTATTAATATCGAATTTCATTTTAGAAAGTCGAATACTTTTTTTACAAAAGCATTCCGTACAATAAGTATATTGATGTTTCATTATTTTGAAAGCAAAAATTTCTCAGAATTCTTTATGGAAAAAATGCAATTTTCATATTCTATCAATATACTTCAATATGAAATATCACGTCAGTATTCATTTCTAAATGATATAAAAGTAATCATTGCACTTTCTATGATTAGCTACGAAAAACATTTAAAGTCGATAAAAAATACATTCAATCTGTATGGAAAATATCATTCGATAAACTATATTCTCACAATATTTCAAATATGCAATTTTCACAACACTAGATTCGATTTCCGAATAATCTACAGCTCTTCAACATGAACTAATTTGATTAAAGACGTGATAAAAATATTGATAATGAAATTATAGTAAGTGATTCTCATTGTCAGTAATAATTCTTCAAATGAAATCTGAATTCATGTTTTCGTTCATTGAACCTAATTTAAAAAAATACACGATTATTTAAAAACTATTTCATTTATAATAACGAAACAATTTTGAATAAAATATTTTTTTTTGTAAATAATTTAAACATAATTATCCTTTAAATTCTCGCAGAATGAAAGAAAGTCGTTCTATTGCAAATTATTTAAGAAGTTCATTTAACTTTGACGCGGTTAATAAATAATAAAATTCCGATTACTTCCGTAATAGACTTCAGGCTCATTAATTCGTTTTTGCTTTCAGATTTTCAATATCCGTTTACTACTTTTAATTACTTTTTATGAATTTCTTATCGATCAGAAAAGTTTTTCATAATGAGTACGCTGAAGACTAAAAACATTATAGCTACATTAAATAATAATTAGAAACAACACTTTATCTCTCTTTCAATATTCGATAAAAGTAACATTTTTCGTCATTCTAACTACAGATAATAAATGAATCAATCCTATATAAACGTGATGAATTATTTCAAAGCATTACACTACATCAATTATGTGTAACAAAATTGTTTTTATCCTAATACAAATTTTAACATTTCATCAAACTGTTTCTTTAGATTTAAATTTATATATCAAAAATCAATCAAAATGGTTAAAATCCTTAATCGATGATCAACTAGAACTGGATAAATCTAAATGTTCTCAAGATCTTTCGAAGTGGTTATCATCATTACAGAATAATGAAAAATGGGCTTTCGAAAGTAAGTAATTGAAAATTTTTCATTCGAATGCATATTTATATTACAAACGACACAATTTCAGTGTTGGATTCAATGGGAAAACTACCATCGGGAGTTTTAACATGGAACCTAAATAGCATCGGAAACTTCGACGAATGTATAGAAATCAATCAAAATTTAGATTCCACAAACTCTATAATTAAAGGAAAATATTGCATAGCTAAAATTCCAATAACTTCCACGGAAGAGACGAAACACTTAACGAATCTCTACGAAAATACAGCCTCAGAGAGTCAAGCCAGTGACATTGGAGGGTTAAAGTGAGTTTGAAATTTCGATTGTTGCAACAAGCTTTGTGCGGCTGACGCTGCTAAATATTTTACTAATTAATTACTTATATGGTAAACACGATGGTGCAAAACGTTCACACTGCACGTGTTGAGTAAATGCATAGCCATTTATCAACGTCCAGAGCAACGATCAGATTGTCCCAACATATTATAGTTACCATATTTCAATGTACAATATAATATTGTGCAGCTTGATTACTTTTTGCAGTAATTAACGTAGTGCCATCTCTCATTTGACAGATAATATATTTTGTATTTTCTTTAGATATTTCATCGATAATTATTCATTTCTCAATAAGAACGAATAAAAAACATTAACTGTATGATTTTCAATTCAATTCAATTTTCAGACTATTCAACTTTGATGAATATGGACGTACTACTTTCAACATAGGAATATGCATACCAGACACATGTCCAGCAAGATATATAGAAAAAATAATCAATTCTGTATTGGAAAACATTAACGATACAAAAAACAACACGATTACAATTCCGGAAAACCTTTGCAGCACTTCAGAACCACAAGAATGGACACCTGGCGACTGGCTATGCTTGTAACACAATAACAATACAATTTCCCTTACTTTTGTAATGTGACACTATACTTACATAAGGAATATCGAAAGCTGACGAACAACAGTATCGCTTCGCCTAAAGGACACGTCGTAATTGTTCGAAAGTTTATTACTGGCGGGATTTAATGGAATCCGATGCTCGTCAGATTGGATTCGCAAATCCGAATTGATTCCCCTTTGTTATTCGATAGTTTGTCTTCATGATTTAATGATTCGTATATATAATTAATGCGTATTGATGAATTTATTCTGTCGCTATTGTCGAACAGATTTCCTGATTGACGTTGTCGCTATTAATCGAGAGTGCAGATCTCGATTCGTAGTCGTCGTTAATCTCAATTAACATTTCGAGTATTGTTCCATTAAAATATTTGTAATTAATTATTTGATTTTTCAGGTCTGTTTTGATTATTTTCGCAATCGTTCTTCTTCTGAGCACTCTTTATGATGTATATTCCAGGATGTATTCGAATAGTAATGAATCAATTTCTTTCGACGATTTTGTATAGATCGAGCATTTCAAGTATTTCAATATATTTCAGATCTCCATCGTTTCCATGATGCGATGGTTTCGTTTTCAATTTGGACTAACACTTCCCTTCTGCTGAAACAATCAAACAAGCCGGATTCTTTGAATTGTTTGAATGGGATTCGATCTTTGTCGATTTTATGGGTTATTTTGGGTCATCGATATCTCGTATATTTAACGTTTCCCGTATCCAACATGAAAGACTTTTCAGACGTACGTATTGTAATGATTAGAATATCTGCTATATAACGAAATAAATTATTTTAATTTTTAGTGGATGCCGAAATTAAGCAGCATGTTCATAATGTCCGCAACTATAGCAGTAGACACATTTTTCTTCATGAGCGGCTTATTAATCTCTTACGTCGTATTCAAACAGCATAAACAAAGTAAGTCATACTTTTAATATTAACTAAACCCAGAAATTCTTTCAATAAACTAATCGCAACAATACGTATAATACTTGCACATACAGGATCGACATTTCATTTCAGAGAAACGTTTCGACCTGGTCACTTTCTACGTCCACCGACTCCTGAGGCTGACTCCTTCGTTGGCCATGGTGGTTTTCTTCCATGCAACTTTATACAAGCACACAGGAAACGGTCCCCTGTGGCACTTGTTCAACGACGACCTCGTTTCCTCATGTCAAAAGCACTGGTGGACCACTTTGCTCTACGTGCAGAACTACGCAAGTTCCACAATGGTGATTGACATGAATCGCCTAATATACTACCTATTTAGGGATTGCATTATCGATTTTCCTGTATATATAGCTAAATTATTCAATTTACTGAAAATTATCAGTATATTGCAATCCCTGAGTCTATTTTGAGGTGCTGATACTGAATTTTCGTTATTTTTCAGTGTCTGGGACAATCGTGGTACTTGTGTGTAGATACGCAATTGTATCTATTCTCTCCTATGCTTATTATTCCCTTGTTGAAGAAAAGAAAGTTTGGATTGGTTAATTTGATTGTTTGGATAGTTTTAGCTCAAGTTACTCAGTTCGTTATTTGTTATTTGAATGAGTGGCCTGCAGCTTCTGTTCCAATTTAGTTGCTTTTTTTTTAATATTTTTATATATGTATTTATAATGAATCGATTTTTATTTAAAATAAAGAAAAATTTCAGTTCAGGAGCCGAAACTAGAAATAGTGGATTTTACTATGCAACACATATGCGTGCAACTTCTTGGCTAATTGGCTTCGCTACAGGATACGCACTTCATCATTATTCCCATAATAATATGAAAATTGGCACTGTAAAAAATGTTATCTAATTATTTCAATCATATCAAATTGAATAAGAATTATATAAATTACAGATAACAGCAATATTGTGTTGGATTTTGAGTTTGACGATAATGTTCGCAGTTATTTTCGGTATGAAACCTTTGCAAGATCCATCGCATAAATTCAGTCATATCGAAGATACTGTTTATAATTCTTTCGCTAGAACTTCGTGGTCTATGGCTCTTGTGTGGGTAGTTATTGCCTGTACACATAATTACGGAGGTAAATGCCGCAAATTAATCATTTCAATGTAAATATTAAAAATCATAATTAAATTGAGTGCTCAATGTGAATTTTTAGGTCCAATAAATTGGTTTCTCAGTTGGGGTGTTTGGGAAATTATCGGAAGATTTTCGTACGCCATGTATCTTGTGCATCTGCCTGTTCAATTTCTGATGGCGTCTACTGTTAGAAATATATCATATTTTTCAAATTTTTCCTCTGTTAGTTTATATTTTTTATCATTTTAAATATGTATGAACTGAATGTGTTTAACGTTTAATAATCTTATAGGTTTATGCGTTTTTTGGAGACGTCGTTTTTATAATGCTTATCTCATACGTTCTTATAATTTCGTTTGAATCTCCTATCATAAGGATGGAAAAAATCATTTTTCGACGAAGTAAGTATTTTTTTATATAGGTACTTATATCTGCCTAATACAAAATAATTAAACATTTTAATAATTCAATTAAATATTAAATTCTAGCTGACAATAAAAAATCATCGCAAAGCCAAACTCCATAATTAAACAAGACACGATACTTCCTCAAAATACTTATCTTTTCGTATTTTCAAGTTCATTGTGAATTCTATATACAAATTATATAAAAAAGTGATGTTAAAAATAGATTCATATCAACTCTAATACGTAGACAATTTTTCACAAATATAAGTTTAATCATTTTTTCCAGTTGTACTCAAACTAAACTAAATTGTTATATGTATATTAATAAATAAGTTTGAATGTCTTATCTTATAAAATTGAAAAATAAGTGTACATCAATCAAAAAGTCAAAGCAAACACGATATACTTGCAAATTAAATCGATAAGATTTCCAATTGTTTTATTTTATGATTACTTCTTATTCATCTACCATACAGAATAGTTGGCTTATTAAGTAATTGACACTATTTTTTTTTTCAAATAACGTTAAAAATTGACAACATACTCATACAAAAATGAATAGTTTTGTAAAACCAATAGTTATTATTGTGAGTAGTTTATTGTTAATATCATGTGTACATTCTGAAAAAAGTGAATTCGAAATATACAAAGAAACAGTAAACAAAGATATTCTCTTGGACATAGGATTTTTTTTAAATCATACCAATAAATTCGCTATTACGGATTGTGTAAAAGATATCGCAATATGGTATGATGGATTTATAAATAGAAAACTATGGTCACTGCGAAGTAAGTTCATTTTTTTCGATTTTTCAAAACATTATTTTTTTTTTCGAAAAATTTGAATGTTATGATTTATTTTAGTGTTAGATTCGTGGGGAAAAATTCCTCCTGGCTTATTAACATTGAATATTCATAGTTATGGACAATTCGATGAATGTGTCAATGTCGAATATTCACATATTCGAGGAAAATATTGTTTGGCTAAATTTCCTATTCTTCCGTCAAACCTTTTGGAAATGACAAAATTAGAAAAAATCATCGATATAAAGTCAAAAATTCCAAATCATCTTAAAAATATGTTAGTGAATCAGTTATTACATATAAAATATATTTTCAATAAATTGAAGAGTAATCATACAGATAAAAATAATACTCATTTCAGGAATAGACTGGTTAATTTTGATGAAAAGGGCAGATTGTCTTACATAAATGCTATTTGTATTCCTCAATCTTGCGAAACCGAAAATATTGTTGAATTCATGGAAGAGATTCTCGATATAAATTTGCCTTTTACAATTCCCGAAAGCAACTGCTTAACCAAAGATGCTCCTTCATGGACGCCACTAGAATTAGGAGCATTGTAAGTATCCAATTAACATGTATTTATTAATATATCAGCTATTATTTCATTTGCCATCTTTTTTTAGGTCATTCTTTGTATTTATCGGATTTTTGATGTTATTGAGTACGATGTACGATGTTATAGGAAGGTATTTTAAGAAAGGTTTGATTACTTGCTAAATTTTTATCGCCATATTAATGATTGATTTTTCGTTATGAAAATGGATTTATCCGATAACATTTATCGGAGATTTTAGAGCTCGTCTTAATGGCGATTCATCTATATAAACCAGTTTGTCAAAATAATAGAAATACTCCAATATCATTAATGAAGCAAAGTTCAATAATCGTTATTTAGATAAATCACGTAGTAAATTATAATTTTTTTTTCAGAAACCAGCGGCATTCAACACGATTTACTAATTTCATTTTCTATTTGGACAAATACATCGAAGCTAAGTTCAATCAATAAAAACCCTAACAGCTTAAGATGTCTACACGGTCTAAGAACTATTTCATTATTATGGGTTATGCTTGGGCATCGATTCGCAATGTCTACTTATGTTCCAATTATGAACAATGCATACTTATATAATGTAAATATTAGGTATAGCATAATTACCATTATAACATCAATATTTTAATCATTTATTTCTAAATTTTCAGTGGATACAAGAGAGTGGAAGCATGATAGTTCTTTCTGGAACTTTTTCAGTAGACACTTTTTTTGTATTGAGTGGAGTATTAGTTTCTTACATTTCTTTTAAACAATTCAGCAAACGTAAATATAATTTTTAATTAATATTTGCAATATTAATAGATATTTTTATAATTTTATTAAATTACAATTTTTAGATTTAACAGATTTTTTAACGTTTTTCAGAACAATGCTTCAACATCCCTCTGTTTTATTTACATCGAATTCTAAGACTTACACCTACTTTAGCAGCAATAATATTTTTCCAAGTCGGTTTGTATAGATTTTTGGGATCTGGTCCAGTATGGTATTTAGCCACAGATGAAATGGTAGAAGCATGTAGACAAAATTGGTGGACGACCTTATTATACGTACAAAACTACGTCAATCCCTATATGATGGTACACAAACGATTTAATATTGTATAATGAACATTGCATTGATGATTTTCAAACATTTAGTGTATGCCTCAATCGTGGTATTTGAGCTGTGACATGCACTATTATATCCTCTCTCCTATATTGATACTTCCATTTTTACGTTGGAAAAAAATTGCATGGTTCAATATGGTGTTTTGGCTGCTTATTTCGCAGATAGCAGTTTTCGTCATCGCTTACGAAAACAAGTGGAATGGTGGAACTTCACCACTGTAAGTGAATTAAATTTTAATTAATTTCGAATTAAATTTCAATTATTCAATTGTATTGTAGTGATGGGACTGAAAATCGAGAACACAGATTTTACTATCCTTCGCATACTCGAGCTACACCGTGGTTAATGGGATTTGCAATTGGATATATTCTCCATCAATCATCTGGTATCAAAATGAAAATAAACAAAGTAATTTATTATAAGCATTATCGATAATATATCGCAAAGTTCAAATGATAGATTGATGTATATTAGTTCGTTTAAATTTGCAGATAATTGTGTGTGTAGGTTGGATAGTCTGTTTTGGAATAATTTTTGCTGTCGTTTTCGGGATGATTCCTTTACAGCAATATGGTCATGAAATTACTCATTATGAAGATACCTTGTATAATACTTTCTCTAAAACTGCTTGGGCTGCTGCAATTATTTGGATTATAGTTGCCTGTACTAATGGTTATGGAGGTAATGATTTCGTATATTTATTCATTTTCCAAAATACTAGTAATTATATTACAATTTTTCAATTTTAGGTCCCGTTAATTGGTTTTTAAGTTTAGAAATTTGGGAGATATTCGGAAAATTGTCATATTGCATGTATTTGGTACATATAAATTGTCAATATATACAAGCGGCTAGAATAAGAAGTTCTGGATATTTTTCAAACTACACTACGGTAAATTGAAGCATTTTTAAATTATTGCACTTTAAATGTTCAAATTTACATAATTCGATTTATTTTTCAGATTACGGAATTTTTTTGCGATATTGTCATGTCTATAATTCTCGGCTATTTATTAGCAATGTCTTTTGAATTTCCTTTTGCAGCTCTCGAAAAAATTATCTTCTCCAGAAGTATTTTTCATTAATGAGTTTTTTCGTATTTTATAAACGTTATATTTATTTAATTACAATTTTGCAGATAAACGACCTGTTGAAGTTAAAAGAAAATCAAGCACATCACTTACCGTTGATATACCAACAAATACGGCTAATAATACTAATGAACCAATGTAATTCAATATTAATAAAATTATTTAATACTCGAATAGTGTATTTTTCAACTGTAACCAATTTTTACAACATTTTAATTTGCGAAAAAATTGAAAATGAGTTTGTGTTTTGTATATAATTATTAACTGATGTAAAATGTAGATGGCAGTGAAATATAATTTATCGATATAGAAAATAATATATTGTATTAATATTGGATATCAAAACAACAATAATTTACCATTTTATATCTTTGAATCAATGATTTGGATTTTCACATTTATTAAAAAAAATTATTATGTATGAATGTAAACGAATTGATCTTTGAATTCATATGTAAAAATTTTTTTAATGATAAGGCGCTATAAAGTATGCCGGATTATTGTAATTATGATAGAATGTTCCAAAAACCAATTTATCATTTTATTATATTTTTTTTATAAAATTTTACCGGTAGATAAAATCAAATATTTCATTCTTAATTTGAAATCTATGTTTTTATTTCCGATACCTAATTTGATTCACATGTAACAATTATTTTTTTCAATCAAATGAAAAATCAATACAACATGTTCAATATTTATGATCGTTTCTATTTGCAAATAATTCATTCATGATTCATAGCGATTATTTCATATTTTTCACAAAACCAACGTCATATCAATAGTTATTAAAATATCCATTCTACTTCTGATCTTCCACGTTTAATATACATAGGTACAATGCAATTACTTTCAATCAATATGTTTCATATCTGATATTTAGTGTGTGGAATAATTTTATTTTAATTAAACCTTTTTACACAGCATTACATATTTTAACTAATTTATAGATGTTCCAAAAAAATCGAACGAAAAAAATTTCATCGAAGTTCACATTGATCATTACGTGAATACTGATCAAAACATGAAATTCGATTCGAAAAAAATCACTTTTTCTCTTATAATAATTTTCACAATTATAAAGATTGGAAAATCAGAAAATATTACTTTCAACTCAAAAATTGGATCGATTGGCAAAACTTTTTTAAAAAATTTAGGTAAACATTTTCAAGACACGAATCTCTTCAACACATCAGAATGTATGAAAGATATTGAAACGTGGTATAATTCATTTGTATTTAAAAGAGAATTATGGTCCATGAAAAGTGAGTTCTTTAAATCTTTTATTATTTCTATTATATTGTTTATAATTTTTGAAAAAAAAATTTTTTTCAGTGCTAGATGCTTGGGGAAAATTTCCTACAGGTATTTTCAGTATAAACATTGATAATCTCGGACATTATGATCAATGTGTCAGTGTAAAACATTTACATATCAAAGGTAAATATTGTCTAGCCAAATTTCCTATGGAATTATCGCGTTTCGAAGGTTTGGATCAATACGAAAACGAAACGTTGTTCTTCGATGGAAGGAATAAAAAAGCGTATATTTTTTTTTCATGCACCCTAAATATCACTTAAGTATTTAAAATAAATAATTCAATATATTATTTCAGCAATATAATGATAAATTTTAAAAATAACGAAGTTATTACGTATACGAACGGGATTTGTTTTCCTCATACGTGCAATGCTACTGAAATGTTGTTATTTTTTCAAATCGTTAGCAACTATACTAAATTGAGAGCAAATATTACGATAGAAGATAAAGAATGCTTCACAAATGACCGTCCTACTTTCAAAAATCTGGATTGGATTGCTGTGTTCGTATAAAACAAATGAATGTTCTTATATTTTCATATTTTATTACTTTCATATTCGTTTTTTTATTTTATTTTATGTAAAAATTGATAAAAATGCTTTTTCAGAGGAATTTCGGCATTTATCATATTACTCATGATATTGAGTACATTGTATGATTTCGTGATCAGACAATATAATATAGGCATGCATATTTTTCAATAATGATTCACATAATCGATAATAAACTTATATTTTTTTATCATTTAAATTTCAGAGAAAAAAGGCAATGTTCATGAATTGATGATTTCTTTTTCCATATGGAAAAATACATCTCAAATTACAACCATTAGCAAAGGAGAAAGTTCGATAAAATGTTTGCATGGTTTACGATCTCTTTCATTATTATGGATAATTTTGGGGCATCGATATGCTCTTGCATT
This sequence comes from Cheumatopsyche charites, assembly GCA_024721215.1. Lineage (NCBI taxonomy): Eukaryota > Metazoa > Arthropoda > Insecta > Trichoptera > Hydropsychidae > Cheumatopsyche > Cheumatopsyche charites. The sequence continues at coordinate 11,618,744 of CM045577.1, forward strand.
TATGGGTCCATCGATTAATAACATCGACATATTCTATGTATTTATCACTTATTTTTTCAAATTTTATTTTAAGTTCGAAAAAAAATCCAAGCTTTTTTTTGTTCCATGATTCACTATGAATCGAATTTTGATTATAATCTACAAACGCATTGTTTGATTTACAGATTAGAAACAAAACAAATTACTCATATTGCATCGAATTTAGAATTTAGTAATTTTTTATCAAAAGTTGATTATCGAATAGTTAATCGATACCGTTAAACAACAATAATTTTGCGAGTCGCTTCTTTTCATATACTATCTATAACACGAAATGATTCACTAATAGAAATGATATTGATATAATCTGAAATTTGTCATTTCAGTGGTATGAAAAAGTTGGAAGCATATTTGTTTTGGCAGGAACATATGCTGTTGATACTTTTTTTGTGTTAAGTGGTCTACTAGTTGCATACTCGTCGTTTAAACGTCTAGAAAACTGTAATATACAATTTTCGCAAATATGAACTAATTTTTTCAGCATCTAATATGATTATTTTTTTAGATAATTGGTTCGATGTACCAGAGTTGTATTTACACAGATACCTAAGATTGACACCTGCTTTAGCAGCAGTTGTATTTTTACACATAACCCTGATTAAATTTTTCGGAGATGGCCCATTGTGGGTTAATTTCATGAACGACTTTACTATTCCATGTGAAAAAAACTGGTGGACAACTTTACTTTATGTACAAAATTATTATAACTCTGAAGAAATGGTATCGGAAAATTTATGATAATTGCTTCAAATATTGTTTTGATTTTTATCCACTTTATAAATTTCAGTGTATACCTCAAGCTTGGTATTTATGCTGTGACTTTCAATTGTATCTTCTAACACCTTTATTGATTTATCCGTTTCTTCGATCTAAAAAACTCGGTTGGGTTATTTTAATCAGTCTTATATTAGCTGCACAGACTACGACATTTGTTGTGGCATATATTAATAAATGGCCAGCTGGGATAATACCATTGTATGTACAATTCAATTAATATAAAGAATAATCTTCGTCATATATTTTGAATATTTATATATTTCAGAGGAGGCGTTGGAAATCGAGGAACTGACTTTTACTATGTGACCCATACAAAAGCAGCACCGTGGCTGATGGGATTTGCTCTCGGCTGTATATTACATTATAAATTGAATAAAAAAATCAAAATGAATAGAGTAAGTTAAAAATAAGTACTATCAAGTAGATAGTTGAAAAATCTGAATGAATATTTAATCATTCTTATCGAATTTGAAGATTTTAGTGTGGTTACTTTGGATTATCTCTTTTACTATAATGGGTTTTCTTGTTCTTGAATTGATACCATTACAAAAATTCGATCATGTCATAACACATCAAGAAGACACAATGTATAATGCATTTTCTAAAACTGCTTGGTCAGCAGCGATTATATGGATAGTGTTTGCATGCATTTACGGCTATGGCGGTAAATATTTAAATATTTTATATTTTCGTTATTTCTGAATATTTTTCATGTTCGTCATACTTTCAGGTCCAATTAATTGGTTTTTGAGTTTGGAAATATGGGAGATTTTAGGAAAGCTCTCATATTCTATGTTCTTAATACACGTAAGCATGGAATATGTGATAGCAGGTAGAACAAGACATTCGGTTTATTTTTCGGATTTTTCTGCGGTTGTTAATTTTTTTCATTTGATTAATTTTATATTTCGATTTTTTTTATTTAACATTTAATAATTTAATTTTCAGATTACATTATTTTGCAGTGATTTAGTGATGACTATAGTGTGCGGATACCTATTAGCAATATCATTCGAACTGCCATTCTTTTCACTTGAAAAAATTTTATTGCGAAGAAAATAAAATTGGTTTTGTTCCTCTATTCAATCACTCTTCAATCAAAATACAAACATTATTTTTTTAACAATAAGAAAAAATTCGAGAATGAAATCCTCATCACAAGTTTCAAAAACATATGTCGTGATTCCAATATCGCGATTTGACATTCAATTCACACTCATATGACACATTCAATTACAATGTATAAATCTTCATACATTATATTATACAGATCGATTACATTTATAATCGAGATATGTAATTTTACAGTACTTTTGTACGATATATAATAATAAATATTGATTTTTGTACCTAAACAGACAATATTCCTAATTGAGTATTCTAGTATACGTATTTAAATGTAACTAATAAAAATATTCACAACCCGCATAATCCATAGTTTGCTTAGGAATGTTTCTTGGAAACATTTTCTAGCATCTCAGTTGCACATAAACCACAAACTATTGTAAGCTACATCCTGATTTTCCTCCTCGGAACAAACGAAAATCCCCAAGTTTCCTGGACATAGTTTTCAGAACGGTTAAATCATAGTGAAATTCTCGTTTTCTCGAAAATCCTTTTTCATATGGCTGAATTTAAGCAAGTCACATTCAAAAGACTATTATCTGTGTTACATTGTGATCGTGTCGTTTAAAATCGTCTCGATCGATTTTTCACATTGCAGAAGCGTTATTATTCGATGTTATCTATGACATGCAATCGATTACATGATCGAAATAACTAATCATTTAGTAATCAATTCTTTTGTATCAGAGCATTATACTAGATAAACGCCTAATATTTCAGAAGGTTTTGATAAAAAATATTTAGTGAGTGGCACGCTCTACTCCAAATAGTCTCAACGCTCAAAAAAAAATATATAAAGATGAGATTATTATCGATTTCATCCGTTTTAAATTTAAGTGTTTTATTATCTATAGTATCGAATGTTTACTCTGAATTAGACATTTTAAAAAAAGTGTTCGACAAGAGCGTTTTGAAAGAAATAGCAGAGCACTTGGATAGAACTGACCAATTCGACGTAACACAATGTGCAAGAGACATCGGCATATGGTACAGCACTTTGCTCAACGGAACTCACCTATGGCCGTTCCAAAGTTAATATCGCAGGTTTACTTGTATTTTTCTAATATTAGTTTTCCGCATGAGATGTGAAACGAAAATACCGCTCTTATTTTTAGTGGCAGACTCGTGGGGAAAATTCCCACCGGGGATTTTAACGTTAAACATTCACAGCTACGGGCAATTCGACGAATGCGTTCGCATAGAATATTCCGAAATAAAGGGGAAGTATTGTTTGGGTAAAATACTGTTGTATGGTCAAGATGAGACCAGATTTATCATGGATGGGAAGAGGAAAATTATTGCTGAAACCGATGAACATCAGTATGTTGTGATAATTCAATTAAGCGGTTCATGTACAAAATGATTAACTTCATAAAATAAAACTGTGAAATCATACAATTTTAGTATATAAAATACTTTGGATTTGATCAGTTTACAAAACTAAAATAACTTTAAAATAAATGATTCGGTGACCAAATGTCATTTAATCGTATTTATCTTTATTCAAGAAATACGAAGTCATTAAACTATACCAAATACTATGACTTATTAATATATTTTTTTCATTTATAGAGTTAATCATTTTATGCACTGAGCAGCTGAATTATTGAATAATTTTGTTATATTCAAATATGCATTTTTCTTTAGAAATAGAATGATGAATTTCGACGACTATGGGCGTCTATATTTCGTAAACGCTATGTGTTTTCCTCATTCTTGCATTGCAAGCGAAATACAAGAATATGTCAACATTGTTTTGCAGAATAACGGAATAAATTTGAATAATTCCCTTCTTAAAATTCCCGAGGAAGAATGCACAACGAAAGATCCGCTCGAATGGACACCTACAGATTGGGGTGCTTTGTTAGTAAATCTTTGCTTATCAGCAAATATAACGATTGTTTAATTTACTTATTGAAAATTAATTTTAGGTCATTTTTCATATTTTTCGGAGTGTTGGTACTTTTGAGTACAATCTATGATTTAGTCATCATAAATTTGGAAAAAGGTGATTAACATTTTAATTCAATGTTATCTATTAAATCTTCGTTGATAATATAAGTTAACGTTACGTAAAAGTTAATGTGTTATAAGTTTTCATAGAGTTATCTATATTTTATTGATTTCAGAACCGACTCGATTTCATTATTTATTAATATCGTTTTCGATATGGACTAATACTTCAAAATTGACAACCGTAAGCAAAAAATCGTCGAATTTAAGATGCTTACACGGCTTAAGAGCCTTATCCATATTGTGGATTATTTTAGGTCATCGTTATACAGCTGATTCAATAATACCAGTCATGAATTACATTGACTTTTATAACGTATTTTTTTTTATAATTTTATTGATTAATTGATTGATTTTTTTTATTAATCAATATTGATTAAAATGCAATTGAAATTTATTTATAGTGGATGGAATACACTGGGAGTATGATAATTCTATCAGGAACTTTTGCAGTTGACACTTTCTTTGTGTTGAGCGGACTTCTTGTGGCTTATACAACGTTCAATCTCGTGAAAATTCGTAATACAATTAACTCGATGCTAATTTTAATACGAATCCAATCAATTTAACAAATTGAATTTGTTCTAGGAAAATCTTTTCATATTCCGCTGTTTTATCTTCATCGTTTCGTCAGATTAACACCGGCTTTAGGCGCAGTGATTTTTTTCCAAGTCAGCTTATATAAATTCTTAGGAACTGGACCTTTATGGAATAAAATAACCGAGGATTTAGTGTCGAGATGCCAAAAAAATTGGTGGACAGCTCTTTTATATGTTCAAAATTACGTCGATCCCCAGAACATGGTTGAAATTTATTTTTAAACGATTCTGTGAAATATTTACAAATCATGAACAATTCGACACATAATTTTAGTGTTTACCTCAAACATGGTTTTTATCTTGTGACATGCACTATTTCTTACTTTCGCCGATTGTTATTTTTCCATTTTTAAAAACGAAAACTTTAGGATGGCCAAGTATTTTGTTTTGGATAATCGTATCAGAAATAGGTGTTTTTGTTCTCGCATATGAGAATGAATGGACCGGTGCAGTTGCAGCATTGTAAATATCCACAAATATTAAATTTAAATCATTAAAATATCATATCAGTCTAAAAAAAATTAAATTTTAGTGATGGTATCGAAAATCGTGATAAATACTTTTACTTTGCATCACACGCTCGTGTAACATCGTGGTTAATAGGATTTGCAGCTGGATATTTCTTATACGAAACGTCAGAAGCTAAAATCAAATTTAAAAAAGTCAACTACAATTTTTATTATGATAAATAACAATATTTTTTTATATCTTATGTGGTTTAATCGTATTTAGGCAGTTGTCTACACATTCTGGATCATTTGCCTTGGAACTTTCGCAGCAATAATATTCGGTCTTAAGACCATGCAATATCATAATCATGAAATTACTCACTATCAAGATACGCTTTATAATACGTTTTCGAAATTTGCATGGTCTATTAGTGTGGTATGGATTGCGATTTCTTGTGCAAATGGAGCTGGAGGTATTTTTTCAAATTGTTGCTACGCAAAAAAAAATAATAGTTTAAAAGTTATAATTTTTATATCAAAATTTTAGGACCCATAAATTGGATACTTAGCTGGAGAATTTGGGAAATTGTTGGAAAATTATCTTACGCCATGTACCTTTTACATCCTTCGGTGATTTATGTTTTTTCTGCGACAGTAAGGACTCCATTATATTTTTCAAATTTTGCCACGGTAAGAATGATCTATATTAATAATTATTCAACAAATGTATATTTATATGAAATACTCTTCCACTCAGGTGCATACGTTCTTCAGTGACGTCTTTTTAACTGCTCTGGTTTCATACTTATTAGTGATTTCGTTCGAAATGCCTTTCGTTAATCTTGAAAGACTATTATACAGAAAGGTAGAATATAATATTTTTTTAATACACATACATACATATATCAAAGATAAATTATTTTTTACAGAGCGTTCCATCTACTAAATCTAATCAAAGAGCTCTAAGTGATATTGAAAAAACAGTTTTCCAAAATCCAAGTAAAGATTTTACTCAATAAAACAATATAACTGACATTTTTATAGAGTTTAATCTATAAACAATAGCATAAATCAAGTGATAAAATTCTTATCTTCGGTTAAGGTCAAAACCTTATCGCCTTACTCATTTTTGTTTACGTACATCAAATTAAAAAAAAAAAAAACATTTCTCATTAATTTTAAGTCATTTAGGAACCGATTTTTTCATACGTTGTAACCCTTGTATTAGTAACAACGAGTGAAAAGATCGACCAACATTAAACTTAAATTATTCATTAACATAAAAATGATATTGTATTATCTCTTTTTCGTTTAAATAAATTTTAAGATATTTAAAATTTTCTTATTTTATATTTAATCGATATAATTTATGAAGGTTCTGGTATTTTTGTTATTTAAATATTAACTAGAGAATGAGCCTTTTCGATTATATTTCAAAATTAATCAAAACTAACTGCAATATAAAGTTTATTTTATCCCCATACGTACATTTGAATTTGCTTATTTTCTTGATATCCCTCGGAGAATACGTTATTCGATTTTCTCATGATACCATAAACTCCACACAACCTTCAGCTTATATTGCAAAATAATATTATTGTTTATTCACTTTCGAGAATCGATTCCGTTTTATGTACTCGCTCTTGCAAAAAGTGGATTCACGATATTTATTTAGCTTCGCCGTTCAGTTTTCCATAGCACGATTGTTTTAAGTTTTCGAAAAGGAAAAAAATAAATAAGGATAAAATCGCATCGAATTATGAGTAATTTGATTCGATCGCTTTTCTATAGCTTGTTCGTAATAAAATTTTGAAGTTAAATCGGATACTTCGGCATATAATCAACTAACAGCGGTAAAATGATAAATGACTTAAGAAGTTTTTCGAGCAGCCTCTGAGAAACTTTGAAAAGTTCGATGAAACAGACACCTTTCTTATTTTTATAATATAAAATAATATTTTTCATGAAACTTTTTCAAAAAATGTTAAATTATATTGAAAAATATTTTTCAATATTGTTCAACGGGTAGTACATATATTTTGAGCTTCTTTTCAATCAAATCGTGTCGGTATAAATTTTATTAGATTTGTAAATGTATTCTTGTACAAATTTCTTGATTAACAAATTATTTTACATAAAATACAACTGTTTTTCGTTGTTAAAAATCTTAAAGAACTCGATTGATTAATTTGTGTGAATACCTTATTAAAAAATCTTTGCACGATTAACTCACAGAAAATTGAATTCATAAGGCGTTTTCTTTCATAATTTCTATATATTTAAGCAGACTTTATATCGTTTGATATTTCACGGAATTTATACTTATTACTGTAATGAAACAAACGTTATAACGACAATAATATAGTTTTAGTGCTGCGATTCGTCCTCACGATCCTTGCAATGGCCGAGCGCCATTCCGCTCGTAAAATCTCACTTATGAAGCTTTAACGCTTTCGATGCTTACTTCGTTCAAATGCGATAAAATAACGACATTATTCAACGTCTTAAATTAAACCATCGAAACATTTAGAAGGTATCAAAATCGCATAATAAAAATACCTCCAACGTGAACCAGAACCAGGGCTTCCATTCAAATGTATTCGATTATTCATTTGTTTTTTCGCCGTTTTCTGAGGTTAATTTATTTATGGGTTTATACATTTTTTCGTATATTTAAAACAGAAGTAAATGCGGAAATTAGAGCTTTAAAAAAAATGGCAACACGAATGAATGGAGCTGTTTGTAAATTTATTTACCTTTAAATTCGATCAACTATTCAAATTCTGGATGTGAGTTTAAAAAAAATAATATGGATTTTAACTTCAAAAACAAATGACATCTTGTAAACGTTTGAAAAAAATAAAATTTCGATTACATTTTTAGTACAAAATACAACGAAACCCGTATCATGTAAAGATTTTTTTTAATATATTCAACGAAACAATAAACTTGTTTCTAGTTGCATCAAATACTCATACATGTAGGTATGCTTTGACGACTCATTTGAGTCACTTTTATCTTTAAAAAAATTGAAAACATATCTATACATATTTTTATCATATTTAGTCTGAAATGTAGAAGATAGAATTCATAGATAATTTTAATTTCACTGCATCGTTATCTCACGTTACATTTTGAAGTACTTATGTACTGAAATTTATTAAAAAAATCTTTTTGGTTTTAATTTATTTTACTCGTCATTATTTTTCGTTTTTCGATTATTTAATTATTACTTATATTTCCATAAAAAGTTCAAATGTTTAAATTACTCCAGCTTCTTAACCTCGAAAAAGCGACATAAAAATTTCATCCAAAATCAGCTAACGATAAGAACTAGCAAAACTACACACGACATCCAAATATTTAAATTCCTACGAACACTCAACAACCCTAAATCCAACTCAGAACGAATCGAACGAGCTTTCGTATGACTTTAAAACAAAAAAAAAGTAAAACCTTATCGAAACACATTTCGGTTCGACACAACGTACTGCGAAATAAAGCCTCGCGTTCCTCATCCGAGATGCGGATCACGTTTCAAAACTCGTTGCATTTGGCTGAAAACTAAGGGAGAGAACCTTTTCTTTGTCAACTCTTTTAGTTACGGCATAGTAGATACAATACATCGAATCGTACAACCTCCATCTTCCACAAACGATATTTTTCATTCCGCTTTCGTATCAGGTCTCGCTTCTCTGTGTTGAGACTCGATAAATTCTACCGCATCATCCTGTCTCGATTCCCTCGGATAAATTTCATTTGCAAATTTATTTTGTATTCCTGTGCGAATCGATGATTTATATTTTTTCGGATTGCTATTCTTTCCGTCTATTCTGTTACCCTTTTTTTCATTTTACGCTCATCCGTCCGTTTACGTGGATTTTTTTAACGCGGTTTCACTTTAAGCGGTCAAAATAATGATTTTTTTCAAATTATTTATAAGAAGATTTCAACTTAAAGAAACTTGCTTAATAACAATAGAAAAAAAAAATCTAATTTGTGCAAAAATTAATTCAAAAACACTGACGATACTATGACATAATCTTGTCAAATTATCTCCCAGAATCAATTCGAGAATAAATTTCAATAGTTGATATATTCCTTAAACAATTTAAAAGAAATGAATGATTTATAAAAATAACAAAAAATTGACCTATAATTTATTTCTACAATATTTTTTCTATTTGAAAGAATCTAATTATATATTATGAAATAGTACCGATTAACCACTCCATATATCGTATATCTATCGCATAAATCGGGGGATGATTGCATTTTGTTAGATATAACTGATTATCAGGTTTTTTAGTGTTTAATTTATGAAGCTGTTAAGGTTGTGTGTGAGATTTGAATCGGACTTTGGGTTGTAAAAAAAGCGATTATTTCTAACGAGCACTATCAGTTTCGTGAAACTTTTTAAAGTGACATTAAAAAACTTTTAAGATAACATTAGTTTAACGATAAGTCGTATTCGAGCGAATTTCAATTTATTCGATGTCTAAAATAATTGAGTCAGAAATCAAACACTAAAAAAATTTTTCAATACAATAAGATTATTTTCTTTATCTTCTCAATGATCGATTTTTACGTGATATGTTATTATATTATTCTTATAATTGGAAATTCCAAATATTTTCTATGTCATTCATAAAATTGCAAAAAAAATATCAAGATTTCATTAAGAAAACGTTTAATTAAAAAAGTTAAAAACCAAAGTCGTCCCCAATTTGTTTTTAGAAAAACTGAATGTAACTCGATTTCAGTTAGGATTCCTTCGCACAAATTAGTTTGTTTAGAGTTTTTTCACATCGTTCTTTTGTTTCAGAAAGATAAATATTTTCATCACTACGTCTGCATACCAAATAAAACAAACTAAATAAATAAATAGTACGCACGAAGATAAACATTTATCTTCAGAAGAAACGTGAATTTTGCTATTATCTATTACGACATGTCAACGACCAGCGACAAATAGACAAAACATGAAGACACGAACGAATAAAAAATAAGTCACGTATTTCTTATTTTTTTGTATAGATATATTTTCATATGATAATAACGTCTTCTGCACGATTTTCTACACCTAAAATAAGAGACTAAATGAGAAACCTTACTTTCAAAAAGATACGTGTCTATTATATTTACGGAGACCATATTTTTTCTTGAGAAAACAAAGAGCATTTTTGAATATTTAAAAATAGAGGAAAAGGCAGCTAATAAAAATATAATTTATAATGAGATTCCACTATTTAAATATGCAGTTGATTGATTCATTATTTTGATAAAATTCGCACCGTGGCCCTAACTTTGAAAAATTAGTGTGTACATTTAGTATATTTTTCATTATTTTGAACTAGCAACATTACAATTTAACCAATACTGTTTTGCACGTGTCGGTTGAGTTTTTGTTTATTATTGTGGTCAACTTTCAATCAGTTGATAAGAGTCAATTATCGCGATCGATCGTATAATTAGTTGTGTTATTTTTTGTACGTAAATTTTGAGTAATAAAGATTTTTAAATAATGTGTTTAACTTACATAAGTGTTACAGCAGAGAATCGAGAGAAAGAGTATCATCTTTAAGGCGTTCAAGGTTGGTTTTATGCATTTTTTTTAAAACACTCACTTATTCACCAATAACACTATTTTGTGTAACACTTCGATCGCGATATTAATTATCACGTAAATAAAAAACGGCACGAAATTCAAAAACTACCGAATTATAATACGATGACGTCTTTACTTAAAAGATCAATAACCGATACTAAATCGATATTTTGACAATTTCACAACATTAATTAAAATGGTGAAATACATAATTGCTTCGTTTATCGGCGACGAATTTTTTGTGCACGTTTTTTTTAACAGGAAGCAGTGCGAGTTCGATTTGTAACAATTATTACTTTTTTATAATAATCGATAATATTTATTTGCATCGGATTGAAATATTAAAATTCTTTCGCTGCGTGGTTAACAATAGTTTCTTGAGTCCCCATTTAAGTCATATGACGACTAAAAAGACCAAGGGGTACAATTGACAATTTTGCCGAAATTGAGTTATATACAGTAATCGCTTTTATGTATTCTCATATATTTGGTGGCAAAAGGATATAATCAAATTTGGAACATGTGCCTCAATATATCATCAAATCACTCGACCTCTTCCTAATACATTTCGGTACATGTTCAACTTTGAGTGCTTTTATCTCGAAATCACTGCGAAGTCACTTGTACTCCTTGGGCTTTTCAATCGTCATGTACTCTCATACATTTGTAGGCAAAATGATATAATCAAATTTGGAACGTGCGCCTCAATATATCATCAAATCACTCGACCTCTTCCTAATAAATTTCGATAAACGCTCAACTTTGAGCACTCTTTTCTCAAAGTCACTTGTACTCCTTGGCCTTTTCAGTCATCATAAACTTTCATATATTTGGTGGAAAAAGGATACAATCGAATTCGAAACGTACATTGAGATATACATATCATCAAATCACTAGACCTCCTTTCGGTGAACGCTCAACTTTGAGCGCTCTTTTCTCGAAATCACTAGTACCCCTTGGCCTTTTCAGTCATCATATATGGACGAGGCACTGCTAAATCGTCAATTTTCATTCCCAGGTCCTTACAAATGCGGCACGATCGAAAACCTAACGAGGAAGAATGTCGCGCTTGCCGAGATTGGCCGGTCGATTTTAGTGTACATTTTATCACGTTCATCCCTTTTGTTTATGTCGGCTGTAAATCAACGTTACGCCGCTTTTTCGCAACGTATTGATGGCCCACTTTCCTCTGCGAACTTATGGCGACACTATCTCGCAAATCGACCCGATAAATACGCCCAAATGCGAATTGACATGATCGAGAAATCGCACTTTCGAATCAGACGTGAAAAACACTGCTGTTTCGTTCGAATGGAATTGTATAATTTTGAAAAAAACTGTGTCGTACGTTTAAGAAGGTGGCAGAACGTATTTGGCTTGAGGGAAAATGTTTGGAAGGATCTAGTTCTTTTGCGCTTATTGTAAATGGTTGTGTCTTTGTATGGTTAATTTCATGTATATAACTGTCAGATTCATTCAAATTAAGCATAATGGCAAAATTGTTTGATTCAAAATGTTGATATTGAAACAATAAAAAATAAGGTAAATGTCTAAAAATTTGTCAAGCCTTCCTAAAATTGAATAAATCAAGCAATCTTGCTTATTTTGAGTATTTTTCTCGTTATCAAAAAATTCATACACTTTCGCCTGACATTTAGAACAAAAAAACATGGTGGAATTTCTCAATTTATTCAATTTAAAGAGTATCTGATTAAATTATAATATATATACACAAAATAACTTGACGAACTTATATCCCTTTACTTTATCAAATCAAGAAATAAATAGTCAGCAGTTACGAGATAGCTAAATTTATTTAATTTTAAGAAAACTCACCAAAAACATATACATTGACGAGATTATAGACATTTAATTTACTACTAACTAGAATTTCGTTAACAATTCATCTATCGAATAATTTTCCACTCTAATTGTGAAATTATAGTCTAATAATTTCTAAATCATTAGATAGGTTTAACAATAATCCTCCTTAACGTGTTGCAATTTGTGAAAAATAGTGTTTATAAACTACTCCGCTAATCCCGAAGCGTATTATCTTTTTCTTTTTCGGAGGAAAAATGTATACGGGAAAAGTCAAACCATGACGAGGCTTTCTCCAGTGAAACTTTTAAACGCTACTATTTATTATGACGAGCGAGTTTAACGAGGAGAGCTCACCGCACAACAAAGTTGTATGTATAATCTGAAAGTGGTTGGTCACAGCTCTGATAAACTTTATTTTTTTACGCTAATACATTTTTCTTCATGATCGCTACATGGACCCTAGATGTAATATATCATCGTCTATTCTTAAAAAAAAATAGGAATTTTCACTAAAATAATCCGTTTTCTTAAACATTTTTTCATGTCTAGAAATATTTTTAGAAAATAATGAAACGTATAGTCAATAAACCTGATATTATACTATCATGATTGATATGCATGCATTGCGAGTTGAAGTTCACCTTGATTTCGTTTATACGATAGAATGATTATCGTTTACATAATGATTAAAATAATTACAACTACACTAGGTCACTCATAAATCACATGAAGTCAGTTGATGATAGACAATTTTTATATCGATATATTTTGAAATTTATCTAGGCATTTTCCATTACTTTGTGAAATGAAAATAAACAGAAATCTTTAAAAATAAATCATCTATCTTATCAAATTGTCATAACAAATGACAATTCATCATATTTATTTACTAAAATGTTTGTTTTCTTACATTGTAAATAAATAAAAAATTCAAATGATTGATACTAATCTATGTACATATGTACTTACACGTGCACTTTTTTTTACATCGTGTTCAAATTATAATGATATCATTATTGTTCTATTAATGTTTCTCCATCGTTATTTTTTCTATAAAACCACAAAAAGACAGTTTCATCACCAAAAACGAAACGAATTCCTCACCCGAAAGAATGAAAATTTATTCGGCGTCGGAGAAAATCGAAAAACTTCAACTTTAACCGCGTTTTCGCATTAATATTAGTGCGAAACTCGCGGAACAAAAGGGATATGCCTTTCGTAAATATTATGAATATTGTATGTGCTTTCTTGTTGCGAGTTCTGCTCGTCCTTTAACGATTGATAGTTGAAAGTTCTGGCGTCGAAAGTTTTAATATATTCATAACTATAGTTTCGCGATTTTCGATATTATGCGAAGCCGATGAGAAATCCGGTCGCGTTTCGTATTGCTGCCGAGACTGGAATCTTCGATTCGTAGACATTGTTATTATTTGACTGTTTAAAATAATTTTTAATATATTTAAGAGTTGATTTTGTATGAAAGTAGCGAATTTTTCGGATTCTGTAAGAATTTCAAGAAATAATTCAGTCTGAAAATCATAGATGACGCTTCACTTTCATGTGTTGTATGGGTAATCGTAAAAATGCTGAAAAACTGTGATTTTTCATATTTGCGTGTATCTTTGCTATGTGTTATATTAAAAGTAAAATCTTCTTTATTTTATTACCTCCATAATCGAATATTATCAAATTTCTTTATTAAATAGCTGAATATTGAGTTATGTTAGACGTCTTCATTTTAAAACCGTTTTATTCATTGCGTAGATTTCTTATTTCAAAGTGGAATATGTACTGGTCTGTGTTAAAACGAAGACTTACAATACTAATTGATATTTCAAATAAATTGAAATCAAATAATACGCTACATTTGTTTATCACAATTGACTTTTTTATCTATAATGCAGATAAAAATATACAACAATACAACAATCGTGTGTAGAATTTAATATATGTACATATAACACATGAAAATATATTACAAAATAAATTTTATAACTAACAATTACATCACAGATTTTACTATTTAGTTTTAATTTTTGGTTCAGTTCTAGATATCTGTTTAAATTGTCCTAAAATTAAATCTAATTGAGTAGTCATTTTCAATTCAGTTTTGAATTCTTCACACGTTTTTGTTAGCACTGGATATAATAAAGGCAAAACGGCATGATCAAAAGTAGGAAATAGATGATGAAGTCCATGATCACCGAAGTGTGTCAAAACTTTGAATAAAGATCCATTTATATCCACTCTGTCCATAACTGCATGTAATTGATGGACACCCCAATCTAGATCCTCTCTGTGATAAGATAAAAATATATAAATAAAACAATCCTATCTTTTAAATTTTTGCTATTATTTTGTTCACTGCATGAAGATATGAAAATATTCACCCATACACATGTGATATTTATTTTCGTATCAATTTCAAAAACTTTGCTGGATTCGAAAATTTTATAGAAAATGAAAAGCGCAAACATTGTTTTATATTAACTCGAAAACAAAATAATCTATATTGTATATTTTCTCTTAAGCAAATTTAATTATCCGTATTTTTTTCAACATCGCTTCCAAACATTTAAACGAATTCGGCGAAACTCTCAAGCGTACAAGTGTTTATTTTTGTTTATATGTTTAATTACAAACTCGCTCCGAAAAAGGGTTTCGAGTTGTTGAAATTATGCGAATTTATTAAGCGTTTCCGTACCGTAGGTGGAATTAAAACCGACTTGCAATTAACGAAGTTAAACGAATCGCGACGGCGATAATATAATAATTGAACCGAATTAAAAATTCTAAAAACATGACGAATTATCTCACCCAGGGTCGTCTCCATCGTGGAATATGTCAGGGTGATGATGAGCAGCGTTCAATCCTATGAAATGGAATAGGAAACTTTCCACGTGCCAGATGAACATCCATATCAATAATGTATTAAAGATGCTGCAACTTCCTAAAGTAAGCATTGCTAATGGAAGACTTAATGGTACCAAATCCTCATACTCGAAAGTTGCACCGTTTAAGTGGAAAATTGTCTTGATGAAACTATAGAAAAATATCTTGATTGGTTTTTGATTGGTGTAATAATAGTAGTGGTGAAATCAATTTTCGCGATGATTGTTATAAGACAAAATTACAGTTCTATTTATATGTTATAATATGAGGAAAAATATTGTTTTGCTTACTATAATATTATTTGCGCATCAGCTATAACCGTGTAGACGAATACAGCATAAATTCTCGGCCCATATTTGCTGAAAAGTGATTTCGTTTTTCTCGGCAGCCACATAAACATCGGTTCGAACACCGAAATTTCAAAATCTTGCAACGTATTTGTATACAAATGATGAGACAGAATATGAGTGACCCTCCAAACTCTACAACCGAAATTCAAAATGAAAATAAATACATAAACAATTCAACCAACAATGAAAAATTCATCGAAATATCACCTAGTCGGCGCAAAATTAAAATTGTAAAAGTACATCCTCCAATTGTCCTTCTGGTGGGTGAAATTGTGGGCACATATCACAGTCCAAGTCATGAAAGTTGCACACATTATGCACAATATAATTCTAGCCCAAAGTGCATCCACTTTACATGCTGCTATTCCACAAACGAACATAGCCAGCCCAAGTCCTTCGATTATTCTCTTCGAACGTTGGGGCAGGTCCTTGGGGAAATTCTTCATCTCTTCCCTGACTCTTCGTTTGAGAGTTTTGTAGAAGCCGTTCTCTTCGAAGGTGAACGGAGAATTTCTTTTCGTCTTTGCGTCTCTCACGTAAAACTTTTTCAATAAATTTTCAGGGCCTAGGACGATGTGGTGAGACTCGAAGGCTTCTGTTATATCCGTTCCCTAAAATTATTCCAGATTTAAAATGAAATTAAAATTTTGTTTCGTAACTCCATAGATTTGAATCAATCAACTTTCTTGTATCAATTTCGATTCATTTTCAGTTTTCTTATTAAGAATTACACACAATTTCTATTAAATATACTTGAAATGCTTCAAAATCTTACCTTCGTTAATCTCAGCCATGATTCTCCTCCAGGATGTCTCTTGATGAAATCAGTAAAATCATACAATTTATCATGTATCCTCCATAAACCTTCAGCTCCATCGTCTATCGTTTTTCCTTTCAACCATAACTCAGGTGACTTTAACGGTTCATCTCTTAAAGAAGGATAAACTAAATCTGGAAAACTAACTTGACGACTCTGTTCCGAATTTGGAGGCATCTATCTACTTTTTTGCACAGAAAACAATTAAATTTGCATATAATATTTAAACAAATAAAATTTTCAATGTATTTACATTTGATAAGAGACAGTTCACACACGATACGACTTTGTTTGCCAATAATCGAATCAGTACTGTCAACAGTGTCGGAATTATCAGTAGCACAACGTTCTATAATGACGTTTCGAATCAAAAGAATATAAAGTGAGTTAAAAAAGGATACAAACAAGTATCTCGACCGACTCGTTTTTCAACAACTGCTCAAAAGTATAGGTAACTCGATTTAAATGAAGGTTACGCATATAAGTAGATATATAAAAATCATCGATGCGTGTTATATTATTTTTTGTGTTTTTGTATCATGTTTTAATTCTATTATAAATATGGCCTATTTATGGTTCTTATCAGAATCACACAAACTGTTGAATATATTTCACACATTCGCTCGGTTCAAATGTCAACGCATTATTTAACATTCAACTTCGGCGTGATTGTTCATTCGAAGCATTTAATGGATCTTGTGATTTCTTAAAAACCTTCGTCAATGTTTTCTGAGAAAAAGAAGTTATTTTAGATTAATTGTGCTCGTTAAGCAACTCACGATGTATAAATATATAAATTTATAATGTGTTTGTGTTTTAAATTTATTACAAAGACATCAGTTGATATTTTTTTTCAAAATTTTATTTGATTGCAGTTAGCAAAAAAATATAAATTGAATGTCATTAAAATATCAGAATTATTTTGAAAGAAATGAGTGGCCTTGAACATTAATGCAAATAGATAATATACATAGTAAAAAGTGTATTAGAAAATAATTTGAACTTAACGAAAATTCAAATAATTCTTCAAAAGATAGTTCAAGGTACGTTTTGAAAATTGCTAATTATTTTTTCCTGAAATTTGATCTTTAACCTTTCTCCATTTTTCAAAATAAGTCAATTGAGTTTAAATGCTTCTTTATTTGCATATCCATTAGTATAAGATTGTCTAACTCACATAATTTATAATTAAATTGTATAATAGATGCATGACAAATATACAAAATATAATTAAGAAAATTTAAATATGTATATCTATTTATAAACATTTTTCCTTAAAAATGTCATATTATTCAAAAAAAATATTTAAGCAAACTTAAATCATCAAACAGATCAAAGAAATTCCATAAACACTTCTCAACCTGTTTTAAATAAATAATTATCACTTTATACGCATTACGAGATCGGTTTGATAAAACTAAATAGTTTTTTCACTAAGACAAAGGTAAAGACATGGATTTTTTTACGACAGATTAACTTCACAAGGAAAAATAGCACTAATACAATTGGAAAAAGATTTTCCCTATATCGATAATCATGCTCTAACATCACTGTTCAAACAAGTCACCAAATATATTTACATAATATATTTTATATTAGAAAACTGACAATATTTACTGATCTCACGAACAATGACGCAATGACGATTAATATCAATCGATTAATTTTTCATTGAAATCTTTCGGCTTCGTTTTCGCCAATTGTCTATAATAACCCAAAAACATATCCAGTTGATTCGTCATACGAATTTTTGTCTTGAACCGTTCACAAGTCTTTGCAAACACCGGGTGCAACTTAGAAAGTACAGAGTGGTCCAAAGTTGGAAACAAATGATGAAGAGTGTGTTCACCAAAATGCGTCACAATCATGAAAAAAGAGTTGTTCACTTCAATTCTATCGGCGACAGAATCGATTTGCATAAGTCCCCAATCTCTATCGGATCTATAGGATCATCGAAAAAATCATATTAAAATCGTACAAGTAGAGAAAAACGTTAGTGGAATCAAACCTTGGTATATCTCCATCGTGGAAAATCTCAGGGTGGTGATGAGCAGCATGCAAATTAATCACTCCAAAAAGTACACTAGCGATGTGCCAAATTATAACCCAAGTGATCAAAACTTCTTTCAAATCGCTTTTACCAAAAGCATACATTACGATTGGTAATATAAGCGGTGAAAAATCGTCGAATTCGAGTCGTGATATTTTTTTGTATCGCCAAAAATCGGTAAATCTGCAATAATGAATTAACAAAAAATATTTTTCCACTAAAATATGTGTGTCACGAATATGAGTATGTCTGAACTAACTTTTTTATCAATTGAGAGTCCGACATGAAAAAGTATATTACAATGGCATAAACTCTAGGAGCGTATCTCAAATATAAACTCTTCTTTTTCCTAGGCATCCATACGAAAAACGGTTCTAACAAACTCATTTCCAAATCTAATAAAGTGTTTGTGTACAAATGGTGAGATAATGCATGGATAACTCTCCACTCTCTAAAATCATTAAAAAAACGAATCTTTTTAAAAATTGAGGCTCAATTTAACTATTATTTTGCATTGTCAATATTCAGAAAAAAAATAAATACTTCTCACCTTACTGGTATGAAATTCAATCCAACTAAATACATCCTCCAATTATCTTTCCTGTGCATGAAATTATGAGCACAATTCACAGTCCAGACCAAACAAAATGCACAAAATATACAAAATAAGCCTTTAATTAGAATATACGAAGTCGAACAAGATGCCACAGCGAAAACTAAAGTAGCCAAAAATAATCCTTCTATTGTTGTATGGGTCCTCTTTTCCAAATCTTCAGATGATATCGATTTCAATTCTTCTCTGACATGAGATTTGAGAGTTCTATAAAATCCGTCTTCTTTAAATGTAAAAGGAGAATTTCTCGGACTGGATGCTTTTTTTACAAAAAACTTTTTCAGCATATTTTCAGGCAGTGTAGATATGTGATGAGATTCAAACGCTTCCGTTATATCCGTTCCCTATGATTGTAAAATACATTAAGCAATATTTCAAAATAATTTACAGAATATACAATACACTCACTTTCGTCATAGTCAACCAACTTTCTCCTCCCGGATGTCTTTTAACGAAATCGCTAAAATCGTACAAACTATCATGTATTCTCCATAACCCTTCTGCACCATCGTCCATGGTTTTTCCCAATATCCATTCGTCTGTAGTTGGCAAGTTTCCTTTCCTAAACGAAGGATAGGTAATTTCCGGAAAACTGGAGCCGTCCTCCAACAGTTTCCTCAAATTGAATGCCATGTTCTCTTTTACTTTCCGAGTTTCACTAAAAGACCATAATCGTCAAGGTCTATGAGTAAAGACGATGTAATCACGTCGGTTCTATTGACGAACTGATGGTTGAAAATGGAGAACGGTTATTTTTATGGAAATTTGGATGCTTCTAATTATTTTCACGTTTTCCTCGACTTAAGCATTGGCTTGTTTGTCGATTTATTTTTATTCTTTAGTTAATCAATTATTATTTTTTTCAACATTTGATTGTCGTATGAATAAAAAAATAACAATGTATGTTTATGACTGATTAATTTTCTTTATATTCATACAAATGATACATACAAATGCATATAGTTTTTGTATACAACGATTTTCGAAGTGTATTGGTTGCTAAAAAATAAATTCATTATTCATATCAATTATCGAATTACATATAATGAATTATCGTATATTTCAAATGAACTACAATTGAAAAAAAGTACATAGATATATCAAACCAACATTAAAAAAAACGTTTAACAATAATATTCAATATTTTAAACTGCTTCACTTCCTTCTAAATTGGTCAAAAGGTAGTCTTTCGTCTTTTGGACACTTGATAATACGACAACTTATTGTTAGATTATAAAACCATCAACTCTATAAAAAAAGGATATCGAACCGATAAGCTAATATTATACAATAATAGTTCAATCTTTTTATTTTTCAAAAACACTCAAGTTAGTTAACTTGCGTTTTTTATAGTTTGATGCTATGAATTCGCGAACTCATCAACTGTCAAACTCCACAGAAAAGAAAACAACACAAACTCTTTTCGAGTGTTTTCATTTATACAGAGTTTCGTTGTTTTATCTTTTTAGTTTTTCCAGTATTTTCATTTCGGCCCTAAAAGACCTATCCCTCAATATTTAAACGTATTTATATTTTTATTTAGCCTGAAATAAATCTGGCATTCAGTAATGCGTGACTGCGAAAAATTTGTCACGAACGACCATCACTTTTTTGACGCTCGTGTCCATTGTCCTTTTCGCTGAATTCGCAGCCCACCTGCTAACCGCCGATGAAATACTGCCATAACATAACTCCACAACGAAACGATTTTCGTTTTATTTATAATTCATCCGACCGACGACACGGAATGATTAATGCCACCGCACTTTTCGCCGTTGCCACAAAACGTATACAATTACGTTAAAAATATTTTTTTTACGTGAGTATCGGTGTGCATATTTGGGTTTTTTAATTTCTGCGAGTGTGCGTTATTTGGAAACGCGCGTATTGTGTTTGCCGCCGAACGAATGTTTGTCGATTTAAAAATGATGGCTCTATATAGAAATTTTGAGTTGTGTGTTTGTTCATGTTGCATTCGTGTTTGGTTTCAATACGTGTCTTTTGTGAGTGTTTTCTGTATAATTTTCATTTTTTTAACAGTATTACGTTTTCAGATGATAAGAAAAGGTTTTTTTTTTTGAGATGGACATTAACCAGGAAAATGACGATACAGAATAGATGAAAAGCTTTTTTTACTATTAATGTTTTTAGTTCTTTGAATCTATTAAAAGTGTGACACAAAAACGAGCTAAAGTCAAATACTAACGATATGTTTTCCTTATAAATCACTTCGAACATTTTCGATCGAACACATTACACAATACTCAATAATGATCTTATATTATACAATAAAGGCAGAAACACACCGGCTGAGACGTCATAAAAGAAAAAAAGAGAATAAACCCATTCAATTTTATGTATGCGTGTAATTCCGTCGCATTCGCACACAAAGAATTGAATCTTCATCTCTTTCTTTTAACATCTCAGCCGATGTTTTCGCCTTAAATCAAAATAATGAAACCAAAAAATAAAACTTCATTAATGAAAATTTATTTGCAACCGCAAAAATGAAAAATAGCTAAATTTAACATCTTAAATCAAATACTTTACATTCTCACATTTAATAGGGATAAGAATTGGCCGGGCAGTCACATTTTGGAATACATCTGTTTTGACAATCTCTCACATAACCTGCAATGCACATACATCCAGGTCTTGTGTCTGTGCATCTGTTTGGCTTATTCATATTTGTGCAGGTTTCAGCTTCCACTGGACTTGTCAAGCTGTAAACTTCGTTAGGACCGCATGCTGAAAAATTCAATTTTTCATGAAATTTTAAGAAAAAATATGAATCAATCGATTTAATAATATAAAAATTTTATTTACGGCAACTGGTGGGATTTATGCATATTCCACCATTTCTGAAAAATCCATCTTTACAACGGCATTCGGTTACTGGACTGCATCCTGATGGGATTGGGTTTTCGCAAGTTCTTTCAGCGTACATGCTGAATACGTATTCTTCATTTGGATCGCTGCATTTTGCGGCTGTTGTAAATTTAAATTTATTAATCATCGATCGTTTTGTGTGAATCATATTTAAAGGAAAACTAACGGCAATCGCATGGAGGGATGCATTTTCCGTTGTATCTAACGAAACCGTCCTTGCAACGGCATTCGTTGACCGGAGAACAAGGTGCTGGGTTTTGGTCGTCGCAAGTCTTTTCTCCTTTCATTGCCAAAATGTATTCTTCGTTTTCATTCGAGCAAATGACGGCTATCAAATAAATAATTATATAAACATATATTTCATGATCGAAAAACTAGGGTATGGGAGACTTGAGACATTTGGATCATTTGAAATTGCAAAAATATGTACATTATTTTCATTCAGCAGCAATTAAATTTTTCAGATTTTGATCCAAGTATTCTCAGTTTCCCTTTACATGTGTGATATTTTTTCAGATTGGTTCGACTGTTTTTGTATTTCTGTTGAAACAAACTTACGACATGAAGTTGATAAGATGCACAATCCATTATATCTAGCGAATCCATTTTTACAACGACACTCTTTTATGTATCCGGGTAACGTTTTCGGAATTGGTTCAGCACATGTCGGTTCGCTAAGATTCGTCAAGACGTATTCTTCGAACTGATTGCTACACACGACGGCTACGAAATTATACATTTCACAAATTATATAGCAATCTTCGATATATTTTCAACATCGAAAGCGATTTCAACATAATTCATTCATTTATTAGGGAATTAATCACGATTTTTTTAGTGCGCAGCGAACATTCAAGTTAATACGATTAGTGTCACGAAAGCTTGTTTATTTATTACAATTCGACTTGTGTTTGATTCTTATGAGACTGAACTTACGGCAATCGGATGCCAAAACACATTTTCCGTTATCTCTGAAATAACCGTCTTTGCACCGACATTGCTGAACTGCAGATTCCATTAGTCTCTTCACTGGATCTTCACATGTGGGTTCGGTTACCATCGTATTAATATATTCTTCGAATGGATCGCTACAGACAACGGCTATAAAATCGAAATATAAACTCCTCGTAATCAAATTCGATAATATTGGATATCTAATCATCATCAGATCGATAAGATTTTTTTTGTCTATGAGACATTTCATGTACTTTTCTTCCGGTTCCGTTTTGTTTTTTTTTTTTTTTAAGGGAAATATTCGTGAAATACTTACGGCAATAAATTGGTAAAATGCATTTTCCTCCTTCTCTGAAATATCCTGTTTTACATCTGCATTCTTTTACAGCTACAGTCATTGTTGATGGCACCGGTTGTGAACATGTAGGTTCGCTCAAATAAGTCAAAACGTATTCTTCCAACATCGGATCGGGACATTTCACAGCTTCATTACAAAAAATAATAATTAATCGATAATTTTAACATACATATATTAATATATGATAGTTTCATTTAACTTACGACAATCAGCCGGCGAGATGCATACTCCTCCCGATTTAACATATCCACTCTTACATCTGCATTCTTTGATGGGTGCAATTGCAACAGGATTTGGTTCGTCACACGATGGTTCACTGTACATAGACAACACATATTCCGCATTTGGATCCGAGCATTTAACAGCTGTTTAACATAAATGAATTATCTGTTATTTACCCTAAAACAATATTTTCGATCGAAGAAATCCATTAATCACTCACGGCAATCGCCGGCCAAAATACATTTGCCGCCTTCTCTCACATAGTTGGGTTTGCATCTGCACTCTTGAGTTGGAATGATGCTTTTTGGAATTTTTTCAGAACATGTAGGTTCGCTGAACATGCATGTGACATGTTCTTCGTTTGGATCGGTGCAAATAACAGCTGATGAAAAATATTAGTTAGAATTGAAATTGGTTGATATTTATCTAATTCATATTAAAATTGAACTTACGACAAAAGTTAGGCATGATGCATGTTCCATTATCTCTCACGTATCCATTTTTGCAACGACACTCTTGTACTGTGACAATCAATCTTGGAATTGTCTCGGTACATGTTGGTTCACTGTATTGACAGACTACGTATTCTTCGTTGGCATCTTTGCAAATGACAGCTGCAATATTATTCAACAATAAAACATTTTTTCTTTAATGATGAGAGTAATTAATTTAAATAAAAACATACGGCATTCACTCTGAAGGATACATTTTCCTTCGTGTCTCACTCGTCCGGTTTCGCAACGACATTCTTTAACAGGTATAATGGTTCTAACAACATTGTCATTGCAAGTTGGTTCATTGAATAGTGCAAGAACGTATTCTTGATATTCGCCACATACTGGAGCTGTAAATCGTGACTTCATAATGATAACCCCTTCTAAATGTGTTTTAATAATTATAGATTAATTAAAAATACTTACGACAATCACTGGGTGGAATACAAGCACCATTATCTCTTACGAATCCTGCTCTACACCTACAACCCGTGACTTGAGTGTCAACTTTGGGTGTTGGATCTGCACAAGTTCCTTCGCTCAGATTTGTCGTCATGAATTCTTCGTTGGCTTTTTCACATGCTAAATATTCAAAAATATATATGAATATTTTGTATGGAAAAAGAAAATTATCATTTATAACTTACGGCAGAGCATAGGCAAAATGCATCTTCCACTGTCTCTCAAAAATCCTTCTCTGCAGCGGCATTCTTTAGTCGGAGTAATCGGAACTGAAATTGGATTACTGCAGCTTGGTTCACTCTTCGATACTAAAATATATTCCTCCATCGGATCCGGGCATATAACAGCTAAATTAATACAAATCAATCGTTACGTCCTTATATGAAAAAATATTATAAACGAGTAATAAATTGAATGATTACGGCAACTCGATGGAAGTACGCATCTTACACCATCTCTCAAATAGCCAGGCTTGCAACGACATTGTTTCACTGGAGAAATCGATCTCTGTACCTTATCTGTACAAGACATTTCACTGAATAAGGCAGTGACATATTCTTCATTTGGATCCGGACATATCACGGCTGAAAATGAACATTTCCCTCACATTCATGTTTCTGGTATACAAGTGACTTCGAACTATGTATTTCACATTTTGAAGATTCAAATTTACTCACGGCAGTCATCTGGTGAAATACATCTTCCATTTTCTCTCAAAAATCCTCCT
The DNA here is from genome assembly GCA_024721215.1 of Cheumatopsyche charites. Lineage (NCBI taxonomy): Eukaryota > Metazoa > Arthropoda > Insecta > Trichoptera > Hydropsychidae > Cheumatopsyche > Cheumatopsyche charites. The sequence goes on from CM045577.1 coordinate 11,644,006, forward strand.
TTACATTGGCATCCAGTGAATGGTTCGATTCCTTTGGGAATCCTATCAGCGCACGATGCTTCGCTAATTGTTGAACCAATCACGTAAAATTCGTTTGCATCGCTGCACGCTACAAAATAAAATTCACATAAAATTAAGAAATCAAATCGTGTATTAAGAAAAACTTACGGCAAGTAATAGGCAAAATGCATCTTCCATTATTTCTCACATATCCTTGAATACATCTGCATTGTTGAACAGAAGCAACTGGGGTTGGATTTGGTTTTTCGCATGTAGGTTCGCTCATTGTTGCTGTTACGTATTCTTCGAACATTCCAGTGCATTTAGCGGCTGTAAAATTTAAATTTAATTTTCACTGATGCCTAAATTACTATATTATAGTTTTTATACAAAAAAATCAACTTACGACAATTGCAAGGTAAAATACAACGTCCATTGTATCTGACCCATCCACTTCTACAGCGGCATTCTTGAATTGCGGCAATTGGTTTTGGATTTGGATCATCGCAGCTCGGTTCGCTGAATTTGGCCAAAATATATTCTTCGTTTACGTCTTTGCATTTGACAGCTTTAAACAATCAACACATTTTTATCGAAAAATTCGTATAATGAGTGAAGAAATCTTAATTAGCTAAAACATACGACAAGCTGTGGGCTGGACGCAAATTCCCTTGTATCTGACAAATCCACTCTTACATCTGCATTCTTTAACTGGTGTGCAAGCCAAAGGATTGGGATTGTCACAAGTCGGTTCTCCAGTCTTGGCCAAAACGTATTCTTCATTTGGATCTTTGCATTTCACGGCTGAAAATAATCGATATTATTATACGATACGTCTCTTCTATTTCGATAATCGATATATTTTATAAAAATCAAACTCACGACAGTCACAAGGCTTGATACAAGCACCGTTGTATCTAACAAAACCATCTTTACATCTGCATTCGCTTACTGGAGCGCAAGGCTTTGGAGTTGGAGCATCACATGTGGGTTCTCCAAACTTGGCCAAAATGAAAACTTCATTTGGATCCTTGCACTTGGCGGCTACAATTATTTAATATTATATAGAAAAATACCAAAAATAATAAAAATTATCAATTATAACTTACGACAATCGCATGATTTGATGCACTTTCCATTGTGTCTCACGAATCCTTTCTTGCATCTACATTCGCTCACAGGTGCACATTGTTTTGGTGCTGGATTGTCGCAAGTCGGTTCTCCTGTCTTCGCCAAAATGAATTCCTCGTTAGGGTCTTTGCACTTAGGAGGAGGTCCTGAAAATTGTTTTCGTAATATCGCACACTAAAATTGTGTAAAAAGCTATAGTTTACCTTTGCAAGGCAGGACGGTGGCAGCCACGCTGTGTGCCACGATTAAAAATAAGGCCAGATGCAAGAACCTGGTCATCTTGCTTGGTGGAGATGTTAAATTGCTGGTGCCGAAAAGACTGGTTGCACCAAATACAAAAACTCAAACTAAGGCATACATTCTCATCGTGATTACTCTTTTATATGTTATTGAAATGTAATAAATCAATCTGCCTCAAAGCGCAAAACATCTGTTATATTATTGACAATTTTTCATCAAACACAGACACAAGCGTCACAATTTAATTGACATGTTATCATAAGAAAGGTAACTGGAAAAAATGCATTTTTTCACATTAAATTAACTTTTGTGTTGACTAAGTTTTTTTTTCTTAATTAAGTAATTGGATGAAAAAAATGTAAACACATAGAATGATACGTATACTAATAAATAAAATAAAAATCAAGTATATTTCCTTCGTGCATTTATTTTACAGGTATAATATAATCCAAATATTTTTCGATCCATTATTCAATGTATCAATTCTTTAAAATTGATTTGCACATATTAATATTCAATTACAGCTACCTGAAATGATTTTAAAAAATCACACAAAAAATATTTCTCTTTGCTTGCTTAATTTTTTATTTCTTCAAATAATTCTTCTTCAAATTATGTTATGGAAGATTTAAAAATTTTACAGTTTTTGATTATTTGAGACTTTATTTACATAAAAATTCAAATATCCAATATTGTCATATAAATATTATTTATACTCCGATAAATAGTAATAGTTGAGATATGAAATAATATTACATAATAAAAATTACATTCGATTACAGCATTTTGATGTAATATGTTCTTGTCACAGTAATAATTATTTACTTACCCATAAATTACATTTGTAAAATATTTCTTGAGAAATTGTCAAGAAACACATCATATTCACATATCAATATAAGTTTACTTAACTGCCACATATGACATATGACAGTTAACCAAATTGTGATGAATTGCTGTTTAAATGTCATTATATTTTCAATAATATTTTCTTGCATGTCGAAGTGCAGTAAATCAATAAACAAAAATTTCCTTTTTTTTGAAGATTTTGAGATTATATCATGAAATGTTAATTAAGCATTTGTTTTAGAACTACATACAAAGAATAAAACTTTGCTACTATTCCAAATTTGCTCTCTGTTCCCAAACAAATTGTGAAGCATTAAGACATAATTCGAACATACTGAATAGAACAACATGTTTTTTCAAAGCAATAAATTTTCTTTTATGTAAGCTGATTAAATATGTACGTTTTTCAAATATGTACTCTATAAATTAAATATTGGACAACATTCTGAAATAAATATCACTTTTTCAATGGTAACAAGAGTATAAATGTTCCGAAAAAGTTATGTATTTACTTAAGGCATCTTAAATTTTGTACTGTTATATACTTTAAAACTTTTGACCGATTTTGATTAATATTCATATTATAACTATTAACTTACATAATAAACGCAAATCAATTGTGATACCTTTATTATATTATATTCAATATTTCATCCCTATATGAATGACTGAAAATGTGATAAACATACATACTTGTACTATTTTTTTCAAACAGGATTGTTCTTCATTAGTTTTTCATTTTTTAATATAATGAAAATAAGAAATTTGAATATCAATATTTTACAAAAAAAAATATATAAATAATTCAAAATTTCAACTTTATCTATCGATCTTTTGTTATTTTTTATGAAAAAAAGTCATATTTTTAAATTAAATATGAATAATCCAACATTCGCTCCAATATCCAATATCATTATTCGTTCAATAAAATTTCATCTAATAAATTCACATTAAAAATTCTTGTTTAATTAATAGACAAAAATGAATTCACAGGTAACCACACTCTAAAACTGATTCGAAAGTACTGAAATGAAAATATCAATTTGAAACAAGCAATTAAATAGATAATTTCGGTATGTATATTAAATATTTATTTTCGATCGAGTTAGCTTATCATTGAATGTCATCTGCATCACCAGACCAATAAATTCGTTTATTACACCTGAATAACCAATCATCGTCTATATTTAAAAATTCAAACGTAGTCTAACGTCTAATACTTATAAAAATGCTCAACTTATGTTTTATATAATCTGGTCGGTTCGATTCGTGGCCTAAATTCAGTTTTACATTTGCTTTAATCAACATTTAACATAAATGTGAAAAATAATGATGAAAGAACCACTATTTAGGGCCTGGCTTTTCATTCTTTGAAAAATTCAAATGGGAAAATTTTAAATTCATTTATTTTTACTATTCATCTGAAGTATATATAATATTTCAATAATTTCCAAAGTAACAAATTCAAAAAAATATATTTTATCCTTTTGCCAAATGTTCAGGTTTATTTCATTATTATTCTGGTCATTTTTTGGGTAATACATAAATGTTTTTACTAGTTCAATTTTTCAATAATATTGTGTTACTTTTTATTATTATTACTAATATTAAGGATTTTCGTTTTTATTATTAATCAACTGCATATATGTCGTACTTTTTATCATTGACTTATTGATTTCTATATTTATCTATTCGTTATTATATTTATATGATTTAATCTAATATATTTATTGTTTCAGTTTACATTTGGATCATATTTTATTAATAAAAAAAATATATGCAAAAAATAAATGAAATAAATTCAAAACTATTTATTTAATTTTACAATCTTCAAAATCAAAATTGACAAAATATGAATTATAAATCAGTGAAAGTAATTAATTCTTCAAACTATTCTCTTATCAATCATCTCGAATCATAATTTTTCAGCACATACATCTCTTGATGCATTTATTATCGCAATTCCTGACATATCCAGGCTTGCACATGCATCCTGGTCTGCAGCCCTTCTTGCAAGGCGGTCCTTGGTTGTCGCAAGTTTCTTGGATCAACGGAGCACAATCGCTGTAAATCTCGTTGTCTCCGCATGCTGAAAAATTCCATTAATCATTCTTAAAATGTCTCATACGATAATCAATTAAATTAACTACAAATACGTACGACATTCTGACGGTTTGATGCATGCTCCGTTGTGTCTCACGAAACCCTCGATGCATCTGCATTCTTTGACTGGACGACAAGGAGCCGGAGTTGGATCACCGCAAGTTCTTTCCCCTGTTATGGCTGTGACGAATTCTTCATTGGGGTCTTTGCATACGGAAGCTGAAAAAATAACTTTTTAATATTTTTCTAAATGATTTAGCTTATTTTTTTAGAAAAATACTCACGACAGTCGCATGGTTTTATGCATTTGTTTTCGTGTCGTACGAATCCAGGCAAGCAACGACAAGCTTTGACATAGCGACAACTTACACTTGGACTGTCGCAAGTGGGATCTGTCAATTTGGTTCCAACGAATTTTTCGTTTGGACCAGGGCATTTTGGAGCTGAAATCGATAATTCATTCTTTTCAATACCGATTATTAATGGAGAAATGTTTGTATCCTTTAGTGGAAACTTACGGCAATCGCAATCCTTGATACAAATTCCGTTGTGTCTTACATATCCATCAATGCAGCGACACTCACTTACTGGAGTACAAAGTGGTGGATCATCTTCGTCGCATGTTTTTTCTGCAACGTTGGTGTTTACTATATATTTTTCATATTGTCCTGTGCATTTGGGTGCTGTAAACGATTTTTATATTTTTCATACATTTTTTTTCGTAAATCCGAAGTAATTCTTGTAGAAATAAGAATAACTCACGGCAATCGCAACTCTTAATGCATTTTCCTTCGTGTCTCACCAATCCCCATTTACAACGACATACTAGAGTTACTTTTTCGAGATCTGGAGCTCTTCCGTTGCATGTGAGTTCTCCTCTTCTCGTACGAACCAACTCTTCGTCTTTTGAACATGGTGATGCTATAATCAAAATTTTCAAATTAGATTCACTACAAACTGAAAGCATACAAATTCTAATACCATAGACAGGTACTACTTACGGCAGTCGCATGCTCTGATACATTTTCCTTCGTGTCTCACATAACCTTCCACACATCTGCATTCAGTGACTTGGTCAATAGGCGATGGTATCAAATTAGCGCATGTCCGTTCACTTTCAGTTGTAGTAATATATTCCTCGAAATCAAGTAAACATTTTGGTGCTGCAATTTTCCATCAAATTGAAAAAAAGTGTTGATCAATTTGGATCTTATAACATTCACGTTAAACTTACGACAATCGCATGAATCTATGCATTTTCCTTCGTGTCTTACAAATCCTCTTCTGCATCGACATGCTGTTACTTCGTCAGAAAGTTCTGGACCATCACCATCACATGTCGCATCTCCGAACTTTGTCGTGACGTAAATTTCATTAGGATCTGTACACTTGGGTGCTGTAATTTTTAATTTTTTTTAATATATTAAGGTAGCAAAAAATATAGTTTCCAATTGCCTCAATGTTACTTACGACATTCGCATTTTTTGATACATTTTCCTTCATGTTTCACATATCCTAAAATACATCTGCATGCCTCTTGAAGACTGATCGGTGCTGGATTGGAATTGTCACATGTTTCTTGTTCGTATTTGGTCCACCTATATTCTTCGAATGGATCAGAACATTTGGGAGCTGAAAAATATCTCAATATTAATAACAAATCAAATTTAAACACTTTCTATTCGAAAAACACTTACGACAATCGCAAAGTTTTATGCATTTTCCTTCATGTCTTACGTATCCTCTTCTACATCTGCACGCTTTCACTTTTTCACAAAGTGGTGGTTTTTTTCCATCGCATGTCTCATCTTCTCTCGTGGTCCAGATGTACACTTCGTTCGGATTTTGACATTTGGGTGCTGTAATAATACACCAAATGATTTTTTTTTTTCAATAGAATTTGTCAAGATCTTACATTTGATTAATCACTCACGACAATCGCAGGATTTGATACATTTTCCTTCGTGTCTCACATATCCCCGTTCGCATCTGCATGCATACTTAGGTTCGCAATTGACTGCTGATGGACCATCACATGTCGCATCTTCCAGTTCGGTGTAAACATATTCTTCGTTGTCGCCTTTGCATTTGGGTGCTGAAAATTGATTTTTTTTTGCATTTGATTTCAAGTATAATTTCGGAAAACATTTTGATTTTTTTTCACTTACGACAATCGCATTCTCTGATACATATTCCTTCGTGCCTCACATAACCGTCCTCACATCGGCATTCCGTTACAGGAGTACAAGGATCTGGTTCGCGAATGTCGCATGTTTTTTCACCTAAGGTTGTCGTGATATAAACTTCATGCAGCCCAGTACATTTAGGTGCTGTAATAACATTAAAAAATTAACAATTTATAATCACCAATTTTATTTGAAAATCTATAAGAAGGCAAATACTTACGACAATCGCATCTTCTGATACATTTTCCATTGTGTCTCACGTATCCTTGAACACATCGACATTCCTCTACAGGGGAACAAGGATCAGGTTCACGCCTATCACAAGTTTCTTCGCCGAATACAGCCTGCACGAATTCTTCATTCTCGGGACATTTGGATGCTGACAAATCGAAAAAAAAATCGATGAAATCTTCGCTTATTTATACATATATATTTATATTGTCGAAACTGTAATTTCACACTTACGACAATCGCATTTTCTTATACAAACTCCATTGTGTCTCACGTATCCTCGTCGACATCTGCAATAGTAATCTGCATTGCACGTAACTGCAGCTGCTTCGTCGCATGTCTCATCTTCAAATTTCGTGTATATGCGAATTTCATTAGCTCCAGTACATTGGGGTGCTGAAAAATAAAGATTTTTCATATAAAAATGCGCATGTTTATTCAAACCGATAGGCTGTCTATAGACTAATTTAATAATCCATAATAAAAAAGTAAAAACTGATTGATCGTATACGACGTGGAGTTTCCACGTCATTACAATTTTCAATCATTCATGAATTTTCATTCCTGAATCGGGACTGAATATACAACTATACTCACGACATTCAGTTTTTCTTATACACACTCCATTGTGTCTTACGAATCCTGAAATACATCGACATTCCCTGACTGGTAAACATGGACGTGGTTTCTGTCCATCGCAGGTTTCTTCTCCTTCCCTAGCTAAGACATATTCTTCGTTAGCACCTGGACACCTGTTTGCTGAAATAGAATACATATAAATCAAACGATATTTCAGCTGAAATTATGACAGGTTTTTTTTTCAGTTTACTTACGACATTCGCATTTGGTGATGCATTTTCCATCGTGTCTCACAAATCCTTTCTTACACCTGCATGCATATACAGGTGTGCAAGATTTGCGACTTGGTTCATCACAAGTGCCTTCTTCGTAAGCGTGAAGAGCATATTCTTCGTTGGGATCTGCACATTTTTTTTCTGTGGATTTTAATTTTATTTTCGATTAAAAATAATTAAAAACTACACGGAAAATATACCAATATACGTTTTTTTCGTTTGTTAATTTATCTAAAATTATTTTTTTGCTATTTAGTTGTAATGCGTAAATACGTCATATTCAAAATGAATTATCGATATGTATGCGGCATCTATGCTCGATGTTCGATATGAATAATTGACGCAAATAAGGTTGTTTTTCATGTTAAATAAAAGAACATATGTAGTTTCTACTGATTTAGAAATATTGATAAAATATTCTAAAAAACTGAAAATTCAATGAATTTTCAAGAATCATATAAAAAAAAGTCGAGATACCCTAAATAATATTTAATCGAATACTTTTCTCACAATTAATTCCTATTTTCCAATAAATTTTCCAAATCTGTATCTTACCAGTCGAATCTGCTCAAAGCTGTAAAAATATGTTCATTAGGTACCGCAATGAAAAAAAAATTGTAGATCCAGAAACATATACATATATATATACCTTCTAATATTTCTAGCCTTGCACAAGACATAAAATTATTCTAACTATATAGTTTTCAATAAAATTCAGGACATATGTACATATGATATATTTATTTTTGCAGAACGTGTAATTAGAAACCGATTTCGTCCCGGAAAATTCAGGACAAATGTTAATCCAACATAAAATATCATTTCAGTTCATTTTTTTCAATATTCCGATGTCAGTGATCAAATATAATCTATACAATGATCATTCATTTTCCAATGATACCCCGACAATTGCGCGCGCCAATAATTGCGCACACTGACAATTGTGCGGAATATGAATAAAAATTTCCAATAATCTAATAATATTATACTATACTGCAAATAATACCTTCACAACCACAATCTGGCTTTTTAGTCGTCGGCTTGCAAGTCGTCACTGGCTTAGCAGTTGTAGCTGGCTTAGTTGTGACTGGTTTAGGAGTCGTGCCTGGCTTGCAAGTTGTTTTGACAGTAACTGGCTTAGTTGTGGGTGGCTTAGTTGTAGCTGGCTTAGCAGTTGTGGTTGTTTTAGCACATCCCATATCAGGTGGATACGCGATGCTTGTAGCTGACACGTATCCAGCCAACGCTAAAAACGCGGCAAAAACCCACAAGGATGTCGCCATCTTGATTCACGAATTCAAATCGGCGCACTCTTTGCTCTGCTTGCACTTTTTATACGAATCGCGATCGAACATTTAAGCAATTATTATATTTCATCGTTTCAGTCTTTGAATAAGAGTGAATTATTGCATCGGCAGGTGTTTTTGCCATTTTCAAATATTGACGATACTGTGATATATCAAATTCACGTCTCTAAGCGACTCCCGTTGCAGACTGTTCTTCATATGCATGTATAATAAATTCATCAATCGTTTTTTTTTTTTTTTTATTTCCAGTTGTTTTTCATTTACTTTGTCTATCTTTGCAGACAAAATTCCTCACGTCTATTAAATATTTTTTAATAAGCTTTTGATAATCGATATGAATTTTGCAATTAATTAAAACTATAGTAATTGATAATGAATAAATTACCTAAAAATATAGTTTGTTTTCACTTGTATTTGACATAGTTATTGACAGTTGTGAGTTAAAAGTGTATGAATTCTAATTTTAACATATTTCAATATTTTTTTGGGTCATAAAAAATATGATTTCTCAATAGATTAATATTTCAATTATTTGTATGAATTTAAAAATTTCATTTTTTGAAAATATGATTTTTAACAAATCTGATAAATTGACTCAACCACAGATATCAAATTATATCTAGACGATTGTGAAAACGTACATTTCATCTGAATAAACTGCATAAAAATTATTTTATTCGTTCAGGTGATAAAATTGATTATTTATCATTGAAATTTAGCTAGGTGTGTTTGAATTATACATATTTCAGACTAAGAAAAGTATATAAATGCTACAGAAAAATACGTATGATCGATATCATTATCATAATTCAAAAGAATAAATCAAATAATTCGTTTCTTCTGAATAAACAAAATTTACATAGATATTCGTATATCAATTCGGTTCAAGTGAAAAGGCTTGGTTTTATATTCATATCATGCATCTGTATTAAGCTTTATAACGTTCTTTTATAATAAAAAACTATTATGAAATATAATGAGAAAACGTTTCTTTTTCTTAATAACTTTGTTTAGATCTCACTGCATTTTATTTGAAAAAAAAAACCAAACCCTACATTTGATCTAGGCATGTGGTATTAAAAAGATTTTTTCAATTGCAATGGCAGTTAAATGAGAAAGAAACAAATAGAATTAGTGGGGGGAAGATGGAGAGATTTGATCTTCCCTTTTAATCTTGTCCCTGTCTCTTTTTCAGAAAATTCTATTAAAAATATAATGTCGAAATAATCAGAATTCAATTGGATTCTTTTTTTTTAAACGATTTTCAAGTGAACAAAAGAACAAAAGGTGAGAATTGAATCTCCCCAACTTAACTTTACTCCGACCTGAAACCTGAAACCTGAAAATGCACCAAAAATACGCGCGGTTGGCAGCCATGGCTGTCGTTCGAAACGGCTGATTCTGTTATGAGCTCGATTTTGACGTTTCTGCGCAACTGCATGCGTTGGGTCCTGACTCTGTTCGGCGAAGTGGCGGGGGCCGAGCCTCGGCTGATGGTGACGGTGCGCGGCGGAGGGAGACAAGTGCCTCTGCCCCTCGACCCCAAATGGAGCGTGCTCCGGGTCAAGGAAGCAGTCGCCCCTCGCTTGGGGCTCAGCCCCGAAGACATGGACATCGTCTTGGCCGGGAAGCGACTCAGCAACTCTACCGTCATTCAAGTATGAATTCAAAAGTTTTTAATTGTGCTATGGAATAGTATTTCTAATATCGATTCAGTATTCATTGTAAAATAGTTGCTTAAACTAATCCTTTGAGATAATGTTTTGATTGACAATAAGATATAATCACTATTATTTCTATGAAATTGAAAGAAACATCTGACTGTTCAACTATTATCTGATTATCAAAATACTGGTCCATATTAAATTTGTTCTCGTGGCTCACAATTTAATAATTTTCCAAAATATTCCACTTGTTTACTTTTCAGGAATGCGATTTAGGACCTCACAGCATTTTACACGCTGTTAAATTAAAAAAGAAAATTAGCAACGACACGCCTACCGTTCACGAAGACGAAGAGGAAGGTTCTAAACCGTTGTCTGAAACATTATTAGATTTACAATTGAATGATGAAGAACGCGAAAATATCACAGAATCTGGTATAAACTTCTATCGTACATACATACAAATTTTTTGTCCGCTTTAATTGCGTTAATTTTCACATTACGAATCATTTTTCAGAAAAATCGAAAGTAAAAGCTCATTTTTACGTTTCGTGTAACACTTGCAAAGGAATGCAAGAAGGTAAACTGCGAGTCAGATGTAAAAACTGTAAAAATGGCGCTTTCACGGTACACGCTGATCCTCAATCGTGGTCCGACGTACTAGAACCTAATCGTATAACCGGAGAATGCCTCAACGAACCCAGTTGTTCAGTGGTATGATAATTGATTCTAAAAATATTACAGTTTCGGCTCGCTAATATTGACGAAAATATATTATCAAATTGTAGTTGTATAATGACCATGCACCGACGTATACCGAATTCTACTTCAAATGCACAAATCATGCATCGCTCGGTGAAAATGATTCTGTAGTTCCACTTTATCTGATTAAAGCTAATATAAAAGATATCCCATGTTTGACATGTTTCGATATCAGGTAAATTCTGATCAATTAACATATTGTATTGAAAGGTTTTTAACGACTTGAATTTATTTCAGCGAAACTGTTTTGGTGTTTCCTTGCGATTTTGGTCACGTTACATGCTTAGAATGTTTTAGACATTATTGTACTGCCAGGTCAAGATATAAATCAAACATGAATTTCGTTCAATACTAATCTAATCATGAAATTATTGTCCATTAAAGATTAACTAGTCGAGAGTTTATTTTTCATCCACAACATGGATACACTTTGTCATGTCCAGCAGGATGTGAAAATTCATTTATTGAAGAAACTCATCATTTTAAATTATTGACTGAAAATCAAGTAAGTTTTTACTTTTTATTTTATGTGTGTATATCATGCTAAAATTGTTTAAGTATTTAAATTATGATTTTATGTAATAAAATTTATATTTATAGTACATACAATATCAAAAATTCGCTGCGGAGGAATTCGTTTTACAATCAGGAGGCGTATTATGTCCACAACCAGGTTTTATATTATTTTATAAATATTTAATGATGCTCACCACAACAAATAAGAGATATAATATTTACAGGTTGTGGATCAGGAATACTCGTTGATCCGCAATGCACAAAAATAACCTGCATTCATGGATGTGGCGTAAGATATTTATGTTTTACATGAGTATTTTAATCTTTCTATTCTATTTTGTTGTAATTTATTTTTCAGTATGTGTTTTGTGCAAAATGCCGCCAAGGCTACCATATAGGCGAATGTGATAACACAAATAACAATTCAGATTGCGCAAGTACATCGAATTATAGCGTAGATCCAGCAAAGGCTGTTGAGGTATAATTCTATTGTTTTCATTTAATTTTAGTTCCTTTTACAATATGACATTCAAATTTAATTTTCAGGCATGTTGGGACTTAGCTAGTAAAACTACCATAAGAATAATCAGTAAACCGTGTCCTAAATGCAGAACTCCGACAGAAAGAGATGGAGGCTGTATGCACATAGTTTGTACAAGGTACAAAATCAAATACATCTTTTGCACTTGTTAACATTTTTTTTTTGAGTAATTAATTAAATTTTTTTCAGGGCTGGCTGTGGATATGAATGGTGTTGGGTTTGTCAAACTCAGTGGACTCGAGACTGTATGGGCGCTCATTGGTTCGGTTAAGTGTGTGTATTTTTTTCTGGACATTTGAAGTTTCTCTCCCAGTGTGCCTTGTTGATCTTTTTATCGATTTATAAATATTAATGTATTTGTTATAAATTAAATTTTGTTATCAAGTTTCGTTTATATTTTATTTTGAAACTATTTATCATATTCCATAATTAAATGTGTAATACATATTATTTATTTACGAATATGATAGTTATGTTGATTTGCATAATTGTAAATTATGCATAAATAATATGATAGCAAAATAAATAGACATAGACATTGTGTTAATTCACATTGTTGGTCACAATTGAATTCCATTGATACAGCAATAAAAATATTGCAACTAGTGTGTTAAGCATTTATCCTGGTTGCGTACTGTATGAAGCAAAATTATGAAAAATAAGTATCTCTCTGGATATATTTGTGGCAAAATCCAAATATTAATTTTGGATTTTATTTTATGCATTTTTCTATTTAATTTTCAAAATACATATTTATGTGGAACTGATTCTAATAATCGAGATTTCACTGTGTAACAAAAGCCACGTCAGTTCTCAGGTGTTTAAAGCGCGTATGACCAATATACGACGGTCACGGTCAACACATCTGAATTCAATTAGGGCGCCCAACATTTTACAACACAAAACGAACGACACACGTCATTATCGTTAAATTCATAAAAACCATCAAGAAATACTAACTTTTTAATTGAATAATACGTACCTAATATATTTCTAGATATAATGATAATTCTTAAATAATAAATAAGTATTATTTTAAGAACGAATGGAAAATGGATATTCAAGCAATTCTTATATTTCGAATACCCATACTTTGTTTTTTCAATATTATCTTAAACAATCGAAAGTAGACTATATTTAATGCAATTTATATTAATTTAAAATCATTTCGTTGTAACTCTTGGTGCGGTTTCAATAATGATATTATTTCATCAGATGAATCCAACAAAATAAATCTTTGATCAATTAAACGATGAATAATTTAACACTATCAATATACTTATGTACCCATTGATAAGATTAATCGAAGAAAAAGACACACTTACATCTAAAATCCCTATGTACCTAAATAAAATTTAGAAATATTTTTTATAGGATTTACTCTTATTTTAGAACCAAAAATTTTTGTAGTTACATCTCAAAATAAATTGATGAATTCAATTCCAAAGTTAGTATTATTTATAAAAAAAACATACACATTCATGTTCCTTTATTGTCTTTGACTGTTAAATTCATATTTTTTTTTTTTGTTCAGAAGAATTTAAAGTGTGAACGAGTCCCATTTGTATACCAGCAACATGATGGTGACCCCAGGCTTTCTCGCATCAGGTGAGATTGTGAGTGTGGTAGTCGAGCGGTCCCGTTATGCGTCCATAGAGATGGGAGCCAACGGCAAGCACCACACGCCGACGACGCCGATTCCTCAACAACCTTCCGAGAAGAAGCTGTGGCTGACCTTCATCCTCTGGGCTTCCGGCGGACTGTTCGGCCTGCACCATGTCTACCTTCGGAGGGATCGTCACGCGTTCGTCTCCTGGTCCACCTGCGGGGGCTTCGGCCTCGCGTGGCTCGCGGATCTCTTCAATTTACCCAGATACGTGAGGGAGGCCAATTCGCATCCGAAGGCCGTCGAGGAGTTCGTCTCCAAGTTGAGGTCTTATCGGAAGGTAGGTGTTTCCCGTTTGAATTGAGTCATCTTTGATTTTGTTGCGTTTTCTGTACGAATTTAAGATATCTTATATCAAAGTGTTCGAATTAACTCTTCCCAAACTATTCGAGAAGGTCGTTTCCTAGTTGTGTTCATATCGCGAAGTAGGTTCTTCCTATTGAAATCAGGTCATCTTTGTTTGTGTTGCATTCCATTCGATTTTGAATAATATTCGTCGATCAAACACTTCGTTTTGTTAAATAATAAATTTTAAGTAAATTCTCACTCCATGGCTATCGAGGAGTTTGTTTCCTTATACTTTATGTTTAAATTGAAATTGGGTCATCTCTGTTTTTGTTGCGTACTAATTTCATTTTTGTATGATAAACGGGATTTTTCGTGCATAATTTATTTTAATTTACAGATTTTAATTGAATGAATATGACGAATGTGTTTATTTTCAAAAGTAATATCATTAAAGTTTATTCGTAATTGAATCCTTCGTGTTGTACCGTTATACCAATGTTGAAATTGACGCGCCAAATGCAAATCGGTCATAACGGTGATTTTTATGTCCTAGGACGAAAATGTTAATTTGGATATTTTTCCGGTTTCGCAACTTTTTTCACTTTGAAAAATATTGACTTGGGTTAAAATTCATTAAATTGATATGAAACTTTCGACTTTGTAAAACTTATGTGTTGTGATGAAATATAGTAAGTGATTTTCACACAGCTAGAAAAGGGTGATAGATCTATGTTATATTCGTGATATTCATAGATGTAAATAATCTGAAAATCATATGTAATCAAATAAATTTGTTTTTTTTCAGCCACCATTTTCAGTTAATCGATTCACTTGTGCGATACTTACAGGATATTGGTGGGGGTATCTTTACATTTCCGCTGTACCAATCGATACTTTTTTCGATGTAAATTGGAAATTCTTGTATTGGTTTGCCCCTATACCAGTCACTTTGGGTAATTTTAGCTTTAACTTTCATTGTGGATCATTAATAACTTTTTTTAATACTCTAATCGATTTTAGGAGTATGGACAGTAGGAAATATTGGTAGACAATATGGAAAACCATGGCTAACATTATTAACAGCAATATTAGTTTGTCCATTACGTTATTGGGTGTCAGATGATACTTGGATTACTATTATGGTATTCTGCTGTGCCCTAGTGTTCGATTCATATTCAAAGGAATGGAGACGCACTCCGGAAAAAAGAACTTCACTTATCAAGTAAAAATATATTTAAAAATTCAAAATAAGTTTAAGTGAACTTATTGAAAACATTAATCGTATTAATATTTTCAGACGGATGAGCATATTGAGTGTTTGTGGTTTGCTCTATATGTCTTTGTGGGTAGCATTCTTCTATTTCAATGGTACTGTTACTGATAGCAACGGTGATGAGATACCAGTTCATGAAGCATTGTATCACTTTTTCACCAGTCCATGGTTTGAATCAATCAAATCAAATTTTTATTTTTATTATGTATCATATGAAACTTTACAACAAAATTACTTTTCTCAGGTGGGTTGATTTAAAACAATCTTTGTACGATACGTACATTTTCGCACAACACCACGGATGGTATCAAATATGGCTTCAGATTATTGACCTATCTGATCCTCACGGTGAACAGAATGCATACAAGGTAAAGTAATGTGTATCAATTCAAAATAGAATTTGAAATAGAAAAAATGACTAATGTTTTGTTCTACAGGTATTGGGAGTTAGTCGTGATGCAAGTCAACAAGAAATTACATCAGCATGGAGAAAACTTTCCAGAGAATCTCATCCAGATAAAGAGAGACAACCAGATCTTAGGGAAGCTGCTCAACAAAAGTTTTTAGAAATTCAACAAGCCTATAATATACTATCCAACACTAGATCGCGTAGAAATCGAAAAAACAAAAAAGATAATGAAGACTTTACTTAAATAAGGTGAAAAAAATATTAGGACACATAACTAATTCCAAATAAGTAATAAATCTTAACTTAAATACATATTCATATAACAAGTCATAGGAAATTTTGTACTATTGCAGAAATGAATGGGTATTGTGTAAATGGATTATTTCTGAATGTTTTGTTATTTTTATACCAAATAGTTAAGAAAAATTTTAATTTATTAAAATTTTGTATATAATCCCAAATATCTTGTTTTTATTTTATGGAAACATCAAATTCAACAAAAAAATGAAAGAAAATATAAGCATTGCAAGGTATTATATTTCATCAATCATGAATGGCAAAATACAACAATGTTACAAACAATTCACATTATTAGTTAAAATAAAGCATTTGCATTTTCAATAAAACTTATCACTTTACATATCTAATTTTTCTAAAATAATATTTATCACACTAAATATATTTCAAATAATACTGAAAAAAATATATAGGCAGGTCGGTATATAGTGAACTGTAAAAAGAAATAAAATAAATCTTCATATAATACTGAAAAAAGTTGTACAAGAAATATTGTAAAATTAAAACTACCTAAATGGTCCCATGTTATTTACGAAGTCAATATCATCACTATTGAAAATATACAACAGTATGATTGAAAAACAATCAATTTTGCAAATATCTATTATGAAATACATTTAACCCAAGCAAACGGATCAGGACTTAAATCATTGGAATACAAAACTTTTCCCTGAGATAAATATTCAGCGAACTGAGCAACGATTGGATCCCTTTGACAAGAAGCCATTGCTATTACTTTTCCAGATTCGTCAAAATAAAACACAACAAATTTAAGGTTTTCGATATCTCCATCCACATGCATACTGTGAAATTTACCGTGACCGCAATACCTCACCGATTTTCCAAACACCATGGTCCAGAAGAATGGTACTGCTTTGAGAGGCGCACATTTTCCCAACATATTTAGTGCGGCGATCTTCCCATGATAATGGGACAGTCCATAATGTCCGATGGATGCTTTTTTTCCACCATGTGAGAAAACAGGAGCCTTTGCAATGTCTCCACCAGCAAATATTCCAGGGATATTCGTTTGTAAATTATCATCAACGGGTATTGAACCATCTGAATCTATAGTTATACCAGATCCTTGTAAGAATTCAGTATTAAATGTAGAACCAGTACCCATGATAAGAACATCAGCAGGTAATATACATCCATCTTGAAGTTCTACCGATGTGATTTTTCCATCTTCTCCAATGCACGTTTTAATGTTTGTACTCATGTTGAATTTCACTCCTTTTTCCACAAACATTTTCATCAAACTGGCTCCAATAGCTTCACCGAAAACAGGCTTGAAAGGAACATTGTCACGACCAATCACTGTAACACTCTTAGTTTTACCTACGCAATAGGCAGCAGCTTCCATTCCAATGAAACTGACACCCAGTATCACAACATCTTTATCGGAATTCTTTCCAATTGCTTCATAAATCGTCGCTCCATCTGAAAATGTTCTCAACGTGAAAACATTTTTCAGATCTTTTCCAGGTATCGGTAAAACTCTAGATTTAGATCCAGTAGCTAAATACAGTGATGAATATTTAATACAATATCCATTAGAAAGTGTTACTGATTTCTCACAAGTATCTATTTTGGTAGCTTCAACGCCCTTATAAACTTCAATATCATTTTTCTCGTAAAATTCATCAGACCTCAATTGAAGTTTTTCTACAGCTGTGTCAAGAGCCTTTGAAATCTTCACTCGATCATAAGGCAGAGCATTTTCTTTAGCGACCATCACTACTCGGCCACGGAATCCATTCTGACGTAGTGTTTCAACACATGTGGCTGCTGATGGACCTCCGCCGACAATTATAAAAGTAGATGAATTGCGGCTATCGTGTAAGGTCATTGGTTTCACACGACGGTTTGACTCAAGATCAGATTTTTTGGCTTTCACCTGATAATATAATAAAAACAATTAAAAACAATATGACACAATTTAAATGATATATGAGTACCTTAACTTTCCCATCAGCTTGAACAGAAACTTGATAACACGGTAGTGAATCTAAGCCAGGAAAATCTTCAATATCACCAGTAGTGATATTAAAACAAGCTCCATGCCATGGACAGCGTACGCGTCCTTCTCCTAATGCTCCAGTAACTAAAGGTGCGCCGTAATGAGTACATTTACTGCCTACCGCTGTTAATTTTCCCTTTTGTCTAACCAGCAATACTTTTCCACCTTCGCCCAGATCAAACTGTTTCATCTCATTTTCCTTGATATCTTCATCATTACATACAACACCTTCAACATAATCGTTGGACGGAGGCATCTTTGATGAATCTGTAATAAGGATAAATATAAATTATTATATGGTATGAGCAGAACGGAAATATTTTTATAATGTACTATCATAAAAGTAGCTATATTGAACATAATGTTAGTATATTACTGTTCAAATTACAGATTTATATAATAAATTAATTCTAATCTTTAAACCAAAATTGATAAAAAGAACTTGTTGCGGTTTCGATTCATGTATCGATGTATATTTACTTCCTTTTTGATAAAATAACACATGAAGAAAATTTATTACAATAACACAATGATGATAAATGTGACAATGATTCTATGGTCATGATAGTGGTTTAACAAAAAGTCAAAAATAGTTAATTCTTCATTTTCATTTACAATGTATTTAACTATATTTTTTTATGAATTAAATTAAATTTATTTAATGTATTGTTCTCAATTTCAACAATATGCTAAATAAAGTAAAATAAAAACATTGAATATCAAAAAATAAAATAAACATAATATAAAACACTGTCATAATAAAGATAACATAACTACATATTGTGCATCAATTAAAAATAAGATAAAAGTTTATTAACCCAATTGTGATTTTATTTTAGCAACTGATAAAGATTTTCACAGATTCAAATTAGTCAGAAATTTCCTAATAGGTATATAGATAAGATGAAAGTGGAATCGTTAAAGTATTACTATATGCAATAAAATAACGATCGATTGTGAAATTGTGATGAATAATGAAACATTTATGTCAAAGATAAAATATATTCATTAATAAACAATTTCCTGGATAGATACCTGGATAGTTTCGAAGAATTTAACAGAGAACAGCACAACACGTCCAACGTCAAAAACGCCGACTGTTTAACTGACAGTTAACACTTTAACGAGCGAAGATTTTTCGTAACTAAATAAATGAACCGAAATAACAAAATGTGTACAAAAGTAGGTACTTCAAAATGTGCAAATATTAACTGACTAATCTTTCCGAACGTTTGATCAAAAATCTGAGATCAAAATCAGCACTTTAACAGAAATTGTTAAAAGCTTATATTGTGGTTTAGATTCGATTCGAAATATTATCATTTGAATTGTATTATAGTTTTCGATTATCTTTTATAAGTGTACGATATATGCATTGTTATTTTTTTATATGCGTCACTTTGTTTTTTTTTTTTTTGGTACTTTCCTATTTTACGTGTGCCATTGTCCTAATTTCTGAACACTCATCTCAATTTCTACATATTCCAAAGTTTAAAAATGTAACAAAATAATTTCAAAAGGTTGAAAAAAAAACAAGATGTTTTTCCATGAATGTTAACAGTAATTTGAAATGATAGTGATAAATATGCATAATATATTTTTCATTTTATATTTATTTGTCAATAATATGAAATCAACTTCCGAAATAAGTATTTCTGCTCGTCGGAAGGTTAAATTCCGGAAAATACGTATCCGAGTTGCTATTGGAAACTGAAGAATGACTCAAATACATTTTAAGTAGAACGAGTTCAACAAATTATGGTCAAATGACCAAGAATTAGAAGGTCGTTAGGGAAAGGCACCATTGACCTTACGTTATGCTTATGACAAAATCGTTAACGAGTTTTAACGGTCAGATGCACATTAACGTATTCAGCACATATAAAATTTTGCAATGGTAATTTCCCATAAGGAAACTTTATTAAATAGCGAAAAGACCATACAATTTATAAAATTATTTTAATCAAATATTTCACAGATTGGACACAGTTCAATATCGATTAGAATAGTTTAACATCGAACCGAGTGTGACCCAATTTTCTACGTATAGGAAATATTATACTTATTGTACGTGCATAAATCTTATTTTGAGTTAGAATCGAATAATCAAATCAATATTATTTTTCGATCGGATGAGTTTTCAAATCAAGTTTTCGAAATTAATGCGATTACTTAACTCACGTCACTCATTATAATAAAAAAAAAAAAACGTAAACACATTACATAAAACAACATTTTAGTAATAAAAACCGTCCAATTAAGCACACATTGAAAAATTTTCATTACACACCTTACATAGCATATCTAAAAGTTATGTATGAATGTAATTATTGGAAATAAAAAAAAAACTCACCATCGCTTTTTTTGGAAGACGAACAAGCTTTCGCAATTTTTGATGGCGAAAAAGATTTGCAATTCGAAGAACCCATCACACAATATGAATTTCCTTCATACGACAACAAAGCGATGAAAATCGATTCGAATAAATAATTTCCGATACAGAATCAACAGGTAGCCGACGAAAGCTGAAAGCTGAAAATCGCCGTAACGAAAACTCGAATTCTGTTTATTTAAAGAACACGAAAGATAAATTTAGACAAAAATATAACAGACGATATATTCTTATATTGAATATTCAGATATAGACACGTCTGCAGAACGTCTGAAACAATATTCGAATAAATCCGTATCTGAGGGAAATCGTTTCAGAGAAACCGAACTAAGGGCCGCGCATGCGCAACGGAATCGCTCAAAGTGTGGGTCGCGAGCCCTCCTTTCACCCCCTTCCCTTTGGCTGTGATTTCTATAGGTTTTTTTTCACCATTGTGTTCCACTTTCACTTTTTTCGCTAGAAGGCGTTCACGTTGCGCAAAAAACGTAATAAGCGTTTCGTAATACTTCGATGCAGTTGATTTTCCCGCCTTTTTTTCACAGTCGAAAAATTGCGGGAAAATTAATTTTGATTTAATTATTCGATAATGTGATTTAAATGCCAATCGACCGAATCAAGTGTGAATTTTTAGTACATAATTAATGTTTTAATTTTACATTTTGTGTACGACTACGTCTACCCTCATTTTATAGGTTAGGTACCTACGTGAGAAAATTCATTCGCGCATTCCAGCGAATGAATTGACATGTTTTCGCTCCAATATGAAAATTCCAGAGCGAATGAAAAAAACTGATGATTCAACTGATCATAAACATATCATTAATCTAAATCGTTTATCATATTTCACTCACTTGACAGCCAGACGTTTGTTGATAAAGGTTTTCGTGTCGCATTTATCACAGCCGCTCTAATGGGGTGTTTAAACTTGATTAAATGGCGAATCCAGTTGTAATGCATCGAAGGAAATTCTTTCTTTACGAAGATCTCGCAAAGACGTTCACTGTAACATTTTATTGGCCCAAATGCTACAATTTATGAATCTTCAGACTACGTTCACACCGAACTGTCTTGTATGTTTATATACTCTGTCTCACGTGCTCTATTGATCTATCTCGCTCTAACTCACGAAGCCCCGCCTATATCGGGATTATTATCGGCTCTAGTACCAATTATTACTTTTGTAGTTCAAGATGATGAAAGGAAATGAAGCACTTACACTGAAGTGAACTTTTTTGAGATTACTTTTACTTCATCTTTTTTTAGTTATTAAACAAAATTCTAGAATATGTATGTTCAAAAAAGAATGAGGGAATAAGGTAAAAAACTAGGATTCTTATTTTAAAATGTATCAAATAAAATACCATTTGTGTTTATAGAAGTTTTATTTTTAGATGTGGACTTATTACAAGCCAATTTCATCTAAAGCCTGAACGACATAGAAAATTGTAATTTGAATTTAGAGAATTTTGTAATCATAATAAAAAATAAATGCTTTCGTAGCAAACAGGCTTTAGGTGTATCAGGCAGTTTTTAAACATTTCACGTGTCCATTTTTTTATTTACTTGTTAAGACCGTCGAATGATATGCAAAAATATCGACAATTCAAATCCACAACTTCGATATTTCAAAGTGTATATCTCTATCATAACTTCAGTATTACATTGATAAACCTTATTTAGAACTTTTAATAATAAACACTTTAATGCACGAAAATGTGATTTGAATATGAAATCAAAGTTGACATAAAACCGACTAAAATAAAAACACTTTGCAAAGTGTGTGCATATGCTGTTCAAGATAAATAGAAGAAAATCAACTGACTACCAGTTTTTGGAAAAAAATCTGTTGAATCGAGGGAAAAAAATCATAATTGAATCAAAACATAAAATAATTGATGTCGAATGATATAAAATATGTATTGGCTGATGCTAAAAAATACGAAAAACCTATCTATTCATCCTGAACAACAAAATACATTCGATAATTTAAAATTATTTATGCATAATATATATATATATATAATATTAATAAAAATATAAACATGACTAAATGATGAAATGCAAAATTCAAAACAACTGCAAAAGTTGGGATAGCACTTCAATAAACAGATATTCAACAATATTATAATATGATCATCGGTGCCCATAAATTGGTAACATCTCTATTTTTTTTTTTTTACACATTATATTTTGAAATAAATATATATATATATTTGTTAAAATGAGAACCAAAGTATGTGTGTTTTTCAAATGTTTTGCTGTAAAGAGATAAAATGAAACTAATTGATGATAACATGCCAATTGATGAAATTACACATGAACGTAACCTATAATCAAAATAAATCATCTCTTTACAACACAACAAACCTTTCGTTCCAAAATATATATAATATCCACAATTACATAAATATAATTTCTCAGTACAAAACGAAGAGATTACAAGAGAACAACACCGGTTTGATTGGATTTTTTATAAAACTTCTCTTCATACATAATTTACACCTAAATCTCACGTTAGCAAGAAAGAAAGTGTCCAGTAGTATATGTACATTTGGCCTAATGGCTGATGCTTTTCTCACTAATTTTCTCCTAACCTACCAATTTTTAAAACCAATCATTTGCCCCTCGACTCAAATGCGTTTAATCAAAACAAGTGGTGTTCATACATAATTATCACAAAATAATTCCCAAACAACCAGATCCACTTCGGCCAAAACTCAATATTAATTCTGGATTAAAAAGTTCAACATAAATTGGGAACTCAAAAACTAACATACTAGGAGTGAAAAAAAACTGCAAATCAATTAGTTTTAAGTGTGGAATATAAATTACCTTTTAAGACTAAACAATAATAACAAAATCACCTTTTTTGACAGAACTGTACAAATATACATATGCAATTTCTTAAATTATTTTATATATAAATATACTTTTTTTTTCAGTAAAAGCTTTTGCTTAAATCTATTCAAAAACAAAGGAATACAATCGATGACAACTATGAAAAAAAAGGTAATTTAATAATAAAATGTTATAAAAGCCGTAAGCTTTCCGCGCTGTTTAGGTAATTTTAGCAAAGTAGCCTTTAGCACATAGAACAACTGTATTCAAATATATGTATAAATAATAAAAAAGAAAAAGAAAACAGTATTTATCAACAAAAATAAAATAAAACAATTGTGACCTATGTTCTCAATAAACAAGAAAGTTTTCATCAATATTGACACTACTCTAATTACAAGTAAAATATCATAACTTTTTATTCCAAACAGTTGACAAAAGAAATATATTTTAGTGATTCTCAATGTGAATGAAAAAAATAGGAACTTTCAACATTCGGATATTGGAAATTTTTATAATATAGACCTGAAAAATTGTGCTTATTCAATACTACGAAAGCAATTGTCTCTAATTTTTTTATGGTTTGAAAATACATATTGGGGATATAATGCATCATAGCATTATCAATTTACATTTTTTTTTGTTTTTTTGAAAAATCGGTTGTAGCTTTGATGTTTTATTGCTGTGTTTAATATTCGAATACAATTTCACAGATCTCAAAATTCAAATGCTACAAATACATCACAAAAATCGGTTTTCGTTCAATATTTGCAAAAATCAAAACTAGAATTCATTAAATCAATCAAAAAAGGTAATATACATTACCAGATTTAAACCGACGAAAAAAAGTGAAACAAAATCAACAAAAATTATGTTTAATTGTACGTTGAATGGAGGTTAAAACTTAAATCAAAATATTAATCGAACACTATCCATGAATTATGTGTAGACAAACATAAAACACTAATATGTATGTATGTTGATATTATACAAATAGGTTCTCGAATGAAAAAATTCTTTTTACTGACAAATTGAACTTTCAATTGAGACAAAAATCGATATGATTGACTTTAGGCATTGATGATGAGATGATGAATCGAGAACCTCGAGTATAACATGATTATCAGCCGATTCACATACATAAAAAGCGCCCAAGCTTGGTCAAATACATATAGGATTTCCTTTAATCAAATGAACATTAGTAATTAAGTGCAACTATATACAAAGACATGTATATAGATATATTTATATATACACACGCATTATCATTTTAAAACACAATGAGCACATTTATTAAGCGTTTTGTTTTTTGATTTTTTTTTCATTAATTTTTCTCAATCCATTCGATAACAATTTTGCTTATTTCCATTTACACGGTCATACCGCCTCACACTCCTCAATAAAACAACTGTCACGATTCGTCCTCAAGTGCGGCAATGTCTCTCGTCGACCTGGCACATTTTTGAATCACACGAAATATCAGATAGACCAAAGTAGTCGCCAGTTCTCTTCTACGTTAATTTTTGATTGTTTCACTAATAAGATAAAATTAACATTTTTTTTACAGATTCAAAACCACTTCACTTACACGAGTATTTTGAAAATAGTAAACGTTCATTCACTATAACACAATTTTATTTATAAATTGTTCATGACGTCTTTTAGTAATCCAAATATATATATGTATGCATATATTATTTACATTAGTTAAATTATAAATACACATTAATGTATGTGAGAATGTGGTGTGTATACATATATGTATATAATAAATTAGCTATTGTCACATTTTTAAATTTCAGATAAAAATGTTATATTTAATCATATGCGCAAAAAGTAAACTTGGTAGTAGAATAAATGAGCAAATTCATTAAGATACAAGGTAATGACAAAAATTATTAGTCTGAAAATAATGTTCAGTTTCAAAGAAGCAAAGTACATTTTCACTCAGATTATATTGTTAATTTTTGCAACAAAAAATTAAGTATACTTGAAAAATGCACTTAGAATTAGCTGATTTTGTTGTGAATCGATACAAAAGAAGTATCGAAATAAAAAATACGTTTTTTATTCTTATTATATACACATCTAGACAATTATTAATGCATATCAATTTCGTTTCACATATATCGATTATTATAACTGATTTTGCAGCATAGTTTACGCTTTAATATTTATCTCAGTAACCCAGTATGTATATTGCACAAATATTGATTTGAATCATACACCACAAATAAGATTTGTTAATTTATTGAAACATTTGATTCTTATTACTAAAACAATTATTGAAGACCTCTTAGTAATACTTGGATATTTAATTCTAAACATTGTTAACATTTAAATATCAACTTTCCAAATTGGTTAAGAACTTCGAGCAATGTTATTTTTATTCGAAAACAATGAGCATTTTTATTTCGGCTAAATTCAACAGTCAGGATTGATGAATTGACACTCAGAAGTAACAAGAATTTTGAAATTGATCAAATGATACAAAAATGAATTTGTTTAGTAATTAAATATCAAAGAAACAAAAGTTAGACCAGCAAAGTGAATCAGATATTTTGAAAATCGAATATTAGAAAATGGATTTCATTTAGTTTCAATATTAGATATAATGATTTCATTTTGCAATAAATACACTTAATATGTCAATATTATTTTACATAAAGTTATTTCATTTTCTTTTCTATAAATTCAAGATCATTAAATTTTGATAATGAAAATGTAACAAAATTTTTCAACCCTACTTATTGCCTTGATATTTTAAGCAATATAAAGGTTCAGAAAGAAGTGATATTAATAAAAAAAAAATGTTGTAAATTAATTACATGAAAAAAAAACTGAACAAGCTTAGATAAACCACTATCTACGTTTAAAATAAACAATATGTTAACATGTGTAAATGTTAGTTTTGGGAAATGATTAAAATTGACCAATTTTTAAATAAAATATTCAACAGTCTGTTATCTTCGCTTGTTAAGTGATAAATTTTATTCATGAAATATGCAACTAAGCATTTCATTTAGATACTAGAAAAATAATTTAAATTAAATCTTTGGAGTCTTTCATTTTAGAATATCCATAATATAAAAAACACTTGATTTTATTTATACATTGTTGTCATCTACATCTTCAAATATGTTTAAACTGATTGAATAACTATCTCACTGCTGATCACTGAAATACCGAATTTTATCACCAGACGTCTTAATTATATTCTCCCAAGCTGAAAAATGAAAGCATGCGAGTTTAATTAATTGTATTATCAAATTTTAAAATTGAAAAAAAAAAACAAACACCTACCCATTCCTACATAATGAACAATTTTGTCTAAATTATATATATCCTTTGATGTGGCAGTAGGAACAAGATACCTCAACGCTTTATCTTTTCCCACACAAGTTTCCACCACTTGACTGACAGTCAGATTTTCATCTTCTTTAAGTGAACAACTTGATTCTTCAGATTTTGGTGAACTATTTTCATGCAAATCAAAATCTGTAGAATTCTGTTTAGCAGTCATTTTTGCACCTTCTTTGAAAGTTTGTCTACTAGACTTTTTGGAATGTTTGAAATCATCATTCACAACTTTCGATTTATCCCCTGACTCTCTGTATGGTTTCTCATTTATGGCAGGAAAATCAATGCTAGAGTTATACATTGGCGTACATAATGAATCAGCAGCAACTTCAGAATTACCGCATGCAATAGAATAGTCTACTGTGTTAGACATGTCGGGTTCTAAATTGCTCCCTCCATTGATCAGTTGCTCGTTAATGTCAAATCCGAATGTGATACCGTTAATATTATGAATATCATTTGATAGCCGGTTTGGTTCCTCGTTCATTATTATCACTGCAGGACGACTGTCAAATGTTTGATTTATTTCAGTGAGAGGTAAAACAACATCGGGAGGTTTGTTAAGATTGTCAATTTTACTACTCATACTGCTAATTTTGCTCGTATCGGAGTCACTAATTAAACTTTCGTTTTCAACATTTTTAACATATTTATCTGTAGAATTATCTTCAATATTTGAGGAATCATTTGCAGACATCTCATCTTCAATTTTACTATCCATAACTTTTGATACCGATGTTACATCTGTTTGTTTATCATGACATAATTTGGTGCTATTTATTTTCATATCAACTTTAGACTTGACAGATATTTTACTGTTTATCCTTTGTCGTGATTCAAGAGCTGGATACTGTTCACGAATATATGATTTATGAACATTCAAATCGGGCTGATGTCCGAAATCTAAACTATTTGTTTTTATTGACCTTTTATCTAATTCTACTGAATTTTCCTTCAGTAAAAGGTTTTTGGTATTTTCGATGCATATGTCAAGATGTTTGTCTTGAACAGACATATCATTTGTATAATAATTACAAGATTCTATAAGATCAGGAAAATTATGTTGTCGACTAACGGCAGCTATAATTGGTGGAGGAGATACAGGTGGAGCGGCACGAGCCATATCTGCATAAGAAGCCTGGAATCTCTCGCCTGATGCATCAGCCGGCAAAGAGTGAATTGAATCCAAATCATCATTAGAATCATTACTTTTGTCAGATGGTGGTGATGAGACAGAAGGATGATTTCCATTTCCAAGTCTCTTATACAATGTGTCACGTTCCTGAATAGATCTTCCCCCATTTGAAGACCTGATATTTGGAATATTGTGATTGTTGAAGTTGGATCTATTGCGCCCTTCATCAGTTGGACTGTGGCGTTTTCTGATTTTCTTTTTCTTAGTAACCGTTTGAAAATCAGATGTCTCGAATGCGTAAAATGGATCACAATCTACTATAGAAATATCAATATCACTGGGTGATTGTTTTGACTTTTTCTGTTTGGAACTAGCAGTACTATTAGAAGCTGATACCGTTATATCTAAAGAAGACGGTTCATCAGAATCATTTTTATCAGATTTATAGTAAGATTCAGATTCTTCATTGCACCACGATCGTCTTTCGTTATTTTTTCCATTAGATATAGTATTTGAATCGAAAACTGATGTTTTCTTTGACTTTCTAAATGTGAGTGACTCTTTAGTAGAAGTCAGATCATCAAATTTTCTTCTAGATAACTCTTCCATTGAATTTGCACGTTTCAGCTTAGTTTCAGGTTTATCTTTTCGACGTTCTGTAGATCGTTTTTTATTTGCTTTATCATTGTCATTATCATCTTTTGATTTACTATCACGGTTGGATGAAGCTTTTCCATTAATATTGATACCTGCATTCGATTTTGACTGGTTTTTACCATGCTTAACATTGTCTGCATCTGATTCAATAAATTTTATTATTTCATCTAAGTTATTATTATCTCCTCGATATCCATCAATGTCTTGAGAAAGTGTTTGAGTTTCATTTTTATACAGTTTTTTACGTTTTGGTTTTTTCTGATTGGATTGACTAGTGGTGCTTGAGTTGTGATTTTGAACAGCATTATAGTTTTCATCGAAACTTTTCTATAAAGCAAAAATGAATAAGAATTACTCATTTACATATATTTACGAAACAAAAAAAAAAAACAAAGGAAAAATAATACCTTGTCAGATTCATGCTGGAATTGATGTGATTGTGACTGCAATATATTTATAACGTTTAAACTAGGTATAGTAGGAAATGCGGTAGAAGCACCACTGTTAGCAGAACCATTTCCATCTAAGGACGTTGGCCCAGTAACACTCCTTACAGCACAATAGCTCGAGGCCAACTGTAGAGGAGTTGTTTCATGAACAGACGATGGTGGAGGCTGAGATATAACAGGTGAAGAAATGCACCCGTGATTTGTGTCTACTAAATTTAAAACATTTGTATTGCGATCAGCGACTGCATCACCGCTCATGCTAGGTGAACCAATCTCTATGGTGTGTCGAGATGTATAACTTGGTACGTGAGAATTTTTTTGTGGCCTATAAAATGTTCAGTTATTATATCCAAATACTTAAATATATTATTTAAAATGACAAATATGTTTTTTTTTTACCTAATATAATCCATTTCTGTAGCGTCATCATCATCACCATAATATCCAGATATATAAGTCGGCTGAGGACTGTTAGCAACTGGATGATTGACAGGAGGTGATGGTATACGATCACTATCATTATTAGCAACACTTAAAACCATATAATCTGGCGCAGAAGTCTGTTCACCTAATGGTGGTGGGTTTATACATTTTACTGTAGCAATATAGTCATTTCCACTTACACGAGGTTTAATTCCTACACTATTATTACTACACCGTACGTCTTCCAAAAATGTTCCACAATGCTGCTGAAAATTACAAATTCATGATTGAGTTATTTATTTACTTTTTTCTAACATACAATTTTTTTTATTAAATCAGTCATACTGTTTAACTAATAAACCAAAAAATATCATCGAAAACTTAACACTTCATACTAAAAGCAAAACTCTCAATTTTAGAAATAACAATTTACTTTCTTCATGACCACAATGTCTAATATTTTGGTTTTATCACTGAAAACTAATTAATAAAAAAAACATACTTGGTCAACATTGGCAGGAAGGCTGCCACCATGTAAAGACCGTGCAGAAACTGGAACCGGACGTCGGTGACGGTTATGAGGACGAGGCAGGCGCACGTCAGGACCACTACCCGCAACTGCCAAGTCTTGTAAAGATCCACTGTGTGGGAAATTAGTCAAACTGCGCTTTGCACGACCTCGTTTACCAGTATTTATACCGATAGATCCACCCAAACCAAAACCCACAAGTTCTTCTTCCGATACTTGTTCAGCTTTGTATAACAAATTCTATAAAAAATTAAAATAAAATTTCAAAATATGAAAGTTGAATAAATAATATAATAATGTAAGAATTATATTTCACCTTGAACAGATCGCTTTTTCCTTCTCGATCTTTAGGACGCTTGTATGTCACTGCTTCATCCAGTAACGCACGCAGTTGATTTTCGTTCAAATTTTCTAACTGTCCACTTTCTTCATAAATCTGCGTACATTAATAAAATATTTGTTAAAAGTCATTCTTCAAAATAAATTCTATTTTCAAACGTTTTCATTGTAACTATTTCAATTGCTAAACATGTAATTATCATTTCAATGTTGAGGATAATACAGACTAGTCAGAACAAATAATGTGTTTATTTGGTTAACACATGAAAACTTTTCATGCACAATCTTTGAGATAACCTGACACCTGACAAGAGATAAATGTTGACCCTGAATATTGATTGGAAATCTAGACGAAATGTTCACTCTGTGAAAACGATGAAATAAATAACAGGTAAATGCATATTCTATACAGGGAACTAATAAATTTTGTAATACGTTAATAATGTCATTAAAACTAATACTGTGATTCGATATAAGACCATAAAGAACACTAGTCACAAAATCAATAATTAAGCACAACATTGAAATTAAAAAAAAAAGTTTTTTTATTACAACTACAGTGATTTCAGATCAATTGATCAGATAAAATTATCACTTTCGATAATCACATTATTTATGATACAAATATGTTTTGAGTGCTGTAATAGATCCAAAAATGATATTCACGAAATTTATATGTAAATCCGTTCGACTTACGTCAGTACTGGGCTTATGAAAAAAATCACATAGAAATAAAAAATCACAATTGTATTATGTACTTGTAACGCAATCGAAATATTATTACACACAATACCAACATCACTAACGTCACAATACTAATCAATTTAATTATTGTTAGCACTCAATTTAAACGGATAATTGGAGAATTAGTAAGATACTAACGAATTGGCTATATATTTTTTTATATAGTGTCTCCTTTTATCTGATATCTATTATCGATTGAATGACAATAATGAAGTGTTTCATCAAATCACGATACATAATAAAAAAACTTCATATTGTACAACCTGACATAACATTTTTTCTTGCTGCTTTCATTTGGCACAACAAAGGGTGCATTTTAATTTTACATTAAAAACTATCCCGAGTAAGCTCTAAATATCAACTAATTGGCGGAAACTATGAAGTGTACTGACTGATTGTGAATGAAAATAGTGAATTATATGTGAACACAGAAGTAGATATTGAGTCTATGTATAAGGAAATGCGAATTATTTACATATATTTAGATACGATATCTTTTATTTGCCTAACACAAATCATCAACACCTGAAACGCATTCGATATTTCAAAATATTTGCAGTTCACGATTAAACATAGAAAATATTGACACGTTCGCACTATTTAAGAAAAACCTCGATTTACGAAAACACGTCAGAGTCGATACGCGATTTTTAAACACATCTAATCGTAAGCTCTGATGCAATATGCGACGTCTCAACGGCGCGAAAATATTGCGGAAAAACGAAATTTAAAAAAATCCGACGATTTCAACCTCCTGACCAAAATTCATGAGCAATTTCTAAGTGTGCAAGGTGATTATATATCGGCATTCGTCGGCTGGCGCAGTCTCTTTCAGTTTTGCAGCATGGCGTGAAAAAGAAATCAATATGAAATGTTTCGAGTTTGTTTTTTTCATAACAAATATGGTATTTTTCGTTCAGGATTAGAAAGGTCAATCGTGTGCAACCGCAGCATAGATTTGAGTAAAGGGCCGATGACGAGTTTTCGAACACATGTATGTACATAGATTCGGATGATGAAAAAACTGTATGAAAAAATTAATTATATCGACGAATGTTTTGTCATTTGAGAAGAAATCCTATCGAAATTATTTCGCGAGTTTGTACTTTTTTGCGGTGTAACGTAAAAATATCGCAACGTAATAATCGCTCTTACGTAAACGGGTAATAAGGCGTTCGCTAATTCACGTGTTCGTAATTCGCCATGGTTGGGTACGTTTCGTTCGAATGTGACGTGTTTCGATTTCGAATTTTTTAACAAATTTTCGGACGTTGATTTGAGATTGTGATGAAAAATGTAACGTTATTATGAGCGAGTGTGCGTTTTCGATTCGCAGGATTACAGAATCGCACAGAGCAAAGAGAACAAATAGTGAAAAGGAAAACGAACGAAAATAACATAGAAAATAAATAAGAGACGAGAATCGTTCGATTTTTTTTTTCATTTATGACTTATTATTTGAATAGAATTTCGGTCGAACACGTAATATAATGAATCAATATACATACGTTACGATAACGTTTTTTTTTTAATAAATTTTCGTTTAGAATTAAAATGAACAAAGACGTGATTTATGTAGAAAATCATTCTAAATAAGCAAGACAACGCACTGTATAAACGTACATTTTAAACAATGTACCCTTTGAATAAACTTCAAACAATGGGTAAGTACTTGTGTACTATCCTATCGTTGAAGTTTATTTTTATTTTTACGATAGGTTAGAACTAGTCAAGTTGGGTTACGTTTTAAATTCGATTAGGTTAGGTCCAGCATTGCGTCAATCGAACAGAACAATGTAATTCTTAAATAATGTACAACTCAAACAACGAACCCTTCAATGAATTTTGAACAACATACACTCGTATTTCCGTTTACGAACTGTGACTTTTTCGTCCCAATGCGGAAAAATAAAGACGAACGTGCACTCGCGCAATTTTGCAGTACTACATCACGTATTTGCGGACAAAAAAATAAAAGTATAATACATGTTGAAAAACACATAATTTCAATACCTATCCGCGCAAATACATGAATATAGCACGAGTGTGTTTATTTTTCAACACTAGAACGAAAAATTGACAGTTCATAAACGGGGGTACGAATGCAGCTGAGATCAGTATACGGGTGGCTTCCACTGCCGAGCGGAATGGAACGTACTAGGGACGCGACTATGTGAAAGAAGAGAACGCCTGCGTTGTTATCCCTCTTTCCTACAGCTGTGTCCATAGTCCGTTCCGTCTCGCTCGGCAGTGGACGTGCAGCTCGCCATTAACGAACGTTTATCGCAAATCATGCACATACAACGTTCAGTACACAGAGCGCAAATCGCGCACAGCGTCCGCGTCCGAATCCGAAACGCGTGTCATTAGCCCCGCCCGGCGATTAACGGGGGCGCACAGCACAACTGGCACAACTGGAGCGGCCAAAATAGTGGCCGACCACGGGGGCGGCGACTCCGCCTCGCTCGCCCGACATTCCCGCTGCTCCTCGTCTTAGTAAAATGACATCCGCATTTCCTCCAAATCCACATCCGCAAAATTCGCGAGTTTCGCGGCATGTGGGCCGCACGACAGGTGCGACGAATGCGCTTTCGAACGCACGCGCCGCTGCAAAAAGACAACCGAACACGCACACGCCGACGACTATGTAACACGTAACGTAACGCCGGTATCACACACCGCTACATTGTAGTATTCGTCTATGTGTGCATGTGCGAAAGAAGATTACGTTCGTCCGCGGAAACGTACCTAATTAAAATGCCATTCAAAATGCTATTCATTTTTTGTACGTAAAACTTTAATTGCGAATGCAACGGTGTCGCAAGTTCGCCCTTTGAGGGTCGAGAAATTTAATGTCATTATAGACGTATCTGAAATATGTTTTGTTGTCTACATATGTATCACAATCCAATTAACCTAACAAATAAACCGAAATTACACTACTAATTCTATAAAGTTTCGACAAAATCGACGTATCGAAGCACAGAGGCTTTCGACGCGAGTCAAATTTCGCAAGCATGACACGAGAATAATCGACACTCGTACGAAAATTAATTCGATTTCATGCGGCCGGTCGTCGCAGTGTGCTCCCATCTTCGATCGATCTGAGGCAAAATTGAAAATTCACATGTAAAATCGGTAAACATCTGGTGTCGAATCGACTATGACGAAGCACAACTTGCGCGACGATAACTCGAGCTCGTTGCATTTCACGATACGGAACGCATTTATTTATAAAGACTATGAAAAAAAAAGGTGAAGAAGCGATACGTCACGTAGTCACGTAGATTTTTCCGTTTTTTCAAAATAAACTTTTTCTATATCGAACGTCTATTCGTTGGAAATTTGCTGATCTACTGACGATAAACAATCTGCACTGCTAAGAATGTGTTTCACTATGCGTCTGAATTTTTTGATTTGAATAGAATTTTGTTCGGTGATTCGGAGAGAACAGATGTACATTATCGTGCGAGACGGTCTAAAGTGTAATTTATAGGAATAAATTATTCATTAGTATCTTTAAAATATACAGCCAGGTTGAATGTTGAAGATTTTTTGATATGTAAGCGATTGTTAATTTAAAATATAGCCAGTTGAGATATTTTCACATGTGTCATGTGTGTGAAGATAAAATTGTATAAATGAACGATTCGGCAGATAAGTCGGTATGTAAATAGGCTAATAATTGAGTTATATTAATGATTTTTTAGATCAATTCTTATTTTTTATTAAATTTTAACATCAATTTAAAGTGGTTTAAACCATTGATTATGAATATATCATAATTTTCAACTATCGAATAAAAAATTGTCACAGTTGTGCAATTTTGTCAATAACAATTCAATGTGACAAGTGTTTAGTATCAGTAGTCACAGACAAAATAAATCAATTCTATTTGCAATATCGTTAAACTGTCTGAGATTGTGTTTTCTGTATTTTTTCAGTATCGAGAAATTAAAAATCTCAAGAGATGCAAGTTTGGTAGCTATAATTGTCATCGAAATGTCCGTACAAGTCATTTATATGCATATATTGTGAAAATTATATTGTATAAAGAATTTAAAATGGTTTTTATTTCTCGTTAATATTATATGAGCTATAAACTAAGGATGACACGTTGTATTGAGATTATACAGCGGTGAATTTATGACTTAATACAGATTCACTGGTGAAATTGTAATTTAAGATTCAAGTTGTCATCGGGACTCGGTCGGTGCCTAGAGATTGGGATATATCTTGAGTTAGATTGGGGATCAGATTTCCAGCGGATATGAAATGGGGATGGTCAGGATAATAGGAAGTTCATGAGTTGTACACGAATTCACTACTGGGGTTGAAAAAATATTTTATGAAAATTGTAAATTCACTAGGATGATTATGAGAGGGCAATTATGATTTGACTGCAACACATCGGATCACATGTTCGGTCGGAACCGCAGTTGGTCCGGCTACTGCAAAACGACGAGCGCCTATCGCTCATATAACCCGAAAACGTCAATTCGCAGCGAACGCGTGACGTAGAGCGACCGATCGCGTCGAATCGGCGACTCGGCGACCGAAGGAGTCGACTCGACGTCGGTTGGCGGCACTGCGCTCGTCACCATTACCTCGGGGGGCGGCGTCCCGGCGCTCGACGGCTGGCGGGGGGCGGCGAGGGCGGTGGGGGAGGGCGAGCACGCAGCCAAGCTCGTCGCGTTTCCTCCCGACGACGACGACGACGAGGACGACGACGACGACGAGGGGGGCGCAGCCTTGGGGCCCCGCTCGTCGTGCGCGGGCGGCGACGGGGGCGGGGAGGGCGGGAGGGGCGGCATGTGGGCGGGGGGCCGCGGCCGCAGTCCCGCGCCCCCAGACCCTCGGACGCGCGGCTGAGCCGATCGATGCGCCGCGGCCCGCGAGCCCCGCTCGGCCGCTTGGCCCGCGCGCGACCGAAACCCGGCCAGACTGCCGCGCCGCACCGCGCCGCGCCGCACTACGGCCGACACGATCCCGACGTGTCGCGCTTCGATTTCAAATTCGACTCTCGATCGCACTTTTCCTCGAAAAATCCTACAAATCTAAACATATTCAATAAAATCTATTTCATTTCACATGAAATTTCATCTATAAAACAATCATATCGATCAGCAGTTCAAATATAAAATAAAAAAATACTCATGAATGACTACCGAACGGCCGAATCGACGATCAAAATATTAGTCCTCGTTCATCGATTGGCGAATAATTTTCATCGATCGTTTTGAATTCTTCATCACGATCACTAAACTAACCCTGATTCATGTATTAATATTCAAACCGTATCGATTATAATTTATATTTATACAAATTGATGTCTAATTAAAAAAAAAATAGAAAATAAAACGACAAATAGAGAGATAGTATTTCCAATTATATTCGACAACTTTTATATTCGCAATAAAATAAATCAGAATATACAAATCTTAAACATTCTCACTCTTTTTTCATTGTAAAAATGCGCAATTTCATTCAAATTTGATAAAAAAAAATGCAAAAAAAACTTTAGCGCTACACTCCGTGCCGACGGTCGATCGTTCGTTTATCGAGCGGCACTCGTTCGCTAGGTTGGTGCTCCGCATGCTAAATTTGGCGCGCTCTATTCAAAAATTCAATTTTTTGTAAAAAAAAATTGAAAATTTCGCACTCGTTTCGAAATGAATTCAGTGCAACTATTCCGTTGGACGTACACTCGATCGCCATCTGCGTACGACTTTGAAGATTACTAGATGAAAATGGAGAATTTTAAAATAATCGTGAGTATATTTGATATTAAATTTGATCAATTAAAACTACAATTGAATCCTATTTGAAAAATAAACAACTCTCATTCAATAAAAAGAAAATCAAAAACCGATTTCCGCGTTGCTTTTTTATAGCTTCCCGTTTAGCATAATTATAGTTCTAGCATTCTATTGTTCGACTCAAATTTTGTAAAAAAATCGAAAGTAAAATTCTTCAATCTCCCTTTTTGATCGATCTATCGAATTACCGATTATCGACCGACATCATTATCTACATTTTTTTCGAGGAAATTGGAGACGATCGTCAACAAAAATATATAGCAACACTGAATCAGATTCTTCATTGAAAGAACGGTGACGACTCATTCCTGACGGGTCTGGTTCGGCGAGATACCGAAACCGACGAGCGTTCGGTAAAATACTGATCGTTTCGTTCGAAAGAATCCGAATTCCACGATGACCGAGAATATTTTCTTGTTCGTTCCCAATTTGATCGGTGAGTCGTGATCGTACCGTTCTATTCATATAAAGATCGAATCAATTTACTATCTGAATATTCAGGTTTTCTTATTCGTATAGAATAATTTCCATTTCAAATTAACCATCATCTGTTTCATGATGTGACGCTCAGATCACATTTGCACACAAGGTCAATTGTTTTCTTGCAATATTTCAAGAAAAACAATTAAACTTGAATTAGAAATTGCTTAATTTAAAATGGATAGTATTTAACTCGATGTGGATTTCATTCGTCTAATTTTATTTCGATTTATTTGTACATATTCATCTAAATTACTTTGTAGCTAAATTGCATTGAACTTCTCATATTCAATGCACTTGTATGTTTTCATTTTATCGCAGATTTTACTTTATGACCTTAATTATATTTCTATTGGGGTTCTGTATTTGGTTTTTTCACATTTTGAATTATTTACTTCACAATCAAATCATAAATGTTATTCATTCTAATCTAATTAAAATCTGTTTCAATTTCAAGGTTGATTCATATATGTTTGTATTAGAAATATAAATTAAGAAGAAACAATAGTAGATCAAAGTTAAACATGTAGTGAATCCTTATCAAGATTTTTTACTAAAATTATAAATTTTTATTGATTCTCATTGTTATTTATCTAAATATGCTATGTATATTGAAACAATTGTATACTTTTAATTTTCTTTATAATCATATTTAAGTTAAAAAGAAATGTTACTTTTTATGTAACAATCCCTGTCATGCCATATAATCATGAATACCCTGTTTTTTTTTTCAATTCTTATTGAAATTCAGAGTGTAGGTACTGTGGAATTTTTTGTCAAAATATTCAAGCAACGATTGTTGGTTTTTTGCTATTGTAAAAAAGATAGATCAAAATATGTACATATTTTTTGATGAAATCTCATTCTATTCCAATCGATATCAATATAATTTTTCTTGTTGAATATATATTTTTCAATGTTCAAATACATATTATTTAATGTGATGATAGTTTTACATAGTATGTTCCTGTTATGATTATGGTGTGAGTAATAAAATTGAAAAAATATATATTTCAATGTGTATTATAGTAAAATATCAGAATACATATTTATTTTGAACTTGAAAAATTTCGGAGCATATAAAAAAAATCAGTATTTTGTTTCCACTTTTAACAAGGTGTTTAAAAATTCAAACACAAAACTTTAAATATCTCGAAATGAAAAAAAAAAACTATTTAGGCACACTAATTGTAAGTCACATAAGTGAATCGATTCTCGATATAATGAAATCTTCTTTTATTTTCAGGGTATGGAAGAATTATCCTTGCTTTGATATCCTTTTATTTCATGCCGACTAATTGTGCATTAGCTTGCACTTGCTATGTTGTATCCGGTTTACTTGACGCCGTAGATGGACATGCAGCTCGTTACTTTAACCAAAGTAAGAATTCAATTCCTTTTTATATAATCAAATAATTTTAAACTCACTAAACATTTCACAAACATTGATAGGTACAAAATTCGGTGCGATGTTGGATCAACTCACTGACCGAGCTGGCACAATGTGTTTGTGCGTCACGCTTGCTAATTTCTACCCCAAGTATATGTTCTGGTTCCAACTCTCCATGACTATAGACATTGTGTGTCACTGGCTGTATTTGCACACCACTCTCCTCCAAGGAAAGACCTCACACAAATTCGTAGACATGTCTGGAAACCCTGTGATGCGAGTTTACTACACCAACAAAATGGTATTGTTCTGGATGTGTTTTGGAAACGAAGCCTTTTACGCTGCCCTATACTTGCTGCACTTTACCGAAGGACCGTTGAGTAAGTATAAGTTGTTGCGATACTATTGAAGAATATTACATTTTTTTTGTTTCAGGTTTAATATTTCGAAAATTGAGTCCAATTGTTTGATTCATTTTTTAAATATATGCTTGAAATGAAATATATTGAATTTAAAAAAACTAGCAGTAGTACCTAAGATAATAATTTTTGAGGCAATCTATATCTACCCTCGCTCACAATTTCGAAAATTCCAAAATTATTAATATTAATATAAATTCATGTACCTATATATTGAAAATAATTTGAATATCTTTTGTTTATAATAGTTAAGTACTAATTTAATACATCATTGAAAAGAATTCTTAAACAACTGATCCGTTTGCCGCGAAAATTTTCAACTTTAACTTGCGGGCTTTGTTTGTCTGAATGAGTTAAAATATTGTCCAATTTTTAATGTGTAAGAACGAATTTCCGGTCAATTTACATATTTACATAGACATAAGTCATATTACATAGACATTTACATATTTACATAATTTACATAGACGCGAAAAAAAAACAAAATTATAATGAACTCAAAAAGTAAAAATGAAATAAACTTCTGGAACAGCATTTAGTCCATTGAGTTGCAAAACTAAATAATACATATTTATATTTCGGTTATTATAAACAAACCATACAATTTATATGATCAATTTAAAGTTTTGTTAGTCATTATAAAAAAAATGCCATTCAAATTTCGTAATATAATTAAAAAAAAAATATTAAAAATATATCAGTTCCAAACGTGTTAATTGTATGGTCATTGAAGGGTCAGAAACGAATTTCCGATCCGATTCGTACTTCGAGACGCGACAAAAAACAAAATGGCCGAAATTAAATTGTTTTCAAAAATTAATTATTATATTTGAAAAAATAAACAAAGCGAATGCCGCAGACGATGGGTGACCTTGATATCCGAAAAATGTATTTATCGATAATGGGTCTTAAGGGTCAGATTTGCATGAATATTTTTATTTATCAATCCGCATTTTTTCCGAAACATAACAGAAGACACGAATGTTAACCTTATCGCGTCAGCCGTAAGATCCAAATTCGCGTATCTTAGTCGTCATATATGTATCGACGCTCGAACAAAGTACACGCGATTTCCATACAAAAATTGCAACGACAAACGTACAAATACGCTAAGTGAAATTATTATATTGATATACTAAACATGAATTTATATAAAATTAATGACTGATTTATGTATCTTTACAGTTGCCGGTATTGGTCTGTTCCGCCTGGTGGCTTTCATTTCAGCGCCTGTTGCAATTGTGAAGTCTCTCATTTCAGTGATACATGGATTCGTGGCTTCCGTGAATCTTGGAATCATTGACGTCAATGAACGAGCTGCCATAGCCGCTAAACAGACCAATTAATTTTATGTTTTATACTTTTCATTTCTGTAATACTTGAGAAAAATCTTTCCATGTATGCGTGTTCATATTGATCTTGCGATACATTCCTCTTTACTTTTGTAGTGGACGTGAAAAAACACTTCTTTTTTGATTTTAAAATTTGTTTTGTGCCAAAGACTAATTTTTATGTATATTTGGACATTTGATTCTTGTCGAAACTGTTGATAATTAATTTTAAAATTACCTTCTATATTATTGAATATTACTTATAGTGATAACTTTGATGTTAGAAACATACTAACATGTTTAGATCGATTATTGTCATTATGTTAGCACTCATTTTATGGTATTTATAAGAGAAAAAAAAACAAGTTTACTGATATATTTTGAAAGAAGATTATTTGTGATTAAAAATTAGTGTGAAAACTAGTCATCTTAGAATAAATTCTTTAGAATGATGTTATGTTTTTCAAATGTGTATCGAATCTGTGTAATATTTGTGAAATAAAACTATAGATTGTTAAAAATAAGTTTTATTTAAGTAGCATTACATTATAGCGGTGAGAAAATGCTGATATTCTTTTATACGAGCGTTAAAAAGTGTGTTTTTAGTAAAGTTTCGTTTTACGTGTATAACATTAAAATTAAGCGGAACTTAAATTAAAATTAGTTATAATACTCGTTACAAATATTATTTTTGTGATATTTATCCTTTGAGACTACTCATGCCTGCTCTCATTATTTCATCGACGAGAAGTAGGTTTCCAGCAATTACAGAACATGAATTGAGAATCTGTTTTTTAACAATGTAATTATCATACACTCCCTTATCAGTGGGAATCATAGGTTCTCCAGAACTTAAATCCAATCCTATGGGAGAAGTGCTGAGTTGAGACTCTTCTAATAATTTCACAATTGTATCCTGAACGTCATACCCGGAATTCACAGCTAACGTTTTAGGTATTATGAAGAGGGCTTCAGCATACGCTTGTACTCCTAATCTAGCTTTACCTTTTACGGTATCTTTGAATTTCATCAATTCATTGTAGGCTTTGATTTCAAAAGCTCCGGCTCCAGGAATAACACATTTATCTTCGATAGCATTATTGATAGCTCGAAGACCATCTCTTACGGCATCTTTGATTTGAGTTAAAGTGTGTTTATTCGGTCCTTTCATCAAGATTGTGACTGACAGTGGTACTTTACAATCTTCTACGAATGTGAATTTATCTTCACCCAAAACGTGTTCATAAATGGTGCCGGCGAATCCAAGATGAGATTCTTCTAGATCATCGACTGAATTAACGGCAACTCCGCCACAGGCGAGAGTGAGACGTTCCATGTTGCGGCGTTTTGCACGTCTCAAAGCTAAAATACCTTCTTTTGCCAAAGCATCTAAAGACATAGGGTCGATACCTTTCTGGTTGATAACGGCGAAGTGTTTATCTGTTCCGTCGCATACTTTCTTCTTGAGAGCAATAATCTAAAACGAGAAAACAAAAATGCAACGATCCATGTAAATTTATATACTTTTTACTTATCTATTAATATTTACCTTTTTTACTCTTTGATCGATGAAATCTCTTTCTGCCGTTACCAATTTCTCCCGATCCTCAGCCGATTTGTAGAAAAATCCAGAATTAACTTCAGATTTTTCATATTCTAAAGATACATTGCACGTTAAAATATAAGCATTTGTCAAATGCTTAGGCATATCGGGATGACGAGCTCCATGATCCATTACAATACCTATAAATTTATTTTTTCAGTCTCCAAAAATAAGGATGATTTATATTGATTATGAAGCGAATCTAACCTCGCACAAGTTGAGTCGCCGTCGAAGTTTTGTGTTGCATCTCCATCAATTCCACCATATGCAAGTCGACTGGTTTTCCCGGTTGTCTGATGGCCAAAATTGCATCTACGCATGCATCAGTTAATATATCGGCTAAATTTTCGTGAACCTTAAAAGTACGGCGCGATAATTAAAATTGGTTGTAAACAAAAATTTTCAACAAAATGACCGTGAGTTACTTTAGTTCGCAGGGCCGTCCGAGCAATGGCGATCAAATCTTTTTTCTCCACTTGAATGGGAATTTTCATAGAGTCGAGAACTTCCAAGGATTTGGCTCTGGCGACGTCGTAACCTTCCGTCAATATTCTCGGATGTAATCCTGACGAATAAAAAAAAATTTGAATATTTTGCACGCTATAAAGTTGTGCAAATCGAACGTTCGTTTAACCTTCTGATATTCTAAGATCGGCTTGCTTGAGAAGCTCTCCGATGAGCAAAACGGTGCTAGTGGTTCCGTCTCCGGTGGCATCATCCTGAGCGGTGCTCGCCCTGGCTATCAGAGACGCGGTCGGATGCTGGATCTGCATCTCGTGCAAGAGTACGTTCCCGTCTTTGGTGATTTTAATATCGCCCGCTCCAGAAACCAACCTGTCGTCAAAATAAAAATTCATGAAGACATTTACATATCTGATCGTGCGTAGGCCGAATGTGAGGTTATGTTATTTCAGATATTTTGATCAAATTTCAGCAGGGACGAGATTGAGATGATGGCATTAATATAACGGAACGGGAGGTTATATATGCATGCGATAGTTACATTTTGAGGGTGCCGTTCGGTCCGAGGTTAGTCCTCATGACGTCCTGGAGTCCTCTGGCCGCGGCGATGTTCACGGCCAGGGCTTGAGCGGCACGAGCCACTTCCGCTTTGGGGTTCAGGAGGCTCACGGCTGCCATTCTTCGATTTTCTTTTTCCTTTTCGACGAATGGAAACTGCGAGAACTTTTCGAAGCTAACCACGCGCTCCGCCTACCGATGACAAGTGTGGACACACTACAAAATTATTCGCTCTATTTATCAAGTGAGTACTACACCATGAAAATTGATATTTTCATATTCATCGTCAAATTGGAAGAATATGAGGACACTCGATCCATCAAAATAAACTCAATCAAATTCTTTTATGCTATTTTTCTTAAAATACCTATAATTTTCTGAAAAGGAATTGAGCCAAAAAACATAAGAGGGGGATCAAGCCTTCTCGTATTCCATTGATTTAAGGAAAGAATTTAGAGAATGATTCAAATGCAGCTAAACTTAAATTTGGAAGTAAAAGTTGTAAAAAAATAAAAGAGGATACATTCATAAAACAATACTTTATTATATTCATACTAAAATACAATAAATACTATGATAAAAAATACTTATTTAAAACAGTCTATTTTGAATTTTCTCAATTGTGAATAAATAAAAATATTTGATTTAATCTTCGTCCGATTCTTCTTCTTCCAGTTCTCTCAATTTAGCCATCGCTTCTTCCGGTTTCTGAATCAATTTCATATCTTCTGCGGCTTTCAGACATTTTTCCGCATACTCAATCGCCTTCTTTCTAGATTCATCTTCTATTTTCGTAAGCGCCATTAGAAGTTCCATAACGTCTGTGGCGATTATCTTTTCGGCAATTTCTTTATCGCTATTTAGAACGTTCAACAGCATATAAGTACCGCGATATTGTATTTGTGGATTAGGATTTGCGAGTAAACAACGCAGCATTTCTTCCCAATTTGTCGTATCGAGAATTATTTTTTTACAGCATTTTTTACTAACATCGGACAGAATTGCTAAAGCGCCGGCCGCGGCCAAGGCGGTATCCTCGTCTTCGTCTTGGGATAATAAACATAAAAATTTCACTCGGTCATTTTTAGCTTCGTGAGCTTTAACTACATCTTCAGATAAAATCATATTGGTTAGAACTTGTGTTGCGGCACGCCTCAACATTATATGATCTTCAAACAAAAATGCTTCTATTCTAGCGAGTCCGCACTCTTTCATAATTCTTTGTCTACAAGTTTCATTCATGGATGCCAAATTGCACAACGCTAACAAAGATTCAAAATTTTCCAAAGCCAAACAGTCCGGATGAAGTAAAGCTGTTAAAGGTCTG
Organism: Cheumatopsyche charites; assembly: GCA_024721215.1. Lineage (NCBI taxonomy): Eukaryota > Metazoa > Arthropoda > Insecta > Trichoptera > Hydropsychidae > Cheumatopsyche > Cheumatopsyche charites. Next base: position 11,688,601 of record CM045577.1, read on the forward strand.
ACAATTTCTAACGACCTTTGACCTGGAAAGGCTACTTCAGGATTTATAGTAATACCGATTCTCGCTAATGCCTGTGCTGCTTGTTTTTTACCATTAGCAGTTCCATCTAATGCCATCGGTAACAACACTTTTGTTCCTCCTTGTTGCACGACGATTCCACGCAATTCCTGTTGACTGCATATAGCATTGAAGACTCTCGATATGAGTTCTTTAGAATTGTTACTTTGAGTTTTGGACAATGCCACTAATGCAGTTGTGACACCCTCCTTGGCAAGAATAGTCAATCTTTTAGCAACAAAATCTGGATCGTCCAATTCGTGTTCTTCTGGTATATGATGTTTGGCAAACTTTGCTAACTCTACCATTTCAGGCAGAAGTTCTTGTTTTTCATATGCATTGCACAGATTGACCAAAGTTGTGACAACTCCATAAATGGCAGACTGATCACCAGTTTTCGCCAGTTCCACTAATGCTTGAATAGCCGGTTTATCTTCCACCAACTTTTCTTTAACGTCTGCATCTAAAGTTAAATATGATAAACCTTCAGCAGCCCAACGACGCATATCATGATTTTTAGCTGGATTTATTAAAAACCTTCTGCACGCTTCTGCTAATTTAGTTGTAGAACCATCTGCAAACGGTCTGATAGAAGCATCGGTACCACCAGAACTGCTCAATTTGCACAATCCAACTAAAGCGCGAATTTTAATTCCATCATCCTTAGATTTATATAGTGTTTTCAAAATGCTAATACCCTGATTTATTATAGCTTTTGCTTTGTCTTTTTTAGAGGCTGCCGCTATCAAGCATTCACAGGCTACTTTTTGTTGTAGAACATCATCAGTTCCAGCCATAACAAGAATCATTTCGATGATACCTTCTTTAGATATGATGGAATTTCCGACGTCCAGTGGGCCCAAGAGTAAAGAAGTGATGGCTACGGTGACACGAACTTTAGATTCGATATCGGGATTCATCAGTTTGTCTTTCACAAAATCATCGACTTGGGTGGAAAATTTCTCTCTCGCTTGATCGTAATACATGTTTTCGTATATTTTGGACAGACACACGGCGGCTATTGTACGAGACGAAGGTGTAACATTCATCGCAGATTCGTATTTGTATTCTTCCAATTCACTGCAGACTTCTAGCAGTCTGTGAACACCCTTGATATCCACGAATCTCTCGGCCCAACTGAGCGCAGTGTAATGGCAATTCTTCATGACCAGATCTATGATGGCATCCCTAGCCATTCCGGTGATGACTCGATTCGTGATGGAGTAACTCAAGCATGTGAGAAGTGTGTCTATTTCTTTCTTGTGAAGCTCGCAAAGTTTCTGGTCGGGTTTCGTATCGGGTTTGTTGTCCATTCCTGAGAAAGTATTCAATATACACTGCATGCAATACTGGGCGGCGTTCACTCTCTCTTCACTGTTGCAATCGATCAATTCAAGAAACCACGGTATGCCACAAGTTTGAAGAATGCCTTTAACTCGCGCGACGTTCCTCTGACATAACTGGCCGATTATTCTGATGGCGTTGAGCGAAACGCTCGTATTTTTTTCCAGCTTGATAAGCTTATGTATTTCATGAACGACACCTTTGGAATACATGATTTCGGCCCCAGCTTTTTCTCTAGATAATACTAAAAGGTTGCTCATTGCGGTCTCCCTTTTCTCTCGTTCTGCGCTCGGATCGAAAGCTATCTTTACCATTTTATCGACTTTGTTCTCGGTCTGAGCGTTTTGTTCGGCTCTCTCTTGGACAATTTTGAACAACCTCGCCAAAACGGGTTGCACGGCCTTATTGGATTTGTCTACGTTGAGGACGGCTCTAGCGTCCCTGTAAGCCTCTTCGAACCTTTCGAGAGCCTCGAGCGCTTGAGACCTGCGGAACAAGGCCTTGGGATCTTCCGGTATAACTTTGAGAACGGCATCGCAATCGTCCACGGTTTCGGAGTACTGTTCGAGTTTCAGATGAGCTGCGGCTCGATTCTTACGGTAAACGGCCACTTCCCTCTCGTCTCCTCCTAGCTTGATCGCCTTGGAGTATAGAGCTACGGCTTCTTCGAACTTCCCGTCGGCGAAAGCTTTGTTGCCTTCGTTCTTCAACTGCTCGGACTCGGCGCTCGCTACGGTCATCTTGCAGGTTTGCTAGAGAAACCAACACTGATAGAGACGAAGGCGAATATCGGAAGAAAACTATCGAACGCGTGCGGGAAACTCTGGAAATTTCTGGATTAAGACGGAAATAGACACCAGAAAGAAGCTGGCGAACGGCCAGCGCCCCTCTCCCCCCACCTTGTCAAACGTCATATCGGGTTTCCCTAATCTTTTAATCGTCGTCGACGTTAAATCGATATCATTTTTGATGTTTAAACGATTGATTTGAATTCGGTGACAATTTGTGCTTCCGGAAGTGTGTCAATTTCTTCCGAAGAAAGTGCCATAATGCCGAAATTTCGAATTTCAACGCGCACGTGTGCATTCGAGTGTTACCAGAGCATGTCAACAAACCTGGGGATATCGGCATGAAAAAAATATCGAATTTTCCAGATTTTTTTTTGAATATTTTGATTTGCAATCTAAGGATAAAATGGTTCTACGATGACATTTTGAAAACGTCTCGCTGTGATTTTTCAGAAAAAAATATTCTGAAAGCGTTCCGCTGAAACGCTAGTTTGAAAAATATTTCTTGCGATCGTTGCGAAGCGAGCAAAATCGGCGACGGGCTTTCGGCGAGCGGACGAGGGTGGAGGGGCGAAGAGGTGAAGGGAGAGGGAGGGGAGACGAGAGCTGTTTTGACAGGAGGACAAGGTGATGGGCCGCGATGGGCGGCAGAGAGTCCAGGCCGGGGTTCCTCTCCTACGAAGACGCCCTCCGCAGACGTGAGTTGGCTTAGTGTCTTAGAGTGAACGCGCACTTCCGTCTCCCTTACTTTTACTGTTACTACGTTACGCTCCTTTGTGACGCATCTTTGTCGTTTCAGTGAGCGACGCGGAGGTGCGGAGGCTGCGAGAGGCGTTCAAGCGCGCGGCGGGGACCGGAGCCATCTCGGCGGCCGCGTTCGGGGCCGAGGTGCTGTCCGGGGCTCCGACGCAACTCGCCGAGAGACTTTACGCGGCCTGCGGAGGGAGCAGACGCGGCCTGCACTTCCGGGAGCTCGTCTGCGCGCTCGTGCTGCTCACCAAGGGCACCCAGGAGGAGAAGATCAGGTCGCCCGTCGACTCGCTCTACGAGTCCACACCGCATTTCCTTCGTCCCATTCTGTGCGCTTCGTCTTTCCGCTTCCTCGCTATTAAATTTCGCATCGACGGTTCGCTCCCGAACGTTTCATCGCGATTCGTAAACGCGCTCGATCGAATCGTTCAAATTTGCACAAAAGGCCGACATCGTAAATTGTTATCTTATCTCTGTTTTTCTTGTAAATCTTCCAGTTGTAATTTTAAATTTTTCTCCATTCCACACTTTTTTGTCTTTTTCTTTGAAACGAAATATTTTTAAAACGATCGCGGCGAACAAATCGTTGAAAATAACAGATGTGGGTTTTCCGTTTCGAGTTCAATATTTTTCATTTTGAATCCAAAATTATTAATTTATTTTTCTATATTCCGATGTTTCAATTGCATTTTAGGATAACTTTTATTTAATTTTTGAAATTTCAATCATTACATGGAAAATATTCGACTCTCAATAAAAAAATTTAACGTATCATCGATAACTGATAATAAATTATGAGTTTTTCAATATTTTATTGATCATTTTAATTTTAAATATCCTACTTAATTTTTTTAAGTCTGTTCTAAATGACTTTAGAGCGATCTTTTCACCGCTTTAGCTATCTAACTGTGGAGTCACGGTCGGTCCGTTTACTGAGAACTCAAAATACATCATTGCTTTGCTAATTTTTGATTTTACCTTAACTTTAATTTATTTAAATAGAACGGCAAAAAGACCGGCCCCGAATCCCACTGCAATGTTTTCATATATGTATACGTTACACCAAATATGTTTGAACTAAATTAATAATTCACACAACTTTGCAGATTCCTTTGGACTTTGTATTGCAACGATGCGGGAACTTATATCTTGAAATCGGATTTTATCGAAGCGGTGACCGTAGAAAAATCTTCGCTCACGTCTATTAGATCGCCGAAGAACGATGTCGACTTGCATATTCTCGTCACGAATCTCTTCGGCAGTCAAGGGGACAAAATCAATTTTGACACGTTCAGATCGTGGCTTCTCATGCGAAAGAGCGCTACCGTGTTCTCGAATTGGCTGCTCGTCGAACCCGTAGTGAATTTAACTTCCGATCTCGAAACCCCTACATTTTATCAAAGCTTAGCCGGCGTCACGCATTTAGAAGAAAAAGTATGTTTAATATTTTTATTTTACTCTCCAGAGTATAAATTTAACGTGTCTTTTGCATATTTTCAGGATATATGTTCCTTGGAAAAATACTTTTGGAGATTATTGAGCACTAGTCCGAGTGGTCAGTTGGATTCTGAATGTTTAGGTCCGTTGTTGTCGCCTCCCATACCTAGAGCCGCCCTACAAGGACTATTGTTAGCTTTGGACGAAAATCGTGATGGTCACGTTGATTTTAAAGAGCTTTGTTGTGGATTAAGCGCTGCATGCAGAGGTCCTATAAGTGAACGAGTTAAATGTAAGAAAATCAATCGAGTCGATTTGTTTATTAGTATATTTTAATATGACTAATTTTCATTGTTACTTTTTAGTTTGTTTCAAAATATTTGATGCCGATCGTGATGGAATTTTGAATCAAAATGAAGTCGTTCATATGATAAATATTTTGTGTTTTGTAGCCAACGAATCAATTTATAATCAAGATAGTTTCACAAGCAAAGATCAATCTTCACCAGAAAGCAGTGGCATATTTCATTTCGATGACGTTTTTGATTCTTTGAAAAATATGTTGACTTCAGAAAATAATATGCCCGCTGTGAGAAAACGATCGAAAGAGACTTCATTTTCTTCTCATGGTGGATCTCATACAGACGTGTCGAGTATCCATTTGAAAGATTTATCCGATCAAAGCAATAATAATATGGAAATGAAAAATAATTCCCATAATGAATCATTACAAGTTATATCATCAACTAAAACAAACTTTATCAATTCTTCCTGGACTGAGACATCTGATGGAAAATGTTGGGGGCTCACTCAAGAAAATTTTCTTATTTGGCATGTAGATAAGGGAAATTCTTTGATTGCGCCATTCCTTCAATTAATTTATCAAGTGTGTCATATAGTGTTAGGATTGAGACCTCAGTGCAAACATCAAGAGCAGGAAATTGGTTCGCTTAATATTATCTATTGGTGAGTTCATATTCTCGATCAGTCGATTTACCTAAAATTCTTCTTCACAGTATTAGGCTGGCTGCAACGAGAAGTACGTCGTGGATATTCAGTTGGACAGTTTTGGTATTTAGTCTCGACAGATTGGTGGTCTTCTTGGTTATCATATACCGGTAGTAATAGCAATGGTTCGGATAAAATTGATTCATGTTATGTATGTGGTCGTTCTGCTGTTCGAAACCATATTAATCCCAACATAGATGAAGCTATTGTTTGTGATGAAAATTTCAATTCCTCTGGTAATTATAATCAAAATTGAATTTTCACATATATTTAATTGATGATTGTGTATATTTTTCAATTTAAATTCTAGAATACATGGGAGATCTTCTCGGTCGTGCTGAAACTGGTTCTCTTGGTAGTGGTAGCAGTAGCAGCGGTATATCCAGCAATAGTAGTTCTCAATGTGCTCGTCCAGGATCAATAGATAATTCAAACCTACTCGCACCCAATCCTTATAATGTAAATATCTTACACATTTTTTTCTTTTTATAATATGTGAATGAAACTGTAAATATCGTTCATTGTTAAAGGTACGCACTTTGACTGGTGAAGGTGGACATTTGAAAAAAGACTTAACGTTGTCTCAACATAGAGATTTTGAACTTGTGCCTGATTCTTTATGGAAAGCTCTATCTCAGTGGTATGGTGGACTTCAACCGTTGCCTAGACAGGTTTATACAATTTCTTTTAAAAACAATTTTCATATTTCAATTTAGTATTGTTAATTTAATTTCATTATAGGTTATTCAACCTCCAAAATCTGGAGTAGAGTTAGAGTTGTATCCTAGAAATTTGAGACTGATGCGTCATATGCCATCGCCTCAACACCACGGTTAGTTATTTTTTGTCAAACGAATATGTATAATACAATGTTATTTTTCGTTTTCATTTAAATTTTACTTTATTCAGTTCCTAACACTTCTTCATGGTCTGGAATGGTTGGTGGATATGGTGCAGCAGCTTTGTCTACGGTAGGAGCTGCTTCGTATCAACCTTCACCACCAGCTGTACCCCATCGTTATTTAGCTTATACTGCAGCATTTTCTAGACTTGCTTCTGTGAAGCAGGCAATTAATAAAAACATTACAATATTGATATTCAAATTTTGGACTGAAAGGATAACTTGTTCCCATACTATTTTAGGTCTGTGACTTTATATGTAATCAATTGGGATTGTACCGTGAAGAAGTACGCTTGTGGCTTATTGATGAAAGTGCCAATTCTTCATCAGAAGATGGGGGTTTTCTTAGTTTACTAGAAGAAGAGACCATTACTTTATCTCAGTTAGGTGTTATTGATGGGCAACGATTATTAATAGAAGTTCGAAACAAAGACTTAACTTGGCCTGAGGAAATGGGTGCTCTTAGGTAATTATTTGTAAATTTAAAATATCAAACATTTTGCAGTGGGCTTGATTTTCAATTAACCGTTAATATGTTTTCAGTAAAACTGCAATTGGAGGGAAACGTGTTGCTTCGACTGCAAATTCTACACCGGGAACAATACCCCACCCTCCGGGAGCAACAGGTCTTCAAAATTTGGGAAACACTTGTTTTATGAATGCTGCCCTTCAAGCTGTACATTTTTTTTTCATTTCATCATATAATAGATTGTTACACAAAATCATTGAAATTTGTATATGCAGGTATGGAATACTGGACCACTAACACGATACTTTACCAGAGGAATGCATTTGTATGAGCTGAATATGAACAATCCTTTAGGCACACGAGGTGCATTAGCTCAAAGATATGGAGAATTGTGTAAAGAGGTATGTCTTTTCAGATAATTTACTAATATATTTTTTTAAATAAATCGATTGGAACAACTATCATACAATTTTACTACCATTATAATTATCAACCTCGATTTATATTAGGTTTGGAGCGGTGGCGTCAGGTCTGTTGCACCTTTAAGAGTAAGATGGTGTATTTGGCAAAATGCTGATCGTTTTAGTGGTGGCGGTCAACATGATTCACAAGAACTATTAGCTTGGCTTTTAGATGCCTTACATGAAGACTTGAATCGTGTAGATACTCGTGTATATACTGAACTACGGGACTCTGATGGACGACCTGATCAGGTTTTGTTTTTGATTCATGTTTCAAACATGTTTAATATATATGTATTCATTCCAATATTAATGCCTACTTTATTTTCATCAGATTGTCGCTCAAGAAGCATGGGAACAACATACTATTAGAAATCAATCGATTATAACTGAGTTATTTTATGGACAACTTAAATCAAAAGTAAATTATTATTTTTCAATTCCTTATTATTTACTTTTCTACACTCATACTTATGTATTACCATCTTTCTTATTTTCAGGTAACATGTTCTAATTGTAAACACGAGTCTGTACGTTTTGATCCATTCAATATGCTCAGTTTACCTTTACCAATGGAAAGTTATGTCTTAATCGAAGTATTAGGTGAATTCATTACACAAATCCAGAATGATTATCTTTTCAATTTATTTATTTTATTTTATCATTTGTAAATTATTCATTCCTTTTCAGTTATTCTTCTTGACGGTTCAGTGCCTATAAAATATGGTATACGATTAAACTCTGAAGGACGATATTGTGATCTCCAAGAAGCATTATCAAAACTTTGTAATATTGATGCTAAACAGCTACTAATAGCTGAAATAAATGGACCCATACCCACAAGATTCCCATGTTTAAGAAATCGTCTTCGTTTCAACTCTTCAACACTCGCTCTATTTGCTTATCAACTTCCATCAACTTATGCTTACAATCCTCATCTGTCTGAATTTTCAAAAGGTAAAATATCAATTTATCTGATTCAAATATCCCCAAAAACAGTCAATTTAACTACATTGTGATTTTAACTGTAAAATATTGTGTATAACTATTTAGTTTTTCGTTTGAATGTATTATTTTATAATTTATATTATTTTCATGCTGATTGTACTAGCTTCAATATTTACCTGCTAAAAATTGCTTATGTTTAACACTTATGCGTACTACATGATAAAGGTGAGTGTTCCATTAGGACCGATAACTGCTATAAAACATTTATTAAACATTATGTAATATTGAAAATTTCTGATTAACAACATTTTCATTAATTGCAATTCATGTTCAATAACCACAATAATCTTTCCTATCCATTTTGTGATATTAACCATTCACACATAATTCCCTACTCGTTGTTTTATTTTTATTTCAAACATATCAACTTTGATTTTGGCAAATATTAATCGAATTATTTGACTTTTTATAGATGACAAAACCGGACCTGTAGAAACAGAAGCTCGTACTTATGCTGAGGTAAGCCGGCCCTCTACTTCTTCCTTGTGCATGCCTGCTATTTTATGCTTCAAGGTATTGACTACACTGGTTTAAATTTATCTGACACGTTCCTATTTACTACTGAACCATAATGTGACAGCATTGAGATTAAGCAAAGGACATTTCAAATTTATATTTATCATTAATTATAATAATAGTAGTAGTAGTTTTTAATAGATGTTAAATCACTATCGTTTATTAACTTTCAAGTCTAATTCAGAAACATTCATAATTTGAAAATATGAAAGAAATAACATTTAATTTCGCACATAATGTACATATTATATTTTCTGCTAATACTTTAGATATAAATTATATTTTTTATTGGTTTGGTTAAACACTTTTGTACATTTTTTTCAGGTGTTTGTTCACTTAGCTAGTATTTTATAGTTTTGGATTTCGGAGATTAGTATAAGCTATTTTTTCTTTCATCATCATATAATTTTCATCAAAAACATGATAATTGACATTCTTGTATGATCACATTTTAATTTTAATTATTTTTGCATTTTCTTTCTTTCAGAAGTTATCATCATCTAGTGAATGCAGTAACAGTTCAGTTTCTGATAATTATTTAATGAAAAAAAATAGTATTCAATGCAATCATACTGCGGAAGCAGCTGATAATTCTCAAAATAAAGATATTAACAACTTTTATGAAGAAAACACTAATTCAATGATAACACAGTCACAAAATAATTCTAATTATACGTCTAGTGTCAAGTTCAATGTGAAAGATTCTCCAACGCTCAGTTTAAAATTCAATTCGAGTCTCAATAACAGTCCCAAAAAGGTTTTTAGTAACAATTCACAAGATTTTTCTGAAAATAAGCCTTACGTAGATGATGATTCCCAAGTCTCTTATTTTGCAAAGACTTGTTTTTTGATAGCTATTCACAGAAAACAAACTAGACAAGATTCGTATTTTCTTTCTCAACATAAAAATAAATCAGAACTGTTCGGTTTGCCTTTGTTGATACCTATCACAGAAGGATGTAGCAGTAAACATTTTTATACTACCGTTTGGACGCAAGTAACGAGACTTTTGAGTGTTCCACCGATTACGCCTCCAGATCAATCAAACCATGCAACTGACTGGTATTTGTCTTATTCATGATTTATTGTATTTTATAATAACAACTCATAACTGATAACATTACAGTGATGATAGCTTAGGATATACCTTCCCATTCACGTTGCGCATTGTTAGTAACGGTGGTATAAGATGTGCCATTTGTCCGTGGACTAGATTTTGTCGAGGTTGTATAATACCTTGTGATGATAATCCATTTGTATTTAACTTGAATTCCAATACAGGTATTTAATCTATATACAAAATTTTAATAATACCAAAAGTTCAGGTTTTGAATTTGGTCAAATATGATTCAGATCCATCAGCAATTCGAAGAAACACAGAAACATCCCTTCAAATCAATGCATTGAGTAATACGCCAAATTCTAGTCCAAGACTGAGAAAAAGATCTGGTCCCATTCCTAATGACGATAGTGATTCTCCTTTTGATTCACAAGTGAAACATTTGGATTTCAAAGATTTGAATGTGAATACAAAAAATGAAACTGAATGTAATCCGCTCAAAAATATTTACATTGCCATAGATTGGGATCCAACAGCTTTGCATCTAAGATACCAAAGCACCAGAGAAAAGGTAAATCAAAAGTGTTCATTCTTATATTTTCAATAAAATATTCGAGCATTAACTTATTCTGAGTTTGTTGATTTCAGCTATGTAAAGATCATCCTTCATTAGCTGAAAGTCGCATAGCTCATGCTGCAGCAGTTCAGTTACATCATTGTCTGAATGCATTCACTTCAGAAGAACAATTAGAGCAGCGATATAGTTGTGCTTCTTGTCGTACTAGTCAACCAGCTACAAAAAAATTACAGATTTGGAGACTTCCCCCTATTCTCGTATGTTTTAACAATTTTCACTTTTATAATCATTTCTTTTTGAATATAATAATTCTAGAAAAAAAATTCAATTTTCAGGTCATTCATTTAAAACGTTTTCAATATGTAAATAATAAATGGATAAAATCCCAAAAGGTTGTAGATTTCCCATATAAAAATTTTGATCCTACTACTTTCTTAGCATCGATTCCCCAGGAAACTATTTTGAGACATTCTGAACTAAAGCAATTTAAATCTAGACATGTTTTGGACACTGTCGATTCCAGTGACGATGAAACATTTGATAATATGAATGAAACTGCATTAGACACCGATGATTCGAAATCAATTTCTTTGCAAAACTCTCTCCCCCATTTAAATGAATCTGAAAATTGTGATATCAAAAATAACGAAATCGTGGAAAGCAATGTTCATCCAAATGCTGAAAATTCTGGAACACACAAAAGAAAAAGCTCACTTTTCGTATCTAACCGGGAAAGATTAGAATCAACTAGTTTATCAAAAACTCCGGTTTTAGATGATAACTTTGTTGATTATCATCAACATAAACTGAAGCCAGGAGAAGACCCCTTTAACCTCAAGTATCGTTTATATGCCGTTGTGGTGAGTTAGAGCTTAAACCAATCTAATTTATTTTATTAAAATCAGTTTTACAATAATTTTGTTAATCTATAGAGCCATTCTGGAATGATGAATGGTGGCCACTATGTCTCATACGCTCGAAATCCCAGTGGTGCATGGTATTGTTACAATGACAGCTCATGCAAAGAATTGACTCCTCCACTCAAACCCGAAGAATCTTGCTTCGATGCAAATCCATCAATCGATCCAAGCTCGGCTTATATGCTCTTCTACGAACGTATCGGCCTCGACTACGAGCCTTATCTGCCAGATGTCAGTTCCAGAAAGCCCGTCATCAGTGAAACGGAACTGGCTGATGGAGAAGATAGTGATTTCAAAAAAATGTGCACCATAAGCTAACTTCGAGCTTAATGGATCTTGAGGGCCTTTTAAATCAGTATTTATATGATTATGAACAAATTTTAAATGATAATTTATTTGTATCTATATATTCGCAAGTATCCCTTTTTACTTTTACGTAGATTATTGAAAAGAAAATAATTATCTGAGCTTAATGTAATGCAATTTTATTTTATCTTTCACTCATAAGTGAATAATATTTTATTGAGTGAGATAGCTTCATATGTAGTAGTTCATTTTTCTATTGGTTTCGGTTTATTCCTTCGATTTTTTCTTTTATGTTATTTTTATGTATCCTTGCAATAAGGTTATCTTTCTCTAATTGTTTCTTATTATCTTTATGATTTAATCATAAAAGAATAAAAGTGTCACATGAATGATGAATTGCCATTTGAATTTTTTCTGTGATAAAAGTTTATTCGATTTTTCATCATATCTACATTCCAATATTGCAACTGATATTTGTATTTTATTTATTGAAATACATATGTATAAATTGAGAATTTCAATGTCAAAAACGACATAGGTAGTATCATTCCATTAATATTTGTCTGCATTTCATAAACATATGATTCAGTTTCGTCATGGACTCTTTTTTTTTTTTCTGACTCAAATTTTTATAAGTATGTCAAATGAAGAAAATTTGGCAAAAAACTGATGTTTAATACAAATTTTGATTTGTAATATTAGATCGGAATACAATATATGTAGATATAAAGTTTTTCTTCTGTTAAAAGAGTATTTTCATTATTCGCTGCACTATGTTTGAGTGCAATATGTTGAGTTGGTGTTTTTTTTAAATATACCTGTGTATGATTAAGTTTTAGTCATTGTTGATAATTTGTTAATACATTGAAAATAACGTTAAATTTATATATTTTCTTTTTGTCACGATTTCCGGAGTGTATCATATAATCTCATTGTAAATCGGGTGGTGTTATTGATTTATGAATGTACAGTAAGTTATTTGTTAATCTATTATTGATTTTTAATGTATAATAATGAAAAGTTTTTCTTATATTTTCAAGATGAGCATGATTAATTATATTAAACTTGTGTATTTTAGCCAAAGACGGATATCAAAATTGTATATGGGAAATGCAAAATTGTAAACACGTTTGCATCAAACATTGTTCTTCATATTTCATATATGCTGTAATGTACCACTAAATTGATAAGATGAAATCTGAAATTTTGTATTACTCATTATTTATTATCATATGGCACAATAGTGCTTCAATATATTTAATAAATCATATACAATAAAAATATTTTCATTTCTCATCTAACGATTTTCATAGTTCTTATAACTTTTTTAATTTGTTCTAAAATACTTAAGTAATATTTCATTTTCACTAACACATTAATAGCTACAGTATTATCATTTGATTTCAATGCATTATTAAATTCGTCTTGAAGTTCTGATAGATTTTTTTTATGTTCTTCTTCTAATTTGATTATTTCTTCTGGGGTCTCTGCACATTCCACTTCTTCATTTTTTTCCATAATTTCATGTAAAAAAGTACTTTCTAAATCTGTTTTTTCTGGTAATTCAATTCCTTTCAGACCCAACATATAAATTCCTGAAAATAAATATACAGTTAAATTTCAATTTGAAATGAGCATAGCTTAGTAATCATTATACATACCTCTTGAAAGTGGATTAACAAGTGTTGAGTAAGCTTTGTTTACTAGTGAAGAATATTCTTCAGACACCTTTTGTTCAGCTTCAGTTCTAAAATATTTTAAATTTGCAAAAAAAATAATTTAACGCCGCGACTTATGTAGTTTATTAATGAAAATTTGTGATGTCATAATAATGATGTTTCTAACGAAATATATTCAGAATCACATGCGTGATTAAATACTAACTTGTTGCTGAATTTATCGGGATGTAACACTTTCTGTAAATTTTTAAATTTTTTCGATAGTGAAACTTCGTTCACGTCGAAATTTTCATCAACGTCGAGCAATTGAAAATAATTGTGATTAGAGTCTGGTTTTTGAAGACAATTGCAATTTTCACAAAATATTTGGGATGAAATTTCATTACAGTTCCAACAATGCGTAGACTTTGAAGAATGGACATTTCCTAATACGAAAAATCGACGTAAAACAGAAACAGTGCACCGATTCATTCCCAATTTAAAGATAGACATGATAAATTTTGAATTATAAACGATCGCTAAACTTTTTCATTGACGAATAATTTAATAAATTAAAAAATTTAACGATAAAATTACACTTTTCATTCAAAGTACGATAAAATTCAGAATTTACGAAATTTAGAACAACAAACGTAATCTGTCAAAAATAAGAAATGTCAACGGTCAGCTGACGTTTTATAACTGCACGACCGCCTGAAACTGAATCATTTTTAGCAACAAATTAAAGGATCAATATTTAAAATTGAATAGCAACTGAACTAGTGCTACAAGTATTTAAATAAATCGATGCCAGGTTAGGTTAGGGAAAGTTTATTTTTAATTTTTTCAATTACAAATAAAAATAATAAGCAATTTCTTTTTTACATTGAACTATTAGAATGATTTTAAAATTGTTTACACTCTGTTTTACAATTCTAATGGACAAAACACGATTTATTAAAAATTGTAAACTATTTTCTCACGTTGGCAGTATAACGCGCTTCTTTACATCGAACGCGAAGCGATTGGCAGCTCTGTCGTCGAATTGACATTTGACAGTAGCGGATCGAAAAAGTCACGTTCGTGAATTTGGTCCGTCTCCTCTTCCGAAAATGCTCCAGTTCTTGTACAGGAATGTGTTGAGGCGCACGTCCACCCTCGTGCTGACCACCCTCGTCGGAGCGTTCTTCTTCGAGAGGACTTTCAACCTCGCCACCGAGTCCTACTTCGACGCCATCAACAAGGGAGTAAGTTGCGTAACTACACAAATCAAACAGGATAAAATTGCACATAAATGACGATTTCATCGTAAAACAACGAAACAACTCGATAAAAACGTTCCCACTCTCTTGTTACACGCCCCTCATCGTTTCGATTCAGTTCAATCTTTATCCTAGCTCCTAGCTCATTACAATTCCTAACCTAAAGTGAATATTTGTTTCATAATTTCTTCGATAATAACACATTTTAACAGTATGAATATATTTTGTTATGCTCAAAAAATATATATATGCAAACAGTCTACCTAACATAATTTTATGAGAAATTGTTTTCTTAAATGAAAAATCTAATCAGTTAGATTTTACACCTATTCATCAATGAATAATTGTCGATATAAGATTGTGGCGATAACAAGATTCAAAGCTTTATAAAACCGATTTTTTGAACTCATTTTAAAATTATTTTCCAAATGTACTTAAATGTTTGAATTTCAAAGTTGAAAAAAAATGTAAAAAAAGTAACTTACCTACCCAATATTTAAAAATTGTTAAGCTGTAACATTTGTGCAATTTTATAATATTCAAGAAAATTACTGTCTTAATTTATGTAGTGAAATACATATTTTTTTAATACAAATGTTAATGTTGCATTTGATTTCTATTTCAGAAACAATGGAAGGATATCAAGCACAAATATGTTACACAATAATGTTATAATTAAATGCCTCGTAGTTGCAAAATCTTGTGTTAACTCTCCATAATTTGATGTTTCCATTTGTCTTATGTTACATAAATAAATATTTATTTCAATAGTTTTCATGTTTTTATTTTTTACTTATGTATTTAAATCCTACTAATACACATAGCTGAAAATATTTAGATTAATTCGATATCATGTACGATTCCTATATTTACGGTTATTGACTATAATTGATGTTTACTTTTATTTCAACTTATTAAGGGCCAGTACTTTTGCTCGTTAGCGACCCACATGTTAGTAAACTTGCATTTTTTTTCTATTCAGTTTGATGCTGTGAGTTTGTGAATTCGCTACAATTCTTGGACTCTACAGAAAGATAAATAAGCAAACTTAGGTTAAGTGAAAAGACCGCCCTAAATTTTCCAATATGGCCACTCAAGGTTGGAAAAAATATGTCATAAAATAGCATAGATAGAAATTCAAATTGGATAAAACCAAATATTGAAAAAAATCCACAAAGTTAACATATTTTCTAAAAATCACATGTCAAACATTTTATTGAAATATGTAGCATACAAATGAAATACTAATTTTATATCAAACTATAACTATAAATAACGCTTAATAACGACAAATCAACAAAAAAATTATGGTTCTTCTTGAACTTCCCAAGGTTTTTCAATTCTGATTTTGTTCCAAGGACGTGGTGTTGGTAGTATAGATGTTTCATGCAAACATACTCCTCCTTCTTTGAGAGATTTCATAAATTTTTCAATTTTGGTATTTTCTTTGATTTCCAAGAAACAGTTCATTTCGACGATTCCAGATTTTAAACATCTATCGGCTAAGATTTTTCCTAAGTTTATGTATGCGGATGTATCTGTACATTTGTAAAGGTGCTTCTTGATGGCCCATTCGGATGTGTTGGCTTCCAAAACTGGTCCATTTTCATGGTGGATAACCTGGGCGCATAAATGTCTTCCGGTGACAGTTAACTCCAATCTATAAACACAAATCAACGTAAAATATAAAGATATACTGTTTGAAAAAAAAAACATTTGAGAAAATATATAGGATGATTTTGAAATCATCCAGCAGTAAATGTATCTGTTATTTTATATAAACATATTCTAATTTATTATGAATTTATGAAACGATTAAAGTTTCATATCGATCGTGGGTTAGTGATCGTTTCATAACACCTTATTGGTTTAATCACCATCGGCTGGCCATGAGGCGACCGTGTAAGTCTAATTGAATCCAATTCTGCTCGCAATCGGTCCCAATTCCGACTAAACGTAATTTCTATTCTGACCCAACCTCGGCTAAATTTTGCGAGCGTGGAACCGACGTATGAACAGGACTCACTTGTGCCAAAAGGTGCGTCCGGGTAAATCCAAATCGTATCCTCTAGGTTTGTACCCCAAACGTAGACGTTCTAAGTTTCGAGGATTACGATTGTAGAAGAAGACGTTCAGCCCCGACTCCGACGTCTGCTGGACTACACGATGAATTTTATTCAACTTCGACATTTTAAGGTTACGTACAATCTACGGGAGTCGGGAATCGAACTGTCAGTTTTCGTGTTTGGTCTTAATATGTATATTTTTTTGTAAATTTGCAAGATGCGTACTCCACCCTATAAAAAACAATAACAAAATATACCCGTAGATAAAATAAAATATATGCGGCATCTGTGAAAGTATTTTACTAAACATTTTTCAATTTCTCAATTATGTAATTTAACAAAAATAGCTCATATTTTATTTTTCATTTATCGATCAATCGTTTCTCTGATTTTTTTACTTTACCTATTTATCAAAAGTTTGGAAACTATTTATAAAAATACTAATATTTTTGAAATCGCTGCATCAATAAGAACGATCGTAAATTAATATTTTTTACATATTCGTATAGGAAAACGACCACGATTCAAATCTTCTAATTGATCGCGATGCCGAACGTAGTGCGAAACGAAAACAATTAAATTCTTCCGACCGAACGTCACGGACAAAGGATCGATTGACCCGTTTGGACGTCCGTAACGATCTCGCGTCGATTCGACGATATTTCCCGAAATGGGGCGCGAGCGCGCGTGGGAGGATTTAATTAATTTTACAACGTACGGCTGACGCGACGAGCGGACACGAAAACGGTGCGATTTCGGCGCCGCGCGGCTCTCCGGAAACGCTCGATTGCGCTGGTGCCGAACGTCGTCACATCGCCAGTTGTAAATAGAGGGGCGGGGCGTATGTCGCTGCGGCGCGAGGAGTTCGCTTCCGGAAGTCGGCTGAAATCTATCGAAGGGGATAAATGTCGGCGTCGGGCGCCGAACCCGAACCCGAAGGGGCCTCGGCTTCCACGAGCGCCGGCTCCAAGACTCCGAACGCCAGCTCCAAGAGGCAACACTCTTCGTCCAAGGAATCCAAGGAGCCCAAAGAGGCCAAGACGACCGACGACGGCTCCGAATGCTCCTCGACGAGCACTCTTCACGACGGGTCGGTCATCTCCACGGTGCCGGACAGACACGGATTCCTCGGAGGGACCCAGTACAGCCCCGAGCCGTACGTGCCCATATTTACGTTTACGTTTACGTTTTTATAGCCGAAAAGTTTTCAATTCGATATCCTCGACGGCTTTCGGTTCGATCTAAGCTTTACACGTTACATTTATAAACATCAGTTCGTAAAACTATTCCATTCCTAGTACCCGTATTTTAATCACAATTTTCGCAATTCAATTCTACAAAGTTTACCGATAAACGTTCAATTTATTCTATAATTGATCTTTAACGCAACGCAGACTCAGTTCATAAGGTTACTTTGTATGTTTACATTCTTCGCATTTTGAAACATTGTGCTAATTGTACTGATCCGATACGATTGAAAATGTTTATTTATAGCTTTTATTATTTATGTATATTTAGTTTGGCAAAATAATTTCGTTCATATTAACATCGAACTTATTGTCCCGTGATATATGCACTCGTGTATACCGCATCAACTCTATTTTTTATTTAAACACTGAGTTCATATTCTATGAAATCTCAAAAAGAATTACATAGCTTCCACTTATTTTTCTCAAATATCAGCTCAAACTTTTCTTATGTACTTATGTTCTATTTGATTTTAATCTATCGTCAATTTAATGTCTGTCCCGATGATTTCTCAAATAAATTTTTAGTCTATCAGATTTTCAATTTCAGCGATGACCATTTCCGACTCTCTTATCTAATTCGGACGTTAATCAATACATTAATTACGATAGCTTCTATTAATCATTCTAAATAGTACATGAACATTTTTAAACAGAAGACACATACTATCGCCGAGCACGATTTTGAGAAGGGAACAAAAATGGATTCGCATGCTCAACAATTGGGAAGGATTCATGAGCAAAAATTACAAAAAGGTTCGTGAAAGGTGTCGAAAAGGAATTCCGGCATCGGTCAGGGCTCGCGCCTGGCTCTATCTTTGCGGCGGTCAGTTGCTGATGCAGCGTCACCCTCATCTTTATCAAGAACTGCTCGCAGAATCGGGAGATCCTAAATGTATGGAAGACATCAAGAAGGATCTTCACAGACAGTTTCCATATCATGAAATGTTCGTTAACGAAGAAGGACCTGGGTAATTATACACAAAATTTTGTTTTATTCATTTTAAACTTGACACTTTGTTCAGAAAGTTTCAAAAATAATGTATCAGTATTGTCACAAGTTTTTTGCTTTTTTTCGATTTCCATTGTAATTATTTCAGACAACAAGAACTATTTTCAGTACTGAAAGCTTATTCTGTGCTAAATCCAAAAGTTGGCTATTTCCAAGCGCAAGCACCAGTAGCAGCTTTTCTTCTTATGCATATGCCTGCTGTTCAGGCTTTCTGGTGCTTAGTTAGTATATCTGATAAATATCTCGCAGGATATTACAACCCTGGTTTGGAGGTATGAACTTCACAAATATTATTGATATCTTGTTATTTCCATTATTTTCAAATACACATTTGGTATCCATAGGTTTTACAAAGAGATCTAGATATATTATCTGCCTTATTGAGAAGAACTGCACCGTCAGTTTATCGTCATTTATTACGACATCATGTTGAACCTTCGTTATATGCGACCGAATGGTTTCTATGTGCATTAACCAGAACTTTGCCTTGGGATTGTCTTTTACGTCTTTGGGATTGCTTTCTCTGTGAAGGAGTGAAGGTATTATTCGTCTTCACTTTTGCAGTTTTTTTTTTATTTTCAACTATATTTATAATGGTTGATATGATTATAGGTTTTATTCAAGGCTTCCCTTGTAATCTTACAAGGATCACTCAGTACAAGTAAAGTGAGAAAGAAAGCCAATGGTCTCTGTGAGACTCTGGAAATACTGAGACATCCACCCGAAAGTGTCTTGTGTGAAGAATATTTGATTTATAATATGGCACGATTAAATCTAACCGAAGAAGATTTCGAACTTGAACATCAGCGACAAACTGCTAGAAGAAAATTCAATAGCAAAAGATAACTGTTTTTGATGGAATAACAAACTGATTTGTTTTTCTGAACTGAATTGTAAAAAAGAGATAGAGACTTGTCTTCATGAAAAGTTAACGTATCAAGCAATTTTCATACATTTTTTATACCGCCACAAAAAAAAAACAAATTTTTATACTGTATATTAGGGTATTCAAAGTCAAATTATTCTATACATACATTAGATATAACTGGTATAATATAGTTAATATTCTTTTCTTTGAATTTCTACATTCCAGTTGTTAATTTGACCAAATTTAACAGCATTGTTTTTCTTTTTAATTTTTGTTATTTATTTGTGTATGAAATATTATTTTTGTTATGCATTTGCTTTATTTATATATGCGGATAATAATCAGCACAAAAACAATTTTGTTTTCAATTTCCTTGTAGTATATCGAATTGTGCCATCATTATCTTACTGTTTATATTGGTATATACATAGTTCTTTGTGATATACCAGTTACCTGTTTGTGCAATTTTTTATATACACATTGGGAAAATGGTCCTTTTCATAAGTAATTGCTTCATATGAATGTGATTGGTGCGTTCAACAATTTTTTTATGTTTTCATTTCTGAAATACTGTAATACTGAAATGTGTACGTAAATTATTAAATACACTGTATTTGGTAGCTTCATTAGGTTGGTTAGTGCCTAAAGTATTATGAAAATATTTCTATCATATAAATTAGATAACATATCTATTTGTGCAATTTTTCCCTATTCGGTTTTATGATGCTTAGTCATTAACATCATAAAATATTATCTAAAAGGGCACCATGATATTTCAGTGACACATATGGCACTATATCATAATTGAAATAACCTTTATCTAATTGAAATTGATAAGTGTTTTATGTTGAATTGAACTATGCATATTGTTAGAAGTATGTAATATTTAGGTAATTGTTAATGTTATTTTTGTGTGCTTTTTTTGCTATGCGTTAATTTTATTTTCTCTTTAAATTATCTGATTTATCTACTAAAGGGACAAAAAATGTATTAAAATAAAAAAAGTATCTTAAATATATGTAACACACTTATTTAGATTTGAAGTTTTTTTCTCGAATAATATATAAATTGTAATAATTTACATCAATATTGATTGATTTAGATTTTTATTTGTGTATTATAAAAAATAATTTGTTGTAACATGTCTCATAGTATTATAAGACAATAAATTTTATCATTTGTTATTTAATTGAGTATTATAAAATGTCTAATAGTTAACAAAGAGTATGTTTCTTGACAATATACTGATTTAAAAATTTAAGTTGAAAAATTTATCCTAAAAAGTTTAGGTTTTCAAACTAAATTTTAGTTATTTTGTAAAATCACTTATTTCTTATGCACATAAATCTGTAGTTTTTATAAAAATATTTATAATTGAAGAAATCTTTGTCTTTTTTGGTCATACTTGTTGATCAGTGTCACGTATCTAAAAGTATTTGTGCTGTTTCTGTGGATGAATAAAGTATTTATATATTCTGTCCATTAATATGTACTAGGGCTTTTTTAGAAATAAGAAATTTAAGTGATTCAGTTCAATTATTGTAAGAGAGATTCGTTTTAAAATAACATCCATTGAGTACTGATCTTAAATGTTAGCGAAATGATCTGATGTGCAATAATGGAATTCGAAAGTATATATTTATAAGTGTTAAAACGTTTTTGTCATATGTTGATTTATTTCAATTATCTAATGCAATGAAAGTACAAATACAAAAACCTTAACTGTATTCTCCTTGAAATAAAAATTCTCAATAAATAAAACTTTTTTTTTTTCTAAACGAGTCCAATATATTTTATACACAGATTTTCTGCTTCAAGTTATGTAGTTTCCATTTCAAGATGAATATTTTGAAAATTAAATCTTATTTTGAAATAATTCAAATAGCAATTTGTATTTTTCTATCAATTGTGTGTACCAAGTTTATATTTATTCTGAAATATGTACATATTTTACATACAAACCTACCAAGCAATATGTTTGATTAAAAAAATTGTCACTTTTTTGGTGCATCTTTGGTGCAAATTGAACTAATTCACTCACTGCAACGCAATTTGACAGTTCGCAGACGTCAAATTTGTACGATTTTTGTATATCTCTCTAATATAATTTTTTCACAAAAATATCAATATGTTATCATCAATTTTGAAAGAACATCAAGCCAAGGAGGCTGCTAAGAAAGTTATACAAGGTTTGTTTAATTTCAAAAAATCACAATAGAGATATGCAGTACAAAACACATTAAATTTGTTATTTAAGATATATCTTATAACCTTTTGGTTTTAACCTTTGAAATGTAATTAATTAGAAATAATAAATAATATAGAATTAGTTAGATAATGTATAGTTTTATATTAATTTTCAGAACAAAAACGGAAAGACGCTGTGGCATCAGCTAACAACTTGACTCAAGCTTTAGTCGATCATCTAAACGTCGGGTATGCTAATTATCAACAATCGCTTGTGAAACAATCATCATACTCATGCTTAGCTAATTATAAATCATGATTTTCTATTCTAGAGTTGCTCAGGCTTATCTAAATCAAAAAAGATTAGATGCTGAAGCGAAACAGCTCCACCAAGGCGCTGTAGGTTTCGCAAAACAAACTCAGCAATGGCTCAATTTGGTGGAAAGTTTTAGCAGTGCTCTGAAAGAAATCGGCGATGTGGAAAATTGGGCGAAAACTATTGAAACTGATATGAAAATTATAACTGATGCTCTCGAATGTGCCTATAAAGTTACTCAGGAATCTCGATGATTGTTTAACGTATTTAATGTTGTATTTCTAGTATAAGTATCAATACGATAATTATAATTTATTCATAATTGTTTAAATGCAGTGACTATTTTATTGATTTCGATTTGAGGCGTGTATTCAAAATTTTATCGCTACCTTGTAAATATTACAACAAAGTTTGTAGATAAGTGTGTACATACATTTTGATTATGAATGTTATATTGTTTGTTAGCAAGTGTATAAGAATCAAAATCATAAAAATAAGACGTTTTATGTGATATAATTTGTGGGCTTATTTCAGCATATGTACAAAATATATTAAAATTAAATTAAATCGACTTGTTTAATTTTTTTTTCAATTTTGAAAGATAATCACGGCAAAAAATAATATACCTAATACTTTGATCCAAGAGTCCCTTAGAATGTTTATGATTACATATTTTCATCAAACTTTAATTTTTGATTTTTTAAATGGAAAAAAATACTCAATCGCAATATGAAAGAAAATTACAAAATAACTCGTATAAAATCACCGAAGAAATATCGATTTGCACATTTAGAACAAATTTTTTTTTTCAGTCTGGCAATCATGTGTTTCATAGTAATATTATAGCAACACTGGTGCAAATATTTTTTTTCAATTTCTCTCTCTAGTCAGTGTCAAACTGGTAGCTGTCTAGAGTGTATCATTACTCTATCACTTATTTACATTTTTTTACATCTGTGCCTTTCTACATATTTTCTAATGTCTTCTGGTATATTTATAATGAGTATATTTTATAAATTTGTTTATTTTGAAACAGAAACATTATTTTTAACAAAATTTCAATGTTCCATTCAAATAATTATCTTTACTGTTCAAATGCTAAATATTTTAATAATCAAATATCTGATAAAAACTTAACAATTTTTGTATTTACGAATGGATATTATTTTTTCTAACAATTAGATTTTTAACACATTAGTTGGATTGTGCTATTCCTGATTTTTTTTTCAGAATTTGTAATTACATTAAATATTTTCAACACATGAATATATTCATAAATTCATATCGAGTATGTACCATAATACTTATCATTATTATCTGCGTATCCACTTGCAGTTTATTAATATTTAATAGAACCAGTTTATGCATTATGACCTTAATTCATAGAGAAATCGTTATTTTATCTCACATTACTTATTTGAAGATTTCATTTAATTTATTTTTCCCTAATTGAAAGATAACACTATTATCTCACAATCATTAAAATAAAATACCTAAACAAAACACTTTCAGAGATGCGTGAAATTGTTAAAACCCCAAGAATCTTATCGATTCAAAGTCACGTTGTACATGGATATGTTGGAAATAAAAGTGCAACATTTCCGCTACAAGTAAATATACTTATCTTTCAACAAATATGATATCAAATATTTCTTATGATATCCAATACTATTTCCATTTCAGGTTCTCGGATTTGAAGTGGACGCTGTAAACACCGTTCAATTTTCAAATCACACAGGATACAAACATGTAAGAGGGCAAACGATAAGCTGCTCTGACTTGAAAGAACTTTACGAAGGACTTGAACTCAATGAGATCTATCACTTCACTCACCTCTTGACCGGATATTCCAGAAATCCTGAATCTCTATTAGAAGTCGCAAACATTGTGAAAAAGTTGAAGGAAAAAAACAACGATCTTATATATGGTTATTTATTTGTTATTCTGAAAGATTTTTTCTAACAATATTTATTTTTTTTTAATATTTTTTTTAAATATTTCAGTTTGTGATCCTGTGATGGGCGATAATGGAAAGATGTATGTGCCTGAAGAAATTTTGCCTATATATAAAGATGTGATTGTTCCTTTGGCCGATATTGTTACTCCTAATCAATACGAGACTGAACTTCTCACAGGAATCAAAATAAATAATGTAAAAGATTCTCTTCAAGCGATTGAAAAGCTTCACAAAATGGGATCAAAAATCGTCATTTTATCAAGTACTGAATTGGGAGATGAAAATAATATGATCGGTTTAGCAAGCAAAATTGATGGTGTGTTGGTTTCATTTGTCGCAATAAAATTGAAAACTTATTATATTTGTACATTATTGATGTGTACGTAAAACAATTTTCAGGTGATTTGTACACAATACAATTCCCCAAGTTTCCGACAAATTTCACTGGAACCGGTGATTTGTTCGCCGCCTTAATGTTAGCATGGACATATAAAAGTAATTGTGATATCAAGTTATCTTTGGAAAAAACGATTTCTACTATGCAATGTATATTGAAAGATACTTTGTCGTATGCAAAAGGTGAAAAAGTTATTTTTTTTATCTACAGTTGACTTCTATTTTTTTTAATAAAATCACTTATGTGTTTGACACATACTCATTGATGAAATTTCATTATTGAATTCTTTATTATAACACTTACGACTTTTAAGAGATAATGTTGAATAAAAGGTTGGTTTTAATTTACAGAAACATATGGAGATGTGGAGTTGACATCTGACAAAGTAGAACTTCGTCTCATACAGAATAAAAATACTATTGAAAATCCCACAGTGAATTTTCAAGCAACAAAGATACCTAAATAAAACCAAAAATCTTATCTGGCTTAACGGACTGAAAATATCTTCCATTAGATGAATTGAAATTAGTCAAAATGTTAAAAAATATATATTAGATTAATATAATATAAATATTGTTTATGTTTACCGCATATATACCTATGTCAAACTTGTATGTTTTTAGCTGAAATTTATATATTCATATGCATAGGTATACACAATCTGTGAGCTTAGTAATTGATGAATTTTCATATTTGTGACAGAACCTGAATATTTAAAAAAATAACTGAAAAACAATGTTTTATAAAAATTGAGTCTGAATATAAAATATATAAATTTGAACATATGTATATGCTTGTGTTAGAGGTGATGTTATCAGTGTTATGTTTGTATGTGATCATTAATATATTGAAATGTAGTTACGTTTGAGAAAACTTTATAGATGGAAAAAGTATTTAAATATTCTCATGTCAGACCAAAGCACGAGGGCTTCCATACTTAATGATAAAAAAAAATCATTATATAATCGTTATATTAGTGTTGTAAATGTTCTTTAGAAAGTGAATGTACAATAAAGTTATCATAAAAACAAACTATTGTTTTGTGACTCACCTTTTTTGATTTTATAAAAAACTAACAGTCGTAAACATGGAAAAAAAGTAAATCAATAGATTTGAGATTAAATAGGGTTTGTGCATTATTCGTTTGAACCCACAATTTTTATTTTACCAAATTTTTAAGGTAAATATATATATATGAACATAAAACAGAAGGTTAAACTTAACATATTATTTTACAATTAAGTTACAAGGAAAATTTTCACGATTGTCATTACAAATGTAATTAATTTTACAGTGAAACAACTTTACACTAATTTCCCATTAAAATAACTACTTCATTTTAAATTTGGGTCAGGTTTGAGTAGCAATATGTTAACCAAAATAAAGAGTTGACATGATTTTTCAAATCGAACTGATAATAAACATTGTTTTACTCAAATGTTTATTTTACTGAATCATTTATATGAAACAATACTTAATAAAAACAAAATCTGTAAACATGATATAAAGCAGTACGTTGTTAAATATTTTATTGAAGAGCAAAGTCTGCTATGATATTTAAAAGGTCAAAAAATATTTAGATTTTGATTCATTCATTCCATAAAAAATATTCAAGGAAGTTTAACTTGTCGATTTAGCATAAAATATTTTTTCATGTAATTGGATACAGAAATTAAATTAAGCGAGAAAATAATTATGGGATGGTATTTTCACCTCTCTAGTCAACTAACCATAGAGTCACAGTTAGATCTTTAAATACAAACTGCCAAAATCCATATTAATTCTGCGGATTTTTTACAATTTATAGTTGAAGGACTAACTGTAACTCTATGGTCAGTTAACGAGAGCAGTGAAAAACCTGGCCATAAGATAAAAAAAATAAAGTCAAATCCAGTTTTCATATTTTATGATTGTTATATGAAACCAATGAACTAGTATAGCTAATTAAATAACTATGTGTGTGTAATGTGATACAGATAAGGCATAGCCAGAACATGTTGTCAAAAGTAATTTCATAACTATTATTTCTTTCAAATTACAGCTACTGGAATAATCACATACAAAACAACCGTAAATCTTCTACAAATCAATGAGGAATGAAACATGATGATTCAATATCTATTTTTTTCGTTTATGACTAATATGTATTTAGAAAAATAATAAGAACAGATGCTAGATATTAATACAAAATTATATAAAAAATATAGATTTATAATGAATAAATTGTGGGAAGTAGTATTTGAAGATTAATGTGGCCATTAATATGGTTTATCTATGTCAGTAATAGAAACAAAAATATGAAACTGAATAAAAATGCTTTAAGCTACTGTCATGGTTCAAAGCAAACTATAATTTTATGTTTGAAACTATTATATATATACATATAATCATATAAATATAATGTAGGTATGTATCACGAACATATTAAATCATTTGTAATTTTACTGACTGTATATAAATGGGAATATTGAAGAGAATGTTGCTTTTACGGAAACAAAAAGTTAATTTCGATAAAATTGACTAGTATTCTAAATTTTAAAAAGTTACACTTATGTTAATATAGGTGTAGAAAATTAAAATCGATAACATTCTTATTCCCATTTAGCTACATTCTACCGGATTTGAAAATAAAAATTCAATTGAAATACTTATACATTTAAATAACAATATAGCAGCAATAAATACTCCAATTAAACAAACTATCAATGAAGGTAATAATAAATAAACATCTGTACTGTGAATGTGTTAAACAAGAGCATTTGTACATATAAAATGTATGTAAATAAAAATATTTAATATTGATTATTGCACAATCTTAATAAATTGTATTATGTAAATCTCACATTACACATTTAATGAACATGACAATAAAAATATTTTAAAATGTATATTTGAAATTTTCTAACTTTTAAATAAATTCGAAATGTAATTTAAAGGAACAAATCAAAATAATACATATATACATAAAAATTAATTCAATTGGGAGTATGAACTGATCGAATCAATAATATGATAATTTCGTAAGTGTAGAAGCGAATGATGTAAAACAAGTTGACATTTTGTATTTATTAACGAACGCTATCTCACAAGGCTTCTTCAATTAATCTTTAGACGCATGACTGTGTGTTTCAATTGAGATATATTCAAATGACATCATGTCTTCCGAGATTAAACTATTCCCAATATTACACAACACATTCGGCAATTAAAATTTGAAGTAACATGTGTATCTCAAACAATATTGTCAGTTTTATAATTGTAACAAAAAGGGTGATAAATAGAATCAAAAGTAGATGAATTTGGCAGTGTATTTGCGTTATTTCAATACATAAAATCATATGAAACATCTGTACGAGATTGCTAAGGAACATTACATTCAAAAATACAAATTTTTAACAATACATAAACAAAAATTTAGTTTTGAACTCTGTCTCAATCGATTATAAAAATACGATTTCTATAATTCACTTTTATCTCCACAATGAAAAAAAATTGAAACCAGATTGATTTTAAATAGATAATTCAAATCAAATGCATAGTCTTTATAATTGACAAACCAGTGATTTTTCGGTAGTCTATCAATACAATTTTACACAAAATTCTACTATACTCATACATGTACATGTTTAAGACATGCAGAATTATTACTGAATTTAATTTATATATTACGGCCTTCATATAATATATTGCTCTGACACTTTCTTTGTTTCATGAGTATTTACAATTTTGTCAAACTAAGTATTATTACACATATATATTTATAAAACTTATCTTTCTTTAAAAAAAAAACAAAGTTTTATTAAAATCACGGAGGCCACACATAATATGTTTGCATATTTATCAAAAGGCAGAAAAAAAATGTTTTAATATCTGATAGTACAGTAGAAATTCACTAGTCTCGAAAAGATTTACACATACGTGATACACAACACCCAAATTAAGACTTTAAAAAATACAATGATTATTCGACATAAAAGTCAGATAAGCTAATGACGCTAATAATCAGTGATTTATTGATTACTTATTTCAATTTCAATTGTAAATAAAAATAAGAAACTGTACATTTTATATAGGAATTGTGACTAAAATGTGACTACATAAAGTCAGGCCTTAATTTTTGAATAATGGAATAATAAATTCCTTTTGTCATAAAATATATAGTACATTTTAAGATTAAAATATCATTTTCAGCAAATAAAAAAACTTTTATTACAATTTTTGATATGAAATGAACTATTTTCTTATGACATAAAGTATCAATTATTATTCAGATTAGTGAAGTTTCACTGTACTGCAAAATGTACTGATCTCTAGCTTCGATTAATAACTATTATTAAAATCATAGAATACATATAAATTTTCACGGAAATATACATATTATGCAGTTGATGCATACAAATAGATAAAACAAAAGATTTCTAATTTATTAAGACACCGAAAAATTTTTATTCGAGTAATGACTCCTAACGATGAAAAGTCTAATTTGTAAATCATTTTAAAAGAAATCATATACGATACATGTGAATTTTATACACATATAGGTACTATGAAGTTGCATATACAGAATATTATAATGGTTTGACACAATCATCTCACTTTTTAGCTATTTCTATCATATATAATATAAAAAAAAGTTCATATTAATACAAATATTTACAAAAAAAGTAAAATAAATAATATTTATCTTAGTACACAATCATTGAAAGTATCTTCTTTTTTCACTACACCATTTTTGACACAATTTGATACATCACACATACATAAATAATTCTTTCTCCTGTTGATGATCCAATATTATCTATTACAAGTTGTGCACTTAATAGAGAATCACAAAGTTTTTATTTGATGAGTTGCATAGCGCTTTTTGAGCGGCGAAACATCTTTGCGCCCCGAGCAGCCTGGGACGCTGGTAGTTCGTGCTAGTTGTTGTTACCGCCATTTGTGTTACGTGGTTGACTATTAGGCGGTAATCCATCACGGACACCATCGGTCGTTCCATATATTTTGCCTGCTTTTTTGGCCATCGATGAAAGAAGTTCCTGAGAACATTTATGAGCTGATCGTAACGACAGAGCCCATTCTTTTAGACCAATTTCATCCTGTAAAATTCAATCAATAAATTAATGATAAATATTAATATAATAATAAAAGAAAAAATAAATACTTACACTATTAGTAAGAACAATTTTGTTGTCTCCCTTTCTTAAAACGATAGACTGTTCGCCTTTTACATTTGTAAGGTCTCGTGCAACTTCTTGAACTGTATCTAAGAAAATTAATTCTGGTGGTCTGCTACCTGTAGAACCTTCAGGATGATGCAATTCTAGTCGATTTGGATATAATTTAGCGTATCTTGTTTGCCAAGCGGATGCAAATGGACCTCCCAGTTTTTTCACATATCCATGAAGAATGCAATCAGATTCTGAATTTAACAATTTTAAGTAAAAATAGTAATTTCAACATGAAATTGATATAATACGGTCTGCTAAAACAACCTACCTTTTTCATCAGCATCAAACTTTTGTTTCTGTTTAGCTTTTTTCTTATTTTCAACTTTATCAGCTTCCTGATTGATTGTTTCAAATACTGTTTCAGCTACTTCAGATTGCCATCTTTCAGAAATTACCAAAGGAAAGTTTTTATAAAGTTCTTGATCAGCTTCCGTCAACTGTAAATATAAATAAAACAAATCATATAAGTAAATTATATTCACAGTCTTAAAAAACATAAAAAATATTAAGTATACTATACTATTATTTACCTTTATTCCTTTTGTATCTTCTTCGTCGAATGAACCAATATCAAAAGCATCAGCAGCATTTACTTCACCACGTGGAGGTATAAGAGGGGGTGTATATTTCTGATGATATACTTGTTGCCAATCAATTCCAGCAAAAAATGAATGTTCTTTTACTTCATCGGCTCTGAAATTTGATGATTTGAAAAGTAAAAATAAAAATTCAGAAAATTTCCTGAAAAAAATTAATGAAAACTTATTACACCTACCCATTTCCTTTACATCCCAACCGTTTGTCAATATCTCTTTGTAATAAGCCTTCTAAGAGAGTCTTCAAACTACTACTAAATGCCTCGGGTAATTCAACATTCTGAAATTGAAGTATGATATTAGATAAATTCACATTTGATAAATTAATTTAACAATAAGTATAATTGAATTCTGAAATACCATAGTCAATGTCATTCTGTCGATTTCATGTTTATCTTTCGTTTTATGCTGACGGAAAGGAGAATGTCCCTTAAGTAATTTGTACAACATACATCCGAAACTGAACCAGTCAGCTGAGGAATCATATGGAGTTCCTTTTGAAAGCACTTCTGGTGCCATATAGCCATGTGTACCTCTGAAAATATAAAATATATACATTATAAAAAAAAATAAAGACAATTGCATTACGTAATTTTAATTAAAATAACTGTAATGTTACACTTACACACTCGCATGTGGTTTTTTCTTAGAAAAGTCACAAGCTAATCCTAAATCAGATATTCGTACATGTCCGTGTTCATCTAATAATATATTCGCTGGTTTTAAATCTCTGTACACTATGTGACGTCGATGCATGTGTTCCAAACCTAATCAAAAAACAAATCAAAGGTAATATTATTTGAATATTATAAATTATCAATTTTGCATCAAAAAATATTCAATACCTAATATTACTTCTGCCGCATAGAATTTCATTTCGGGTTCATTAAAAACTCCATGTTGGCTTAGATGATAATGCAAGTCTCCACCGTTCATTAAATCAAGTATGAAGCAAAGTTTATCAGGCGTATGAAAAGCATATGTCATACAAACTATGAAAGGACAATCAACCTGCATTGATAAAATGAAAACGTTAAAAATGTTCAGTTAAAGTAGCAATATTTGTAATTGGAATTCAGGAGAAAAAATACGAACCCCTGTGCTGACGAGTGAAAGCATTATTCTCTCATTTAATGCAAGTGTTTCACCTTGTTTCATTTTGATCCGTTTTTTATCGAGGCACTTCATAGCATACATTTTGCCCGTGTCTGCTTTTCTACATCCGTACACTTCTCCAAATCCTCCACGTCCAATTATACGGTGAACACTGAAGTCGTTCATTGTAAGCTGTGAACAATCAAAATAGAAACGTTTTATTTAAAAAATATAAAAATGTTATGAAGTTGATAAAATGCAACATAATTTGTTTCAATATACCTGTATGTTTAATTCTAAATTTTTCCATTGACAAAATCTTGTGTACTTGTCACTGAAAATAAAATTTAAAAATTAAATATAGTCTTTAAAAATCTTTTTTAATTTATTTATAACAAATAACTTTATCTTATCTATACCTTTCTAAAAAACTTTTAAATGGTTCTCCTCGTAAGTGTTGAAAAATTTCTTCTATGTATGGCTGAAATATGAAAATTCATAAATTGATTAATAGAGATATAATGAAGATGTGTTATGAATGAAAAATTTAAAAAAAAAACCTCAAATAGATTAACAGGTACTTCATTCTTCATTAGATGTTTCTGCACATGTGAAACACAATCCATTGAATAGTCCTGTAATTAAATAAGAAGAATTTTATGCAATTAACTGAGAAATCGAATTGAAACAAGCGATCATGTGGCACTCCATTCAAGAGATAAATGGTGTTAACAGACTCTTACATAATACACATTCGAGAAATTTGAGAGTAACCGAGTTGAAAGCGTTAAATTATCACTTAACACAAATTGATTTTAAGCTCCTTGTAAAATAATTTGATTCTATCTCATATCACTATATTATGAATGTAGTTGAGATGAACTATTTCGATACAGAACGAATATTATAAAGCAAATATTGCGAAATACTCACGTGTGCATGTGCTAATAATTCTTTCATGATAAAGGAGTCGTAAATATTTTTGGCAATTTTTCTTCTTTCTTCAGGGCATTCTTGTTTTTCATATACTTTTATCTGAAAATAAAAATAAACATATATTAATAAACAATTTTACTATATTTAGTAAGAAATTGCGATTGTTCTTTTAATAGATGCCTATTCGCATTCGATATAATGACGCAACGTAAATACATAATAAATCGATTGAATATCATTCGAACAACACGACAGATGGTTATAAAATTTCCAGCATCGATTCATAAGAAAGCGACACTCAACAAGGAAGCAAATTTTAAAATGAAAACCTCACATTTTGACAGAAAATATCTACATGAAACTTTCTGATATAAAATGGTGAATTTACATATTGCCGTTGGTTCAGTCGTTCACATTTAGCTCTTTCTAACATTTGTATGTGAGAAAAATAGCGTCAAGCATATACAAATGTGTAGAAAGACAACACAAATGGCAATAGCTAATATGTATATTGGTCATTAAATACACTATTGATTTCAATTATAGACACTTTCCTTTCTACAAGTATTTTTTCGTAAAATTAGTTTATAGATTCTTTTATGATCAAATGAGTAGTAGTTACTCAATAAAATATTAATTTTATAAACCTCGACAATAATCTCTTCAGAGTATTATTTTCGCTCAATGGAATATTTCCATGAAAATCGTTCTAAACATCGGTGTCAAATGCAATATTGAGAACTGCATTTGACCAGCCTTCAAATTATGAAAGAAACCACAAACAGATTCAATGAAAATTTGAAAAAAATGCAAAATCTATCAAAAAATTTTCCACAAAAATCCTGAATCTTGTCAAAGTAAAAAAATCGTAAGATCTAACTATATAATAGCACTATTCTGTGTGTCTGTATGTCCGTGTAACGCTCCAAAACTGCGTCGATATATTCAACAGGTTGAGCGCCATTTACTAAAATTTTAAATCTGCTGGATATTACAACATCTTCCTATCTCAAAAAGCGTCCAGAGAACTCTTCACATCAGTGTACCTTACACGAAAAACGAGCACCGGGCGCGTTCTGACTCCGTCTCCATCCAGCGAACGCACAAAAGAAATGAACGGACATCATAATAGAATACATTTCATTGAACACCGTCCCAAATCATTTTGCGAAACATTAAACCGCGTGTGTGCGTCGTAAAAACGGCGATTTGAGACGTTCGTCACGTCCGCGTTTCGCCGTAGCGGTCGCCATCTCTTCGACACGCGAATAATCAAAGAAAAAAATAACGAAACTGATGAAAAAGTGAGGAAATATCTCCAATATCGACGCAATTTCAAGCCGTTGAATATATGAACGCAGTTTCGGAGCGTTACATGGACACACACACAGTCAAACAATCAGACACACACAGAATAGCGCTATTATATAGTCAGATACTCGTTTAATATATTAACGCAATTTTAAGCCGTTGAATATATGAACGCAGTTTCGGAGCGTTACATGAACACACACACACATAGATGTGTGACGATGAAATTTTTCGCGAGGAAAATCGATAAGATTTTCCGAAAAAATGTACGAGTAGTTACTTCGCCATTATGAATCTCGAGTTTTACGAGAATCCAATAAAAACCCTATCTCGGAGTACCTCAGCGCGCTTTACGATTTTCTCAGGTTTTCTGATTCAATAAGGTTACATGCCGCAAGCATCTCAAACAATTTAATACATTCGAGGCTCAACGAAATACCTCCGAAAGTTACAATATGCGAAGGATAACGAGATTTCAATCAACGAGTGCGAATAAAGAAAGACGCAGCTTTTGCATATAAGCCTCCGAAACGACAGTTGCAAAATTGAAACGATTTTATTGAAAATTTTACGAATCGATATTTTTTATAGAATCGATAGGTTTTTTCTGTCGTTCGTAAACGGATTAAACATCAAGATCATGATGACGTACGTGGATCGAACCGCGACTGTCCTCAGCGACGAGGAAAAAAATCCAAAGAAAAACCTGACTCATAGTTAAACTATGCAAATTCATCGACACGTTTCGAATTATCCATATTCAATTATTTACTCTTAAATATTTCGGAAAATTACGCACGTCGATAAATCGAAGTCGTCACGTTCATAGAAGACACTCATACAGGATGTACACTAGTGGAATCGATTGTGGACAATTTTCATTTTGATTATTTTTACATTTTTTAAATAATGAACAAGTATAGATCCTAATATCATACTTTACAGCGACATTTGAAATGTTAGGTACACAAGTAATTCCAATAGTATGTTATTCAGTTTCATCCTTAAGATTCTTAGAAATTAAAATCCACTCAAGACAACATTAGATGAATTTGATACATCAATGAAATTCGATCATAAAAAAAATTCAAATGAAGCTAAAATTTAGTTGATCGCAACAATTGGGTCACTTGAAAGTTGCCAGTTTCACGCGACTCGTCACCGTTATACAATATTCCCATTCCCATCCTTATCCCTATATCTATTTCTAACCAAAGTAAATAAGTTACTTTCGTTCAAATTCATTCAAATTAACCATCGCGTCGCGTCGTACAAACTAGTCGACCGTAAAGTTGCGGCGACTAAACTGTCGAGTCGCGCCGACTAGACCTAAGTTGGGGCGACTGAACAGTTAAGTCGCCGCGATTGAATTACGAAATTCTTTCGTTAACACACATGAACTGTGTTTGATTGTGTTAGGAGATGAAGTTTGCACGACCACAGCAGCCGTATCTGCTTATTTACATTATCGCGTTATTCTCGGCGGGAAAAATTTCCCGATTGCAAATTGGGTTACGTGCGCACGTATGGCATTTTCTAATGTCAACAGTCTCTTTGCTCGCAACATGAACGCGAGTATGGAAAAAAAAAGATACACATAGAAAAAGGAAAACAGGCAAATACAAACACGCAATTTTATACGAAAGCGCGCCGAATTCGTCTCTCGTCGTCGTTCTGGTCTCCCTCGTCCTCCATTTTTCCGGTACATATGTACATACACGTGTGCCAAACCCTATTTTTCTCTCTCGATAAACCGGGCTTATTCTGTTTAATCTGGGGCTTATCGAATCGCATCGAACGAGCCGTCGTAATAACGGTGCAAACTGCCCGTTTGATCGATCGAAATAATTAGCATCGAGTGAAAAAAACACCTATCGAAAACGCAAATATTGAAAGCTATCTGATCATAGTCGGATACCTGATTTTGATTTTTGCACTGTGATTTGAATCGAATCTGATGCAGATTCGATAAAAATAATATTAATGAGAAAATTCGATGCATTTTATAACATACGCTTTAATGAATCTGTTTTAGTTCGATCTAAAAACAAATTGTTTGATAGGATCACTTGGAGTAAGTGCAGCTTTTTAGATAAGTACAGCAGTCATTAATATCTAACATATGTATTAAAAAATAATCATATATTATGTCATGCGAACTAGATGACATTTTTTCGATACCTTCGTTAATTTATGAATTACCGACTGCTGCACTTATGTCATGAATTTCATTTATTTCAATTAACAATATATGACGACTGAAAAGGCCAAGGAGTACAAGTGACTGCGGTGATTTCGAAAAAAACGCGTTCAAAGTTGACCATGTACCTACATGTATTAGGAGGAGGTCGAATAATTTGATGATATATCTCGGCACATGTTCCGAATTCGTTTACAACCTTTTGCCACCAAATAAATGAGCGTGCATAGAAGCGATTCCTGTGCATAACTCAATTTCGGATAAATGTCACTTGTACCCTTCGGCCATTTCGGTCGTCATATATTATAGTATGAAAACGAGATGACATATTTTCGATATCTTCGTTAATTTATGAATTACTGACTGCTGCACCTGTCTCATGAATCTCACATATTCCGAATAACAATATATGAATTTAATATTAAATACTAATATTTCTAACACTGAACTCAAGTTACTCCATCATTTACCAGGATGACTCAACAAACCCCTAAGTGTCTCACCTTCATCCCACAATCACACAAAGAGCTCCAGATCTCAGTCTCAACAAATCGCACAAGAAGTCAAACAACCACCTAATATCATATCGAAATTACATAAACGCCATTAATTAATCGGAAACGCGTCGGACCGGAACCGGACAAAGATCCGGAATCGTTCGCGATCAATTATAATCGAGGATCGCATACGCGAATATAGGCTTCTTTTAATTGACGATCTCTCCTCGAGGGCTAAAACAGACGTGAGCACGATCGAAAGATCAAAGCGATCCGGGGGAACGTAACGAGAATTGCTACTCGTTATAAAATATATCGAGTGACGGCGACGTAACGTAACGTAACGTAACGATGCATTCGAGGGGAAGAATCCTCCGGGTGGATTAAATCATGCGGACGCATCGCGTTCGCCATCTTCTCTCCCTTCTGTACACTATCCGACAGAAAATGTTGTAAATGTGTGTTTTAATATACAATTTTAGCAAAAAATTATGATAGAATGTGTTCTTTTTTTATTTAGATGATCGTGAGGTGTGTAGTTCATCTATCTACCACTGTCTTCTGGCTAAGTTTCAATGATGTTCGTCTACACATATAAGATCATTAATTTATTTGGGATCGATATTTTCATTCATGTTAGTTAACTTAACTAGCTATTTTTCTATCGAGCTCAAAACTTTAAGCTATAACTGCCAGACTATAGGAAAAACAAACACTGGTTAAGTGAAAAGACCGCTCTTCATTGTTACATATACATAGTTACCCAATTATTTTCAATCGGTCATTCGCTTAAAAATGAAAAATATAACAGCAAATAGGCTAGAATATCCGAAAAGTAATATAAGCGTACAAACTACGTCATTAAAATAGATCGAATTTAATTGACACAACGAAGCTGGGAACCAATTTTTAAGAACCGTCTCGTAAAACTATAAATTAATACATTTTTTTTATCGAATGAATCAAATATTCAAAAGCAACGATTGAGTTTGGATGAAGTAAGAATTAAGAAAAACAACATGTGACTCTTACTAGGATCCAACAGGACTCGAATCTTGCCCAATACAGCATCCACAAACGCTACATTATGAAGAAAGCCCACCATCTCGCCTTTCAACTGCACCCC
Organism: Cheumatopsyche charites; assembly: GCA_024721215.1. Classification (NCBI taxonomy): domain Eukaryota; kingdom Metazoa; phylum Arthropoda; class Insecta; order Trichoptera; family Hydropsychidae; genus Cheumatopsyche; species Cheumatopsyche charites. The sequence continues at coordinate 11,726,165 of CM045577.1, forward strand.
AACTCTATATCAGCTCGTTAGGCCGACCTAGTTGGGTACCAGCAACACTAGGCGAAACTGCAGGCGCCACATTTACACTCTACATTTAATCAATATAAAAGCTATCCTACGTTCAAATCGCTTCAATGCGAGACGAAAGACACAAAACAGCCAGTAACGTTCGATTAACTCCAATCATTGCCCAGATTGAAAACTGTACACGCAGCTTAATAAAGGAAAGGGAAAACGAAAACGAGCTACTTTCCCATCTTTCCAATCTCTATCCTCTTATCCCATTCGAAGATCCGGAAGCTGGTACCGATTTGATCCTTCCTGAATACGTTCGTTCGGTCAATCGATTTCATCATCGTCCACGTTTCTATTGTGGACAGTTTTTCGGGACAGTGTGTATTTGCATGTGTATATGTCTGTATATTATGGATTGAAATATTCGAAACCTTTTTATGAATTATTTCATTATCTTAATGGATTGTTTGCATATTTACGTGACGAGCGAATTAATTATTTGAAAATTAGAGCTGTTAATGTTGTGTGCTCGTAAGAATTAGTTGAGTATCTAAAATATGTCGCTAGGGAGAAAATAATTAATAAAATACACAAAAAAATTGAATGTGAATATACTTAATTTTAGATTGAATTTAAAATTGAACGAAATAAAACCGCAAGAAAAACATTACGATTCCAACTAACTTCGCAGCCTTGAAAGTGGCTCCGATCATTCTTAAAAAAAATATATAAAGGAAAACGAAAAAATATTTATATCGCTACAAAAAAAATAAACACTCGAAACATATGACCGATCACATGATCGCCGTATTAAACCAACAAACAAAGAACGCAAACATCTTATATACGGATATTGAATGGGCACTGTGACGATTCTTAACATTCTTACGTTGATGATCGATGAGACTAATGATAGCTTTCGTTTTAATTATTTTTCAGAAAAAAAAATTCACACTAGAAGCGTTTCATTCAACGCTGTAAAAAAATTCGATTGATTTACATTCTATGCTAAAAATATCTAGCTATAAACTACGCTACCCAGACACTCGACTTCAACACCGTGTATCTTCTTTTAACTTCGATTGTGCAGGTGAGCTACAAAAGTGCTTCAATGAAACAGACACCGATACTTAAACACCGTAGCTTCTATATAAATATAAGACGAAAAAAGAAATGAAACTTGAAAAGACGACTCTAATTTAAACCGTCTCCGAAAGGGACAAACCACCCCAGTTTCCTCCCCAGGGAAAATTTTCGAGTGTCCACACAACCACCCAAAATCACGCTTGCGCCATGAGATAACAGCGAAATTTTCTCAGAATTGAAAAAGAAGCTACCGATAAAAGTTTTCGATCGTATAATTTAATAAATTCTCATGTTACGTGTATTCGATAGATTTTATTCACGGAAAACCACATAAAAATTCAGCATATCGAAAAAAAAATTGAATTTAGGTCATGATCGTAATGTTATAAATCATATCGTAATTGTATGATTCGATCGATTTATGACTGCTAAAGAAAATCGTAGCATCATCGTTACATTTGGAGAATTACGCTTACAAAAATCAAACTTACGCTGGGAGAATTCACTAGGAGCGAATGTTAAATAAGAAAATTCAACGTTAAGACTCTAAATAAATAGAAAATCGTCTTGAGCATTTGCAACATTAGCACAAAACGAACTTCATAATCATACGCCACACTCAATTAGCACTCGAAACTCACACTCAAATTTGAAAACTCAAAACTCAACTGATACACCGAGAACTGTCAAACACGCGAATCCACCCTTTGCGGCCGGTGATTCTCAAACTTTTTTACACGGACAGCCTCCATCAATTAAAATCCCTTAAACCATTTAAAAAATCTTCGATATAAATAAAAAATAATGTTAGTTATTTATAGGCTCTTAAGCGGCAGATCCTAAGGCAAGTGAAAATTCTCACATTGATTGCGTGCACTTCTGGGAAGGTTTCTGCATCATTAAATTTTACAATTTACATTCAATATTTTGCGAACAATGGAAAATCGATCGTTTGGCAGTTCTCAGGGGGGCTTTTTCACAGCCGAGTAGAAGCAAATATTATGCACAGATTATAAATGCAAAGGAATTTACTGCGAGAAGGGCAAATATACTAGGACCACCAACTACGAAATGTCGAAAATTCGAATGAGGTGTATTATACAACAGTTTACAATCAATTTAAGTTTTAAGTACCTCGAGCAACGCTGGATCACACAAGAAAAATCAAGAATTTTCCCTAATATTTCATTCACACACAACTATATCGCGTTCAGTTTCACACATTATATTATCTGTCCAACCTGCTCTATCATAAGACGACTGAAAAGGCCAAAAGATATAAGTGATTTAGAGAAAAGTGCGCTCGAAATTGATCATATATCTATATGCATTAGGAGGTTAGGTGATTTGATGATATATCTCGGCACACGTTCCAAATTCGTTTATATCCTTTTACCATCAAATATATGAGCGATTCCTGTACACAAATCAATTTCGATAAAAATATCACATATTCATTTTCAGTCGTCATAATTAAATAAGACAATAGAATACACGAGACAGATCATACAAAAAACTTACTCATATACAAATGAAAAAAAATGCAACCCAACCATACATCGGGACCATTGTTTCACGCGAACGAACAACTAGAGCGCCGAAACAAGAACACATTTCCTCCGCGATCCGAAAACAGACACACACACAGACACACACCCCTAAAATATAGGTCGAGCAGCTCTCCCCACAGTTTGAGAAGCCCGGCTCTGTTCGGGGTGAGGAGTGTGAAGACGATCGATCGGATGCAGCCAGCGCGGAATTGAAGTTAGCGTCCGCCTCGGGGAGGCTTCTCTTTCGGCTAAAGGCCGACGATTTTAACGGTGTATATGTAGATTTCTATCTGTGTATTGGGCGAAAATGTGGGAGCGAGTGTGTACAGTGTGTCCCGGGTTTGTGCGTGTGTGCGCGAACACAGCCTCGAGTCTTTTCTCGTTAAATTTTACAGTCTTCGGGGTGGCGTGGCGCACTCCGAGAGTAGGAAAATGTTATTTTCTCGGTTATTGGAAAAGTATTATTGTTGCGTACGCTCTTTATTGCGAAAAAGGGAAATTTATATGTCGAATACGGCGCCGTTGGTACGAAATGATGGAGAAAAAAATAAATGTTTATAAGTCACAATTTATGGAACGGCGCATTGATAATATTGAAGATTCTGGAAGGGTGTGGGGGGTGCGAGTGACAAATGAACAGTTCGGTGTGTAAAGTGATTAATTTTACTTTTGAAAAAATAGATTTAAATGTCAAAGTATTTGTTATAGTCATAACTTTTTGTGTGTGAAATATTATAAATAGGGGAATATGGGGAGACTTGATACGCCTGGGAGCCACGAACTCTCGTTTGTTTTTTCCTCTCATTTCTGTTTGAAAAATCATATTTTAAGAAAAATAATGTCAATGCATTCGGAATTCTATTAGGTTCACTTTAACACGATTTCTCAAAAAGGAATTATTGTTAAAAAAAAAAAACGGAAGATTAAGCCTCCCACAGATTTTTTAAAGTTCATATAGGAAGGACTGACTGACTCTCTGTTTAGTTAACTAAATTCGGTCCTAAGTCACTTCAATTGAATTCATAAAAATATAATTTATTTAAGAACTCAAATCCTACATACATATCCCTTGTTGTCATATAATAATATGATACGAACGTTCTACGAAAATGGTGTCGAGGAACAGCTGATCGTCTCGAGAAGAGCTCGTGGACGTAGTTTGGAATCACATGATGATACATGTGTAGGCGTATGATTGTGATGAATGGATGGTGGAAAAAATTGACAAATCTATTCTGGCTCGGACCAATAATGTACAATATTGTATTAATATCACGATAAAATAGGCCATGTAAGTATTATATGTGCACATCGAGATCCGTGAGCGAAATAATAAAGTTTGGTTTATCTCATTATACACATATTTGCTCAAAATGCAGTTGATATTTCAAGGTTCTATGCATTATAGAATCTGTTGTAAATTGGATTTGCTTATATTTAAATGATAAATATTCAGTAGTGATTCTTATGTGTAAAGAAGAAATAATTTGTCATTTCTCAATTGGGCAGTCAGCTCAAAAGTGCTTATAATCCGTAATTGGTTCGTGAGTCATATGTGGATTTAATAATAGCATATTTCTTCGTAATTAATTAATAATAGAAAGAATATACGCATAAGCTACCGAGCATCAGTAGTAAGAAAAGCAGTTGTATCAATAGGTGCGTTTATCATCAATAATCACAATCATAATCACTATTCGCTAAAAAGTGACTATCGAAATTTGAGCAACAGTAGTAAGAAAAGCAATTGTATCAATAGGATGTGTTTAAACGTCAACAACCAGAGACAAACAAAACATCACTATTGGCTACAAAAAGACTATTGAAACTTTAGCATCATAAACGAGCACAGATTTCAACATCAAAATAAGACTAAAGTCAGACTTAAAAAACGACCATATACGAGCGAAGAATCGAGCTGACCAAGCGTGTCTTCTAACAGGAAAACCCAACAGGAAAAAACACCAGAAAGCAGAAGGAACAAAAAAAAAACCATCACAGCCAGTTTTCTTGTTTCTCTCTTGTCGAGATAATTGTTAAGACGCGATCTCTGACGGTGACGCGTCCGCATTTTTCCCCACCGGTTTTTCGGGGGCTTCGACGTCGGAAAAGCCGGAAAAATCCGGAAAATCCCCATACAGAATTGGAAACGAGGGATAGGCGTAGGGTAAGCGAGGGGCAACACCGCGTGAAATGCTGTTTCACGCTTCCGAGATATGTTTACGAGTGCAACACGTGCGTAAAATTGTTTCGATTCGAACACAACGTCGACAAGAAAAGATATCGGGGGAAAAAATGAAATAACCGAAGAAAATAGGTAATTTCGGGTCGTTTCTCTTAATAAGCGTTCGACTTATGTTATTGCTGAAGGGTATTCCAAAAGTGATTGGAAATTTGTTGCAGGAAGATTTTTTGCATTACCACGTTTTGTTGATAGAAAGGTTGATTGATCGAAATAATTATAGAACATAGATTGATACTTCATAAGTCATTAAATTTTGTCACTAAAATAGATTTTTTAAAATAAAAAACAACGATCACTTTTAAGTTCACATAAACTAAATGGAACCTATTTTAACGCCAAAATTCGACATACTGACTCGTGAAGATCAATATATACCTTCTAATTAAAAATACGTCAGCCACGACTAAGTTTTAACTACTTTCGGATACTTCTTCGTATGAATCGGTGTCCTTAAACGAATCGACTAAAAATACTTCCACAGAAAATAAAATGATTCGACTCACCTCTTCGTAAAATCGAAGCTGAGGAACGGGTTCGTCGCACGTCGTCTCGCAGAAGTCTTTAAATAACAAATAACCTGAAATCAAAAAATGAAAAAAATCTCATAAAATTACTCAGTTCATATACGTATTTATTTATTTTTGAAATGATATGTATGTGGTATAAGTTTGAATGTGTACGGGTATTGTTCGCGCGGAGGACCTCAGAATGTTTCTTTTCAGCTGAGTACCGCCGCAAGAAAAATTCTTTTTAGATGTCGCACAAGTGGGATTGAAAAACTTCTATTTTTATTATGTAGCAGTAGTTGTGTCGCGAAATTTTCGTCGGATATGAAACAAAGCGGGTGCTGGAATTTCCTTTTCTTCACATATAAAACAAGGCCTATTTCCCAAAGACAAAGAGACACCCGTTGCTTGAAAGAACTTCCAATCTCTTATGCATTTTCGCAGATTCGAAACGCTGCAGATTTTACACAATGGATATTGGAGTCGTAGGCGAAGAATCTACTGAACGAACAATGAACGGAAACGTAGATTATTACAGCAATACGATCGATTTTATAACTTTTCATTTTGATGGGTTTTATTGAGAAATCGTACTCCTATTCGACGTACATCGTAATGCATGAAAATTTGAATTACATATTACGTCAAAGGAAGTAGTCGTTTATTTCGCAGTTTCATTCTAAAACAATGATCAGTTTTCAAGTAAATCTAATGAATTTAAGTTGTAGATGTACATTGCCTATGCAATATCATCAAACTGAAAATTTAAATTTAGATTTCACACACAAACGATCAGTTTTTGATTTTACGTCAGTTAACTGATCAGTTTTGAAGTAAATCTAACGAATTTAAATCGTAGATGTACGTCGACAATGCAATAGGCAACAAACTGAAAATTTAACTTAAGATTTCATACACATGCGGTCAGTCTTTGATTTCACATCAGTTAACTGATCAGTTAAAACTGATATGTGTGTGTTCAGCTTTAAACTACCTTGAAAAGTCTATCATTAGTTTTCAACACATACTACATGATTAAAAAACACTATTTTATAGCATGAATCCGATATCTACTTACAAAATCTTATCTATTGAACAAAATCTATTTTATGAATATGTATAAGATTTTTATCATAGGAAAATCTACGTACTTTCACAAATCAACGAAAATTTCTCCAGTATCATTTACACACAAAATTCGTTTCTCCCAGCAGATTTAAGTCAGAAAACACTTCAGTATACAATTCATCTCATGCAGATTATTCGAAAGAGGTCATCGGGAGTGTTCTTCTCTCACGCGCGTGAAACTAGACGATACAGCATCACCGTAAAGGACAACCTCGAGGGAAATTAAGAGCGGAATAAATTAGCGAAAGCTCGACTATGCAGCAGCGCATGCATGCACGAAACAATCTCAAAGACGATCCGTTAATTATTATTAGAAATAAGTCAAAATCGAATTCAATAGAATTCCACGTGTGTTCATTATACGTATAGGTATAATATTTTTTCTCTCTCGTACGCGTTTAACGCGAAAATAAATCAATCCTGGTCCGATTTCGAAAATAGAAACACCATCCGCACTGGAATAAGCCGCTCGTAATGGAATAGCCGTTTAATATAATACGTACTACGGGAGATAATGGATTTTTCCTGCATCGACGATTTTGCATTGCGGACAAAAGGAGCTTGGAATGAAATCGAAACTGTGCATTTCATTTTTGCTATGAACTATGTATAGTACATATTTCGCATTCGTCGATTTGAATTTATATTCGAGTGTGTGTTTGTATAAGATCAGCTGTATTCGACTTGGCGTGCGTTCGATTGTATGAATTTGTGTGGAAATTGATTAATGTATAGATACACGTAATTCTAGTATACACATTCGATTATTTCATATGTTTATTATGTGTGATTAGAATTTCAATATTGATACGATTTTCGACACACATGTGTGACTAAAAATTCGTGTTTGAAAAAACTAGGAAATAATACGTATGTCGAAGAATTTTTTTTCATCCATCATCATAATTTAAATTTAATTAATATGTTCCATACTCACAGATGATTGTTTATTTGATCCTATAAAATTATGATATGATTGAATTCACAAATCTATACTGATTTTAAGTTGCAAGATTTGTCAAACGAGTTCCATTTTAAAGCTTCATATTGAGTTCCTTTTTCAATAAATAAATGAATACAATTATTTTCGTCATTTAATTTTTAACCTATTTTGAATTTTGAATTTTTTCTGGGCTCATGACTGCAGTGTTTCCGATAAAAATAATAAAATAGTACATTTTTCACTGATTAAAATTGTAAGTATGTCAGGATTCTAAACTAAAATTTATCTAAAAAGCTACATCGAATATTGCAATTGTACAATGACAAATATCATGAAATGCAATTTCAATGTCTGCATTAAATACAGTTCATCAAATTGAACTCTATGATACAAAAAACCAAAAAAAGAAACAGCCATACGAGATCATCAATTACGTTTTTATCACTGTTGAAAAACGTCAATTAGCGAAAATTGAAACGCTCTGGCCAATTTTGACCTAGTTTAACGAATCGAAAGTTTTCCTAGCGATCGAAAATTCCGCTCAAAACATAATCTAAACGAATTCGACTCTAAACTGTGCGAAGATTAAATTTATCTCGGGCACTTCAAAACAATACGATCTCGGCGAACGATCGAAAAGTGCGCAACGACGGATATTGTTCAGGCTGCGAAAACAGATGGTGTTTTAAAAAGGTGGAAAATTCGATTTTTTTCATAAGAAAATTAGTAAGACACATAATTATGAGCGTACGTTCACTTTTCAAGTGGGTAGTTTTTGAAGGAGCTTGTCTATTTGTCCCCAATGAAAAATGTATAAAAATTCAGGATAAGATAAGTCAAAGTTGTTTTGGGAAAATCTTGGATTTTCATCGAACTAGAGTAGATTTATTGAAAAATCTGATAAGTTTCATGATTATTTGGAAAGGTTTTATAAACTAAAATAAGACTTTTGTTCGGTTATTCGTTTTTTCGAAAAAATTAAATCAATTGAAAAAATTTTCGCCTACGGTGCAAAGTTATGAAATTTAATTATTCTGAAAACAAATTCTTTCACGGCTTATTATTTAATTCTTTCGAGTTAAAAAATTAACTAAGGACTGATCTTTCGATCGTATATCATCAAATAGTGAAACGTAAAAATTTGAATATACGATAAAGAAAAAACGTTGACACATTGCAAAGCAACTTAACACACGACTGAAAGTCGAAATTCAAGTATTTGAACAAAATTTTTAGACTCACGAATTAAATAACAAATATCAAACTCTATAGAAGACAAAAAAACTAAGACATAACTTAACATACGATTAAAAGATGAAATCTAAGCATTTTATTAAAATTTTCAGATTCACAAATATGCAATTTTTCCAAAACCTGAAAACTTCAGGTGCTTTACTTTTTAAGAAATAAATAAAAGACCATGTTATGCATATACATAGTTTTAATTGCGTGTGATGATGCTAAATAATGAGTGTATTGGTTGTTGCAGGAAGCTAGTTGATTACGTGTTTCCCCTTCGCATATACAGAGTCGGTCGAGTTCGTAGCTCGTAAAATTTGACGCTTGTTTCGTATCGAGAGCTTAAACATAATAAATTCTGAATATAAAACGTTTCAGAGTATAAAACGCTTCAGAATATAAAAAAAACCTATTCAGAAATCCGTGAAAATCGCACCAAAGTTTCGATCGCGAATTCGTCGATTCGTCACGAGATTAAATTCGCGCTATTCAAAAAAAAAAAACCTGAAACTACCAAATACGAATTTAAGTAGCAAATGACGCAAGTAGTACATTGTGATTGAAAATAATTCCAAATGAGACCCGAACGAAAAAACGTCGAATTTTCGGCACTCGCTTCCAATTATTATAATTGAAACGTGCAATAATAAAATAACGGAGTAATACGGTCTTTCGGATATTATTCGTCGTAAAGCCAAGTTGAGCGACGTTAAGCGACATCGGCATCGGACGGATAAATATCCACGTACGAATATCGTCGATATAACGATGTAACGATACGATGTAACGATCCAGAGGAGAGCGTAATATAATAGATTCGCTTCATGGTAAAAACAACGCACTAACTGAGGTCGATACAATAAAGCGGCGAAAATCGCTTTAAGAATAAATATCTGATATAATAATGGTGCTAATTTGTCTGTGTGTATGTCGCAATGATCCTAGAACTGTAATTAATTCTACGGTAGTGTTATGAAGATTGTTTAAAATAGGCGTAGATGATATGACGACTTAATTTCACAAAGGGCGAAAGTGGTCTTTGTGAAATTCAGCCGTCATATGTGTATAATTTTATAACTTTATTCTAACCAAACGTGCGTTGATATTTTCAACGGGTTGATTAATCGACTGAAATAATAATAGGGATATTTTTTCTGTGTCTTTTGTGCGACTCTTGGGTCACAAATTGAGACGTTCAGTGCACAATTTGATTAACTCTATAGAATAAAATTTTGAGAAAAACGATGAAACGATGATGTGTTATTCAACATTCCTTTAATTATTCAATCTAGAATTATAAAAATACATTTTTTTTCTTCAAAAATCAGCTACGGATCTGGTCGTTTCACATTAGAGTAGAGAACTAATTAAAATGGCCTCTGAAATGAACGATTTATTATTCGCTGGCCAAACAAATTTAGCCATTTAATGATATTTAGATTAATTATTCAGGAATGATATCTCACACATAAAAATATGACTATATCAAGTGCTTTGACATTTAAATATTTTTTCATCAGAATTAATCACTTCATGCACTGAACGGTTCAATTTGTTCTTAACTGCAGTCATTAAAATTGCACAAAATATACACAGATAATATAGTATATAAATCTTATAATTTTATTCTGACGGGCATACGTTGATATTTTCAACGGATTGATTACTCGTGATAAATAAACAAACAAAGGTGCGCCATTGTGAGCATAGGTTTTAATTTCGATTACGTTCGTTCGATACATGTGATGTTTTTAATGAGATAAATCTCATCTACGTACGAGAAGCTTATGTAAATGCCGTATATGAAATAATGACGTATTAAATAACAAATTTTCACATAGCGAGTGAAACTGATAATAATAAACAATACGTATAAAGATCTTTTACATACATACTAATAAATAGATTCTCGTCAAAATAAATAAACGACTCGTACAGACGATTATTTTCGACTTAAATTCTACGAATCGTAAAAAAACTTATGTCATTTTAATGATAAATTGTAATACGTTATTACTTCAAATAGCCTTGCGTATTAAATAATTTCGTCTATAATAGACGAAACACGTCACATTTTTAAAACGTCCAATTTGATATTCGTAAAAACAACATTGAAATCAAATACGACGCTATTAATGAAGCACCCTTTATAAATAGCCAAGGGGCGTATTCGACGCAGATATGGAAAAGTCTACATTTTAATAGACACGTGCTTCGGATAAAGAAAAATTGTAAAAAAACACAACACAACATGATCCCTGCGATCTCTACGTATACAAAATGACCTACTTAATTCGTCCAATTCACGTTTATTGAATGAAATTTAACCTTTTGGTCTCGAATTTCATCGCCAATACGGCTCTTTCGATATATTTACCGATCGTAAATAAATACAAACAAGGAAAAAGTGCGATCCAACGTCGAAATTATGCGTAAAGGAAATTTACAACGACGATAACCTTCAATTTTCCATGAATATACATAAGATGGGCGAAAATTCAGCGACGAGTGCATCACGTAATTTTCCGAGGCATGTCGAGGTTAAAAAGCGCTTCAATGGCATCGCAATCGTGGAGTTATTTTTGAATTATGGAAATGAATCGTTTCATATAAAAAATATAATGATCGTGAAAAATGTTCGGCGTTAAATGAAAATGGGGGAAATACATTACCTAGTACTTGATTGAAGATTTTGTCGAAATTCACTTCGTTTTTCTTCTCCAAATATTTGTGCATGACGCTGCGAACGCTGCAACAAAAAAATTGAAATACGTTAAAATTTCGTAAAGCACACTTCACACGTTCCTTTTCATACAAACTAACAGATCAAAGAGAAACGTTTTCAAACGGTAGTTAAGTACATACGCGAACGTTTATAGAAAACAACGATTGTTCGTTCAGTCACTTCAATATTTTCATACAGTTTATTATTAGAAGGTGTAGACCACAACAAACACAAATTCCTTATTGTTTGACTTGTGACCCACGTCGCTGAAGAGCATCAATTGACATTTAAATCTCTAAACAGCAAACTATAATTTGTAGAAAACGTCCTTCTAGTCGCTGCTCTTAATTGATAAACGACCTTTTATACGTACACAGAATGCACGAAACATCGATCGCAATATTTTCCATACAGCGGAATTTTCGAACACAATGCAAATAGCTATTGACGCATTTCGATATCGAAAAGGTTAAAAAAATCAACATCGCATAAATTATATCGTATGAGCTAACTTAAGTGGTTAATCGTAGAGCACTGTATTAATTGTGAACATACCAAATCGGCATTGAAGCCTCTGTACACATTTTCGAAACGAATTTGTTGCGATAACAATATTGCAACATGGAAACGTTGATAAAGCATTTTTATCGCTTATTTTCGATATAAACTCGACCAAAACTCAATGGCTAAAACGCAGACAAATCCCGAATGAAAATTTATGGTCAGTCTTTTTACCTCTGGTTTGAAAATAAAACGAATTTAAGTTACATATACTGTCAAAATTTGGGGGAAAAAGATAGATGTATGTATGTAAAGACAGTTCGTAGTTAGAGGGACCGCGTGTAGTTTAAATTCGTTTTATTCTCAAACCAGAGGTGAAAAGACAGGCCTTTAATGTATGTGACATGAAAAAAATCGCATCGAATACAAATACTGGGTTATACGCACTTGATGCAAGTGCAAATGTTTGACTATATGCACTTGAGCAAATATTGGGATATACGAACCCGATTCGTGTGATTAAAACTCGATGCGATTTCTTATAACCACATCCAAATTTAATTCAGAAAAACGAAACAATCCGAGGAAAAAAAATGAGCCAAGAGCCGACGGAGCGTTTCATCGTCGAGTCAAATAAAACAATGGCTCGTCGTTAGTTTTTTTTTTCATCCTTTTAATAGACGCGAAACATTAAAACACAACACTATCATCACAGCACACCGGCCGTTCGATTTCATAACCCGTCGTAAAGTAAACTTCTGGAAAAACATTGAAACGCCAGGCGTCGAAGAGCTGAGAAGATGTTGGCTGCTAAGCGGCTGTTTAGGGAACGAAAATAAAATGCGATTAATATTAGTTTTTTTTTTATATTTTTTAATGTTGCTTCAGGTATGAGATATTAGCGAGATTAATTAATCTTCAAGGATAATTTTCGGAAATTTGTCGAGCGTTAAATGCAAAAAAATATTTCCTCGCCAAATCACATTTTGATTCTGACGATTTTAGAGACTGGTTGAAAAATGATTTTTTCAATTGAATTGTTAATTACATCCTCTTAAATCGTTTTTATATAAAAAAAATCTGATTAATAACAGTAAAAAAATTAAATCAAGTAAAAGACAATAGCCATTTTAGACACTGAAATGAAAAATAAACAAATCTAATAAATTTAGATAAACATTTTCGATACCACAACTGAAATATCTTACAAACACCCATCCAAAGACGACTGCGACCTCGAGAGAGACAAACAAAATTACCATTTGAATCGGAAAAGCTGAAGAGCAAAAATCAGAATACACTTAATTTCCACAAGTTATCACCGAAGAAAAGCATTCGAACCCAAACTCAAAACCTAAATTTCCCATTTTTCACGAAGATCACGACAATCGTTGCAGTGAAATTTCGTTCTCATTCTCAATTCGTCGAAGAGAAACTTCAACGCAGCCACTTTAACCTTCGACATCGAAGCAAACTGTACTACAATCGCTCAAGTCTAAATCAAAATCGCACAATTGAATTGAAACACGCATATCACAATACTGTCTACGTGCACTGTACGAGAACGTGTTCGAGTTTTGAATTTGGACCGTATTCGTCTCATTGTATCGAATTATGAGCTTAGTCTTAAACTCGCATAGTATGTATAACTTTTATAGCGACTGAAATCATCCCCTCTTGAATCGATCGAAGGATCGAATTTCGGTAACATTATGAAAATGGATATTGTTAACAGCCGAATAGATAAATCAAACCCCACACACTTGAAATTTCATACTGGAATATTGGAGCAAACACACTTCCTCATCTCCATACTGGAGATCATCAAAAATCGATCCTTCGGATACAACTAGAGCAACCCTTCGTCCCGATCGCTTTTCTCACATCCAATATAAAATACAGTGTACTCTCGATTATTTGGCAATGAAAAATATTTGAAATTGAACATTTGTAGCTAATTTTATAATTGAAAAATATAAAACAGTACATGAAAAACTGGAAATTGGGAAAACGATTTCCCGATCAACTTTGCTTCAAATCTGCATCGTGCCTCAGATCCAGATTCTTAATTAGGAATAGATTATGAGAAGAAACGTTTTTTGTTATTCAAAATATTATAGAAACTATTGCTTTTCTTGCTCTAGTGTTAGTGAGAAATAATATAATTTTTAGCTAAAACGGAAAGGTTTTTCTCTCATATAATTCATCCGTTTATGATTCACATATTTCTAAATGTTCACAATTGATATCATTCACTTTAAAGTGAAGAAATAAAGCCACTGAGCTGTATCTGTGAATAAATTAGAAGCATTACGTCACACTACAAAAGCATTGTGATGCGTCTGTTTGTCACTTTCATGCGCAGCACAGCTTATGAGTACGAAAGAGGCAGTATTGTTTTGCTGTTACTTCTTTTCATAACTACACTTTCGTATAAAATGGATAGTTCTCTCATCATTTCACTTATACGACTCCAAACAGGACTCGAATTCGGGCATGCCGAGCGTACTGAACCGACGCGGCACGCACAGTCGCTTCAAATCGAGAGTGCACAGTACGCAAAATCTTCCAAACCGACCTCGGCCTGTATACACGTCCCGGAGAGCGAACGGATTGCATATTTTATGGCAACATCTGGACAACGTTTTCGGCGGCCGAATTTCAGCCACCTTTTCAAATATTCATCGGCGGCTCGATAATAAGCGGTAATCGTCGGGGAGTTCGCGCGTCACAGATAGAGCTAATACACACTCGTTACGAGATAACAACAGTTCGGATTATGTCGGCGAGGGCTGCTGCGACATATTGCTACCATGATGATGATGATGATGAAGCTGGTGTGGCGTACGTTGAGTATAACGACTGAAAAGACCAAAGGGTACAAGTGACATTTTCGCCGAATTTTTTTTTCTCACAACAGGCTTAGGCCCAATTCCACATCAATCAATATTCGCCATTATGGCAAAGACTACTCCGAAGAGTGAATTGCAAGACCACTCCGAAGAGTAAATTAGTGTACATAGATGTCACTAAATAGTTCGAATTAATCGAACATATGAAAGGTGTAGGAGATGTGATCATATGTGGAGCCGTTTCGTTAAGCGTTAAATGAACACTTTTTCGAATCAAATGAATCCAAACATTCGAAAGAAACGACCGTGTCTTCATATCAATTTTTATCAATTAATAAAAACGACATTTTGACACTCGCCATGATAGGACTCGAATTCACGCATCCCAAGTAGCTGAATCGACACGGCATGCACAAACGCTTTTTTTTATGTATAGGAATCGCTTCTATTGCAAAAGGATATTAACGAACTTGTAACGTGTACCGACATGTATCATCTAATCACTCGACCTCCTCCTAATACATGTTCAACTTTGAGCGCGCTTTTCTCGATCACTTGTGCCCCTTGGCCTTTTCAATCGTCGTATGTCTGTCGATCGATTTTCGTCTAGTGAATGAAAGTCGCAATCTCGCTGATTATCTGGTTCGTTATCTGAGTGGCGTTTTGATAGACTTCGGTGGGCTTCCGATTGAATTAGTTCTGTGTATTGGGAAAATCGATCTGTGAAAGGTTCGGGGATGAAATTTTGCAGTGTTGCAAAATTTGATGTATATACATACGTTAGTATTCGAAAATTTATATTACGAAAAGAGTTCGTCATCTGGTCTGTTCACTCAACTCTAGTGGGATTATTATGGTTGAAGTTATCACAACGAAAAGTACTAAAAAATATGATAAAAATTTTCCCCATTATGTGTACTTTAGCTATCCTTTTAACCATTAGAGGCTAGAGTATCACACATGACACACAGATAAACAGGAAACTATTTCGACTCATTGTCAGTGTATCTGAAACCGTTTATGAATTCAAAATGTAACATTTTCTAGAAAATAATGTGCAGCAGCCGATTATAATTTTATAGACCATCAATCATTGTAACATATAAAATCATTACCATTAGATTTATACTAGAAAGTACACATCTAAATATTCTTGATTTCCATTAAATTAGATTGCATACAATTACAATGTTCTATCAACCCATTAACATTTAAGTCACACACGATTCCAATTCAATTGATATAAATATAAAATTTTCAATATCGCAAACAACCAAACCACACAGACGTCACGCTCAGTTAAATTATCATTTTTCATACACTTCACTACAAATAACCTGATTTATTTAACATTTACGAATTAAACACGCGAAATCATTATCGAATATTATAAGTGCTAACTGTGTTAACACAACATATGTATATCCGATTAGGTGTTTAGTCGATATATTATAGAAACTGTTTGCATTAGACAGTATCTCGCTATCGTCATCATACCTTATCTTGCCGAAGCTATGCGTTTTCCCATCGAATGCATTAGGAGCTTAATTCAATATAGCTATAGAATTAAAATATAATCCCTTCGGTTCGATAAATTATATTTTATTAAGATCTATAAATGAGCTATCGAGCGACTTCATATTCGAAGCGTTAATTAATTATTTTGGGCAATATTCAATATGCATCATATGAATTCTGCTAATCGTACTCAATTTGTTTCAGGAAACAGAACGAATAGTGAAGTAATTTTTGAGAACATTATAATGAAAATGGGATTAATCTTTTCTATACACAAATAATTATTTATTTAAATTTAATATCTACACAGCAAGTAGGTGAAGATTTCGCAATTGAGTTGCCAGATCAGAGACATGAGTGCCACTTTTAAACATCGAAATGAGTTTTTTTTTCAAGTTCAATTGTCATTTTAACAGCTTTCCTTTTGAAAATTGAATCATTAATATCTTTAAATCCACAAACCAACTGTTTAATTAATAAAAATAACCGCAAAATAGCATAAATTTCATCTGAATTCGTCCAAATAGCAGCGCAGTGTACGAAAAGTCAAATTTTACCAGGAAAAATCTTACAAATAGCGAGACGTACTAATATCGGAATTTCACTGCAACGGCAATATCACAGATATTATAAAACTAGCAATCAACCCGTTGAATATATGAACGCAGTTTTGGAGCGTTACATGGACACATACACACAAAAACACACAGAATAGTGCCAGATAGTAAAAAAATCTCAAAATAAAAAAAAATACATATCTATAGTGATTCATCGCTTCCTCGTATGTACAATGTGTATGTTCATTGATAACTGGAGTTCAGTTTAGTGAACAAGTGTGCTGACGTAGATTCGTTATGGAAAGAGTGACATTCAATCATGTCAGGAAGTTATAATAATTTTATCGTAATTTTTCGCGTTTCGGAAACAGTACGTTAGTGCGATAAACATCGCCACTGACGTGGTTGTTGTTTTCGATTTATTTTTATAGGTTTCTCGTTGCTTTGGCAAAAGTTTACCTGTTAATGAACGAGTTTATTTGTACTTTGTGGGAAAATTATCCAGTGAAACTTCGTTATTTTTTAAAGCTTTTTTTTTCACGTAGAATCGAGTGTGTGTGTAATGTTTACATATTTTTAGACGTGGGTATAATATTCGATCTTGAAAAACGATCTTTGCAGCCGAAGGAATCACAGCTGCATTCGGCTGTAGAGAATGGAAGCGTTTATTTTTAATTTTTCATATTATATTTTATTTTCGGATACGTCAAATTTTCCAACGTGAATCGTTTTCTTCTGCCGCACAAATTTATCATTGGTACTGTGAATAATTGATTTTTTTCCATGAAAGCTTTAAAAAGAAAGTCTATTGAAGCTAGTTAGCATGAATAGTGAATGTCAACAATACAATATTTATTTTCATATTCAATTAATATTATTCTCATAACTGTCATATAAAAATGTCGCAAAATAATAAACATTCACATTTTCACCTTTCAAAAACGAGCATAATGGGCATTATTAGAAAAGCGTGGGTTTTCTATATATTCGACGAATTTAACAATAACGTACACACTATATCACGACAAAACTAAAATTCCCTGAAAATTTCCTGTACACACCCCGTTATTATATTTCACTAAAACTTTCTAGGAACGAGCGACCTACACACGACACATTCGAAATTACCATAGCACCCATCATCATCAATTATAAAATCATCACCCAAACGAAAACCTACTGTATCATTTCCAAATTTTCTCACCATAAACCATTTCCATCACCAGAACCGAAGACTGAGGGCATCTGAGAAGACAACAGACTCATTTTGCAAAAAAAAAAAACTATGTACGTAGTACACACATTCGAATAGAAGAAGACGACCTTCGCGACCCGCCGAACGAGAGATAGTAAAGCCGGTCGCACACTCTAGTGTCGAACTAAACGCGAAAACATAAACAATTCGATATGTGGGCGCTTCGCGAGTCTCGAATTTCAGACGCCAGTTTTTCAGATCTCGCACGTGCTCGTCATATCGAGGATGCAGTGTACTCTCGATTGTCAGATAAAGATTTATTCTTGTATGAATGTGTTTTTTTGTTGTTGGTGTTACAATCGATGGGTTAGGTTGGTTTAATTTAAGGTTAGGTTAGGTTTAATTTATTTTTCTTCATGTTAGGTATGGTTTGGTTAAGTTGGGTTACGTTAGATTGGATTATATTTGAGGTTAGGTTAGGTTTTTCTTTCTTTTCTCATGATAGATAAGATTTAGTTAGGTTGGGTTACGTTAGATTGGATTATATTTGAGGATAGGTTAGGTTTTTCTTTCTTTTCTCATGCTAGATAAGATTTGGTTAGGTTGAGTTAAGTTTTAGGTTAGTTTCGAGTGTTATATCGACAAGGTAACAGATAAGAGCCAAAGTATAATTATTAAAGAATATGAAAATGTTAATCAATTTAAGAATTTGATCAATTCAGCAAAATTCAATTGATAACCGTTAAAAGACAATATTTTTAGCAAGGAATCACGTCATCAATAACATAAATTTTGTGTCAAAAATAGGCAAATTTCGAATTGGGTTGAGTCAGATTAGGATATTTTTCAAACTTTCATGTTTTCTTAATAAGATTTAGTCATCTGTTAATTCGTAGCTGTTTAGACCATTGAAAATATTCAATAAAATTACTGAAAATCATACACTTCTCAAGTTTCATTTAAATCGCAACATTATAAAAAAACAAACGTGATGTTTACATACAGCTATTACCATTCGTATCACCGTCACCTTTTCAACTAGCTCAAACTTTACATCTAACTCACTCTCTCATATAAAATCGAGAAATCCAACGACAACACGAACAGCAACACCTACATGTGAACGCCGCGAAGCATTCACACATTTCAATCGCCTTATTCACGCGGCGTTCGGCCGAATAATTCAAGAACACACTGCGAATATACACACATACACACATATCGCACAACGCGTGTGCCTTGCCGCGTTGTGTGTGCCTACTTAATTATATTTAGTGCGTAAGGCGAACGCGGCGGTCGTAAAAAGGCGTCTTTATAGCGAGCGCATATTGCGAAACGAGCTCCTCTCTCGCTCTGCCTCTCCTCGTAGTCGGTTGCACAAATCCGAAAATTCGGTTTTAATTTCCATCTCGAGGATTTGATTTGTTTGGAAATTCGCTCGAATCCCGTTAAATATATAGGGGAGACTTGGATTCAAGCATCCAATATCGAATTGAATCCATTTGTTTATGTTTTGAATCTGAATTGTGTCGTTGCTCCCGGAAATCTTCAGATGTCATATACTATCAGTGCTCTTCTAGTTAGTTGCACAAATCTTAAAATTAGGTTTTAATTTGTTTGAAAATTCGCTCGAATCCCATTAAATGTGCAGGAGAGACTGGGGAGACTTGGATTGAAGTATCGAATGTAGAATCGGCTTCCATTTGTTTATGTTTCGAATCGAATAATTTCATTGCTGCCAATAATCTTATGACGTCATAGACTACCACTAATACCATCGTCGATTGTATAAATCTGAAAATTCGGTTTTAATTTCATCTCGAGATTTTTATTTGTTTGAAAATTCGCTTGAATCCCATAAAATATGGAAGGGAAACTTGGATTGAACCAAAGAATATCGAATCGACTCTCATTTGTTTGTTTGGAATCTGAATAATGTCATTGCTGCCAAAAATCATCAGAAGTCGCAGTCTCATCATCGATTGTACAAATTTGAAAATTCTGTATTAATTCCATCTTGAGTTTCGTTTATTTGAATCTCATAAAATATGTAGGGAAGACTGGGAAAGTATGAAGAGAAGCATCAAACATTGAATCGGTTATTTTTCGAATTAGAAAAATGTCACTGTTGCCAAAAGTCTAAAGCAAACACATTATCGAATCGCAGGTGATTCTTATTGAATCTACTTGTAGCATAGTGTAGATATGAATCAAAGTAGCTTGAAAAGTAGCTCGAAAAGATGTTTATTTCAAGATTTCCCTAATCTTTTGAAACACAATCATTGTAATCCTCAGTATGATATGATAAACTCTTTTGTGATAGCAGATTAAATTGTTTTGTTTGTATAAACACACAAAAAAAAACACTAAGTTGTAATAGAAATCTTTTTAATTGACTAATATAAATATATTTTTTATTTATTTTGTTGTGCTAAACTTGTACACTTTCGAAGATATATAAAAGAGAATTCAGATCTAATTCAAAATGCAATTTTTCCGTAATAAATAAACTGTTTCATTCAATAAATAGTACATATCAAGTTCATTAGTCTATCCGTTTGATTAGGCAGAGTTTATACGTTTAATCTAAACTGTCATTTTCGTAATCTAGAATAATCGCGTAATTGAACGGATGTGTGCTGATATTCATTATTTATACAGCGCAATTGATATTTAATGACAAACAACGATGAAAATGAGAGTTCAAATTTCGACGAAAATAGCTTATTGCATTTAAATGATTTCACGTATAAATATTTAATTACATACAAATCTCATTAACCAAATTGTAAAATACGTTTTATCATTAAAGGTTCATTATATTACATTAATTTAGGTGAAATGATTGATATTTTATAATTTAATTAAAACTTCATCATTACAATACAGATTATTAAAACTACATAGTCAATATTTCAATTGTTGGAAAACAACTTATTCCTTGGATATGGTTGTTAATTATAGAAATTTATGTATCGAATAGATTATTTGCTATTCAACGATTGAAATATAAGATCTAAAAAGACTAAAGGAATGATACAAATCAAATTCAATCTATCGTCCATATTTGTTTGTGCTTGTTAGAATCTAATAAGATTCTTACACGAAACGTTCAAGATTCACCCGGAAGCAAATTTCGTCTCTTATTTATTGAAAATAATATTTATCCAAACACTTGATTAACTTTTTATAATGTTGAAGTCGAAAAACCGAACATACTGGTTTCGATCGACGATATTTGACATTGAGAACGAACGACGTTCGAATCTCAAATACGAATCGAATTCGTGCGACTCGCCACTTTGGTGTGTTCCCCGCTCGAACGTCAAACGAGCACGGGTACCAATCGCCGAATATGAAAAAAAATCAATTAAAAATTTAAACTCGTCGATGTTTATCGACTTCAATGAACTTTTTTTCTTCGTTCTATATTTGGAATCAGATCGGAAATTTTAAGAATACATTTAAAAGAAAACATAATGTTTGCGAGTCGTATTAGGTCATCGGGGGGCAAAAAGTCGGTCGCCTACGAACGAACGGGGA
Source organism: Cheumatopsyche charites (assembly GCA_024721215.1). Classification (NCBI taxonomy): domain Eukaryota; kingdom Metazoa; phylum Arthropoda; class Insecta; order Trichoptera; family Hydropsychidae; genus Cheumatopsyche; species Cheumatopsyche charites. Next base: position 11,747,759 of record CM045577.1, read on the forward strand.
GGAGTCGCCGTTTCGTTATTTAGCTGAAATTGCGTACGAATATAACATTGGATATTTTTAGGATCGGCAAGGATATACCTAGGATCCGGCAGGATGATCTTCTTGCTGGCGCGAGCGGCCGGAGTGCACTTGGACTTCTCCATGGCCATGAGGTAGCTGACGTCGGCCAGCACGGCCTCCAGGTCGGCCATGATGAGGCTTCGTTTAACGAATCGTCAAATATGAACGAAATCGAGGCTGTACGTGTCAGTATCAGTATCGAATCAATTGCGATTGCGATATATATATATGTATATATGGAGATACACGGTGTGACGCGAACGAAAGAGAGCAGCGTGTACGGGCCGCGCGCCCGACGCGCGCCGACTGCGCCCCGCCGCCGAGTCGCCAGTCGATATCGTGTCGTAGTTGTCTTTTGGCTACGGATTGTGAGCTTTTTTCGATGCTATGTTGCCTTTTTAGGTAGGTTTAGTGTTGAACGTTTTCAGCAGTGTGGTTTTTTGCTAAGTCCGTTTTTAATGTTTTTGTATTCGAAGGCGCGATTTGGATCTATTTTTGCTTCAATGTTGTCGCTGGTTGCTAGATTTTTTTCAGCGTGAAAGTATTAATGAATTATGCTGAATATGTGCAATCATAGTGAAAAACTGATTCTATCTTAAAGAAATTAAAAAATAAATAAATAAATAAAAGACGTCTTAAATTGTTATCAATCAAGTATGGTATATTATCTAATGAAATTCTTTTCAGAAAATATTTCAGAACTTTCTTATTTAACTACCTTCTTAAATCAATCAATTAATTCATCTCTGCCAATATAAAGTTCGAAAATTGAGATGAATTAAATTTCTCATTAAAAAAAACATTGTTTTCATAAAGTCGAGGCTTGTGTTGGGTCGGAATTAAAGTTCGGGTTAAGTTAAGGATGACTGGATAAAATAGATCGGCATCAGGTTTTCCGTTGGAAATTAAAATTATAAAGACATATTTGACCAAAAAATGTGTCTTTAATTTTTAAAAACAATTGGAAAAATAATAAAAACATCCTAAACAATGACTCAAGGTGCTACTGACCAGAAGTGGTAACCACTTGATAAAATTTAATTTAATTTTTAATTATTAGGAAAATTTTCTTAGAAGATAAGAAACTTATGTAGATTTTTTTTAATTCTCTCACAAGAATTTGAAAATTGTATTAAAAACTCGTGAACAAACCACACCTCTATAAGTACACCTTTGCTACTAACATGTGTTAACTATATTTGATCGTTTTATTTTTTTTTGGTAATTTTTGTCTAAAATATTATATATTTTGTCTCAATGATGATGAGAATGACCATGGTAGTGAGAAGGAGCTGGTTCTTGCTTGTTTGTAGATACTGGCAAAGTTTCTTCGGCACCTTCATCACCAGATAGTACTTCAGATCCGTTAATCTTTTCTAGCTGTTGATTCCACATATCTGTATATATTCCATTAGCTTCTAATAATTCATCATGCCTACGAACGATCCAACAGTTAAAATCAATTCACAAGTAGATCAAAAATTTTCATTAAATATTACCTTCCCCTTTCCACTATTTGACCGTCTTTCAAAACCATTATCTCATCAGCATGAATAATTGTAGAAAGTCTATGTGCAACTATTAACGTCGTTCTGTCTGTGCAAACACGAGATAAAGCAGCCTGAAACAAAACATATTTTATGATTTATATATTGATAATATGTTGTAGTAGGTATAGGTACATTACATATTGTATGTACTATTTATATGACAAAAAAACTTTTAATATACCTGAATATTTCTTTCAGTTTTCGTGTCTAAAGCAGAAGTTGCTTCATCTAATAAAACAATAGTTGGTGATTTTAAAATGGTGCGAGCAATAGCAATTCTTTGTTTTTCTCCGCCACTCAACTTCAAACCTCTCTCACCAACCTGAAATTTGTAATATTAATATTATTATTTTTTTCATATTAAGCTGAAAGACAATTAGAATTGAAATTACTTGAGTGTCATATGCATCAGGGAATGTTAAAATTTTATTGTGAATATCAGCATTTTTAGCAGCAGTAATAACATCAATATCGGGTGAATTTTGTTTCCCATATTGGATATTATATCTGAAAAAGAAAAATTTTAAATAAAAACATAGATTATGAATAAACACCAATAATTAATACTGACTTTATAGAGTTATTGAATAAAACAGTATCTTGTGGCACAACTCCAATGATTCCCCTCAAAGATTGCTGTGTAACAGTTCGAACATCTTGACCATCGATTGTAACTGATCCAGAATCGACATCGTAAAACCGGAAAATTAATCTTACTATAGTTGATTTTCCAGAACCCGTAGGACCGACCTTATTAAATTCATATTGTGAGTGAATTAAATTGTACGCTTATTTCAAACGAATATTTTAAAAAAAATCTATAAATTACAAGAGCAACAGTTTTTCCAGGTTGAACGGTAAATGAAATATCTTTAAGCACAGTACGTTCAGGGACATAGCTGAAAGTCACATTTCTAAATTCGATTGCCCCTCTTCTTGCCAATAATGCAGGTGCACCGGCAACATCTTTTATTTCAGCGTTTTCACGAAACAGTTCAAACATGTTCTCCATGTCAACAAAATTTTTCTGAATTCCTCTGTATTAGATGAAAATAATTAAAAAAAAACTTGTTGTGAATTTATAAAGAGAAATAATAAGACAAACCTGTAAAATGTTCCGAACCAATTAAGTGGAACATATAATTGAATTATATAGCTAGAAAATAGTACATAATCACCAACGGATAATCCTTCGCCATTTACTACCATTTTTACACAAAGTAGAGATCCAGCCAATAAACCTAATAAGAAAATTTACAAAATACAATATGAATAAATATATTTTTAAATCAAAAAAAATTCGAAACTCACCTCCACATACAACAACATTTTGGGCAGTATTTAAGATGTTAAGAGTAAACAAAGAATTCCATTCTTCTATCTAAATCAAAAGAAATAAATTTGTAAATATACAGAATCTGGAAACATAATTTTTCAAATGTATCATACCTGATATTTACTAATTGCTTCTTTATAGCTATCTACTTCATATTGTTCAGCATTATAATACTTAACAGTTTCAAAATTAAGCAAAGAATCAACTGATCGAGCTTTTTGCGCATTGTCAGCAAGGTTCATTCTTCGTTGGAATTTGGTTCGCCATTCAGTTATAGCAATTGTACCGGCTAAGGAAATTACATAAAAATATATAAATAAAAAGAAAAAGCTTTTAATATATTGAATAAGTAGAAAATGGAAATTACCTATGTATAATCCCATTGTAGTGAAAACAATTAGACCAAACCAAAAATTAAACGCTGACACGAAAAATACAATCGCTATAACTATATCTACCAAAGTCGGTACAATGGAAAATAATATATATGAAAGAAGATTGTTGATAGAATCTGTTCCTCTGTCCATAACACGCAAAACTTCTCCAGTTTTTCGACTAAGATGCCAACTCATAGACAAACTATGAAGATGTTTGAATAACTCTGTCTAAATAATGAAACCATTTGTTTAGTTAAAACAATATAAATCACTTACATGATTAATTTAACAAACCTGTAACTCTCTTGTTGTATACTGTTGAACTCTGATCCATAAGAACGATCGAAGATTATTTAAAAAGCCCATACTACCAGTTCCTCCGCCTTGAAGAAATTTGAACATCACGAATATCAATATAAGATCCCAACGAAACACATTTGGAATTGTCAAACTATCGACTGAAATTTAATCAAAATTGCATATAACTATATATAAATATTGATATGAAAAATTGTAAACAATGTTTACCTATTTTTTTATTGAAAATTGGTACATAAAGATTTATAACTCGTCCTCCGATTAGAGTCAAAACGCAAATAAATACACGAAATTGAAGCAGAGAATCGTTTCGTGGCCACATAAAAGGCATGAGTGTTTTCATTTTAATGAAACCATTGCTGAACGCTGATCGATTTTCATCTCTAGACTGAAAAATGAAAAGGTGAAAAATCAATATTTTCATATGTACACATATGCCATATGATATGATGAAATTACCAAATTTGGAAAACGAGTTCTACCAGAACCATAATGATTAGTGTTTAAAGAATCGTAACTTTGTACAATACCCGGTGCTTTCAGACCAAGAACAAATATTACCATACAAGAAATATAACGTCCAACAAATAACATCATCTCTAATCTATCCTGTAAACTGAAAATTCAAAATAAAACATAAAATATACAAAAAATGAAGCACTATTGAGACCTTTAGAAGAGATTATGGTATACCTTCTAAGATGCCACCACCATCCTTCTTTTTTGATATTTATAAATGACAAATTTTCCGAAATAAATATCAACGTCCAAAATATTAAAAGTACAAATCCATGTCCACGAGGTGGCACAGATGGTAATAGATATTTCCGTTCTAACTCCATCATATAAGATGAAAGAGGAAACATCACCAGTGTAGTGACCAGCGAAAGTACCTATATAAATAGCATCATTCATATAACATTATATCACAGAAATAATGTGAAAATGGACAATTTTAATAACCATATATCCATAAATGTTTCCATCTTTGAACACATATATTTGTAATAAAAATCTTGTGATTCCCAAAATTGGAATGATAAAAGTGAATATTTGTTGAATTATATACCACCGTGCTGAAATTACATCTACCACTTCAGTTGCATATCTGAAAATATTCATAAGGAGAATATTCACATATGTAATGGATATTGTGTGAATAATTGTCACTTTGAAATATTTAAATCCTACCTATGGTACATGAAAACTTGAATTAATCCTAATATGATGAAGAATCCACCGATGACTGATGAACTCACCGTTTCCATGAAACACTGGGAAATCCCATGATCCACCCATACCTCGTTCAATGTTATATTCGGTGGACAGTACAACATTTTTGCTAATTTATCAAAAAGCAATTAACGTATCACTACATTGGTTTTCTAAAAAAAAAAAAAAATAAGATACATTGCCATAAAAGTAATTTTTTTATCAAACAGGTACTTCTGAATATCCTTAATTTTAACAATTGTTAAAGAAAATAGGACATGATTGCACAAATGCGACTTTTTAGCAGATAGTACACCAGTTTTAGTATATAAATTGGCCATAAATTGGGTTAGGTTATGCTTTAATTATTTACCTCTTTATTATCGGGTTTATTAAGGGTTTTTACAGTGAAGTTTTATAGATTTTAAATAACGAATGAGAAATCGTCGCACTTGTGCAGTTTCACTGATCATTTTGTTACACCACTCAGACCTTTTCATGAACGTAGTAATGAAAATGATTTTGCAAATAAATTATCATACATAAATTACTCTAATTACTTTTGATCAAACGTATCTACTTCCAATAAAGACATTTATGTCAACACAATGGATACAAAATGCTGAAAATGTGATATTTTCCGATAAAAACGCATTAAGTTACCTGACAACCGGCAACTGTCACATCAACGCAAGTCACGCAATCTACTGTCAAGTGGATTACCGCATGGCAACATTCGATTTGATTTCAATTGAAAAAATGTGGCAGCACTGGTCTTTTATTTTTTCGTGGTTTTGTAAATTCGTTCAATTTTCTATTAAAAAGTAATGAACAATGGTAAAAATCACTATAAACACTTTCAAACAAGCAGATGTTATTTTTCCTCTAGTGAAAATTGGTCAAACATTTTTTTCCTGAATTTCCATATTTTTCTGTATCGAATAGTTCCCCTTTTTCTCACTATGGTGACTTTGATCGCCGCAAATCCGATTTATACCCGACTAATGTGAAATTAAAAAGAAAACACTATCGATGTGAAAATAAGAAAATGTTTTGAATGAACCTCATTGGGTTTTAAAACATAAAAAAATATATTTGTTTTGAAAAGAAAGTACGGAAAAGATGAAAAATATAAAATAAAAAATGATACAAATTTAATTTTCCAAACAGCACAAAATTATTTATAAATAAACAGAAAGTAATACAATCAAGCTACATACACATTTGATATTTCATCAGAATCTTGATGAATGTGACTCTTTGAATTATAACTGCTTTCTGAAGTTGTTAATGATACAAATTTTTTTTTTTTCATAAATATCATATTTAAGATATGATATTGACCTATAAACCTATGTAAGTATTTAGCAGATTATTTCAAATGACAGATATTTTTAACTCATCGTTTCAAATATGCAACGTGTTTCAAATTATCGTTATCTTTGTGAAAAAATGCGATATTTCACGTTCAAAAAAATATATATGTAGTTCAATGCCATATTATTAGATCAAGGTCGTATATTAGAAATTGAATTGAATTTTAAAATGGTGTCAATAATAATGATTTTGCATTGAGATTGTTTAAAATATCGTGTGATACCTTATAAGTGCAACTAGTAATAGATATTTGAACTAATCACACTAGGTATTGTAAAATTGAAAATGCATTGACAGGGGTGACGTTTTATTTTATTATTGTTCAATATTTTTTGTAAACATCGATTGTTGATTTATGCATCTAGTTTAAAATCAAATAATTAAAAAATGTTAATACATTATCGAGATGATGAATTTCAAATAGACTAAAATATCATGAACATTGATGTATTTAGATATTGAAAATATACTTAAATATGTTTATGATCTTATGAATGATATTTTTTCTAAAAGTTTCAGTGTGGGGAAAAAATCATTTGATGATCATGGATCGAATCAGAATATTATGCTGTACCAGGAGAGGACAAGTAGCTGGCGATTTAGAAGAAGATTCAGATCAAGAGAGAGTAAATCTAGAAAGAATGGATCAAGAGCAAACTGAATCATGGGCGACGATGAGTCGAGAGGAAATTGAAAATAGTAAAATAACCGTGTTTAATGAAAGTACTTGCGGCATATGTTGGGATTCTTGGACAGAAGAAGGAGATCACAGATTAACACTAACCGAATGTGGACATCCTTTCGGATTGTCTTGTATAATGTCTTGTTTGCAAACTCCACCACCGAAGTGTCCAGTGTGTCAAGAGATAACCTATGTAGCTAATATTTTCACTGTGCCAACTCCTTTTGCTCTAAGTGCTGAGCCAGATCCAAATAAACCACCTCAGTTTAACGACTTGCACGAATACTACGAAATGCTCATGATGATCAAGATGGAGCAAAAGCGATTCGATTCTTACACTAAAGTCATTGCAAATCGTTACAATGACCTGATAGAGGCTAAGAAATGTGCAGCATTAGCGAGCAGCAGTGAAACTTTAGCTAGCCTCGAAGCTTCAACTAGCAAAGAACCTTCGAGTAGCAACGCAGCTTCACCTACTAAAGCATCTACGAGCGGCAACGAAGCTTCACCCATCAAAGCATCAACGAGTAGTGATGCAGTTTCGCCTAGTAAAGCATCTACGAGTAGCAATGCAGCTTCGCCTAATACGTCCACTAGTAGCGATGCAGCTTCTCCTAGCAAAGTGTCCACTAGTAGCGATGCAGCTTCACCTAGCAAAACCTATACGAGCGATAATGAAGGATCAAATATCAAAGCATCTATGCGCAGTAAAGCATCTACAATCAGCAAAATGTCGACAAGCACTAAAATTTCTGAAAAAAATGTTGAACCACAATGGAAGTTAACGTACAACGAAGTATATATGAATAGTGTGGAAAAAGAATCTAAATGCTTAGTGTATGCAAATATAAAAAATTCTTTATATTACGCCACAAAATCTATCAGTGGCACCGATTGGAGAATCGTTAAGTTCGATTGTGAAGCATGCGTGAGTCAATCAATAGATATGATACACACAGCAGAAATCAAAGATCTTCAGTATACTAATAAAAGGCGTTGTTTGATGACCGTCGGATTGGATAAAAACATACAAATCTATTCAAATATTGCGGCAAAGAAGGTTCTGACCATCACGACAGAAGTGCCTCTAAATTGCTGCTCCTGGAACCAGATCGACAATAATTTGATATGCGTAGCTGGAAGCAAAGGAAGCATCTTCCTATACGACATAAGAAGACCCAAAGACTATATAAGAAGATTCCGACACTCGAACGATAAAAGCTCAGTATTATCAGTACTTAACATGGCCGGCAAAGTATTATCAATCTCCAAATCATCCGTGGAAATACAAGATCTCACACGTGGTAGCTATCGTCACACTATAAATTTAGATGGTCAGGGCAACTTCTACAATTTTAATTATAATATGGACACCCAATATGTGATCGCGACCAGGCAATCGAATTCTGAATCTAAGCATCTCGCATTCGCATACAACATCGTCCCTGATGAAGATTTTTCAGTGAATGCCTTCCCTGCTGAAAAGGTATCAGCTCATAATAAAAACGTGACCCAGTTTAAGGTCGCAGGGAATAAAATGTTCGCTGATTTCAACGACAAAGGAGTCGTGAAAGTTTGGGATATCGTCTCCAAGGAAATGGTAGGAAGTTTTTCCAGCGTCAATTCTATTCATGATATATGCGGTTGGAAATACGGTCAAGATATGTTCTTGGGGGCGCTGTCTAAACATAAAATGATGATTTTCAAAGTTGGTATACAAAAATCTTAATTTTTATTTATAAATTTATTTATATACTGAATTTTTATTATTTAAATTTATACCAATATTATACATGTTTGACTATTTTTCTCTGAAAAATTTAGATAATATTATTGTTTTTCACATTTTATTATTAAGATTATTTTTAATTTTATACATACATATATTCTTAAAATGTATCGCTTAATTTATATTCAATCAATAATTTTTAATTTTAATATGACAGATGACTTTTAAATTAACTTTATTTACGTATAAGTATTAATTTTTTTTTCAGAATTAATATAAGTTTGTTTTTTTGATAATTTATTATATGAACTGTAAATTCATATTATTTAAAATAAAATATTATCATATAATATATTTTTTTTTATTTTTTATCACATTTTCATATTTATTATAGCTAAAATGTATAATTTTTATAGCTAACTTATTGACATCAATTTTTAGTACATTTATGACAATTCTATGAAAAAATATTACAGATGTCCTCATTTTATAATGATAAAGTGAATCACTTTTGAAATTGATGAATTAGCATAATATTTTTTATTTATTTTTAATAAAATAAAACCTTTAATCTGAAAAATAACTTTTTTCTCATTATTTTTATTTAATTGATCGTCGATACTTTGAATAAATCTGGGTTTTCAGAAGAATGCATGGACTGAAGACGTTGTTCCAATAAAGCTCCACGCAAAGCAGACCTTTGTTGCAATTCCAAGATTGCTGCAGTAAATTTATTTCTCAGCTCATCTCGTTCTGACACAACCTGAAAATATCACAAAATAAAAAGAAATCACTAACAATTCACACAAATGTCAAACGATCCTACACAACTCACTTGATCGAATCTCTGATTCAAAATTTCAAACTTCCATTTCAGCGAGACGTGCTGCTTCTCTAAATTCGATAATATTTTAGTTTTGCTCTGAAAATGTATTATAAATGTGTTATTTTACCGATATTTTTATTGAAAAAAATATCCAAATGTACCGCAAGAGCTGCTCTGTCTCTTTCGTGATAATGAAACCGTTTTCGCAGATCTTCGGCTTCAGCTTGTGATTTTTTCAAAGGTTCAGCCAACTTTTTCCCTTCAGCTATAGCATCGGCTGCGACTTTTTCAGCACGTTCTTTTGCTTTGACCGTTTCTTCCATTTGAGACTTTGGCAAAACGAAAATGAGTAAAATATAAAATCATTGTATTCAATTTAACAAATCGCTCACTTTCAGACTGCTGATGAGCGCGAGATTATTCAGCGTTATGTCGTTGTAATAATTTTTCAAATCTAAAAAAGATTTGTCATGGTTCTGCACTAAATCATGGAGTTGTTTGTTTTTTCTCTCCTCTACTTCTGCTAAATCGGTTTGTTTCGAAATAGTGAGATCTTCTACAGCCTTTTCTAATCTGATTTCATTAGAATGCTCAATTTCTTTGACCTTCTGTTCGAATTCAGCCCGAATTTTACTCAATTCTTCTTGATGTTCCTGAAAAATAAAACCATTTTCAAAAGGATTTTAATAATCGTCTATTGATTGAAAAAATTAATACATACGAGCTTGATTCGTTTAATCTCTTCTTGAGTAGATAGTTCGTTTTCTCTCAGTTTTGCTCGTAATTCTCTTTTGTCTCTCAACAATTCACCTTCTCTCGAAGCATATTCTGCATATGCGTTTCTCAAAGCAGCTTGAGCATCAGCTCTCAATGCACATCTTTCTTCCATTTGTTCGTATGCTAAATGCTTTATGCTTTGGTTGTGATTTTTGGCGGCAGATTCGCTGGCTTCGGCGCATTCTTCGATTTCTCTTTCTTTGTTGCTGCAAATTGTTTTCGTTGTAATCGTTTGTGAAATGTTTGGATTGATGAAACTTTAAATAATACCGTATTTCAGCGCGAAGTTCGTCGAGTTCTGTTCGGGTGATCTCCCAAAAAACTCTAATTTTATCTCTCTCCATCTGAAAGAAATTTCTTTCTTCTCTTTCCTTATCCAATTCTTCTTTAACGCGCATAGTGAATTGTTCTAATTTATCTCTGGTCATTTCAGAAGTGTCGACTCCATCGATTATTACAGCTGAAATTACATGTTCATTTTTTATACAGATATTAATTATTTAGCATATGTTAGATGAGAAAAATACAAACCACTGCCTTGCTTAGCTTTTTTGGGAGGCTGGAATAAAATATAAAAAATATGTGTGTAAATCAACATATGTATTATAAAAAATAAGTTATTTTATTACCATTTTGAATGATTTTTGTAAGACAACGTTACAAGGTAAGTCAGTATAAGTTCATCAACATTGAATTGGTTGCTTAGTAACCCCTATTATTTTCTGTCCTGTAATTAATTATAAAAAATCATTGCAAGGGACAGTGTGTACACTTGATTCTTCTAGGACACTTAATTCTCTTTTTGCTTTTTGTCTCTAACTTTCTTTTAGAAAATCGTATGTTTTTTGAAAAATATGCAGGAAAACACTTGGAATTTAATTGGGTTTACTTAATGTTACCAATTCAAAATAACTTAATGCATTTGATATTTAAAAAATGATAAAATTGAGAAGGGGATCAAGTGCCATCAGTTTAACTTATTTGAAAATGAAAATGAAATATTGTTCATGGACGGTATACGCCGTGTTTAGTTCTCTTGCTCGAACGTTCCGCTTGGTGTTTGCGATTTCGGCGTATGTCAGTTTTGAGTTTTAACTAATTTTGCTAAAGTTATAGTTCAAAATATCTAATTATGGCTGCTGTGGAATCTATGGTTGTTGAAGATACGAAGCCTGCAGAAAAACCCGTAGACAGAGAAAAGGTTTTCACAACATAAAATTACATGAATATATATAACCTCAACACAGTACATATTCTGTTGACATCTCTGCTTTAATTGTAATTTTTATGTTATTTGTATGATTTTAGACATGCCCGTTGTTATTGAGAGTATTCTGTTCTACCGGAAGACATAATTCGACTGCCGAGTACGCTCGGGGAAGTGTTCCTCAAAATGAACTGCAAATTTACACCTGGCAAGATGCTACGCTGAGAGAATTGACGTCCCTCGTGAAAGAAGTTAATCCTGAAACTCGTCGGAAGGGTACATATTTCGATTTTGCTCTAGTCTACCCGGATAACAGGACTCCTGCCTACAGGATGCGAGAAATCGGTATTACTTGCTCGGGTCAGAAAGGTACCGATGATGATAAAACTTTATCGCAAGCAAAATTTTGTATCGGTGACTATATTGATATTTCGATAACGCCTCCTAATCGAATGCCACCTCCTCCGTTAATGAGGAGACAGCAACATTTCAATAATAATAGATCATATTAGTTAATTTTATCACTATATATTAAGACTTTTTTTTTCAATTATTAACTGAATTTATCTAATAAATGGTGTTTTACTTAAAGTCGTTCATTCCAAAGTTTGTTTAAAATTAATGTCGTCTTTCTGTAATATTATTTTCATTTAATATTAATTCCTACATTGTAACTTTTACATAATAAATTTGTGTAATTTTTTCTATTCTCTTTTAGTTTTATTCAAAAATATTTACACATTTTGTTCCATAAATGAAACCACAAAAGTATAAAATAAAAATTTATTAACCCTTAATTTACAAAATTTGTTTTATTATCAATAGGATGGCTTATAATTTAAACATACTCAAAGTATTGATAAAATTAAGTACATTCATTTCCTTATTACAAAAATTAAATATGAGAACAACTTTATATCATAAGTTTAAATTATAATAGTATATTGACAAGAAATAACATCTAATGCAGTTATTATTTTTCCATGGCTGAATGTGAATTAGTATCAAGTAATCTATTGAGGCATTTTTTCAGCATTTAATATTAACAAAACATTGAAAGAAAGGTTCAGACTTTTAAAATAAATTATACCTAATAAAACAAACTTGTAAATTCTAATTTCTTACATATTGGGGTCTTTTTGACTTTTTGCCCATGGCAGCTAAATCTAAGACTACTCCATTAGGAAGAACGGCTTTGTTTCCTTGGTAATCAACGAAACCTTGTTGCTCTTGCTCTTCTTTATCGTCTTTATCACAAGGGATTCCAGTTTCGTAACTGTATTCTCTCTTCATACCGTCAGGATCAACATATCCATAACGACCTCTAGTCACACAATCGATTCCAATGGTTTCTTCTTTGAACGAACCATCGTCATTTTCGAATCCCCAAGTGATGCTTCCATCGGGGTTATCTTCGCGATACTTTCTGATAACTTGAGCCACTGGCTTCTTTTCTCTTGTATTAGATTGAGAATATTTAGCCGGCTGAGCTGACACTTGCTGTTGTTGAGGCTGTCTCGTTGGTTGAGGTCTGTATGATTGTCTGATTGGCTGCTCTGGTTCATCATCTTCATCTAATTGTGGTCTGGTTTCCGGTCTGAATTGAGGCCTAGCTGGTCTGTATGACAAAGGAGCCAACCTGACCGGCTGTGGTCTAGCTGCCGGAGGATCAAACCTGATCGGTGCAGCTGGCTGAGCATTCAGAATCAAAGGACGAGGCGGTTGAGCTCTGACTGGCTCTGGAAGTTTCTGCACTTGCTGAACTGGAATAGCATTAGAAATAGAAATCGGTTTAGGAGTAGGCGAAACGTTAGACAAGAACTGTGAGATCTCATCCTGAGGTATTTGAGTAGGAGCATAAGGTGACACACTCGACAAGAACGGCTGAGGAGTACTCTCTGGAATATCATCAGGTTCTTCGGTCACCGGCTTAGCAGAATCATCCAAGGACTGGATGTAAGGTGGAGTGGTCGGAACAGACTTGAAAGCTCCAGACCTGACTTGACCAGGTCTTCGCACTCTAACGGCTCCCGACGGAGGCGCTTGAATGACCCTTCCTTGTCTGAAATTTCCTTGTTTTGGTCCCAAAGCGATTGCTCCAGGGATCTGTATCCTCGGTGGAACCGGAGCATCACCGTACTGCGCCAATGCTCCGTAAAAGCACGCGGCGAACATCTGAAAATCAAAATGGCCTTCGGTTATTTTCAAGTTTACAGTTTGTTGACTTCGATACGTGATTGCCTTCCGATTTTAGGCATACCGTTCGCTTCCACGTGATTAGAATGGCGTTGCACTAAAACTTTACTTAAGGCAAACGAACCGCGTTTCCTGCAAGAATTATTTGGGTTTTTTTTGCGCCAATCAATTTTGGAATAGTTCTGTGTCATCATTTTAGATTTCGTCGGTTTTACTGTAGCTACTTTGAATTTGCGACACCAATTTCATTGAGCGACGCAATATTGGGATTTGCTCAATTCTTGGTTGAAGAAGTGTCGCAAAGGCTCGATTCTTCAGGGAGAAAAGTGTGTACATATACAATAAATCGTGCATGTAATCATATGCTTGCACGAATAGAAGTGAAAATTTATGTGTTTGACTGAAAACACGCAATGTCGTATGCAAAATATGAATATGAATACGTTAGTGAAAGGATATTATCGGTTCACTTAACTTTTGATACGAAAGTGTTTGAATGATATTATGAAAATCGATGCAGTTCAACGATTCTTGTATTTATCGCATTTCAGAAATCATACAAGCAATCAAAAGCTGAAAACATGAAATAAAATTCACTAGTGTTCATGCAGCGCTGATTCTATTAAAAGGCAAATCGATGCGCCATTTCTAATACCGGACGCCAATATTGAAGCGGTATATCGACAGCAATATTGACAGCCCAGAGTGCATTAATCGACTTTCGAATTTCAAGATCGCACTCGTAGTTCTCGGTCGCGAATCTGGAATGTTACGTACATGCAATTTATTACGACCAAGATTGAGATTCATGTATGCACTCGAGTTTGACTTTCACTGTTGGCGCAAATCGACTGCGAAAAGAAAACATTGTAGCGATTTTGTATATTTTTATTGTACGAATCATTGACCGCAAAAGACGCAGTTGGAAATATCAACGATTTTTTTTTATTTATACGAAATTACGAAACGACCGATTTACAGGTCTACAAAAGAAACTACTATTGCGACTGTATTATTGCAAAGGAATTCGATTTCTAAGCGCATCGTTCCTTAACTTTCTTATTATGAATTTAACTTTTTTATTTTTAGACTCGTTCATTTCAAGTTCCTTAAGTAGATCACGGTTGAATATATTAAAACAGGCAATTGCTCTCGAAATCAAGGGTATTGTTCTCTGAGGCACACCTTGCAGTTTCAGCTGCAAAAAAACGAATGTATCTTTTAAGGATCTTTAATCTAGTTTATCGATATCTGCATATCAGATTCGATAGCCTTTGGGCATTCATCTCTATCTTTGACATAAGATTTATAAAAAGCTGACGATGACCTTAGTTTAGAATAAAGTCGACCGGTTGAGACAACTTTCAGTTTTTGCCTATCTATGTGATATGAATTCGTTTGAACTGCGATTGTGGTAAAAGTGGTAAATTTCGTATGAAATTGGCATTAAAAACTATGATGAAAATGATGTATGAAATTAACCTTAGTATTGCAAAATTTTGTGTTAGCAACGATTGAAGATGAGTTGTGTGCCTTTTAAAGGTTATTTTTTTATAATTTATTGAAAATTAATCCTGTATAATTGTGCAATTTGATGAAAGTTCAAATGAATTATGAGTTCATCAACGTTTTCGCAATTGTTATTTTTCAACATGATACGGAAACAATTCGATATTTTAAGAAATATTTAACATGATAATATCCCACATCGAATCGATCCAGTAGTTTGCGGTAGATCATTGATAAAATATCGATCGGCAAACAAACAGACAACAATATGTAACAGTTATGAAACTGACAACGGAGAAGTAATTTCATAAGGCTTTTACGCAACTCGTAAAACCGCCACATTTTACAACCGGTCTATATTTTTAGAAACAGTATCGAATTTCGATACGAGCAAATAAATCTGGGATCTATGCGGATCTTAGGATCTATTTTTTTTAGTATTTTCCTAATTAATCATTCACTTCGAAGTAAAACCAAAAGGTTGGATCGATCAGCACACGAAATATGCCGCTAAAATCGATCGAATACAGGCGTGATTTAAACGAATCTGTGATCGATTGTTTTGAATCTTTTTAAGATCGAAGGATGTCTCCGAGACGAGAACAATGGTTGATCGAAGATTGCCCAAGATGATGATGATGAAAGATGCGTTGGAAATGTCAGCGAAAATGTGCATGGGTTGTTAAAGGTACGAATCGTTTCGAAACGATCGATTGGTATTTAGGTGGTCTTATTTTTTTACGTAATGAAATTTTCGATCTTTATATATCCTTTTAAGAACGTTATTCTATAATAAAAAAAGCAATGTTCGTTTTCAGAATACATCAAAAGAGTCTTAACAAGATTTCGTGAATTTTAATTGAATATCAATAATGTTTAATAGAAGTCTTCTTAAAGTTCGTAATAAAGTTGTGAATAGTTGCACTTATTGCTATCGAAATCACATTTAAAAGAAAGAGTAGATTTGAAGGTCTAGTTGAATTTTGTTATGTTCTTCCTCGTTTCATTTTTTCGAATCGATATTTAAATTGTTCTGATGAAAATGTTATGAAAAAGTATTCAAGGTTATTCGATTTTTAAATGCTGTTTGATGCAATCTGACTCGATTATAAATATCGAAAGTTTAAATTCAATAAACCATGATAAAATTACGCGACTTTAAAATCTTTCGAGTTAAGAGACACTTATTCACAATCAATATTCAATTACGTCATTTACATAATAATGCACTAACAATCACAGAAACACAAAGCTAAAAATCAAAACTTTCCCATCCAAACTAAAACATGATTAGTTACAATGACAAATGCGATTATTCAAAACAAAATAATCATACATCACATGAAGAAGCACAATTCGAGCGTAGAAAGTCACACTTTCAAAAACGACCAAAATTTCCTAAGGCTCAACGAACCGACTGTGAATATTCGCTCGATCAATTTCCGACAATCGTTTAACAAATGACCAAATAAGGGGAAAAAAGTCTTTTTCAGATGACGTGACTTGGCCAAGAATGTGGAACGTTATTCTATCACCATATTATAAACTTTGCAATGGCTCCTTTCACTGTTAACTCGAAACATGCGGATACTGCTCCAGCGATCTGATTCTAGTTTTTGAACCTGAGCTTGGCCAGTTGAGGCAAGGTCGTTTGAAATATTTTGCAATATCGAGTTTTTTTTTGGAATGTGAAAAAAAACTGAGGAAATTCCGATCAGCAGGTCGTTTATTGATGAGAAATTCGAGATATGTTCATTTCAGTTACAACCAATTAAACTAGTCACAGGTGGGATTTCAGCTATGATATTAAAATGGAAAATATGTATCCATTAAAAATAAATAAATAATGAAAATATATTACTTGATTAATATGTTTTATTATTGGAAAATTGCTAAAGGATAATTAATAATTTTAACTGCAGCCCCTTAGGTTGAGCTTCCAATGAGTCACTTATATAATGAAAATAGTTAAAAGCTTGTATTTGTACCTAAATTAGCATATTTAATGCAATAATAATTTATGTATATCACTTTCAACAATAACAGTTACATTGAAGTTTTTCCTCTTATTCAATTCATATACAAAAAAATGACACAAAAAGTGAAATTCCTAACTGGCGCTCGTGCAAATCAAACATGTTCATATCATTATTATAGATACAATTGAATTGCTAATATTAAACGTGTCATTTGATAGGAAATATTTAATTCAACTGTTAATATAAATAAATAAATTAAAATTCATTACAATTTCTTCCAGCATTAGAAAATAATTCAAATTAGACTTTGTCTATTGAAAAATGATTCAGAAACTTATGCAATGTATCGGAAATGCAGTTCAACGACAATATTATAATCGGTCGAGTTAAATAACCGATGCTAACGAACAACCGATATACATATTTAACTGGTTCTATTTAATCTTGTTGAACACCTTTAACATTACGAAATATCTCTCAGATCATGCATCGATCTCGAATTTTACATTTGATTCGACTCGTGAAGGTTTATATCGAGTTTGTACTGAAAAGATAAAGGTCACTGCGAAGTTACGCAAGAACTTCTTATGTGAAGTAATATTCATTTAAGTTTTTACGATATCGATAGATTTTTTAATATATTATTATTATATTTCATGCTTTCACTCCTAAAATTTTAAACGATCCAACCGAAATTGATTCCAATTTTTTCCCAATAAGATCTAGATTTAGAAAGCGATCGATGCATTTTCGATGTTTTTGCGTACGAAAGTTACACTTTCTTCTCCGAAGTCGAAAAATAGCATACGTACGATAATATTTACATTTCCTGACTTTCTTCGTAGCAAAGATACTTCACATAGTCGATTTTTTTCATGGAATTATTACCGTGGCTAATAGCGTGTGACGTTAGCGAAACGATATTGCCGAAACATGGAAATTTTAAGAATACACTGAATATTTATATTGGACATTTGTAAGTCGAGAGGTTACGAGATCGTGTGTAACGAACAATTGCGAATGTGTATTTTGCATAAATTGCACTTGTGCATAACATTCGACAATGTCTTGGTGGACAACTTTCATTGAAAATTGTTTCCTGCTTGCCAACGAGTAAAAGCTGCACTAAATAGCGGTAAGATCTGTATCTAATTGCTTAAATGACAATTAGATGTATTAAAAATAATATTTTCTTAACGAACTAATTCTAAGTATGGCTGAAGAGTCAAATTCAATTTTTCCGCTCTCGATGAAATGTCAGTTAGACTTTCGTCGATAGATGTACAAGGTCGTAACTGTGAAAAAATTGACCTTTATCTCATTATTAATCGGCGTTGAAAAAATAAATTTATTTGGAAGTTAATGTTTTATTGGTTGTTTGTGAACATGTGAATGATAGCAGGTGGAAAATCAATTATGAAATCGATTCGATTTTATTCGGTTGTAATTCGAATTTCTCACGATAATTGATGAAATTTATGTTCGATCGATCTGCTGTTAAACATTTTGATTTGATTAAATCAAACGATTGTGCGTGAAATTAGCTCAAAATTAATTTCGTTTACATACGTATGTATTTTAATTGATGCAATTGCATAATTTAATATGAAATTTAGACGTAATAAAAATGATTGTTTTCAAATGAATTATTAGTATAATAAATTATTTGTCATTTTCAAATTTAAAATCGAATAAATTGTACTGTGAAGATGAAATTTAATTCCATATTAGAGTATCTATCACAAATTCAAATTTTATAATACAAAAGAAAACCTTAAATTATCCAATAACCATGCGTTCACTTGTTTAGTTGAGCCTAATCATTCAACTATTAGTTAAAAATGAGTTAGAAGTAATTGACAAATTTTATAAGGAAAAAAATTGGCTGATTAACCAGTCAATTTTAAGATATTTCAATGCCTCAACCTTTTTTTCTGAGAAAATATTTTATATACACCATTGAGATACGAATTTAGTGATTGTATGAGAATCTAATGAATCAAATACCAGCTTTTAATATAGAAGTAATAATTTTCAATAACCAAAAAACAAATTGAATTGAAGAATATTTAAAAACCAATCCTCAACATTTTAAGAACCACAACACAAAACTACACTAAAAAAAATCAACAGGAAAAGCTCACCGCGAAAATCAACAGCCTCATCTCGAACTCGACGCTTTTCCGACCCTCGAACAAAAACCGGCCGACTTTCCTCGAGCCCTTCTTCGCTCCCTTGCAGCTCCTTGGTCTCCCAAAAACCGGACTTCTGAAAACCGGTCTTTGGCCAGCGGTCGGTGGATAATGAGGTCGGCGTGTCCTCTCGCCGCGGTCTTATACCCGCCCCGCCAAAGCCTTCGTTCTCGTCTCCCACCATTTCGAGGCGTTCGTGGTGGTTCAGATACGGCTGTGACCCTTCAGGATGGTCATCGGGACGTGCTCGTGATGCTTATGGATATTTGGCTTCCGCCGGTTTTTCGGAATTTCGGCTCGAGTGGGTTTCCTGTCTTGTCTGCTTTGATGTCGGTTTTGGGAAACTTATGTGATGGATTGGCTTGATTTCAGATCTTGGTTAGTTCTTTGAGGTTTTTGTATTGCTAATGTAGCGAAATTATATTTTCACTGATATTGTTGCTGTGCCAATAAATAGATTGAAAATTCAGTTAAAATGGATTAATTTGAACTAGGGATGTCATCCCGGATTAGGCCGAGTGAAAATTAGGATCTTTATTCTTAATTACATTTTTACTTGTAAAATCTGATTTTACTGATATTGACATAATTACTTTTAGGTGTCATAAACATTATTTTTTCTATATTCGTTTGAGAAAAACAATTTTCATTCATTGTCAGATTAATTCACATAATCTGTCTTTTGGAAAGTTTCATTGCGGATATGTTTATTGGTCTAAATTTGATTTATACGACTTTTTTCGTATGAAAAAAGTTCGACACAAAACATTCTTATGAATCATTACACAATACTCCCATTTCTAACAAAAACATTTCACTTTCATAAAAAAAATATCTGAGAAAACTAGAGACATCAACGCGACGAAAATCTAAAGACGCAAACCCAAAACTCGCACAATGGAAATATTCAAACGTTCACCCATTTATCATTCAAAATACGCGATTTAAATCAAATATAAATCAATAAACTGTTACATCACATACAATATATATAAAATTCATCAAACATCCATCACACGTGATCAGATCCCTTTAGTCGATCGCCAAAAGCACGCACCGACGAATACGTGCTGAAATTGACCCAAATCCTCGTCGTTTTCGATGGAACCAGAGGCTACACCTTTTTTCACAGACAAACAAACAGACAGACACGATTAATAACAGTTTTAACACTTCGTGTAGGCATCGGGCGACTTCCTGTGCAAAGAGAATTCGTATGTGCGGAGGTGCATACTAAAGTTGCGGCATCGTTTCGTACTGTTGGGCAATTGTGATTTTTTTTCACACTTTGTAACAATAGATTGTATTTTTTGAATATTTGGGCGTGTGTTGTTTATAATTTATTATATTAATAGATGTGATGCACGTTGAGAGTGGAATTTTTGTTGCTTTAAACGGTCATTTTACATTTGATTTGTTAGATTCTATGAGCCATTGTATTTCATTTGTTTTTTAAGGTACTTTGAAAGGTTTGACAATTTACATTGCTAATTGTTAATATATAATTGAAATATCAAGCTTAAATTATCAATAAGTCACTCTATAATGGAAATTCATATCAATATTGATAACGAGCGATCAACATTAGAATAAAAGAGGAGGGTCAAATTGGCTCTAGAGATCAATTACAATGAGTCATGTCGTTGGAAAGCTCTTTTCATTTCTATAATTTATTATTATAAGGGTTAATCTCAATTCACTAATAGAAAAAAGCTGAAAAGTTTGTTTATTATATGATACAATTGTTACAATTGATTGCTTATTCGATCCTCTCTATGTTTGCGTGCAAAATTTTAATTTCACAGCATATAATCGATCGTTAAATATTCGACACACCTCACAATTAATATAACGACAACTGAATCAGATTGTTACCGCATTTTCGACTCGAATAGATCATTTAACACGATTAGCCATGCACTTTTTTGCACGACGACATTGACTGTGTCCAATCGGTTATCCGTGCAGTTTGCACATTAGAAAGTGTCCGGTTTTCGCTGATTTTCTACATGTTTATACAGAAAACGTTTCCTAAGCGAAATTCGGCATTACGAATTCACTAACGATCTCGAATGTGTCGCACATACGCAGAATAGAGTTCCTTGTACCAAATAACTATCTCAATCACCTTCACCCGAAAAAACCCGATCTTGAAGTTCACTTCATGATTAAACTCGATCGCAGACGTGAAAAAAGTGACACTATGTTAGTACAACATTGAAGTGACCTCATGGGTTTAATATGAAGTCAATGTAGCCTTCGATCCGTCGATCATTTCTGTTTATGAAAAAAAATGCATTTGGTACACAGAGGTTACGTACTCGATTTGGGTTATCATTTGTGATAATTTCAATTGAGATATGGATGAATCAATAGATAAAAATTAATTCTGAAAATCAATCTAAAATGTGTAAAAAATCTTCAAATTGAAGTTCAATTTTGAATTTTTTTCAGTCGTCGCTATCGGACTGACTTCTATACAGATTCTTAGTTTAATTAACTAACAGTTTCCAAGTTTCAAAAATGGGCTTTGAACCCTTGGTAAAAGTACTTAATCATAGTTGAGCCTTTTTTAAAGAATTGCAGCTATGGCTTACAACTAAACTACTAACTGTTGATTGAAAAGCTGGTTCTTACTTCTGAGTATTGGTAATTCAATTGTAATTTGGCAGCTTAACCGTCAGTTTTTCCTGTAAAATCTACCTTTTAACGACTAGCTGATGATTGAAGTTCTTGCTTTAACAATCAGATCTTTTTTTCAGCCTAATTAACTTACCTCATCACTCTGCAATGAGTAAAAACATGAGTCGACGAGTCACTTTAAAATCTTATGATTCGGTCAAACGATCTATCAGACTTTTCTTTTCGACCGTGGAAAGTCGCAAAATCTCGTGCCAATATCGCGAAATACGATCGACATTTACGCATCGTGAGTTCGAAATGAGACAACTCTTCGATTTCGAAGTCAGCACCATTGCCCACCGGATGAAAGTGAGTTAATGTAAGCTCCTGGCGTCCGTTATAAATTTCTCCTCGCAGATAGATAAACAACGCAAGAGAGAGAAAAATAACGCACAGATCGAAATTGAGGATGCTCTTGAAAGTAAAAACTGAATCTAGAAAGTTCAACTCGTGCACTTCTGGTCGGCGTTATGCAACGCTGATTAAAGTAAAGCGTTATAACGAGCCCGAGGACCGTTATAAATGCGTGTCACTATTCGATTCGAGTAGATACAGTGAATTGTGGATAATTCGGAATCTACGAGTGTTAATTTATAGTCAATAATCATTATTTCATCTGAATTGAACAAATTTCTGTTCCTATTTAATTGAATACTCAACAAAGTTATGTAGGTTTGTTTTCATTCGAAATTTGTTCAGGTTTAACTCATTGTATGCTGATTCTTGTTGAACTTTTCAGTCTGAAAGTCTGAAGTTTAATCAATGAATATTACAATCTATAATATTCTTTGTAATTCAAAGTTTTTCATTGTCAAACTCTATAGACAAAAAAAACAAGTTAACTAACATGAGGGTTACAATGAGTGAAAAGATCATTGGACTAAACATTAAATATTTATATATTGAGAATCATTTTCGTTTCTTCAAATATTAGTTTCACTGTACATAATATCATAATAAAGAAAAAGGGAAAACGTGACAAGAACCATGAATAAGTACACGCGTTTTGGTAGTTAACGGTTGCTCTATATGAAATTGATATAGTCGTAATAAATCATTCAGTGTGAATTTTAAGGTCTGGTTGAAATATAATATTAATTATCTTGTAATTGAATACGCAGTTTGTGTTCAGTTATAATAACATTGATATTCCAAAGCTGAA
Organism: Cheumatopsyche charites; assembly: GCA_024721215.1. Lineage (NCBI taxonomy): Eukaryota > Metazoa > Arthropoda > Insecta > Trichoptera > Hydropsychidae > Cheumatopsyche > Cheumatopsyche charites. Next base: position 11,770,930 of record CM045577.1, read on the forward strand.
AAAAACAATAAAAGTTCAAAAGTTAAAAGTGAAAAAATAAAAGTTAAAATAAAATAAAATTAAGTGTTCTTTACTTTGGCAAATAAAATACATTTCAAATACAAAAAAAAAGTATAAGAGTACATATTTCTATAACTAGAAGCTGCTCAACTATATATTTTAAAAATCAAACATTCATCATACATATGTTCAACCCCTCAAAAGATATTGATTATCTCAATTTTGTACATAATAATAAAGCTGCAAGTATTATCAATTGTGCAAGATACGTGTAAGTACGTATCATTTTAGAATCATTGTGCTGTTTTTATATACTATATATTTGTTATACATATTATTGCCAGAGAAAAAGTGCTATTGCATACTTTAGAACATTTACTAAGTAATGAGATGTCCTTTTTTTCAATATCATATTATTAAGAGTATATAATTTTTTCATTATAATGAAACTGTGATGTGATTGAAAGCATTTTCCATTTAAAATACTGATTTTCATCATCAAATTTAGTTTTTTGTGTTAACAATGTATCTATTTTTCAATTATTATGATTCTACATATAAGAATATTCGAATCAATATTAGAAACGGAATTATTCACTAGAAAATACAATAATTCTAAACTATATTTATCTAGATATCTAATATTATTATTGAAATTGCTTTAAAATATGATAACTTTCTTACACATATTATTTTACAACACATTTAAATCACAAATGACTAGTTTAAGGCGCTAGTGGTAAACGATAAAAAAATATTCATTCATACTTTTTCTATAGCTCTATAAGTACTACTGTACTTAACGCTACATGAATAAACAAAATAGGAAATTTAGTTTTTTAACAATAATGTTAATTACAAATATTTCAGGTCACTATAAAATTTCAAGAAAAATATACGTATATAAAATCAACATTAAAATTAATTATTATTCTAAAATCTTTGATATAATTTTAAAGTATTTGTCAATAATGTTTGAAACATATATACAAAAATACGCTCATATCGAATTATAACATCATATAAACATAGAATTATGTATATAAATAATTTCAAACAGAAAAGCTTTCAAATTGGTATTTCATTAAAGTGTGAAAATATCAAATCTATTTGAATATGAAAGTAATAACATATGTACATGTTAATAATAGAGCAATATAGTAGTAATTTTCAATTTAATTGTAGGTTTTGGAGTCATCTTAATACTCGGAAGCCAGCAAAACGATATAATATAAAAATTATTGAATGATGACCTTTGGATAATTTAATTATTCACAAAACTTTGTTTATAACATACAAATACTAATACCACGTTTTTGTATAATATTCATGAATTCAATTCTCGTTTACTTAATGTGGTCTCATGGAGACTGTTGCTCGTCGTGAATTTCGTTGAGGACTAGTCGGTTGTGAGCAGGATGCTTCTAACGTTGGTGAAGATGCTTCTGTTGCTATGAAAGGAAGTTGGTCCAAAACGGAAGTCTCCACCCTTAACACTCGTCCGCTGAGGAAGTCTTTTATGTGTTGTACTATTAAATCTATAGCCACTGAAACATAAAACTTAAAATGTAAAAAAACATACACGCAATACATGAAAAATAATTGTTAGATTGATAAAATCACCCATATTGATTTTTTTTAAATATTTGTAAATTTGAATAAATATGACAATGCACGAAATGCTCTAATTTCTTTTAATGTGGATTTGGATAAATTTTGGGAATTATATAAAAAAAAAACATGTAATTCATAAATTTTGTTTATTAATAATTATTACATGAACAGCTGAAAAACCAAAGTTTACATTGAAAACAAAGATCAATTCATAAAATTATATAAAAATTAGAAACATGTAAAATTGTAAAAATAAAAGATTTAAATTAACATAAGTAGTTTAGTCTTATAAGCTAGTTGCATACTGATATGGTTGTATATGTAAAAGGTTAGAAAAGCTATAATCATTTTCATTCAACGTATGAAATTCACATTTTGTACATGTGTACATACACTTTTTTAAATATTTGGCTTTTGGAAAAAATATTCGAATTGTTTCTCAGTCTTAGATATTACACATTAACTGTGAAAGTATACAATTTCATGGGTGCAACATTGAAACTTCAAGCTTCAATATAAAATAATAAATAGTGTAAAACTAGGTAAATGTTTTTTCTATTATCTACAGGAAAATACATAATTTAATTGAATTACTTCATTCTAATAACTATTGACTAATTGAAATCACAAATTTGTAACCAAAGTGTAAAATTTCAAATAAATGCAGTATTCAGTTAAATTAAAAACCAAAAAAAATAAACAATGATTTTGACATTAGTGAAAATTAAATACATTTTTTTATTGTGAATAAATATTAATAAGTACATGAAAAAGATATGCTGATTAACTTCTATTCAGTGTGCAATTGAATTGACATTGAAAATAACAAAAAGCAATACTAAATAATTAATTCCCGTATTCACTGCAACTTTACAAAAAAATAACTGCAAAAACCCAAAGTGCTTGATCTCAAAATTGAAAAATGTTATAGTATTTTTTGATTGAAAATACATTAATAATATGCAACAAAACCTCCCAAAAAACAGATATTGGGACAAAAAAAAAAGACTTTTATCATACTAAAAGTAATTCCTAAATATAAGAAGCTATATTAAAACATAAACAATTTCCCAAATACTTTATATTACAAAAAAAGAGAATCAATATTTTTATGACCTAAGATTAAATAAAATAACAAGATCATTGATAAGCTTCAATTTTGAATCAGAGTCAAATAATTTAACCTGCTTTAAATAGTAAGTCAACGTCAAGTAAGTGTACTTGAACTGGCACATAATAAAGTTAAGAATATAAAACTAAAAAAAAAAAAAAGAAGGAATGTCATGATTCTATGTACAAATTTCAGTATTCAAATATAATTTTTGAATATACAAATTTTGATAGTGTTAAAAAAGGAATGGGAGTTGATAAAACAAGTAGTAGTTACATTCAAACGGGATAAAAATCAAAAGGCTCTATCGGCTTAAGTTATCTTCGGATCCAACTGAATTTCGACGCTGCGGATATAAAAGGTTTGTTCCGTTGACGGTGTTGGTAACCGAATTTCCATGGCGGGGGCTGCTCAACGAATCCCAGCCATTCTCTTCAGTTTTCTCAGATACGTTTTGTTTTTTTTGCTTCAGAATATCCCAGATGTGGTGGACGATTAGGTCGATAGCGACTGCAACAAGCAATCAGGATTTGTGGTTTTCATAATTGATAAAAAATCCTCATTATGAAAACAAATAATTAGAGCAACAAGTTAAAATGGAAACTAAAATTATCCATCCTGATTGCACGCAATGCATTAAAAGAAATAGATTTTATCATCATTGTGCCAAATAATTTATAAACTGTAAATATATAATAAAATTTTGTGATAGCATTATATTTTTGATTTGCGTTTAGATGCAGCTCAAGTTTTTGTATGATTTCATTTTTTTATCGTTCAAACCTTGAGATTAAGATGTCAATCATAAATAATATAATTGCATCACATTCTTATCATGAAATTTGATTATTTTTACATGATTCTTTTAGCAGTTGGATATTTTCTTATTTGAATACTTTTTTGAATCAAAACAGGTGATTTTATCAATACCTTAATAACAGTTAATGAAAAACTTACCGGTATTGTCAGCTCCACGAGGAATAATAACATCAGCAAATTTTTTAGTCTGAAAAATAAAACGCTTGTATCAGAAGAATTCATTTACATTTAAAAGTATATGTAAATTCAAAAAATTGCATAATTGAAAAAAATTCTTACAGGAGAACAAAATTCTTCAAATGCCGGTTTAACGAAATTCATATATTGATTTAGAACTTGCTCCAAATCCCTTCCTCTTTCTATGATATCACGTGGCACTAAGAAAAGATAAAATTTTATAAAACGTCGAAAATTTGTAATAAAGATATTATAAAACAAAAATAAACTACCTCTTCTAGCCAATCTTGTATCAGAGTCAGTATCGACAAAAAGTTTCATGTGAAACAAGTCTCGAATATCAGGAAAATAGAAAACTAAAATTCCTTCAAACAATACAACATCTGCTGGGTATATAACTGTGACTTCATTAGGACAACTGAAGATCGAGAAAAAAGAATAGAATTACTACACAGATAATTGAATTGGAACAACAAACTGAAGAAAACAATATAATAATGATATCAAAAATACTGATAAAATGACAATTATTGAAATTATTTCAAAGATCAACATATATGCAATTATGAACTCACATTGAATTTTTCCTATAATCATATACAGGAATTTCGCATTTGTTTCCTAAGAGAATTTCTCTCAATGTATTTAGAATGAGTTCATTATCGAAAGCGTCGGGATGATCGAAATTGAAGAGACCCTTATCAGCTTTGGCTTTCTCGGCGGGAGTCAACTCTCTATAGAAAGAATCTTGACTGATGCAGACCACTCGTCGTTCGGTGTGGTCCATGTCCACCTGACCTAATTTTTCCATTATTTTCTTACATACCGTAGACTGAAAGGAAAAAAACTATGTATGTAGCGATACTCCGGTCAAATTTAAGGATACTAAGGGGTAAAGGGTAAATTAAAGTGGAAAATACTAAGTTTGAAGTTGAAAACCTTTGTTACGCGTACTTGCTAATGTACAGACAAATATTAAGTAAAGTGAATAAGGTAAATATTTTTTTACATTATTTTTCAAAATCATATTTCAATAGATTAAAACTTGGGTAAAATGAATGAGGTCGGAAAAAGTGTATTAAATATTGGAACGAAGAATGGTGAAGCCACGTGAAACGAAATGAGGTTATCAATTTCCAGCGATTGATCTGTACGTATGATTTGGTTTACCTTTCCGCTGGCGGTTCCACCGGCCACTCCGATCAGGAACGGTGTCTTTCCTGAATTCACATGTCTGGAAGTCGCACTTCCGCTTCCGCTTCCGCTTCCGGTTCCGTTTTCCTCACCGGCCATTTCTGCTTTTCACTATTCTCTATACAAAATTCACAATTAGAATCGCACCTAAACGTCGCAGTATGAAAATAGACTGATTGTACGTATTGCACCACCGTACACAAGTGCTGCCACTACACAAACATCAACTGATCGATATCATTATAAAAAATAAATATCATTTGTAATAAAATTATTAAAATATAAATATATTTTTATTAATTTTATATATTGATTCAATAAATTATTAAAATCAATCAATAATATACAATCATTATTCGAATTTTCGAAAAATAATTTATCAAACATTTCAAGCTTGGCAGCCATGTTAGACTATATGTCAAATTTGACAGTTCTACGCAGCACGTGGTCTTATTTATTTGACGTTTTGACAAATTCTTTCGTTCTATTCTGTGTATTTCTATAAACGATCGTCAGTATTTATGAAAATGGGCTTGTGTGAAGTCTGCGCAGTAAATCCATCAAAATACTCTTGTCCTAAATGCGGAGTTAAAACTTGTCGATTAGAATGTGTGAATATACATAAGAAAGAGCTAGAATGCGATGGCATTCGGGATAAAACCAAGTTCGTCTATCTTAAATCTTTCACCGAGCTCGATTTTTTAAGTGACTATAGGTTCTTAGAAAACACTTCGAGATTCGTCTACGATCAACAATTCAAGAAGAAAAAAGACAAACGACTTAACTGTGTCAACAAAGAACTTCCACTTGTAATAACACCTTAGTAAATTAATGTACGTATTTTTTCTTTTATTCATAATCGTTTTCTATTTTCAGCATCTGTATAAACTGAAATGTGCTGCACGTAAGCGTGGAACAGTTTTGCTCTACTTACTGCAACATTTTACACGTCGAAAAATTAACACAACTAGACTGAACTACAAACTAGGTAAAATTTTTTGGAGAATAGAATGGATATTTCTAAATTCGTCTCCAACAACATTAAAGTTCTACGATTCAAAATGTGACGAATCTCTTAGATTGGGCAATATTTTAAGTAAATATTTTGATCCTGAAAGTGATAACGAAACAATAAAAGATGGTCTTAGTTATTATCATTCGTCTGGTATAGTTGGATGTCGAATTTTACTTAAAGGTACCATTGAATAATATATGTATATTATAATTTTCATTTGATATTTCAATTAATGAATCCAATATTTTTACAGCTGAAAAAATAAAATGTAGTGGGAAAAAATATTATGAACTTGATTCTAAATTGAGTCTTAAAGATAACTTAGCTGGCAAATGTATTATTGAATTCCCAACAATATACATTGTACTTAAAGATCATTCATATAATTTCAGTATTGCTGACTCAGGTATACTAGTTAATTTTACAAAGAAATTATAAACTTGAAATTAACTATACAATATTTCTTTTAGATGATGAATTAGAATATAATACTAACAACAAACACGAAAAAATGAATGGTGAGGAAGATCAAGAGGATAGTGCTAAATGTGAAAATTCAAATCAACAAAAACAAAGAGAAACATTTACATCTGTGTTTGCAAGGCAAAAGAAAAAGCAGATAGAAAATGAAATTGCTGAATATAAGAAAAATGAACCCAAAAACCTTTTATTTACATCAGAATTTATGTCATCAGATGAAGAGTTGCAAGAAGTGTAGAAAAAATATTATATTTTGTTTTATTATTGAAACATTTTAATCAATTGTGTACATGCTACATTATTTTCAACCTAATAAAATCATTTATTTTTTTGGCATTGTTTTCTTTAAAGTACCGAATATACAACCTCAGTAGCTACTTTAAAGTATAAGTCATCATTACAATATCTATGTGTTTCTATGAGTACATTCAAACATTTTATATTAAAATATTTTCAACAAATCTATATTCAATAAAATCATTTTATATTTCTAACATAGTTCAGTACAAATATTTACAGAAAAAAATGTTACTTTTGTAATTAAAAATAAAAAATATGTTTACAAACAATCATAAATATTTTATTATTTCTTAACCTTACCAATCCAATAATACAGAATATAAAGTTCGGAATATGACTTATAAGATAATTCTAATACATAATTTAATACATATTTCAGATTCTGGCAAGTGGAATTATAAAATCCAAAAGTATAAAATTATAACGAGGACAAGTATTCCAGCAATGGAGGCTTTTACGTACATTGACATTGAATTTAAATATGTTGCATCTTTTTTATATTTTTGAGAGAGCATGGACAGATTCTGCGTTTTGGTGTCTAATTCTGAAAAAATAAAATGAATATGTCAATTCAACTTTTCAACTTCACTACAATCGAGAACGGTAGAGAAAAACAAGAACCTGATAAAACAGTGCCCCTTTGTAGAACATCATCAATATTTTGTACCATGATTCTCTGTACATCTTGAAGCTGCGGACCTAATTGAGTCATGTTTCTTCTTGCTCTTCCTCCGTCTGCAAAGGCTCTGCGCGCTCTTTGTATATATGTGTCGAATTCTATAAATGTATATGGTCGTGTGACTGTGTTAACCTAAAAATAAAACAATGCAAACTCATATTATTAAAAAATACTTATTGTTAGTAGTTGGCTATAATAAAAAGGCCTGGCTAGTGTTGATTTGAAAAGAAATGTATGAAATCAAAAATTAACCTTCTTGCCATATTGGCTGTGAAATTCTTGAGCTATATCTTCTAAGTAACTGTACGCCGTACGTTTGCTGAAATTTTTCTCACACAATATCAAATAACAAATGTCATTTTCGATGAGATAGCTGTAAATTAACATTTAATTGAACCAAACTATAAGAATAAGTTATATCAATTGCAATTTTAAAAGTCAATGTAACTTACTGAAACAAATATGGGCCAGTTTCTATTGAGCATCGTGCAGGAGATTGTGTCCCTAATTTTCTAAATAGCATTTTAGCTTGATTTTGATACTCCAAAATATTTCTTCCAGACTGAAACATTGAAAACAATCCATATTGTAATAAGAAAATTTCACTTTGTTCCATTGAGTTACATCAGACTCTATTCCAAGATAACTTTTTATGGTTTTTATCTTACGTAAACATTTCATTTATATTCAAAGAACGATAAAAACATCAATGATAAAAAAAAAAATATCAATAATACTGGCTTAAAATGAAAAATTAATAAAACTCAAATAAAAATGTTACAAAATTGAATTAGTCATGTTAACAAAAAGTAAAATCAAATATAAATATTATAATATAAGTAAATACTAATCATAAGCAATAATTGTAACAGGTAAAATTGCTCAAGTATGAATAGGGAACAGATATAACTTCATACATAAAATTGTATTTGTAAATAAATTACAATTTGCATTTACATATTACATATTGTAGATAAAAAAACTTAAAATGAGACAGTCCATGTTCTTATAGAGGTACTTTTCAATTTATTCCTCCCATTTTGTTAAATTATTTAATAGTTTTCAACTATTGAAACGATAAATTGTGGTGATTGTGCATTTCAACACTTTGATTCATACCAATTACAAATAATAAAAGAAAACATGAATCACATTCAATTTAATCAATATAATATTGTAAATAAATTTATTAAATAGAAATTATTTAAAACAATGATTTATACAATAAGACATAGATAAGTTACACATTTCACATGATTGCTTCATTATGATTAAAGATACTAAATAAGAGCTCATTTGTACTCAATTCAAGACCAATTAAACTTTACAAATTAAAAGTATGAAATAGTAAATTATCCGACACTATACTGACTAGTACATTATAAAGATAGAAGAGTGTATAAATAGAAAAAAGCTATAATGTGTATGGAGACCTGTTCATCTTCTTGTATAGTGGCAGCTAGCGGAAGACCGTCGACGACGCGGGCTATCATCGTCATCAGAAGCATCTTGGCGGATTTAGTAGATTCGTCGAGTCCCAAAAATAACGAATCACTCAAAAAATATCGAAAAACGGCGCCAAAACTACCAAAATTCAAATTAACACAAGCGCGAACGACCGCCGAAAGATACACACGTCACGTCAGCGGCACGTCAGCCGCACGAGCTGCCAACTTGACAAATGAAAATATTGTTGTGCTCGTGTTTGCCAACATGTTTTTGTTGAAATTTCAGGAAAACTAGGAAACAAATGGAAGCATTCTTTTTTATTTTTCGCCTATAATTTTGCTCTATAAAACAGTATTTTGAAGAAGAAAATAAACTCAACTTGCTCGGAATTTAATTAGGTTTATGTAGGTACTTGGTTTGTGCATTATTTGAAATAGCTTGATGATTTCAAAAGTTCACTAGACAAAAAAAAAGGTAAAAATACATACAAATCATATCTACCTATGAAACAAATGGACAAACATGCTTGGAAGGAAATAAATACGTTTTTAACATTATTTTTGGTCTAGTATTCTTACAATTAGTAACTTTACTAAACACAATCCTATACTTACAATTTTCAACTCTATGAATACTTTTACCTTCTACAACGCTATTCAGTTAGGTATTACCATATTTTATTTTCTTTTTTGATATTTTTTGAAGCATTTTATATGTAGATAGGTACATTCTAAGCACATTGAATTCAGAATCAATCAAATAGTTAAATTAAAATTTAAAAGTCAAACGTGTGAAGTTAATTGAGTTTACTAAGTAAACTGAGCTGCTGAGTCAATACTTACATACCTACGATTGAAATTTTGGGTATAAATATCAATATACGTATGTATAATGTTTTGATCTTTCGACTTTATTCTATCTTGGTGAGTAGATTTTGATTTTTTAATGGGTTGATTATTTGATGATAATTGGATTTTCAAATAAAATAAACATATTTTTTAGAATAGACATTTTTAATAACATACTTTTTTTTATTATATAATACATTTATAACTATCTTTACAAAGAAACTAAATAATATTAACTTAAAACAATTTTATATAGAAATAAACTAAAAAATAAATTTATATTAAAATTAATCAAGTATTTGAAAATCTTATACACTTATAAATTAACTTAAAAAAAAAAGAAAAATAGATAAATATACAATCTCTGGCCTATCATACAAAACATACAAAATCTCAGTCGAACAATTTATCCCTAACATATTTAAATTATATTGCTAAGTAACGATGCAGCAACTTCAAAGTAGCCCTCTTACAAGTTGTGTAAAATGTATTAAAAGGTTTCTATTTTTCATTACAGCTCTCTTAGTTTAAAAAATATGTTCACATTTCGTATAAGTCTAATATTTTTCTACTGTCCATAGCTATTTAAATTTCACAATACTTATATTCTTATCACAATCGACATGGACGCCCGAACATTACATATATTATATCATATATGCATATCATAACATGAATGGAAAGTTGTGCAAATAGTGTATTTTAATTGAATACGACTAAAACTAATGGTACAAGACATATATTCGTATGAAAGAAATTAAAACAAATCGACAATAGCTTTGTTTAAAACAATTAATAATTACAATGGAAATAGATATTTTAATGAATTTCATTATAAAATTTCAACTATAAATTTCAATTATAATTGTTTAAATACGAATGAAAGCTGCTAAAGAAAACCAAATTTAGAGAAATTACATTAGACACATCTTCAAATAAAAATATTAACCAAAATTAAGTACAGAACACATATATACATTTTTTAAAGGGGGAAATAAAAGATCACCAATGAACAGTGTAATAACTCAAATAATAGACAGGACTACTAGGAACTGCTCACCATATGAAAGGAATGGGATTGGTATTCAGCTCCAAATATGATCAAGACCAAATAAATAATGGATAAGAACAATAGCTAATAAATGTATAAACTTCATAATCAACAATTGTGATTCTAATCAACAAATCAAGGTTTGATATTTAACATAAATCATCTCAAACTTGGACTCGATCCACATCGGAACATAACATCTCGTAAAATTACTCATATTATTTACAAATGAAAGAAATTATTATACAAGGGATATATATGTTAGTACTAATATTATTTGAGGGTTCATAAATTTGTAATCTTATAGACATGTTTGTCTTTCTATGATAACAATATAATAAAATTAGATGTAAATATTCTGAAACATGGAACAGTCATATTTGTATCCATAATATTAATTTATTGTGTTTTTGTTTTGCGTGTATTATGTTAAATTTGTATAATCACTTGTACTTTTGAAATACCTAAAATATAAAAACTGTTTGTTGTTATGAAATTCAATTAAAATCAATAAACTTTCAACATTTTAATCTGGTTTTTAATCATTTCACAATAGGAACATATAATTTCCAACAAATTTTTCAATACTCCAAACTGTACTGAAAAAATAAATAAACCTTTGCTTTATCAAATTATGAAAAAGTTCAACGAGTATAATAATGAAATTGATATTTGTAGCTATAGTTTGCATAATAATTTATTTAATTATATTTCATAACATTATAAACACTATTGGACCTCTTGTAATATGACTCAGGTAACGTATCAAATATTGTTCATGAAATTGATGTTAATTTTTACTGTTCGAATCACTGTTATCATTCATTATTACTGAAATCCATAAGAAGTAACAACGGAGCCATGAGAGCACTTTTCACGGATTCTTACATTTGAAAAACGTAAATTCTATATATTCAACTATTGTGAATTTGAAAAATATAATAAAATAAAGAATTTATTATTTTTCCAATTAAAAATTCGATTATTTTGCACATGTGTTCATATGAGACCATCAAAGGACATTCTTATAAATATTTTTAAAAGATACAGTTAAATAGAATATGTATATAATTTTCACTAATTTCCATTGAGTTCACATCAAATGTAAATATGTATATAAAGATCTACCATTTACTTACATTCAGGGAAATTTATTTAATCATAGTCACACTATACAATATAAGGAATGAATTCATTAGTAATTAGTTAAAATGAAAACTATCACAATGACAAATAATTACAATAACAAAAATGGTTATGACGATGATGACAGTTGTGATAAAATGTGGTAAAGCACGTTCAATACATGATCAACAAAGCTGGTGCTAGAAAACATAATTTACGTTGACTGTTTCAAGAAGAAAAGATTATGCCAATTTCCAAACAGCATTACCATTGTATAATTGTATTTAGAAAACGAAATATTCGAGTTTAACTTGTGAGAACCTTATAATACTTTACCAACTGTACAATTCCAATTGAAACATTTATTATCAATATATTATGAAAATTTCTAGCAAATTCGAGTGATTTGGATGAATTCGAAGAGTTTTCATGACACAGGGAAAAACAAATCAAATAAAAATGTACAAAAACATCTAACGATAAGTAGAAATTGAAATCACCTCAAACAAAACCTTTCATTAAATTAACTCATTTCTTTTTAAATTTGAAATGAAAATTGATTTCATTAAAAAATCACATATCTCATAAAAAATTGCATTCTAGTGAATTGGCAGTACATATTTACTTATAATTGAGCAAATATATTTTGTGTGATTTTGATAGAGGTGTATACACATACAATTGTTTATCTACTACTCTCTCCCTCACCTTCATGTCCTTATAATTTTTTTTAATATATCAATAACTTTCACATTACAAAGCACCAATGTCATGTTTACTTTATTATAAACTTTGTCATTTCGTTGATTTCGATATACTTTTTAAATCTAACTTACACAAATTCAAATAAATTTCTTCTCTCAAGAAGAATTAGTTTTATATAAAATTAAAAACATTCTTAGATAACCTATTATAGCACATGCAAAACGTACGCATGCGATAAATTGATTTCACAATTCTTTCAGTTACATCTTTTACATTCATACATACATATTCAGTATAAAATACAAATATTTAATATGAATATTTATGTATTAATTGCACTCGAAGACTTGTGTAACCAATCTTAGCGACTTCGTTTTACAAGTCAGTAATCACATATATGATACAAGTACACAACACGATGAGTTATCATATCAGCTACCTGTTTTAGACAAAAATATTTTCAAAATACACTAATCATAGAAACATACTTAGTTTGATTCAGTGTTTAATTGCTTTTTAATCAAATTGATATTTATCCAGTGACATTTTTACTTTGATCATTATTGTATTTTATTATGTACATACAAGTTCAATCAAAATTTCGTGTTAAGGTGCATTTTTTTTTGGTTTCTTAATATGTAAATATTGTACTATTTAATTTCATAAAATTAAAAAATAACATAATGAGCATCAAATATTCAATAATCGAAATTAAATATTATATTACGCAGACAAAACCGATTCATCCAATTTTTCAATCATTAATGCCAAAATATTTAAGGTATACATAGATACATATGCTTATAAAAAAGCATGCGAATGAACATGCTTGAAATAAGCATATCTTTATTAATATAAAAAAAAAAACTAGCGTCGAGCAAGCTCGGTACTAGCAATGTTCTGAACAAAAATGACACTAGATAGCAATAGCTAATCAGTAGCATGCTTTCATGTTATTTTACAGCATGTGTATCTATGTGTTAGTTTTGGGACTAAAGCACACTTTTAAGAACAATCAATAATTATTCCCTGCGATCATTTCACTTATGATTACATATATGCACATCGTACAAAATCGAGATGAAACATCATATCATGTAAAAATGTCACATTTCAAACGAACAAAAACAAAAAACGAATCATTTAATAACACATACATTGCGCACGAAGCGCTAGCGATCGTCTTACGATGAAATTAAGCTACCAAACTAAAAAAAAAATTATACACACGTTCATTAAAATTAACAGAGATCCAAACTTAACAGCTCCACGGCGGCAGAAAAATCACGCCAGCGAACAGTCAATTTCGACAATGTCCTTGGGTACGTCGACGAACTGGTACACGAGCCTCTGGCCATCGACTTTGGCCAGGATGCCCCTCTGGTAATAGTACCTGAGCGCCCTGCCCATCGTCTCGTAGTTCATGTCCGGCTTGTTCTTGTGCAGTCCCCAGAGCCTGGAGACTGCCTTTGAGTCGACGAGCTTGAACACGCCCTTCTCTCTGTTGGTCCACTTGATGTACCTAGGGCAGTACTCCCTGTCCTGGAGCAGCTTCAGCAGGAACTCCCACAGGTACGTGGTGGAACCCTCGCGTGATTTGCGCTTCACGCCCGTGGGTGCGTCCGGGCTCTTCAGCTTCTTGATCTTCTTGATCTTGTGTGCTTGCACTCTGTTGTGGTAGTTCAGGTCCAGCATGTAAGATAGGTCATCTTGCATGCTCGTCGTCGCCTGATGCTGTAGCGCCAATTGGGATTGTACTGGCGCTGGAGCTGGAGGAGTCGCGAAGTGGTGGCTTCCGTAGTTGTTGCCGTTTCCATAATTGAGGTATCCTCCGTATGTTTCTCCGGATACTGTAACAGAATAAACGTACAGTTAGTTGGATTGAACAGACAGTAGACAGGGTTTATAAGACTATTATCATTTTTGCTATAATGGATGGATCACATCTCTCACAGTGAAATTGAAAGTGACGATGATGATCACAGTGAGTATCCTGATTCAAACACGGTTGAAAGGTTGTCTATTAGCTACATAGTGGACAAACATAGAAAATGATCTGCGATAGGAGTGATTAACGAATGGGATGATTCAAGACATAAAGACTGCATCTCATATCTCCTAGGAAAACTAGGAGAAGGCAAAGAAAAAGAGGACGAATTCCTAAAGAAAGTCATTGATCAACAATTCATCCATTCTTCTAGACACTAGGGATTACTGATACAAGACTATCTCTATCGAGAAGCCAAGCAATCCAGAGCCGTACAACACAACCCAGATGGATCACGGCGGACACTTCCGGATGACGCTGGAGAGCAACGGATAGATACGGAGAAAGAGAGAGCACCTAAACCGAAATAGCATTTTCTCCTTGAGCCGCGGGATTTATCGCAGTCGACCTCTCGGCCAACCGAAATAACTCTCCTCACATAAACAGACCGCATACACGCACGTTACATACGTGCACCGGAATATTTTAAATGTACACTTATCTACACGTATATAGTGTTACGCACACGCCGACGAAGCACCGGCTGATGATAACGGCCGACCAGAACAAACGGACCAAGTTCAATGTCAAGGATACTCCGGTTGTTCCTGATTACGAACGCGGTTGTGGCTACGTTCCGAATTGTTTTTGGTGTTTTAGACGATACCGACGTGTTGATATGCTGCCTACGAAGTGTTTTGGATGCTCGTTTTTGGAATTGGTTAAGGAAACTTGAGTTAACAAGGAGAGGCTTAGAAGTGGTCGTCGTGGATTTCAATGAAATTTTATAGAAAAGTAGTGAAAGTGAAGATATTAAATACTTGTGAAGAACGAAAGCGCAAATCTCAACAGTTTTTTCAGTTATCGCAGGTCAAAGTTAGCTACACTGATTTGTAAGTAGTCAACACATTACTAAATCAAGAAGCATAACTACAGAACTGGTTAGTTATCAACGTCAAGTTATTCGATTGTGCATTTTGAGGTGTCAATTGTTGTGTCTGGTTACGTGTGCAGTTGAAACATGCCTTTTTTATGTGAATTTATGATTGAAAATTTTATGGTTGAAAAATGTTAAGCAGATGTTATTCGAATTGTTTTATGTGGGTATATGCATCTGCGGAAGCGTTTATATCATTCTCGTTGGGATCCGTGCGAATTTTTCGTCTGATGTCGGATACGTTTCGACCCTTCAATGTCGAATCGTTTTATCACTTTTATTCGAGTCTGAATTGAAGTTTATCATTTATTTTCCCAAATACATTTTTCGAACCATTTTCAATTCGGTCACATGAAATACATTCAACCATCACAAAATCCACTGCTCAGCAGAAGACACTAATCAGAGGAAACAAGCAACAAACTATATCGATTACACGCCAACATCAACAGCATCCAGCAGCATCAAGCAGCAGCAGAGGAAGGCAATACACACACTCGCACAAAAGACAACCGACTTTTATTTTTCTCCTCCATATCCGAATGCACATACACGCATCCTGCACACGTCCTGCGCCAAGCATCCGTACACAGAGCGGGCGTTTGTTCCACAACCAGTTTCTGTAAGTGTGGCAGTGTGCTGTGCAACCAACCAACCAACCAACTGAACGAACCAGTCCAGAAAATGAGCGTCCATCCGAGACTTCTAGATGAATAATGGCGCATCATGCGCCTATGCCTCGGGGAGTAACGAGAGTGGAGATGCAGTGGAAATTGGCAGAAATCGAAAGCAGGCTGGAATATCCGACATTCTTTAGTTCAGATAATAAATGTGCTATTAAATCGAGTTGATTTTTTATTTTTTTGATGCAATTTTAGAAACTCGTTTTGTCTTGGAAAATCCGGGATAAATCAGCACTCGAATTGACGCAGGACTAAAAGATGAATTGACGAGTCGATGAACTACTATTGTAGAATGGTTTTGATTGAATGTCTCATCCGATCAATGAATCGTTCATTTTTTTTTGTAATTCAATTAAAATTTCTTCAATCAAAATCGTTACACTCAATAGTTTGTCGACATATTAAAACTACACCTCAAATCTTTGTAAGTAAATCGAAAATCCATATTCGAAAATCGTCAAATATATTCTAAGACTTTCGACACACATACAACTAGAGATAAATTGCTACCTAAAGACATGTGTGTCAGATAGGTAATTTACATATAGCTGCTGCCAATCTTGTTGCTGTCGTTTTTTATGCATTATCTATTTCTTTCTCACACATACGAATATTCAAACATTATTATGAGAAAGACTATAACAGCATCTAATCGTAGTAAATCGTTCATAAAACATTTCCAGTATCGAACTATAGAGAACGTGCTTATTTAAAGCATGCTAATTAGCACTACAAAATTTGAACAGAAGACTCATCTAAAACCACACCTAAACGAATCCCCAGAGCGAAATCTCAACGCCAAACTCTTCCGTATACTCTCCCATTTATGCCTCGAATATAAAACAAACGAACGAACAAAAGTTGCATTCGAGTTGCATCTGTGTGGATGCGTCTCGAGAAACGCGCATGCGCGTCAGTGTGCGACTCTATGCTCGATACGATACGATGGTCAACGACACTTTCGACATTGGTGCACTGCTGAAGGTCAGCTTGTGTGCAACGCTGCTGCTGCTGCTGCATCACCGCACTCTGCTAATATCTCCTCAGACGATGCTCCGCGTGTGTCTGTTGTTGCGAATGCGTGTGTTAGCATGCGTTAAACTCGCATGTGTGTGCGTGCGTAAAGGAGCTGCCGCTACAGGGTCTTTAAGAAGTGTTGGTGCACTTTTCAATTGTCATTTCTTCCGCTCGGGGCGTGTGAAAATTATCTGGACGAGTGATTCATGTTTGAGGAATGTTGTATTTTTTTTTTTTTTGAAAAATTTTCAGATTTTTGTTCGGTTGTTTATTTATGCAATGAAACGCCTTGAGGAATGATCATAGATGTTAATGAATCTTGTTGCAGTTATCTGAGGTGCGTTTACGTCTTCGATCTAAATTTATGTGCACATTCATTCATTCAATGTCTTTAATCGTTTTAACAATTCCATCATATCTCTATAATGCGATGAGCAATAATTGTCTAAACCATTATCGTAAAATCACGTAACTTCATATTGTAAACACAAACGTTCACTTTCGTTTGAACACTTTCGTTTTTTTCCCTTCAAACGAAATATTTTTATAAGCATCATATAAATAAAATACACATAATATCATAGAGTATCATAATATAATAGAACGAATGAAAAAATAAAACGCACGTATGCAGATCGGATACGAGATGCAACACAACAGAAGAATTCAATTGTTACGAAGAGTCAGCAGAACCATTCAACACAACAGAAGCAGTTTAAAAGAGGCAGACAAAAGACACGGATGCGACCAGAATGAAATATGATTAACGACTCATCCATCCGGATCGCTTTGGATTTCCTGGACGATCGATACCCACGTTGAAAACTCAATTAGGAAGCTGTACTCCATCATCAGAAGTAGACTCACACAGAATTCATTTGGGCAAATCCAAGTTTCAATAGCTCAACAGGCAAATGCTATTGTTAGCAATTTTGCTGACTTGTGCATTAATTTGGTTCATTTTCCTGGTCGATCGATACCCACATTGAAAACTCAATTATGAAGCTGTACTCCATAATCACATTGAAACTCATTCGGCAAATTCAAGTTTGTATGGCTAAACAGGCAAATCCGATTGATAGCAGTTTTGTATCGATTTGGTTCGTTTTCCTGGGCGATCAGCCTCGTGAAGGAATGGAATCGACCTGCAGCCAAGTTTGCGATTCAGAAGCGAGTTGCATTTCTATACAAATACGTATGTACATGTCTAGTTGGTGCACTCCGGTGACCGAACCGAACCAAGGACACTGCACAATTTCCTGTTTCCTTCGTGTGCCTCAAGATAGCCACGGATAACCTCTTCTGGTCTGTAGGACAAACGACGTCGAAGACTGCGTCGTCGTTGTCTTTCAAACGAGACTCGTGCAAAAAATGCGCGGAAATATTCGCAGCAATAAAAACCATGATGCATTGCAGGAATTTCAAAAAGAATTCATTTGAATATATACAAATCGAAATCGATACATACATAGTAGTGATGAATGCATGGATTTTCGACACTTCATAGTAGGAGGACTAAATTTAAAAATAATTGTTTATATGCAAACAACGTGTCGTAAATTTATCGATAATCTCCTAAAGTGAGAGCTGTGTACTAAAAAAAATACAATAACGATGAAATTATTTTTGTATCACTCGGTCCCGCCAAACAACGGGCATTAGATATTTGACATTGCGGAAGGTCGGGGATACACACGTTTAATTACAGCCTCGTCGCTTTTTTTACACACACGATATTCGAGTGCTGTAAAAAAAACCGTTCACTGCACTCGACTATAATAATCATGATCGCACACAACACAGCAGCGTTCAAATGATGCCTCATGCTTTTTTTATAACGACTCATATAAAACAACAAGAATTCATCGTTGAAATCGAATCTTATGGCCAATTTAGATATAGCTGTTGTAGGTTTTGTTTTCGCTCTAATACGGTGTCTGGATATAGCTGTTAGAACGAGAAAGGCAACGGTAATACGAATAGCAATATGTGTACGCTCGAATTTAGTTAAGCATATGAAAAAGGAAATGGCAACATAAAATTTCTCACTGGTATTTTTAGGACTTACACGGTATTATGTATATGAAATTATAAAGCACTCGGATGTGTGTTTCAGAACAAATACAACGACATTATACACTGTTGAAGCAAACGCAAACATCGAGCAGCACAATAAACGTGTCAAATCGGTAACGAATGTGCATGTGCTGTAAAAAAAATGTATTATAAAACAAACTCCTCGAAAGGCAATCATGGCGTAGAAGTTTTCCTGGCCATGACTAATTCCAAGAGCAAACAGTTTGTGCAATCAGCTGTTTTCAGACGAAGTCCGCCGAAAATATTTGCTCCATTTTCAGCAGCGGCGCGAAAATTTATATTCGAATTACGCGTGCGTGCGTAATTTTCGCGAAACCGACGAGAATTTTCCGACTATTTATTTATTGATACAGATATCGTAATCTTTTTTTATTTCTCAAATAATCATTCACTAGAAAGTGTAGAAATAGCAGCAATTACTGCAAACTCCGAAGAGTAATTTAAGCACTCAAAATCTAAATTCTATCGAATTCAAGCAATAGAATCAAGGCAGGGAATCTATTTTTAGTAAAGGTTTCGAAAAATGTTAAATTAACATTATTTTCGAATCAAACGTGTCATACACCATTGACTGGGTAACTCAACTCAATTTGAACGAATACAAAAATCTAGCAATAAAATTCATAATGCTCTTCATTCAAACGTCAAATCGTATTCAACTTCGAACAAACCGACCGGGTTTCCGAATTTCCGGCAACGGAAAAAAATTCTAGGTATAAATTCGCCACAAACTATTGTAATACACACATACATACATACAAAGTACAGTAAAACCGCGGTTATTGTTTGCGAAAGCGGCCGTTTCCTAATTTCGACGAGATTTCATTGTTGCGTTAACAACAGTTACTAAACCGACAACAGCCTTCGAGGCTTCCTGTGCACATCCTTTCGTTTATGCGATTTTCCTCATGAAACCAAGAAGATTTTCGGCAAATTTGATCTAAATTTATCTTTTCCTTCTCTATATAAGCCATTCAGAACTAAACTTGACTAACTACTTTGTGAAAAAATAAATAAATGTTAAATCACTTGGTATAGTTAAAACATTCTATGTATGAAAATATATCCAAAATGAAGAAAATTTGAAAATGGCATCAAACACGTTCGATCGTTTTTCTCGACTTCCTGCTCAATGGAGTTAGTCACGTTTAGCTCTGAATGGCTTATACAGCTTGTATGTGTTCAAGATTCGCACTTGTGCACACTTGAGCTAATCAAATGTTTTACATTCGTGTTCGAGCACGTACTGTGCAAACATCGCAGTTCCTGAAGACCGTGTAAACGGTTTCTTTCAGGAAATAAATAAGCACACGATGTGACGATTTTATTCAAATAATGAAAAAAAAAACCTGTAATATACGAATACAAGGAAAGAAATCAAATAAATTAAGCACGTTTTGTCGATTGCCGGTTTTCCTAGTAAACGAATCTTCACGTAGTGGCGAAAAAAAAAATCACAACGAATCCAGACGAATTCAATTAGAAACATTTGCATACAATGTACGAAAAACAAACACGCGCTCGATGCGTCATTAAAAAATACAAATTTTCTCATTTAGAGAGAGATTTTCGATTCTATTGCGATAAATTTTGCAAAATGACGTTATATGCCGAATCGAACGTTTTTGTTTGTGCAATAAATAGATAACGAAAACGTCGAAAGCCGGTTTTTTGTCGAGAAAGATGTTGCATTTCGAATTGGCAAAGGACGCAGATACCGGAAGGTCACCTTTGGTTTGTCGACGTCAAAAAAAATTTGACCGACCCTGATTTAGTACCAAAAGCAATGGCGGATTCACCAGGGTTGACAACTGTCAAACATGCAAATGTGAAATATTAAAAAAAACACTTTCATAAAATTCTTATGTGATGTTATTAGGTATTATAATATATCAAAATATAAATTATCTCTAAAATGTACAGACTTCATAAAAGTAGTCAATTTATTGTATAATCTAACTATATAATAGTGATAATCCGTGTGTGTACGCCTATGTGTGTCCGTGTAACGCTCTGTTAGTTGATGCTAGTTGTATGATGAAATTATGAATGAATTTGTATTAATGTTTTTGAATAAGCGAATGTTGGCATCCCTGCGGTGCGGTGACATTTTCGTGTAATATCGTAAAATTTTCACAAACAACACGTATCTAAAGACAGCGCATAATCTGAATGTAAAAAAAAAAAGAGAACTGTCGATATTGTGTTCCTAATAATGTCAATGCTCCGTCGCGGTCATAAAGTCATAGGGCGAACAAGTTAATTTTTTGAAGGTCAAACGGCCAAAGAACTCATCCAAACAGCATCCAAAATCACAAACAGGAAAAAACCAAAATACATATCTATGTGAATACACATGTGTGTATTTATGTATTCGTGTATTGCACGAAAGGTAAATGACGTCATTCGTGTGCATTCCCGATGAAATAGAAATTGATTCGATTTTATGAGCACGTTACTGTAAAAATGTTAAGACGCATAAATGTATATTTTGTCTAGTTAGAGCATACATTGTATGGTCATTCTTCGATTTTTTATGCGTCAAAGAATACTTTTGTCTAATTAAAGTTTACATTGCATGAATATGTCCAAATTTTCCATGCACAATTTTCAACTCTGTCTATATTTTTATCAAGATTATCAAAATAACTCGTCAAATTCACATATAACTAAAAATGTTGTTAGGTAACTACATATATAGAATAAAAATGCTAAATAAGTGATCAGGTTTATAATCAGATATTTTTACTGTTTGGAGCACTATCTGTTTATCAATTCTAAAACGGAAAGAGTTCTGTAAAAGTATATTAGAAAAATTGACAAAAATGAGACCTGAATTGAAAAATCCGATTCAATACAAACCTTAACTAGACACAGCATCTAAACGCATCGACTCTGAACAGATGCAATCAAAACAAACAAAATAGATCATCGATAGTGTAAAACACATGTCACGTGTCGAATCTAAAATTTATATTCTATTCGCGAATATTCTTAAATAAAAAAAAAGTGCCGTTCCGTACACATGTATGCAAAAATTTCAGCGGGTGTTTGCAAAGCCATTTTCGTTCGTCGACGAGAAACGATTAAAATTTATCAAGCAAACATTCGTACACTTTGGGTCAACACAATGTGCCGATTATCACCTGTGCATTAAACCATTATCGAATAAACATTTATCTGAATTTATAATTAAATTCGTAAGACCGATGATAAACGTGGAAGGTCGGAAGGCTCTTTGAATATTTCGTATTCGTTCCGGCTTGTGTTTTATGAATTGTTTCAAAATTCTTACGAATATCCATAATTAAATGGTGGGTTCGTATTGTGTTTGTACAATTTTGTAATAAATCATAAATATTACAAGCGTGCAAGAGTGAAATTTCATATACAAGAAGATTTTTTTTTAAGTTTACACACATGTTTAACACGTTCAATCGAACAAACTAAAATGATGAAATATATTGTGGTTAGAGCAACATTTTATTTAAAAATTCTGAATATTATAATACATCTAGTTAAATTTAAGCAAACGATTGATTATGCGAATCGTTCAATCGAACGAAACCGAAACCCGAAAAGAACAAAACGAGCAAAGTTCTAGTCCACAAATTAAAATATTCGACTAACCCAATTTCATACGAGATCTAACTTCGATTCGATCACATTTATTATTCTAATCGACTGATTAAAACACGATTTCACCCTATTTTAAAGCGTCTGATTGTGAGTGTATCGCTAATGAAAAATTCATACTCGACCAAAGTGAACGAAAAAGAACATGAATCGCATAAGAATAAGTGAATTCGATTTTCGGATTCTTTGAGTTAAATAACAGAAAAATTAAGCTAAAGCGGGTCGTGATTATAAATTTAAAATGCCACAATTTGAAATTTAATGGAAATGGGTCACATTCGAATAAGTGATACGCGAAAGATCGACTTTTCCCATAATGATTCGATTCAAATTTTGTACTTGAGCGCATTGTTCATTCATTAGATGAAAATTTTTAAACGTTCTGTATGAAAACGAGTTGAGAAATCTCATTATGGTTGAAATGAACAGTTCGTAAATTCTAAAATAATGTTGATATTACACGTGTTATGAAATGTATTTTTAATTATGGAATATTATGTCCGCATTTTATCATTTCTATCGAATTACGTTGAGATAGAAAAAAACCGCATACTTCATATCGTACATTGATATGAACGAAAAGTCAAGGTTCTTAGAAGGTATGTGATTGTATAAAATTGATTTTTTTTGTGCACAAGCTAAGGAGCAACAATATGTTTTACATTAATAAGTATGAAATTGACAAATGAGTTTAATGAAAAAAAAATCTATTGAAGTCATAAATAGATTTTCAATTCCATTATACCTAGTATCATATTAGAAAAGAAATTTAAACAGAAAGATTTTTTTAAATTTTTTTCAAAAATCACAATGTTGATGACTTTTTCCTCTAAACGCGTCGAAAAAGAGTCTGCTTTCGTTCTTGAGATTTTCGTTTTTGTTTGTTTTTTCGTTGTTGAAGTCGAAAAAAAAGCTGAAAATTTCAGCTGTTTGCTAAAAACACGATCGTTCCGCTTGCCAACAGAACGTATGACGGTGAAAGACTTTTCGCACATTTTCGCGATGACATAACACAACACATCGGTGACTATTAAGACGATTAGCCGTTTTAAATTAAATCGCGTAATACGAAGAAAATCACGAAACACTAAACAGTTGTCGAGTCGAGATTACAAACAATGCGTAATAGTTAAAGTGTTGCGCGGCGGTTTAAGTGTGTTAAACATTGTGTTTGACGCTTCGATTAGGATGCGGAGAGATAAGAAAGTTTATCGACTTTAAAATGGATAGATTCCAATTTTTATAAGCATTTGTGTTTTGGATGCTTGCTGATTTCAATATGTTTTTGATTTGTAGTAGACCTTTCGTCACTACATTCGATAGAATGAGTTAGGTCAATTGAGTTGAGTTTTAATTTAGGATAGTTTTTTTTTTTTAATTTTTCAGGTTAGATTAGAGTAGACTACGTTTTAAGGTTAGGTGAGATGAAGTACGGCTATGATGCCTTAATCCAAAAGTATTGTTTATAACGTAAATATCTTATTTTCTTCATGTTGAATTTAGATAAACGACAAATTGTAGATTCACATTAAAACACTCTAATCTATTCATAAGCAAATTTCTATCTACATAATCGAGATGAGACAATACGAATCAACAGCCTTAAATTAATTTCATTGACAATTACATACATATATCCCATATTGCACAAATCCACTCGATATTTAAAACTCTCACAATCTAAAGTCTCCCAGATTTAAAAAAGAAACGCCCTTTCGAAGTACTTCGCTCCGGATCTACTCATCGGAGCGAGATGCAGATCTGAATCGAAGCAAAATGCCAGATCATAAGCAGAGCAAAGACGTCAAAAATTCCAGATCTTTACCGCTCCAATTAGATCCTCAGAACTTGGAGCAAGATGCAAGACGTCGTCTCCAGATGTACTCGTATGCAGTATGCACAGAGTGGAAGGTGAGTGTAGGTACTGACCGTGGGGGCGCGTGGGCGCGAAGTTGTGATGGTGGTGCAGGAGGTGAGGGGGCGGCGGCGGCGGGGGCGCGCGGGGCTGCGGCTGCGGGGCCGACTGCGAGTAGAAGGGCGGCAACAGGTGGAGGGGCGCAGCCAGACGGGCCTTCGCCTCGTCCGTCGACGCGTGCCCCGAACTCGAAGACTCCACGTCGGACACTCCGCTGTCCGCCGGACTCGGCGGCAAAGAACCTGCAAACAAACGCACAATCACCATTTAATCGCACAAACATATCCTAAGATTGAGCATCTGGAAGAAATGTCTTTTCGAGAAGCTTTGCTTCAGATCTTCAACCATACTCTGATTGTGAGTAGAGTCGACGAGAACCATATCATATCTACATATGGTATGAAGAGCACGCTATAGATCTGAATTAAAGTACCTCGAAAAGGTGTTCGCTTCAGATTTTTCACTTAAACTTATTGTTAGATAGTAGACAGAACCCTCTAAAAATTTCATATATAGTACAATTTTTGAAAACCGGAGAACTTAACATCGAGAAATCACCTGAGAGAAGAAATGTAGCATTATAACAGAAGAAAACCTCGCTTGAATACAAACTGATACCCATTTGAGGAACCGTTCCGAAAAACGCCATATTATCACCCTTTCATGATTTAAAATAAATAATCATTTGAAAAATTATCAAGTTTTCATATCAATTAATAAAAATGATATCGACTCTCACAAGGATTAAGACTAGAATCTAGTTTATGATGACACCAAACTCGACATAAACGCATACATTAGAGTACTATTGGTTAATTTTATTTGAAAAACAATATTATAAACCGCAACCTATAACATTTTTTCTTTGATCATCAAATTTTCAATAAATAAACTTCAATGCAACCTAAATTTTATCACAAAAATAACAACACAACATCAAAATCATCCAGATGTTCGACTGCCAAAAAGGCGGAGCATTCGCACAAACTACAAATCTACAAATTCCAATCGCAGAATCCCCTCGTTTTGATTCCATCCCCTAAATTCAACCATCATCCAATGGGGATGATTATATTGTGCAAGGGGCGCGTTTCGGTCCATATGCTGTTTACCAAAAATTGCCCAACCCACGAACAACATACAATAACTGAATATTTTGCCCAATTTACACATAACTATTGCCGTAATGCATTGTAATTGTTTCCATTAGGGGCTATACCAAAAATTTTGATGGCAACAATGACAATAACAACAATATTAACGTGATACAACTTCACATCTAGCATGAGAAAGAGGACTAAATACATGAAAAAGGCATAGGCAACAGCTACATGTGAATTGACCGCAATACGTTCGCAAAAAAAGCGTAACGTATGCATTTTGCAATAGATAACCTGCGGCGAATCTTTCGCCGATAAACGAGCGCCAATTAAATATGTCCAGCAATGTCAAATTTTTTCATGTCGATAATGAAACAAATCTCAACTCGGTCACAAACACGAACATATTTTTTTGCAATTTTTAATCGATGTAATAAAAGTCTGTTGCGATATTTTGAAGGATGTTGTTTCTGTGTGTAATTGCTGTTTCGAGTCGACGAATATTTACGATGCATTTGTTTGTAACAGCATTTTTTCATTGCACTAAAATTGTAATTCGATTGTTAATATAATGAAATATCTATCTAAATAGTAAAAGTATAAATTTCATTTACAATTTTTTATAAAAGCACTCAAAATATGTATAATATAACAACAGAAACAAGTTATGCATTCAAAAGATGCTGCAGATGCATACGATTGTATTATGAATGAATCGAAAGGTGTTGCAGCTTTCACTTTTGAATATTACTTAATCGAAAAGAACCTACACTGAATACACAAAATATTCGAGAGTAGGTATTCAGGAAAATATATTCACGAAAGTACTATTGTCATACGCATCCGGGAGAGGAAAAAAAATGACGTTTTTGTGACAAAACCGACCTATTGTTTCATCGGAATGCGTACAATTTTGCGCATTCTATTCACAAATTAACCGCATTTGAGATTCAAAATTAGCTATTCGTTCTAAAAATTCAACATGTAAACTTTTAAGACTGATCTATTCACTTTATTATATCTTCATAAGTCTTTTTTATAGAGTTTGCGAGTACACCTTAACTCGATAGAAAAAAAAACGCGAGCTAAGTTACAGTTCAGTTTAGGTTAAAAGAACGATCTTTTAATGAATTTAAACTTTGAAAATATTTATTTTACAAAGAAATTCGATATGCTTAAAATTGCATCGAAATCCATACCTATTACGAAAAAAACATACGACAAACCCTTTGCACATTTACCAAAAGTTTCAACAATAGCGGTCAAGGGTTCAGTCGAACCCTTTTCAGATGCAAGGTGCTTATTTTTTGCATCACATATTGCACCACGAACAATAGGCTTCGATTCCGAACAATATTTGCTTACTCCGACGCAACAACACATCACCGAATATCACAAAAATTACGATGATGATGGTGCATCTGCCGATTTTGAAGCACATTGCGCATGTTTACGAAAAAAATCAAAGGGTTTCCCGATTTTAGGGTAGGTTGGTCCTTTGAAAGTGTCTAAAATGACCGCTCGTGCTTTAAAAGCAGATGCGTTGTCATCCATTGTGGATATGTTTATGCAAACTATTGCAATATCATTGCAAGAATTAGAAAGATTCAGTTACAGTGGAGAAAAAAAATTGGACACATTTCAAATTCGGATTAGATAATGATCCAGATGGTTTGGCGATGAATTTGAGGAAATTTTCATATTGAATTACAATGTTGTTGTTTGTAAGCGGAAATCGTGTGTACATCTGCTCTTACGTAGATTCAAATTAAGAATAATTAATTTCATTTAATACGTTGATTGAGCTAACGAACGAGTTTTTAATTTAGTCGATAAAATTTAAAGTCACATTGAACTCTTTTATGGAAACAGTTGTCACCTCTGTATAATTTTCACGTATGTTTCAATTTGTGCAAACTCATGAGTAAAATTTCAATTGATCGAAAGCTCTAAAATAATAAGTTTCTTAATCAATAGGATAGTGAGCAAATTGATACCTGGCTTTAATAGATTGTAGCGTCATATAAAATGTCTTTCTAAGAGAAACAATATTTACTGACAATGAGAGCTAATGAGTGAATTAAGACTGGCGCCATAGCAGACGTTATTCTAAATCAAAGGACTTTTTTAACGATATATTAATTATATCAATTGCCTTTTATACACATTTCGAAAACATAAAAGTGTATTATACAACTTTATCACTAAAAGAGGACTGATATCGAACAAACAAAGGCGAATATTTACGACGCTATCCGACGACAAATCCGGCGCAGAATTCATACATCAATTGAAGTGTCATAAAAAAGTAACGGAATCTTCTTCATACACTTCCTTTCCCCTTTGATACCGGTTAATTTTCCCACAAGCGAATAATGGATGAAAGAAGTGCGAACCGGCGGCCAAACCAAAAATCCTCCTCCGACGAACAAAGCGAGTGGTCATCAAAGGGATTGTGTGCCCTATCGAAAAACCTGGGGTGTCCGAATCATCCCTTTTTTATCACACTAAACATATATAAATATCATAACATAAAATTCGAACAATTAGCAAATGAGTCAAACTAATCATAGAATCCATTTTTTTTAAATATTTTTTTGAAATATTCGAACAAAATTTAAATCTGGACATCGGAGTTATTTCAACCCTTTCATCTGGAACACAATGGAATGGTCATACGTTGTTGCGAGACGCCGAATGACCCCAAGTCCATTGAATAAGCGTACAACAACAGCCCAAGGGGCAGTTGGGATTTATGGTTTCTTTTCGAAATGCGTTCCTTCCTCGTGTAAACGCTCATTTGCATAGTGAACAGTTCGTAGAAAACCGGATGCGAAAAAATGCCACTTTACAATTTCGAACAATTACCGATAATCGGGTGAAACAGGAGCGGCGAACTGATTAAAGTGAGACGACCAGTTTTTTTTTTAAAGTTCGAGGAAATAAAGTTGTTAAGCTTGGTTGAGAATTATGTGCAAAGTGGTAAATTGAATAATTTTTATTGATATAAATAGCATTGTACTTAGAGAATACTAATTTTAGTCTAAAATAATAAATGAGAAAAAAAGTTGAAAATGTATTGAATGATGTTTGTGATGATATTCTGTGAATGATTGACATTATGAGTCGATCTTTTAATCGATTAATAGCAGTTTATTAACTTAATGACACAACTGTCAACTTTGCACGAAAAAAATTGGACATTTATCTAACTAACTAACTATCTAATTCAAAAATTGAAAAATTGATCTAATATTGAATGCAAAACTAAGGATCGGTCTTTTCATTAGTTAGTCACTCATATTAATTAACTTGCGTTTGACAGTTATTATGGCGCGATCAAAGTCTTTAGAAAAAATACACATATTCAGTAAAATTCCAATTCTAAATAAACAAAAGAATATATAAAATCTCCAAGTTTTTGTATCTACGAAATTAGGGTCAGAAAGAAGCGAAAACTCGAATTAAAGTTCAAACAGTTTAATTTCAAAAAATCTCATAGAAGCAAACGTAACAATCGACACCAGTTAAAACGAAAAATTCTCGTAAAACCCGATTGCATGAATAATTTTCGTATTTAATCGAATCCGGAACTGCAGTCCCCCTTTCTTAACAACGATGCAGTGGTCATTTAGTATGTGAGAATAAACCATGGAAAGGGCAAGAAAAAGCGTTCTTGCGATGCAGCAATAACTGGATACGGACACAAAGGATATGTGTGCATATTTTTACTACACCCTTTCACAATATAAATAATAATGCCCGATGCATTTCACGACAAATGGAAGAGGTGAATTTTCATTATGTTATAGTTCGGCATAAATTAATCCGCGGGGTTAAACGCGTTTTGTCCGTTAATGCAACGGCAACAATTACACGAGGTCCTGACCGCCGAGAGGTTGACACACATCTTATATGCAAATCGCACTTTTTCGACAGAAATTCAGATTTACATACTGGTAAGTCTCTTGAGAATATTTCAGGACCAAATTAATTTGAATCTCTTGTGCGGCGACAATAGGATTCGGAATATTGTTATGAAAAAACGAGAAGATGAATCGTGTGAGTTGTTCGTAAGAAATGCTGAATTATTTAAATTAGGTATTCATTAATTTTTTACAGGTATTCGTAAGAAGTTTTCACTTTTAATTGCATTCAATTAAAATATTTTTAGACTCACATGTGTGCCAATGGGCATTGAAGCGTCAAAACAATAATTTATTAGCATCAAACATCTAATCTAATATAATAATAGAGCTAATTTGTATGTCTGTCAGTGAGTTAAATTGCAATTTGTTATAAAGATTGCATAAAATAGGGGCAAATATCAATTTTATAATTGCCTATTGATACTCAACTGACTATAGATTCATAAATTATAAATCATAAGAACTCTAATATGAAATTTTTTAAATTCTTCAATGAAATTTAAGCTTTACAAAGAGTCAATTTTTTTTTTCATTAATAGGCGCAGAAATTAATTTTATAATTACCTATTGATTCTAAGCTGACTATAGATTAACGAATTGTGAAAATGAAGAACTCTAATATGAAAATATTCAAATTCATCAAACAAATTAAAGCTTTACTGAGGGTCGTTCTTTTAATTGATAGTTCCTAAACTCAAGTATTTTCTACAGATTTTTTTTTTAGTTAAATTGTCGAAAGTAAAAAGATCGCCCCTAAGTCTCTCAGTCAAAAATGAGTATCTACATGAATCGAATCAAAAATTTCTCACATTTCTCAAATCGGGACGCAGTGCCCACAAAATAATCAAAGGGTCAAAAATCCTACAGCCATAAAATACAAACTGGCACAATCGAGTCGAGTGTCATCTCTATTAAACATCCAGCACAAGGAACGGCTCGACCAACGGTTTTCTATAGAAATCGCGACCGATAGGCGAGTGGACAAAAGGTGGAGCAAGAAAGGGTCAAGCGATCGACAATGATTCCGCATACGAAATAAGGCGATAAATCAAAGCCAATCTAGAGAGGGTCGGTTAGTTAAGTTTTCTTTCGAATTTCAATATATTATATAGCATAACTCACCGTTGGAGGGCGTCGTGTATTGGGTGTTGCGATGTTGGGTTAGAATCGCGTGCGCGTGCTGCACGTGCTGATGATGATGGTGCTGAGGCGCGCTCAGGAGTCCGTGGAGGAGAGCCTTCGGGAGTCCACTCTTCTGTGACAGTGGCAGCACAGTGTCTACTGCAACAAATAACCACGTGACATCATTCGGATTTATGCATTTTTGTGTTTTAGTGTGATTGAACAAATGAATATGGTTTTATTTGAATTTGAAAAAAAAAAGATGTTTTTATGAATGTTTGAGGTGTAAACTGTTAGAAATATTTTACTTAATCTATTGTAACCTAATACGTGATCCAATGAAAAAAAACTAAATCATTCGATGGTCTAATCGACGAATAATCTTTCCCGTTTTATATGTATCATTATTCTTATTCAGTATTATCCAATATCAACTCGACATGTATCCTGTTCATGTAAAAAATGAAATATGATAAAAAAATCTCTAATCTTACAATTGATCAATTTTTTATCTCTTTAATAGAATTTGTCAATGTGAAATTGTGACAATAATCAAATAAGAGATCATGTTGGAGAAGTAGATCTTCAACACAATATTAGAGTTAACATAACAATCCCTAAAAGTAAAACTATTCTCAACATTTTGAACTTCAGATCGAGTGTGGATTGACAAAATTTGTTCCCCCAACTGTACTCGGAAAATTCTTTCAAGATGAAAGGATGAATTAACCAAACCAAACCTAAACTAACGTAACCTATCAAATATCATACCGATGATCTACTCCAAAATTACCAAAAAATTTCAAACGAAAGCACAAAATTCATAAAAACCCACCACCAATCAATAACCCGACCGAGTCTACCACAAAGAAAATCACCAGAGCGACTTTTCCCATTTTCCGCCAAAACCCAAAATCATAATAATCGCAATATCTCAACGCGCAAATACATACGACGACTGAAAAGACCAAGGGGTACAAGAGACATTTTCGCCGAAATTGAGTCATGTACAGAAATCACTTCTATATATTTGCTGGCAAAAGGATATAAACGAACTCGGAACGTGTACCTCGATATATCATCAAATCACTCGATCTCCTAATACACGTAAGTACACGCTCAACTTTAAGCGCACTTTTTACGAAGTCACTTAAACCCTTTGGCATTTTCAGTCGTCATATATGTATATGTATAGAGTGGGTCGCCATAATGGAAGGTCGCCCGGCGAGATAAACAGGGTTGCGCGCATTATTCATTCCCTTTCCGAAGTGGCGTACACGTGTACTTCCGCCCCCGAGGGCCTCCGCCCCCCGTCCGCGCGCCCCCAGCGAGGCTCCGCCCCCCTTTAAGTTCAAGGCCTCGGGTTCAAGCAGCGCCGGCCAAGGCCGAAACACAGGAAGTAATCCTGCGTCACCTGACGCCGCGATCGCATAATCAATAACCGACCTATCTCGCTGCCACTTACGCTTTCGCTCATATTTTATAACCAGCGATCAGCCCGATGAATATATCAACGCAGTTGAATGTATCGATGCAGTTTTGGAGCGTTACATGGACACACAGACAGAGTAGTGCTATTATATAGTTAGATATTCATATTAAAAATATGTCTTGTATGATAAAAGCGCTAATTTTAGTTTCTGGTGTGATGCTATATTACTGTGATAGCTCGATTTTTGATGATTCTCATATGTTAATCAAGTAAAAAAAATCGTTGATGATTACAAATAGTGTGAAAAACTTAATTTTCGAGTAAGTAACCCAATCCACATATTTATTGCAGAATTGTGCTGTAGAAATGATTTCGGACGTTTTATATAAATTTTCCTATGAAGTCACACTATAGGAAGTATGATTGAATTTTCGATGTTTTTTTATTATATTTTAGTAACTTCAAAATTTGAATGAAAAAACAACATTTACATCTTATCAAATACAATGAACCGATATTTTCACTGTTTTAATTAACAAACCTTAGAGTTAGAGTTAAAGTCCATTGTAGTTGGCGGACTGACTGCGACTCTATGGTTAGTTAATTAAAGTGAATTGATCATAATGCTTTAATTTTAATATTAAAACATTGAAATTCAGTTAATCCACGATTTACTTCATCCAAACTGCAGTTCGATTAATAAATTCGAAATTGGAAAACAAATTTGTAGCAAATATGCGATATATTGAGGGTTTTGTACGTTTGCGCGAACGTTCCGCTGGGAGTTTTCATGACTTCCGGGAAGTTTTCGAGACTTCCGCTTAACCGTCGACGATCAATAGAACCTCCCGATTTTCCGTATACATATACGCAGCTCTTATGCAGTGAACATTGAAAATTTACGATATATGAGTATTCGCTTTATTAATCGACTATACCGGACGAATTTCGAGTTCACATAAAATATTGTATTAAAAGTAATAAACAAATCGATTTTTTATATTCTTTGTATGAAAAGAATCAACGTGCTGAAAAATAAATATTCAAATTTGAAAGTCAACGTTTGCGATCGATTCGATCAAAATTTCAATATTAATACCCGGAAATCGTATGTAAATGAAGGAGTATATTTTTACGAGTGAAAAATTATGAGCTTGAACTTGAACCTCGTACTGATTTTTTTCAATGTGATTCATGTACATTGTGATCAAAATGAATGAAATTGGAAATTCACTATATGAGTAACAATCACAAATTCGAAATAAAAACGCGACCGAAATAGAATTTAACAACGAAAAGATAAACATCGATAGTCGATTATTATTTAATGAAATTTCCACGATAAATTAAAATACGCTGAATGAAAAACAAACAATCGATAATAAAACGATACGGCAGATACTCGGAAAATTCTCAGTTTTATTCGGAAAAACTCGAAACGGAACGGAAAAAAACGGATTAAGCGGAAAATCCGCTTCCTCGAAACGAGACGCGACAAAGAACCGAGTAACAGGAGACGAAAAAGACGAAGGAGGAGAGGATGGAAAATGAAGAGCGTCAGAGAGAGACGTATATACAATTTTCCTTAGAGTGCGAAAGAGATATGAGATAGAGTGACGCAACTGGCCGCAGAAACCGAAAGCGAACTTTTGCTTTCGAATGAGGCTGCGACCTTTATTCGTGTGCACGTAGCGAGTGCAATGCCGGAAAACCGAAACCGAAAACCGGATAGTGTATGACGTTGTTTTTATTCAATTTATAATTCTATACATATACAATTTTTATATAAAACATGTAGCAGACAGACAGACAGATAGATATATTCTAAAGAAATTATAATAGGGATAGTTTTTCAAGTGTTTAATCTAGTAAGGAATCGCTTTTCGATTTACTTTATTAAATATGCATTCATTTTGTATTAGATTATTAGGTCAAGCATTTTGTACTTTTGCCTGGAAAGTTTCTAGGAAAAATATGTTTTATATAGATTTCGATGTGCTTTTTCCGACTTTCAACTTTGCCCCCTCGTATCTTTGCCGCTCGAGCCACCATATTGAATTTATGAATGAGGTTTAATTAAGTTCTAAATAAATATTTTAGTCTATGCATCGATACCGTTAAGTTAATAGTAGGTTCCCAAGTACCGAGTTTTACCATTGAACCTTATGTTGTTTATTAGTATCAATGTCTTTGAAATTGTTTTTAGATTGATTGAAAATTTCAGATATATTTACACAGTTTTAAGTACATATTTACAGTTCAATGTTGTTGGTATTTAGTAAATTACGAAGTTATTTTAAGTGAGATGTAAAAACAATAATCGTCTGTAACTATATGGCCAATTATAGCATTACTGTTTTATACTCCGAACATAAAAAACAATCAAATAATCACCATGTTTATTAAGATGTTTTTGTAGTAAGAATAAAGTAATAAACGAAGCTCTCTTGTATAGTTTTATTGAATAAAATCCACGTTTAAAACGATAAAATTGAAGTTTTAGTATTTAACTCATGATTTTTAACGCATAAAATTTGCAATACTACGCACATGATTTATTCACATTTTCAATGCTGCAATGACGAAATTTAATCACATATGATAATTATATTAACAAACGATAATTTTTATCAAATAACAACTACGATTTGCATAGATAACAATATGTGATACACACAAACATCATATTAGAAAGACTCAAACGTAGATCAACAACGAATCGAATTTCCACCGGAAAAACTACCGAATCACTAATTATCGAATTTTCCACCGTCTTATCGAAGATACGAAATCAAAACCGAGAAACGTTAAATAAAATGAGGCAGCGTTGGGTTTTGCGACCTCGCAAACCGTTTATACGTATCGAAAGTGTGACGTTATATTTCTTCAGTATGCGAACGACACACATACGAATTTTTACAGTTGTGTGTGACACACGCATGTGTAGATACTGTAATTTTTTTACAGTGTGCGTGTGTGTAATACTTTTGCAGTCGGTAATCGGCCAAGAGCCGCTCGTTCTGTTGCACAACCAGCTTAAGCGCGCGTGTACTCCATTGAAAAATTTAAACGACACATTTATTTATTTTTTGAAAAAAATACAGTAAAATTCCGATATTCGTATGTAATCAGTTACATGAATAACGAATTGTATAAATGGCGAATCAGTTTTTTTCCAGATATAATTTAAATTGGATTAATCTGGATGCGTATCCGCAGATGGATGCTTATTTAAATCTATAAAAAATAATATGAATATATAAATATGACGACTGAATTGCACAAAGGGAACAAGTTACCCTTTTTTATCGAAATTGAGTTAAGTAAAGAACCATTTTCTATATATGAAACAGAACCATTTTCTGTACTTAACTCAATTTCAACTCATGTCTGCACTGGTTTCGATAGAAATAACAAAATAACTGCACAAATTTTCACTGCATGTACGAATAGCGGAGCAGAGTACGAATAGCGATCTAAAACTTCTCTTTTTACTTTTTCAAACCTCAAGTTAGTTAACTACGCTAATTTCATGAGATCACTCAGTTTATCTCGCTCTAATAGCTTCCTCGAGTAAAAGACCAACCACATAACTTATTGCTAGAGTTAATTAAGTTAACTAACTAACAATAAGCCACAAGTTGATCAAATTGCAGAATTTCAATGCATTTCCTGCCATTCGTTGTACCAAAATTGTGGCCACTTTTCGGTAGGTTGCAACTGCAACAAGATCTATTGCAATTAAGGGATGATTTCCCGAATTAGTTGGGGTAATAATTAACAATGGGGTGTGCATAATAAACGACCTCGTGTCTGCACGGGTGTGACCATCATGAATTGATCAATTACTAGAGCGATCTGCTATGTTGTAAAATACATTTCCGTTTCCGTCGACATGACAAATTCGACGATTTATCACTGATGCAAATGCTCCGATCCGTGTAGCAACACAGTGATAAATTGATAAAGTTTATCATAAAATAGTTAAGCAACACTGTCTAAAATTTAAAAATCGATAGTTTTTTTACATCGATAGACTTGCTTTTGATTAATCAATTCATTATTTTAATCAAATTGCGAAAATTCAATCAATAATAGACGAGATAAGATCGACCAATCGCAATAATTGACGACTGAAAATGCATAAATGATACATTTGCCGAAATTGAGTAATAGACAGGAATCGCTTCTTAATTTGGTAGCAAAAGGATATAAACAAACTTGAACGATATATAATCAAATCACTCGCGCTCAACTTTGAGTACGCTTTTCTCGAAATCACTTATACCCCTAGGACTTTTCAGTGGTCAATTAAAATGAGCTAACCATCTAACTATATAATAGCACTAGTCTCTATAAGTTTGTGTTTCCGTGTAACACTCAAAACTGCGTTGATTATATTCAACGGGTTGGTCGCTAATCTAACTATATAATAGCGCCATTCCGTGTGTGTTTTTGTGTATCTGTGTGTCCATGTAACGCTCCGAAACTGCGTTGATATATTCAACGGATTGATTGATAGTAAATAATAATTCCGGCATTTCGACATAAAAATTCACCACAAACGCACCACATGAAAATTTCGCAACTCGAAACTGGCGATTCGGGCAGTGGACAGATCGCACTTTTTCCACGATTTATTTGCAAAATAACAAACAACAGCAGCTTCTAGAAGTTTACACGGAATATATAAATGGCATTGTGTTGGCGTGTATCGGGTCCACTTGTGCCGCTGTTGCCACACCGGCGTATCCAGGTCAAGGGAGTCGCTCACGTCAACAACTACTGCTTGCCACCGCGAAACACCACCACTACCATCTTCCATCGTGGACCTCTGAAACTGGTGGAAACGTAGACGACGACGGCGACGTCTGTTGTTACTTAACTCTCTTCGATTGATCGTGAGTGTGGATCCGCCATGTTGACGATTCCGCGAAGCGAACCGTGGAAATTCAAATTATGCTTCATATGATTTTTCTAAGAATTAGTTTTATATTTTGAAGATGCGAGATGGGTTTGATTTTAGGTTAGGTTAAAAGTGTGGGTTAGATTTAAGGTTAGGTTAAAAGTACGGGTTAGATTTTAGATTAGGTTAGGTTAAATATGTTAGATGGGTTTTAGTGAGTATGTTATAGGAATCTCGATGGGTTTATGAAAGATTTTCCTAGCTCGATGGGAGAAAAGGTCAAGTCAGCAATTAAGTGAGTATGCTCTGAACATACTAGTGATTTCCTCAACTCATTATGTTTATGTTCGATATTGTCTATTAAAGATCTACCTTAGTCAAAGGAAGAAACGTTTAGGTTAGCTTAAGGGAATAGACTACAAAAGATTTTCTTTCTTCGAGGAAAGAAAATTTATTTATGGTTAAAATGCGATTTCAGTTAATATGCTTTTGGTATATCAGTGATTTCTATTTCATCATCCTATTAGGTCTAAAATTGACGTAGCCTATAAATAATTTTCCTTCGTCTAAGGAAGAAAAGGATAGATTTTATGTGAGCATCTGGATATCCCAGTGACTTGCTTTCCAATTGGATCTGTACATGATTGTGCTTATAAAAGACTTTCCTTCCCCAAGAAATAAAAAGGTCGAACTAATTTTCTTTAAGTTAGATAATGTTACGTTTTAAGTCAAGTTCGCATACGTCAAGTGTCATACTTCGAGTATTAAATTCCTCATAATCAAGTTCATATGTCATACAAATTCTAAAAACTGATATAGGCTGTTTATTGAAACTCGATAGAACATTTCGCTCAATTTTATCGATTCGATTACAGAGATAAGAATCGAAATCGCAGCAATAAGTTTATGAAGGGATCGTATCAAAAGCGTGGCATTCAACAGGTACTTTTCCCTCATTCCATAGACGGCACTAAAATAAAAGTTTGGCCCGAGTACCGTAAGAGCGTAAACTCTCGCATAATAATATAACCAAGTGTACCCGAATTCTTCGAGTTGTAAATTTTTCCACCGATTGCATTTATGACCAATCGGTTCGCTTACCTTGTGCTTAGCATTTCAAATTCGACTACGTGACGCCAAAACAGTCCCCAATCTCGAGGACACTCATGATCGGAATCCGTGATTATTTATTTTGATTTTTTCACCGAAGAATACAATCGATGATGTTTAAATTTTAATATCTAAACCGTAAATAGCTTCTGTGAAATTTAATTTAAAACGAAAAGTCGGACAACAACGAACAAATAAGCTTCGGAGTTATCGTCGTTGACGTAACGCTATGCAAACTCGTTGCATTGGCATTGAAAAAATAGGTTAATATCTTTGAATTGAATTACTATATACACGATTTTCATTCAAGCCTGAACTGAAACTAAAATGGAAAAGCTCCATTGTGACCGAAGCGGAAAAGAAACTCCAATACAAGGAGTGTGCACATAATCACCGATTTCAACAAAACTTTGCAGATATAAAATAGTCAAGACGAACGAAAACGCAATTTTCTTAAGTTTTTTAGTTGCACTAAGTTTTTTTTACATGGGTTGATCGATGAATAGTGATATTTTTGTTTTATATAAAATATCATTTATGTTACAGCATTCACATATATCAAACTTTGATTAGCGATAACTTAGAGACTATTGAGAGTTGAATTTTCGTTCTTCACAAGAATTTCAAATCAATACTTAAATTTCTATAAAATTTCATCGAAATCAATGGGGGACCTTTTCCTCGTTAGGAATAAGAGACAAATCGAACGAGTCGAGAATGCAGAATTAGCCGCTTGACATTTGGCGTCCCACCATTGTTTCTGAGGCTGTTGCGAAAAATGCGATTTCGTACACAATTCGTGATTTATTGTTGTGACGGATTCGGCGGTGAGAATGTTGCGGCTATTTTTGCCCGTTCGCCTTTTCGCAGATACAATTTGGCAATAACTACGTATGAACTTTTGCAACGCGTTCGTATGCACGCGTAAACATTGTTATTATTTTGCGCACAGATTGGGTAATCGAGGGTAAATCGTCACTCGGGGCGATGAACTGTTATTTAGGTTGTCCAAAAGTGCATATTCGTTCTGAAAAAAATATGGGAATTGTGCAAAATTGGCGTTTATCGAAATAAGTACGTCCGCTAATTCAGCGTTGTTTATGTGGTGTCGATTGTTGTTGATGATGTCGTAAATGAGATTGTATCGATGTACTGATTGATTTTGTGATTAATAATAAAAATACTGTTTTTTTTATAATATGAAGAATGATAACAAACGAGCACATATTTGAGCTGTGATGCTGATATATTTTCCTGCATGCATAATAATGGTATTTTTACTGCGGTCAGATAAATAAATGAATACACACAGAAAAAAACTTAATCAACGCTCACTAACCATAAGCGAATTCCAAATCTCCTACCAAGATTATTATTATTATCTTCAAGAGTCTATTGCACAATAAACTCAAACAACATAAATCGACATATTCGTATAACACAATTGTGATCTAGCATCAATTAGAATTCGATTCAAATCTAATGTCTGATTATGTCTAATAATGTATGAGTATAAAAAAATCAATGAGTAGATCTTACTATGTTAGGTTAAATTAAATAATTTCATACAATTAAACTATTAAAATGAAAATTTCTTATCAAACTATCATATGAAAATCTTACTGTTATCACTTAACGCTATCAATTTGCATGAAGTTCCAAATCCCACTTTAGACTCATACGTGATTAGCGCACGAACCCAAGTGTGCATAATATTAGCGTATATTTTTACGCATTTCCTCAATAAAATAAGACGACTAAAAAGGCCAAGGGGTACCAGCGACATTATTGTCGAAATTGATTACAGGAATCGCTTCTATGTACAAAACAAAAGGATATAACGAACTTGGAATATGTGCCTTAATATATCATCAAATCAATCGATTTTCTAATAAAGTAGGTACACGTTCAACTTTTCTCTAAATCACTTATACCCTTTGGCCTTTTTAGTCGTCATATACAAAAATTTCCAAGACAACAAACATTTGCGAAAAAACAACCCAAAAAAAAAACGTTTAAATACGCGTGCACGTAAACGTGAGCGTTCTCGTGTTGCGGACAGGATCGATTGGTTTTCCGAGAAGGGTTCAGAAAACCAGCGGCGTTTTTCCGGGAAACTGCCTCGCGGGCGGAAAGGACCGCCACCGGAAGGAGACCCCCCCCCAGCCGGAAACCCCCTCCCCCCTGCAGGGGTGGGCGGCCGAGGGAAGCCGGAAGCGAGCCGGGGCAGGGGCGGCCAAGTCACGCGCCGTATCGACCCGCAATTAGCCGGCGAAGAGAGGCACGTGGAAACGTTGCAATGTGTTGTGGCGTAAGGAAAATTCGTCCGATTGGATGTAGATCGTTAGAGACGATTGCGTTGGCCACAAGGTCGCTTTTCGTCTGATCGATACATGCGTGCTTTTCTTTTTAGTGCGTGCGTATAGTATGCTCGAGGCTCAGTTTACGTGGTTTTGCTTTGCGCGGTTTACTTTGCTTTACGAAGGAAGCCCACTATACCGCCTTTTAACTGTACCCCAACTCTATGTTAGCTTGTTAGGTCGGCCTAGTTGGGTAACAGCAAAACTAGGCGAAACTACGGGCGTCACATTTACGTTAACAGGGAACTCTACATTAAATCATTATTAAAAACTATCGCGAAGGACAGCTTTCCAGGTTTACTTTACTATTTGTCATTTGTAAGAAAATTTCAGGGAAATCTTTTAAAAGTTTACGAAATTTGCTCGGTGATAATAGGAAAATCAAATATGTATCATCAAAAATATTGATGCTGTGAAATATTTGTATCATTTTTTTGATCAGACTTTATATGGAGATAGATTATATTAGTCAACATCTTCCTCAAACAAATTAAATATTATGTAATTATTATGAAAGTTTCACATTTATTTTTTTGTTCAATGTAATTAATATCGTGTTTTATTTGACTACTGAATAGCACAAAGGGTACAAGTGAACTATTTTTATCAAAATTAAGAACAGAAAATGGTTCAATATATTATATGATGCAAAACTTTGTTCTATACCCGATTTCGATAAAGAGTCACTTGTACCTTTGTGCTATTCAATCATCATATATTATTTGAAATAGTACCGATTGATTGCTCCTCTCTATATAATTGAATCTATCCTTTGAATTTGTATGAAATCTTCGAATTAGACTTTTTTTGCGCGGTTTTCATTTACGCGGTGTTTGAAAGGAAGTAATCTGCTGCATAAATAGGGGATGAGTGTAGAAGTTTTTTTAGGTATATAGTGGATGAGGTGTAATTGGGTTTAATTTGGATAATTGTCGCTTTTCCAAATGTGTTGTGGTAGGCGAGTAGTGTATGCGAAAATGTAGTTTAGTTAGTAGTCAATTATATTGCGCAAATATAATTTGAATTTTGATAAAATTTGTTGATTCTAAATATGAGCTTTTATATGTTGAATTTAATTTTATTAACACAAAGGAAATTTTGTATAATGAAACTTACGAATTGTTATTATGTATTTGAAATATTATAAAAAACTTAACTTGCGTGAGAAATTCATATTCATCTCGACGCGTATTTTAAAACAAATTTTCATACGAACGAAATTTCTAAGAAATTGAAAAATACATCCGATCCTTACATTGTTTCAAACTTGGCACATTCGCGGAAAGAAAACTTAGAAAGAGAAAACCAAATTTCAAATATCAAAATTCAAAATTATTATTTATGAATATACGTAGTCAATGTTCGCGATTCGACTCCGCGGTGAGTCATACGAGGTAAACCTTTTACGGCGACAACTCGATACGAACACCGCTTGAAATAGAATTTCCAGCGACGAATTGATTGTATATGAAATGGAAATCGTGAGCGATCCTCGAAAACGAAATTGTATGCAAAACCTTCACACACATTCCGATTTCGCTTCC
Organism: Cheumatopsyche charites; assembly: GCA_024721215.1. NCBI lineage: Eukaryota > Metazoa > Arthropoda > Insecta > Trichoptera > Hydropsychidae > Cheumatopsyche > Cheumatopsyche charites. Next base: position 11,813,272 of record CM045577.1, read on the forward strand.
TGTAAAAGCTGCATTGGAAATATGCGAGAAAGTCAGGAAGTCGTAATCGCCGTATGACCTGAAATTATCTCGATCGTTTTTCAAATGTGAGATTCGACATCGAATTTTTTATTCGTGAGTGGATTTGTATAAAAAGCATGATTCACTTCGGAATATTTAACTAGTCGATTAGTATTAAAATTAGATAGATTCAGCTCGAAACGTAAACAGCTGTGACGTAAACGATGCTTCATTGAAACCGTCGAATGCAGTTGTATAGTTTTTATAAGAACTGTTGTTTTCGATTCGGTTGCATCATTAATTAAAGAAGTAAGCTATGTATTTTTTTAATATGATAGCAATATGTTTAGTCATTCATTTGAACATGTTTCATAATTTGATTTCAACAATAGAAAAGTGCATAAAATGCAAGTGTAGGTAAAAACAACCACCTAATGTATGAATTAGAAATAGAGATATAGTGCGAGGAGGAACGCTTATCTTTTCTAGCTAGACTAGCTAGAAATTAATGTATTTCTCGCTCTAAATGTGAGAACTAGAACAAGAAAGGCAACAATTTATATCTAGACAAATGATGAGCATTCCCTCTACTACTTCATATTTGGCTAGAAAGAATGAAACCTGGCATATTACTTCAAAGTCTGACAAGTTTCGAACTAAATTCAAGCTTTTCATTAAAAAGCTTAATCGATGAACTTTTAATGCCTTTATAATAATAATCATTTATCATGATCTGAATTTCAATCGAATGGAAAATTTCGTCAATTTTTTCCACGAAACTCATCAGCATCATCCGAAAGCTATCGGCGAGGATATGTTTACGGAACTTGGACGAGTGGGCCAAGGCTTCGGATGCGAATGAGGTCGCAAAAGGCCCACGATACAACGTAGACGTACACGTGAGCACACAACAATAAGACGGCACGCATCCTTCGCCAAAGGTGCGCAACAGCTGTCTCTCTGGCTGGTGAAAGTCAATGTCACGGAGAAATGGTGTGGGTCTAGCGCGGTGCGGCCGATCGATGGGGCGGTCTGGCCGTGACGTCACGTCCGGAAAAGCGCCACTTCCGGGTGGCGACACACCACGAGCCTACACCAATACCATGAGCCTACACCAATACCATGAGCCTACACCAATACCTCGAGCCTACACCAACACAAAGCGAACCTACACTGACACACCAGAGTCTATAACAACACACTAAGAACCTACACCAATACGACAATGCCTACATCAACACAAAGCGAACCTACACTGACATACCACGAGCCTATACCAATATAGCAGAGCCTACACTAATATGAAGACACACCAGAACCTATACCAACGAGTCTACACCAATCCCTACATCAACATTACAGAGCCTACACCAACACAATGCGAACCTATACCAATACACTAGGAACCTACACCAATACACTAGGAACCTATACCAGTGCGTCAGGAACAAAATGTACTTCTAGGTTGTAAGCTTATCATTTGTTAAACTTGAAATTATTGCTTTATTTGCTTTAGTGCTTGCATTTAGAATGAGATAGGTGATAATTTCTAGCCAGAAAATATAAGCTATTCCTTGCACGTCATCTCTTAACTCAAGAACGTATACCAATATAGCAAGAATCTTTACCAACACGTTCATAGTTCAAAGTGTCTCAATGTTAGGTCGTCAATGTTCCTGTATGTACGATAAGTATAGAAATTTCTCTGAAAGAACGATTTTCTATAGCATGGCTTTCTATAATATACTTATTTAAAATTCCTTCTATACCACTATTTTCGATATGTAGATTTTACTATTTTAATGTTATTTGTACAAACGAGACGAAATTAAGATAAGACATTTTTCATACAAAATTTCTTTACGGACACACAGGATGAATTAGAATACAAATATTAATCAAAATCTATCCTCATGTAATAGAAGGATTCACTGTACCTACAATACTACACAATTGTACAAATGAATTCGTATATTGAATATATGAAATACATAGTTATGCATTTGTATGAAGGCAATAACTCACACGAATGCTTTACGTACTTGTGCTTATTTGAATCGTGTACAAGCGCGTTAACTCATTTGTGCAAACGATGTATACGTAAATGATATACAAGAACAATACACTAACGGCACAATGTGTAAGTACACATCGAAAAATACGCCAATGTGCAATACACGAGTCTTGTATAATCCATACAAAACATAAGTATCATAACAGTACATACCAAATTTACATACATATTGAATAATATATTTAAAAAATGATTAATAACTCATATGTTGACTCAGAAACGTTCGCAGTGCAATTTAAACTTAGATATCCTCGACTCCTGCAGCGAATGCACAGAGTTAAAACGGTACAGTCTTGCAGGAAGTGTGCAGAGTTAAATAGGATCTTAACAGTTTTTTTCAAGTTTATTTTAAAACAACAAACGATACATGGAAACGAGACACGAGGAGAGAAGTCTCAGTTTATTATTTTCCAGCGACAATTACTCTTCGCCGTTTCGAGGAATCCGCCTTTTGTGTTTCTCTCATCGCAACGGCATTAAAACCATATGCGTGTATCTTTCAGCTCTTTGAGCTGAACGACTTCGTCTGATCGAAGCAAGTACATACGTTTTATTTTCAATAAATCGACAAAATAAAAAACTACTTTATATGAACGGCACACGTGGGAATTTGTTCAATGCTAGGAATAAATTTAGTAAAGCGTTAAAGCGCGCGAACACGTGAAGAATACGAATACGCATTGTTCACGTGTCGCATACGTTTGAAAGTGTGGAGAAAATGCTAGATAATTGGACCATTTTTCTAAGCTCACTTTACATCGAAGGAAAGTGAGATACAAACAATATTCAGACTCGATACAAGAATCATAAATCATTAAACTACCTAAAAATTTTAATGAACTATCTAAAAACAGAATATACTAGACAATCTACGCTTTACTAAAAAAAATCAAGATACAAATAATATATTTATATTTTTATATTCGGTACAAGATTAAACTACCTTCAATTATTAATGAACTTAGAACATAAAAGAAGATTTTTAAATGAAATTTTTGTATTTTTTTTACTTCATCTATAATATTGTGTTAATTTGGCCCAACTCCCTTTTTAACTCAACTTACGATATCTTGTTAATGAAAAATCTTTAACTTATTTATAACTTACTATAATTTAGTTAGGTTAGGTTAAGTTTTCCTCCATGTTATGTTATGTTCGGTTAAGTTAGATTACGTTTTGATAAAGATAACAATAGTTTTTAGACAACAAAACATTCGTTAGAGTTAGTAGTAGGAAGACCTAATTAATATCAGATCCCTTTGCACAAAAGAGTACTCTTTTACTAAAATTATAAAGTAAAACATCAACAAAACGAACTTAATGAAAGATAACCTCAATCCATCAAAAAAATAAAAAGAGATAATTGAAGAAAGAAATTGAAGTAAAACCGAACCGTGTCGAATCGGTCAGCTGTTCGGCGTTCACATTCCGATCGCTTGGCGCGGTATCGGCGCGCGATGCGAGTGTGACGCTCGCCTTGACATTGAAAGCGAAAGGGAAAGTGGCGACAACACATCTTCTTTTACATAAGACCGTGACCTCCTAAACGTTAAGATACATTACGTGCACAGTGTGCATAACAAGCACCGTGTGCCGAATTATTTTAACATTCTCTGATGTGCATAATATTATGTATTTTTTTTTAAGTGTGACGCTCCAAGGATCGGATTTGTGTGCGATGTTTGAATTTTTGATTCTGTGTGTCGTGTTTTCATTGAATTGAGTCAATTTCAAAAAATATTAATATTTTCGATTGGGAATCAGACCATTATGTGTGTAGATGTATCGTTATAAAATTGTATATTTATTGTGAAAACGATTATGTGACATTTATACAGCATTTCATCGATTGTTTTCATATTACTGCGATAACGGAGTAGCATCATAAGGAAAATGGTAAAATAAACATTCTGCATTCTTCGATGTTTTATAGTGGTATAAAACACGTTTTTATCATACGTACAGATTTTCCCCAAAAGAATAGAGCAAAACTAAATTAACAACAAAAAAGTACCGGAAAATCAAAATCCGCCTTCTTTTGTGCACATTGTAAGATGACACAAAACTATCGGGTTGCGTTCGGATAATGGAACAGCTACCTTTACCATTTTTTTACGAAAAAACCTTTGACGAATCGGAATCTGCAAGAATTGTTAACAATGCACTTTTTTATCGAAGACGCGCTACCTGCTACTAAAATAACGGTAAATTTGCTTATTGTGCAAATTTTTTTGTCCTATTTTGCGAAAAGACACAATACCTATATATGAGAAAGCTGTGATTTATGTTTATTTTTTCCATTCGGGTGGTTGTGAAAATTGACCGTTTGCGGAAGAGAGCGGCCGATAGTAAAATTGAGCTGAGAGTTTTATTTTTACGAAAATACTCCAATTATTCGGATCGATTTCGTTTAATTGAGTAATTCGGACATTGAACTAGATGACCGAATAGTTTTTTTTTCTCGTTTTCTAGTGGAAAGTCGTAAAAATTGCGGATGGCGAGAAACGGATATGATTCAGCGGTTTGAAAACGGCGATTTTATTATTCAACGACCGTTGATAAGAAATTTTATACGAAAATAACATTCTACGTACATTTGGCACTATCGATGCGATATTTACGTGCGGAAGATATTCTATCTTCTACCCTTTCTCAATAAAACGAATAAAAGATAGATCAAATGTATTTTTTTTGTACATTTCCAAGAAATTAATCGTTTCAACGTAAATTATCTATTCAACGATTTTAATTAATCGTATTGATATTAATCGCTTGCTTCGATCATAAATAATATTAAAAAAAAATATCAATTTCTTAGAATTTCTAACGATTTCATTACATAAAACCGATTTATCTCATCGCGATACGTGAATGCATTTCGTCTCGAACATGAAAGGTGCATTTGAGAATACGAAAAAAAAACTCCATGACCTACATTTCATTTGAAAGTTTCCTAAATCGGATCGTATAATAAATTTCCTCGATGGACGTAAAAAAGAAACCCCATCCCGACCTGAGAAAAAAAGACGCACCGTTATACGAATATTCTCCAGTCATAGACAACCGTCGGAATCGAAAATTATTTTGTATGCCGATCGACGAATTGGCGTTATCGAATTATTTTAAAAAAGGTTGATTGTCGCTAAGTGTGTACAAAAAATTGAGGAAGGGATCGATTTTTTATTTCGATTTAATGATGAAATAGGAGACTTTCTTTTGAATTTCTCCATTTTTTCCGTGTAAATAAATAATGCAAGCTAGATGCACGTGCGGTTCGATAAAAAAGTGCACAGTGTTCGCGTATGCGTTTTCGTGAAAGCAAACAACTGTCGGATAATTGTTGGAGATAACGAATGTGTGATGAGCGTCTATCGCAATTTCTATTCCATAAACAATACAGAAATTTCCGGTATATCCCAAGCGAATTGAGTGAGGTTACGACCGTCGCTATTAATAACGATCCGGTTTCGATTCGGATGATAAGTGACGTCGATTTCGAATGATCAAACAACATTACGAACATACATGAGAGTTTTGGGAGTGGGACGCTTTTAAAAGGAGATGTATGCGTGGGTAGAATTAACCCTTAGAAAGAAAGTCTCGGGCCCATTATAATATTCGGAGTTTTTATGACTCATGAATATTTTAAGTCGGGTTTATGAATTCAAACAGGTAGATTTCGCCTGTGAACGTACCTCTATACGCTGCGGCAAATGTTCACATTTGTACAAGTTCAGACTAACCATCGGTTGATATACAGAATTTTATTTTACGTGTAGTCGACCTTGATTTACGCGCAACACTTTCGAGTCAACGAAACAATTTGAAAGTTCGCCGCTACGCATGAATCTATTCGTACAATATTGACAATGCTGCAGATAAACAGATACGCATAAAAATCAAATTACTATCCCATTAGCACAATACTAGATTGATCAAGTTTAAGCTTGATTAATTGCACCGATGGGATAGTAAGCAAGTGTAACAAATAACTTACAATATCGCTTCATCAGGTTTTTCTTGTACGCTTTTCCCGCCGAATCGGAGGGGCTGAGTCGTCCTCCTGAGTCGTCGGAGTCTGTTCCTGAGTCGCTAGGTTGACGAACGAATTCCCTCGGGTCCCTAAACTCTCCGGGAACACCCAGGAACTCTCGAGGTTCCCTCAAGTCTCTGAGGACGAAATCGCGAGGATCCCGCACGGTGTAATCGCGCGATTCGTGCAACAGATCGCGAGGATCGCGGAAAATCTCCCTCGTGTATCTCGAGATCAACTCCTCCCTGCTGTGTTCGTACGAAATGGGCTCCTTGGCGAACTCCTTAACGCTAATCTCCCTCGGGTGTCTGAAGAACTTTTCCTCCCTGACCACATTGCTCACGCTGAGATCCAAAGGTGCTTCAGAATCCGATTCAACGGCCTTATCTTCAGACTTTTCATCGACTTCAACGACGGGAGATTGTCTCTCCGACTCATCTTCGACTTTAGGATACATCTTCCTCTCGGCTGCCGTAACAGTCGAAGCGCAATCCAAAGGCTTATTGGGGACTCTGGTGAAATCGGCGGAGTGGACGTCCCTTTTGGGAAACGGGGAGCCAGGCTCGTGAGAGTCCTCGACACTGTGACTCCTCTTCCTCAGAGGACTGTACGACACGAATTCGGGGGATTCACAAGTGTCCGAGGGTGGAGTAGGAGTAGGAGTAGGCCGCGGAGAATACCGAGGCACTTCCGCTTTGAAAGTGATAGCGCTCGTCTGGCGCGCCTCCGCCCCCAGAGGATGCTGCTGCTGGATGACCATCATCTTCGAGAGCTTTGCGAACGCGTCGACGAAAAAAAAATCCAACGAGAAAAAAAACTGAACGCTCAGGTGTCGACGCCGGGTGACATGTTTCGCGCAAACGTCAACCTTCGATGTGTGTTCGGTGCGATATTTGTTGGGCGGCAGTACACGCGTGCGTTCGGTGCGAGCGCGCCGGGCGTACTGGCGCGGCGTGGCGCGGTGTTGTCGGCGGTCGGGCTCCGCTCGGCTCGACTCGGAGACGCTCGGCAACTTTCGTTTTCTGTTGTGGCCGAGCGGGATATAGGTCTGGGCCAGTCGCCATTGGTTCCGCACGCGCTTCCCAAATATCGCCGTCTCGCTCACTCATATTGTCGCGTCTCGTTCGCACTCGTGTGTTTTCGGTTCGCGGGCGAGTTGCGCGCGATTTGAATTGTTTCAGCGAAGCGGTTTTTTTTTCAGTTAAGGGAGATGTTTTGTAATTATTAATGCAATTAATATGTTTTCGATTCATTTGTTTAATTTGAATTATTTCATTGGGGCACTGAGAATTATCGCAATTATTTCGGATGTATTCATGCTTCGTATCCTCATATTCATGAGGATGAATCGAGCGATTTGAATTATTTCAGCGAGGCGTTTTTTTTTTCAGTGAGGGATGATGTATTGAAGATATTTCATATCTAGATCGTTTCAGGGAAAATTTTTCAGATGTCAAGTGCCTCTTGTATTCATGATATGTTCGAACATTTCAAGCTTTATCTGTCTATGAATATTCTTATATTTGAGGGCGAATCGTGTAATTCGAATATTTTCAGCTTTCAACTGTTTTCATACGAGATGTATTAATGTTTCAGATTTTGATTAACTTCATATATAAAATATTTTAAGTAATAAAATTACATGGTATGCCTACATATTTTATCGTTAGTTATTCTCACAGTTTCAAATTATAAATTTAAAATCGTTAATTCGTTAAAAAACGCTTTGAAGAGAGTCTATAGATTTTAATCTTCGCGAAATCTTAACCTCTTTGACGAACCCTTTTGCCATTACCCTTGACTTAACATTTCAGCTTTTTAACTGAAAGATAGACATAAGAGCAAAATCGACTCGGAAAATATACATTTTAATACTTCATCATAAAATTATATCAATTTTATGAATTTTGATATTATTTTTTTGGTTTTTTAATAACTATAACTTCTGTATATTGAAATATACAAAACAAGATTAATTTATTTATACCTAAGCTTAAATCTGTTTATTTCTGACGATTTATTTCGACATATCAAGATAACTATCACTCGCTATATGTGTGATAGAAAGTTCAAAATCTACAAAGCAATTGCGAAATATGACCTGATGCTGTATTAAAACATTTAGTTTATCTGATGATGGAAGGTCAAGTGCAAATTTTATTGCTGAATTTTATTAAACATATGAAAACAAAACTCAACATATAGGAAAAGACAAAGAAGCAACATCACATACTCATATCCATAAATTTCAATAAAAGTTTCCAAACGATCAATCAAACATTTTTATAACTTCAGATCAAATTATTCAACAGAATAATTTTAATACGAAGAAAATAGCATATCAATTCGGCAAAGTTTCGAACAATCGAATTTTGATTCAAGTTACAATAGTTAGTTTTGAATTAACCGTTGAATCAAACTTTTCATACGAATTCGACTCGATGATTCGAATTTGCCACACAAAAGCTAATATTAATATGAAATTTGCAAATTTTCAACATGATTTTTCTCAAAATTTTTGAATAAATCAATCAAAACATACAACTGCTGAAAAGTCGCAACTAAATCACATTTCATATAATGCAATTAACATCAATAATTACTATTTATCTAACCCAATCATAGATAAACAAGCATAATCAAGTTCAACGTCCGACTCTTGACATTAGGGGTTACATTGCAGTGACGAAACACAAGCAATTTTCATAAAATTATCCCTTTCTGCTAAAATTTCTAACTCAAGATCAGCAAAATGTAATAATTTATAGAGAAATTCAAGGCCAATGTCGAAACATCATAACTGATACGTCGCAATTGGTATTATTCATTACGTTGCGCAAATAAACAAATTTCATTCAACCGAAAGTCAACGACTGATATAACTTTCGCTTCATCGATGAAACTTGCGATTTTGGAATTCAGATCGATTCAATATGCAATTGAATTTAATTAATGAGATGTTTAAGATGTTAATTGTAGTTATTTATTATAAAGAAAATAATCAATACGATTATACAACAATTGAACCGGATGATGAGGTATCATCTGATATTTTTTATCAATCAATGTAATATTATGATGCATTGTCTTTAATGCGCTTATACATTTTTTTCTTAAGATATTCAATAAAAAATTATACAAATTTTTAGGTCAACAAGCAGACACGACCTTATAGCAGCGAATACGAAAAAAATCATTGAATGTTTACGAAATTTCTATAAAATAGTAAATATTCGATAAGAGTGTGCGATTAAAATTTATTCGAGTACACTGAACTCGTTCCTTACAACACATTAGCTATAAAAAAAGCTTGATAAATTCAATGTTATTTTTAAATTCTAGGAAGACACCTAATTGATGCTCTACTTTTTCGATTCCGTACTACGTAAATACGTGATGTATTTGACTAATTATTTTGTTGTAAATCGATGATAATAAATAAATGAGTTTGCATTCGTTGAAATTTTTGAAAAAAAAGTCACGTGCATAAAATCGTCTGCTAACTAAATATATGAATAGAGAAATACAAACATAGTGCTAGTCACGAATTGTTATTAAACGTTAACAATGATAATAATGTTGATATTCATAATTGTTATGGCATGATATGACATGTAATATTTTATCGAAACTAAAAATTGTTTTTTTATTATAAATTGTATTCGAAATATGATTATTTAATCTGGAATATATTTTTGTCAGATTGGATGTAGACAGAAAGTTTAATCGATTCATTAGACCATTTACATATTATTCGGGGTTTTATATTGTGCATGAACATTGCAGTTTCATTAACATTTGCCAAAGCAGTCAACATTAATGTTCAATATTTATATTCAATTCAAATCCCAAACACTTTGGCTGCATTGACAAATGTTAGTAAATTGCATATGCAACTGCAATATTCATGTAAACTTCACATCGAGAAAATTAAAAGTTACAACGAATCTTTTAAAAAGAGTTAATTAACAACTGATGCATTAACTATCGAGCACTTAGAATGGTATTGGATTCATTTTCCAAGTACATAAAGTCTTAACATACAGAAGTCTTAACAACGGATGCGCTCAATGCCACGACTGCAGAAAATACTCACTCGACTACTACTAGATTTTACATACACACAAACTATGCACAACATACTCGAAGAAGAGGTACAATCTCGTTTTGCTACCGCCGAAGATGCACCTGCATAAGGAATTCGAGGAAGATGCGTCCGACGAGCTTCTATTAATAAATCTCGGACAATAGAAGATGCGCTACATTCGCTACTCAAACAAAACTATACTATAAATAACAATTTAATTCAAGTCGAGTTAATCGAATAAGATTCTAAAATAGTGAAACTATTTAGCAGATAGTGCAGAGGTATAAATCGATTAAGTAAGTCGATAAAGCATACTAGGGATGTGTTAGTTTGAGTCCTATCTTGGCGAGAGTCACATGACATTTTTCTTAATCGATTAATTAATATGGAAACCTTCGAATATTAGGATATATTTGATTCGAAAAAAGTTAATTTAATGCTTTAAATAGCTCCGCAAATGATCATATCTTATATGACGACTTAAAAGCCAAGAGGTGCAAGTGATTTAAATAAAAGCACGTTCAAAGTTGAGCATATATCTATAGGAGGAATTAGATTGATTTGATGATATATCTTGGTATATGTTCCAAATTCATTAATATCTTTTTGCCACCAAATATATAAGCGTACATAGAAGCGATTACTGTACTTAACTCAATTTCAGAAAAAATATCACTTCTACTTTTCAGTCGTCATATATATTTCGATTAAATTCGATCTATTTAGTACCACTCTAACTAGCTCTCAGGAGTCTTTGCCTTAAGCCTAACTTCTTCGAATTATATTAATCAATAAAATTTGTAAATTAAAAAAAAAATACATTAATGAGCTCCTTGATAGAATTACATTGTTATCGATATATTTTTGAATTTTCGCATCGAAGCGAAGTTCAAACGTGCAGAATAGAATCCGAGGGACAGGTGCATGTCGAGAATGGAACTCGTACAGAAAACACGAGTGCAGATTATCACTGTATCGTATGTATAAGACGGTGTATGAGGCTCGTTAGCCAACCCACTTAGACGAGAGCAAGAAGTGATTTCCGGCCGTTTTCTCGGCGAAAATTAATTTCGCTTTTGAAAGAGAAAATCTACAATTCTGCACTGCTGCTACGTATTACTATCGCTGCGTATGAAACCGAACGCGAGTATCGGTTGCATATATCGCTTTATCTCGTCAGAATCGTCTGTTTTGGTGTTTTGTATTCATATATTCATTTTTTTTTAAATGATTCATACATTAGCTGCTAGAAATAATTTTCATATGAGGCTTCAACTATGAATTTGAAATGGAAAATAGTTATAGATTGAAAATATATTTTAATGAAAAAAAATGGCTTTGTAATATCACTAAAATGATAGTAAAAGATCAATATTTAAAGAGAAAGGGAAGTCTGCAACCCTGCAGCCCTTCAGGACGAGTTCACACACAAGTGAAACAGCCAACATCACTTCTTGAAAAAGAAAAAGACTAACTTATACAATACTAAAGAGTAAATAGCCATTTTTAAGTACTATATGATAACTGAATAGCACAAAGTTTACAAGTGACCTTTTTTACTACAGAAGTTGTAGAGAGGACTCTGTTGCAAATTGTTCTGTATATGATACAGAACCATTTTCTATACATCAATTTAGAGAAGAAAGGTCACTTGTACCCTTTGAGCTATTCAGACGCCATACAATCATCTCCTTTGTATTGTATAGTTTTGTCTCTTTGATTAAGTTGTAGCATTTGATGCTTCACATGTGTATGAACTCTTCCTTAAACCAATCAAATTATTCTGTGGAAGACATAAAAAACGTTCCATTCTAATAAGTAAAAAATAAAATAATTTATTATATTCCGGAAAATCGTAAAATTTTCTCGAATCGAACGAAAATGGAAAGTGCGAGCACTTGAATCGGCTTCGTCGCGACACTTACTATGGTAAATTTATATTTGCGTGTGGTTTGTCGGTGTCGTGATGAAATGCAGAGAAGCGACACAGACCCATATACCGAAGAAATAGGCGGTTGGGCTAGAAACTAGAAATTGCACTAGTGACGTGTGTGCAATTAAGTCGGAGGTAACAGTGAAAACACGAGAAAGCTGATAGAAACTGTGTTTTCTGTCTTGCACCGGTGCAACGGAGCGCTGCAAGATGCCATCCTAACTGAAGAACTAACCGTTTGCCCTTATTTATTAATAACATATCGTGAAACATTGAAAAATTATCACGAAACAAGCTCGAATGTAGAGGTTTCATTTTCATAGAAAAAAATATTAGAAGGGCGACAGATATGAAACATACGACTAATATGGAAGATCGCGATATTTATTACTTACAGTTTCGACCATCTGCTAATTTTGCATAAAATCAATCACTAATAGTATTATTGTTAGATTTCATAATGAAAAATAACGAGATCGACATTGAGTCTTAAAATGTTGAGGATTGAATTTTTACTAGGTTTTTAACAATATCAGCTATAACTTTGAAGTATGGTATTTTTTAGGATATGTTATGGGATTATTACTTGACGATTTATTGTATTGAAATCGCGTTAATTTGAAATAAAATTCAGTTTCCATATTTGACACTCTTTGCCTATTTCGTATTTTAAAATACTACCGTTCCATATTTGATACACGTGAAAAAATCATTTTTCAGTTATTGTCTTTTTTTTAATTTGAGTGATTATTTCTTACTTTTATTATAATTAAAACATAACTAAGTATATTTGTCCTCATCTATTTCTCAAAAACGTTGATTATTTTTCATATGTGAAAAACACACGCTTAAAACTTAAACGTTTCCTATATGTATATCAGCAAAATTGTAATAGGAAAATTTTTCATGTTAAAAAAGTGCGTCTGTTGCGATTTTCAGCACGTTTCGATCTCGCTGAAAATTCGCATCGATACAATGCGGAAGGGACCTAAATATAATTATGCAGTAGACCAGTAGGTCGAATGGCTTCGGATGTGACTAGATTCATTCGATCGAGTTGGCTTCGAAACGAGGATAGTGAAATCGAGAGTTCGCATAGCTGCTCGACGTGAAAATGTTAATTTCCACAACTTTTCTTCTTCAATAACGCTAATGATCGATCAAACGAAAGCTATGCGTGAATCGATTACGATTAAATACGGAAAATTACGGAAAACTATTAATATTGACATTTACGAAGGTTGCAAATCATATTGCAGTTACAGTAAAGGCGGAAACTTATCGGTCTGAGAACTTCTCAGACGTCATAAAGAAAGAGATGAACAACATGTGAATGAGTTTTTTTAAAGCTGAAACTATATGAGCAAACATATCACAGGGAGTTACTGTAACTGAATGTGCAACTGCAATATGATTTGCAACCTTAAATGTAAAGATAATCTTACACGAACATTCAATCGAATTTTTAAACTCGTCGATTGCAAAAATCGTTTCCGTTCGACAACACCTATTCATTGTCTTCTTCTCGACCATAATTATAGTTGTAACGAGTCCAACAACCTCTCGTTCCTTATTCGATACAAAGCGACGAATACATAAATGTTTTTAAATCCGCATACCGTCTATAATACGACTCCTTATGTCCAGAATCTACATAACACGGGTGGTCGACAATTAAATCCCATCACGTCTGTTGCACCTTTCCTCTTTTCACGTGTCGAAGCATAAAATCTTCGTACAATACGAATTCGTTTTACTTTCGCTTCGGAGATGAATCGAATACATCGTTAAGACCAGACAGACAAAAGTGTCATAATGTTAATAGCGACAATTATGCAATGTTGCATCGTAAACTGGAAGATAACGTTTCGTTAGCTGCACATACTTGAAAGTGCGTTATATTGCTACACTTCTACAAGTTTAAATCAATTGATTTAAATGGCTAATATATTCAGCTTTACATTACATAAAAAATGAGTCGAATCCGAGCATAAATTGAGTCAGAATTATCATTTTACTGCATCCTTATTTTGAGAGCGCATCACCAACTTGAGCGTTCTTTAAGCTTTTGACTCCCATTATCCCAACTGACTCCCAAACTCTTAACTGTTATATATCAAAAATTTGCCATTTTTTAATTAAATATATATTTTATGACTTTTAGAATGCACTATGTATGTGTATTAATCATCGAGATCGTTTTCGGCGTTAATCGAAAACGTCGCCGATGACGACATGTCGACAATTAACGTCGTCCACGACAGATATGTGTACAAGTATCTAATTGAAATCGTGTTCAATATTCAATTTGTGGAAGCGATACGAATTGTTTTCGAAGTTTTTCCTGTACTCTATTATCTTTGAATGTTGAGTCAAACGTGACATCACAGACAGATTAAATTCTGGTTTTTATTATGTGTGCATGAATTGTGCATTCGTTGACCCATATATTTAGACGTCGATTTGCTTGTTTGTTCGAATCGATTTGAATGGATGTCGGTTTTAATTGAAAGAAATACAATAATAATGCACATTTATTGCAGTGTAATACATAAAACGTACAACTTTGATATGACGCTATATTTTTTTATTAATAAAAGCTTGAGTAATCGAGAAACTCACGAAGCAACATTATATTACCTCAATTATATTGCCATAATATATGTACATACTTGATTCGATTATATTTTTTTTCATACAGAATGAAAATAATTAAATTGTTCAAATCACAACTCATACGTGTATACGCAGATAAAAATGTCTTTCAAAACGTCTCTTGAAAAATGCATATGTCAGACATTTTATGACATATTAATGAACTTGAAATATTAACACTTTAACGACCGCTGGATAATATAAATCATGTGTGATATAAGAATATGAAAAAAGATACAATTTTAATCGATTTGAGAACGCAATCCTAGAAAAAAGTTCGATACTTGTATAGGTACTTAAAATGAAACATAACCTAATTGAATCTAACCAAACATGGAAAACATTACAAAACCTAACTCAAAATCTAAATTGATTAATTAAAAGACAATAGGTTTAAATGTACGAACTCCAATAGCCACTATGTATTTAGCCACTTCAATGGTTATGATTTATATCATTAAAAGAGACTTTTGATGCAGAAAAAGCTTGCCATGGCACTGGTCTCAATTCACATTTTCATACCACTCATGTTCCATTCCAAGTTGAATCAACACTAAAAAATTAAAAATTTGACATGATGGTCTAGATGTGAAGGTTTTAGACTCCGTTGATTTGACCTTTGATAATTCGATAATTGTCAATTAAATTGCGTATCAGATTTTGGATTCAGATCAATCTAACCTCGATAAACCAAACAATTAGAAACCCTATCAAAGAGATATAGAAAATCGTCGTTCAAATTGAAAAATCAAAACGAAAACCGACCACCTTCTCGAAGATTCGAGCCGATTTCCTAAGAGCGTTTGAAAAACGAGGATTCAGGAAGAGCGCAAGACGAGTGTTGCAAAACAGGAAAGCGCTCGAAGAAGACCTTCGTCCTGCTCGCCGATGGACGCCTACGACCACAGACATCCTCGAGACGATCACACCCTCACCGTCCCACATATAGTCAATGTATACATACGCTGAAAATGCATACAGATATGTGTGTTCGCGTGCATTCGGATGCAAGTGTGCAAGCGGCCAGCCTTGAATCAGTTCGCTGCACTTGCCTCCTGTCCTGTATGCAACGCCACTGCTTCTCCGAGGATTCTTTAACTTTCGAGACGACTTTATGTTTCGAATTTGATTCGATTCGAATTCGTTTTTGTTTCCATATATGTATGTGGTGTGAGTTTTGTGATTCATGCGATTAAAAGAAAATCATTGTTTTTAAGTTTAAATCCGAAAAACTTTTTTTTGAGAATGTATTAAAGGAGTTGTCTTTTATGGTGTTAGCAAGAGACTCAACCTAACCTAAAAATATCTGAGTTTAACTTATCATGAAAAATAAGAAACAAAATATAATCTAACCTAACCTTAATTGATCTAAAATGTGAAAAAGTCACAAAGAGGGGGAGCTTAACCACGCATTAACCTGTCGCATTCGCACATAAAGAATTGAATGGTTGTGCATCTCTTTCTTTTGACGTCTCAGAAAGGTGTTTTCGCCTTTAAGCTAACCTAAATGGACCTATCGAGTTTCTATGCTGACAGGATTATAGAATCAAACCATTTTAAATAGTTATAAATAATGACTTAACTTCAAAGTTTGTACCACAGGCGAAAGTTTATCCATATATTTGAAATTATCTTGAAAAATAAGAACAAAAATCTAATTATAGTATATAAAATCATGTAATATAATAACAGCATTAATTTGTATGCATATTTGTCTGTCAAGCTGCAATCTAATCAATACTACTTTTATGAAAATTGCATATAATTGGCAGATAATATATTATACAAATCTTAAAACTTCATTCTAACCAGACTTACGTCAATATTTTCAACAGATTAATAACTCATTCTAAATAATCCTCTAACATCTATTCAGTTTCCACAGAAATCCAAGGTACCACGGAAAAGTGGACATTTTGCTGTCACGAAGCTTTCAAGGAACAAATGGACAAAAGTGGACTGTCCACATCAAAAGTGGACGTTTGGTCACATCAGGGATTCGCGATGGGTCTTTTGAGGGTTCGTCGTCGAAAGTGCGGCTTTAAAATGTGTATGATTGATGAATGCTGGTGATAGGTTGGTTCTTTTTTTTTTAGGATTTTTAATGTATTTAAAAATGAACGATTTGCTGAAAGTGACTTTGAGGTGAATGATGATGCTTTTGACGCGTGTTAAATGCGAATTGTTTTGTTTTTCTGATGCTTTAAATAAATGAAATATAACATCTAGATACATTTATGTTAGACATTAAAAACAAAATCATTAATTTCGTTTGATTAAGCATTCGCGAATTGTGTGCGTAATTAGATATTTCGAAATATTTAACACAAATATAAAATATTTATTTGATTCAAGCTACTAATATCGTTGAAGACGTGCCTATAAAAACATAAGCGATTTTAGGACAATTTGTATTTCATCGAATTTAACACGTTTAAACAATATAAAAATATAAGCACGTATACAGGAAGAATTTGTAAAAAAAATAAAGGTCAAATTCGATAAGAAAGTAATAAAAAATTGTCTACTCTGAATTTATATTGTTTGAGAAGCCAGATTGATGCAATAGCAAAAAAGACTTGTACGTCCATAGTATGAGGAAAAACTTAAAATATCACGTTAAACGCGTAATGCTTATAACGCGCATTTCGAAACACATTTAACAGAACATCGAATCAAAATAAGTAATTTGCACAAGAGATAAGAAATTATGTATGTCGAATTAAATATTAGTTCTTGCGTCTATCTATTTATTTATTTTTAGACATGAAGCACTTTCAATTTGAATAGTTACGTGTAAAGTGTTATCATAAATATAAATCGTAAGGGCGTATGCATTCGTAAAGAGCAATTAACCTATTGAAAACACTTGGAAATTCTAACTTCATATTAAACTATTAGATGCATATGATATAAAGCTTAATAATGTAACGCAATAAAACGCTGTCATTTTTCCGAAAGTTAAATTAATTTTAATAAAAATTGCAATATGTTACATACAACTTGAAGGCCACTCCTCTATAGTTTGTAATTTATTTGAATCAGACACGAATATTATTAGACTTTTATCAGAAAAAAAATCAAAAGTTCAATCCGAAAAAACAAAACTTATTGAATAATGATCTGATCATCGCGAAATACCAAAATACCAATATGAAACATTCAAATATCCTTTTATTTATTCAATACAATTCTTATAAGGATATTTAATATTTTGAGTATTCGATAATTCTACGTAAATATTCCAAAATCAGTCTATTTAACAGAGATTACACAAAAGCTAAAATGTCGAAATTTAAGGAAAACTTTCAACTGCAAAAATATCTAAGAAACAATATCTAACTGATTTTTCCAAAAGGCATACAATAACTGAAAACACTACGTATTGATAGAGTATAAATTTCGAAGAAAATTCGACAAAAAAATCATTTCAAATCAATCAATTTCCATAATAAAATATAACAAAAGCCTCAAAACAAAGCAAACACTATCCATCAAAAGAACAAACACGAATAGACGACACTTCGAATAAAATTCAAGAGAATAGAGATTCTATTCTATGAATAGAGAAATTAACACGACCAAGAAAATATCGAACAATTGCAAGACCCGATCTTTCAAACGTGAATATTTTTCCTGATACAATTTTGCTTAATACAAAACATTGATTATCACTAACTAATAAACAACACACGATTAATAATATATTTTCAATTGACTCCCTTATTTTCAATGAATCAGAATCACTTCATACAATTTAATGACCGATCCTAGAGAAGCGCAGCGACTTCACACGTACATCGCGCCCATCAAACACCGACAAATTAAACATTTAAGCATATGCATCATACAAAATTAATAATTTTACAAAATAACACAACATTGTACAATAAATGCGACAGATAGAGAGACAATTTTGTCGAAACTAAACGTGTACGAGATGGTGGCCCCGGGCGGGTCGTTAAGGTACACCCGCCCGGATCCGAACGTGTCGATGACATTATTATCTGGTGGCCTAATTTTAACACGACAATATTGTTACGACACGTATGAGACCTGTTACGTGGATATTCATGAAAAGTGTCACCTCGCTATGCGCTCGGCTAATTGACGAGACGCAAGATTTTCCCTTCGAGAACGATGAATGCGTGGGATAAGTTAAAAATTCAGATTTTTTATCAAAAAATAGTTATATTATAGAAATAGTATAAGTTACTGGGAGTGCTGCAATCCTGCAGCCCATTACGACAAAGAGTTGGATTCACTTTTGAATTTGTTGTGCGTTTTTTTAGGGCCGGTCTTTTTACCTCTAGTTTGAGAATAAAACGAATTTAAACTACACGCTGTCATTTCAAATATGTTGAAAAAGACACACACTACAGTTCGTACAACAATAGATACATCTATCTCTTTTTTCCAGATGACATTTTATAGTTGGAGGGACTGCGTGAAGTTTAAATTCGTTTAATTCTCAAACCAGAGGTGAAAAGATCGACCTTAGTGTGTTTTTAATGCGAGTTTGAGGATGCGAAGTGGTTTTTCCATATGAATCTATGTAGAAACAGATGCAGGTGTTGTTTTATTACATACTATGTATTTTAAAATAAAATCGTTTTTGAAAAATGTATGCCCTAATTCAATAATTGCTTCTTAGATTCAACTTCTCAAACAAAAGATAAGAAGTTGCAACGAGTGAATGATTTATCAATGTTGTGATTTGTTTGCGAAACTTATCATGAATGAGACGAACGTGTTTACGAAAACATTCGTATGCATAATTTTTTCGTTGAAAACAGTCAAAATGCAACACAATCACGTACACTCAATTCTGCACATAAAATGTGCATAAAGATTGATATCGACTAAGAACGAACAAGTGCAAAATATCAAACGCTCATGCATGCACAATTAGGGCTATTAAATTCGGATCGTATTTAGCAAATGGTTCGCAATTACATCAATCACTGGTGCACAAGAAAATGACGGTTCTCGCCTTCTACATATCGGCTTTGCACCAAGGTTGCACCACAAATGGGGAACAGGACCTCAGGGGACGGATATGTTCTGAATACTCGCAAGTCGATTGCTTAACAACTCACATACACACAAGATATACAAAAACGTAAAACGAGTTCAGAAGGTTAAAGCATCGACACGTTATGCGCATTCGATTTCACTTTACTAGATCATCTCTAAAAGGGATGTTGTTGCAAAACTAGCTGTCAAATGATCGATGACGAGGGACGCAGGATATCCTATAGTCGAAATATAACTGAGATAGTTGTTAATATGAAAATAATGTTCGAAAAACATGCGGTTACCCCTCTTGAGATGCGTTATTATTACAATTTTAAAAAACGAAATCCATATGAGGGAAGAGCGACAAGTTTTCGCCTCAGCGGGAGAGTTCGCCAACACGTGCTTCGAACCAGATCTATTTTCATAACTTATGACTAAAAAGACCAAAGGGTAAAAGTGACATTTTTGTCGAAATTGAGTTATGTACATGAATCACTTCAATAAACGCTCATATAATTGGTGGCAAAAAGATATAAACGAACTTGGAACGTGTACCGAGATATATCATCAAATCATCCTAAACTTTGAACGCCCTTTTCTCGAAATCACTTGTACCCTTTTACCTTTTTAGTCGTCATATAATGTCATAATTAGCATTATCGTACATTGCCGCCGAATTCAATTATATTCGCAAAGGACGCGTAATACGATGTAAATCAATGTTTACAATGTACATAGTCATATGATAAGAGCGATCTTTGTTATGCTGCGTTCGTTAAACGGTAGAAACTCTCAGCTGCATTCAGAGGCCTATTTATCTTTTGGGGTCACACTCAGGGCTGGTCGTAGAAAACGCATCGGAAGAAAGTGCATTTTGATCGAGACTCGCACGCAACTTCTTGGAAACGCCGATAGAAAACGACAGGTTTTAGTCTAGACTGGAAGTCAGCGAAGAAACAAGGCCAAGCGATGCAACGAAAGTGGTTTCAGAGCAAGATTCACTCGCCGAGCGAAAAAAAATAAATTAAAACAGAACAGATAGGAAATCTCGATTGTGCATCGACAATGTTTCGAAACGAAATCGATTAATAAACTAAATAAAAAAAATTGACCAGTTGCATTGCAGTTATTTTGAACGCGCTGTAAACGATTCGCCGAACAAACACGAGAGGCAAACAAGGAAAATTAAATAAACACTTGCTAAATATGCTAACGCAAATAAAAGTGCAACGACTCGTCTAATGATCTATACGCACATACACTAAACATTATCGCAAATAAGAACAATGCGACAAAAAATTAACACCAAACTCCTCAAAAGATCGAATCGATTCATTCAACCAAACAACGTTTTTTTTAAGCTTGACATCTCTTAAAACTTAAGTAACCATTTTTTTTTCATTTTTTGATTAGGGAAGGTTAGTGCCAACTATTGGCCATAAATGGTACAAATATTACTATAGTCTTCTTTCGTCGCAATAATGCAACGTTACAGAAAGAAAACTGTCGAACGGAAAAATCTCATTTTTTTATCGTTCAATCTCAATTTGCACAAGATAAGATGTATAGATAAAATCTTTCAGGTTTCGCCCTATTTTCTGAAAAAATAAAAACGTATTTTTTCTTTTAATTTTCAGCACATAAGTCGTTTTTAATGTTGGCGTTTCAAGAAAGTGCGCGAGGAAATTGCAATAAGTAGGCTAGATTGTAGCAGTAGACCTGACCTAGAGCTGCAACTCTTCAATTTCTAAATCACAACCGGCAAATACAATAATAAGGCGGTTTCCACTTTTTCTCGTGAGCATCATTTTCATTCCGTGAGCAAAAGTTCGCGTGCGAGAAGCAAACGAGAGTGCTTTTGCATATGCGGTTGTAAAACGACGACTTTCGTTGTCGTTTTTGTTACAAAACAAAACAATTACAATTGTAAGTGATTTTTCAGATAAATCAGTTTTGAATAAGTGCGACACTTCCACGAAATTGATGTGAGATGTTTTATAATCGAGCGATTGCAGCGAATCTAAATAATAGCACAATTAATCAAATATGACCTACTCTAAAAGTTTAAATAGATCAGGCGTGTTTTGATCGATTCACGAGATCATATTATTAGAATTGAATTTAGAATAAAGCTAGATCGAATCAGGTTAAACAAACAAGTGATGAACACTAAGACTACTTTTACGAGATGCAAAGATTTTTAATGATCATTCGGAAACGTAAGCGCTAAAATTAAACATTATCACCGAAACTGATTCGAATGTATTAATAAAAAACTTAAATCTATGACGAATCTTAACTGAATGTGAGCCCTTTATTGCATAAGCAATTAACTCCATGAAACAAAAAGCAGAAAAAAATTAAGCAATTTTTTCAAAATTTGCTCAATTTCGTTCCGAATTTGAAAACATATGAAGTTCGTTTATGATAAGCTATGTATGAGATCAGTTCATATTAGAGTATGGTAACAATTAAAATGGCATCTGAAATAAATGATTTATTACTCGAAGACCATAAAACTTTTGTCATTTCGTGAAATTTTATCATAATATTTCACACATAAAAATTTGTGACTATACCAAGAACTTTGGCATTTAAATCTCTTTTTTTTCCAAAAAGCGAAGTAAATCACTTTTATGCTTAGAACAGTTGAATTTTCACATGTAAACGTGCACAATGCGATTTATCACATCGGTGTGTTCCTAGCCATATACGAATCGATCTCGCATGACGTGCAAAGCGGTGAAAACCGGTGAAAATGTATGAAAAACGTGTGCGCACAAGAAAGAGAAAATGCAACGAGATTCCCGACCTAAAAGCGAATCTTGTTGCAATCGGCCGACTGCTGGAAATCGAATCGGTTTCTCCTCATTGACTGCCGAGCAAAACAAACGTGTTATCATTGTGCACACTTGTGATTTATCTATCGCTTTCATTGTGTAAGTGGAAAAAATAACTGTCGCTGCTCGCAGATTCATTGTGGGGAAAAATCGAACATTGTTTCGTATGTGTGTAGATCGACAATTAAATCGATTGGAGTTGAACGAGACTAATTTCATCAAGCTCAAAGTCAAGAAAATCGATCAAATGTTTTTGGAAATTTCCTTAATTATTCAATTTTTCAGAAATTATAAATGTACAAATTTTGTTTATAATAAACTGCGGATGTAATTAGATCACATTCGAGTATAGAATTAATTTCAGAAATAAATGATTCGTTATCTGGTGGACCAAACTTTTTTCATTTAGGGTCGGTCTTTTCACATCTGGTTTGAAAATAAAACGAATTGAAACTACCGCAGTCCTCAAACTACTAACTGTCAAAACCTGAAGGAAAGAGAAGGGAAAGAAAGAGAAAGAGAAAGGGAAAGAAAGGATAAGATGTATGTATTGTTGAAGGAACTGTAATATGTCTCTTTCAGCTCATAGTTGAAGAGACAACGTATAATTTAAATTCGTTTTGTTCTCAAATCAGGAGTGAAAATACTGCCTCTAAATTTTACATCTAGGAAAATTTTAAATAGAGATTTATAACTATACATTAAAATCTCTTATTTTATTCAAAAATTGAAGTTAATTGCATCTAGCTCTATACGATTCGATTGACAGTGGCATTTGCAAGATCGAAGCGTCGACTTTCCAATATTGAAATGATTTTTTTATTCCGATTCGATTAGAATAAAACGTTATTCAGTGCGCAAATAAAAGCGAAACCGATCAATATCGAAATATTTTCGATAAAATTATAGGGAAATGTGGGAAAGCAGGGTTAAAATGGTCGTGTCCTACGAACGACCGTTGCTACAGTGACAGACAGACCCGTTTATTCTATATTTTGACATATCTGGAAATCGTATACAATTTATTGTACAATATTCGTTTTATGCAAGTAAATTTTCATTCGATACATTTTTCAGTTTAAGATAATCCCGGGAAAGCCGTCCGGGAAATTGACTTGAGGGTAGCAAAACAGTTTCCCGGGAGCGAGTTTGCTTTGTTAACAGGATTGTTTTCTCTGTTAAGAATCACTTAACAGAGGAATACGAATACGTTTATTATCGTATAATTTATACCGAACGTATCTATACGGAAAGTCTATTAATCTATCGCTCTGAGGCGAGGATGGTTAGTGAATTCGCGATGGATTATAGTAAAAATCGACACGCAATACGTTATTATTATAGAGAAATATTTAAAAACGTGTTCACATGGAACATTTCACTTTTGTCGACCTTGATATCGATTGAAGCGTAAAGATCGATCACTAATTAGAAATCGCGTGCGAATGTCAGGAATCTCCGTCATTATCATGCGAGATTTGCTTTTTTTCTTCTCCTATATTTTTTTATCTAAACAAACTGCAATTTAAATAGTTATACACTAGAGTGAAATCTCGAATCAAATCTATTATTAAAATACTTCAGAATTTTTATTGAATTTTAAGTTATTCGTTCAAAGAAAATAGCAAAATTGAGAAGAAGAGAAAACATCGATTAATTTGAATAAAACGTTATTGTTTGACTGTAAACTTTCTATTAAGTTAATATTATATTTTTGGAAATCAAAAAGGTCAAAACTATAATTTAAGAAATATGAATCTAATTCAAAGTATAAATCACAAATACGAATCTGATTGAAACTATAGACCAAAAATATGAATCTGATTCAAATGGATCGACGAATAGATAACGAGAATACTTATTTAGGACCATTTTTTTACTGATTTAGTCAACTAACTAAAAAATTAGTCAGTTCTTCATCAACTACAAACTGACAAAAATTTTCAAAACTGATATGAATTTAAGTCGAAGGATTAAACAGTGACTCTGGTTAGTTGACTAAAGCAGTGAAAAAAACGCCTCAACAACTAGACAAAAACGAATTTATCATAGAAATTTCAGCTGAAATGAATCCAAAAGGAATAATTAGCGAAAAGTACACATGGAAATAAAAATAGACGAGCAATATCCCTCGTTCGACAGGAAACGATAAAAAAGTTGTGGGCGGGTTTGCGCGCGCACATTCATCCCCCTCGGCGTCTGAGAGGAAAATGTATTTGACAACCACCCCAATTTTCAACCCCTTCAAGTTCAAGTCCTCTGCGACCTTCGTTGATAAATGGCCACTGTATATCTATCCACAACAAAAGGATATAAGAATGCGGTTTCTTGAATGCTCTGGTGGTAATAAATGTCAAGGACGCTTTCGATGTCTGAGCCGATTTTGCGGATAAACCGAATTTAATCTTTTAACACAATATATCTTATTAATTATGAAAAAATATGTTAGAAATATCAATCTATTGATAGTGAAACAATCCGAAAATATATCGGATGTGTTAATTAATTAGCGTGATCATCTGAACATCTAAGCAACAAACTAACGAATATATAAACTCGGATATTCCGTGCTATTTTCGAACGAACGTAACGGAAACACGAACGAGACTAATTAAAACAACGAGCTTTTTGAAAATTTGGCGACCGGCTATTTTATCTCGCGCTTCTAATATACATTCGCATATCAAAAAAGCTAAGAGCGAAAATAGCTTACTTTTTCATACGAATATTATTCGGGATTAAGTCACTGCGAGAAGATTTTTAAGTCTGACAAGGAGATTTTTCATAAATTTTCTCACCGATTTCATTGAGAATTTGTAGAAATGTAGTGTAAGCATAGATATGAAATATTTGTGAAGAACTAAAACGTAACTCTCTATAGTTTTTTTAGTTATTGTAGGTCGAAGTTTGATATTATTCGATAGGTGCACTAAAAAAACAATGTGTTATATGAAGGGTCTTGTATTTTCAGAGAAACAAAAGCAAAAATTATAATATCTTATGTTTTGAGCAAACCATATAAAAAAAACTTCATTTAAAACATTATTATCTTACAATTAGTGCATCAAATAAATACAAATGTGCCAAACTTTCATCTTCGATAACTGAAAAACTATTGAGAGTTTGCATTTCCGTTCTTGATAACCATTTTATGTCTATACTTATACTACATTTCTACAAATTTTCATCTAAATCGGCGAAGCCTTTTACATAAAATCTCCTTGTGAACATAAAAATCCTCAGCGAGAGAAGACTTTGAGAAAGATCAGGTACACACACATACACGAGCTACTCTCGAGATGCCTTGAAATATTCATACAAAATTCGCTCTACACTGAAAACTGTAAAATTACATGCAAATAGATTTACTCATACATTACATATTTATATATAGGAAAACATATTAATTTATGAAGAGACGATCCTGGAAACGACTCGACCCTGACCTTGGCTCACATTCGTCGAGTTAAACATTATGAAGGTGGGCGTATCGATTGTCTGCGAGCTTCAGCTACCCTCAAACCCTCAAACCCTCACTCCATACATTTTCCATTCCCCATGGCTGTCGTTTTCCGTCGGAAAAGCGATTTTCATTTTCACTTTCGACCGAGGCGAACGCCCTTAGTTCAGGAACGTGTCGCTTTAGGAAGTGCATCTGGTGAATGCTATTTCCTAGGGATTTTACAGATGGAGATATAAGCTTGATTAATCGATTGTCTTTTGTCATAGTCTGCGGTTTATGTTGAAGTTAGTTCGGAGGGGTGTTAAGGTGATTGATTTCGTCAAAATATTGCTTGGGTTGTCTATTTTTGCTTGGAATAATATATCGATGCATCTTTTAGTAAAGTTATTAAAAAAATACAAAAATCAATGATATTGATACTTGTAAGCAACACTAGCTTCGAGCGTCACAAAAATATATTGAACGTAATATGACTTTTTAGTTCGTCAATCTATTTCTAGACGATATCGCTTATTTTTATTTAAATAATTATTATATTTTGCGTAAGCTTATACAATGTTCGCAAAAAAGAACGATTAGCCCAAATTGAAGCGTTTGTGTCTTTCTAGTAATTAGCGACTTCCTTTTTGGGGTGTGTTGACTAATACATGAAATACGTGACAAACAGATAATACCAAGAAAAATAAAATGCGGTCTGTTTGTTTAAAGCGTCTAGATTTAAATTAATCACTTAACATTATATAACTAATTCGTATCCTGTAAGTAATTTTAGTATATCGATCTCGGCGAATAAATAAATATTTGGAATACAAAAGAATTTATCCGTTTCCTAATCGTCTAACGCTAAATAGTTTTTTGTATCGATTTTGCCAGCTCATGCTGAAAACCCAGACATTTCACATAAACAGACATTTTCATAAGTGCATGGCGTACACAAAAACCATCTATTCATACGATCACAATTCAATTGTATAAAAAATATATAGGAAACTTCCATGACGCATCTCGTGAAATTATTTTTTGTTCAACGAAATGAATTATAAAAATAAATTTATAAATATTTAATACAAGCGATCAAAGTTTAAGGCAGCCAATATGCTTAGACATTACAAATGGAGTGCACCTTTGGGACCTATAGAATGCATGATTTTACATATCAAGAACAGCACTATAGAATTCTAGGTTCAATATGCATCTCAGTATCTTCATTATTTTAAAAAAAATAAAATTCACTTTATAAAACTAATTACAGCCTTAATTAAAATGCAACTCTGGGGGCAACAACGTCATAGTAACGTTTCACGTAAAACGCCATACTAGAGTCATACACGGAATATAACATGAAAAAAATGATATATTTATGTACCTACATATTGTTTTAAACGATATTAATGAACGCAATTTTAATAACTCAGTCCTTAATAGAGGTGTTATTTTTCATTTTAATTCACACTGTTATGAACTAACATATTCCGAATTTTGAAGTAATATCATTACAACACACTAATTAAGATTGAGACAGGTTGGGTTAGAGTAAGTTAGGCTTTTTCAGTGTTGAGTTATATTTAAAGTTAGGTTAGGTTAGTTTGAGGTGCAAAAAGCTTATCTTTTCTAGCTAGAAATTATTACCTTTCTCACTCTAAATGCGAGCACTAAAACAAGGAAGGCAATAATTAATTTTAATGCAAATGATGAACATTCTTCTAGCACTACATGTTTAACCAATTATAAATCGAATGTCCAAATCAACAAAAAAAATGCACACAATTTTAATATCCTGTGCACATGACAAGCGTTTTACGCGCATTTTGATAGGAAACTAACAATAAGTGGACGCTATGGGCGATAGGTAGCTGTCAAACTGCAAAAGGCAAGAACTATCAGTCGCCAATAGCCAAAGTTCCGAATCAAAACGTGTGTAAAACGCCTGTCTCGTGCACAGAGACTAATTCTAAGCCATTCAAACGAATCCAAAACCCACCCCTCGACATCTTCAATCCATCGAAAAGAACAACAACAACAAACCGCCCCGAAACACAAAAACAACCCCTCGCGCCGAAAAGCACCCACGCCTCCGCGGATGGCCACCACCTTCACCACCTTCATCACCACCACCACCGTCTCCAACCTTCAACCTTCGGCCACCCCGAAGCTAAAATCCGAGACGCAGGGGTTGGTTAGCACATTCGGGTGTAATGCACCTCATCGTCTGGCGGAAGGCGATGGGTTTGGGTGCAGCCGTGGACGTCTGGAGGTCGTCGGGCCGATCACCCTCGGGGGGCGACGACCCCGGCCCGGGCGCTCCGCCCCCGAACGACTCTATGGGAGAGTCGCACACACCTCCCCCCTGAGTCGTTTGTCGGGGGGGCTTTGTGTGTTTTGTGTGTTTTGCGTTGTGCAGCCGACGAAACTGCGTTGCACAATTCGCTTTCGTCGTGGGGATGTTATTGTTGGGAAGTTGGATGCTAGATTGTGGGAGATAATGAAATTATTTATTTAATATTGGGAATTAATTTATGTATAGTTTTTGAATTGTAAATGATAATCGTTTATGAATTTCGGATATAAGACGATTCGAATGTAATGCGTAGTTCATATAGTGCATGAACATTGCAGTTGCATAAGTAATATGCAGATGTTTGTCAATGTAGTCAAGATAATATGTGTAATGTTTGTGTTATCAACTATTAAATTGAATATGGATTATAAATTATAACGTTGGCTGCATTTACAAATTTTCATGAAATTGAAATCATATGAAAATTGATTTGAAATTGCACAATGTGATAATCTTCTTCAATTATATTTTTTGTCAGTATAATTATTCAAATTACCAATTCAAATAGATAGAGAAAAAGCATATACAGTCAATCAACTACGAACTCTCGAAATGGAACAGAGACAGACATATTACAATTGATACACCCGTCTCTATCAAACTAATATTTGATGATTCGTGGTTGGAGGACCTAATGAAAGAGTTTTATAATAGAAAAAAAAGCATCCAATACTAAAAATTTCCGTGAAAGGAAATCATATTTTCATTTGTCGTAAATCAAAGATTATTACTATTCGAAATAATTGTTTTTTTCTTAATTGGGACGCTATTTTTGTGCTAACTAGAAAAAAATCTTATCTAAACTGCTACTATTTGCTCTAATATGTTGCACAACTCATTTGATTATAGTTGAAGTACGTATGACACGTATACAGAATGTAAGTGGTTATCTTATCTTGTGCAATAAAAAGCATTACTATTTCGATCAAACAAATATTATCATATTTAAACATATCTGTAATTCAGGACTCGAATTGGTGCAATCTGAAAATTTATTTATATTGTAAACAAACACTTGATATATCGAACTATGTATTTTTCATTAGAATTGGGGGAAAAAAACTCGTAATGTTTTCACTGAATATAATGCAAACATTATTTTAAATAATATTGAAACAAAATCGAATTTACTTATTTCATATTATCGAAAGAAATATAAGTAAATTGAAATTGGGTAAGTGATATTGTGTAATGTAATCATTATTTGAGGATTTCCGCAGTCGTAGATTTTAACCGAATCGACAGAAAGGAAGTACTTTTCGAAAAATTCTCCCTTGAAAAAATATACAATATTTCGAATATAAATTACCTCTGGTATAAATACACGCCCTTCAAAGGCTTTTAGGGATTTTATTACATCACAATATGAAAAGGGAAAATATGAGATACTAAAAAGTTCAACGCCCTTGTCGAAAGCGTCTGGAAAAATCGGGGCTTATCACTACGAATTTCACCTTCAAACCAATTTTGTAACCGTGAATAGCTGGGAAAATACATTTGAATATTACACAAACTGCAAAGAAACGAGGCGAATTACGATTTCGAAATACATTTAAATATAGAATTCGACGACATTAATTAAATTTATCTTTTTAATTCACCGATTAAAGCTCAAATTATAATACGACTACTTCTATTAGTAGTATAGATTTCTTTTAATTAAAATAATTTAAAATGAATTTAGCGATTTTTCCGGATATTAGTGAATTGAAATTCTTTATAAGGAAGTTTAATTGGAAACATTATTGTCAATACAATATCATAACAAAATCAAAATCAAATATTCGGTTTCTGTTTTCTAACTCCAATTTGAATCAACATTTCATACATTGTCAAATCTTGCTGGTGCATGAACATTATTGATCAACACATTTAATTTAAACTAACTTAGAATATAACCTAACCAAACATGAAAAAAGAAAAAAAAAACAACCTAATCTAACTGAAAAAACCCATGGTTATGAAAGCTACCGATTGTGAATAGCAGAGATCTACGTCCGTCTCTGACTAGAACCATTGAAAAAATAAGACCTAACATAAAACCTAATCCAATCGGAAGAGCTTGCAGTTGAGAAAATCATTAAATAGCAAATATCCATGTCACACTCTGAAAAAAAGAACTCTAAACGTAACTCAACCTGACCTAATCGAAAGAACTTATGGTTATGAAAACCGCTGCATAGCAAAGGGTCAGATTCCCCTCAGAAAAAAATACCTAACTTAAAGCACAATCTAACTGATAGAGCGACACATCGATAGGACAGTACCAAAGTACCATCTAGCCTAATAACGAAGCAAAACCCAACCTAACCTAACTCACAGTGTTCAACCAATAAGACAGTCCAAATCTAACACCATCCAGCCTCAGGATGAAGCCAAAAGTGATCAAAAAGCACGTCAGCCGAGACGTGGCACGTTTCGGATCGGATCCGATGAGTCGGGTTCACGTAAGGTTACGTCTAGGTCTAGGTTGCAAGGCAGACAAGGTCGTCCCAGAATTCCGAGGACCACTTTGGCCGCTGACCTGCCCAGGGTGACCCTCCCAGGAAACCCTCCGGTGCCTGGGACCCACCTGAGGACAACACCTCTGAGGTAACACCCGCCCTGCATTAGCCTGATGGCTTTTTAACTTTCGACTTTAAGTTGTGACTCGTGAGTGAGGCTTTTGATAATATTTTTATTACCGAAAGAATGAGAAACTAAATTTGTTTATGTGATCTCGAATTCAATTTGTCTCGGTCTAGCAGATGATGTCTGGGAAACATGTCCAGGATTAGGTACAAATGTAGTGCTTTTAATATATGAAAAAGGGGTACATGAGACATTTTTCCCGAAATTGAGTAATGCACAGGAATCGCTTCTATGCACGTTTATTTATTTGGTGGCAAAAGGATATAAACGAATTCGGAACGTGTGCCGAGATATATCGTCAAATCACTCGACCTCCTCCTAATACATGTAGGTATATGGTCAAATTAGAACGCGCTTTTCTAGAAATCACCGCAAAGTCTTTTGTACCCCTTGGCTTTTTCAGTCGTCATATGTATTGCTTTATATGACATACCTAGATATCATTACTGTTGAGCGATAATAGATTCCCGAGTTATATACGAAATATGACAAGTTTGAATTTGCGGATATATTGTTGATTAAATATTAATTTAAATTGGGAACGACACACAGTTGCATTGCCGGTAAAATATATCAATGTGATTATAAATTTGAAACAATTAAGATTATGTTAACATAATAGAAAATATTATGTGTTTGTTTTACAATGTAATAATCTTGTTTGTAAACTTTCAGTGATTTTTTAGAAAAAATATTAAAATAATATGAATTCATTTTCAAAACTTGTGATTGATGAGTTCGTCGATAGACAAAGGAACAAAATCATTGAATTGAATTAATTCAGTCGGGTGGTTTTATCTCGTATCTGGGATAGTGTTTGTCTGTAGACGATTTCAGGGAAAGTGTTTTATCTACATCTTGCGTGTTTTATACATCTAAAGGCAGTTTCCATTCTTTACGCCATATTAAATCGACGTTTCTCTCTCAATTTCCTCGTGAGATACTTTAAAATATCAAGAATTCAAAATGAAAAAAAATGTCAAACTAATAAGAAACAACCTTAATTTATTTCTAATTTCATTCATTCGAACGAATTCAGAGAAAATATACTTTCGAGTAATTGATCGAACTAAAATTGATGAATAAAAATAGTACGTTTCCAATTCAAACACACGAGGTCTGTAAATGTTTTGATAGAGTTTTCGACAAATACTTATTTAACTTGATCAAAGATCGGACTACTAGAGATCTCCACGATACACACGTAGACTAATTAAATTCTTCTCAGTCTCCCATCTCGAGGGATGATAACCTTCTACGTTTGCGACAGACAAAACTGAAAAGCACACAACAATCCAGTGTTTCTTAAACGGTTTCGCATTCTAATTATTACATTAACTAGATTTTTATCAGTTGCATAAATGGAAAAACTCGTAAGATCGTTTTCTTCCTAACATCCCTTTTATAGTTTCGCCAGAATTAATCTATCAATTTATCTTTCGTAAGATCGAATGGAGCTCAAAAGAGCAAAATTTATATACTTGGTCATTTTATTAACATTTTTAGTCTTTAGTAATTGTAGAAAAAATTCTGTAACGTGATCTTAATAAGTTATTTTGGTTGAGTCAGAATTGAAAATTGTGCAAGGAAAACCGAAACAAAGTCACGTAGTATATATTTAATTTAGGCAATGTAAACATTTAAGGCGGAAACAAACCGTTCTGAGACGTCATAAAAGAAAGAAAGAGAAGCAACCTATTCAATTTTTTGAGTGCGAGTGAAAAAGTCACACATACTTGCATTCGCACACAAAGAATTGAATGATGGTTCATCTCTTTCTTTTGAAATCTTAAAACAGTGTGTTTCTGCTTTACCATTTTTACTGTAATATGTACATAGAATTTTGCTAGAATGTATCCGTCTATCAGTTGCAAACATTGAATACAATATCCCTTCTACATATTCGATCTATTAAAAACGAGGATATACAAAAATAAACCTTCAATTTTCCCATCGCCCAAACGAAACAATCGTCACACACCCACGAAAAAAGATTTTCACCTCGAGCCAACATGGAAACGATTTTCCCACAAAAGGAACACCACTATCATCTACAATCTACCTTTCAGCATAAGCATTTTGATTTTGATACCTTGGCAACTGGAGGTTTGCGGATCGCTGAAACGACTAAATCAAATGTAAACTAGACAGAGAAATACGGAGGCGGCGAACGGAACCTTCTCAGAAACAACATTACCCACGGGCGAATTTTGTTATAAGCCCGTCCTTGGGCCGGGCCTGGAAAAAGTATGATACAAGGCCGTTTTGGCTGAGTTAGGCTCGAGATATCCGAGGGTTTTAAGGCTGTGTGTTTTGGGTATCGACTCTCCTCCGGCGACGTCCTAGTTAATATATCGAAACGTTTGGTTGAGTATTTTTAATAAAAAAAAGGCTTCAATTATGGGTAGGTTTGTGTGATGTTGTTATTGTTTCGATGAAATGGTTCGGATTCGATTACTGCGATGATAATAAATATAAATATTTGGTTCGTTCTGTTGGAAAAATAATGTCGCGTTTTAATGTATTTAATGTAAATAGTGCCGTTTTGAAGGTTGTGTTTTAAAAGGTTCGGGCTTACGGTTTGGTTGAAGACGTAATGCTAATTTTCAATTAGTGTAAGAATAAGGAAAATTTTAATTTTTAATGAAAGTTTTCTTTAAAATGAGGTACATTTCGGAAAAATGTTTTTGAAGGTTGTGCGAAATTGACTTCGAAATGCTGAAAAACGTTATAAAAATAAAATATAACTGAAGATTATCAAACATGAACAAAAAAACTAAGGAACGAAAGCGGCATTAAAAGTAGTTTGGAAAACATGAAAAAATTTCTTACGAGAAAGTAAAAAGAAAAGGTAAATACTGTTAAATATCGATTAGTTACAGTTCTTCACATCTCGTTAGATATGATGCGAAAATTATAAGTACGTATTAGAAACCTGATATTTTTTTAGATAATTTATTCAGATTCAAATTAAACATTGCAAAAATCGTTAAATTTTCAAGAATTAAAAATTCACTAGACATCATAAACACGAATCTAAAATTCAAAAAAACAATAAAGAAACCCACAATATTCACCTCCGATTAACCGACAGACATAAACACCCAATTCAAACTGGAAAACCCAAAAACACAACCCGCAAACAAAACACCCAAACACAATTAATTAGCCGCAGAAATAAAAATAAAAATAAAAAAATAAAATAAAAACGAGGAGCATGGCCGCGGCTCGCTTCGTTTAGGCCGTCCGCGGGTAAGAGAGGAGGGGTGGAAAAGCGAGGGGGGGAAGGGGGTGGCGATCGAGGCGGCTATGGCCGTTATTCGTTGCGTGGAGGCAGGTCGCGTCGCGTGGGGCAGGTTATGGCCGACCTTGGGCGACATTGGGGCCAACACCCACCCCCTGACGCGCCCTGGCAACAGACGCACAGTGATGGGGCTGTTATTGATGTAGGGGGTGAAAAATTTTAATGGCCCCAATTCGATAAATAGGCTATTTTTTTAAATACTTAATATATTATTTTTTTTATCGTTTTATTCTATCATCGACTTAATCTAATACTGACAAATCTGTTGCAGTGTTCACATATGGCTTTTGCTATATCTGTTACTGCTCGAACGTTGTCATATAGCTCTGTCTCGCATATGTATAATAAAGTGAGAAAGCCAACAGGTATGACAATAGTCATAAGTAAACGTCGCATATCAATATGTAATCAAAAATCAAATTAGGTTATTTTTTTTTTCATCAGAGCAGAATTTATATTGAGTCGGAATGGGGATTGAACCAAATTAGGGCAATAAAGCACTTAAAACGGGAAAGAATCAAAATTATGGAATTTGTAAAACAAAATGAAAAAATCGGTATTTGACCATCGGTAGAACATTCAACCAAAATCTAAGTAACTTAAAATGTTTTTAAAACTTATCTAACTTAAAAAACCTAACCTAACCTAACTAAATTTTACATAACTTGAAAGAAACCTAAACTAAATGAATCCAATAAGAACCATTTTGATAGTCCAACCTCATCAACGCCTAATTTTCAAATTCTAAAAAAAAATATTACAATAATGTTTTTGCTTAAATAAATTAAATATGAATTGAAAAAATGTACATACATACCTTTATTATTTTTTGAAAACTTTAAACGTACTATTAATATATTTTTATCATACCTATTACAAGGAAAGGGCTTTTGCTAATTTTCATATAGGCGTCCTAAAATCTTTAACTACTTCACTGGCATCAGACGCCCAGCCTCTACACTTCAACGGGCGTTTATCGCACCACGCGTTTTGTCAGATCGTTCGTTTGTTTGTTTGTATGTTTGTTCGTCCGAGCGTTTGAACGTACGCGGGAAAGCGTTAAACGTTAGCCGTTTTGTCGTTTCGAGGTAACTCGAACTTATAGGAAAACTCGAGGTGGCACTTTTCCGTCTTCGGTTTTGTCGTCGGTTCACTTTTTTTAACGAGGAGCGTTTTGCCGTTCGGGAAAATCGCGCCAGGAATTTCAACGCGGTGGAAAATTTATATTGTGATGCGGTTCTGACACAGGGATGGCAATTCGATAATAAATGCTGTATTTACATCTTAGACAAGCGATATAAATACAAGGAGATTAGGAAAATGACATTATCAAATCATCATCTATAATAAATATTATTAAATTGAAAAATCCATCAAATATCCTAAAATATTTTTTTCATTTTATAATGAACATTTCAACGAATAGTTTTCTTTTACATAAAAATTCATACAATTTAAAACGAACAATAATAAACCCTTTACAAAAACCATATCAAGAAACGATCAAAACGAGCACAACTAAAAATCACGCGAAAACATTTCACACGCATTGCCTAAAACGACTTATAAAAAAAAC
Organism: Cheumatopsyche charites; assembly: GCA_024721215.1. Taxonomy (NCBI): domain Eukaryota; kingdom Metazoa; phylum Arthropoda; class Insecta; order Trichoptera; family Hydropsychidae; genus Cheumatopsyche; species Cheumatopsyche charites. Next base: position 11,849,225 of record CM045577.1, read on the forward strand.
CTTATCGCGACATTCAAAACGATTCCAACGTCAAAAAAACACAAAAAGTAAGTTCAAAAAGAACACATAAAAATTTAAATCAGATTAACAACGAATTACTACCCTCGAGTGCATAAGCGTTGCACAACGCGCATGCAAACACCGAACATTTTTCCAGACATAAACATAAAGCACTAGCGATCAACCCGTTAAATGTATCAACGCAGTTTTGGAGCGTTACGTTGAACATACACACAGAATAGTGTTATTATATAGTTATACAAGCAATCAACCCGTTGAATATATCAATTCAAATTAAACCCGTTGAATACATCAATGTAATTTTAATCCTTTGAATATATCGACGCACAATTTTGGAGAGTTACATGGACACACACACATAATAGCGCTATTATGAAGTTAGATAAGATAGATGGCGTCGCGACTTAACGCGACTTAACGCGACACGACGCGACACGAGGCAAAGACAGTGAGGAGACATACGTCGTGCATATAAGCGAAATGTACCTACAAGCGGCCAGACGATGGGGACATTGGCCTATGTCCCGGCTGAAGGGTAGGAGAACGCCTACCTTCAGGGAAAAGGGGAGCAACCTTGCGACCTTATCGAAGGTTCTATTGCTGCAACCCCGACGAAGGTTTTCCGAACGATTATCGGATCGGTGTTATTAGAATCGGAGGGGATGCAATACGAATAATTCTCGAAGGTAAGTGGTGATTCGTTGGGTAACTGTCGAATTAAAAGTTAATATTTTAGGTCAAAATTTAAGATCTGAAATTTTACGATTATTATGAACAATTTACATTTGTGTTTCCGTTGCCTTTCTCGTTCTAACAATTGTATTTAGCACTCTCTCATGCGGTATTTATAATAGATTATATCATAAAATATGACATATATTTAACGACTGAAAAGGCCATGAGGTATAAATGATTTCAAGAAAAGTTTTTAGTCATCAATTAGGATCGCCAGGCGTACCGTTTAAACAATTGTTCATGAGCTGTCACTTAATTATTTTCCGGAACCACCTATAGTCAATATTGATAAGAATAGTGTAAACACTTATCGATTCCTGCAACATTGATATAAAACAATCACGAAACTCACCGCTATAAATAAGTGTAATGCATATATAAATGGACAAATTTTAACGATCCATAGAAAGAACTAGATACGAACATTAGAAAGAGAAAGGCAATATCTGAATGCAATGTCATTAGATCACCGTTAGAATCGAAGCAGATGCAATGCGAATAACTCGACAGTTAGGTAACGGCGCGGAATGGAATCAAAAGTGAATTCGCTGGGTCAAGATTCAAGATCGGACGAGGAAAGTGCTCCACGCACTTGACCCGAATGTGCCACTTTCACTCTCGTATCGCCACTTGCATAACAGTAACATCAAACGCATTCTGGTCCAGATCTCACGATCGAGTAGCGTAACCGTTCCGTTGTGTACACAAACAACAGATACCATCGAGAATACTTTTAATATCATACTCATTCAATTTAAACATTTGAAAAATGCGGTTAATTATATATGAAAAAAATTATAAAAAAAAAGTTTGTTGGTAATTACTATTGCAAATATTTATTAATATCATGTAACAAGGTCGATCTTGTTAAATTTTGTTTGTGAAAATTGTATAATAAAATTTTATAAGCTATAAGTTGCATTCGTTTTATGCCGTTTGAAAGTTGAACCCGCAAACATCATGCAAATCAGTTCTATCTTGAAACGTTGAAGTTTGAAATAAAATATCGATACATGAAGTAGAATATTATTACCAAGACACACGAAACGTTAGTATAAATAGGATTTGGTTTAAAGTTAGGTTGAGTTAAGTTTTTTTTTTATGTTAGTTTAGATATTATTTCTTTTAAAAGGTTAGTTAAGGCTTCATTTATTTTCAAATATTAGGTTAGAATTCGTTTACATTGAGTCTGATTCCTTTTTAAATGTTAGGTTAAATCTTATATCTTTTTAAAAGATCAGATAAGATCTCATTTCTTTTCAAATGTTATGTTAGAAGTCGTTTACATTGAGTCTCGTTTCTTTTTAAATGTTTGGTAAGATCTAATTCTTTTTAACAGGTTAGATAAGATCTCATTTCTTTTCAAAGCTTAGGTTAGATCACACTTTTGGTCAGGTTGGGATAGATTAAATGTTATGTTGATGACTATTCCATATTTATGGAAAAAAAAATTGAAACGAAATTCCTGATATTCATAACCTTACTCTTCCCAGAAAGTTTTAAGGAAATCTTGTTAAAACAACTAAATTCTTTTCACATTTGAAGCAATTAGTAATTAACCATAAGCATACCTAACTAAAACTTAATCCACATATGACTATACAACTCATATCCACACACGACTATACAACTCCTATCCACACAAGACTATACAACAGACTAGCCCTAAAATCCAATCGAAAACTCTTATTTACATACATCGACCACCGAAAGAATCCTCAATCAAAACAAGAGAGTGACAGTACACGAGAATCCCATCAGAGCGTAGAGGTCGAAGCCGAAATCGGTCCCCGGGTCGAAGGGTGCCGCGAAGGATTCCCGCGAAGCCTCCGCAGACTGGGGGCGACCTTCGCGGGGCATCAGCCCTGCCTCCGCGGCCAGGGCTGGAAGGGCGCCGCGTAATAAGGGCCCCCGCGTCTGCTGGGTCGCCGAGGTCGCGTTCCTTCCCCAGTCGCAGGGTCGTCGCCCCCAGCGTCTGGGGCGAGCCTCAAAGTTAAACCGTGCTCGTGTGCTCGATGACACTCGCTAATGTGCCGGGAGGCTTCGGGTCGAGGCTCCGAGATGGCCTTTAAATTTCGGGATGGTCGTCGTCTTCTGGACGTGACGAAGGGTTGCTTTGGTCAGAGATGGTTGTGTTGGATTGAGTGCTTTTGGCGATTCAGAGAAAAATTGCGCTTTTTGCAAAAAAAGTCGGTATTTTGATCGTTGGTTAAGCTACTTATCTTGAGTTCAATTTATTTTTTCTTTGGAATTTAACTGTAGTAATTGCTAGCAAACAATTGAAAAAAATATCAATAATAAATATATTTTGTACGAAGATAGATATTATCGAATATAAATAATATTGAATTATGCAAAATTCATAATAAGTATTACAAGACCGTGCGATCTTTGCGCGTTGCGAAATCTGTAAAGTTTTTCAATAAGTTAAATAATGCTCGAAACGCTGACATATTTTCTTTATTTTTTTTTTTAAAAGAATCTTCGCCGACGCTTTCATATATCCGAAATAAAACTAGACTCGAAATTGAATTTGAACTACTAACATTGAACAAATAGAGAGCGCACAATCGCACAGACTCCATCATATCTCCCACACCCCATACCTCGTTCCCCACTTAAATCGCATTTGTCTGCATTGAAAAATACATCAAGAGTTGTGATCACACAATCTCATCATATCCATCTAACTTCAATATTCTAATCGTTTTGCTCATTCAAAGCCTTTTAAATTTGATTACATCTTCTTTCACTTACAGATCATACTTAGCTTCCGAATAACAACCAATTATGAATTTCAAAATACTATCATCTGTCAAAAACTATTTTGAAAAACCGGTAGTACCGGTATCAGAGTTCCTACAACCAACCTCAAAAACATCCATCCATCCAAATTTTGAACAATACAAACTCCCAACATTGTCCACACTATACACAACCTAACTTCCTAAAAGCCGACATGCACCAGCAACAAAACCAAAAAGCACCTTAACGAAACACCCCCCCAACACCCCTAACTTCCCCATTTACAACCCCTCGAACAATGCAACGTGGAAATCCGTCGAGTGTACTCCTACATGCATACATTTAGACACGGTCTAACGCTACATCACGGTAGTGAGGTTGGTGACCCAGTCAGTGTTTACCCTTGCGGCCGGCCTAGACGGTCGCACCGGAGCGTTCACCCCTGGCCCACCCCTGGTCCGCCCCTGGGCACCATTCACACGAAGAAACAGCTGCTAGACTCTGTGGGCCTCAACCCCCAGTTCGGCCCTGAACCACCTCACCACCTACTGATAGGTGGCGCCCATTGTTGGGCTTTGAGTGATGTGTTGTTTCGTTCGGGATTGAAATCGGATGGGGGTAATTAATTTTGGATATCGGAGCAGATTGGTGTTTAAATTGGAATTAGTTTGAATCGATTCTAAAATTTGTGAATTGATGAAAAATTTAATTAGATTTGTCATCATATATAATACATATGATGACTCGAGAAATTAAGAGATGCATGAGACAGATTTAAGACCCTAGAAAATCCCAAGAACTAAGGGATGTATGTATGTGACAGATTTGAAATCCTTATACCATATAAACTAGGATATTTAAATGAATTTATTGTAAGACGTGAAAATTAAGATATGAAAGTGACAAATTTAAATCAATGGAATTGAAATATAATTTATTTATAAATACAATTTCGGTAATTTATGTTACTTATACCTTTCGGCTACTAATGTTTTCATATAGAACAATATATTTCGTAATATAGTGTATAAATTTATATTTCGAACGAACTTTCTTTGTGGAACCTAAATATGACTCATGGGAAAAGTTATCGCATAAAACATCTCCGAACCTGTAGGCTATTTTACAGTCGATCAACTTCGATAAAGGTTATTAACTAAAACCCCAAACATAACGAATACGATATTACATATTTGAAAACACCAACAAACAAATTATTCCAAAATAGTTTCAAAACTCAAATAATAAATAAGAAGCCTTAAAATGAACGACGAGCATGAAATTTCCACATCACACCGAACGAATAATTTGAATAATTAAAAACCTCGAGACATCCAATATGAGAATAACACTCGAGCGAAATCTGTGAAGTGAACCAACTTCGGCCAAGTTTCCACCCACCACCCACCCACCCACCCAACCCCATAACCTGAACTTCACCATCACCATAGCGTAATAATACAACACGTCGTATTTGCAGGTCGGGCATCAGACGGTCGCCCTTCACGTTGGCTCATGAGGATATTGTGGCGCTGAACCCCAGACACGCAAACCATACTCCAACACCATCATCAGCCGGATATGGTCGACCCACCCCTTTATTGCCACCCTCTATGTGTTATTTTCTATTTTGTCCACCCACTCTGTGATATATTATCCAGTGGAATACGTCCACTTTCGGTTGACCCATCTGTTATATACGCGATATAGTATATTTTAGTTGTTCTCGCTTTGTGTCGACTAATCATGGTTGTGGCAAGTCGATAGTAGTATGAAACGTTTGTGCCTGCCGTATAGGGATTCTATGTCTATGTAATGCTGGATTCAAGTTCTGTTCGATTCTAGTGAGTCTTGTCGTTTTTCTTAAATCGATCGTTTTAATCAAATATTTGATAAAAAAAAGGGTAGATTTAAGATTTTTAAAACTGGAATCTAAAGATGAATCTCCTATGCTATCTGAATCAATTAATTTCAGTAACATTTATGAGTATTTTATCAGACCCGGGCCACATGACAGGCTTTAAGCGCATTTTTCGATAGAGTATTTTCAACACGTTATAGGTGAAAAATATAATAGTTCTTGCCTTCGACAGTTTGACAGCTATCGGTCGCCCATAGCGTGTTGAAAATTCCCTATCGAAACACGAACTTAACACCTGTCATGAGGTTCAGGCCTAATTCTCAGAAGTTTCTATCCTAATAGCCACTTCTTCACTTTAAAGTGAAAGATCAATCACGAAACTAAAAAAATGCGAAGCAATATCTTAATCAATACATGACTAACCCAATCCCTCTCATACTGTCTAATGTCGATCTTTTCACAAGTTAGTGACACTCGAGTTAATTAACTAGATTTTTTTATAGAATTTCCAAACATTCTAAGATAAATGAAAATTCTATAGGTATATAAAAAAACTCAGATCAAGCAAAAAGACCAACCCTAAACAATAATGCACGTTTACACATGATCCCAGCTGATCCACCCACTCTAGTACAACTCGACCAATTAGTTCATATGTACGTCATAATCGAAACTAGAAGAAAAGTACGTGTACTAAAAGCGTTCTCGTAATGAGACACAACACACGTAGAGCACAATGCTTTTCAGACAGACGAGGTTCGGGTTCATCAGCCAAAGCTTGGAGTGCGCCTAGTCAATGTCAAACGGTAGACGTACAACCTCAAAAAACTTCAGACGGATTCTACTTATATGTATTTTAGTAAAAGTGTGTTTGTGTGAGGCCATTTGTTACCGTGTGTCTGCTTCAGATTTCAGACTGATAGGGTAATAAGCGTAATAGTGGCATACATAAAAAAATTACGAGACAAATTGTTCTAATTCTGTTCAAGAATTGAAATAGAAACTTTTCAAATTTAATATATTTAAGCGTATGATACTATTCATTTTAAATTGAATTTATGACATATGAGTTACATTAAGAAAATTTAAACTCTCATGATGAATTCTATAATAGTGACATTAGTGGTGAAATTAATTGTGGACACTTTTCATATGATAAGTGTACACAATTAAATCATATGAAAATTAATGAAAATTTATATACACATCGAAATATTTTAACAAAACAATTTAATTCAACAAGATTATAAAAATAGGATATTTTCGAACGTAATTATTTTTCAAAGAAAAGCGGAAAATTACAAATTACATTGTGAGAAACCGAAAAAACCACAAATCTGAAAAAAACGACCTTGCGATTTTCACCCCAGATTTTTTCGACTCGATACAAATTTTTTGTTTACCTTTAAACGGTTGTCTTTAAAGGTGACCTCTTTTTTTTCGGAAAGGGAAATAAATTTGTCAAGAATATACGAGGAAAATATGTTTGCTGAAAAAGAAAATGGCACTTCTTCCGCACAATGGGATATTCTCGAGTAGAAATAGGGTTTATGTCTCTAAAATACTATAGGAAAGAACATATCTCGAATACACGGAAACAAACCGTATAAAAGCCCGCATAAATAAGCAAATTGAAGTTATAAGTAAAATTCGTCACATACCCTCGGGATAAGTGGAATAATGAAAATGGTGATGAAACTCTTACCTGAAACAAAAAAAATACATTGTCAATATAATGTGATATATTTTTAAAAATAATAATTTTCTTTTATTAAAAAAATAAGTTTTCATTAAATTTAATTTAAAATTCCAAAGGCGACACAATTTTGAATTTGAATATTCAAAATTGAAAACCGCCTTTGAACGCAAGAATGTCACTATATTGTGTTCGTAGGAGGACATGTTTCGCGAAAACAATAAAGACAAGATACTTAATGAGCGATCTATTTGAATTTTCCACAAAAACGTAATTTAATTGCACGATATTAATGCTAATGAGTATTCAAGATTCTACACATTTGAATAAATCTTCTATGTACAAGAATCATTTAAATTTTTTTTTCTTTACTACCGAAATTGAATTATGTACAGGAATCGCTTCTATGTACAATCATATACATATTTGGTGGCAAAAGGATTTAAACGAACGTGTACCGAGATATATCATCAAATCATTCGACCTCTTCCTAACACATGTAGGTACACGCTCAACTTTGAGTGCGCATTTCTCGAATTCACTTGTACCCCATGGTCAATTCAGTTGTCATATGGACATACAAACTGACATACATTGATTTTTTCAATCAAATAGATATTTTTTATATACAAAGCAACAAAATCTCACAAAGCAAACATCAAAACATCACTAGAATTTTCCGAGACTCCGCGCGGAAAATCTTCAATCTTCTCGACATCCAAGTCGAATCTTTCGACCTGAATGCAATCTTTGAGAACCTGCAGACCTTTGAGAGCCACAGACACGACCAATATCGTTATTGTTGTGTGTGTTCGTACCTGTTGATCGAGCATTATGTAAGAGCGGTGATGCACCGCGAGCCTTGACATCGATACGCAGATGGCCGCACGAGGAAAACTGCGGCTCGTTCGATACAAAATCGCCACTGTCTCACTTCTGTATACATTTGTGCGTTAATTGTGTATAGATTCGATTCGATTATAAGTTTTTTAATTGATTTATGCAATTTTAGATGAGAAATTTTGAAGATTTTTCGGGTTTTGTTGAGGTTTTTCCGAGAGCGGTTGGTGAAAATTCGGAATGATTAGTGAGTAGGAAGATGTAATTGTTAGTCGATTGTTGACGGGGTTTTTATGTGATTGTACTGAAATGTTTCGAAGATAATAAAAATAATACATTTTTGCGTAAATTGTATGAAAATTAGATTTGTTTATACGTTTTTCAATAGATTTTCGCAATTTCAGTTGAGGCATTTTGACGATTTTTTGGGTTTCGTTGATGTTTTTCGAGAGCGGTTGGTGAAATTTTTTAATCTTATGTGAGTAGGAAGATGTAATTGTTATGCGATTACTGTCGGGTTTCTTATGTAATTGTATTGAAATGTTTTGAAGAGAATATAAAGAGTACAATTTTGTAAAGGTCATATTGCAGTATGAATACTGAGAAAAATAATGCTTTCAATTTTTTTCAATAAATATAAGCAGTCGAATATTTTTACATTTATGAACTTTTTCTCACGATAAAAATGTATCAAATGTTTGTATTTTTTCTTAACAGTGATACTACCACCTTTCAAAAATAAAATAGAATTTTCCCGACATTCATAAAAATCCTTCGAAAGTCTAATTCTGAACGCAAGAAACCACACATAACAATTAATCTCTTTATTAAATCCATTGAAATACGATTGACTATATAATTAACTACAATCCAAATACAGAGCACCATAGAACAAATCAGATCAATTACATATTTACCACATTGAATAAGCTAAAAATACTATATTTTTGAATACACACCTAAAACTTTTCTATGTCAACAAAATCGAACGATTCACACTAGTTTAAAGATGTATTTTGAGATTTCGCATCCACGAACATTTGGTACAGGGCTGATTCCATCACCGTTCCGTTCATTTGTCGAACAGGAAACGTTCGTTCCGAGAATACACCCACTTGGCCCAATTTCTGATGTAACCAAAGCATCCCGACGTATAATTATAACGCAGCCCGTTTGATCCGATCCGTATTTATATCGTCCTAAATCGAACTCCGGGAATTCTTCAATAAATCATCGGCTGTTTCCCATTCCGAATTGTCTGAGAACGATCGGTTGAGAATCGTGGAATAATCTAATTTTTATTTTGCACTAGTTTATGTGATTAGGTATATTGCTCGAGACGATTGTGATAAAAGCAAAATGCAAAATGTTTGTCGAAATATGTGTGTAGATCGTGCATAATATTTGCTACGACTATGCTACAGAAAAGAAAAAATGAAATGTCAAAAACCTGTAGATTTCAAATTGTTAAATGCAAAATTTGAATCATAATGATACAGAAATCTTTTGAAATGTACAAAAGTGACTTTAAAATGACAATGACTTCAGTGGCATTAGATTTCTTAATATTGGATAGACTTCTTCAATGACTTTCGACAATTATTCTAGAAAGTTTAATTTTGAAAGGATAAGCTGTTAAAGAGTCTACAAAATACAAACGTGTATACGAAAAAACCTACAAGCAAAATATTCGTATAAATATAAAATATATGCTTATCTATTCGTATCGATAATGCACATAGTGAAAATCTTTAGATATCTATGTTATGTAGAAATGAAAATCTAGATTTCAATTTGCGTTTAATATTTCAGAAAAGCTTTCATGTTCGAAACTTTAGCAAGAGGCAATATAAATGTCAAGGTCTTACAATAAAATTTAATGAATAATTAATAAACATCATAACGAATCAACTCATTCCAAATAGTTTAACTATAGCGTCCATATTCTAGAATTCAATAAAAGGGTAACACATCGATACAAAATTTCATTGAAAAATGGCAATTTTCCAATTAAAAAGGTGAAAATTCTAGAAAACAGGGGTGGATAAATAATGAGGTAGTGTGGAGCAAACTCGAAGCACGTGCCTTCCCGTCCTGCCCTACCGCAAGTTCCCGGAAGTTGGGGTTGGCCCAAGGACACCAAAAGAGGGGTCGTTTTATCGATTCAGTCTACACTCGGCATACAGGCCTAACAAAAGTGAAACTCTCTATGCGGACATTCCGCAGAACAAAGGAAATTCGAGAGTTTTCCGACGAGTCTGGGAAAATGCCGCGTTTTCCAAGACCGTATTGAAATTTCACGTATCGAATTTGAATTAGGATAAGAACGTGAGAATCATCAGATGTTAATCTGACACTTAATTCAAATTGAACATTATCAAATATATTGACTAATCGATGAACATTTTATTTTTTGGAGATATATAACATATGAAGGGCGACAAATATGGAAACATTTAAATTTTAAGCGAGCATTTTCCACATATGAAAAATAATCGACGTCCTTGAGAAACATGTAGATTAAGGTCAAATATACTTAGTGATGTGTTAATTATAGAAAAAGGAAGAAATAATTCCTCAAATTGAAAAAAAAACGACGAAAACTGAATAATGATTTTTTCATCATATTTTCATATGTGTATCAGATATGGATCAGTGAAAAAATATCACACTTCAAAGTTAAAGCTGATATTGTTATAAAAAAAACTAAATCCACAATATTTTTAGACTAAATGTCGATCCTGTTGTTTTTCTTTTTGAACTCTAACAATAATATTATTAGTGACTGATTTTATATAAAATTAGCAGGTGGTTGAAAATGTAAGTAATAAATATCGCGGTGTTGTTTCGTATTTATCGCCCTTCATATACTCATTTTTTTTTAAATATATAATTTAATGAGTAATCAACTAATTAATTTTCCCAATGGCTTTCACACATATGACTAGTATGAAATATCAAAAATGAAATCGATGAGATGTTATCGAAAACGTAAAACGTGACTGTCCAGTCAGACATCCGACCCAGTTCGAAACCGATGACACTTTCGATTTTATTATTTGGCTCGTTGTTGCGATTTCCTCGAACGAGCCATAGACGATTTTTTGAATTTGAACGAAAATAAAAAAAAGGTTATGGCATTATTTTTGGGACACTTTAATTTCGGGATGGCGCGTGGAGAGAAATTCCCGCAGACGAGTCCCGACGATGGAAAGGGAAACTCTCTTGGTAACCTATACTTATTTTGGTCAAGGTTATGATTTCGAAAGCACGCTTCGAAATAAGCGCGATGGAAAATAGGAAGAACTGTGGAAATGTCTTCATACAAGTAGCGTTAAGTGAGAATGTTCACAGGTGAGGTGTTGCAGGTATTAAATTAAAATGGAAATTATTTATCCATTGAAAAATGAATCTAACTATACAATAGCGCTAATCTATGTGTGACAGGTTGAAACTGCGTTGATATATTCAACGAGCTGATCGATAGTTTATTATGAAAACAAAGCACTTTGTAATTTTATAACGGAAAAATTGCTCAAGAATATCAATAATCGTACCGATTTTCATAATACACGGAAAGCTGCAACCCTGCAGTTCCTTAAAATAATCGCCGTAGTTATATGACGACTGAAAAGGCCAAAGGGTACAAGCGATTTCAAGAAAAGTGCGCTCAAAGTTGAGCACGTACCTACATGTGTTAGGAAGAGGTCGAGTGATTTGATGATTTATCTCGCTACTTGTTCCAAGTTCGTTTAATATTCTTTTGCCACCAAATATATGAGCGTACAAAGAAGCGATTCCTGTGCATAACTCAATTTCGCTAAAAATATCACTTTTACCCATTGGCCTTTTAAATCGTCATATGATACTTGGAAAATAACACTGTTCGTTTGACGCCAAATAAGTTTTTAAGTAATAATAAAAAAAAAAAGTACAATAATATCTTTATAAACATAGTAATCGTTCATTGATTTCAATACATCCCATCAAAAACGAACTTTTGACTCAAAAATCAAACTTTTTTCCCTCAACACAAAAAACCTAACAATGCGTATGATGAAAAAAAAAACACATCTATCAACCAGCATTATAACAAAGCAATAGAATATGCGATTTATGTCACATATAGTCAATTGCACAGTGTATTCGCTATTAACATAAGTGTGTCGTCGACCGACCGAGACCCCGCAGCGGACCGAGATCGGCTCGCGGGCCCTGTTTCCGTCTCCCCTGGCATAAAGTCAAATTTTCTCATCTAAACTTACTCTTGAAAGACGCGGTATGAATATTTCGAATCGCAAGCGCAGTTCAAATCTGAACGGTGGATAATGCGCGGTTCCTGAGGCGGGAAAAAAATCAGGTTTTTTATCAGGTGAGGCCAAAAAAATATATCGGAATAAAATGTAATAGGAAAAAAATATAGAAAATCGTAGCAGTCGCATTTTGAAAATGTAGTGAGTGCGCAAAACGTGTGCGTCGGCCTCGCGCCACTTGCAGGCGATTGACTCTGGGAAATCCTCGACAACCATCTCTGGCGGAAAAACAAACCGGCTTAATAACTTATTAGATTTTTTTTCAATTAAATTTCATCGAATATTTAATATTCTTTGTCTATTTGTGAAATACAATTCGATATTTGATTCAATAATTCGTGGAAACTCGCATAAAAAACATTTTTTCCAAGACTTCATTTTCAAATGGAAAATCATCACGTAAATGAATTTCTATCGATTTAAATTATTTATATTTTAATGAATTATTTTTAATATAAAATTTAAATCTGTCGTACGTTACAGGGTTGAATCAATACCAACATGTTATCAGTATTACACAAGCGTACATGTCAACTAACACTTTCATAACAGTACTAATATGTAACCTTCAGTGCTAATATTGGCCACCTTATTCACGACGCATGAAAAGCGAATTTTCCACACGGTACATCTCACCGAACCTATCTGATCTTCCAAGAAAACCCAATTAGAAGCAACGCGAATCATAAAGACCATTCATCATCAAACGGTAGAAAAACGGTATAAATAGTTTGCACATGCCGTGTCGATTCAACATACTTAGGATGCGAGAGTTCAAGTCCTATATTGGCAAAATTTACATGCCGTTTTTCTCAATTGATATATTGATATGGAGACTTTTAAGTTTCTTTCAAATATTTGGATTCATTTGATTCGAAAAAAGTCTTAATTTAATGCATTACGAAACGACTCCGCAAATGATCATTACCTATACCTTTCATGTTTCGATTAAATTTGAACTATTTACTGACACCTATGTGCACTAACTTACTCTTCAGAGTCTTGCCTCAAGGATAATTCTCTTCACTATATGACGACTTGAAAAAGCCAAGGGGTAAAAGTGACATTTTTGCCAAAATTGAGTTATGTACAGGAATTACTTCTATGTACGCTCATATACTTGGTGGCAAAAGGATATAAGCGAATTTGAATCGTGTTGTGAGATATATCATCAAATCACTCGAACTCCTTCTAATACATGTAAGCACATGTTTAACTCTGAGCGCGCTTTTCTCGAAGTCACTAGTACCCCTTGGCCTTTTCATTCGTCATATAGTGAATGATATTAATTAACGATAATTGTGTAGAAATTATTAATAAAAAAAGAGACATCGAAGAATTTTCCGCGTCGAATTTTCCGGCGCCAACTCAAACTCTCGCCGATTTTCCACACTCAAAAATTGATTTGGCGAATCGTAGTGTTGCAAAGCGATGCATAATCGACCAGATGAACGCAAGAAGTAACGGGGCGTTCACAAAAAAAGACATAACCCAAAAACGAGTGAACAGCGCGGTTCATGGCCTACCACCTAGCGAAATACCACTCGTCCCCAGAGCTCTGTCGAAACAACGAGCCGTACCAAAAAATATGCACGAAGAAAAAATTTTGTAGGTATATGTATGTGTGTATACACTGTTAAAGCAAGAGTGCGGCAACCGTTTTCTATTCCGACATCTTTGAACCGAATCGTGGAAACTGTTTTTCGAGAGAGCGACGACGACCTTTTTTTGACATTGGCATCCTATGTTGAGGCGGTGATGGAAAAGTTTTAGTTTAGATGTGATTGTGAATCATTTTTGCATATGCAAATATAAAAGTGGTACTATTGTACTATCTGACTGCACAAGATGGGTCAGAATAGGTGAGGTTGTTTTTATTTATTCGATGTTACGTTTTAGGTTAGATCGAGTTTCGCACAGATGGTACACAATATTAAAAATTATATCAAACAGGAAAATATGAAAGATATTTCAGATCTATGATATCGAAGATTCAATTAAATAATCATAATTTCAGCTGTCATGGTGTGTAATTTCTATGGGACAGCATTTCAATGGTCGATTAAGCTACCTATAATCTTACAATCGTATCTAAAATGCATTCATTATCATTCATATTCAAATTTATTATAAATACATATTTGCATCACCCAAATAGCATATCATTTCACGTGATATCATACTACTTTAAAAAAATCGAAACGTAAAACCAATCTAACACAATCATAGATATAACACATCATCTGTCTAACAAAAAAATCCTACCTTTCATTAGAGCTCACAGAGAGGCATTAATTCCTAGCTAAAATCTAACCTAAACCATCTTCCCAAACACTTCATCTAAGAACACGACCCAAATCCAATAAAAAACAAACAAATTTTCACACCTCTCGATCGAATTTTCCTCAATCCAACTGCATTTTCCTGCACAAATTCAATCAGTCAATAGAATTTCCTTCAATCCAACCACATTTTCCCGCCCAGAGCTAATTATTCGGTCAAATTTTTCTCAATCCAATCACATTCTCCAGCCAAGAACCGATCTTTCAATCAAATTTCCCTCAACTCAACCGAATTTTCCCGCCCAAAATCAACCTCCCAATCAAATCTCCCTCAATTTATCACTCCACACACAATCAAAACCAAGTTGGCAACCCCTGCCAGCAGAGCAGTGTGTGCGAGGTGTGTCGCAACGGCAGATAAGCGGTCGACATCCGCGTTGCGCAACACCTGCTTGTGCAAGCCACCGCGAAATTTTTCAAAATGGAACACGCGGCGCTCTCGTCTGCCAAAAAACCAACAACCAAAGCCACGACCAACACCGAAACCATCGTCGTATACACACACAAACACGAATGTTGCATTGAGGACAAGTGCAATTTCCCATATAACGATGATGGCCGTCGGCGAATTCAGGTCTCGCGCGTTTCGCAACCGACACGGTTTCCGTATATGGACCACCGCAGAACAAAACTCCGCTTTAAGGATGAAATCTCTTCTGTTCGAGAGAATTTAAGATGGTGGTTGAGAAAAAATGAGATAAACGAGCGACTGTTCGTTGCTGTTTGTTGCTTCACCACCAGTCGCCAAAATGCGAACGCGTTAATTTGGCTTTTCGGTCGTATTATATGTGCGTGAGGCTTTTTTGTACTCTGTACTTACATACGTTGCGATGTGTTTGATTTCGGTTATGTCAGATGAATTATGATTCAATATTGAGATATCGATCAAAATATATGATCAAATAAAAAAAAACTGTCCTTTTGTATGATGAAAAATTTTGAATTTTGTTCAAATAGATTCAATATTTCGTAAGATTTATGTAAATTATGAAGCATCACGATTTTTTTTCGGAAAATGCGAGTTTTTCTTATTTACCCTTTGATACAATTAGAGTCAATATACAGATCAAAAGTTGTATAAAAAAATAATTTTTCATCAAATTAAGCTAGTATTGAGTTTCAAATGAGGTTGTATAAACTTTACGACTGTCAAAATATTGCTGAAAAAATATATTCGAATTCGATTAACTTCGGATCGTTTGTCGTTGTTTATTGTGCAAATGTTAAAATATCAATTTAAGATATGAACTTTTTGTTATGTATATCGAAAAAAACTAATCTAATGTTGACTTGTATGTAAAAATTAGAACAGACACGTATCCGTGCACATCGTGATTTACGATTTCGTACGAATGACGAATCTCACGAATCATCTTACGAAGTTACACATTTGAACTGGCATAATATATTTCTTAACGATTACCATGTACGAATTACACTGTAAGATCAATTATTTCTCTACACACACATACTATTCATCGCATGATAATTTATACATTAAATTACTATGAATTTTATAATATAGACACATGTCCTGATTACATTAGCGTTCTAAAACGTTATTCGCATACGAATGAAGGTGTTGAATATTGATGTTGAAAAAATACAATAAATTTTAGAAGACTGTCATAAGATAATAAAAGAAATAATTGATTATTCGATTATATTTTCATCGATTTGATGACGGAATTTTATTATTATAAGCGGAAGATAATTAGCATGAAAATTATATATTTATATTACTTTACAGTTCTGTAGATGAAAAAATGAAAAAATATCTAGTGAGTGAAATCATAAAGTGAATCCTTTGAATATTTCATACAAATCTGAAGCAATCACCTAATCAAGCTACTATACTTCAAATTTGAACTCAATTCCAAGTAGATTCAATGAGAATCGCTTTAGATTCTTATCAGATCTATTTGGACCATAGTGCAAATCTGAAGCAAGGCAACTAGAAAAAACAATCACTTTAGCTCCCAGCTGAAAACTGAGAACCACAAGAACTTCAAAACACCCATCTACTCATCAATTTCGATCACCACCACCAACACCCACCAAATTCTAGACCTCAGACTAAGAATCTACTAGCAGAAGACAGTGATAAGTGGAACTGAAAATCTACCTCCAAAGCAACCATCCACACATTAAGATCAAACGCTACCTTTATCCACTGAAATCTAGACTTCAGACTAAGAATCTGCCAGAATAGAAGACCAGTGATAAGTGGAACTGAAAATCATACGAACATCCAACTCAAAAACTCCAAAGCATCCATCCACACATCAACATCGAACGCCACCACCACCCACCAAACTCTAGACCCCAGACTGAGAATCTGCCAAAGCAGAGGGACCTCACGATAAATGGACGATGCAAAACCACAAAAATCGAAGCAATCTCGAGATCAGATAAAAAAAAAGATCGAATCGGTGTTATCCAACGTAGGAGCGCCAGTTTGAAAGTGAACGCTCGCCAGAGTTGTTTACAATGAGCGGGCCTTGACCGAGTATTTCGCACTGGAAAAGCATATGTCATGCGGCGTGTGTATGCGAACATGTGAGCCAGGGGTTGCCGACCTGATCCCAACTCGCCTTCGAAGATATGGAGCCAACTCTTGTGAGGATGGAGGCTGAAGGAACGCGTTGGGCAACCTGGACCGTTGCCGCGCTCCACTTACTACAATATTCGCGAGTTGGCAACGAGAGCGGTAGTGTTCTTGGGTGTTAGACTCGGTGGCTTCAATGAGTCGTCTCAGGTGGAATGAATCGGATGTTGAATTGGTAGACGCTTAATAAGAGCTGCAGAAGTGAAATCGATTGAGTTAACTAATAGAGTTTGGCTCAGTGTCGATGTGATGCTAATTGTAAGTTTGTGTTCTATCGAGAGTCCGCTTTTCATAATGCTAATGTGCTATTTACGATTTGAGTTCCTTTCCCTCTGATTCTCGCACCAGATTGCTATTCTTCACTGAAGTGACTATTAAGAGTGTAGTTATTCTATCATCGATTTTAATCCCTGACTAGTTTGTCCCATTTATGAACTCCCGAAGTATCTAAGAACAAACTTGGAAGAGTTCTTCTAGCTATATCTTTACATAGATGATCAATCGAAGTGTAGTTCCTATATCATCAACTCCATATCTGACCATTTCGAAATGAATCACCAGCTCAGAAGAAATATTCCAGCCTCTGACAACAATCCTCCTCCTTCTCCGCCTCCTTAAGTATTCAAAAAGTAAGAACGAACTCGAAAGAATCACTCTCACTATATCTTTACATAATTGGTCAATCATCAACTCCAACATCTGACCATTTCGATAATCCGAATCACCTAAGAACTACTCCAGCCTCAGGCAACGATTCCACCCTCCACCACCTTCAATCTTCGCCCGATTTGAGCCAACCAAAAACGAATGGAGCATCTGAGACTGTGAAAAGGTTGCCGATTCGTGCATCGCAGAAGAGTCGACTCGGTGAGAGGCAAAAATCACCTCTCACCGGCAAACCGAGAAGAAGCGGGCAGTTCCGAGAAGCTGCGTAACGCCGAACGAACCACGGCCATTCGAGTTGCGCAACTTCGGCAAGCGGCACTAGCCGAACCAAGGTCCTACCTGCCTTACGAAAACCAATCCTCATTTTGGACTTTTCGCACGAGGAAAACTCTCGTCTGGCCGACGATATGCCGTGTTGCATCAGACTATGCATAATGGACTCGTGTGCTTCATGTTGTGTCTCATTATTTGCATGGAACTGAACCATGCGTATTTTCGAACTGCTTTGCTTCAGATTAAGAACATTCATTCATTACATTACGTACATAACTTTAATACATCAGGATAAGGAAATCCATCATTTTACTCCATAGCATTATTGATTAAAATTACATCTCACTCTGCATAATGGACTCGTGTGCTTCATGTTGTGTCTCATTATTTGCAGGGAATTGAACCATGCGTATTTTCGAGCTGTTTTGCTTCGGATTACGAACGTTCATTCATTACATTACGTACATAGCTTCAATATATCAGGATAAGGAAATCCTTTATCTTACTCTATAGTATTATTGATTAAAATTACATCTCACTCTATATCAGCTTATTAGGCCAATCTAGTTGGGTAATATCCACACATCATGCGGAAAAACTTCATGCAAACGGAAACGCTTTTCTTTCCTAGTTAGATTCTAGTTCGAAATAATAGTCTTTATAGCTTTAGATAAATGCTATAGAACAAGAAAGGCAATATTTTTTTATCAGACAGATTGTGGTCATTCCTCATTACATTTCTACTGGACAGGGATGAATTATACGGAAGAACACTATTCATTTCTATATAGATTCTAACTAGAAACCATTACCTTTCTTACTCTAGACTCAAATACTTGAGCGAAAAATGTAATATTTTCTAATTGGATAAAAGAAAAGGATATCCTGGATGAATCCATTCCACGAATCAACTTCAAAAATCATACACAATTCTCATTAAACCTATTTGCGATATAGCTCGAAGAACTAACCGACATTTACTCCACTGCTTATTTGCATTTGTTATAATTCAAGTCGAAATAGACTAATGGCTTCGAACAGATGATAATTAAGTTTTTCATCCATATGAAAAAAATCATAAATAAATCAACCCATTTACACCTGATTCCGTTAGGCTCGCACAAAAACTAGTTCACACAAAAACTAGTCTGGGCATCTATTCGCGATTTATGGGGTGTTTTGACGTCCCAAATGAACCGCCCCTTAACAGAATGCCATAAAATTGATCCCCAGTGACATTTGAACCTTAGTGTGAAAAAAAACTCAAACTATTATTCCATAGGGTAAAAGTGATTTTTTCCATACGATATCATTCTTACACGTTTCTGTGATGTCGAGGTTATTTTTTTCTCCGAAAGTTTTACCGGTTGATTTTTTTACGAAAAAGTTAAAACTCCGACCTCAGTTTAATTATTGCCGACAAGTGTTTTTAACGACCCGACAAGAATGTTCAAAAATGAACAGAAAATGCACTTTGGCGCATTTTTTCCTAGGTATCGTGTTTAAAATCTATCTCGTTACAGGAAGGGGTTTCAAGTTCAGCCAACGGGATATCCTTTGACGAAATTTCCCCGAAAAAAATGCACAATCATTAAAATTATCTCAACGAATTGAACATTTCATTTTTTAAGCAGATTAAAATATTTTTATACTCATAAAGACCCACGCGTTAGTTTCAATCAACTGTCATTTAAGTGCAGCAACATTTTTTCAAATCAGTTTTTATCTAGCTTCTGAAAACAAGAACAAGGGTAGAACTTTTGTATCATGTTTCAGATTCAAAACAAATGTTTCCAACACTTGACACTCGCATACTAAAATTGGACTAAGCAAATCGAAATAATAAAGATCGATCGTTCCAAATATATAATATAAGCCACTCAGAGATAAACGTAAATAACTCATTTTTTTTTAAAGAAAAAAGAGATTTATATATCAAAGCATATGATTAAGTCATAAGTTCATATCGGATAACTAAATAACTAACTAATAAGAAATATGAATAAAGGAAATATCAAATATCGCATGAAACATGAGTTTTTATCAACTTTTCACTTAATTGAGTTACTCACGTTTAGCTTCGATCGGCTCATTCACACGTATGTGGAAATCGAGGGAATGAAGATCGATCGTCACACACTTACAAAAATGAACCTATTTTTTTTCATCGAAAGACCTTTTGATAGAGAAAAAAGAGCAAACATCACATTGATCGATTCAAAACGAGTGGATAATTGACGATGATGCATTTGGGGACGTTGCATTTCGCATAGCAGACAGTCTGGCCCACCAATTTCCTCTCGGCGACTCGCCTTATTAATTTTTATTAATTCAAATTACCCCCATGTGTCGGGGGTCAGTGGCTTCGAGGAAGAGAAAAACGTTTAACCATTTTAACATTTGATGTATATTTTCGATTTTGAATCGAGATGACTGAAGATGACCCGGGGAGCAAAGGTGAAGGGTGCTTTTGTATCTGCGCGATGTTTATCTTTCGAATGTTTTCGTATGTGAGATATTTCGATCGTGATTGCGTTGTTTGTCGAATATGTAAATGACCTCGTTAATCGTTATGGTTCTAGAAGCGTATGTGATTTTTTTTTTTGTAATTCGTAAGGTGTTTCGATGGATTCGTATTAGTGCCTAATTTAACTGTGAATTTGAAATCGATCGTAGAAAAACTCTTAGATAACGCAATGAGATATCGACGACCTTCCGTGGCATTAAAAAAAAAATCGCTTCGGTACTAAACAGACAATAATTGAAACGAAATATCGAACGCCAATGTTACGTGTCCATCTGATCGCGAAATGATTATTTGTTTTTGTACGCAACGCGAAATCCAGAGGTACACCACCTTTTAATGCACAAATCATTTGCACAGTCCAAATTCAATCCAAACCTGAGATTATTTTTTCGATTAGGGGTGGTTCACCCTTATACAATACAATCATTAGCGATTATAAAAATGCACATAAGAAAATTTTCGATTGATGGAAGAATTCGATGCAAATTACTCAATTAAATATACATATCGGATAATGTGTTTCGACACAAACAAAATTCGAGTGAATAGAGCGTCAATTGCACAACAAGTGCGTTCGTTAGCGTTCGATAACGCGATATTCGTAGGTAATAAACGAGCGATATTCGGAAATACCATTCGTGTATATGCCGCGGAGATAACGCGAATTGGTAACAGTTTGAATATGTTAATTGCCCACGCGTTTTGCCGGATCTTTCCACCTACAAAAAGGACACAGCCAGTGTTAACAACCGCCCTTGAAAATTATCTATTGTACAGTTGAATAACACGGTTATCGTTAGCCGCTGACATATTGTGTTATATGACCATTGGAAGTGCATGCGCCTTATCGTCTAGGACACTCGGTAAACGCATATTTTTAACATTTGCAACGTTTCCGTTGTTTTTTTTATTATTTTATCGCTAATGTGTCAAGTATTTATAGTAAACGCAGAATTTAATAATTTGCTCATGGCGGTGCATAAAATAAGTCAATCGGTGGTAAGCGATAACCATTGGTTCTATCTATCAAATTCTATCATTTAGCAGGGGTATTTTATTATTTAACGTTTTTTCTACAAGCTGATATCAACAATTAATTGATCTTAAACGGCGACTGAATTGTATAAAGGGTACAAGTGACCTTTTCTATCGAAATGTATCGAGCTGATATACGAAAGAGAATTTTCAGACAGAACTAAAAAGACTGAAGAATTTTTATCTGCCGATAATTTGATTGAGCTCTTTAATCAGTATGGAAATGTATGAAAGTACGCACATTACAATTCCATACTGAAAAAGTGTCCGATTTAACTATCGGCCGATAGAAAAAATCAGCATTTTTCGAGAGCACTTAAAGCAACCCATCGAAAAAAACTTATAATCAATAACAAAATGCATTTTTATTCACTAACGCATTCAAAGAGTAAGGACCGACTAAAAAAATATCAAAAGATCAACAGTGACATACAAAATTTTCAATTTGCACAAACACTCGACACATCAAAAATAACATATTTTTTCAAATAAAAACTCAAACACATCATCTCGAGCGTGCAATCGAAATCTCTCGACATAAATTTCCAACAGTTAAAACGAATCATCGTCAGTATAATGTTGCAACGGTTGAAGATCGCTGTGCGTCTAGTATTATACTGGCACGTTGCACCTAGCTCTATCTCTATTTGTTATTCGCAACAAGTTTATAGTAAACCAGGTCAGGGTTGTCTGCCCAAGCGGCTCTCGGGGAAACCGCTCTTTGCCGCCGCTGCTGCTACCTATCGCGCTTTAAATAAATATTCTAATTGTTTAATATCGTGTAATGAGGCGTAACTTTGCGCTTTTCAAGTCTCCCGAACCGATTGAAATGCGGACGTAGGTGTTTTGAGTATGGTTGAAATTGTTCAAGATTGGTTTCAATTATAATAATCTGTAATTTAGATGTCATTTATGTGTGATGTTAATTAAGATAGAAATTAAAACTGAAAGTGTTTTATATTTTTTGATTTTTCATTGAATATCGATTCCGATAAACTTTTATAAAAATTCTCTGAGAACTGTCAAACGATAGAAATTCTGTTGATTAAAAAATATTATGTTTAATGATACAGAAACCTTTCCGAATATTCATACAATAACTCTGAAAAAATAATCACCAAGAATCAGACATTAAAGAATCTATAAGAGCTAATCTTTTCATATTTAATTTGAGAATAAATGAACTGTTAAAACTGAGACATTACAGTTAGTTCAACAATACGTTTATCCACTTCTTCCCACCTGATTTTGACAGCTCTGGCATAGTTTAAATTCGTTTTATTATCAAACAAGAATTTAAAAGACCTTTAATAACACACATTCGATTTCATTTATATAAATTTAAAAAATCTCTACAATTCAATCACATCTCACACTCGACACGAACAATTCTAAAGAAACGCACAAACAACAACAATTTCTCCAGAGCAGGGAAACCGCTTTTTACTATGAAAAAGCTCACTTTCAGTTTCTTGCACGTGAACATGCGACATGCGAACGATTAACCCACAATGATACACCGCATCAGCAGTTGGTCGAACGTGTCAACTGAAAATTTTTTGACAAAAAAAAATTTGACACACCCTCGGATGACAACGAGGAGGGCTGTTATCGATGGAGAGACGAGTCCCTCTAGAATTCTCAAAGGCGGTACATTTTGAAAGGGAACCACTCGAAAACATCCTGTCGGCGAAGTCCAGACCACATGGAACGTGGAATTCCTCAGGAGGTCCTTTTTTGAGCACCAAAATACATACACAGGACAGAAGGGGGTCACGAGGAAGGCGAGCCCTTTCGGTTCTGGTTCGAGTGCCACTTGTATGAAGCGATAATAATTTTGAGTTGAAACACATGTTTTTGGAAAAAGTAGGGGTTATTGAAAAAATGTATGTATGTGAATGTTTGTAGTGCGAAGAGCGAGTTTTCTACTCGAGTGTTGATTGTTATGGTTTCTAATATGTTAATTGGGTCTTAGGGAAACTTTCCTTATCGAAGATTGTGAGAAAATTTTATGATCGGTAAGTATATGGAGCTCGTGTGAAAGGTATGGCTTTTTGATGTGTCGATGCAATGAGATTGAAATTTTCTCATTGCAAAGTATAGTATGAAATATCTTCTTAACAAGTCAATTTTTCATTCATATTTAATACTACTGAAAAAATATAGATAAATACGAAACAAAATTAGAAGAATTTCGATCAAATATTTCAGAAAGATCACTAGTAAGAAAATTTTTCTTATCGAAAATTTCTTAATCAAAACATTAGCGAAAATTACAATATTTAAACAATGAATGTACAAGTCTCAAACATTTTTTTACGACCGAAATTATTCAACTGTGATATGAAAAAAACGATTGTGCAAAATCTAAAAAAAAAATCACGATCCAATGACGTTAAACGAGCGAATATAATAAGCGAGCGAACGCACGTAACCCTATTGCAATGCACTTTTTAGACGGCTCTAAAATAAGCGTTTCATCAGCGCATGCACATCACACGAGAAGCTTAAAAAGGCAACACATGTGGACAACACGAACAATTCCACTTTATATTAGAACCGTATAATTTTCTAGAATACGACATACTATCAAAAATCACGCAAATGCTCAACCCAAGTCGATTTATCGTAAGAAAAATCGCACGATATATCGACTCGATTTGATTTGGCAAAATATGAGTTGAATTATGCAAAAATAGACGAAACGTCAAAGTCGACGACCCGTCGATAAAAAGCGAATTCGATTAGCGAAATTGTGATAACGTTTTCATCGTCCGATGCAATTTGCGAATGCGGTGCAAAAAATATTTTTCTAACGGCGATAAAATTTTACGACATTATCTCGGGGTCAGTTCTGTATGTGTTCGTTTAATGATCTCACTTTCGAACGTACGTATAATCGATTTATTGAATTACATATTTATATTCGATGCAAAATACACACTCGTACAACATGTTTCATATGCATAACTTCGAATGATCAAATTTTTCGAATAATTTAATGGATATTTAAATCTATCAAGGTAGTTGTTCCTCGAGGCGAATTGTTGGAGTTGTTTTCTTGGATATTTTTGTTCGACGTGGCATACTTTGAAATAGGTCGACACGGATGCACGTGGGGTGCACTTGGACTTGCGATTGAAAACGCATACCGACTTATTTATAAACGACGACCGAAAAGACCGAGGGGTACAAGTGACTTTGCGTTGATTTCGAGAAAAGCGAGCTCAAAGTTGAGTGTATGAATTTGGAGGAGGTCGAGTGATTTGATGATGTATTTCGGTACACGTTCCGAGTTCATTTATATCCTTTTGCCATTTGATTCCTGTACATAACTCGATTTGACTTGTACCCCTTGGTCTTTTCAGTCGTCAAATGTGGTTGGGCTATGTCTTCATCTTTTCATGATGGTTTCAGCCATCGAGTCTGACTATTGTACGTTTTATTTTAGTGCATTTAAAAAAACGAGTTGTGTAACTCGCTAATGATTCATATTGAAGTCGTTTTGAATTTGTTTCTAGTTGATCGAAAGATAACGCTGATAGAGATAGAGAAAATAATAATAAATAACTAATAGGTTAGTTCAGCATATGAATAAAAATTGGGTTTCAATGTGATAAAAAATGCAGATGATTAATAAATCTGATATTTCATGTCTTGATTTATACAGTGAATAATATTTCATTGTGAATTAAATTAAAAAAAATGTTGAGAAACACAATAATTTTATCGATCTTCTGAAAGAAAAAAATCGCGGTGAAAACGAGATTGCAGAAAAAATATTAATTGCACCTGCCACAATGCTAATTACCGTTTTTACACAAGATAGCACCGTTACGCTATTAATAAATTTACAAGATAATTTGTCTCGCGTTTCTGTTTGGTATTCGCGCTTCATAAAAATACACTTCTGAAGAATATTTTTAATTGTTTATTTATAAACGGGAATCGGAACGCATTAACGTATTATGAAACTCGTGAAATTTCTCGCATATACGAAAAAACATATCACGTCGGACAAAAATGTGTGATTTTGAATTCCGCACTGGATTCTGACGAGATTCTTGTGAGAATCTGACAAATGTTTAAAATGACTCACTAAAAGTACTGTCAAAAATTCATTTATTTACACGTTTTAATCAAATCACATTATTATTTCATCATAGAAAACAAAGAAATCGCATTTTTCGAAAATTATCAATATTACAGCTGAAAATTAAACCTGTTGTCAAACCAAATTTTAGTGTCATTGAATGACATGATAGGAAATGTTATTGATGATGCGATTATTTATTCATTGTCATATTTTTAGTACGGATCTTATATTAAAATCAATATAAGTCTAATTTTAGATATGAGTTTTATATTCAAACTATGTAGGTTTAATTTTCACGACATTTCTAATATAAAAATCATGAGACATCTTTTTAGAAACAATTTATATTTTCAAAAAATAGTTGATTTTCAAGTATCAAAGTAAGACCCTATTTTCTGGAAAGCACTATAATGCTCAAGTTAAAAAAGAAAATTACAACGTCATAATAATTACAATACAATCATAAAAATTAATTCCAAACAAATTCTCAATCACACACGAATCAAAACGAAATCGATCACCCAATGCCCCAATCACCTAAATCTAATTTCAACCAGAGCAGAGATGCAGTACAAGAAGGAACACACATCATTTATCTAACTATAAATTTTTACCATCAATTTCGAACAAAAAAGCAACAAATTCTGTCTAAATAAGAAAAAAAATCCCATTAACATCACATATTCACAAATCTATTCCCAAGATCCAATACCCCAATCACCTAAATCCAATATCAACCAGAAACGCAGCACAAGAGAAACACTCATCGTTTATTTTACGATTAATTTCGAGCAAAAAGACAACAAATTCTATCTAAATAAGAAAAACATCCACCTTTACATCCACTTCCAAAGATCCAACCACCCAATTAAACTCCTATCTTTCAAAATCGAACCGAATTGGCACACCGCGCAACTCAAACATCCAACATCCAACATCCAAATCAAACGACGATCGTCTCCATCGTCATCAAGACGACCACCACCACTAAGACCATCATCATCATCAGCATCATCATCATCGTCGTCGTCGAAGATGGTGTCCGGCGGCGGAAGCGGTCGTCCTTCGGCGGTCGGAAATAGCAGCGGTTCAAAGACCCACCGACCTCTGCACAAACGCGACGAGCCAACCGATGCTTATATTATGCTACGACGTTGTATTAGTTGTGTTGTTGTAGTGTTGTTGTTGTATTAGTTGCGTTGTTGTATTAGTTGGGTGCTTCTGTGTTTGATGTGTGCGAGATTCGCGGTGTTTGATGAGAGTTTGGTGTGCGTTTGTTGTGTGTATGCGTCGAGTGCATTCTCGGATTGTGTGGCGTTTTGAGGATGGGGCGAAAGTTGTGTTTGATTTAAAAAAATGTGATTTTTGTTTGTAAAATTTAAGTGTTTTTTAGTGGATTAGTTTTGCTATTTGAGGAGTGATGAGTGATAAAGATATGAGGCAAGAAAATCGATATATCCTCATTTAATCGAAAATGTATCCAATTCATTGAAAAGACTTAAGGCTGATAATTTCATTGCTTCAGTTAACTAATCATAGTCACATAAAAAATAGGCTTTTAGTTTATCCTAGTTTTATGTTATATCAAATTACTAGACAGTGGTGAATACAATTTTTATCTTGTCTAATTAGGTGTAATTAGAACGAGAGGATAAGCAAGGTAAGTACTGCAATCAAATCAATTAATCTACTAGTTTAGATTTATTTTTGATGGGGTTCTTCGAACTGGATAGTATTGTATTGAAGGTTTTCTCTACAATTACTTAAGTTATTTATTATTTTTGTTAAAAAAAAACTGTTGAATTGATCCACGAAGAAATGTTTGAAATTTCTATTCGATCTATTCATGTTTTTTTGTGAATCATCTCATGCATATAATAAAACTCAAACGAGTGGGTCGATAGGCAAAACAAATTAACAAACTTAAAATTCTTAAACAATCATTTCAATAAATTGTCTCAAATACAATAACACACCGAATGGAATCGGGTAGAAAAATTAGGTTCTAAATACTTATTTTCATAAAACGTGCTTACGTATGTATGGCAAATTTTAAGATGATTGTTAAAAGAAATGATATTATTTTAGATAGATGACTAAATTAGATTTTTCAGTGATGTTAAGTGGTGCTCTAATAAAAGTTCAACAACCCAAAAACATAATAAATCAATAATCGTGTTAATTTATTGGAATCTAGTGCAAAGATATATATTTTGAATCTGTGTTAATGTTTATAATGAGTTGATTTATATCAAAATGAAAAATATTTCGAAATTTATCTTTCGGTTTGCGAAACATCCAATTATATAAAATCTAAATCTGGCCACTCAAACTGCGATAACATTTTTCAAAATATGCTACACACAAAACACTTCTCAGTTTAAAATATTTTAAAATTTATTGAATATAACATATTCGAACTAGATTCCAAAACATTATTAGAAAACAACAATACCATTACATATTCTCTACCTCGAATTTAATACCTAACATGCGTCAAACAAAAGGAATTCAGACGTACAATTATAATTTCATTCAACAATCTCCCTTCAAATCGAATCAGAATTACAGAAAAGTTAAAGCAACTAATAATAGTACAGTCAAACCGCTAGAAATAAACACACAAATCACACAAAGAGAGCAAACATTGAAAAATCTAAAAAAGCCACAACATCCATCACATTCACAAGAACTAAGGAGAGTCCTTCGAACGAGAACCGAGGGGGATGAAAAAACACATACACGTGCGAAGGTCGCATTAGAAATTGGATTAAAAAAAATATATATCTGTTCACAACCCCCCGAAGAACTTTCAGCCCCAAGGATGCCGACGACGGAGACATTATCTCGATGCAAAAAAGCTGAAATGCGAAGGTTTTCATGAAAAACTAGCGATGGTTCGATTACGCGGCCACGTGCTTTAATGTAATTATGCACGGAATGTCTGGGATATGTTTTATTTTGTGGTTAAATTGTGTCTTCAATGTTGCTTTTTATACTCTGTTCTTAAGTGAGGTTTCTTTGTATATTTTTACTGAATCGATGTGGAAGAAAATTGGAAAATTTTAGTTTGATTTTTCAGTTGTAATGCTAATTAGTGATGACGATCGAAAAATTGGTCTTTAATGACATTAGAAGATCAGATATGGTTTATATGAATTAAATTTATTAACAAACATTGATTACAAGTAAATTATTGTATCTATTAAAATCATAACTAACTAGGGTTAGCTGATTTATGTTAAAATAAATTTGCACTGCTTTTATTAATATCTAATAAATTCGATTCTTTGAATGAAAATATTTTTATTGTAAATTGAATGTCTACCTATTCAGAAACAAATGATTATAAGAAGCATTTTAAAATTAGCACGTTAATAATATAATTTTCCAGAATACTCAAACCTAGCAATATTCTAAGTACAAATGCAGACTGTGCGAAATCTTTCATACTATTAAACAAAATGCTTACTAACAATTAGATCAAATAAGTAATTATCAAATAATTAAAAAAATGCGACGGAATACCAAAAACGCCTAGTTATAACAATCTATTAGCACCATCTACAAATCAAAAGATAAATTTCAACAAAATCAAAAAAACAAACTAACCTAACACACAACATACACAACCAAAACACATACAATCCATCAAAAAAAAAAAAAATCAAAATTAAAAAAAAAAAACGCGCACAACTTTCGATTTCAACTGTGCACACACAACTCGAGTCAGTTGCAGTTAAGCGCAACAAGTTTGCCGCGTTCATAGTATCGAGGGTGTGTAGGTGCCTCTGCATCGCTTAATGGTAGTAGTAGCGTCGTCGTCGGACAGTTTGTGTGCAATTGATATAACTATGTCAATGTCTATCGTCGCCGCGTGTCCTGTTTACGACCGAGAGACGCACATACAACAACACAACGACTAGAGACGCGACGAAATGCACTTGTGCACAACGGAATCGCAATGTCGTTGTAACGAGGGCGAAGTTCGGTTTTCCGGCTTCGAATGTTATATTTAGATTGTTCGACGATGATGATGATGATGATGATGATTCAACGAATGTGTGTATATCTTTGGGTGTTTGCGATTTGTACGAATTTCATATTTAAATCTGGGTTGGTTGGTTCGTGTTGATGTTGAGGTCGTAGTTTCGAAATTTTCTATAGAATTTCGTTGAATTGAGATAGGGCTGAATTTAATTTGATAAATATATTTTTAAATTATTTCAGATTGGGTAAAGTTCAGCCTAAGATAAGTTAAGTTAGATTGAATTTCATACCAAAGATCTACTCAATAAGTATCGAAATTATTTTTCATAATATTTACTGAAATCTAATTCAAATGACAAAAATAATTGACAAAATTTTAAATCTAATGTTAATTTGAAAAACTCAGATTTGTGTTATACTTAATTGAAGACTTTTACGCACAAAAGGTACAAGTAATTTTTTCATCAAAATCGATTTAAGTACAGAAAATGGATCTGAAATTGACTCAATTCGAAAATTCTAAAAATTAACTCAATCGATAAAAAATGTCACTTGTACCCTATGTATTATTCAGTCGTCAATTAGAATTGATCTATATTCAAATAAAAAAAACAAATCAAATATCTAAAAACAATTAATTATTTAATATTAACTTATCGCTTATTTAATTTATCACGTTACATAACGATAGTGTCGCATTTGTAGGACACAACTGATATACAATCATTGAAAAGCCCTTGTACGCGACGTATCATCAACTAGAAATGAATTATGACAAATTCTCTATAAATAATTGGATTAGCATTAATCAAAAATTACGCGCAGACGAAATTCGTGCAAATCGATTATATTTAGATTACGCAGGGGGGTTGATAATCGCGTTCGAGCCAAAATAAAAAAAGAACAGTCTGAAATTATAGGTCGCCTCTATTTACGTTCGAAAATGTACAAGAGAGAGAGAAACGACGAAGGAAAAAAGAAAAACTGTCGTTACTTAACCCGAATAGGGGTTGACGAACGGTGACTGCAATGTCAAACGCTAAAGTCACCTCCGAGTCGCATCGAAGTCAATGAATTAAAAATGTGACACCCGATCCCTATTAACATTTGCGAAAAAATATAAACAACCGGTCAACAACGACAGTATTGGGCCATCACACCGTTCGTTCGTTGTTTGCACATCGATTTTTTTTCGCGCTAATATGCATCGCGACGCGGCCTCGAAAACTTTTCCTTCGCCGTACGATATAATGAACTTTGAGCGATTCGTACGAAAAAAAATAACGTTTCGAAACTCCATTGAATTATTTTTTCGTTTCAAACGCGTCGCTGTGTCGCAATGCACTTTTCGGCAACGTTGAATAAATTTGAAAAACAAGCGCGAAAATTATTTCAATACAAATTCGACATCTATCGATGAATTTGTAAACTACTCACTTTTTTTTAAGCAAATACATGAACCGTCACAAATAAATTTTTAATATCATAAATAAAACATAGATGTCTCTAAATTAAAAATAAAATGATTTTGAAATCTTACCTTTATTGTGATTTTTGATAGGCATGTTGATGTCTCCTATTCTCTGCATCACAGGACTATCGTATCCTAAGCTCTGACCCGTATAATCGTTCGAAATGGGCTCCTGTTTGATAGTGCCCGGCGACGCCGCCAGTTTCTCCGCAAGTAAGGGATTCGCTGACGCGATATTGTTGTATTTGCCGTTGCCGTTATGACAGTTCGACAACGGATACGAGAAGGAATTTCTGAGGATGGCCGAGGCCGTGCTCTGCAGGTTCTGCAGTCTTTGGTGGCCGTTCTGCATTGAATGCAATTGCTGGTTTCCGAGCAGCATCGACATTCCGTTGCCATTTTGAGAGGACGGTACATTGTTGTTCTCCTCTTGCTGAAAAATAAATGAATAAAAATTTTATTATTTATTTATGAAATTTTTGTAAAGAATTTATTTGAAAATAATAATGCCGGGAATTCCAGTTTGATAAAAACTTCTAATAAACTTTCATAGATGTCGTTGAAAAATTTATACTGAAAAATGTTTCAGATTCAATAAAATATGAATGTTTAACACAGTATGAAAATATTACATATTCTTATTGCTTTTTTTATATCAATAGATTCAAAATTTTCAACAATAATTATTATATAAATTCAAACAATATTTCAAATTTTTTGATAGCAACGAATGAAAAAGAATATCTTTAAAATATCTAAAAATATGAAATTATTAGAAATTATAAGCTCAAATAAAACAATCATCAAAACACACCTTGATCTCGATGCCATTGCAATTCTGCCCGTTCCCGTTGGGAGTAGCATTTGTGAGATCGGTGAAGAGGGTGTCCAAGTTCTGGAACACAGCGTCATCGATCTGCTTGAAGATGTCATCTGTATCATTTGTGCAGTTGCTCAGTGGATCGTCGGCAAGTGCACTGAGCCCTGCGAGGCCCACTAGTCCGCTGAGTTCAGACTGTGCCAGCTCCGAGCCCCCGGACATCTGCTGCAGGGCCGCTTGCTGGTTCGCACTCACGGCCTCCTTGAATCAATTCATCGTCGTGGAATTAATGATTTTCAATTATATCAGATTCAAAAGTGATTTGATTGGATGAGTAATATGTGAAGGAAGTTAATAAATCAGATGTTAGAAGTTTTCATGTGATTATTATATACTAGTAGTCCTCGACTTGTGATGGAAATATGTTCCTGAATCTGCGTCAGAATTAGAATTGAATGAAAGTTGCTCAGCAATTTTGTATGGTTATTCTGCACTAACATGAATACTTTTATTCTATATTGTTAATCATTACAAATACTTGTTAAAATAAAAGAATGTTAATCAAGAACCACAGATGCCGTCAAAAAAATACTTTCATTGCAAGTTGAGGACTTTTATTATGGATTTGATTTCTATAAATTGAAATAATTTGTAAATTTTATTCACCTGCAAGCAAGATGAGAGGTCAACCATCCTTCCATCATTGTCTGGGCACCAGAGCAGGTCATCTTCGATAAATGGCATCGCCAGCAAGTCAGTACATTCGGCTTCACCAGCACTACTCACACACCGAATATTATTTAATGCACAATCTTTGTTTAACACTTATTAATTAATTAGTATATATATTTTTTAATTCAACGTTCGTATAAACTTTTGTATCAAGGTTTAAAAAAATCGTAAAAAATTACATATATATTTACTTATAGATTATGGTTTTGGCAGTGAGGACGGAGATATATATAATTTGAAAATATTATACTTTTTTTAATATATATATTCTTAATATGTGTACGTTTTTATTTCAGGTGATAGATGAACACATTCTGACGTTCGCTATAAATTTGTATTCTTCTTATCGGAGGTATATAAATATAAATATATATATGAATTTATGTTGTTGTAAATTTGAACACTTGGAAAAATTAACCGAAAGGTATTTTCGTGTTTGAGTGGTAATTTCGTTATCTTATGCCGTGCATCCAGCCTTTTTTCAGAAGCGATCTGAAACAAACAGATTTCATGATCGACGAATCTTCCTAACATTGCAAAAACTTAAAATATGTGAACAGAAGTAGAAATAAATCTACTGAAATATGAATTCAACATGCAATTATCATTAAAATCTAGTCTAATTCGATTTAAATTCAACATTAGCATAAATAACCGAGCGATATCTTGAAACATCATATTATATCAAAAACTAAACTACTTATTTCAATACTAATGTCTTAATAATCTAAGGTTATATTAAGTGTGAGAAAGTCATAAAACTTTAATGCGATTCACAACTTCACCCTCCGAGTATGATTTTTTTAAACTACATACAATCATTATAGTAATAATTTCACTATCAAATGACTTTTTCTCGAGTTCATCTATTTTAAATACTCTTCAATTATATTCAATCGAAACGATTGTTAATTACAAAATAATATTTTAAAAAAATACCTGGCAATATCTCTGTGGATGTCGAACCTCCTAGAACAGATCATGAGGGATCGCCTCCTCTGCTTCAGCCCCGTACTAAACTGCAACAAAAATAAGAAAATAAATTAAAACTAATTCGAATCGATCATAAATTAGTCGTAAATTGTGCAAAATGGCGGCGAAGCGGTAATTGCGCTATGATATTTAAATTACGATCATTTCTGGAGAAAGCGGCGTATTCAGCGGTAAAAATAGTAATTTGGTCGAATCACGTTTTTCTGATATAACCGAACACAACGCTTGCATAATCGTAAAAAGTCATTACATTGTGTTTGACTACTGTGTTCTGGTTATTCGGTCGGTTTCACGATGAAAATCTAAACGGAATCAAAATTATCGCAAAGAAAATCGAAATAAAAAAATAATCTTTTCAAACACAGATGGCTCTAATGATTTACTATATAAGAAAATCATAACAAAAAATATTGTATATTCGAATCTTAATTCAAGGTGATATTTTCGAACGATCATTTAGGTATGATTATAATGAAAAAATAAACGTATCACAGATTATAATCTTTAGCGTGCGTATGGTTATTTATTTCGTTGTATTGTGTACTTGCTGGTCTAATGCAGCCGCTCCTAAATAGCTGGTGAAGGCCAATCTCAAGCTGAAATTGTTAATTTATAATTTGGAAGAGATTCGAAGGTCGACATGTGAATAGCTAAACAGTGCTGCGAGAATTTTTGGTCGTGAAAAAAATTTGCGATTCCGACAGTCGATTTGTACAATTCGAATTTTCCGACCATTCTAAATTCAGTGATATTTCAATTTTTAGCAAAGTATGGATAAAAATAACAGAACAGATTCTGAATGTATTTTAACCGATATATTGGTAATTTGATCATTTTTCAGTAAACATTGATGAGTTTGCGTGAAAAATTGAATTTTCTTGCCTGGAAAGTCGTTTCTTTAAAGAAGTGAACGATGAAAATGTTTACAGGGTGGATTTAAGGTACGAAATTGAAATTGAAAATAGTTATTCGTTGAAAATATATTAAGAAAATGAATAAATAACGAAAACAAGTACGTAATTTCATAAATACATTGAATAACGAAAATATCCAAAAGAAACATCATTAATCATAACTATTTTTAAGATACAGAAAAGACTTCAATCTTGCATCCAAAACAAATCACCACCATTTCATACACAACAACAGATTTTCATTCATCATTTTCTCACTAATCCCACCAATTTTTAAATTGAAACTGACAACCATCCAAAAGAAAATCGAACCCAAATCCCCCATATTCCTGAACAAAGACTCCACACAACATCTTCCAACCAATTCGAATCAAACTCCAAACATAATAAACCGCATTGAACTATCATAAACGCAGCAAAGACACGTGGTAACGACCGTTTTATGGCGCAATCCGATTTCTAAGCAAGAAAGTGTTGCAGTTGCAATTGCAGTTGCGTTTTCAAGTGCACCACCTGACCGCCGCTGGTCAACGGCTGCTGGGTCCGAAGACCGGCAGACCAGCGGACCAAGACGGGCCTGCAGCATCAGATAATCGCCAACAGAACCACATTCACCACTTTCACTCGTCGACAAAAATCCACGGCTCTCGGATCAGCTGGAATGCCGCACTCGAGGTGTGCGAGCTCTGACTTGCCTTCTGAAGATTTTCATGGGGTTTCATTGATTAAATTGATATTTTTAATATTATTGTATGTTATTTATTTATTATAATGATTTTTATTATATTTTATAGCTTTTTAAACCGTTAATTCGCTCACGATCGAACTTTGGTGAGTTATTGCGAACACGTTTCCGAATGTGATTAGTAGTATCAATTCGACCATTTAATGATTCAACATAAGTACATATGAAGACTGAAAAGGCCAAGGGTACAAGTGACATTTTTGCCAAAATTGATTTGTGTACATGAATCACTTCAATATTTAGTGGCAAAAGGATATAAACTAATTTGGAACATGTGCCGAGATATATCATATAATCACTCGACCTCTTTTTAATTCATTTAGGTGCTTTGAACGCGCTTTAAATCATTTGTACTCCTTGGCCTTTTCAGCCATCATATAATAGTTTCAAAAGATTTCTCTATGTACTTAAATGTTCCTGTATCGTTCACCCGATTACGATTGTACTTCAGTTAATCATTTTGCACACATTTAGAAAGGTAATTAGAAGAATATTCAATAGATATTTGTATTAAATATGCAATAGTGCACATATGAACTTATGTGTTCCTATTCAGTTTATCCAATTGTAATCGAATTTTGGTGAGTCAATGTTAGCGCATTTTAAAAGATACCTTCATAAATATTCTACAATTTACACTTTGATTAATCCTCAATTAAAATTCAAATTTACAATCTTCAATCGCTAAAAATCTATATTTTCAAGTAATACAATAGCAACAATTGGATTTCATGTTTCAAACGAAACATTTTCTAGCAACAAATTAACTTTTAATTAATAAAATTGAATTATTTCATAGGAAAAGATACAAACACATTATCAATCCAACATTTGAGATGACTCTTCGATTTGAAATGTTCATTTTCGCATTACGATTGTAAATCAAAGTGGGCCTTGATGTGCAGTTTACCTCCAAGATAAAAGCAATGCGTTTTCCTTCTATGTGTTCGTATCTATTATTTTATATATTAAAGATGCATTTTGATACATGCGATATTAACATCGCGTTGACAAGAATATATTGATAGTGACATTTTATGAACAAAATGTATGTATGCGTGATTTATATCGTTTTCGACAATTCCGCGTATCTTTAGTATGAAATCAACCCTTGACATTTCACTTGAGCGAATTCATACTGAAAATAGATCTGAATTGTAGATTATTATAATTATTTCATATTAATAGAAATATCATGAGTGTTATTATACAGTAATTGTATCGTTTGTTTTGAGAGTGAAAAAGATAATTTTGAAATGTGTAGTACATTAAACTCATGATTTTCAATATAATGAGAAGTCTTATATATCTCCAATTAATTGAGATAATAGAAAATCATATTATAACGATGAAATTTTGCGAAATTATTAAAAACAAAGGAATCATATTTTTCACTCTTTCGAAGTCAAAAGTGGTAAAGATATAAAATAAATTTATTTTTATAAAGCAATGATTTCAAATTATGAATTCATCCATGATTCAATTATTTACATATCGAATAATAAAAATTTCCTCATATTAACAAAGAAATATTTCCTTTATGAAGTTCACAGTCAACATTGCGAATTCAGTGAAAGCATAGAACATTCAAGCGCAAAGTACACAATGTTTACATTGAAAATTTATTTTAATAAAAATAAAATAAACTACAATTAACCATCAACAAATTTCTTTAATCAATACGATAAATATTAATCAATTCTTCTAACATAATATGCGTTAATGTCGAAAACGCTACAAAAAAATCTTCCCTTTACGAAGTTCACACTCGACATTGCGAATTCAGTGAAAGCATCGAACATTCAAGCGCAAAGTACACAATGTTTACTTTGAAAACTCATTTTAATAAAAATAAAATATTCTGCAATTAATCGATAAATGCAATACGATAAATATTAATAATTCTTCCAACATAATATGCGTTAACTTCGAAAACGCTACAAAAAAAAAATCACCGTTTTACGGACGATGATTCTCGAGTCGCGAACGAAAGTGAAATTTACACACGTAAATTATTTAATTTTCAGTACGTACAGAAAAAAAGCAGAATACGTTGCGCAATAGCGTGAAAGTTAATTATTAATTTATTTCTAAGCTGTCGCTTTAGTGGCTAAATGTTCATTACGGCATTTAGCGCAAAACGCATTACGTAAATTGTACAATACTCTTTTTTGATTTCGGCGTTTATTAATATTAACGCGTTTTCGTTCTTATTCATCTTCGTTATTATTTTGATTCGTTTTTATTACACAATTCGCGAAAAAAATGCCGGTCATGTATGTAGGTATTTTTTTTAAATAGGAGATGATCTCGAGAGCGGTTCTAATGTGTAAATTTGTTTAGGTCGAAAATTGCATGTCATTGTATGGAGAATTAGTTAATCTGTAATCGTCGGAAGTTATTATCGATCTTTGATTGAGTTTTCTTTAGTTTTTCGTTTGAGCATAGGTCAGTTCTTTATAAAAATTATATTGTTCAATATTAGAGAATAGATAAATAATAAGAAAATTGTATTGTTATAGAATCTCAAAAGATTATAGTGATGTAGATGATCGATGATGCAGAAAACATGAAATGATTTTGATGATAATCATATTTTCAATCGAAAATTTTTTATCATAAATTTCTTAGTACATTTGCAAATCTAAATAATTTACCAGTACAAAATTTAATTTAATATAAAAATTACATCTTATACAAAGAAGCGTATTAAATAAAATCCTCGAAGATAAAAAAAACGCAATTTTCCGACACAAGATTACTTCGAACTTTTATCGACCGTAAAATTAAAATAATACAAAAACTAATTCACCAAAAAAAAAATCGAAAAATACACACATAAACATTTCATTCGGATATAATAAGAAAAGGCGAGCAAATCCCTTGGATTTATGACTGAAACACAATGCAATTCGCCGCGCACGATTTTGTACTTAGAAAGTGTGCATTGTCAAGAAAGTTACCGTTCGATCTGTGTACGTTTATGTTACAGTATAAAGTTAGAATGTGTGTGTCTTTATAAAATGATACGTATTCAAAGGCATACGAAACTTTGCATATGCGAAAAACATGTTTGTTTTATGACGCGTACGCACTTTGCGTTCGATGCGAGTAAAATCTTCGAACTGGCGAGTGGCATTGATTAATTATACAGTCACTACTCCTACTATGAAATGTCAAAACATTATAGGGACAGAGATAGATATAGTATAGTTCATATATTCGTATTTGTTTTGCAGAATTTTGACAGTTCGTAGTTGATAAAATGACTGTATTCAGTTCGAAAATCAATCGAATAATAGTCATAATTGATAATAATTCATTCTCATTTGAAAATTTAATATAAAAATAGAAAATTCTTATACAGTGTTCACACATTGCTGTTGCCATTTGTGTTGTAGTTGGATCTTTTACTCCAAAGTTCGCATATGAAAGAGAAAGTAGATGCGATATTCAGAGCGAGAAAAAAAACAAATAGCAACAGCAATATGTAAACAGCTTGATAGAATCTTCAGAAAAATTTAATAGATGCATTTGATATGAAAAGTTTCGTATTCAAATTGATATTTTATTCAATTTAATCGAAGTTAAATGACTACTGAAAAGGACAAGGGTTACAAATTACGCTTTTGTAGAAATTGAGTTATGTACAGGAATCGCTTCTATATATTTGGTGGCAAAGGGATATAAACGAACTTGGAACGTGTACAGAGATATATCATCAAATCAATCGACCTCCTCCTAATACATGTAGCTCAACATTGAGCCCACTTTTCTCGAAATCACTGTAAAGTCACTCGTACCTCTTCGCCTTTTCAGCCGTCAAATATAAGAGCTTAAATCTATCAATACGAAAGATCTAAATAAAATATCAAATATGTGATTTTCGACATGAATTTTCCCAAAGCAATCGATCTGAAATTTTCAAGAATTTCACATCGAATTGGGAAATTTTCAATTACAGGTGGGATAATACAGTTTTATTATAATGGGATAATGCGTATTACGATTATGTGATATAATAGTAATGATTGTGACTGTTAGAAAAGTAATAAAAGTCACAGGTCCACGTCTCTGTGTTGTGAGAGCGAAGTCGATTCAATGATAACGCGAGCGGAGAAAGTTGGTGCTGTTTCTTGCAAATTGTTAGGAAAATCAGCGTTTTTCAAACGTAACACTCGATTAAATTCAAACATCTTGCTCGTTTATTATCGTCCGGGCACGATTGAGTGCCTATCGAAAATCGAACGAGTCATTTTTTTTTAATTCCATTATTTATATTTGATCGATTGTTGAATATTTCATGATCGATAGGACATCAAAAATATAAAAAAAAAACGTCAAAATGATATCAGAGTTACAATTGGTGAAAATATTAAAATGGAAAATAGTTATTAATTTAAAATATATTATAGTAAAACAAGCACTTCGTGAACATATTTAACAACGAAAAAAATTCAGTAATCGTTAATTTTTTTCCGACATAGGGAAAGCTGCAACCCTGCAGCCCTTTAGAATCAAATATATCAGAAAATGAGAATAATATAAGAAATCGATCATGAAAAAATAACAATTCATTGCGGAAATAGATGCTATGTCTATTGCTATTCTAATCACTAGATTTGTATGAAAATGAGGTAATTAAATTTTACATCGCACACCTTGGAAGATTTTTCATATTTTTTCAATACATTCAATAACAACTCAACAATGTATTTTATTTCACAATGCATAACACGCATATTTTATCATCAAAAGTGAAAATCGCTATGTCTAACAACAACACGTAGGTGCCAATACATTTACGCCTTAATTAAAAAAATTTTTTTTTCAATCAATACGACATTTAATGAAATGCAAATCCGTTCAGCGTTAATTGTGCCGAAATAGCCTTGTTGAATAAATAATCTACATGCGAACTCGTATTTCCGTATATTCGAACGATCGGAAAATGAGTTTTTCCTTGACGAGCTTTTTCATCGGATCTTCGACATACCTGTGCTTGTTTACATCATTATCATTTTTCTTGAATTCTAACAAAAAAATATGCATTTTCTCCATAGTCAGGAATGTAGACGATGATGATGATGCAACTGGACAATGCACTTTCGATTTCTCATGCACTTTTCAATGCGAATGCGCATGAAGATGGAATAATTTGTCGAACGGAACTAGAGAATCGATTCCCAGCGATTGTTAGTAATCACTTTGCATTGTCATTGTTATAGTTACCTTCCGGAAAGCTTAATATGAATATAACTATTTCTACAAATGTATTCGAATATATTTTCTTGCATCGAATAGTCAAATTAACGACACGACACATCGATAAAGGATCTTATGCACATAATAATACAACTTAGATTTTTTTTTTATATAGAAAATCGAAATTGAATTTTCGATGGAGTAAGTGAGTTCTAAAGATCTGTCTATTATTGAACAATTGATCAAATCGTTCAATGCCGAAATTATTTCAATAAATATTGATCTACTCTACATACAAACGAGAAAATCTCGTTCATGGGAAAACCTGCGAAATATCACAATAGCAGTTAAAGGTTAAGGTTTTTACATCGTTTTATTATTTTTCGTTGAATTATAGGCATTATATTGACTTTTTCCATCACGAAGATATATCACGAGTGGCTGCGGAATAAAATAGATTTTAATTCTGACCATTAACGGCTTCGTCACCTTCGGAAAGGCCTTTGAATTAATAAATAAACGGCAAGGTCTTTCACTTTGAGAATGCTCGTCGCGTAATACGCGCGGTCAACAGGTGGTTTCCAATCTGCCGAACGTTTCCTTCAACGTCTTTTTTCTATTTTTAATTCATTTGTATATTATAATAATACGCGAATTTTGACTGAAATGTCAATAGAGATTAATTTGAATGACTTCAAAGAAAAATCTTGAATTTTATGAATCTTTCGCAAGCAGGAAACGATCTTCAATGATGTTCTTCGATTGAGCTTTCAAGTTTTTCCAAGTGTTGCATCATAAATTTTCTTTTAAACTTTAATAATAATAATAATAGCAAGCTGATAGCACAGCAGTATGAAGCGTTTGTGCATGCCGTGTCGATTTAGCATACTTGGGATGCGTGAGTTCGAGTCCTATCTCGGTGAGAGTCACATATCGTTTTTCTTAATTGATATGGAGGCTCAATCGTTTCTTTCGAATGTTTGGATTCATTTGATTCGAAAAAAGTGTTAATTTAATGATCATCACCTACAACTTTCATATGTTTCGATTGAATTAGAACTATTTAGTGACATCTATGTGCACTTATTTACTCTTCGTAGTCTTGCCTAATGGCTAATTGTCTTCACTATATAGTGAATGATATTAATTAATGATAATTGTATAGAAATTATCTGTATAATAAAATATATTTTTATATTAGCTACCCAAGATTTTCCTCTTATCTGTTCATCATAAAGAGAGAATTCTTTTATTTGTATTTTCCTGAATGATACTACATTTCGCTCATTTTGAGTAATACAACGAAGCTTTTTTCGAGATGATTTTTTATCTCATGAATACTCATATTGATACAAAGAAAATTCTTATTAAAAAAAGTCATCAAACTACCCAAAATGAGTGAAAAATACTCAATGGAGGCTTTTTATTTCTGGAAAAACTCGGCATAGATTTTCTTGGGAAATCCGAATCTCCGATGAAGGGTCAGCTTCGATGGGAGATTAACTCATATCGAAACGGCCGTTTCATTGATCTTGGCTTTGTGAGCGATGAGTAACACCATGCCGTGCCAGACGACTGGTTAATCGCTATTTATTCTGCATAGATAATGTGACGTTGAAGGTTCGCGCACTCGGGGCGATATCACGACGAAGACTAGGAAGTGTACAAGCTCATTGCTACAAGTGTAATTCGCTTTTTTTCCTTCCATTTCGACGTCGAACACGAACGAGCGTTTTCCATCGGCGATGACGCGCGTTTATTTATTTATTTGCTAGTCGGCGATATCGTCATGAAAGCGATGCGTTTTATTCGAAAAAAATCGCTAATAATCACTACCGGATTGGAGCTTTGAACTCCGTTGGAAATTGCAGCGAAATGCAGCGGAAATTGCACCGAAAAGCGGCCGTCGAAATGAAGTCGGAAAATTCGGCGGTTTTCCGAAGTCGAATCCGATGACACGCATTTAATGCAAGTTATATTGTTTTGATTCGTTCAATCCCCATTTTAAATTGACATAGTCATACCAAGTCATCAGCATTCAAAATGCTGTTATCAGCGTTCTAGAAGATATTTTTTGATAATTTACTTGCTAGTATTTTAAGGAATTTTTCAAAGCGTCCCGTTCGTGAGTAAGACAAAAAATGGTAGCTCTTCATAAAATCTTTTCTGTTGAAAATAAAAATTAATATACAATATTTATCCTAATGGGTCTTTATATTGATTCAATTTTATTGGAATTACACAATTCTGGCAGTGAACAATATTTTTTTTTTTTAATAACGCAACTCACGAGGACAGTCCACCTGAAAAAAAATATTTGTCCTAGCAAATCCAATGCTCAATAACCACCTTACAATATCTGAAAAAAAAAACTAATTCGACCCTGTCCATACGCAACAAAAACAAAAAACACAACTACATGCACGACAAATAAATCCTCAAACAAAAACACAATTTTATTAAAACCGCCACGGTCGAAATTCGAGCTGTTACGACCGCATATACAAGTGGCGCCACGCATCTGTCACTTTGACAGTTGGGACGCCGCGCGGCATGGAGAAGCCGAAACCCTCCGCAGACGACTACGACGAGACCCTGGACCCGTGCAGCGAAAGCTTCGACCCTCTAAAAGCCCTGTATTCCCAAAATGTCCCACTTCCGGTGCCCGACGCGCCCACGTACGACAACCTGTCGAAGTACGTCGCCGTCACGGAGAAGGGGGGCACGGCCGGTAAAGCAGAGCGCTCCGTTGCCGACCGGAAGCCGACGCTCGACGAGTTGCGCGCCAAAAACGAAAACAGATTCCTGCCGCA
This sequence comes from Cheumatopsyche charites, assembly GCA_024721215.1. Taxonomy (NCBI): domain Eukaryota; kingdom Metazoa; phylum Arthropoda; class Insecta; order Trichoptera; family Hydropsychidae; genus Cheumatopsyche; species Cheumatopsyche charites. Next base: position 11,892,666 of record CM045577.1, read on the forward strand.
TCAAGGTGAGGTTATTGTTTACTGTTATGTTAGTTATCTGTTTATCGTGTTATCGTTTTTACGTTGGTGATTATGTTTGGCATGATTTGCACTCAGTGTAGTGTCGTTTCATCTGTTGATTAATGTTATAAATGTGCGTTTCGTTCAAGATCATTACATCGCTATCTGGTTGATTTTAGATCTAATTAATTAATGCTGAAAAATATTCAAGCGTGGAAGGCGAAAAGTGATTTTTGCATAGCTAATTAAATTTGACAAATAATAACAATTTTTATGTGTATTCATAGATTGAACTAATATGAAATCATAGTCTCAATTCATTGCATTTAATATGATCCCATCTCGTTTTACTGAGAACGTATAGATATCACATGAAAAATTACAGTACTAAAGTATATAAAAACAACATTACTGTGTTGTTATACAGTAAAAAATCGCCCACGTGCTCCTTCGAGTCTTTGACCACGATATATGCAAATCGTTTGAAATAAGGGTTGCGCAAAAAGGAGCAAGGTGAAAAGAAGGATCGTGACCGTTACTTCGGCACACGTATACGAGTTTTCTATAAGCATTATACATATATTGTAGTTGAGCATTCGAAATGTACTACGGTCCATGCACCGTGATGTATGCACGCAAATAGAAAACTTATTTGAAACAAACCGGTTCGCGAGCCGAGGAACAAATGTTTCAAATCTGAAATTTGATTTAATGAGATTCTAATATGATTCTAATTAAATCTACTTAGAATATTACAGATCAAAAGTAATAGTTTGAAAAGGATTTTTCTCAAAATCGCCGATTCAAATTATAAATTTAATCATTTCTTATTACGTAATTTTTAATATTTAATCGAAAAAAAGGTTGACAACTAATGAAATAGAGTGTCCAGGAGAGAGAAGTCGGCGTCCGAGCTGCGACCCACCTAACCTAGGTCAACAGCTCTGACTGGAACAGACGTTGCACTCACTCTTTTTCTCCTTCTATCTCTATCTCTGCACATCTTTCTATCTCTATCCCTCTTGCGCGGATCGGGTACAGTCCAAGTTTAACGAGCATGTGCTACACTTCGATATTATTATGCATCGCGTTTTTTAATATTATTTTTATCTTTCGAGTGTTACGTTCGTGTGATGTTACGAAATTACCATAACGCAGGTTAAAATGCACAATTGAAATGCAAAATCATATTTTGTAACAGAAATAAATTACAAATTAGACACGATTACAGATGGGAACATAACTCGATAAGTCGGAAGACGGAAATCGACAAAACGATTAACAGATACGACCGTGTAAGAAATAAAAGGCTTACAGAAATCACGATGACAAATCGAAAAACGACGATTTCGCTTCAGTTTCGAAAGTTTGCGTGAAAATTTTCACCGCAGAGCGCAAAACAAACGTTCGTCTATTAATAAAATGGAAGCCATTATCGAACGAGCCGACCGAGAAAGGGAGGACTTCGAACCCTGGGCCTAACCTCGGTTAACCTTTCAACTCCTGATTTCGTCTCCTGGAAGGGAAACGGGAACGGTTATTGTACTACGCACTGTGCGAAGGGAACGTGTATCAGAGTTCAAACAATGTCAGAGTACTCTGAACGACGACTGGAAACCACAAAGAGACGTGTGACCTTTTTACAAAATATCAATTTTGAAAAAAAAAGTCACTTGTGTCCTTTGTGCTTTTCAGTTAAATAGAATTTCTAATTAGGAATCTTCGATTTTTTGAAGTTCTTGTGGGTTCTGAAGATATTGAAGCTGAAGCTCTTTGGACTGTTAGTCAGCTAGAAGAAATTTGAGATTTTCTCATGACTGAATCAATTAGTCAATTCTCGTGTTTAAATATTTGTATTGTTGATTGATTATCGTGTAGGTGTGATTTTATTAGTTGACAGTTCGAAATGTCACATTGGATTTTTGAAATATTTGCGAAATCAATATTTGTCGTTTGGAAGTAAGCTTGAATTTTTAATATTTTTAAATGTTGAATCTGCTAAATAATTTTCAAAAATTGAAATTATCATGAACGAATTAGCACCTATGAAATCTTAGAATATTAATTATCGCCGGCCATGTTTTTAATTAATTGAAAAATAATATATTTCAAATTCACGCTATTGTTTCAGCGTAATAAATTATCAACAATGCAAAATATGAAAGTGTAATGGAGAAATGTGAGAAATTTATAGCTGAATCGATATTTTATATCAACTTATTAATCTTTTTTTTTTATCTAACGTATGAATATAAAAATCTTAATTGAAAAATGAATTAAATATTATACAATTTAAAAATTATTGAAAATGAATATATAGGACTTTTCAATAGGCATTTATTAATAAATACAGCTGCCAAATTCTATTGCATTACATATTTAGTCTTAAAATTTAACCACGAAACACAATTCAACAACAAATTGGAAACTCACAATTGAAATCTCTAGTAGATTTAATAACATTCGACAAAATTAAAACTTTTCAAAAACAAAAACTATTCCAATCCGCTTCGATCCGTACTAAATCCGCTTTCGTTCAAAGCTCAATCTCATCACAATTACAACACACGAAATATATTTAAAACACACCGAAAAAGGAAAACCAATCAAAAACTCAATTCTCAAGAATCCCAATCAAAACACAAAGAATAGAAAATTTCTCAGAAGACGCCCGTTTCGGATGTCGTTGCCACGAATCGGGGTCGCGTCGAAGCCTCCCCTATTCTCGAATAAGAAAAGGTTAACAAACCTAGGTATCCAACAGGCGTCCCGGGACAGGGTCGTGGAACCCCGAAAAAATCGCTGTTCCTGGTTCACAACCCCTGGCGGTCGCGAATTTTCCCGGAAGTCGGGAAAACTCGCGCGCCGTTTTGTTTTCGCGCGGAAAAGCGGGTCGCTTTTGAACTGCGATTCTCTCTGTTAAATGTCGTAGGTTTTAATCGTTTTGTTTGTCGAAAGTGTCGTTTTTGTTTTTTGTAGGGGTTGTTGTTCGTTTATGATTTGAATTTATTTTTAGGTTGTTTCGTGTCAGCGTTTTTCGCAGTCTTTTTTCTGTTATAATTGTTGGTTATTGTTCGTAGTTAATTATCTAATGATTTTTCCATGGCAATTTGAACTTCGAGTAATTTTAAGATAAAATATTTTCAAACAAGAATTATTACTTTAATTAATAAATAATTAGAAATATATTATCTCGCTATGAAAAATAAAAGTTCTTCGCGCATGTTGGATTAATTTCTTAATAATTATATTTGGAATAAAATAGATTAAATTATTCGAAAATATATGTAATCTAGCACTTTGTATGTCGTTTCAACTAGAACGACCTAGCAGCAGTGACATAGAATGCAACACAAGCAATATCTTCAGGATGTTACATATTCCACCGAAATGTATCACATCGCGAAAATACCTCCACTTATCGAATATATTAATTTGAAATTATTAAATTTTAATCAAAGCCAGATGCACCTAGGAATAAGATGACAATTCGGAACATAAGATAATTATTTGTTAAAAATCAAATCAGAACAAATTGATACCTTATTATTAACTTCAAATGATTTCCCTTTAAAATGTTAAATAGGGATCTAGAGCGAATACCTTTTCGAACTTTTTCACTTCAGATCTGTACCGTGTTTTAAATAGATTCAACATGAATCATATGACAATTGAAAAGGCCAAGCAGTACAAATGATTTCGAGAAAAGTGCGCTCAAAGTTGAGTATATACCTACATGTATTAAGAGGAGGTTGAGTGATTTGATTCAAGTTCGTTTATATCCTTTTGCCATCAACTATACGAACGAATCCTGTACATTGCTCAATTTCGACAAAAATGTCAATCGTACCCCTCGGTCTTTTCAGTCGTCATATACGATTGTGATAAATCTACACTAGTGGACACTTTTCACAAAGATCATCACACGAAAATCATCCACAATTAATTCTTCCTGTACACACCTGAAACAAACCACCTCTAAAAGACATTCACTCAAGACCACAACAGTCAAAAACCCTCAACATTGAAAATCCTCACTCGATCGCAGCAATCTCCCAACAAACACTTTCGACACGCACATCGTTCCTCACAGACAGACACACAGACACATGGAGGCAAAAGTGCACGTTGCAGTGAAAGCACCTGTTTTCTCCGGTGCATCTGCACGGGCCGCGTGTGGTGTTGCCGCAGTCAATGCTGCCGCTGCTGCTGACCGGGGTGAACGCACGACGCCCAACCGACGGTCGACGACCCCTGCAAGACCCACCCACCGGCCGCATGGAGAGAGAGACGTGGATGTGGACAAGTGCTGCTGATGAGGATGGAGCCACCCAAGTCCTAGACTCGGGTGGTGGAAGGTTTGCCTGATCTGAGGTGGCGGGAGCCTCGCCTAATCTGAGATGGCAGGAGTCATCGAAGTCTTGTTTGGTTTGAAGTGGTAAAAGCTTTGCCTAATTTGAGGTGGTAGAAGCCTTACCTAGTCTGAGGTGGTAAAAACTTCGCCTAGTTTGAAGTGGCAGAAGAATTGCCTAGTTTAGCCTGAGGTGGCAGGAGCCTCGCCTAATCTGAGATGACAGAAGCCATCGAAGTGTTGCTTGGTTTAAAGTGGCAAAAGCTTTGCCTAAATTGAGGTGGTAGAAGTCTTACCTAGTTTGAGGTGGTAAAAACTTCGCCTAGTTTGAAGTGGCAGAAGAATTGCCTAGTTTAGCCTGAGGTGGCAGGAGCCTTGCCTAATATGAAATGGCAGGAGTCTTACCTAATTTGAGGTGGTAAAAACCTTGCCTAACTTGAGGTGGTAGAAGCCTTAACTAGTTTGAGGTGATAAAAACCTTGCTTAGTTCGAGTTGGCAGAAGAATTGCCTAGTTTAGCATGAAGTGGCAGAAGCCTTGCTTAGTTTAGTCTCGATGAAAAAAGCTCGCCAAATTAAAATTCAGGCATATTGAAGATCTTGTTTTTCGTTTATCTATCTAGAAATCATTGTATTTCTCGCTCTAGTGTCGCATCTCAAGAGTGGTTGTCGAGGATCAATTTAGGCAATCACCGAAGCCTTATCGTGGTAGGAAAAGCGCGCCAAATTGAATTTCGAACATGTAGGGGTTGATGATGGACTTAGGATCATTTTTTTAATCGTGGATTAGCAGTAGGTATTGATATTAGGGGAGGACGTTTGGAATTATTGCATTTCCCATTCTAGTATTTATATTTAGTTATTTTTCGTATCTGTGGAAAAGGGGTTAGATAGAAGCACTAGAAGCAATCAATTTCGCAAAATACTACTCGAGTCTTATAAAAGTGCTTGGAATTTTGAATCTGGAGCAAATTCCTTTTTGAGCAACATACATGCATTTGTTCCATATACTCTATATGGATTATGAAGATTCATTTTCGCAAATCGAGTTTTATCGGTTAGATTATGCAGATTAGATTAGGTAGACGAGTTATGTATGTTGATTTATTTATCATGTTATGAGTCAATTTATGATAGGTAGCTCCTAATAAATACGATTCCTACATAACTTCCACTGAAAAGTTCTGAACCTGAATGTATCATTACAAAAAAGAGTAATATAATGAGATAACACTATATTTCATCATTTTACTATGAAAGTTAAAGAAATATGAAATCTAGCATACGATATTGTTATCGATTAGATCATATTCTAATCAGAATCGATTCATCGCCGATCAACTGAATAACGAATCCCTCTCACTTCAAACGATTCAATACAAAAATATCGACATGCACCAAAATTCAAATTCAAAAATTTCACCGCACACAATAAAATCACGTAACGACCATAAATAAAAAAAATCACCACTGCATATGAACGATCATAATTTTACGCAATCTTGTCGATTAGAATCGAGTGCGCTTCTTGCATAAGGCCTTTTAACACGTTTATTGCACTCTCAGAAATGAAAAAAGCGTTTAGCACATAATGGCTTCGAAAAACGAACCTAACTGACCTTTCACAAATGCGAACTGTCGTTCGCCATACAAAACACCAGGCCGATGCACCGAGTTTCATAACAATTATTGTACGCATTATGCAAATACAATGCACTCCGATTGTTTTCCGTTCACGTATCGAGAGGCGTTTAGCATTTTTTTATGCTCTTGCATTAAAAAAATCGCATTTTCTCAGCATCCTAAAATGAAATATTATTTCCAATGGTAAATTTGTTATATGAGTCTCGAGAACTCCTTCGAGAGAGTACCTAAGTATGTACTACAGAACAGGATTGGCGAGATTAGACTGCGGTACGTGTGCATTAGAATGCATTCCAATATATTCTTCGACGTTACACGATATGTACGGCAGATGTATATAGGGAGATGCATCGAGTTTATTCTATTCTGTATATAATATTCAATATCATATGAAACGAATTAATTGTGAATTTTGTTCTTTTCATTGCAGTTCCGTCCGCTGTGAGGACGCCTTTCAAAGTCAAGAATATCTTTACGAAAATACAAAAGCAGGAAGGGCCGTTGTCTATTCTGAAGACGTGTTTGGAGAAAAAGATTAGAGTTAAGGTAAACGTGTAAATTATGATCGAAAATCTTTATTATGAATACGCTAACGTTCGAAATTTCGAGCGTGCACTGTACTGTGCGACGCACTAACCAATCGAATTTTGTCGTACTCGAGCATAGATGTACATTTTACCCAAAAATGGAGTAAAATCCGGGGTTCAACTTCTGTCTGAGACGTATATTTTTATCACACATAATAATTACTTGAAAACGATTCAAACATAACGCGAAAATCTCAACGATAGCTTCACACTAGAGATTCAATTCAACAAATTCGAATGTAAAAGAAGCATTAGTGCAAATGCAACATTGTCTACGCAACAATCGACATTGTAGACGTTATTTTACGAGAGAAACGAACGATTCGATTTTGTCATAATTATTTAGCGACACTTCCGCGTGTGTTGGTCGTTCGTTCGTTTTCAGACCCTGAGGGCGACGCCCTTTGCCTCGGCTCCGACACGAGCAGTTCTGAGCTCATCACGAGACCAGATTCCTCAAAATCGCTCGGTCACACAATAACACCCGTTTTACGACCGTTTTGACCCACTGAATTTCCTCAAGTCCCTGGGAGGAAAGCGCATTTCCATAAATTCAGACTGTGGACACATTTTATTTCTGTCCTTCGCACGTCTAGTCTATTCTTCGGTAGACTTATCGTTAGTTAGTTTTGTCTATGATGAAATTTTCAAATTTTGCTTTAGATTCGACAATAATATCAGAAGGATCTGTAGCAGATATATAGCGCTTATCGCTTGTCTAATTAAAGATTATTGCTTTAGTGTTCGTACTTAAGAGTGAAAAAGGTAACAATTTCTATCTATAGTCAAGTTAGAATAGAAAAGAATTCTTCCTTGCAATTCATCTTTGATCTAAAGTGATCGTCTTTTCGAACTTCTTCAGTTCAGCTTTGCATCTTATTTCATATAATTTAAATAATAATTAATGACTGAAAAAGCCAAGGGGTACTAGTGACTTCGCGGTGATTTCAAGAAAATTACACGTATTATGAGGAGATCGAGAGATTTGATTATATATCTCGGCACACATTATGTACGTTTATATCATTTTGCCACCAAATATATTAGTGTACAATTCCAGTACATAACTCGATTTCGGCAAAAATGTGACTTGTACCTTTGGCCTTTTCAGTCGTCAATTGTAACATTATTCTTATCAAAACTACAAGTAGAGAAGCAGAGTAGCTCGAATAAGTGAATGCTTAAGATTCCTGATATCAATTAAAACTGGGAAATGCATCCATAAAATTGGCGATAATTAAAATACACACTATCTAAAAGAATCTAATCGCTCGATCTAAATAACTGAAATTGGATAACGAAGATTCTTGCAAAATAGAATGACGTCGGCGGAAGTAAAAAGCGGCAGCAGCAGGTAACAGCAGCAGCTGATAAGAGTTGCATCATTGGTGCAAGAGCCTGGCTGAGTGCCTTTTTTTCGCTTTGGACAAGTCGCTGAGCAAGGTCGCAAATTATTGCCCCAACTCAACATTCGATTAGGCCTTGAGACTTCGATTAAAGGTCGCACCTTGGGAAAGACCGAAGATCTTTTTCGAGCTGGTCCAGCACTCGAAGTGCATTTCCAAATAATTCGAGTCAAATTGTGTGAAGATTCTAGGTTATTTTGTCATCCTAATTTGATAATTTTGAACTATCTTGTGACTAACTGTATACTAGTCGATGCTCATTCGCTTCAAGGCGAAAATAATAAACAAATTCAATACAAAAAAAAGTAGAAGTGCGAACGTCTCCACTACTAACCTAGAAGGCCAGACGAGTTTAGTTTCTTTGTAGAACGAATACTGCATACATTTCGACTGTGGAACCGGAAAAAGATCGAATTTTCCTCAGATAACACTTCTTATCTAACAATAAGAACACAAATCTGCTTATTGTTTCGCGTGGAAATCCGAATTAGAATTCTCTCAATCCCGAGGGTCGTTTCGATGATTATCATCAATTTTTTTCACTAATTATGGGCGAATGCACCTTAAGCATATTATGGCGTGGGTAAATAAGTGTGAATGGCTCTGCGTAGTGGATAACCCCGAAAAACTGGATCGTAAGGCCGAATGTTGAGGTCGGTTGATCATATCGATCGCACATTTGCAAGATGTATCCTTTGTCATTATCATAATTCGATTTGCATACGAATTTAGCGAAAATTCGTAATTACAGTGCATCGGATCAATTTATGTAAAAAAAAATCGATTCCGATTAAACCAATCGGATCGGTTCAGATTAGAGTTCGACCTATCGTGACGATTGTAAGCGACGATTCGCTAAATTCTTATCGTTATTTGTCCTTAAATATGGATTATCTTATGATATCCGAATAAGGAAATACGCAGTTATGAAACGAGTTGAAAATTTCAAGTGATCATATGATTTTCAGACGATCGAATCTGGATTTTCGTGTCAATGTCGACAGAATCTGCTCCAATTGTTGAAATTTGCAAAGCGATCCGTCCCAAATATGTATGAATCTTATGTATTTATTCAGCTTGGAATATAAGCGACATTACCTATGTCTCGAATGAAAAATTCGATTTTCGCGAAGGCTACTTCTATATTCTGCATCAATTTTCTCAGTTTTGTTCGAAGGTGTATACTTAAATGTTAGATAGAGGCATACGTGACTTATTGGTTAATATGATTTCTCGAGAACTAGATTAATTTGACTAACGATTAAAGTTGCCTTCGAATCTATAGACTGGAGTAATTCAAGAACGCACGGATTATCATACGTATGATCGATATTACTAAGATTATTACAGATTTAATTTTATGACCCTACTGGTTTAAAGTATCGTAAATTACTCGGTTTAATTTAATATTTTATGAAGTTGATGTATCTCAATATTTTTTTAATTTAAATGTCAGTTAATCATTTACTTTAAAGTGAAGAAACAAAGTGGTTATATTAGAAATTGTTAAGATTAATATCAGTGTACGAAAAAGGTGATAAAATCAATTGAATTTCATCGACACATACAAGGAAGAAGATCCAATTTTAGGACATGTTTCGTACAATTTTAAATTAGCACTTTTTTCGAATCAAATATTCGTAAAAAACTATCGAGTTATCATATCAAAGACATGCGACTCTCGTCAGAATCTGACAGAATTCGAACCCAACATCACGAGAACACTAACAATAAAACCCAACCTTACATGCACAAAATTTTTAATTATCAACTGAACTAGATATAATATTAAAAAGTACTATCTGAAAATTGGCTATGATCTATCGCCGCGTTCACACTATGTCTATCGCCATTTCTGTTGCTTTCGCCTCGCTCTAACGTTCGCATCTATCTTTTAAGACATTTTATGATATTTCTTCGTACAAAATCTCAAACAGGTGACGTCAAACGATTGATAATTGCGTCGCACGAACTTGGCGAAAATTGAACGCCCCTGTGGTGAAATAACAAGGCCGCAACACACACAGCCTCCGAGTCTGAGGCGAGGCCGTTTTTTTTTCGGGTCACTCTTGACCTTTTCCGAAGTTCCGAAGAACCTCACGACAATAAAATTTAGATTTCACCAAGGTCTCGTGTGTCGATCGGAATATCAAACTGGTGACTGGCTGCGAAAGACTCGAACCATGTCTGATTCCGTACAATGTTGTGTGTGTGTGAAAAAAAGGAAGGAAAGTGAACGTCGAAATCGCAAGTGTTTTTCGGTTGTGTGCGATTCCGGATGTTTTCGTGCTCTTCTCGTTGTGTTTTGTTGGAATTTTTGTAGGAAAATGATCCAGTGAACTATAAATGTGTATATTTTATGGATTGAAACATAGTTTTGATGTTTGGGCCCAATTTGAAAATCTTAAGAATCAATGGAGGATGTGTAATAATGAATCATTCCAATCAACAGATTTAAAGTATATCTCAATCGATAGATATTTTAGATCAATTTTCATGAACTTCGTTGATTTTGAAGTTGAATGCGATCATAGCAATATTTTAGGGTTATAATGAATTAATTAATATCAAATTCAAATGTTTTGAATAGTATGTCCAATCGCCATAGAAAGCTGTACATTGTTCTTTTAATTTGAAATATCGAAATTGGAGCACATTACTACTTGATCATTTTGAACGATTTTAGAATTAGTGCACAACCGAATATTTTCTTAAGTCTATCCTTATTGTAATTTCTTTAATACGTCTATCTATTTGTCTGTTGAAAGTTTTAGAAAGAGAAAAATCATCTAATTAATTTTAAAAATATGATTGTACACTAAATCAGATTCAATCTAAATATTTCAATGAAAATTAACATTTTTCCATTACCAATGAAAGCCTCGATTTTCCGATTGACTTTACCTGCCTTACGAGACACACGAACGTACGCGAATGTATATGTAGGCCTTGTAGATTATGAATAACCAGTTAACCTCCAAATTAGTATTTATTTATTTTTTTTGCAACTTGCACCGGTCATTTGTCTTGCGTTCGTTTCGGATAGAAGCTCGTGTGCGCTTTTGCTTAATACTATAAAAAAAAAACGATAATAGACGTCTTTATAGCGACGAGTTTCCGCGATTGCGAAATGACGACATTGCACTCTAGGATCAGAAATTCGAATTGTTATACATACAATTGAATAGGTTTATCAATTTATATGAAATTTGAGGGAAGAAAAGTTAGTTAAAAACGATAAAATCGTTCGATAAAAAAATCAGATAGTTCGATACATCACAATGAATTCGTACAAAAAAAATGAAAAGCCCCATTTTGAATCATGAACCGATTCACTTTCGATGATAAATCGAATAAAATCTATAAAAAAATATAAAATGGAAGAGATGAGCAATTCGGTCGTTAGTGTGAGGGAGACAATCGTATGCAAATAACGTTTGCATCTCGCTCTCGAAGGCCAGGACCTTGCGCTATACGAGAACGTTGCAAAATCGTTGCGTCTCTTGCGGATGCGGAAATCTTATGCAATTTCGATAACGAACAGCGCGAATTACGCGCGTTTTTATTGACTTTTTCGTAAGATCGTTCTGTTTGATCTTGGATTGATGGTATTGTTGTAATTTTTGTTCTATAAATATAATAATGAGGAGATAAAGGTGAAATTGAAGTTTTTTTTTTAGTGTAATTTAGAGTGGAAAGATTTATTAGGTTGGTATTTTAAAATCTTAAAATAGTCGTTGGCCTTGGATAGAAAGTTCTTTTAAAACATAAATCGTCTCAAGGTCTAAATGAATTGTTGTAGCGCGTTCGGAGCGGCGATTGAAATTCTACTTTATTTACTTATTTTTCGAAAAGTTATCTCGAATTTTACTTGAGTAAACATTTTTACAATCTTCGAACATTCGAAAACTTATCTCAAACATCTACAAATCCTTATCGATCTATAATAATACCTCACATGTATAAATCATTTGTGCATGCCGCACCGATTCAGCATATGTACTCGGTATGCTAGAGTTCGAGTCCTATCTAGGCGAGAGTCACATGTCGTATTTCTTAATTGAAAAATCGATATGGAAACTCGATCGTATCTTTAGAATATCATGATTCATTTGATTAAAAAAAAGTGTTAATTCAGTACGAAACAGTTCCGCAAATGATCATCACCTTCGTACGTTTCGATTAAATTTAGTGATACCTATGTGTGCACTTACCTACTCTTTTGACTCTTGCCTTAAGGCTTATTCTCTTCCCTATATTAAATCAAGATAATTATGTAGAAATAACAATAAAAACTTGAAAAACCTTATCAGATCATCTGACGCATCGAACCGAACCTAGCGCAAGACACACATTGTATCGCATCGATAACCGTTCAGATATCGAACCAACAAAGGCATTATCAATCAATATACATATAAATAAAACGTGATGAGCACGAATCGACACGATACAAAATATATATACATATATTATCAACCTCGTCAAAGGCAGATAAGAGAGCCTTGATTGGCGAGCTCCGGTCTTCCATTGCCGCTTCGACATTGGACGTTCACGGTCGTTCTCTTGTGCGAATGCCGACGAAATCGAAAGGAACCATGAAAATTCCGATCGTTTTTAAAAAAAAAATTACATAATTATTGTATAATTATTCGATTTAAGGAGGCGTGAGATCGGCACGTGTGCTGTGTATCGCACGTGTTGGTCGTTTTAGGTAAGTGCGTCTCATGAGGAAAATGTGGCTAGTATCGATATCTTTGTTAGTTTCTAATGCAATGTTTACATGTAGGTGTTGACGTTTGTGTTGTCATTTTTCTCGCTCTAAGGTTAGTGTCTAGCTTTTTATTTAATTTGTGGGAGAAAGTTAAATGCAAATGTTAGAGCGAGAAAGGCAACGGCAATACAAATGGCAATAGCTATAAGTAAACGTCGCATAAGATAATAAAATATTAAAACCAGGCATTTGTGACGTCATTTATTATCATGTAGCTGACGAAAAATAGAATTAACTCGTGAATTGTAGCAAATTTTATGATTCCCATAATTCATGCCCGATATTTCAATATTTATAGTCGGTATTTTTACTGCTTTAGTTAACTTACCATACAGTTAGTCAGTCTTTCAACTCAAAACAGTCAAAATCTGCGTCAGATTTTCGACAATTCGTAGTTAGAGGACTAACTATAACTCTATGATTTGTTAACTAAAGCAGTGAACAGATTGACTCTTTATAACGTAGTAACCTTTTGCGTTTTTTTCTCTATAGAATTTAAACAGATTAACGACAAGAACTGTTAAAGGTTGAAAAATCGGGCATGAACAGCATTCGAAGTGAATCGTAGTACTACGATTTCCGCTATCAATTCCAACCATAATCACCCCATAAGCCGCACTTACCCCAAATACAATAAAAAATTAAACATTCACACATTCAAACAATTCATCAATCGCTACCAGAACCGACTTACAATTAGATACGTCTACGTACACGAAACACGCACTCATCTCCCGGCTATACGTACACGCTACGACATTTTATATCGAGTGTGTGGTACGCGAATTATTAATTCTTGTTGTTAGCGTCGCACCAAGTGAAAACACCTTGGTTCTATTGTGGCCTTTGTCGCGACGAAGGCCACAAATGATTACTGAATGGCAACGATGAGGTCGACTCGATGCCGCAACCAATCTACGTCTCAAGTTCAAAAACGTTACCATTTGCCTGCCTCCGATTAGTCCCATGCCATATCGAGCCTTTTTCTATCGTCCAATTCAAAAATCAAAAAAAAAATTCGAAAGTAATTCAAATCTATTACTCGAACCAACTAGTTGCTGCTATGAGTAGTTTAAGCTCAACTCATCTATTTCACTTGAGTAGTTTTGATTGGATTCGAATCAAATTTTTAATACTTAATAATTGTGTTAATTGATCGAATTTATTTTTCGGTTCGTCTCGCATTATATCGCCATTAATTAGCGCTCAAATACACATGTGTACGTGTAATAAAATCACGATAAACAAGCATTCATCAACGTATCACTAAGGTCAACACGTGTTTTAGTAATTTCAGGGATTTATTAACATTGTGTTATGGAAGCGCGTTTATCTAGTCTTCGGAATATATAACGACATGTCAAAACAATTTTCAAATATAGGAATTTACATGAATAAGGGTAAAATTAAACAATTAACTAACTATTGTTGATAATTCATTATGTTAGTCATTTGAGAATTGTGAATAGTTAAATGTGGCTTATTGTTATTTCTTAGCATTGAAAAATTCATTGTTTGGATCGATTACCATTTCGAGCTATTTTGGTTCAACTTTGTGTTTGAATTCAAGCAGTTTTTAATATAATTGTATGATGTAAGTAACTCGAAAAGGTAATTGCTCTAAATTATTGTAAAAAAAAATCAACTATATACAATTTTGCAATTATTTTGGTAGCGACTTTTCAATAGATACGCTCGATCTTCGACAATTAATCACATTAGTGAATCTGCTAAATCACATTAAAACATTAACAATATGTATGTGAATCAAGAAAAAAAAGCAATTACGACTATTTTATTTATACAAAATTGATCAAAAATTCGCGAAATATACCAAACATCGAACAATTTCGATTGACCTTCCTCAAACACCATCGAAGCTCGCACCACTTTCACCATCGTTATAGGATATCCCGCAATGAACTCGCCATCGAAATAAATACAATGAAGAATAAACTCGACGATGAATAAAAAAAAACCCGTTGGCCTCGTCGTGTCGAATCTCGTGCATAGCAAAAAGTCGCACATTTCGATGCAGAACCGAAAAAAAAGCCGATCTTATGGTGATCAGGGCTGTCAAATAGGCTTTTGCATATTTCCTTCAAGGCCTTACTAGTTATTTTCGAAAAAAACGGTCGTAAAAAATTGACCTTGGTCGTTTAAAAGGATCTAAATGCATCTCGTCCGTTTTTATGATTGTTTTCGGAAAGGGTTCGATTTTCTTTCAGCGCTCTTTCAATAGAAAGGAAAAGGTTTTTGTGTATTGCGCTATCTTTCGTTACGGCGATAATTCGTTGTTTTTTACGACTCTTTGTAGTAAAAAGGTGCGTCAATTTGGAAGATCGATCTTTGAATAGGGGCCATTTCGAATTGTTTGTTGCGATAATAAAGTAGAAATATTTTTGCAGGTAGTGACTAGAAACGAAAGGGGTATTAGAGGATATTGCATAGGATTCGTTCACGCTTTCGACAAACTATGGAACTTGGCTATGTCAGATGTTCTAGAAGTTTGGACGAGGAAAAAGAGGAACAAAATAATACCGACGTTCGGTAAGTGTTTTGAAAATCAATCAAAAACTGCGAATCCTTGAACCGGAGGTCGCCTATAGTGTCATAGTCTTTTTTTATGATTTCAGAGAATCTTTCCATCCGGGAGGATCAAGTGAGGAAATTATATGGCAGGAGTGCTTTAGTGCCGAAGGTTCGCACGACGGCGATTGAAGATGACATGGAAAAGTGCGAAAGACATGTGCCTCAGATGCTGATGCGAGGTGAACATGTGGTTCTCATAGTGCTTCTTGAACAATCACAGAAAACTGTCAAGTGAAAGGTTACTGTTCGCTCTGTTATTTTGTACTTGGGAAGAAATGTGATGAAAAGCGATAGTATTTTATCGGTACTAATTGCTAAAAGACAATTAAAAAAATAGTTTATATGCTATTTTTATTATTTTTATATACGAATCTCTGCAATTTTTATGAAATGATTAGTTGAAAATATATTGCTGAATCGATGAGAACAAATGTAAATTCGACGTATTAAATCATCGATATATGAAATATTTTAATACGAATCAAAAATAAATAAAACTGTTTAATTTATGTTAAAAAATGCTTTCATTTCACATTTAAACCCGTCATAATTTACTCATATTGAAATTTTTATTATCGACCGATCGAAAAAATTGAACGCGCATCATTCGAGCCAAAAAATATTTTCGTATTTTATGATAATTTGCGAAATATGTTTTTAATGACGAATAATGCGCCAGAAAATTAATCGTAAAATCGAATCGGAAACTGCACTATCACGAAGAAAGTCCGCAAATTAAACATTACGAAACAATTGTATGAAATGACTCACCTTTTATTGCCTCTGCCTTCCCTCTTCAAAGCAATGATTTGCAGAAGTACAAAAAAATCTGAAATTAGAAAAAATAAATTAATTAAACCTTTAAAACTGAAGTAAATTAATTAGAATGTAAAAATATTTGAAGATAGATATAAATTTTAAAGCTGGTTTGCAATCTTTGGATAGCTGCTTATCAGTTCAATATAACTATCAAATAGAATCGATTAACTGCTATCCAAAGATTAAAAAATAAATCCTTAATACAATACACATATGTTAAAACAATATTAACAAAATATAAACTCACTAGAAAACTATCCCAAAAAAGACGTTATCACTGAACGATGACACCCTGAAGACTGACCATCGATTCTACGACAAATTGTAACAATCGGCCAACTTCTTCGAATTTTTACGCAACAATTACGATAAACAAACGAATAAAGTAGGTCATCGATATGAATCAATTTGCAAATAATTGGATCACCGATGCAAAATCTAGAACGAATCGAACGCATGCACCAGTTTAATTGCAACGAAAGCACTTTCGCCGATCGGAAATGAATCACCTATAAAATAACAATGGTTCCTGATGTTGCACAACGTGTGCATTGGGTTAATTTTGGAAAAAATTGCAATTTTTTGAAGAATAGCATTTTCTAGAAATTTTGCAATGATTTGTATCGATTTTGCTCTATTGACCGTCTTTTTTCGCTGTTGTAATTAATTTGTGTGATTTGTCATCGAAATTGTGATCGATGCGTTTTTTTATGACGTAATATCGATATAATATGCAGATTTTAATGTATTTGGAATTAATATTATAAATATTTATTCGGAACCAGTTTCGCAGCTTCGATTTGAAGCATTGAAAGTTGTCACTATCCGTACAAATGTCAATCGTAAATCTATCAAAAAAATATATTAATCGCATTAACTTTCTTATGACTTAAGTTAAATTTGACATTTAATATATCCTGTATTAACAAATTATAAACAGATCTCGCACTATCACGATTTACCTATTGTCGAATACAACGCTATATTTTGGGGAAAAAAGCAACATATTTATTTGGAAAGCAATCAATCTGTGGAATATATCAATGCAATTTCAACTAGTTGAATATATGAACGCAATTTTGGTGCGTTACAGATACACACACACTATTAACGCTATTATATAGTTGAATGAAATAATTTTCTTTGGAAAATCTTGCTAAAAATTTCAGTCGATTCGTCCAACATTTAATTTAAATTTTTAAGATTTTTATGACTGAAAGTTTTTTTCAAAAAAATCGCCAAGATTAGACTTGATATTATCTGCAGTTTGCTGTTGCACTTTTTAAACTCTTTAATTAACTAGGTATTTAATTAAAACTAGCACTTGTAAAGTTTTGAGACAAATCAAATATAAATAAAAAAAATTATCAAGATGAATTAAAAAATCAATACATGACAAATTTTTAAAGCGCTCATTGTACAAAGGCGAATCAAAAATAAACCGAATTTCTTTCACTATGAATTAAAAACTTGAAAAAGCTCAAAACTTGAAAAACTTTCATAGCAGATTTTATGAATTGACTTATTTTTTTACAAATTGAAAATGCAACATAGGATCTGAAGCGAGATTGCATTCGCAGATGCAATTGCATGGCACGCGATTTTTTTCCTCGAGATGCAACGCCGTGAATGAAATATGCATGTAGCGGCTGAAAGTTCACCGATCTGCGTTGGAACAGGTTCCGTCGGTTACTTCAATTATCTAATGCAAATGTTTATGATATTAAAAGCAGCTCGGTCACTCTCCCTATATTTTATTATTATACCGTGTTCGTTTTCTATTCGAACTCGTTAGAGTTCGATATGTATGGAAATCGTCGGCGGCTCTCGTTCGCCGGTGATTAAATGCGGCTGATTGTTAAGTCGAGCGTTTAGCGTTGAGAAAATGATCGATATTTAAATGATGACTGAAAAAGAGAAGGGGTACATTAATATTTTTGCTGAAATTGAGTTATGTACTGAAATCGCTTCTATGTACACTCATATATTTGGTAGATATAAATTAACATGGAATATGTACCGAGATATATCATCATATCACTCATCATCTTGATACATGTGGGTACATGCTCAACTTTGCACGCACTTATCTAGAAATTAGCACGAAGTCACTTGTACCCCTTCAATCGTCAAATATTGTGTCGATAAATGCGTGATAGATATTATTAATTTTAACAAGTCTATAAAAGGTAATTGTAACCCTCAACACAGCATTTACACGAGTATTGAGTGAAATTTAATACACTGTAAAAGGTAAATCTTAAATCCCGACACGATCTTAAATTTGAACGGTCTTAAAAATCGATTTATGTCGAAATTAAATTTCTTAAATATTACATAAACATTTTTAAACTGTATTTAATATATTAAATAAACGGAATAAAATATAATTTTAATTTTAATTAAAGCTAACATAATTTTTAAGCAATTTAATTCCGACGCAAATCGATTTTTAAGACCGTTCAAATTCAAGATCGTGTCGGGATTTAAGATTTACTTTTTACAGTGTAGTGAATTAACTACTATAAGCTTTCATTAAAGTTTTAATATTTGAGCTACAGATTAATATATAAATAGTTGTCTATCTATAAAAATTCATTGAGATTATAAAACTAATGGTTATTTTTTTCATTCATTGATCAAACCATGTAGATGGGGCATAAAATAAAGCTTTTCAAAATACACCCAACTCTCGTTTTACACGGTTTCAAAATAACAGGGTTTGAAAAAATGAAAAAAAAAATTTTACACGATTTATTTGGTTTAACCAGGGTTTGTTTGAACTATATAATGAATATCGCGCAATAATAAATGTATTTTTTCTTACACGGTTTTTGCTGGTCCCTATCCACCGTGTAAAACGAGAGTTGGGTGTATATCCTATCATATCATAAAATAAATATAAAATCGTGAAATTTTTAACTAAATATAAGTCTTTCTATTCTATGAAAATTCACTTAATCACCCAGAGTTTTCATTAATGGGACGATTTTAAAAAACAAAATACAGAAAAGTCCAATAAAACGAACGATCGATGTGAAAGCGGCATATGTGATTCTAAAAATTCTCGGATATGTGGAAAAGTGCATGTGCATATCCTGAGATTGCATAAGAGCAGAAGAAGCTCGGTGTTGCACAAGAGTCCACGTGGCGCGCTGACGTCTATTTTCAGGAGAGCAACGCGGCGCGTCACACGCTGCGTCACCAGGTCGCCGGCCTCATGCAGGCCTCTTAAACCCTTCACCGCTCATTTATTTCGCCATTAAGGGTCTCGTGTATACGAAGACTGAATAGCACGAAGGGTTCACGGGACTTTTCTCCAAGTCGCCTGTGCATACTCCTTGGACTTTTCAGTCGTCGTATAATATTGGGGTCGTATGAATTTGTGCGAGAAGCGTCCATTGCTGTAGATTTATCACAATCGTATAAGATCGGGGGTACAAGTGACGTTTTTGCCGAATTTGAGTTATGTACAGGAATCGCTCATATAAAGGGATATAAACGAAATGTCGAGGTATATTATCAAATCACTCGACTTCCACCTAATACATGCAGGTACATGCTCAATTATGAGCACGTTTTTCTCGAAATCAACGTGAAGTCACTTGAATCTCTTAGTCTTTTCTGTCGTCAGTTAATATCTCACAGCAAATTGAATTAATTTGAAAATGAAAAGGAAAACTATAACGAAAACTCATGATTAGTTTGATTTTGAAAATTTTCGTACATTTACATTCGTATAGACTATCGACAATAAACTCAACTTAAATTAAATAAAATTTAATTCAATAGAACCTATCCGAAAAAATAAATTGAAAAACTTAACCAAACCTGCCTTAAAACCTTGCTCAACTCAACCTAATTTAACCCATCGAATATTGTATCGATGAACTGGTACAAAAACACCCACCTTTTTTATACACCTAAATCTATTGTCATTTATTTCCTAATCTAACTTCCGAGCTAACCTAATCGAATAACATACAAAACTACATTTTACATAAACATTCGAATCAAACATAAAATCTGTTGAAAACATTTAAAAACACAATACAATATTGAGCAAGCCTCGTAATTACCAAACACAAAAAAACCGCAATCAAGACTATCGGATAGAAAAACCGTTTAAGTCCGTGAAAGTGCACGCGCTCATCGTCTTTACGATTACGACTTTTCCACGCAACCTTGATGCAATTACACCTCGTGTGCCCAGAAGAATGAAGAAAAAGAACTCATTGTTACCGAAGAACGACGACCGATTCGAAGACGACGACGTCGCGGCTGGTATTGTGCCGCGACTTTCACGCGGCTCGCAACAATGGACGGCAAAAAGCGAAAACGTTTACCGCAAATAAATAATGGCGAAGAACAACAAAACGATAACGAACGCGCACACGACATGAAAAAAATCGCGATTTAATAATAATAAATAAATAAAACAAGAGAATGAAAAAAACAAAACGCGTGACGCGAAAGCAGCGTCACGCCCGTTTCGTTACGTTGTTGGTAGCGTGACGAAACGTGACACGTCATAATATGCAATTCTTCGATTGTTCTTATTTGGATGTTTGTATGATTTTGGTGTGTGTTAGTATATCTAATTTTTTTTTTTATAATTTTGTAGTGTTAAAATTTTATTGTGGGGTTCGCGAGTTGAGCGCACATGGATTTCGCGCCGTTTGTTTGGATGCGGTAATGCTGAAGTGTGGTAGGTGCTTTATTTTCGGAATTAATATTTTTGATGAAGGGGTTGTTAATTCTATGTAGATTTTTTTAAGATTAGTTTTTGGTATTTGTATTAAATAATGAAAGCTCAATTATTTTAAGTTTATAAAGCTCAAAAATCGATTGAATTCTATGTAAAATTGTAAAGCTGAAAATGGGAAAAAAATGCAAATGATTTTTTTGAACAATGAAAAATTTTTAGGATTGTAAAAAAAATGACAATTTTGGGTAGAATTAAAAAATATTTGAATATGAATATTTTAGAAATTACACAAACGACTTCTTATAAATACACAAGTATTTTTAAAGAAATTTATGAAAATTTTTGATATGTGCCCAATATATTTTTTTTAATACAATCAAATTTGAAAATTTACGATGTACATAGGTACTATAGAAAGAAAAAAATAAATTAATAAACCCGAATCACCCAAAAAAACACCAAAACAACTATCAATTTCAATTACAAAAACACGGAAAAGCAGACACAACTGAACAAATCTAAAACCGAAAATACAACCCCTACTACAAACACACTCTTAGCAACAAACAAACAAACAAACAAACAAACGCAAAATATCAAAACACGCCAAAAACCGGAAACCAAAATCGAAACCGAAAACACCCGACAAATTAATAAACTATTCAAAAGCTTCGGCTACCACCGATCGACTCGACTCGTTCACATGTGTGCACACGTGCTTACAAAACGCACATAAGCACATACGAATGTATGTATAATATGTATATTTATAGTGTTTGTGTGTGTGTATGTCTGTGTGTGTGTCTGTGTGCGTGCGCGAAATTAGGTCCAGAGTTCCTTGGCATTGCGCGGGTTAAGGACCTTCCTTGACTCAAAGGGAAAAGCGAGCCGAGGATTTTCTATCCCGCTCTGACGCAGTTAAAGCTGGCTTTCTCAAACTTCTGAAGAGTTAATTCGTTATTAGTTTGTATTATTAGTTGGTTAGTTTGAGGTTTATGGGGTTAAATATGTTATTAATATGCAACAGACAGTCAGACGGACGGACGTACAAATTTTCTTATTAAAATTATAATATTGATTGGGTTGTTGTAAAGGATCAATGGTCTGCATATGTATGAGTTTTTTTTTTATTTTGGTTTGATTTTTTTATAATCTATTATATGACTACTGAATAGTGCAAAGGGTAAAAGTGACTTTTTTTTATCGAAATTGAGTTGAATACAGAAAATGGTTTAATAGGTTTATGATACGGAACTATTTTCTGTACTTTATTCAAATTCGATAAAAAACGGTCACTTGTACTCTTGTGCAATTCAGTCATTATATATTTTATAAATTGGTTAGTAATAACAGATATCAAATTCTATAGAAGACAAATAAAATGCTTCAAATTGTTCAATTAGGGTTAAGTAGCTTAATTAAAGATTGAAATAGCGGTCCTATTTTGATTTGTGACTTTTCGTTTCTATTTTGAATGGCGTTGAAATGTTCAAAAGTGAGGAAAATTTGCTGTATGCTTTCTGTAACTGTTATGGCTATATTTAAAGCTCTCTTTCTGTCTAATTATTAGCAGTGTTTTAAAAATTTTGGCAGCGTTTATGAATTATTTTAGAACGCATTAAACCTAGTGCGTTAAAAGCGAAATTTTAATATTGCCTAAAATTAGCGAAATCGCTTGGTTTTTATATTTTAAGACGTTTCAATTGAAACAAAGAATTTGAATGAAACAAAATAATATTTTTCTTAAGAATTTCACAGAATGAATGAATAGATGCGGAAACAACTAAAGCTTTTAGAATCAGGATTTCAATCAATGATTAAGTTATTTAATTAGAATTAAACGCTTTCCCCTAGAATTTGACAGCCAATATTGGAAATTAATTGCTAACTGACGATTAAAAGATCAGGCGTTAATTATTACAAAATCATCTAAATTGAACTTTTAAGAAAAAAACACTAATTAAAAACAAATGGTCTATGAAATTAATAAGAAATCGATTTATGTAATAGATACATGCATATAATTAAAGTGCAATGAAAGTTTAGAAATGTCAGTCGATACGCGGTGTAGGAAAACCGCGTAATAGAGAAAGAAAAACTGTAACCGTATAACTCAAGATCAAGGTACACTAATGTCATAATGTAACCTAATGCGTGTCTCGATTACATTCAAATGCAGAAGGAAGTTCTCGTGGAAACTTCACATAGAAAAGAAAATTAACTGTCAATTAAAAAAAACTACTTTCGCTTTAACTCATTTTAACTTATTGCATATTCTCTCATATAAATCTATCGATTAATATTCATAAGTACTGTTTGTTCCGTTTTCCCGAGAATTTGAATGCGTTTATAAACGAAGTATAGCAAGTGCAAACAAAGATGTGTTCGAAACGTACAATTCATAACGAGGAAATGAAATGTTATTATACATTCGAAGCAAATGTATCGTATCGATTCCAAATAAATGAACTTGTGTAAATTTGCCGAGTTTAAATAGAAAATTCATTCACGAATCAGAGATTCGAATTTACAATGTAGCCGAGCTTTAAGTTCACTGCGAAGGATTTTAGGTCGAGTCAACGTACGAACAAGGAAAATTAATTTTCCGGAAAATTTAATAAAATTTCTTCTCTATAAATATGATATAAAAGAATATAAATTAAATAATAAAGTAGATATTTTCATGAGAAAAATAAAAATGTTTAATATGAAAAATTCTCAAGGTTCAAATTTCGAATTAAATATCAATAGCGATAAATTCCAATTCTATTTTTTTTATAATCAGTAGATGTGAATATTCTATAATTATTTTTATTGTTTTTGAAATCATTTCATTGCATCAGAAATATCCTCGAAAGTAGCATTCACACCTGAGTTAAACACAAAAAGTCTATACAAGCATTCACACAAAACCAACCAGAATCGAACATCAAAAAGCTAATTCAAAATAAGGTTCAAACCTTCATATCTCTTTATTGTCATTACACTTTTATTGCATCAGAAATGTTTCCCAAAAGCCACACCAACATCAAGAAAATCACAGTTTAAAACTTACAATTAGACGATATGAAACTTAACTGGAAAAACCACCAAGAATCGAACGTTTAGCGCTAATTTATAATAAATTGCATATTACTATTATTGCACTTTTATTGCATCAGAAATGTTTCCGAAAAGTTACATCAACATTTAACATTACACTAAAACATACAATCAGATAATATGAAACCTAACACAAAACCACCAAGAATCAAACACCCATCGCCAATTCAGGATAAAGTGCGTTCAGACTTTAGAGAGTTGCATTACGCTCGGTTACGCGCGCACAATACAAGCACCTAAAACAACGTAACACTGCACCCACACACACACGACGCCATTTTTACAAAACACGCACATACACAGCGTCATCAATCCACTACACACACACACCAACACCAATCCATTACGTATATATACACGTGGATAAAAGTGAAGAGAGTGTGTCTGTGGGCAAAGTCACTTTCGCGCCGTCCCGAGCGTGACGGAGAAATTTCCCCGCTAATGGCCGACGCTCGTGAGCCACGATGACGCTTCGAAAGATTACAGAATAGATATTGTTCTGCACACGATCGATTCTGACGAATTTGAACGACTATGATGGTGTGGAGCCGGCCGTTTTTTCGATTTAGATGAATCTGATGCGGGACGAGTCATTGGTTTGGGTGTCTGGGTTGGAAAATTGCTTGATTGAAATTTTGGAAAATTCGTGCTTGTTGTCGTATGAAGTCATTTTTTTTAATATTTTGATTTCAATTAATAAGGAGTGTTTATTTGAAGGTTTTTATCGATTTTGGTTGATCTTTGTAGAAATTTAGTTTAAGTTTAGATATGAAATAGTTGTTTAGAAAGAAAATGCGACTCGAGATTTTTTAGTTGTCGCATAGTATGATTGTTAGGTGCACTAACAAAATAATTCATAACTATTTCATGTCAATATTTACACTGAATTTCTACAAATTTTCTTTAAAATGGATGAAGACATTTATGTGGACACTCCATTTAAGATTTTAAGAGTTTTTAAAGTATTTTTGTTTATAATACAAATATAGCACACGAAAAAGGTACTTAGAACTTTTCTTTAAGAGAATTCGATCTTTTAAATGAAATATAAAAATATTTATACATATACATAGTCACAATTGATTTTCATTTGATTCATTAATATAATTTAGCATTAGATTCACAAATATGGTCATTTTGACTGTCTACGTATCTAATGAAAAATCATATTGAACTAGAAGTTAGTTCCATTGAAGTTCAATATTTCGAAAAATAATTGAAAATATATAAAACCTGTAATTCATTTGAAAAATAAATAAAATAATATTACATTTATATGATCACTAAAATTATACTGCATTGAAGTTTCGCTCGATTTATTATACATCGCCGATACATTTTCTCGAGACGAAAGATAAAATCGTGACGATAGACAGATTCGAACAGAAACGTATTTCTTACAAATTTCGCTTTCGCACTCTTTTATTTCTCGTACTATGCACTCAAATTAGATAATACGAAAAAACAGAATTTCACCGTAAGATTTGCGGTTAAAGAAATTTGCGTTTTGCATGACTTAAGATCGTTTCGCCGCCGTCTGAAGAACATCGTTAATATTACATCGATTCGTTAAATATGCAACATTTCGTAATTGATCCGAACGAAAAACGAAAGCGATTCTAAATTTTCAAAATATTCTAATGATTTTAAATCATACATATTTTAATAAGATGAATTTATACGTGTTTTTCTCGTTGAAGCTATTCGAACGAGAACGACACTGACCTGGCCAACATGCAACTTGTTGCACATTCACACAACACAATCCAATGCACACAAGTAAAGCTTGTACTATAGCGAAATTCTCTTCGTTTCGTTTCTGTCACTTTCACTTACTTGCATACTTTTTTTGTGCAAAACTTAGAATATTAGATTCGGTTGCAGTTTTTGCACCGATTCGATCGTTTTACGGAAGCGCGGTTCAATAGTTTTCGCGACAATTTCGCCGAATTTTACATTTTACAGACCGAGCGGAAAAAATATATTATGGAGAGGGATTATTAAAAACTGGAAGCGAAAGAAAATTGCGAAATTAAAAAAGAAGCGGGAAAACAATATGAATAGTCGGTCGCAAATAAAAGACGAAACAGATCAAACGTTTTTTTGACTCAAAAGGAATTTCATAATAAAAAATTCTCGCAGAGTAAATTTGCGCAGAGAAGAAATTACGCGAAATTTGAATTGTTTTCAGCTTAAACGGATATACGAATCTTAAATCGTACATCCACATGTTTATGTAAATCTTTGAAATAACGATACGAATTTGATGAGATCCTCTAATATTATCTATGAGATCCAAGCTTTTCATTTTTAAAATTTCTATGAAAATCTTTCATTGATATTGAAAAAAATTCATAAATTTTTTATTTCTCAATTTGAGGTCGAATTTCAAATTTGTACTAGATAAATATTTTTAATGCTAATAATGATTGTACCATGTTATTGCAAAATAAGCTCGTAATAATATCCATTATTAAAGCTCAGTACATAAACTTCAATAGAAATTATTATTATTTATTTAAAATTAATTCATTCAAAATAACGAATTTCATAACAAATTGTTTCTCTCTCGTTATTCTTATCAAATTACAAATTTGAGAACTAGACATACAAATAAATCAAATCGCACTCCAGAAACATATTAATTAACAAGATAATACTTCCCGAAAACGACATGTAACTAAAGAAAAGAGGATAATTTTCAGAAAGAGTCTTTTCAGCATCTCACACGTAACATAATACTATATTAATACCTCGTTAATGCGACACCGAACGCGAGATGGGCTGAAGAAAAAGGCAACCCAAAGTTCCTTGACCCGTTCTCGGAAAATGGTGCAAAAAACGGTAAACACGTAGCAAGTGTGGGGTGCTGGGTGGGCCACCCCAAAGTGCGAATTTTCAGGGCGCAGACATACAGATTCGATCTGAAGGCCATTTTCAAGCTGTTAAATCTGTGCATCGATAAGATAGGCTTTATTTTTTATATAAGTATACGTTTCCAACTTGGAATACGATCAGACTTTAGTGATGGCTTAGAAATATCAAAAAATATAAAATTTAAAGTTTTCGATTTAAGTTTTGATAGTAAAAGAATCTGAATTGTTTATATCTGAACACTTAAATTTTGTTTATATCTCCAATAGAAAATTTTATGAAAATTTGTTTTTATGTATGAGATTATATTTCAGTGAAAAATCTACGAAAATTGGAATGAAATGAAGAATGAAAATTGCTTTTCTCGAAATCAGAAAGTAAGTCTCAGTTTCGTATGATTTTATACTCGATAAATGCACTAGATTTTATTTTTAAGGTAGATTATGTAGGGAAAAAAGCAAGATTAAGTCAAAATATAATATTTAGAAATGCTCTCTTCAATACGTTTTTTATTAGGTCTTATTTTCGAGTCAGGTTTCATTCTATTAAAATCATACTAGTTTGATTTTTCATGAAAACACAAATGATTCATCTGAAGCATGAATATAAGATTGATAAATATATGTACATAGGTACTGAGAAATTGAAAACGAGACCAGTGAGTTAGAAGTGAAAAATTCATTTAAATGAAATAACCTACCTATTTTCTTTAATTTCAATAAAAAATATCAACTTTTTTTGTTACAATAAGAAATGTTTTAATATTCGTTACAATAAAATGTTTCAATTTTCGTTACAATGAAACGTTTCAAATTTCGTTACAATGAAACATTTCAAATTTTCGTTACATCAAAAAATCAACCCTTTTTCACAATTAAAATCACTACAATTATAGAAACTTCAGATCATAAAAAAGCACATAGAAAGCCTCGAGACAGTCTGCCCTTACCCCGAGGGTAGCTGATGCTGGAGACGCGTCTCCATGGCGACGAGGCGTGAACGCAGACGACCCCCGGTGTCGTCGTCCTCCAGGGCCGAATTCGATTATTCGCCATTTGTTTATTTGCCGATCCGACCCCGTTCGCGGTCATTCCACGCCAAAGATGGCCGCCGACGTCGGTGTCATGGCGGCCATAGTCGACCAGATGGAAAACTCGTGTTTTCCCAAACGTCTTCTCAAGAGACTATTGCTTGTTTTGTTAAGTTCATGGATGGCTGTTTCGTTTGTTAATTGGATTCGATGATGTTTCATTCGATTAGTCCTTTAATTATTTTGATTGGTTGGGGGTGAAATTTTAGTAAGGAAAATTCTGAAATAGTGGTAGTAATTTTCATTGTGGATCTTTTTATTCGTTATTATTTTCTATAACTAGCAGTAGTACCTAAGATTATAATTTTTGAGGCGATCTATATTTATCCTCGCTCACAATTTCGAAACTTCCAAAATTATTAATATTAAGAGAAATTGATGTACCTAATATAATAATTTGAATATATTTTGTTTATAATAGTTAAGTACTGATTTAATACATCATTGAAAAGAATTCTTAAACAGCTGATCCGTTTGCCGCGAATATTTTCAACATCAACTTTCGGGCTTTGTTTGAAATCATAATTTACAATAAAAAATATTGAAAAAAAAATCAAGTCTGAACACTTACCTGAGTCTAAAAATGCTACCTATCGATAATCAGCGTTAAGGGTTAGATTTGTATGAAGGTATTTATATACAGATTTTTTTCCGAAATATCCAGAATCCAAGATCCAAATTAACATATTCTCTTATTTAGTTTCAAATTAAGTGCGGTGCAAAAGATGCAAAGCTGCTATGTTTTGCATCGTCTGAATTTTACGCTTGAAGATTTTCCATACAAAATCCCGTACAGACAAACGTGCAAACGTACAAACAAACGTACAAATACGCTTAGTAAAATTATTATATCGATGTTCACAAAACAACTCAAATTCTATCGAAAAAAAAACTTACAAACTCATGTTAAGAGAAAAGATTTGGTCATAAATGATAATTGAGAAGCTCGATTCAAGATGATTTTGAGTTTATTTATTTTGTAAATATCAAAAGGATAATATCATTATGTGACAAAGAAAATTTTCGTTTTGAATCATGGCCAAAATTAGAGCTTGTTCGAAAGCTAGGCAAAGTGTAGGGTGACCAAGCGAGAGCTTAGAAATAGCGAATTGTCAGCGGACTATTTATGTATACCGATCTCTAGCTACCACCATATTATAAATTCCAGGGATCGTCAACCTAAATTCGATTCAATCATATTCGATACTCAATATGCAAACTTATTATATGGATATAAATAGAATTAATGAATTTTGGCGCTCATTACATATCATATCAGACAAATATGTTCAAAATTGATATGTTTTGATTGATGAAATATTGGAACGTCTAAGCAACATACAGACTACGTTAACAGAAATATGACAGTACGAATCTGTTCTGGAAATTGTGCCAAATGCATAATTTTTTGCCGAGTTTGAGGAGGACCTCGTGGTCGAGAGACGACCTCGCTTTCGACATGAACATTGCTGGCCCATCTCCAAATTAAGCGAACGTTTTCTTTGTCCCATACATTATATTTAAGGTCCTAATTATACCGTCCGAACGAAATATGGACGTGTTACCGAGAAAAACGCATGAAGCGCGTGCATTTTTGCGCATCTCTCGCGTATGGTATGCGTATGAATAAAATTTGACATGTGCATTACTCACGAGATTTTGCTTTGTTATTTGATATTTTGATGGTTTAAAAATGCATAAAAATTGCGTTTAATTTGAGCAAATTGTATAGAAATGTGACATTTTATATAAAATATATTACTTTTTACGATAAAACTAATTAATTGCTCTGTTGAGTGTTTTCATTTAAAATGAAATTCATTTGCATTAGCGATAATCATAAAATTACACATTTGAATGAATCGCTATTTATCCAATATTAAATTTATTCAAATAAACTATTTAACATTCAAACAACTATCATAAAAAACATACATTGCTAGTATTTTTTTGATCATATCAAATAGCAACTGTACATAAATTGCATCTCAGTACTTCAGTGTAAAACTTTATCACTAAAAAAGGCATTTTTTTTTAAATACTAAGGATCTTTAATTAACAGAGATTTTTGATCGTATCTTTCAAAATCTACAAAAACTATGAATTAAACCCAATCTTTCAATCATATATTAAGCTAATTAGTAATGTACAGGTGTTGATGTTTCTTTATAGAAGTGAATAGTTGTTATAGCTAACGTACAATTGAAAAATACATCCAAAGGTCGAAATAAGTCGAATTCAATATGAGATAAAACATTAAGGACTCAAGAAATTCAGCTTAAAATTTAATTCGAAATATTCATAATTTTGGATCATTTGAGTCAAGTCGTTAATTACAAAAATTACAGTAAAAATTATAAACATTGTTGAGCAACTTAACTTTCGATTGAAAGTTCGATCATAACAGTTTTAGTTTCAGTTGTTTAGTTCATAAATAAGAACCGCAGACTAAAATAAACGGAACACAGTCGTCTAGAGATGGTTGTCGACCTGCGAACAAGTCAAAGTTCCCGGAGACTGCATTATTTGCGTTCCAGTGCAGAATTGGGTTAAACGAGAGACGTTTATAACTTGAACTGCTAACAAACTGAACCGGAGACTAACTCTCGAGTCTAGAGCACGCATCTTGAGAATATGTGATGTATCATATTATTGTATCTTTAATATATGACGCTTGAAAAGGCCAAGGGGTACTAGTAATATTTTTGCCGAATCTAGGAACACTCATATATTTGTTGGCAAAAGCATATAAACAAACCTGAAATGTATACCGAGATTTATCACCAAATCAATCGACCTCCTCCTTATACTTGTAGGTATTTGTTCAACTTAAAATGTACATTTCTCAAAATCACTTGAACCCCTTGGCCTTTTCAGTCGTCATATGTACTCGAATAGGTTTCGAAGTGGTCGTTTCGAATAGTTAGTTATGTCACATGGCAAATATTTCTGTTTGCACAAATGTTTCGCCCGCCTCCAAATATGTCTATTGTACACATTGTAACAGAAAATTGTGTTTTATTATTGTACAGATAAATAATTTGTTGTGTTTATCAAATGAATATTTTTCGGAAGATGCATTTTAAAAAATAATAATTGAATATAATGTGACAGTTACTTTTGGTACACCGTATCGTGTTTGTTATCGAGACAGGGAAAATATTCGAAATATTTACTAGAAGTGAATCATTTTCAAGATAATGTATCGGATATTTTTAAATTGTCATCCGCTGAGCTTAATTTTGCATCAGATTGCAAACTGAATAAACATTTTGTTAATCGATTGTAATAAGCGGTTATAATCATAAATGTGAGCAAATAAAAACTATTGAAGTCAATGAAAACATTTTTTAAAACGCAAATCGTTAGATCATTTTCCTTTACACAATTTCAGATAACACGATATGAAAGGATGTTTAATTATTCGATAAAAAAATATTCTTATCGAGAGCATTAACCTCGTGATATAATCGAGAGAATGCAAAAAAATGCGCTGCACGTTAACGCCTCGATAGTCATTTTAAAATGAAACGATAATGTTTAATGTACATTTAATTGAGCAAATAAAGCGATCAATTTTTTTATTTGAAAAAAATCTACAAGAAACAAAAACATCCGCAGCGTTTAAATTGATATTTCAAAAGTGTTCATCAAACGGAAACGGGTTTGTCGAAAATTTTATTATTTGCATGTATCTCACTTTGTGTTCCAGTAACGGCCAAAAGTTTGTGAATGATAAATCAAAAACAATAATAAAATTCATACGAATGACAAAGCAGAACTGTCCATAAATAAATAAAATAAATTCATTCACTAACAGTATTATTGATAGATTTAGAAAAGAAATATAATAGGATCGATTTTGAGTCTAAAAAATATTGAAGATTGAAATTTTACTAGGTTTTTTTGACAATATCAGTAATAACTTTGAAGTATGATATTTTTTTAAGATATGTTATGAAATCATTGCTTCGCGATTTGTTGGATTGAAAATGCGTTAATTTGAAATGAAATTCGTTATTCCATTTTTGCCACCCTTTGACTATTTCGTATTAAAACACCATTGTTCCATATTCGATACACATATAAAAAAATGTTGAAAAAAATTACTCTTCACATATCGTCGAATTTTTCAAATTTAAGTGATTATTTCTTCCTTTTACTAAAATTAACACACAATTTAGTATATTTGGCCTCAATCTATTTTTCTAGAACATCGATTATTTTTCATATCAAAACTAAAATTTTTCCAAATTTATCGCGTTTCCTATATCACAAAATACGAAAACATTCCAACACCCTAAACGTAACAAAAGCTCCAACTTCCACATTTTCCCCCAAAACGCTCCAAAAAACCTCAAAAACGCTCTATAAAAAACGCTCCAAAACACACAAAACGAATGCAAAAGCATCACAAACGATAAAATTGATACAAAAAAAATCGATAAGCCCATCGAAAACGATTCGAAAGAGGTACAAATGAGCGTTGTATACACATTCATGACCTACGCACGCGCACCGCGCTTACGTCCGCGAGGTCGACGCACTATAATTCGATGTAATCTTTCGCCTACGTTACGCTCTACGGGGGTGTGTATTAATATCGAACGATGGCGTAGACCCCGCTTCAGGGGTCTACGAACCCCCTGATACAAATATAAAGGGCCTACGAAAATTAGATGTTGGATTATTATCATCGTAATTTTATAGGGAGGTTTGTATTTCAGCTTTAGGATGCATCGTTAAGTCTGTATGATTATGTTTAAATTCGTGCATTTGTTGAGTTGATAATAAGCTGTTCAGTGTATAAGGTAATTAAATTCACTTTTAGAATAAAAAAAATATAGCACTTGGTGGTAATAAATTTTTGAGTGAAACGACTTCCACCCTAAAGGTTGACATGACTCATGTTTTTCATGAAATTTTACCCCATTTATGCGAATATATCGTCAAAATAGGTCTTCCAGAACATGCCATCTCAATGGAGCTATGATGTCTATTTGGCCAAAATGATATTTTAATCATAAATTTGCTTAAATATACTTTCAAATAAAAAAAAAAACAATTATTACTTTATCACATATACTACTTATTTTATTCCATTTCAAAGATGGAGCGCACTCAAAGAAAAACACTATAATTGATTTAATCAAACTTAAACTAATTTAATCAACCCGAATAAAAGGAAAAATTTAATTTACCCATCAAGAAATATGCTTATGGTATCTACAAAAAAAAATAGATGGATTTTAAAATAATACATAATATGTAAGAAGTCTAATTGAAAGTTTTCACTGAATTAGTTCACCATATTGATTCATTCATAATTCTTATGATCCGATTATAACGATAATAAACATATTTTGAACTATTTCGATCGATTTCTCATTTGTATAGAATAGTGGGCGTTCATGAAACGTGTTCAATGAATACGTAATTCGAAATTGATTAAGGGTGAACATTATTATTTTCTATGAATTTTTTTGAACCTATCAAAATTAAATTTGAATATAACATGAAAAAACGGCGTAATTCAAAATAGATTTTCATCAAAATTTTTCCACCAACAATAAAAAAAATATAACGACAATCGAAGCGACTCAAAAACAAAATATTATTTTCCTATTTACTCGTATTGAAAATACTTCGAATTCCTCGTTTATTCTTTCGCACGGAACGAAATCGGGCAAAAGCAACCTTACGAGATGATTTTTCAGTTTATTCTATCGTGCAAATTTTGATAAAAGCGAAATGAAAATTAATTGGAGATGTTCGTGGAGCGTTTTCACAACACGCGTCCTTGAACTACCCCATGAACTCTAAGGGGGTGTTAAACGGGGGCGATGAATCGACTAACAAGGAATCGAATAACGCGACTCGAACAATGGATCGTCGTAACGTGAATTATTATCGTCGAAGTCGAAGAAACACCTTACAAATGCTCACCGTGAAAATTACTAACGTTTCTGATCGATATAATCGTGTTTCGATGTACGAATTTGAGGGAAAATTCGACGCGATTTTCCGATTTGTTAAATAGAAAATGTCTATCGGATATTATTATATTTATGGAATATCGATGTTTCTCGGGAATTTCGTGAAGAAATATATTTTCTGAAAGGGATTTTTCGTATTTTGGGGGGTTGTTTGTCGACACGTGGAGATTTAACTCGGAGGACATTGTCCTCGATACTGTTGTTACGACGCCTACATATTGCTTCACAAAGCTTCACTAAATATTTACGAATTTTTATGTAAATTCATTTCAGAATCTAAAGCGAAACGTCTATTTTATTCATAATACAATATTCGCACAAACAGAAACATGAAACGCTTCCAAAACAGAATTATTCAAAGAATTGAATAAATAAAAACAAGACCGTCTCTTATCTCGATTGTGATATCTACGTGTTCAATGAGTGATATGAAAAATATCAATGGGATCATTAAGGAGTTCAGTTGTCGGCAACAATTTACGTAGTTCGTCTTCAATGTCACAATCATTAATCTACCCTAATGTCATTATCGCGTGTTGATAAGATAAATCGCAGCTAACCTTTACATGTTTAACTATCCAAGGCTTTTCGACGGAAAAATCGCTGATTGCCGCCATATTAGCGTATTATCAACGTACACACTGTAACGTAAATTTGAACGATGAAAAAAACGTAAACAAACAAAGAAAAATGTGAAAATTTTACAGAACCAACAAAATGCAATGTTGATGAATAACCAGTCATTTCAGAACACTAATAATTTTTAAGTCAAATATTGTACTATTTTCGAAGATTTTAAGAAAAAATATGTACATGGAAGCTTATCTAAAAAAAATCTTATATTTTAGAAGCTGAATGTATGAGCCTTGAAATCTCCTTAAGCGAATTAGAAAGTCACGTTTAGCGCGGAAATGCAAATTACTCTCGAACTTGGATAAACATTAACGTAAACTCGAATACTTTTGATATATAAAAATGTCGTATGCATGTAATACGTACTTAACATTCATATTTAGTTCGAGCAAATTTCGACTATCGCTGAAAAAACAAGGCCACACACATAATTGTATGCAAATTTCGCGAAAAAAACACATAAATATATAGAGACATTGCAAGAACTAATAGCGAATGAAAATCATCACGAGCGAGTCACGTTTCAAAACAGATGAATTGAATTTACTACACACAATAATAGCACAATGTATAATATAATGTGTAGGATAGATAAAGAAATAGAGCGGTAAAACTTGCGTTATCTCGAGTCGAACCTATATAACGCACGTGTGTGGGTTGGAATATTGTTTCGCAACAATATTGTCGGATATTATATTATTGTACAATATGTATGTTGGCTAAAATTTACGATTTTTCTATTTCAATGGTTTGTGACACCGGGTTCAAGGCTTTCTGAGTCTGCAATCGAATCGAGAAGCGCTATTTTGCAAAGATGTGCGAAAACCTTGATCTCATAGCTACGGTTCCGAGTCAGCTATAATGTCAGATAAAATGTTCTAACATACATATATAAGATGTTCAGATGTAAATGTGATTAACTCCATTTGATAAAAAAAGAGATTTTAATTTCAAAACACTTGGCAAAGTTATAACTTTCTATGTGTGAAATACAATATCTCTTATGAATAATGAAGATCAAAGGCGGAAACACACCGTTCTGAGACGTCATAAAAGAAAAAAAGAGAAGTAAAACATTCATTTTTTTGTTTACGAGTAAGAAACCCACATTGAATGACAATTTTTTTGGCCACTGGATAACAAATTATTTCAGAAGCCATCTTAATTAATGGTGTACTAAATGTGAATCAATGACATTCGTAGCTCATTATAAACAAAGTATACTTGCAATTTCTAAAAAATCTTCTGATATGATATTCTTGACGTTTTGCTTAATGGAGTTAGTCACATTTAGCTCTAAATGACTCACATGCAGTTTGTTTAATTTTTGAATTTCTATCGGAATTCTTTTGCGATTCTTAATAAACGATAGAGGTCAAAATGTCAATATTGTTAAGGTGTATGACGATAATGGAGGTATGCACTCGGATAAATCACAGATGCATTTATTATATGCATGAATGAATCTTAATAATCGAGTGCAAGTTGATTTATTATCGAGTGCAAGAACTTGCATCGTTATAAATATTCAATTGTTGGAGTTTTTCATTGAAATTTAATTCGGCAATTTGGAGAGACCTTCAATTTCAATGGTTGCCCAATGAAAGAGCGTTCAAAAGTTTAAACAAAAGGTTTTAAAATCCGCATGATTAAAAATTTAAATAAAATTGACATTTGACAGTTGCATTTTGGCATGAATTCCAATGGAATTTTAACTCGTTCGGCATATTAATTAAAATTATTCGACTTTTCGTACTTATTCGAATCATCGAGGAATAAAATTTTATTGAAATATTAAGTACATTCAGTTGATTATTACAAATTATCAAATTATGAGTCACACAACATTATTATTATTATTATTATTCACGTCAATATAAAATTTAATCATCATTGTATTGAAAACATTACGCATCGTTTAACAATTGCATTTAATTTGCCGTTGCCTTTGGACAAACCGATTCTGAAGCCTTCAGAGGTTCTTAACCTATTCGCCTTCACGAATCCCGAAAAAAGGTTAACCTCACCTTCACATAACCATTATTTTTCTTTCACTTTTGAATTTCGAAATCAGACTCAATACCACATGCTTTAAAAAATAAATTAAAAGGGTCAAACATTTACCGAGCTTGATATATTATGAAAAAATAACAAAAAATGGATTGCACTTATCGTTTTTTTAACATCAACGAGTACATACATATTGCATTTATTTATGACAACCTTATCAATGAATTGTACATTAAACTTTAATGCAACCTTTGAATAAATAAATTATCCAATCTACAACTTGTGATTAATAAAAATATCTTTTAATGATTTATCAACTCATATATCCGAAAAAGTATAGAATCGAATAAATTTATTTAACAACTCATTGACATAACTAGATCATCATCTTCATCATAAAATACATCCGAACGTCTATCAAAAATTTTCAGCACTTTTCCAACGGAAACGGATAATGTTACCCCACTAATGCAACCCAATGAAAGAGCTTAAAAGCATAAGAATTAAGGAATATCCATAATCAGAAATTTCCGACGAAAACAAACGACGTCATCACTCTTACTCTACTCAATGAAAATGCTGAAAATCGTAAGCATCAACGCCAACTGGAGAAGATTCAAATCGTCATTCACTATCAAAATTTTCCTACTACCTAAATCCATCGAACTAACTTAACCCAATGAACATAAAGCATTAGTATAAACTCCAATTAGTATTTTGACTATTTTTGGGTAAAAACAAATAAGGTCATCACATCAACTAGATAAAGCACTAGCATCAACAACTATGAAAAATTTAAACTGACAACCATTATCGAACTTTTCCGACCATTTTCCAAAGCAAACGAATAAATTCATGACAGTAACACGACCCAATGATTTAAGAACACCATCGACAACCATGAAAGAATCAAACCAAAATTCAACAAGAAGATTTTCCGACCATTTTCAAAAGGTCATCACACTAACTCAACTTAAGGAATCAAAAGAAAGCAAAACATCAACTCCAACCAACATTAAATAAGACTCAATCAGAAATATCTTCTTCTATTACCCATTTTCTTCCTTAATAACCAATTTAACTCACCAACCATCAAACAACCACTCACACTCAACGAACTAAACAAAAAAATCACAAGCACCAACTCCAACTAAGCAAGACTCCCTATCAGAATTTCCCTGCGCTTTTCCGCCGGAAGCGGATGACGCAACCGCCATCTAACACACGCTCCGAGAAGCGTCATCGTCATCATCATCATCATCATCATCATCATAGTCGTCGACTACTACAACAGCTAAACAGCAACGGTAGAATTGGTTGATTGGGCAAGGCCGGCGTCCGTTGATATCGGGCGACACACTTACCGCGGCACAACAGGCACACGGCCACTCCAATATGTAGTGCCAATGTCAGAACGCTGACACCGAGCCGCCGAACGTCAAACTGTGGGGCGCGACCTCGCCTCTATACGATGAGGCTGAGCGACTTTATCATTATTATAATATAATTCCTTGATCGATGATTTAGTGGATTTAGATTGGATCTGTATGTATGTACACTCAAATTTTAAACGACGAATGAAAAGGCCGAGGAGTACAAGTATCATTTTTACCGATATTTTTTTTATTTTAAACAGGTAATTTCTACCCAATTTTTTATATACACACCGTGTATTTTAATCGGTCACAAGTGACACAGATAATCCTGAATAGTTAGTATCGTTCACTTTATATAGTGAAGACGAGACTCCTAAGAGTAGAGAAGTGCACACATAGGTGTCACTAAATAGTTCGAATTAATCGAACATATGAAAGGTGTAGGTGATGTGATCATTTGCGGAGCCGTTTCGTAAAGCGTTAAATTAACACTTTTTTCGAATCAAATGAATCCAAACATTCGAAAGAAACGACCGTGTCTCCATATCAATTAAGAAAAACGACATTTTGACACTCGCCAAGATAGGACTCGAACTCACGCATCCCAAGTATGCTGAATCGACACGGCATGCACAAACGCTTTATACCGCTGCGCTATGAGTTATGTACAAATATTATGTTGAAAAAGAATATAAACAACTTGCAACGTGTACCGATATATATCATCAAATCACTCAACCTCCTTCTAATACATGTAGGTACACAGTCAACTTTTCTCGAAGTCACTTATACCCATTGGCCTTTTCATTCGCCACATAAAAGTTTTTAAGAATCACAGATACAGGCTAAAGAAATTACAATATCGATTTTTAGTGTTAGTTCATGTTAGAAATGCTACACTACAAGTATGATGCCACGATGAAAATGAAATGTATGAAGCTGTATAGGGCAATGCACACTTGGTGTCGATACAGTTTCATGTATTTTACTAGTATTATGAGAGTGGTTGTGTTGTATCATTTAAAATGTGAACTGGCAATAAATTCTCGTTCATGTATATGCCTATTTTAAGATCAAGCGATTTGTGGATGATTTTTAAAAATGGCGTGATTATCAAATTAATGATACTTGAATTCGGGTTTATATTTAGTATAAATTGTGCGGTTTGGGTTGGTATATGATTGGTTATTGATATTGCATTGATTGTTAAGGTGACGTTTTATGAATCAGATTTTATTGAAATTATACGTCGATTAAAGTAACATTGCCTAAGGCTTATTCGATAGGTCAGTATTTTATAGATCAATTTATGTTCATTTATTTGGGTTGAGTTTTTAGTCGATTTAATGATCTGTTATAAAGGTTGATTGGTTTAGAAAGCATTCTAAAAGCGATTAGATACACAGTAGTGTCATTGCACAAAAGCTTTGTATTTCATTCGACATACAACCGATATTATATTTATTACTGTGTACGAAAAAAACGATTGAATTTCACAGTTGTGTATGAGCACCGTATTAAGTACAAAGTACAACATTTAAACTGATCAAATCAGATAAATTATATGGTTAACTATACATATGAATATGTATAGTGATATGTAGAATAAAATAATCAAAATTTACTTGAATAAAATTTCGTTTTTATTTCACTAAGAAAACATCTAAAATTTAGAATTTTCAAAATAGACTTTATAGTTGATCCGTTCAGAAATAGAACGACCATAAACACTATCATTCACCAAGTACATTTCAATAACTAGATTATGTTACTACTATCTTGCACGTGTCTAGATTCGAGTTATCGAAACCAACACGAAACACGAACAAGAACAAAATCAAATTTTACAAAATTTGTATGAGACATTTGCATGAAACGGGCGAACGCGCAGGAAACGAATTTCGAAACATATGCGCACACGTCATTTTCGATTGTTAAATGATAAAACTTTTCGATGAAATTCGAAAATACAATCGATCGAAAAAAAATTCACACAAAGTGTCTGTGACGTGGTGTACGAAAACGAATTCGACATTGAACCCACACTTAACCTATTCCGGCCTTCCACATTTTCATATCAACAATTGCTGATTAAATTCAATAACACGGTCGATACGGATTGTCGAAGTTTCGATCGAGCTTTCGAATTTGATTTTTTTTTTTGCTAATTTTCGATATCGAAATCGTTGAGAAGCGCAGACGAGACAATATAAAAGGCGAGACGACCTTCGCCTTTGGTTGATTTAAGGATCGTTCACGTACAGAACGAACGTACGTGGGAAAGTCTTCTGAAAGATGAGACTATCGTTCATATCTGAAGATAAGTCAATTACGAGAAAAATGCACTAATTAAGTTAGCGAATGAATATTAGTTAGTTCGTCATGAAATGAATCTTTACATCGAACAAATCTGAAAGTATATATGATGATCGAAAAGGCCATGGGGTACAAGTGACATTTTTGCAGAAATTGAGTTATGCACAGGAATTGCTTCTATGCTTATTTGGTTGCAAAAGGATATAAGCAAAATTGGAACGTATACCGAGATATATCATCAAATAAGTAGACCTCCTCCTAATACAATGGTCAACTTTAAACACGCTTTTCTCAAAATCATCGCAGAGTTACTTGCACCCCTTGGTCTTTTCAGTCGTCACATGTAATATTTTTCAGATAGAAAACGACACATGGAAAATTTTGCATAACTTTCACTGGGTGTAAAACGCCAATGAAGGTTATTGTTTACCGTTTTTCGAGGTCTTCTCGCAACTCGTTTAACCTCTCACTTAACCTTTTCGTTCTCGAGGAATCTATTTATCCTTTATAATACTGTGTGTGTCTGTTCACAATATTTAATCAATTTCGTATTGATTATTTATTGCGAATCGATCTTGGACGTCATTAGCACGATCTTGAACCGCTGATCTGCGGTTTGTGTTAAAACGAGGCATTTTGACAAAATTCCAATTCTGCTGATCGTTAAAGGGTTCGATGGACTATCGTTCAAATTCCACTGCGTATTTTATATAAATCAGTTCAAAACTGAAAATTTTACAATTTTTTTTCATGAAAAATATTTATATTTTTTGTGATTAATATTGTTGTTTTTGCTGTAAATATAAATATGTATTCATATTGAGATAAGATTTTTTGTTCATTTGGAACACCTTGAGATATGACCGCATAATTAAATAAATTCAATCACAGATGAACCTTCAATTTAGTTTACTTTCACAGCTACTTATATAATAATAATTTGAGCACATAAATGTTAAATTTTCAGATAAATTTACTCAGGGCACAAAATCCTTGAAAGTTGACCTAAACCAATACAATAATAAAAGGATAATTGAAAAATTCAAAAAAAGGATAATCAATTTAAATCAGACGAAAACAATCAAATGAACATTCGAATGCTATCAAAAGCTTATAAATCAGTTATCTGATTAAAAATAAAATATCAGTAGACTAGACATCGAAAATTTGCATGTGACATAACATTAGAGTGACATCAGTCTAAGTCAGAAATGAATTGCTTAAGCACAATAGAATAAAAAATTGCATTATAATTGGAAAATTGATAATTTCCATAATGATTAATTAACGAATTACGATTTTTTTTTCATTTCGAATAATGAATGGGATGAACATTGTAACACGCGAACGTTACGTAGCCACGGAGCAAGGTCGCAATGTTTACACATCAAATGGTGTGTAGTTTATCTGCGAAACGTGGCTCAGATAAACAAGAACATTTTTAGAAGAGATTAGCAAATGTCACGAAGAGAGAAAAACCTAAAAATCCAAAAACCAGAGAGATTTTCTCAACGTCTCTTGCTGGAAAAAAGTTGCATCAAGATAGCGCCTAGAGAAGATGTGATTCAAAAAATGGATCTGAATCGATGAAAATTGAGTTTTTCTTCAAATTTGGGATTCAAAAAATAAATTACAAAAGGATCTGAATCGATAAAAATTGAGTTTTCTTCAAAAGAATGGATCAGGAAAGGATCTGAATTGATAAAAATCGAGTTTTAAGATCGAATCAAATGGGGGTTGAAGTCAATGGAAAGTTTCCACTAATCAGAGTCGTGCTTTAGACGGAAATAGGAGGTTGGATCGTGATCGATAGTTTATAGATCTTCGATAGCCATAAATTTAATTAATTATATATCTGAGCTAAGTTTCTTAAGAAGGTCGTCTGCATTGTGCATGCTCAGTGCGACAAATTGATAGTGCGTGTTTTCGTATTGATGGAATCGATCCGATTGATTTATCTCATAGTTAGATGTTTCCGTGTTGATGAAAATGCTGATGATTCTTGTTGCTATATACTATTGCTTTCGTTTTGTTTGCGAACTGGTCATAAACAATCGATATAATCAATAGTAAATATGTAGTATCTGTGCGTATTTTTTTCGAATTGAAGTGATTATTCTTTCGTCAGTTATTACGTACGCTCGAGTTGAAGTTATTTATTTGTTGTGTCTGGGGTCTGAAATATTTTGGATTTT
The DNA here is from genome assembly GCA_024721215.1 of Cheumatopsyche charites. NCBI lineage: Eukaryota > Metazoa > Arthropoda > Insecta > Trichoptera > Hydropsychidae > Cheumatopsyche > Cheumatopsyche charites. Next base: position 11,935,137 of record CM045577.1, read on the forward strand.
GTCATCGTAAATACCTATGAATTATTTTGAAATAATTATCGTGCAAAATTCAAGGTTTCCGATTCACTTAAAAATGAATTTCAATGTTATAATCCACAATGTTTTATAAGAAAATTGTTTATGTAAAAAAAAAAATCTAATTTTCGAAATTCATGATATTTTATTAACAATATATTCAGGACAAAATTTTAATATATTTTTTTCATTTATTCGGATTTCTTCTATCTTTCGTTAAATATTCGTACGTGGGACGCAAGGTTGTACTTTATCATGAGCGTGAACGTTTGCGTAACGAAAAATTACGCATACGTAACAAAATTCGACAAAATCGAATAATGAATTCATGTTGAATACTAAATTAACACTTCGTTAAAATTAAAATCTAAAATCAATCACGTACAATTATTTTTATGAAATTATATCAGTTCTAGGAATTACACGAATTTATTGGTTTTATTTGTAGAATAAAATCAAAATATTTAGAGAACTTTCAATTTATTACATACATTCTACTCTATATCAGATTTTCAAGCCAGACTAGTTAGGTAACTGCAACACTAGGTAAAACTGTAAACAGCAACTTCTACATTCACAAATGATTCAAACCACTTCGAAATAGACAGTATCGAAAAAACTTTTAAGGTAACAAAAATTATTAAAATAAACACGTACTATAAATAAAAACATTTTTTTAGGATGCTCAAAACTATAAATTACAAACCAGTAGCATGCTTTCTTGCTATTTAATTGCAATTTTATCAAGAAAATTACGAATTAAATTTTGTTTCATGTATTTACAACACTTATAATTGAAAGAACAATAAAGCTTCAGAATAGCACCACGCTCTAATAGTAAATAAATTCAATTAAAATCATATCCGACATTTATAAAATTTAATTTTTCTACATTACGAGAAAAGCCCACCATTTCGCCTTTTAACTGCACCCCAACTCTATGTCAGCTTTTAAGTCCAGCAAAACTAGTCAAAACTACGGGCACCACATTTACGTTTACAGGGCTACATTTAATCATTATAAAAGCTATCGCAAAGGACAGCTTTTTGCGGATAAGTTTTCTAGACAAACACGATACTAATCTGAAGCAAAATAAATCAAAACGACATTTACGAGTGGAACAGAAGCTGAACTAAGGATAGCCATATAAACGTCCCATTATTACGTATAGCTGAATCTCTAGTCGTTCCGTTCCGCTCACCAGTGGACAGTGGGTATCACTCCGCAACCCAAAAACATCGAAAAAACTCCCTCCAAAAAAATTCAAACACAAACAAAACGTGACAAATCGATTCAAACACAGGTGTATAATACATAGACTACACTTTAGAATCTATATAGACAGTGTATAAAGAGTGAACGAGTGTCGCTCGGCGGTAACTGTGTCAAGGGGTAACCGGAGAGGGCCTCGCTGGCCACGGCCAATGTCGCGGCCCTTGCTGCCAACTCCTGACCCACTGATCTTGAAAACGGCCACTAGAACACGCCGACGACGACGATGTGGACCTTCTGATGTTCTGATGTGCTCGTGTGTTCAGAGGAACTGTTGCTCCGCTTGCATAATTCGTGTTATGTTCTGTGTGCGAGTGAATTCGGAGATTCAGACGCGTGCCAATCTCCGGTTCGGAGATTTCGGATTGTTTTGTCTGTGTGTATTGTTTCATAGTTGTTTGTTGTCGTGTTCGGAAGATATTTGATAGTAATGCAGTGTTTAGATATGGCTGTTGTTATTGCCTTTTACGATCTACGATTCACATCTAGCTCTCTCGAGAATATGCAGAGATCTAGACGCTAACTTCAGTGCGAAAATCAATGGCCATATATGAACGCTGCATAATATCTGAAAGTGGCTAATGTTAATTGAATCTGACAAAACATGAAAATAAATCCAAAACTTAACCTTGCTCAAAATCTAGCTTAATCTGTCCTAACTGAACTCCAGATAAAAGAAAAGAACCAAAAATTATGGTTCAGAAAGTTTAGTAATGTTTAAACTTCCTTGATTTGCGTAATATTTGAAAGCTCATTTTGCTAAATTAATACAATAAAATGACATTAAGAAAACTCTTTTTTTTTTCAGAATTTATCATCGAATTAACGAATGTAACAATTTTCATAAACCTGTCGAATATTTAATGCAGTTTCAATTTGGAAAGTGCATTAAATCTGCATAAGACGCATACGGGCGTTTTATTGACTTTCCACTTGCATTGAATCGCACACAAACCCGTTCTTGAAACAGCGATAAATACAAAAAGCAAGCCGAATATTCGAAATTTTAACTTCACACCGGTGAAGTTTGATCAGAAATACTTTCAATTGGATTAAATAATTTGGTGAATTCGCATATCGCACGTACAAAACACAAACGAAAAGAAAACGAAGTCCGATCTTTGATAGAAGTCGAAGGACATATCTATTTGAAACACTTGAATTATGATTAGTAGGGACATCGAATGGCTGGCGCGATTACTAAAGCTGTGTACACACTACATACTCGAAATGAGCTAAAAAATAACATCACAATTAAGACTTGTTGATTCGATTTAATATAGCAATTGACGAACTTTCAAATTGAAATAAAATATGAGAAAATTGTGCAAAATAAGAATATCAAATTTTAGACTGAAAACAATGTTAGAGATTGGATGGCTATATCAATTTATGTAATTAAAAAATACAGTAAACTTCATATAAAAAATGCGGTGTTATTTTCCTAAAACGTAATTCCTTCTATAACGAACTTTTTTCTCTCTTTAAAAATTTCATAAAAATATTTTTATATGCATTTTATTTGAATAAATATTCACTTGAAAAACGTCAATAGCTCTTTGACCTTTGATCTTGTTACATGTGTCAAATAAAATTAAAAGAAAAACTATAAGGAAGAACTAATATCTATGTTATAAGATACTTATTATTCTATATTTTCTTTAATTAAAATTATTTTATCCTTATTCGAATTACAAAAACTGCCCTTCCCAGTTCCAAGTGTCTACGCAACTCTAGGGGGCCAGCTGCGAAAAATTGGCGTATCTAAATCAATTTGTAAACACATGCGAATATATTTTGGATCAGTAGGTCAGTATGATGTGTAGAGGAAGACCTTGGGGCTCCGAAATAGCGAATAATTTATATGAATTCGGATATAAACGCTCTTATTTATAGGCAAAGCTTTAGCGCACGCGGCGGTCCAGTAATATTACGCCAACGGTGTATTATATGACGACTGAAAATCCCATTGGGTACAAGTGACTTTACGGTTAATCAAAGAAAAACGTGCTCAAAGTTGAACAAGTATTAGGAGGAGGTCAAGTGATTTGATGATATACATATCTCAGTACACGTTCCAAATTCGTTTACATCCTTTTGCTACCAAATACAAAGAAGCGATTCCTGTACATAATTCGATTTTGACAAAAATTTCATTTGTACCCCTTGGATTTTTCAATCATCATATGTGAGAAAATATTGTCATTTATTTTGCGTATATAAATCGGTCTCTATCTGTTGACTTTAGTTGACTAACTTACTACATTACCTATGTACTTTAGGAGGTCGAGTGATTTGATAATATATCTCGACACACGTTCCAAATTCATTTATATCCTTTTGTCACATACATAGAAGCGATTTCTGTACATTGCTCGATTGTCACTCGTACCCTTTGGCCTTTTTAATCATTATTATCATTAAAATCGCACGTTTTCACCCGGAGAGGCTTTTCTTTTTTAATCGAGCCTCGGATATAATGGTACTTATTGTTCGTATTGTTTACGACGTTTATAAAATAAATTAATCGAGTGTCTCATTGTTTTTTTAGGTGCTATCGAAAAACGTCGTAAAACACCCGACAGAAGGTCGCGTCGTGAAAATATTCGATTCCGATTCGAATCTGTTGAATTTTTTTAGATTGAATTATATGTATGTATATTTGTATGTATCTATGTGCGAATTTCAAAATCTATTCTCGATGATTTTACGGTGTATCGTCGTAAAATCTTGTTTAGATTAATTGTAATTACGCGATTATCTGCGCAAGGATTTTATAGAGCTGAAGCGTATTAAAAAAATAATCTTGATTAGAATTAATTTCAATTTATGTGATATATATTTAATATTTAAATAAAACATCCTTGATAATTATTAGTTTGATAATATAAAATTTTAAGATTATTTTAATATGAAAATCTTACAATTAGCTCAAGATTTTCCGCGAAATCATACATACATAGACGGAATTGAAATTTAAATCAAATATTGCTTTTTAATTTAACGAACAAATATCTCAAACTATTTCATATTCAAAATGAAATAATTTTAAGCAAAATAAGCTTCAATGAAAAAAAATCTAATTGTATTCAATGAATAATCTAATAGGTATAGAGATGTAGACAACTTCATAAGTTCCCTTCGTAATGTATTCGACAAAAAATTTTTCATTAAAAATTCTACAAATCACAATTGACGACTGTATTTCGCAAAGGCAACAAATGACCTTATTTATCGAAATTAAGTTAAGTACAGAAAATGGTTCTGTATCATATATAAACACAAGTGACCTTTTTTATACATAGAAATTAAGTTAAGTACAGAAAATGATTCTGTATCATATATAGAACCATTTTCTGTACTTAACTCAATACCGATAAAAAAGGTCACTTGTGCCCTTTGTGAAATTTTGTCATCAATTAATAACAACTAAAACCTTCGATGAAAAAAATTAAAACCATCGAAACCTCCCAATCGAAAAGCGCGGTTTTCCTTCAACCCCAACGGCGTCGTCGTGCACATATAATACATAGCCTCAACTCGCAGCCAAGATCTGGAAACCAGCATCATCATCATAATAATCGAGATGCGAATGAACCTGAACCGAACACGTATTCTCGACACGAATCCGAAGCAGATAGCGTATGAAAAGTGCGAAGAGTCGACCCTGGCACAGATTCAGTTCGTTTGCTTGCAGTACCATGGCCAATGCCGACGACGACCAACGACTGTTCCGCGAGATATCGAACTTGGTCACAAAAAATATATGTATGTATGTATATATGTATTTGTGTATGTAAGAATTGATTTGATAAGGCATCGTCTAATGTCTAATCCAGCGATTCTTAAACGAAGCTCTGCGTAGCATTGTCGAGAGAGTATTGTGATGAATATTGTTCGATTCGAAAAGTGACATTAAAATATGATATGAAATTTCGGCTGTTGATTAAGTTTTTCTTTAATATCGTTTAAATATAAAAAAAAAATAAAAAAAAGAGGAAATTTTCATAATGCACTAATTTTTCATGCGTACATAATTATTAGAAGCTTTAACTTTTTCAATTCCGTATCGAATATGACTCGAGAATTTTCATTTCCCACACCTGCGTTCGGAAAATTCTCAAAAGTTAAAAAGCATTTGGAGCCTTTTAATACAAATTATCCTTAAATTTATATTATTCTCATTGAAAAACGAATTCATCTATCATTCATACGCATTTAAAAAGGTACATAGTAAATGAATGCACCGTAATCGAATTTTCCCATAAACTCGCATATCATTTACGCACAATCCTGCGTACGTTCGTTCGATACGCCGCAATTTTTCAAACATGCTCTTTGAATATAACATTGTTTAATATTATTTTTTTATATAAGTGTATTTTTGAATGGTAAGTTTATTACTCATCGAAATTTGGGCGGCCTTGTACAGCCTCATGTCCAAGGTTTTCTTTGTGGAGGCGAGGTTACGCTTAGGCGCCTCTTACTTCTAAAAACGCACAGATAACTCTCCTATTTCGGATATTATATTCGGAAAACAGGTATCGGTAACCGTATGAAGATAATTGAATCGGTTCGTAATTGAAAATTGAAAACTGCTTCAATTAAACGCGAAAACGTTATATAATTCTGAACGATTTTGAAATTTTCTGACGTAAGTTGTTATATGTATGCGTAATGAGTTCGCATTTATGAAACGCGAAAAGCTGAACTGAAATTCAAAACAAAGACATTTTTTTATACTATCCAAATGATTTTGATAAACTACGATATTATGATTTCAGCATATGAATTTAGTTTCATTATTTCTTGTTCAGTTTAATTGTGGCATTATATCAATTGTCGATCTTTTGATATTTTTCGATACAGCCACAAAATTTTCACACGCTGAAAATTTATTTTGAATCTCATCCGAAGTGGCTCGAATAAAAATAGACAATTTACGACTTTTATCGAAAATTTAGCTTATTTTCGGGAACACTTGAGTGGGCCCATTCGAAAAAGAACGAGGTCACGGACATATCAAATCTCCCCATAATTCCTGGGCACACGTTGGAAATTTTAGCATTTTTTTAAAAGAGCGAAAAATATGCACATTAGTGAAATTTATATCACTTTTATTGTATTGATCTCATTTTCTTAAACTAGATTTTTTCTTGAATAAAGAAAAAAATTGACTTTTTTCAGGAATCTCAAGTTGTATGCACTATCAATTATATTTTTTACTAGCAATCAATTCGTTGAATATATCAATGCAGTTTCGGAGTGTTACATCGGACAGACACACACACAGAATAGCATTATTATATAGTACCATACTTTAATATTGACGAAGGATCATATTGATCATTTAAAAGCACATTTTGAAGTTAGATATTGACGAAATTATCGATAGTATAGGTTCCACTTAAAATAATAGACAATAATTTTACTGACACGAAATCAAAATTGCACATAAATAGATTTATATAATAAGCATCTATTTTTGATTAATGCGAAATTTTTATATCAAAACAGTGGAATGTTCGATATGATTGATCGATGGAAGATTTCACATAATCGTCATAAAACCCCATACAGAGTTAAATAGAGCCATTTGCAATTTTGCAACATCGTTATCGAGCGTCAATTAGCGGCAACATTACACACAATATTTACCACTTTATAAAGACAGTTTCGAAATCGGCCTTCGTCGCCATATCGCCGATATTGTGGAGACAGTTTCGTCACACGACTTTGTCGCGGGGAAAAATGGCGTAAAAATCGAAAGAAGATACGACAGTTCGTAATCGTTATGCAACTGATAAGAAAGAGTGTCTCGGGTGCATAGCCAAGTTCAACGGATATCTCTCCGGTTTTAATTTTACGCTCGTGTCCGTCGACCGAGTGTCGTACCGGCTTATTTTTAGAACGACGTGTTTTGCGATTCGGCGAGAGGAAAACACGCATTGTTCTATCGGGAAGAGTGCAGAGGCGACTTTAGGAGGGTTAATTCAATCATTTTTTGATATTAGTAAAAATATTATCATTTTATTTTGATAAATCTTAGCTAGTTAAATTTTTCACAGATTATTTGCAGCTAGGAAGTTTAATTGAAAAATTGTTATCCATTGAAAATATATGAAAAAGCGATCAATTTGTTGAATTTATTAACGCAGTTTGGAGCGTTACACGGACAAACAGACACACACACAGAATAGCGCTATTATATATTTAGAAGATTAGAAGATAGATGAGGAAAACAAAATATATTTTAAATTCATGAATGTGTTTTACACTAAAATATTTGCTAATGGAACATCAATAATCGTTTTTTTTATGACACGAAAAGTGTTACAACTCAGCAGCACTTTAGGACATAGTAGTTATGTAGGGATAATTTTTTTTTTATTTGTGTAAATATAAGATCATTTCGAATATAACTTCGCTATGATGATATAAAGTAGCCGACCCTGCTCAACTAGAGATGTACTTGATTGATATAATTGAAAAATTATTAATTAAACGGCATATTAAATCCGTTAAGCGATAAGGTCGACACAACTAATCAATCAACTCATTCTATAAATTTCAATATTTTTTTTTTAAATCAAACTATAATTTACGACCAAATTATTATTTTGACAATTCTAAAACGCCTCAAAGATGACATTTCAAAAAATTTTCTTCGACGCCCGTACGCTTTGCGAAACCGCCTTCCGTCGGCCCTGGGTGTGTTCTCTGCTCGAAAATAATACTAAAAAAAAAACGCTATGCGGACAATAGTATTTTCTAAGCACCATATAGGGGAAATGGCCTCGTCGTGAGCCAATTCATGGCCACAAAGCACGGCTCACCATAGGACGACCACTTCGCGAGAGAAAGGACGAATGACGAAATTGAAATTCGCGGATTTTTCTATTCGATTCAATCGAAAATGTGTTAATTTTTAATATTTTAATCAAAAATATATTAATTTTGGAAAAAATATAAATAAATTTTATGAGTGCGTCGCTTGATGTGTTTGTGCACTGTTGTGTGTGCAGAAGGAAAATATGTTTTTCATTCGAATAGTAATCAGATGAATGTGTTACGACATAGGTCAAAGTGTTTAATGTCGCTTTATTCAATTTTAATCGAATTTTAATAAGATGTAGTTTTGTATGATTTTTTTGTTATATAAACAAAACTTATACAGAATAATTTGGGATTTGTTTGAATAATCTGAACGATACAAAAAAATATTTTAAATTTGACCGACTTAATCGCATTTGAGATTGTTTACATAAACTTTTCAACGACATATGAAAAGTTTACAGCAATTTAGTTAAACTAATCAAATGTAATCGAGAATTTTCAGCATTCATCCATAACATCTAAAGAACGAGCGATTTTTTTATTTATTAATTTATCAATTTTAATGAAATTTTTGTACATACACAATAGATTAGATTCATTTTAAACATTAGTGTGAAAAAAGGACTCATCCTCAAGTTATCAACCCTTTAGACTCCTACAAATTTTCCGAACGAAAATCATCGAATCACACTCGACATGGAATTGAAAGGGTTAACCTTACCTAAACACGAAAAACCGACATAATTAATCAAAATACGAATAAAAAAATTACGTCACAGGACAGTGCGACGTAACGTTGCTATGACGTTACTCGCGACGTTTTAGTCACGTACATACAAACATACATACGATCGTTCAGCCTTCACTTTCTTGCCCGTTTAAACTTAACCCAGTGATAATGACACAGTTTCGACTGTCGGTTTTTTGCTCCGCATTCTCGAGACGAACACTACACGAATCCTATTCCGACATGTTTGCATATTTAGGCTCAATGCCGTTTTCGAAACTGGCATCGCGAGACGCAAATTGGCGCTAAAACGAACGAATTTATACATTGAAACATTCAAATCGTATAAATACGTATGAATGGTCTTAAATTCGGGATGAAACTTCGCCTAGAACGTTCGGGATGAATCTTCGCTGATAGGCGTCGCGGAAAATCGGTCGATTTGTACTGGATTTTTTTGAATTTTGAAATGATTTTTGTACTGAAATAAAGTGGAAGATTCGTGTTTTCGTTTTCGATTCTATTTTGGATTCGTATACGAGTGTAAAGTGCGCAAAAACGTACACAATGTGTGAGACATGCGCCCGCGCAACGCACACGTTCGATATTTGGCGAAACCTTGACCCGCTTTTGCGGCCCGCTTTTTTAGTCGCCGATGGCTCTCAAACTTTTGCCTATTTAAACTACGCTCGTACGTATCAATTTTTATCACATTCTCGACCCGAACGTATCATTATTATTTTTAAAACAAAAAAAAATATGATTAATACGCAACGGCGAAATGACTAATTTGGTTTTCGCTCAAGGTTCGTCTAGATAATTCGATCTAATATTTTGAACGATTTAATTTTCAAGGTCGTTCAATTTGAAACGTTCACGATTAGAATTTTTAATATGTATTAGAAAAAAAGTTATGTCGAATTGCATAAAAATGTACCGAATTCGCATTGCAGATACGCGGACTTTTCGTACATACGATAAATCGTCCGAGTCGACCTCGAAACTAGGCTTTTTGAAAACGTACAAAAATCCAAGCGATCGCCTTGAAATTAAAACCAACCTCAAGATAAAAATCCGTCGATTATTTACGTTATAATCCCCCCTACCGATATTATTTCATAGACAAGTGTTAATGTATGTACATGTGTACAGACATACGAACAGTTCGAGTGTCGAAACTCGTTTTCCGTCGTCGTCGACGTAATCCGAATCGAATAGCGGGTCTTGGAGATTTGAGAAAGCGGAAATCGAAAGTGAATTTTTTTTGTACCGTGGATTCACTCGGTGGAAAAGTGGAAGTGGATTTGCTGATCGCGTAACGTCAATGTAACCGGTGACGATGTGATGTGTGATGTGATGGTGATGATGATGGTGATGGTGATGTGATGACTGCGGTTTTTGTCCGACGTAATCTGGCTTGGTTGTTAATTTTAGGTGGATGATGGTTTTTTTTTAGGTTGTGTTCGATGATGGTTTTGGTTTGGTTGAGATGGGTGGGGATTGTTAGTATTGGATTAGGTGTGACTAGTTGGAATTAGTAGAAGTGTGTAATTAGGATTTGTATGTATGACTTTTGGTATTAACAAAGATAGCTAGTCGAGATTAAAAGCATGTCTGGTTAGGATCAGTTGAATTTACTAGATTTGACTTGGTGGGATCAGTAAATAAAATTACTAGACATAATTAATTGGGAATGGTGAGTATAGCTAGTTGGGACTAGTAAATATGGCTAATTGGGGTTAGTGAGTAAGGTTAGTAAGGTTTTACTGTGCTAATGAAGTTTGGCTAGTTAAATCAGTTGATCAGTTGAAAGTATTTGTTTTAAGTTAATGCGTTCGATAAATTAGATACGAATAAAAGAATTGAATGAGTATAAAGAATTAAGAAATAAAATTTTCATTATATTGTACAGAGTTTATTCATTAATCGCACTTAAACAATTCACTTCCGAAATATTAGATTTAATCTGGCATTTTATATTAGCATGATTGTTTATTAATCATAATGATATCGCATATTTATTGTTTATGAATATAACGCTACGTGAAAAATTTGCGTATTTTTTAGGTTGTCAAATCAGAATAGTTATGTGATTATACAAAAATAGTCTTTTTTTAAATATTTCAATCGATTTTCCTTTATAGAATATTGAATAATTATTTTAATATAATATTACAAAAAACTGTTTTTTCAATACAGAAAAATGACCAAAATAAAAATATCCCAGCAATTAACAGACTGCATGGTTTCGAAATCGCAAATTAAAAAACCGAACTTTTCATAATTTGTTTACAATTACCGTTCATCGGGAAAGTGCAGATAAACGAATTAACCCCGCCTTCACGTTTATTTAAATTTCGAAAAATAAATACGAACATTTTATTTTCATATTCCGTTCAGTGTTGAACGTGTTATAAAAGAGTTGAAGAACGAAAAAATGAATAAAGAAAAGATGATAATTTTCCTGCCTGTTGATGAACTGGTATGAAATTATTGAGGGAAAGCGTAAGGAATTGAAGAACAATGCTATCTTACATTTTAGTTTAATATTAATCTCATTTTCGTTCCATTGTTAACACTACCTACTTGTAATTACAGAGACAGCTGAATATTTGTCAAACATATTTTCGAAAAAAAAAATGTTCACATCAATCAAAATGAATATTTTAATTTCATTTAAAGCAATCGCAAGAGTTATTAAAATACGAATTAAGTTATATTAATAAATATAGGCGTATAATAACACACAATTAAGGAATAAGATTAGAACAAGAACAATATGGAAAATATGACATTTGATCTAAATTAGAGATATCAAAACATCAAACACCTTTCATTTTCCCACCACAGACAGATTAAATATTCATAACACAAAATCCAAACTAATTTAAATCAAATTAAAATTTTTAATCTTTAACACAATTAGTAAAATTAACAAAAGCACAAGTGATTTAAACAAAATAAATCGACTGCACAATCATAATTTTTGAAAGTTCAAAGCACCGAACGCATCACGAGTGCATCGTGCTCGATTATCATGATTACATCAACGATGACTATCAACCAACAAAAACAATACATCCATTCTTAAGATTCATAAACAGATCATATCAAACGATAATACAGAACAAAAAATATCAAAAAAGACATGGATTAATATAATATAAAGTTTCCTACAGAATAGCATCAATACAAAAGCATCGACAATGCGTCAAATGCTATCACCATCTGCAAAAATTATGCATCCTTTCCAATAATTCATAAACAAACACCAACAAAAGACGAAAATTATTAGAGAAAACATAAGATTTTCCATAGGATTCCTAGAATGCATTAAGAATTAAGGCATCCACAATGCTCCTAGTATAATACAATAATGCTTCTGTTCTAGTCACGCTGTTATCACATTTTTACGATAACGACCATCATCACTGACTGTTAATGAATAACGGTAAATTATTATTTTCGTGGACAGGTCACGTCACATAAATGCACTAGCCAGACTAACGCATTAGTTCGATGCACTAAGAATTCCTAAACAGTTCGATTATAACGGATGCACATAATAATTTATTAAAATTTCATACAATATCATCAAATGACAGAAAAATAAAACGATCACAAATCGACGTCATATTCGAACTGTAAACATCGATTTTCCACGATGACTAATCGCATATAAGAGAGAAGACGATCCTCAAAGGACCGAAACGAATACAGTATGTACTCGAAGGGATACTATTATGGGTGTAGTACTAGCTTAATCGTGAAGGGTCATCGCACAGGTGACAATGTGAACAGTTAAAGGTCGCCGAACCGCATGTTTACATTCTAGAATATAACGGTTTCGATTCGGAAATGCGACGAAATTATTCTGGATCTTTATCCTTGTGGGAGATGAAATTTGTTTCTGGTACTTTGAATTTTAATATGACATATTAGAACTGATATTGAATGCTCGTGTATAAATTGTATTTTTATTAGTGTTCAAATATGTGTCATATAAAAATCGAAATTTTATTGCTTTTATGTACTAATTATAAATTTATTGATTTAAGCCGGAAGGATTAAGTCTAAATTTAGATACGAAATATAATACTTTTATCGATTATGTTAATAAAAAAAATAATACGAATACTAAAAAAAACTATAAATTATATTTAACTCAGTCAGAAATTAAAAATTTTAACAGAAACCATAATCGAATATTTTATAATTTCACACGATTTTTATAACACTTCAAATTGACACGATAATAACTTAATAATCAACCCTCAATTTTCACTACGTATACTATAAAATCGACCATCAAAGAGCTATCAAATATAAGGAAAATCGTTATAGAACAATTTGAATACATCGATACTTCAAAGCAACAGTGGGACATCTATCCAATATACAGATTGATACCTTCCTTTCGCTTTGAGGCTTCAGCTATACATTTTGATAAGCAATAATAATTCTTTTGACGAATTGTAAGATATTGATCGCGTTTCAATTTCGACGCAATTCTATCGGATTAACGCGGAGAAGATGAAAACAAGAGCGTCCTTGACCCAATTGAATTTTGCGACCCTGACATTTGGATCCTGAACATCCTTCCTCGTGTTTACGTCCGATTCTTGTTTACATTTCATGAAGGACCCTTCCGACGAATTTTCACCGATGCGCAAAAGCGATTTTCCAGATTTTCCACGAACTATCGAAAAAATAGACGACTTATACGCTTTCGATTTCGATCCTAGACACTTTCAATGAATAATACATTTTTCACTGAATGATTTTATAATTTAATTACGGACCCTTTTGCCGAATTTTCACCGATGCGCAAAAGCGATTTTCCACGAACTATTGCGAAAATAGACGAATTATACGCTTTTAATTTCGATCTTAGACACATTCAATAAATATTACATTTTTCACTGAATGGGTTTATAGTATCATTCATAATTTAATGACTGATCAAGCACAATTCTTAATATTGCATTTGGCACCAATATTTAGATTTATTTTCATGGAAAAATTCGATTACTCAGAAGATATTATTATGCAACAGTAAATTCAATGTTTCGAAGAATTGAGGCAATGGATAAAAATAAGAGTTATACAAAGAAATATTAATTTCATACACAAAGAAAGTAATCTCTTCTGAGTGATGATTTTGATTAATCGAATTTTTCCATGGAAATCATTCTAAATATCGGTGTCCAATGCAATATTACGAATCATATTTGATCAGTCTTCAAATTACACAAGAAACTAAAAACCAATTTAGAAAAAAAATATGCAGAAAAAAATGCAAAATTTATCAAAAGTGTACAGAAATCATCAATATTAATTCTGTAAAATCATAATTTTCATATTTGAGTAATTACTGTGACAGTGGACTAACGATGAATAAGAATCGGGACAGTTTCTCAACACTTTCGTTGTCTAGCCTTAACAATTCAGTTAAGGGCAGTGGGTTGTCGATTTTGCAAATTGTCATTTTGTGCTAAAAACATGTGACAAATCGGACATTATTGATGACAGTTTCGAAATCGAGATCGATTTGAGTCGCAAATTTGTTTGCGTTTCGAAATTCGTAACTGGTATGAAACTGGATATTAGCGAATTTTGATGATGATGTTTGTGCGATTCGATCGTTTTGTTTTAATAGTTTTTATTAACGAAATTGTATAGAAATAACGATAACGTTATAATAATGATACTGTGTTAATATGTTCGTCGATTTAAATTATTGCAAATATATGCGAAGACTTTGTTGTATTGTAAATTTTACTCAATCTTGGAAATTTATTACAGTTTTAAATAATTGTTTACAATTATAAATAGGCATACTTGAATAAACATGGTTTAATTAAATATTTGCTCTAGTAATCAATTTTTATTCTAACTTGCAACATTGATATTTTGTTGAATGTGAGCAATTATCTAGATTAGTAGTTTTTGAAGACGTCGACAATATATGAGTGGATAGGTCATGTCCATGATATAATTTATGTTCTAGTTGCAAATATCGATGATTTTATAATAATATAAAATTATCGATAATAATGTAGGCGGAAACTAAAAAAAGCAAAATTGTCGTTTTTTTGATAACATACATTAAAGCAATTTAATCGATTCTTGTTAGTACCTACATACATAATTAAACCAAACTGTTAAAATTCTAGACAAATGTAATATGTACATTTTCTATAACAATAATATTCAATCGATAAAATACATTTTACATAAAAAGAAAACATCGAATTGAAAATTAAAATTAGGTTTTTCCACGCATAATTTTCATACGAATTCGAAATGAAATAAATCGAACGAATTTTCCTTAAATAAAAAAAATATACACACAAGTCACAAATTTTGATCTATGAATGAATTTTCCACGTGTTTACGAAAAACATAAATAGCACAATTTTCCGAATCAAAATAGATATAAATCTATTCATCAAAATAGATGCAAATAATGAGAATTTCAGTTAAAAAAAAGAATTCAAAAATTAAATTCGAAATATTAATGAATTTAAAATTTGAATGAAAAAAAATGAATTTTCCGATCGCGACGAACTTCGTGATCAACCGTCAAATTTTCAAAGATATAACGAATTTTCCGACAAATTAAAATTTTGTGAAATAATAAAATCTTCAATTTATGATCGACAGAATAATTTCAGACGTGGAAACGATTCAAATCAAACAAAACAACCCTTAAAATCAGAAAAAAACTCACCTATCATATAAATTCGTCCATAATCCCGCGGCGATCCATCAACATCGGGAACCAATCCATTTTTCCACAGAACAACAACAACAACACGAACAACACAACAACAACAACAACAACAACAACGATAAAAACGACCGAGTCTCCCCGAAGAGTCAGCGCCGAAGAGACAAACGTCAAACCGAATCAATCCGAGCGGCTGACACTTTCACATGGCAATACCGAAAACGCGGGAAAACGGCGGCCGGAAGCCGGACGTGCGCCTCGGCCCTTCCCGACCGGAAGCGGGCGTTCCGGGGTGGCGGAGGGGGTGCGCGGGGGGGGGGCGCGAGTCGCGGAGTTTCGAATGGCGCGCGTGCGCGGTACACGCGTCCGTCTCGCTCGGCGGTCCGAGAGTCACTGACACTGGCGCGCTTGTGAGCGCCGCCGCTAGGCGCTCTGGCTGCGAGGCTCTGCGACTCTGTGCGGGGTTTAACTTTGATCGGAACTTTTCGAAGGTGCGAGCTTTAACTTTAAGGGCTGGTCTTTTACTTTTTTTTAAATTAGCACCCGAGATTGTTAACTATGGGATTAAGCTGCTTTAAAGGTTGGTCTTTTCATTGCTGTAAGGTTGGTCTTTTCACTGCTTTAGGGACTGTTTTTTAACTTTGATCTGAACTTTTCGAAAGTGCGAGCTTTAACTTTAAGGGCTGATCTTTTATTTTTTTTTTTTTAATTTAACCCTTAATTTTGTTAATCATGGGATGATTTTTAAGCTGCTTTGAAGGTTGGTCTTTTCATTGCTGTAAGGTTGGTCTTTTCACTGCTTTAGGGACTGTTTTTTTACTTTTTCAATTTAGCTTTGATCCGAACTTTTCGAAGGTGCGAGCTTTAACTTTAAGGGCTGGTCTTTTATTTTTTTTTAATTTAGCATCCGAGTTTGTTAACTATGGGATTAAGCTGATTTGAAGGTTGGTCTTTTCACTGCTTTTGGGACTGTTTTTTAACTTTGATCTAAACTTTTCGAAGGTGCGAGCTTTAACTTTAAGGGCTGGTCTTTTATTTATTTTTTAATTTAACCCTTGATTTTGTTAATTATGGGATGATCTTTAAGGTGATTAAAAGGTTGGTTTTTACATTGCTGTAAGGTTGGTCTTTTCACTGCTTTAGGGACTGTTTTTAACTTTTCAATTTAGCTTTGATCCGAACTTTTCGAAGGTGCGAGCTTTAACTTTAAGGGCTGGTCTTTTAATTATTTTTTATTTTATTTAGCCCTTGAGTTTGTTAACTATGGGATGATCTTTAAGCTGGTTTAAAGGTTGGTCTTTTCACTGCTTTTGGGACTGTTTTTTAACTTTGTTCGGAACTTTTCGAAGGAGCGAGCTTTAACTTTAAGGGCAGGTATTTTATTTTTATTTTATTTTACCCTTGAGTTTGTTGACTATGGAATGATCTTTAAGGTGATTAAAAGATTGGTTTTTTCATTGCCGTAAGGTTGGTCTTTTCACAGCTTTAGGGCCGGTTATTAACTTTTTCAATTTAACCATCTAGTTCGCTAACTAAGGGCTGATCTTTCACTGTTTTAAGGTTGGTCTTTACACTGTTTTAGGGCCAGTATTTTATTTTTTTATAATTCAATCCTTGAGTTTGTTAACAATGGACCGATCTTTCCCTGTTTTAAAAAAAGTCTTTTCATTGCTTTATGGTCGAGCTTTTCACTGCTTTAGGATTGGCCTTTTAACCATTTAATTTAACTTTTAAGTTTGCTGACTAATGGTCGATCTTTTGACTTTTTATCCCCCCAACTTTTTTAACTTATAACCGATTTTTTCAGTTCTAAAGGGTCGATTTTTTCACTGTTTTGACTCGACTGTTTACTAGTGAGCGAAATGGAACGGACAATGGACACTGCTATACGAAAGAGGAGGATGCCTATACATATAACTATCCCTCTCTTTCGTAAACCTATGTTCCGTTCGCCAGTAGATAGTGGACTTTAGGACCGATTTTTCACTGCTTTAAGGACGGCTTTTTCAATTCTTAAGTTAACTAACCAGAGAGTTACAGTCAATCCTTACATTATGAACTGTAAAAAAACATTTGTGTGTAGGATGTGTGCCGTTTGTGTGATAATTCTGCAATTGGTCATTCATAATATGAACTGCAATCGGAAAATGATCGATTCTTTTCACCCTTTCTAAGGCTAAGGAAAATTCACTGCTGAAAAATTTATGAGATTGTTAAGAGAATTCATTTGCTGTACCGCTTTTTCTTCAAATTACCAGGTCGATGAACAAACGATTTTGCCAAGATTTTTTCTGGAGAGATAAGATTTTCTCGTTTTCAGGTACTAAATTTATTTCTGTGTGTGCTCAATTGAGATTCTACGCTCTGGTAACAGAAAAATAAATAATTTTCATGAATTTCTTGGCATCTCTTACCACAGTTAGGTGAATTAGCTAATTCTAGTGATATAATTAATCAAACCGAATTTGTTCGTTTTGTTTCAATTCAGACTCGATATTTATAGCTTGTGAAATGTTTTCTCAGACTTCGATCGCAAACTCTTTTTGTTTTTGTAAATACATATTTTTTCATCTAAGTTCAAGAATCTCAGATGTATGTAAATATTATTTAATTTATTTTGTAATCACGACACAACTTTTGCACCACCTTATACAACATGCAAATATTTTAATGAGTGATGTTTAGAATTTAATTTGAGATCTGAAATGAGTCCATTGTATATTTAGTTACATACAAAATGAAAAAAAGCTTTAGTCGAATAGCGTAGACAAAGTGGTACTGTTGTACAAGAGCATTATAAAGTTTTTCCATAGTTAATAATTATCATAGAATGGGAGTGAAAAGAACTTTGTTAGAAACTTTGGATACATCGTTTTTCTACTTTAAACTGAAAACAACTGTAATTGAGTATGTAGCGTTGTCAACTTTCTTTTTGAAATTCCGAAAAAGACATTATAAATTAGCATATAAAACTTCCTTTGGTAAATTCATGAAAACTGCATATAAGGCAATATAATGCACATCTTTTAAAATTTCAAACGTATTTCTCAACAATAAATATCTTTTCAATTAAAACATTATATTTTTGAAATATTTGAAAATTCTCAAAAATTGTATCCATCGTTTTTTTTTTTCAGATGTAATTTTTTGCTTATCTTGCACTTTATATTATAGTTTTTCATGTTACAAGGTGTTTTCTTGCTGATTTTACATTTCAAATTGGATTAATTTCAATAAGATTTAATTTATGCTGAAAAAATATCAACAAAATCTAAACTAATAATAAAACCTGATGCAATCCAGTAAGAGATATACTTATTGCACAAAGAATACTTATCATTTTTCTAACTAAAAAATATTACCTTTCTTATTCTAGTGCTCACATCTAGAGCGAGAAAGGTTACTATTTCTAGCTAGAAAAAAAAAGGTTCCTCCCTTGATGATAGAAATGAAATGTTATAGGAATACTCACCATTTGTCTAACTAGAAACTATAACCCTTTTCACTCTAGTGCACAGATCTAAAACGAGAAAGGCAAACATTTCTAGCTAGAAAAAAAGCATCCCCCCCTTGATGAAACAAATAAAATGTCAGAGGAAACCCTCACCATTTGTCTCACTAGAAACCATTACCTTTCTCACTCTAATACTCGCATCTAGAACAAGAAAGAAAATAATCTATAGAGCTACAATCTAGTTAGAAAAGATAAGCTTTTCCCATGACACTACATATCTGCAACCTCACATTACATACATCTCCGAATCTAACCAATAGGATGAAACTTCGAAGTTCATCAAGTATCACATCGAAGCTCATCTCCGCAAGTACATAGACACAACGTAAACATTTTTAGCTAGAAAATAAAAGCGTTCCTCCCTTGATAAAAGAGATAAAATGTAATAAGGAACACTCACCATTTGTCTAACTAGAAACGATAATCCTTCTCATTCTAGTGTTCACATCTAAAGCGAGAAGGGCAAACATTTCTAGCTAAAAAAAATCATTCCTCTTGATGAAATAAATAAAACGTCAGAGGAAACCCTCACCATTTGTCTAACTAGAAACTATAACCCTTTTCACTCCAGTGCTCACATTTAAAGCGAGAAAGGCAAACATTTCTAGCTAGAAACGAAGCATTCCCCTTGATGAAATAAATAAAATGTTAGAGGAAACGATCACCATTTATCTCATAAGAAACCATTACCTTTCTCACTCTAATGTTCGCATCTAGATCAAGAATTTATAGAGCTAGAATCTAGTTAGAAAAGATAAGCTTTCCCCATGACACTACATATCTGCAACCTAACATTACACACATCTCCAAATCTAACCAATAGAGTATAACTTCGAAGTACATCAAGTATCACTTCAAAGCTCATCTCCTTAAGTATATACAACGAATTTGGCCTAAGCCAATCTAACGCCGACTCTAACCGTTCGATTCGAACATTGTCCGAGCGCAAGACCAACACTCCCAAGTCGGTCGGTGGGTGTTCGTGAGTTATACGAACGAGTGTGGGTGTCAGGTTGTGCTAGGTAAGTGCAGAGAAAGGTCCGAACCGGTACCAGCGCCCATGAGTTCTCATCCGTAACGAATCAACAGTTCTCACTTTTCCTCTCGGCTCGGTCCAGTTGGTCGATCTGGCGAAAACTTGGGAAAAATGAGAGGTTTTTCTTGAAAAAGTAGGATGGAGTTGAAATTAGTGATGCCTAAGGATTTCACGTCTTCGGATTGAAGTGGGTTCGTAGTGCGGCTTCTGAACCAATGATTGAAGTGGGTTCGTGGTACAGCATCTTAACGAATGATTGAAGTGGGTTCGTAGTTCAGCATCTGAATCAATATCGAGATGAAGGGATAGATGCAAATCTATGTGAGGAAGTGAGATGATTTTTATACTTGAGTGAAATGGCTTGTAAAAGTATACTCAAGTGAGATGGCTGTATTGCTTTCTCACTAGTGTCTTTTGGTTTTGGTTTTGGTTTGGTTGCTGTAGTATGAACTAGTCTTGAAGATCGTGCTATGGAATTTTTTATAAAAGAAAATTAACTCGATAATATTTTTAGAGCCAGTTTTTTCATCTCTAATTTGATAATAAAACTAATGTAATTTAAACCACACTCGATTCCTCTAACTATGAGCTGTCAAAACAACCGCTGAAAAAGACAGACATACTATAATTCATACAACAATACATATCCATCCATCTATCCATCTTTTTTCCCCAGATTTTGACAGTTAGCAGTTGGTGACCGTGTTTTGTTTAAATTCGTTTTATTCTCAAAACAGAGGTGAATAGACCGGACCTAAACATTCATTGTGTTTTGAAAATTTTATAATACACATAACAAAGTTTAATTGTGTATGTTTGTTTATAATTCTGAGATGATACTTTTACTTACTATTGGAAAAACTCATTTAAGTATAATAATAACATATATTTCACACAGTTTCAAAATTTGTGTGTAACTTTGTTCAGCATTTTGTTGAAAGTGAAAATATCAGTCTAAATAAAAATCTTTCAATTCTTTCGAAAATTCAAAACGCATTATATAATATCTACTACTTAATAACAATGAGAATCAAAGTAAGCGATAAATACATTTATATGAACTTCTTACAATATGTCTAATATAGGAACAGTTCTAAATTCAGATTTCATTTCAATCGATACATAAAATGCGTCAGCCATAAAATCCGAATGAGGCTCGGGAAAGCCTTTCGTGAAAATTGCCACAGAAATGCGTGGAGATGTTGGGTCGTTCACCCCAAGTTTGAAAATTTTCGAGTTGTCCTCTTTGTGAATATGTGAACGCACATCTTCAGAAGACTACACCTGTCAAGACAACATGGTTGTCACTTTTTTTTAAGAAAACACTGGTCAATTGTAACAGTTTTCTCGATTTGCATACGAGCGAGTTTCTATTATTTGACAACTGGATTTCACAAAGGTCGCTTGTACCCTTTGTGAAATTCAGTCGTCATTTGGTCTGTGGTGTATTGGTTGCGAATCGCAGAAAGTGAATTGTCATAATATACACAGGTTGTTTAGAATTGTTGAAAACCTTGAAAGTAAAAGTGTCTTTCTCTTATTTATATTGGAGTATAAAAAATTGAATAGATCAATAAAAAAGTGAAGAAAATTATATTCTACATATAAAAATTAATATTTGTATGTAGATATATAAATGCTTATCATCTTTCTAACTTAAAAATATTTATTTTCTAACTCTAGTGCTCACATTTTAGAGTCAAAATGGAAGTATTTTCTAGCTAGAAAAAATGAATATTCCTCCGGCACTTATCTTTCATTAGATAGTAGGTACATATCCCTGAACCGTTCATTTGATTGCGATCAAACTTAAACGAGCCGTTTTCGGGTTACTGAAAAGATTCGAATGAAAGAACATATTTTGCCGATTTTGCTCATATCTGAAAATTTCCAAGAATATTGCTGAAATGGAGCTGATGAATTTTCGCATCCCTGGTTCGGCAGACGCGGCGTCACCTTCTTTCACATCTATGACGGATCTCCTAGAATCTGGTGTTGTGCCAGAGATTTATGTGTTTGTATACAGGTTTTTTCGAATTTATTTTTACCGATCCCGATGTCATCTGCGAAAGTTGCTTGACCGCTTGACATCTTTTTATTCTGGGAAACGACGAAAATCTAGTCGCACATGATATACCTAATTGAAAAAAAAAACAATTTCTTATACTGAAAGTCCCTATTCATATTCACATTTGGGTCTCAAGTGGAAAATGTGAAAAATCGATTTTCCATCTATCCATTTCCAATAAGTATTAAAAACTTTGTCTATAGAATTCTTAAGAAATTATTTGAAAAGTTTTTCAATTTATATGATTTGAATGAGGTGAAATTGTGTGCACGTGTGTCCGAAGTGACACTTAAGATAATAGCAGACGTAATAACGCCCATATTTTATTAATCGAATACGCATATTCGATGACGTATCGAATATGCAACAATCCTAAAAATGACAATAGATGTCAGATTCATCTGCGAACTATTGACAATCAAAAGAAATGAAAAAATATATACAAAAATAAACGCCAATCGAAGATCATCCCGCGCGGAGCTTTCTAACGGTTGCGCAACAATGGTCGTATTTCGCTTTTCGTTATGGCCACGTTGCGCAATGTATGTAATATGCGGCAAAACCGTTGCATTTTTTCGATCCCCCCTTTCTTCTCCCCCCCGCTCGAGTTTTCTCCGCTGCGACGTCACTTTCGCTTTTTTCCTCGTTACGTTGCCGGCTTGGAAATCAATTACGTTCGGCGCGCGATTAGCATGCGTTTTGAATCCGACTGATCTATTATTATTTTTTTAACGAATTTATTTTTATTTTAGGCACTGGAATACTGCGCCTTAGAGAAATAGAGACATACATGTTTATAAGTTTTTGATAATAGATATATCTCAGCAAAGGATGATGTTTACAGTTGAGCATAGTTAATGAATTATCTTCTTAGTTAACTAACCATGAAAATTCGTCTCTGTTCCTCGAATTTTTAATAGTTAGAGGACTGACTGTAGCTCTATAGTTAGTTAATTAAAGCAGTAAAAAGATCAATTCTAATTGCAAGTCTATAGATTTTGACATTAGTTGGACGAAAATATATCGCAGTGATTTGGCGACTCGTGAAAATTAGTTTGTAGTAGAGACTGCAGTGATGAAAATAAACATTAGACATGTATTGATGTGCAATTCAAATAAAACAAGAGAATATAAATAATATATTTAATTATCATATACAATTAAAAATATAAGGATTTCAGGTTGCAGCTATGTTAATCTGAAGACTTCAGCCTTTCAGCCCATTCTCATAAGAACGAGCTGCCACTGGATTAATGATAAACTTAGAATGAACAACTTTCAAATCAACGATAATTTTAATACACATCCAAAAATAACTCAACTTAACCAAAGTAAAGTTAAAATTCAATCAGCACAAACATTCTGCAAGAAATACAGTTATACGATCGCCAGCATATTATCTAAAGATCGTCGATCACGTAATAAACTCATCGATTCGAAGTGCACCCAATAAAGATAGGCATTCTCATTTGTTAAGTTTGCGCGTTTTTGAGTAATGCCGGACCTACACACAGCCGTGTTGGATGTGACAGTTTGTCCTTTTCGCACTTACTCCACTTTCACCGGTCGTCCCTTGCTCTCGCTTGCACCCGTTTTGCCGGCAGATCGTCGACCTCTGCCGCTGCCAGCTTCGGAGCCATACAATAATTTCTTTCTCAAACGTTTTTCATTAACCTTCCCTTTTTGCGGTGGGCACAAACGCCGCATGCACATTTGAAGTTTCTCAATGGACTCTCGTTAGAATGGCGCGCTCTTTTTTTTAAGGTGAATATTTTAGCGGCGAACTTTTGGAACGTGTTGTGCGACGCGAACTTTTCAAATACCAATCGAAAGGGTCAAATCGAAACCTCTCGTTTTCCAGCCATAGTAAAAAAAAAGGTAATCAACGAAACGAAAACACGCACTAACAGAAACACTTTCACCATCAATCGCACAAAATACAACCACACACGTACGAGCGAGTTGCGCAACTGTCAAATCGCACACATACGAATATCTGTCAAATCGAATAAGACATCTTTGATCTTCGATTTGATAGATTTTTAAAATTCTAGTGCAAATTTTAGATTAGGAACTATCATATAACTCAAAACTCTTAAATTTATGCAATCTTTGTGCCTATACATACATTTTTTTTATTTCAATTTTAATGACTGAATCACTGAAATTAAGGGTTACATTTTTTAGAATGTTCAATGTAGACAACTTTCAGATCACTGATACGATTCAAATCATATTCACTTCAGTTTCGTACCATCAACAGATCGAAAGTTGGCAATTATTTTTCAATCCAAAGTTCAAATATATTTGAAAACTTTATAAACTGTATCGACTTTTAAATTGTTCATATTGATGAGCTTAATTTTAATTCAGAAACGCACAAATCAATGCTCATTTTGAGAAATCTTGTGAATTTTGGATCAGATTGAAGTAGTGTTTGAAAATTAGTTAAAAATTTATAAAATATACAAATTGTTAATATGATTAATTCATTATATTGGGGGCTTTAATCAGTTCCTGAGCTTATCGAAAGACATGACAGATCGCAAATCGATGGTATTTCGATAATAAATAAATAAATAACTAACGCGAAAAGTGTCGGAGGCATTTCACCGCAGTGTGGCCACACTGAAGACGGCAAAGACGTTCATTGCACCCGGCGAGAAGGTGAACGACTCTTTCACCGGTTCGCGGTCGCGCCGTCCCTTTCGCACGCCCGGCGAAAGTGCATCTGTTGTCTCGCTCTGCGGCCAAAAGAAATTTCAATAGCACCGATACGCGCACACACATTCAAACCGCTCTGCACATTCACCCATACACTCGCATCGGGTTTACATAGGCCTAATTCTGTGAAAGTGTCTGTGATGGAAAGGTGGGGTTGTATGTTGGGTTTTTTTTTCAGATTGTTTATGCAATTGGGTTGGGATTTGATATTTGGAGCAGGATGTGAGGTGTAGAAAGTTTAAATTTAATAATTGAGAAAATTATTTTTTTTTATCAAAATTGGATTAATATTTATTGAGATGTAGTGTCAGGGAGGGTGCTTATAATTTGTTTTATTAGAAATTATTGCCTATTTACTTCTTGCATTTAGAGCGAAAAATAAATATTAAGTTAGAAAATATAAACTCTCCTTGCACTACTTCTATGACTGTTTTGGATTTTTCAGAAGAAGACATTTTATTATAACAATGCATTCCAAATCATATCTAGGTACATAATTACTACACAAAAATAACAGTCAATCTATGTAGGTATATACATATAATATATTACAACATCAGATTTAAAATCAGTGGGAATCGTAGAGATGTAATTACCAAAAATTTTTACAGAGCATTTATATGCAAAACCAGAACATAAATTAATTTTACAATTAGACTTGAAAACCTGAATAGGTCATATTTTCTGGGGAGGTTTTGTGGAATAAAAAAATGATATATTTCAAAACTATTTTATGAAATCACAATGTCTTATTTTTGGGAAAGGTAATATATTCAAGGAAACAAGGTATAAATTTGAAAAAAGAAAGTGTGCTGATTAATATCCAGATGTCAGTAAATATTCTGTTCTCAATTTTTGTAATAGGTAATTTTTTCTTATTGTTACGTATTTTACATGACAAAAATTTAATATGAACTGAACAAATTAAAAAAAAAGTTTGCGTCCAAAATATTTTATTTTAATAATGAAGACAATTGCAATACATAAAGTTTAACAAAATAATTGATTTGTCTTTTTGTATTTGTTTTAAATAAATATAAACATTAGTTACAAAATACAAATTCTGTATTGTAAATATCACCGAGATTTGAAATTCTTCTTATTTGATATGGTTGCCTGAAAAGTGAAAAAATATATTAAAATACGAAAAAGATAACAGTTGAGTTCATTGAAATACATACCTTTCCATAGCCTTCTAACAAACCAGAGTTCAATTTATTTGATTTAGGTTTAGTTTTGTTAGAAAAATTTTTCTTTGCTATACTCACACCAAGAGGATTTTTACCAGCTTGTTGCATTTTTTTTTCTGTTTCTTCCATTTGCTTTTGCTTTTTCTTTTGTTCTAACATTGATTTATAATTTTTATATGGATTTTTTGGTGGTTTTGCACCTTTTCATAAAAAAAAACAATTAGTACTCGCGATTCAAATTGATACGATTTAAACAAAACTAAAAACCTAAAGAAATTACCTAAACTAACCGCCAATGCGACTTTAGCTTCTTGCTTCTTTTGTGAATCGAAGCCGGACATACCAAACTTTATTATTTCTCGTCTAGCTCGCTTGATATCTATACCTTTTCTAGTATCCACTTTCTGATTGGGCAATAAATTACTCAAGCGGCTATCATTTTTTGAATCATTATCTACATCTCTGAAAGAAATTGCACGAGTCGACATGAAAAATAAGTATAAATTAAGTTTTTTGGTGAAATTGATGTACATACTTTGATTTCTTCGATTTATGAGATTCATACTTAACGATTTGAAATGAACTTGAAGCATTTAAAGAAGCTCTTGTTGGGACAAATCCCTTAGAAGACATTTTTTTTTATCAATTTGTCATTAAACACGTGCTACTTTCGTTGAATGTTTTGACATCTGTCAAAAATAAGTAATGCCAACTATCTTCGTCGATCGTGTATTTCCTTATTTTTAGATTCGTTCAAAATTAAAATGAAATAAAACCCGCGACTTCTTTTGCAAATAAATTCATGAAATGAAATCACATTTTAATTTTATTTTTTTTGATGGCATTTAAAAACTCAAAGGCTTTAATTTTTTGGCGGCATTTCGTAAAATGATGACGCCAACTCTACTTCCAACGAAGCACCAACTTAAGAATGAATACACTTTTCGGAGCCAATTGGAGCGACGCTATAATAAATTTAGCACTATTTTGAGATGTTGTACAAGAAAATTTAAATTACTTATACTTTGCATTCACACTGTATTCTCAAATTAAATGCAAAAAATAAAAATTATTGTATTTTATCTAAATAAACGTTTAAAACATTAAAAACATTTTATTTTTGTTATTTTTTGAAAAAAATATATAAATATTATTAATATATTTATTAATATTTAACGAATTAATCCTAAAAATAAACTAAAAACGAATTAAATAAAAATTCAACTTAACAATATAAAGCGAAATGTCGATGTTGTAGGTCTGGCTTAACAGTGGAGCTGGCTTAACTTCTTGAATATGTGAATGGCGTTCGGTGACAGCGTCCAAGTGTCGCGTCTCCGTTTTGGCGGTTAGATCTTTTTCCTGATCCTTTTTTACTCTTGAACGATTCGAGAATTACGATAAAAGTGTAAAAAGGTAAATAGCGTGAAGAAAATGATGGACGTGGAGAAGGCCGGAGGCGTTCTGTTCAGGATCGATAGGTTCGACGGCGAGGAGTCCAAGCTGAGCTGCTGTATCTGCTTCGGTGGGGAAAATCTCAAAGACCTCACTTCCACTTACTATTATGACGAGAAACCGGAAGTCTACCATCAGATGATACAGGACTGCTTTGCTATCAAGGTATATCGAAGAAATAGTCTTCTTCCGTTATCTGTCAGTATAAATAGATTCCGCGTTAGCTAGGCTTCATAGAATACACAAGTTTAAGTATAGAACAGATATGTATGTAGATGACACTTAAGATTTTTATAAAAGACATCATTTCACAAAGTCACTATATCTAATATAGTGATGGCGCTAATCTTTGTATGTGTGTCATTCTGTATGTGGGTCCGGTGAAACGCTTTATTACTGCGACAATTAAAATTTTGAATAAAATAATTTAATTCCCACACATCTACAAACTAAAAATACCACCGTTCATTATCACCGTAAATAGTAATATGCAAAAAAGCGTCCAGCGACAGATGGTTGTCGTCCTTTTGTATATCTCTTATATTCTTTGAAAATATTATCATATAGGTACATATTTGCGCAAATTGTAATTATGTTTTCTTATTAACAGCTTTTGAAAGATCAGCAAGATGATAGTTCGTATTTGATCTGTGAACTCTGCGTGAATCGTCTCAGGGAGGCGTATTTCTTTCGAATGATTGTAGAGATTGCGCGAGCTGCCATTCAACAAAAACGTATCTGTTTTTTCTTATTTACCTTTTGTATTTTTTATGTAATTTTTATTGAAGTTCCTTTCATTATAATTTCAGAAAAGATTAAAGTTGAATCGAATGTTGATGAATACGAATCTATGGCTACCAATCCGTACACATACAATATTCAAATACTTTGCGATCCTCCCGATAACAGCTCGGGAAACAATAGCAACAATGATAGAATTACCGCAGACCTCATTTCTAAAACTGCAATGTGGAAAAAACCAGTAGGATGGAACAAGACCGATTCAGATGATGAAAATATCGATGATGAAGAAGAAGATGATGATGATCATGATGATGATGATTTAGGTGATACTTATATGGAAGAAACTTTGAACTCCAATAGTGAAGACGATGAAGATGTACCCGTAAGTAAAATGAAGAAAATATCTATGAAACAAGGTATGAGGACTAAATTCAAAATTACAAAAGGTAAATTTAAAAAACTCAGCGAATTTAAAGAACATACAAGAAAACTTAAACGCAAAAGGATGTCTCTCACACAACATCTCGACACCGGTTATAATTCTGAAAATCGCTGTAAAATATGTGATGAAACATTTCCTCTGCTCTCCGGCCTCGTAAAACATATGGCTATTCATTCCGCCGATCACATATGCGACATATGCGCAAGATGTTTCACTTCAAAATCCAATCTCCAGAGTCATGTAGCGCGCCACAAGCAAACCCAAGAATTGTTACCTTGTCCAATATGTAAAAGATCTTACAGAGGATCCATGAACTTGAAGAAGCATCTGCGAATCCACAAATCTCCACATGACATTTATAAATGTCCTCACTGCAACGAAAGATTTTCAAACTACTATCGAAGAATGCAACATTTAGTGGAGTTTCATGATGATGAAGCCAAGAAGTACAAATGCAAACACTGTCCGAAAAGATATTGTCAAGCGACTACTCTGACTCGTCATATCAAAGTTGTGCATTTGCAAGAGAGACGCTACTCATGCGAGATCTGCGGAATGACCTTTTTCGATAGAACGGGCCTGAAAGGCCACATGATAAAGCATACCGGAATCAAACGGTTTCACTGCGAAGTTTGTAATAAGGCATACGCTAGGCGTTTCACTCTGAGCGAGCATATGAAGATTCATGATAACATCAAGGAGTTTGTCTGCCCTATCTGTGATAGACAGTTCACTCAAAAATGTACACTTAAAACCCACATGAAGGTTCATCAGAAAAAACAAGTTGAAACTCAGTATAGTGAAGACATGTAGACTAATAGATTGTTCCCGGTTAGTTTCTAGCGTTTATTAATTGGACAAGCTCGTAAATGTACCCATAATATTGACGATGGCTTTTGTTGTTTATTTTTCATTAAAAAGTATTTCACATTTCATGATTTACATAATGCGACATAATGCAATGCGAGGAATAAAATTATCAACTTTCTGACAAAAATTCACTTGGAATATTTTAAAATGTTTACAATAGTGTTATTTGAAATAAATGCTTTTTTTTTGTGATTTCTCGACATAGA
The DNA here is from genome assembly GCA_024721215.1 of Cheumatopsyche charites. Taxonomy (NCBI): domain Eukaryota; kingdom Metazoa; phylum Arthropoda; class Insecta; order Trichoptera; family Hydropsychidae; genus Cheumatopsyche; species Cheumatopsyche charites. Next base: position 11,964,970 of record CM045577.1, read on the forward strand.
CCATCACAATTATGGGCACCGATTTTATTATCTTTTATCTGTTCACAATAGTTTTATTTTGGTTGATAATGTTTCGTTTCAATATAGAAAAATAAAATGACCTTATCAAAGTATAGAATGTTTTAAGATAATTTTTGCAGTGTTTTCCTTTATTTTAAATGTCTTTTTTTTTCATTTAGTTTAATATTACAATTTTATGAGTTTTTATGAAAAACGTGAACCATTAAGCTAATTAATGTACATTTGAGTGTTTTAAGGAGTGTGTTATGATGGAAAAAAAGTTTTTATCCATAGATGTTTTATATCTTCACTATTTTATAGAAATCAAAATACAAAATCGAATGGTTCTGTCATGTATGTACATTATGTATACCTAAATACTACATTAATAACATTGAATATGTAGATTTTTTTTAGTTAAGTCATGTTAGATTATTATTGTCATATTAGTTATGTATTTGAATCTACTTAAAATTTTCTAATCTTGAGTTTTCCCAACATAAGTTGAGTTACTTATAACTAAATTTTGTCTGTATTATAGAAGAGGTGTGAGAAAAAGAGAGTGAAGTGAATTCACTGATGTTGAAAAAATGTAAATAATTATATGATGAACAGGTATTTTTCAAAACATTTTTGGAAAACTTTCCAGTATGAGGGCCGGTCTTTTCTCCTCTGGTTTGAAAACAAAATTAATTTATTATCATTGTTGGCCCTTATTGTTTTCAGAATTATTAGAATAATCACGATCATGTTATCTGGTGCGGATGAGTGAATATATTATTTCATTTGAATTGCCTTTTATAAGATTTGTGATTTTACCATTTTGTGAAACATTCTTATTTATTTTTTTCCGCAATGTGAGAAATAGCAATTTGATTCACCAAAAATGAATTGATAAATTAAAAAATTTAAGAGTGAAACTGTTTGTCCTACATATGCTGTATCATTTTCAAAATAGTGTAGATGGGAAATTTCTCATCTTTTGTCGATTTCAATCCAAATATGTATCATATGTATTCTCAAATACACAATATGAATCTTAAATTCACTATGTAACTGTTACGCATGATTAGGTAGTTCAAATATTATTTTTAACATTTGAAAAACGTTTTTTTTATATAATCCACTGAATTTAGTAATAATTGTTTTCATCAATATTGTTTCAGGATTGCATAAATAAAATTGACTAAAAATAAGTTAATGACTTTTATTTTAAAAATATTTAAAGTTCAATAGTGTGACTGAATAATTTTACAAAATATATTCTTTCATAAAGCTTAACTGAGTATTATGATGCGTTCAAAATTGCAAATGATTTGAAATTTAAATACACATACATAGGGTATATAAATGTAATTACAGGAATGTAAATATCCCCACATTGAAGTTAATTGAAAATTTGTACGCTCAATTAATTTAAATAAGCTTAAACATACAATACACACATTACATGAATAATTAATTGCGAAATACTTAAATAGTGAAGTTTTGAGTAAAATCATATTCTATTGTTGGAATCACAGTTTGCACAAATTTTAAAAATACTATAAGATACGAGTGAACTCCTAGCTCTCCGCCGCTTTCCATAACGGTTTCTATAATTTTTTTCATAACTTCAGCATGCCTAAAATATGTAATTGAGTATCAGTAAGGATTGATATTTTTTTGTAATCTCCTGATGATTCTGACTTACCGACAAGGATGAACGGATGCCATACTTGGTCCTGCTAAATGTGGGTGAGACTCCATTGTAACTGTCTTTTTAGCATGATCTTGGGAAACGTCTTCATACATTTGTTCGACTGTAAGTGGTGATCTATTCTAAAAAATATACAACAAATTAGTAAATACAGTGGAGAAAATAATTAAATGATGAATCATTCTTTAAATACTTCATCATATCCAATTAGCCATAGTCTAGGAGTTTGATAATATTTGTCATAAGTGATATGAAGATCGTATGTTCTTGTATGAACTATCTCACCGCCTTCTTTAGCTGTAGATGCTGCTTTCGGCGGAGTTTTCTTCTGTTTTAAGGCTGTAGACTGAAAAATACATGAAATATTTGAAAAGTGATATATTCATTCATTAATAAATAAACGCATTGTAACAATATCTAAAATAAATGTAACATACAGGATCTACTTCATCTAACAATCCACTTTGTTGAAATTCTTCCATGTCTTCAGCTTCATCATCCTCTCCACCGCTAGAATTTCCTTCAGAGTCTTCATCCTCAGATTCAGCATTGGCTACTTCTAGAGTCATTTCACAAACCTACATTAAATATAAAATCGTAATTCATTTTGATATAGATATTATTATTTATTGAAAATTGATAGCGATTGAAAATACTTTTTCTTCCAGGCTAGATGTTCCTGCATTATCGAAATGATGAGTATCAACCCAACCACCTTCTGAATCCTGTTCATCTTCGATAATCTTTTCATTATTCTCGCAATACTCCATCTTAAAATTTTAAAAATTCATAATTTAAACACAATACTATCATTTCTAATTAGATTGAATTTAAATCATTTTTTACCTGTTTGCATCGTCTATAACAAGGAAGATTTCTAGTAATTAAAAATTGACGATCTGGTGGTAGATAAGGTTTTGTACGAGATTCGTCTCCACGCGCCCATTGCCAAGTCGGACAATGATGCACCAAATGATCTCCAGCTACGATGAACTCTTCAGGAGTCAGTACTCCGGTCTCTCTAAATTTAGATTCCTGAAAACAGGCAGACATATAGATAAATGAGAATAGAGGAACAATAAACAAAAATGAATAGAAGTTCATGAGTGCAATGATTTAGTTGAGAGATAGGTGTTAATAATTAAAAATGAAAAAAATTGAATTATTTTTTTATTTGATCACTGTCACAATTGTGCTCCAATACATTTCTGTTAATTTATAGGCAAGCAAATGGGTTAGGTTAGAGATTAGTCATCAGTTTTAGATATTTTTTCTGTGGTTCAACTCACTAAAAATACATATATATTTCATGGTTTTCAATGATTAAACGAGAAATTGTTGAACTTATGCAATATATAACAAAGAACGATAATAAACACCGACAACGGTGAATGATAAAATAATTGAGCAAATGGTGCTCACAATTGTACAAATTTTGAAATGAAAAATTACCTTGAGTACTGGAGTAAGATATTCGGCGACTCCTAGAGCCGTGCCTTTTACTGAATTGATGACACTTTGCATTTTTATGATTTTCTTTGAATAAGGAGATTTTAAGACCTCCAAACAACTGTCAAACGCCAAATATCAGCACCTCTATCAGTTCTGCTTTTTTCTTTATCTCTGTTCGACGTGCAAATGTCAAATTTGCATTCGAACGAATCTAAGCACGCAATATATCGGTCAAAAACATTTAAATTATTTCTTTCAAAATATTTTGTTTAATTAATTTAAATTTAATTAACACATTATTATATCTATAATTTTAATTGCTATTTTTTACATTTAAATCAAATCAAATTAAAAATATATTTGACGTTGTAGTATTGGCAGCCATGTAAGTCAGCCTTGAATCAGACTTCACCAATAAACGTCATAATTGTCAAGAAAGAACTGCGTTCTGAGACTCATTATTGAAAGTTTGAGTTAAATTCAAGGAATTGTAAAAATGGACGGTGTTCTAGACTCTGTAGTTTCTGAGGCTGAAGTTCAAGTGAGTGTTTTTTTCGTTTTTGCGTTTTTATTTTTTTATTTCCTTGTTTTACTCTGAATGAACATATGTGATGATTCACACATGAATGTTTATTATATGAAATATTAAATTGATATGATTGTTGATTGATCCATCTATGATTATCTACTGATGCAATATCACTACCTGTGTTACTAGCTATTTTTGATACTTATTGTACAATTCATATGCTGAGCATTTGTAAACTTATTAACTGTAGAACTATTGTTTCATATCTTAAAAACATGAATCATATGTCAAAACATTAGATAAATGAACATAATTACTAGCTAATGTACACAATATCTATTTTAAAATTCATCTGAACAGATATTTCAACTTTCAAGAACTGTTTTTATTTGTAAACAGTTTCACTAATGCATAGTAGCAAATAAATGCATTTTCGAGCTAATGTATGCTTTGATTAACATAAGCATCAACAGAAAATAGATTTTGTAAGGTTTTCTTTAAATGGTTTTTGTTTCTATTTTCAGAAATATGAAAAGAAATACAATGATGCTATCGATAATAGAAATATGAATGATCAAATACAATTCGAATATGCTTGGTGTCTTGTAAGAAGTGAAATTAACAATGATATTCAAAAGGTATTTTTAGTTGAAATTATAGTGATTTTATACAAAATTACGGAACTAACTTTAATTTCAGGGAATCGTACTATTGAATGAATTGTGCAACAAAAATGTAAACGATAGAAGAGATTATATGTATTTTCTAGCAGTAGGTTATGCTCGCTTGAAAGATTACAATAAAGCAAAAGAAATGTTAGATTTCATATTAAAAGTAGAACCTACTAACAATCAAGTTTTACAATTGAGAGTGAGTTACTAATTAACTATTATTATTTTGAAATTTTGACATTTTTATAAAACTTTGTATTATATTTTAGAAAAAGATAAATGAGCGCTCTAAAGATGAAATTAAAGATGTGGTGTATAATGTAAGTGCAGGTGCATTGATAGTGGGAGGAATTGTCGGAGTCGCAATGGCTCTTGCAAAATCAGCCTCAAAGTGATCATGATGCGCTTTAACTTATTTATTCATTCAATCACCCATGAATATTCTCATTTTTTTTTATCTCATATACATATATTTGTAAAAAGTCTAGGATTTCAATTTAGAATAATTGAAATTAATCACTGTTAAACATGTTACTTTTTTTTACTACCTATTTATCTTTATATTGTTTGAATTTTTTTAATGCTTTATCGAAAGAATTAGCTTTTTAATTTTGAATTAATGAAATAATGAGATTATTTTCATTCAAAGAAGCGTTAAAGTAAGTGTTTTTAGATGAGTGCATGTTAATTTAAAAATGATGATATATTCATTTCTATGTAAGCTGTTTTAATAAACAAATGGCATAGGTATGTATATTTCATGTGGAATAGTGTTTGTTAATTATGAAATATCTAATTGTAAATTAATGTAATCCAAATTTCACAATGCAAAATATAAACATTATAAGCTTTGTAAAATTTTATCATAGAATTTTCACTGGATTAAATTGGGTAAACACTTATCTTGTTTTTATTTAGAAGTCTTTTTTTTTGTAGTTTTACATACATATAATGAATTAACTTATGAATTCTGATGTAATTTCAAACAAGTTTTTAAAAATCAGAGCCAGCATCAAGCTATTACCATTAATAATTTATTCCTTTATTCCAGCCACGATAGTGTTTAAGAGAATATCTAGGAGAAACGGATATTTTGTGAAAAAGAAAAACACAAATATAACATTGTAAACACTTAGTTTATTTTAATATAAATCATGTTTAAGCAGTACACAGCTTCAATATTTCTAATATAACAATATGGCAGATACGAATTACAAAAAAAAAAAAACAATAAAGAAAATATTTAATTACTAAAATATTTTTTATGTATTATTAATACCTAGGAACATAAAATTGTCAACCGGAAAGAGGCAACACAGGATTTACAAGAAAGTATGAGTAAAAAAAAGGTTCACATTGGATTAGTTTTCCTGTTACCTTTTCTGGTTAGAAACGACATAACAAATCAAAATAGTCAACGCAAACATCAATTTATAATACATCACTACCAATTTAATATATGCATAAACATAATCATCGCTTTACTCGAGGATAATATTTTACACCTTCACCAGAGGCACAATCTGTACAAGCAATTAACAAACATTATAAATTGGGAGCTACACTGTACATTATTTTAATCAACGAATCAAAATTTCATATAGAATTATCGAATGAATTTAAAATCAACAAAACGTTATTTTGAAGTTGTAGTTTATAACTAATAAAAAAAGGCAGCCTTACAAATAATTCAAATTATTTACAAAAATTGACAAAAGAAAGTATTTAATCAATGCTTTAGTTTGTTATCGAAATACAACCATCTCTTGATTTCAATTAATATATCTACGAAAAAACCACTATTTAAATGTAAATAAATTTATGAATTAATTGTGGAAGAAGATAATGGAGATAATTATCTAATGAATTAATCATCAACATTCCATAAAACAGTTGAAATCTGTGCAATTGCAAATAAAATCAAATTTACAAATAGAAATTTAATAAAATTGGTTAACAAAAGCATTTTTCCTAAAGATTCCAATTAGTAAATCAAGGGATGGCATACTTAAGTCGTTCTAATGATGCAACACTTACGACACGCGAATCACACGACAATTTTAAACTTTTTCGGTTTTTAACATTTTCTAAATATAATAATGAGTTTACTTGCTTATTCATTTTCTCCTTTTTTTTTTTCAATAAACCAATATCTTTTACTGTGCTTAATGATATTGTATATAATATATATTATGATTGGTAAAGGTTTATATATACATTACTTAACATATTACTATTATAGGGAGCAAGTATTTAGGAACTTGGAACGCCTGATTATCGTGTCACAGCATTTTTGAATTTGTGTGATTGCTGTTAAGGCACGCCGATGATTTGGTTGTTGCGTGGATGCACACTCATAAAACAGATAGTTCGTGAAAATATTCGACCACTATTATTCATTTGTACGCTCTAGATTTGATAAAGTTTCATTTATGCTCATAATTATGATAGTGACGCAAGTCAAGAGATAGAAAACAAATACCAAATTTTTCATTTTGAATTATAATGTATTCTAAAGCAAGGTTTTATAGAATCAAAAGATTTTCATTTACTTTCAACAAATTCAACCATGAAATATAAAATTATCTCAAAAGGAAAGAGGTATGACTTACATCATTAACATAATTATAGGCACATATATCAATCGTTGCATTTGGGTGTCATTTCAACAAAGACGAACAACTAAAATACATAATGGAAAATGTGTTGATATTGTTTTGATGGTTTTTTTTTTTTCGGAAAAACACTCATCTATCTGATTTATCCAGGCTCATTCGTATCAATAATAGAAGGCACCTCGTCCCTCAACAGTAAGCATCTAAAACATCAAAAAATTAACATATTCTTTCCTAAGATTTTCGATAGGTCTAATTTTTGTAATCACTAAGCAATATTTATTTTATCGTATAAGATTTATAATCGCGGCATTTCATTACGGCGTGTTGTATCTCAAGATTTACTATTTTGTGTGTGGTGCATTTTGAATATATGTATAATCTATTTATCGAACGTTTGAAAGCGCTCGATAGAAATCTATTTCAATATACAATATTGCACTCACTTATTGATTTGTAAATTTATAAAAAATATCAAGATTACTATTGTTTGTACTAGATTGGTTCATCGGAAGACTTGAATATTCATATTTTTGAAGTCCTGTGACATGTTTAGAAGTATGATTGATTCAATGTTTTCTTATGTTTGTGTAGTAGGATTATAGTTTGAAATGAATGCAATATTTTCAATGAAATGATTATGATTTTACTACTGTATGAAATGTATTAAAAAAATCAGATCGATGATTTGAAATAAACATTTCAAAAATATACACTAATGTATATGTATTATAGAAAAAAAAAATAATCACAATTTGTGGTAACAGTCTGGGGTGCAAAGATATACATACATATTACTGAAAGTTTCTCAACTAAAAGTATATCACTGGGTTCATGAAATAATTACCGTCTTGTTATGGCACTAACTCAATGGCAATATCAAGTCAGTAATAATATTAAGCTCGCACATTTATATACTTATAAGTTACGTACTCTAACATTGAGAAAATTATCTTCTGAATAAATAAAGTATTAATATTGATTAACTGTCGAAAATTTTAAAAAAGACTTAACAAAATAATGATTAACCTAAACTAAAGCCTTTATAAACTACATCATGTTCAAAACATTCAAAAGTATAAAAAAAATATTATCACACAATTAGAACATACTTATAATGTTTAGAACTAAGTTGTGACATATCAATTTTGCTAGCAATATTTAATTTATTTTTTATAACAATCCTGTAAAAATTTTCTATCCACTTTTTAAATTGAATATCGATTACTTAACATTGTTATAATCAACATATTAAATTTACATAAAATATTCAATTTGGGTAATGAAAAACATACTAAAGTATTTACAATGTTCAATACAGAAAATGAAATACGTAAAGAAACGCTGAAAATTCAATTTATCATCTATGTAAAAATTCAATAAATATACTAAGCACCTTTTACAATATTATTTTTCGAAATTCTACAAACTTACAATTTTTGGGAAAAAACTGACCATTATTGAATTTTAAATGTGTAACATACCAATTACACAACAAAATTAGTAATTTATTCAAGACTTTTCGAATTATAAATGTTAGTAAATGATCATTACGTCAACAAACCAATTAATTTCAATATTCAAAACAGTTTCAACTATAATTTTCACTCATGGAAGTAATAATGTATAAGAGTAAATAGATATACAAGTAAAACAACAATTTCATAAAAAAGAAAACAATTAAACACTTAATGAAATATCACTTTAACACAATTAGTATCATTATAATTTTTTAAAATCAGGCTTACTTGAGGTATATAATTTGTTGCTGGAAATAGTTATTCAACGCTTATTGTGTATTAAAAAAATTTCACTAGTACTTTTGTGCAAATGTGTGATTCAGTTTTCTAAAATAGATTTTTTCAGATTGTAATTTTTTAAAAATATCAATACACAATGCAGAATTATAGTGTGTGTAGGTATTTCTAATCATTTCAAAAGTACAATTTATTTTACTTTTGAATAAAATAGTGTATAATTTGTAATTTGGTATAATTTGAGATTTAAATGTTCATTTTTTCATATTAGTATGGTAATTAGAGACGTATCAAATCGGAAATAATCCCTAAGGTATATTACAAATACAAATGTTCACTTGAATTATTTTTCCATTTTGAAAAGTTTCACTAATTATATATGATATTATATTTACAACATATTTTAAATATAAATTTACAAAAAATATAACTATTTTATAAATGTATCATTGCTCTTGTAAGATTTCAAATGAGTAAAACATCAATTATATTTTACACTTGGGAAGTTATGTTTTGAAAATAATTTTCATCGAAATTACAATGTTAATACATTTAGTAATCGACATTCGCAATCTTTATTCCCAGGTATAAATGGTATACTTTGTTTTCACTAATAGAATGAGGTATATTGTACTTAAAATGTTTTTTTTTTCTTCTTTATTACGAGAGAATATTATGTATGTATGTATAATATATATATATTAAATATACAAGTACATATAACATTTTACTTTTGTGATAAAATATTTGAACACCATTTGTAAAGTACTTTATCAGTTTAATTAATCAATATGCATTTTGTGTGTTTGCATGTTTAGAAATGATATGATAACAAAATAATTATAAAAGTACTGAAAATATGAAGCGCGTGTATTGTAGTGGTATGACATTGTATTATAATTATTATGATGAAGATTCAAAAAACATAAAATATGAACAAACACACAAGTAGAAAATCCTCTTTAAAAAATTTTATTCGAAAAATATTCTGATTTAATTCGCTATATCTGAACAAGGTAAAGGCAGAATATTTTTATTACCATCATATCAATTATATGTATACATATATTTTATAATTAAAGTTTAGTATAAAATTTCAAGCTCTACATTTCTTTTTCGTATACAATAAGTTTTTTTTTGTTGTATTCAGATGATGTTCCATTAAAATATGCTTAATTGATTTGAAACTATGAGGCAACACATTGAGGTACACATTTGGAGTTAATCAGGTGTAAAGATATTGTTTCGACTGTATACTAATATGTGACATTAAACTAACATTAGGTATATATTTTCCTAGTATAACAATAATTGTCGTTACTAAAATTAAATTATCAACTTGAGGTAGATGGATGGAATAAAATGTTTGTAATAATTCTTGAAGGAATATTTTTTTTTGTATTCATAAAATTTTAAAATGCTACAGTATTTGAGGTAGATGGATGGAATTGATGTACGCATAGATTGCGCACAAGTATATTTACATCCTAGCAAAAAACACACTGGATGATTGTTCAACTTATTATTAAAAAACCAGTATTTTATACTATCTTAGTGTAAACGAAAATCGCATAACAGTTAAAATGGCACAAACAACTAAATTCTTTTTTAAAATCTAAAAACCTATTTCAATTAGAAGCTCTGGCAGTCTTCTCTTTCATGTATTTTCATATATTATATTATTATTAATATTCTGGTATGTGTGTACCCAGTTATTTTACATAAATAAATAAATCCACCAATCTGTTTTTAATCTTTAGCTACACATGAAAATGGTCTATCAATGTGCAATAATAAGGTCTATTCACAATCTTTCTGCAGTTCATCTTCAGAATATTCATCCTCTTCTGGTTCACTGCTATCTCCTCGCATCTTATCATCTTTCTCTATCCGAAAATTCATTTTCTCTTCTCTTTTGTCATAATCGCTGATGTCTAATTTGCGTGTATTTCTATTTTGATCCGACTCTTCGTTGCTGTCCCTTTCCATATCGATTTCTAGAATATCCCTATTTATATTTCTGTCCTTCTCTTTTTCTTTACCAAGATCTAATGCCTCTTCATCGTGCATATCTCTCTTGTTATAGTGATGCATTTGATCTAAGAAATGGTGAGACGGTGGAGATAGTTTATTTAGAGATCCTATTTGTTTTTGCTCCAACTGTGTCCCGAGGGCATTTAGTTGGGCTAATTTTGCTGCGTGCATAGCAGCGATCTGATCTTGAGACATTCCCATAGCTGAAAATACAAATGATTTAGAGATTTCATTTTTTCAAAGATTATAAGATTTTAAAATTCAAAAGGTATACCGAAAGAGTTTTCAGCCATGAACTGTAAATAAGTATCCAGTATCACAGAGCCACCGAGAGCAGCAGGATAGTCTTCAGATTTTCCTGTGAGATTTTGTGCAATAGAATCAATACTTTTAGCTGTAACCGCTTTCAAAGCAGGAACTTTAGTTATAGTAGTGTTGGAGTGATGGTGATTCAAATCTGGAATGCACACATTACGTCCAGAAATTGCAATAAAAATTGTATGACATGTAAGAAAAAGAAACTCACTTGGAGGTGACATGGGAAGCATATCAAATCGATGAGGTGTTATCGTCAAATCTTCAGGATCATTATCTCCACATATCGAACTGGTTTCAGATGCGGCTGAATGTGCACTCTTTGCATCCAATTTCACATCTGATCTTCTCGGGCCCGTGGGTGATGCTCGAGCTCTTAATTCAGCCGGTGATATTTTCACACCCGCTTTTGCAAGTAATCTGAAATATCCATTCATTATGAAAAATAATACATTTTAAAAATTAGGAATATGTATCCAACTAATAGTGCCTGACTCAAAAATGTATAATTATTCATCTGGATGTGAACTTCACAAATAAATATTAAATTATGAAACTTCCATATAAATGTGAATCAGACAAATATGTATTATATTAAAATTACAAAAGTTGTAAGCATTTCGACTGATAGTATAGAATCTTATCTGATAAATATACACACACATATGATAAAATTACCTGCTCGCTAATTCAGGATCAAAGGGACTCGGCATCGGTAACACGGGCAAATCTTTAGTAGAGATTCCTCTATGTTGTCGGGACATGTGAGAATGAAGAGAATTGCGTGATTTAGCTACTGTACCACACAGGACACACCTTCAAATAGGATTTAGTTTGAATAATATATTAAAATGAACTGAATACATTAAAAAATACTTCAATTATTGATTAACTAACCTATATCCAGGACATATTGTGTGTTTATCTTCCAAATGCGTTCGAAGCGTATGAGCTGATCGGTAAATCTTACCACATTTTGGACAGGGTCTCGGATCGGTGGCTCTTACTCTCAACATGTCCAGCGATCGTCGAGATACTGTTATGAATAATTGCACAAATGTATTTTCATTTTTTCATAAAAAATATTCCTATATGTTATAACAAATTCAAAAACACAATTTTGAAGAGTATGAAGGAAAAGGATGAATAAATTATTTTTCATTTTCTTACTACAGATTGATACAATTGTTTCGATCATAAAATCATATGTTAATTAGAATTCCAACTGCACGAAAATGTCTTAAATATCTAAATGAAAGTAAAAATCATAAGCGGATCATATTAATTGGGTAATAAATAAAAGCAGATTATAATTCACTGCAATTTTATTTAAATTACAGCTCAGCACTAAATACATTTTAAAAGCTTTCCAAATGTATTCATTCGATATTGAATTGACAGTAAAACAAAATACAGATAAAAGCTCTCTAAACAAATAAATTGGAAATCTATAATCATATATTAACTCTGTCAAACAGAGGGAAGGAACATTAATTTCTTTTAGATGTAACCTAATGTAATTTCACTTCATACAATCGAGCTTAATTTTATGGCCTCTATGGCAGATTATAATATATATTCTTATTTTCTACATTAACAGTCGAATGGTTACATATAAAGCCTAGTTTAAAAAAACTCAGTCAAAAAATACTATTTGGTAAATAAAAATAGTCCCTATATATTTATATACAACGCTAAGACTAAATTTATAATTTACATTAAATAAATGCTTCTTATTATCACTTAATGTATTTAGGGTCATTCTTTCAATTGTTGGTTATACTTTTTAACTATAGTTGAACTTTTTCTTTTCTATAGATTTTAACAACTAACTATAACCAAAGGTCACTGCTAACCAACAATTGAAATATTGAACCTTAATCATTAAATTATAAATACATCATATATTTTATATCATAAATGAAAAATGCTAATGAAACAAAGCAGATCGAGGAAGTAAAACAAAATTGTGTAAACAATTACGAATTCCCCCCATAGCTCCATTTTAAACTTTTCATTTTGTCCCACTGTTCTGGATGTTTGATGCGCATATGATTCCTCACTGAATTGGGATGAGCGAAAAGTCTACCGCAAGAAGTGACAGGACACAGAGGACTATCGCGTGGATAATGAGCGTTGATATGGTGTCGAGCTTGTTTGAATGTGAGATAAACCCCGCACAAGGGACAGTCGAGGTCACCTTCGCTTTGCATCTGTTTAAAGATCAGACCATTCCTTATGCTGCTACTCATCAAGAATTTCTCGATATCGTTCTCTAAATGAGATAGCTTTTGCTCAGCGTCTGGAGACGCTGGGGCATCGGCTTTTATTATCTGGGAGGCAGTATGGTCTCTCGGCTGAACAGCGGCATCTGTAATGCCGATATCAAGCCATTACTAACTGATACAAATTAAAATCTACATGTTCAAATTTACCGCCCGATTCAAATTACTGTTATGCGATTTCAAGTTTTATAGACAGGCCGAAAAGTAAAGTAGGTACATTTAAAAATCAAACAAGCACACATAATTGATCAATACCATATTTCATCAATTTAAGCTTCCGTCGAAGCATTATTTTTACGATTCGTATCAGTATCCTATTTATGTTTTATTGGTGTTTATCTATGAGTGAAAATACTATTGATTGTTTGCAGCACCGATATAACTATTTTGATGATGAAATATAGTACAAATTTGCATTATCGACAAATGTGATTCAAATAAGTATACAGGTTGTATTTTAAACACAAATCATATTCCATCTTACATATGGTTCAAAAGGCAATCCTGGTCCCAACTCCTCTACAAATTTCCTACGATCTAATTTTCATTCACAGGCACTTACAATTTTTCGCAGTGCCGTCACTATCCATAATATTCAAAAACATGAAAACACAAAGCAAAAAACCGATAGGTATTGATTTGTATAATAGTCAAAATTGAAAACTTCTAAATGAATACACTAAAATAGCTCATTCTAAATTTAAACGCGTTTTACATATTAGGTTGATATTATGACATGAACATGATTGTACCTATTTGATATTTTATTTTAAATATAGGACTTGCTCTCCAATCGATTACAATCAATATCATAAATTGTAGTCAAAAATTTCGATATCAATATAGGAACGATCTAATAATGCTTAAGAGAATGAAAGCAAAGTTTCGAACTTTTATATCATTTTTACTATAGTACTAATTTATATTATTTTAGTTCTAATCAAAACTGAAATTCACGCATGTTTTCATAATATTGATATTAAAATTTCAGTGGACTTTCTCATACTGTTCATACAACTTTTTATCATTCGATAAAACAACTGATAGCAATATTGTGAATGCAACGAAAGAATAATTTTAATCTACAAAATAGTGGTAATAGGAGTTTTAGCTAATTTGGTGGCTTTTGGATTTTAGATACCCACTTATAAGTCATTGACGATAATATTATGCAACTGATGTCATTTATAAATTGTGAAAATAGGATAATTGATATGATTTTAATAATTTAAATCAATAATATGAAAAAAAAAGTTTTTTTTCAATTTTGCTTTTTCAATCGAAACGATTTCACATAAGATACACTTTTTTTGGAGCACTAGCGGAAACAGTATATCACATCATAATACTGGCACTTTCACAATGCAAATCACATTGTATATATGTATATGTATTTAAATAAATAATCATCCGTCTCCTATTCGTTGGTTTATTATGAGCTTTGTCTCTGTCTGATTCCATGCGCTTGGAGCTGATGGTTGATGAGATAGTGTTTTGTCTTGCACTTCTTGCCGCAATGCTGGCATCCGTGCCATTGCTCACGGTCAGTCTGCGAGTGAACGTTCAATATGTGCTGTCTTAGGTTTGAGGTTGAAGAGTAGACGCGACCGCACATGAGACACTGCGGCCGATAGGAGGTGGGCCCGCTCATTAGTGCCGCCCCTGTAACACAGAGGCGGCCGTTAGTCACATTCGCCCTCTTAACCAAGTGCAACAGCCAACAATATCAAAAATATATGTTTTTCATATAGTCTATTTATGCATTTTTTTAAAGCATGCACTCTCAAGTACATCTTCGCTAGAGATGTAGATTACTCATGCACAAAAATTTCAATATCAACACTATAGAAATGCAAGAGGGATATATTATATATGAATTCATAATTTTAAGTTAGTGGTTTCATAAATGTTTTTTTGTTATTCAAAACATTTTATAGTACAATCAAAGAAAAATCTGTATGAGAGTGTAATAAGTCTCGGATCAAAAATAAGGATTTTATTTGTTTTCAGAATAAATTGGCGAATGGATCGTAACGACATTTGAAAAAATGTATAATAAATTCATTGCAATTTTCAAATAAAATTATGAATCTGATGAAATAAAGTTGTTCTGAAATCAAATTTATTGATGCAGGTTTTTCATTTCAATTTTAATATTTTCCAATTCAAGTTTAATATTTTCATTTGAATTTCAATAGATTTCGTTTAAAGTTTAATTGTTTTCATGCAATATTTTAAGGAAAACAATTGAACTTGAAATGAAAAATATCGAATATTAATCAGAAAGTATAGAGCTCGAATTGAAAAATATATCAAACATAAACTTTACACCTGCATTGAAATTCATAAATATTGAAAGCAAATAAAATTTTTACAAGACTTTTTGAAACACTCGAAAATAAGGCTTTGTTTCAGCACTTGAAATTTTGTGAATAAAAACTTTTATTTCAACAAAATGAGCATTATTAATATGTTTATATATGTATATGATATGAAACGCACATAATTATTTTATTGAGAACCCGAAGGCGATGGAGACGCATTAGTGTCGAAGATTTTCCTCTGGCGAATTCCATGTATCGATAACAAATGTATTTGCATGTACTGTCGAGTTTTGAACGTTTTCTGGCACACCGGACACGAAAACAGTTCACTCGGTGTCGAATGCAGGTTCACTATGTGCTGCTTTAGATTGCTATTGTTACTGTATATCTTTCCGCATTCGGGACACTTGGGTTTGGTCTGATCTTGGTACATATCCGATGTTTTGTGATAGAGGTGTTTGAATTTTCCATATGTTGAACTTGATTCGCTGATTATTTTGTCGATATCGGTTCCGGCGTGGTGATGCGATTGTTGCCAGCTTGCAGTCGGCGTTAGATTGGTCGTTAGTGAGGTCATTCTCGCTTCCGTTTGGTCGTTACTGGCTCCGGTCATCCAGTCGTGTCCTGCGGCAGACGGACACCCTCATCATTATCACAACCTGTGCTTATTTCAGTCTCGTAATCGCTACTGTTTGTATTTGTGCCACACATAACGATTTAAACTCATCATCGAACATAATACACCAATCGAAAGGAACATATAAATATATCTCAAATGAATACAATTCAGAAGTGTTAATTTTGATACATTTCGAGAAATTAATCTTTTAATACAGGTCACTAAAAAGTGGTAATTGTGTCAATTCATTGAATTGTTATAAATCTCAAACAGATATTCTATGTAAACGTAGAAGATAATCCGGGGCCATAAAGAGTCTAAATAGGATACAAATGCAGTGGAATTCTAATAATTTTGATTTTATAATTTGTGTAAATCTGGAGATACCAATGGAAAAAAATGAATGTTTGATACAAACGGTAGGTAGATAAGAATTGGTAATTCACTAAATTCTTTTGAAAATTATCAAAAAAAGTTTTATGTACTAAATATATTTCGTTTATAACTTTTCTGTTCTTTCTTGGAAAACTATTTTAAATCATATGTGCAGAAAATTTTCATATATCCAAATAGGAACATGTCGTTATAACACATCACATTTAGCGGCATAATATGTGAATATAAATCATATGTAATTGAACGTTGAAATAAAAATTTTATATTGTTTCGAATAGAAAAGCCCTTTTCATATATAAAATGAATATGAAATATTCTCAAAATCATAAAAAGCTAATTCGAATAACAATCATGCTTTTTCAATTTCAATGGAAGTGAATAAAAACTTACCGAAGTTATCAGGTGTTCCGTGCATGCCAGAAGGACCCGGTAACAATCCTGAAAATTGAGAATACCATAAAGTTTAATTGACAATTAGGAAAATCAATATTTTGGTATAAGACGGTAATAAATAAAGTATACCTTGAAGCCCGAGTAATGCTCCGGGAAAATTTGGATTTCTTTGAGGATCTAGTAAGCTTCCATTGTGTCCTGATAAACCCATATCTTCCGCAGAATAGTCTTGTGGTTCTTGTTTTGGTGCATGACGAGGTGGCAAATCACTTTCATTGTCACTTAATGCAGCATCACTTGAAGAGTCTTCGCCGGTCGATTGAGTTTGTAAAGAATTCTCAGAATTCATTTTCTGTAATTGTGAAGGAACGTAAAACAAAGTTACAAATCGAAAAGTAATAAATTCAATAATTAAGTAAATACCATATTATTTGAATGTGATGTGGGTCCTCCTTCTAATGCTTGACTTAATAAGGAGTCTCGCAAATCTAATCCGTTGTTTATAGATATATCAGGACTTCTATGATTGTGAAGATTTAATGTTTCCACTCTGGAAACATAAGCAGTATATTGTTTTCTTTAATAAGATTGAAATAAAGAAGATATTTTGATTTTAGTGAATAAACATACCTATTTCTTAGTTGAGCATTGTACAAATCTGAGGACCGAGTTCTTTTTGATGGAGGTGGAGAATGTCCGTCCTTTCGTGATCGACTCTTTTCTCGGGAACTGTCTGATAAAGGTGGATCTGGCCATGCCATATTTGTTGAAGACTGAATCAAAAACATAATATTAATTTTGATATAGATGCATACATAAATAATCATTAATATGTAATTGTTAATTACCGGTGATACTTTATGATCAATGTTATTCATAGGTACTCCGGGAGTGGGCACATCTGCTAAGCCTCGTACTTGAAGCATTTGTGCTGCTTTAAGAAAATCACCTAATTGTTCTTGTCCTATGTGTACTTCACCATTGTACATGAATCTAATATGAAAAATTTAAATGAGTAAAATAGACAAAATATAAAAATCTTTAAAAAATTATACGCACTTTAATAAGCTTTCCATATCTTTCTTTTGGATGTCTCTTAATATAACGATGGGATGTTGGCAAGGATTTGCCTTTAATAGTTTTCTAAAGTATGGACTGCACGCTGATAAAACAACTTTATGAGCACTATAAGAACATCCATCACACGCTAGAGTCACATCTACAAAGTCTTCCTCATCACGTAGATGTCTGAATGAAGACAGAATAGCCGAATGGAAATCATTCCATCGTAATGAATATTGTTGCTCAGTCGGTCCTGAATAAGAATAATTAAGAAATTGATACATTGAATAAAAATCAATTGATATCAAGATTTATATTTAATTACCTGATTCGGCAGCCATGATCGGTTGTACTGAGGGCGACAGGGTTGCAAGAAAACCCCTTTGGGGCGATACAGCCTTTGCACAAATGAATCTCTGGATATAATGTGGATCAGCGAGCACTATCTATGCAGAGGCTCACAATTCCTACTTTCTTTTGTGCCACCATCATCAGCCATAAAAACAGATCTTCTCTTCAACGAGGACTATCTCAAATTCGTATACGCAATGTTTTCATATGATTTGATACGTTTTTTTTGCACACTGGTCGGTTGCAATTTCATAAAATCCGACGTGGCAAAAAGTGAACAGTCTTAATTTTTGTTGTCATTCTCGGATTGATTTTTTATATCTGAGAAAATAAAACGAAAATATTAGCAAATTGTTGACTATGCATTAAAAAAAAACAATAGATGTTTGTCTTTTTTGTATTATATCAACTTGGCATAAGTTTTAACATAATTCAAATTCTCTATCTGAATTTTTCATCTATACACAGATATTTTCGGTATCATGGTTTGTATAAAATGGATAAGTACCAGAAATATGGTACTTATTCATTATATGAATGCCACAACAGCAAACATTTACAAACGTATCAGAATATATATTGATCAAAAATTAGGATTAATTAGATTTTTTTACAATTAGGCTGAAGCTTATGCCAAGTTGAGTGTAGCTATAAAATAACTACATTAATATAACAGATGAATGGTAAATTTATTTTGAATCTTTCAGTGATGATTTAATTCAAAATTTGATTCGAAAAAAGCTACACACAATCAAACATTCAAATTTAATATTTTTATTGCACGATTAAAGCGTTTGGCGCAAATATTTTGAATCGCCGCAATAAAAATAACTCGAATGAAATAAATAAAGCGCGGAAAACGAAAAACCGTGAACTTTGGAACACCATCAACAGATGCACAATTTACGACGCGTAATTTTCGCGCGAAATTCAAAAATATCGAAACGGCGATATTAATTTCGCAAAAAAAAAACACGCATATTCTTCACCATTGACGAAACTCAATAAAAGCGACGATAAAAAATCGAATAATGCGAAAATACCGCTTAAATTACCCTCGTATATAGAATGCGAATCGCATTATGCGAAACTCGAAGATTTCGCACAAACACGCAATTCTACAACAATATCGAGATAATCAGATGCGTAAGGAACATATAAAGAAACAGAAAAACTGGTTTGAATCGCGCAAGACTCTTTAATTCGAATGTCCATATAATATAATAGAATGCGGAGATTTGAAAGAAGAGCGGCAAATGTCACGCGAAATCGTCGAATAGTTAGTGGTTAATTAACGTTTTATTTTCGTGTTCGTTATGAAAGAGCAGCATCAGAACCGGCCCCTCGTGTAACTATTGTTTCGAAACGTTCATCTCTTTTTATAGATCCCAGAATATAACGAAGGCGAGGTGAAGCAATTGCGGGATTTATTTATCGAGCTCGTAGGGATTCTGCGTTCTTCTTCGGTCAAGATTTGTATGCGAATTAGTATTGGAATTTGAAAAAAATAATGTTTTCTTAGCGGTTAATATGATAGTTTTGTGTTATGCGTCAATATTGATGGAAGATCGTGTCGATCCTTCAAAGAGCGCATCGAAGTTGGAGGATAGGTATTGAAAGTAATTCATGTTTTTTAGAAAATTTGAATTTCCAAGGGGTTCATTTTCAATATATTTATGGTTAAAATGCATTTTCAGATAATATTGAATGGCACATTTCGTTATTTCATCAATATCAATGTTAGAAAATCTAAATTCTGAAAACATTTCAAAATGTGCAATAAAATCACTATCAATTAAAGTAGCACAAATTATATTAGAATAAATATTCTCGATGTATAATCTTTTCAAGAAAATTCAGGTATTATATCAATTTTGCACAGAAAGCTTCACTGGTACTTATTTTAGGGGTGTGTTATGCGTTATAAAAAACAAAAATGAGTGATGTGCTTTGATATAAGGAAATTATAGGTTTTATATTCAATTGATACGTTAAAATCATGGTAGGTTTTATTTTCAGGAGAATATAATAAAAAGAAAACGCTGAAAATTCCGCGAAAAAATAGTGCGCTACTCGAAAGCAGATGGCGCTAAATATTTACCGCGAAATTTGTGTGGTTTAAAATATCAACAGTTACGATTCTTATTAAACGTAATCGATTAATAAATTATCATAAAAATTCAATCGAATAGCTAATTAGGATTATGTTAATTACAATAAATCGATATTTTCACGAATCATGCGTTAATTATGTAACGCGCGTTTCGGTTAAACTTAAACTGCCATTTTGACTAATGTTCAATGATTTATTTGTGAGCATAATTAGAGCATGTCTTCAGGAGATCTGAAGCATTGTCGTATTTAGGGCACTTCTGCTCCGGAACGATACTAAATTTAACGAGACGACAATTTACAGATGGACGTCGTACACTAGTGAAGCTATTCGATATTTGCAGATTGAAAATATTTCAGTTTTCTTCATTGAAACGGAAAACTTATGTTCATCTTGTTTCTAATTCCAGAAATTCAAATATACGTACAAAGGTTAACGTTTATATAAAAATTGATTCAATGAAAATGAATTGGAATAAATATAATGCTTTCAAATGTTAACAAACATGATAATAATGACTATTCATTAAAGTTTTTTTCATTTGCGTAATTAAAAATTTGAATTTGAATAGAGGATAATTATCGTATTATTTGAAGAGGTAAATGTTGTATTGCCAAACTCAAAAATAGACATCAAAAATAAAGTTGAAAAAAAAAGTGAAGTAGATAAGGTATTGATATAAGGAAAATTCATAAGTTAATTGCCAGGTAAATCCAAATGTATTTTGAAATTTGCAAACGTCATGAAAAATGCGCGAGAAATCGCAACAAGAGTAATATTCGAAGTAAATTTGTGTTGTAAAAAGTATTGTCATTTTATAAATTTACGAATTAGATTATTAACGGATTTTGTCAAAATTATCAAACGTATTGAAAAATATTCGCATATATTGAAAGGGATCATGTATTGAACTGTAATACAATATAAAGTTACGAAAAAAACATGATAAATGCTTAAAATATAACAATATTTATTATAAGTCAACTGAATCTAATAAAATAATAGAATGAATTTGTTTTCATATTCTAAAAGGTGAGGTTTACGAGTTAACTTACATTGTACTTGAACTTTTCACATCAATTCTTAACGAATCTATTTTCAATACTAATTTAACACATAACTAAAATTGAGTAAAAGTTCAAACATAAACTCGATATTAAACGTTCAAATCATGATTTTCAATATGAAATATGTTCCAATGAAAAGAACAATGTGAATCACAAGTGGTTTGCAAATCAGAATATTAAAAAAAAAAAAATTAAATTGGAATTGAAAAATCTTCCATTCTCACACATGAAAATATTTGTCAATCAAATTACTTTACTATCGATGCAATCTTAAAATTGTTTGAAACACATCACACAAAAAATCATATTTACAAAACTATTTCAGCACTCTTCAGAGACGAACGCACACCTCCTACATCAAATTTCATGAAAATACACAGAAGACAATCAATCGAAAGCACAAAATTTTACAATACAGTTCGGAAAAACTAAGGAAAACGGGAAAAGCTCGCATTTTCCAAGTGTTTTCACGTCGACGGTATCCCGTTACACGCGGTTTTTACGGCGTCGTCGCATTTTAAAATTAGACGTACACGCAGACCAACGAGATGGTCACTCTTCGCGATTATTTTCAACAATCTAAGGCTGAAAACACACTTTTCAGACGATACAAATGTGTAAGAACTCTCAAAGTGCGGCGCGGATGAAACAATATTGCTCCGAAATGAATCTGGGAACTTTCCCGTTTGTCATAATATATTAATGAATCGTAATAGTCGTTAGATTTGCCATATTTATTTAGATCAAATATTGGATTGAATTGAAAATTTTTTATTAGGAAATTATATTTTCTTCGTTGGATTAAGATAGGGGTTGCGTCGAGTTATGAGAATGGTGTGCGTAAAATAAGACTGTATTGAAATTAGAATACCGTAAATTTCTTAAATGTAATTTTTTGGTAAGATTCGATTTTTTCATCGTTGATTAGCAGCTAATTAAGTGACTTTTGGTTACAGGCGATCCGTTTATAATACGAAGATAGGTTCTGTGTATAATAGTTAAAAGCAGGGTGTGTTATAGAAAGAACTAGATACATATGTTTATAATGATTCTGGGATTTTATTTATTTTGACCATTTGTACGAATTAAGGATATTAGATATAATATTTTCATGTAAATGTAAATACTGAGCAAAACACAATAAATGTATCAAAAATCGCGCTACAAAAGGGATGCTAAAAATTATGTACTATAAAAAAATCATTTAGTCATCTGTGTATTAATTAAATTGCATTTAAAAAATATTTATATTCAGTTTAATAGTTTAACAAACGATTAAAAGATCGTCGCTTAGAACATCTCTAACTTATTGGGATTAAGTTATTTATCAATTAATATAAGGGTGTATTATAATATTTTTGCATGTGTTAGTTTTTGCATTTGTGCGTGCGTGTTTTGCGTGTGTGCGTGCGTTTGACGCGCGGTTCTCAAACGTTGAGTTTTATTTTCGTAATATTTTTTTTCCGTAGGGGTTGTTCGGCGACGCGTAGCGTAGGCGCTACGGACCAATGTAAACAAACCTTTTTAAATCTGTGGTGCGTGGTGTGTTATTCAAAGTGTTTATTGCATTTCAATCATTTATTTTGATCTAATTCGTTTTGAGAAATATTGTTTCTCAGAATATAGTTTTAAATGCGTTTATTGACTCAAGATTTCTAATTACTTGTGAATTGAATGATAGACAAGTTAAATAAAAATCTCGGAATAGGTTCACATACAAAAATATTCAAGATAATAATAAGAATTATACATCCGAATTGTTTTAATACTTGGAAAGAACTTACCAAAATTTTCAACAAACATTCGTTGCACACATAAATAAACGAACAAAAGTAATTACACTAATGTACGACGTTAACGTATCTAAATCAAATGTCACAATAAACATTAGTTTGATAATACAACAAAATTTACCGCTCGTTGTAATTATAGAAAGAAAATTTCGCATTTACGCAAAAAAAAAAAACAGATGTGTTCGACAATAATAACTTTATAGCGATATTTAATACAAGGAATCACACGAAAGGAGTTCGTCGCTCATTAGATACCTACTGGCATCCAAAATGAGGCGAATCGTTTCGATTCTGCGTAATCGTAACGTTTCGCAACGCATTAACACTTCAATAAACTACGTCTGAAAACGCTTCGCCGTATCGATCTTACCCGATCCCGAACGGAGGTACGTATTTACTGAAGTGCGATGCGTCACGCCAATAACGGCGAAAGCTTGCACTGAAAATCTTTTCAGAACCATTTGCAAAATTTCACACTTATAATAATGATTTGAACTAAATTACGTGTTTTTTGGAAGTGATATTTTAAAAGTGCACTAGACTAGATTTCATCAGATGTTGCACGAGATTTGTTTGGATATATCGAAAAAATGAGTTTTCACTTCAAACTTTTCGCTCGTTTAAAAAATAAATTATAATAAATTCGCAAAGTTTGAAAACGAGCGGGCAGACGTGAATGGGCCGCGCGTAACGTACGCGTATATATTTTATTTTGGTTCGCGTAACGTGAATCACTTGTTTACGCGCACACGCGCGATTTATAAATACGTATATTGAAACGTCCGAAAAAAAAAATCGCACGGCCAAACGCGCGAAGACCGAAAAGAGCACATCACTGAGAGACGACGGAAAAGCGTGCAGCGGCGGAAAAGCCGACGGAAATCAATACGAGGGGCGGGGGTGTGGGTGCAGCGCGCGTTGCACTCGGAAAAGCGCATCCCGAACGCTATATTTCCATACACTATTGCGCGATTGCGTAACGATCGTGCGCTCGATTGCATTCGAATTGCACCGAAAAGAGTGCGCGTCCGAGCGCGCGTGTGGCGCGAGCGTGCGAACTGCACTCGAGTGTAGAATTACCTGCGGCGCGTCCGTCGTGTGCGGCGGGCGCGCTGCGACTGGCGTGCGCGCGGGTGGCGGGTGCAGCGGCGGGCGGCGCGCGGGGCGCGGAGGGGAAGGGGGCGCCGCGCCCCGGGGGCGGCGACACGTGGCCCCCGCTTCCCCGGCCTCGGCGCGCGCCCCCTTCCCCTCCCCCGGCCCCAGGTCCCCCGCCTCGGGCCGCGGGATGCAGCGGCGGACGGTCGCGGGTCTCATTCATGATTTACGCGCGCACGCATCTCTTTCGCATATGTGCATATTACGCGCCGACAACCTGACGCACGCATACGTACGCGCTCCACCTCTTCGCCACCCCCCCCGGCCCGAGGGCGCTTTTTGTTGTTGTTTTGCTCGCGCGCGGTATAAATATAAACAAATGCGTGCATAACCGCTATTCGTGTTGCATTGTTTTTTTTTTTTTTGCAAATATCCGGAGTGAGCAATTTTTCCAATTGTTCTGCTTCAGATCTATTCCGGCATATGAGTTCAGTTATTCCTATTTGTTTTCATTCTTTAAAAATAATGGTTCGCATCAAATGGATTTAGTTTCAGAATCTTTTATTTTTTTTCAATTGATCGATATTAGAGTTTGTTTTTATTCGTCAGAAATGTAGTAACTAACAGGATATTGTAAGGGGGATCATTGTTCTCTATCTGATTACTAAAACTACAAGATTCTAATAAGAAATAAAAATAGTGTTTTTTATTCGACTTTTTACTGAAAGGATTTCTATTTATACTCACGTCCCGGCGCACTTTTCAAATGTGTTTTCGCAGAATTGGACAAATTGCGTCGTTCGCGTACTTTTTCTAAATTTATATTTGTGATCGCTCGATTTTCGATCTTTAACGTATTCCTGGAAGTAAATACGAACGCTCGTGTTCGTAGAATCGTCATAGCCGATATTTATTTAGTACACTAAATCACTGCTTTCTATGTGATTCAGATAAAACAAAATAAAAGAATCCCGTTACGAATAATCTTCAAATAAAGTTACAGCAATGTCTCGCTTTAATACAATTGATACAAATACCTTGATGTTGAGCAGCTGCGCTAACTGAATAAAAATGTCAGTTTTCCGATACTCTTAAGAAGGGTGCTAGGCGTCCCGGGATCGTCTCGTTGAACCGCTGTTCAAAAAGTCCCAAAAGAACCTTTTGAGACCGCCAAAAATCCCAGTTTTAGATAAGCTCACATTTCGGATAGCATGCATACAGCAGTTTTTGCTAAAATTAGTTATAAAGAGCCTTTTAAAAAATAATTTTGCTTTAAAAACAACTTCAAATTTGTACAACGAGTACATAATTAAGAATCTACTATCTAAATATGTTTTCATGACTGACGACTGACGCTGTGAGTTCGCGAACAAACTTTGACAGTTGTCGAATTCAATATGAGAAAAAACGATAGCTAAGTTATGCTTTAATTAAAGCTAGTAAAAAGATCGGTTCTTGGTGATGAAATTTCCATCTGACATCAATAGATATTACTTTTCAGATTCAACTGAGTATTTCATTTCGCCGTTTAACTTCAGAAACTAAATCAAAGCAACTCGAAAAGAGATGAAGATTCAAAAATATATATCTAATTCTACAAAAATAATATAAAAACAAAACCAATACATTATTAAAAAAATATATTTAAAAGGTTGGCAACCCTTGCGAACGCCGAGTCAACAATCGCAGCGTCACTATACATCCGACATTGTTTTAACGACGCTCGTCGGGAATTTCTCGCTTTGCCCGAGTAATTTCGAGCAAAACTGTCGGACGGGGGGCGCAGGCTCCTCGCTTCCCCTCGCCGCCCTCTCGCCCCCCCCCTCCCCCTATATCGGGCCCCCTTTTGCGCCCCCGTCCCCGGCGTTTTTCGGCGGGGGGCGCAGGCCGAGCTGGCACGGCGTGTCACCGCCTCGTCACTTTCGCTTTTCATTTCCACGTGAAAAGCGCTCCGCACTCATCAAGAGGCGAAGCCCCCCTTTTCCGCTTTTGCGCCCGCCACTCCTCACCCCCTCACCCCTCTCGCCCCCCCCCCGTCGTGCGTTTTCCGTTGGGCGGTTTTTGGTTTTCAGAGTCGGTTGCATATTTGTGTGTTGTCGATGGTTTGCGTTTGTCTACGTGATTCTGAGGTAATATTTGTTTTACGGTATATAACTGATGTTTTTGAAGGGTGTAAATTTTAATTTTTACTATTATTGGTTTGAATCTGAATAAACGATTTGGGTTTAAATTCATTCAAATATCTATACTCGAGCTTAACGTTATACGGTTTCATATAACATTGTTTTGATTTAACCAGGTTGTATATTTTCTTGTACAATTTTACTGTTGGAGTTTTTCCTTATTCGATTCATTTTTTTCATGATTTTCTTATGCAATTTACTTTTGTAATGAATACGTTAAATGTGACAATTGATATTTTACAAGACATTATGTTATAGTTTTTGCCAATTAATATTTGGTCGTATTTTCAAACCTTTAAATCTATGATTTTTTAGACATGAGGAAATATACATACAAACCCCAAATATCAACAGTTACATATAAAATAATAAAACGTATTTATATACATATATAATATGATAATTTAGCGCAAATACTTCACCATTTTACACAAGGCATAAAAACATGTATATTTTAAAAGTTAACCTATAACATATCAAACAATTTCATGAGTAATCCACATAATGAAGCACAATTCCACGAATGCGAATCAATTCAGCAACCCTTAAATTTTCAAAGGTCAATTACCAAACATTACAAATAATTACTAACACACATACATATGACGAATGAAAAAGTCAAGGGGTACAAGTGATTTCGAGAAAAAACGTTAAAAGTTGAGTTAGGAGGAGGTCGAGTGATTTGATGATATATCTCAGTACACGTTCCAAATTCGTTTATATCCAAATATGTGAGCATACATAGAAACGATTCCTGTATGAAACTTGTAAATGTCACTTGTACTCCTTGGTCTTTTCAGTCATCATATAATAAATACCAATATCTAACACACTTCACATTCAAATCGGAAGCACTCTCAATCGCACGCATCATAAAACTTCAGATACACAACAATCTTCAGATCTACGACGTAGACTACGTCCATAACGTAAAACGATAGCATTATACGTCGAAACGTAAATTACGTATAATATCTCATAGGAGCCGGGGCGTTAACACACTTTTGTATAGGGACGATGATTTCGGCGATGTCATAAAGGAAGTTCTAAAAGTGCTAAGGAAGTTAGCGTCGTAGATTAACCTTATCGTAAGTGTCTTGGTTAAAACGTGTGACGATTTGCGATCGTTTAACCCTCGGCATACATTATGAGGGGATGAAAGATCGGATTTTCCACTCGGAAGGTCTGAGGTTTTCCGCGACTCATGTTCGTCAGAGTCGGAAAATTGGCGGAAAATTCAATTCGAATCGTCCTTTTTTCTGTGTGGTGTTGCCTACATGATATTATGAATATTTATGTTTTTTTTATTTTGAGCTTTTTATATTTTTGGATTCGTGTAAATTGGAATATTTATCGAATGGATTGTTATTTTCGTTAAAATAACACCTGGGTTTTTATTTAAGGACAAATTTTCTAGGAAAATTAATCATAAATAAATCAAATCTCTTAGAGACGATAAAATATGTCACAATGTATTGTAAATGTAAACACGAAAAAAAAAATACATAATCAGCAAAAAGCCATTCATTATTTTCATAAACATGTTTATGTTCATAGCTAAATTCTTGAACTAAGGAAAAATCGAACAAAATTCTATTTTTAAAACACTCAATACATAAAATTTAAATTGTTTAGACTTGATTTTTATTAATTGTCGATTAGCGTATACATAGTCAATAGTAACAGCTGTCAAATTCTACAGGGAAAAAAACTTTGAATTGTGATCAAATACATATTATCTACGGCCTAATCTCTCAACCATATGTTAATCTTCTTACAATTAGTAATGTAACAACATTAAATCCAGAATTTCGCATATAAAAAAAAAACTTACAAGACTCGCCACCAAAATGTGTGCACAGCCTCAAAATGAAAAAAAAACCTCAACAAGAGAGCATCAATCAAAAACGAATTTTCCAAACACCCACACACACCGAAAGAAAATTTTCACCCGCATACAAACATTCACACGTATGTATATAAAATTTGGCCATAGCTCGCGTACGCGCGGCCATTTACGCACTCGGCATTGTATCGTACACTATTGTACGAAACGTATGCGATCGGCATTAGCGGCCGCGTGCGTACGCGCTGGGGGCGGAGGCGCCGGGGGGGGCTCACGGGGGAGGTGAGGGGAGGGGGGCGCGCGTGCAGCGGGGGCGGAGGGGAGGGGGAGGCTCGGCCCCCGCCCGCTCCTAAAAACAAACCATATCGATTTTAAGAGCACCGTAGTGCGGCTCTAATGTGGTAGTTGCGCCTTCACTTGCACCGTTCGCGAAAACTTTGCAGGGGCGTCGCACTATTATTATTTTTTTTTTTTTTGTGTACATATTTTCAATTTTTTTTTCTTGGATATTTTTGTAATGCACTTTTTTATTGCATTGTATGTTGTTTTTTTAAGGATATTCTAGCTTCTGTCGACATTTCAATTTAGTAATATTAGAATGTTTTTCTCAAAAGTAAACCTAAGCCAAAGGTGAAAATTTCATATTCTTTTAATTAAAACAAATAATTTTGTTAATTAGCAATACTGTCAGAACTTTTGCATAATTTTAAATTAAAATTCATTTCGAATTTGCTATATTGATTATTTCTCACATATGAAAACTAAAGAATTTAAATCGTTCAATCGTTGATTTCATCAATCAGAAAAAAAATATGAATCAAAGTCTTATAAATTTTCAATTTTGTCACTTTGATACTTAGTTCAAATCTTGGCAAGAATTCAAATGTCATTTTCATAAGTGATACTTATTCTCAGCAGTTTCTTTTGAATACTTATTTCGTTTTATTTGAAAAAAAAAGTTAAAATGACACTTTATAAAAGTTTCTGTAATGAAATCTGCAACTTTTTAAAATCGTGTGAAATCGAATTGTGCTAATTGCGTCACATTCTTAGTATACCGATTACAAAAGTAATGCGACACCTGCGAGTCGAGTTCCTTTATTCCTGGCACTCATTCCTATAATTTATCCGCAAAATTTCATCACTGATGATTAGATAAACAATCGTTACGTAAAATTTCCACCATAGACTTTAACCTCTACCCAATTCACCTCACTTAAAACCCACCCAAACTAAAACCTAAAAGTCAAAAAAAAAAAAACATATCAAAAAATCATTTAACGACCTAATCATCGTAAAATCTAAATCCGAACCGAAGATAGTTCTCCTCGGCGGGAGATCTGTGCGTTGAATTATTAAGCACGCGAAGAGTTAACACATTCGGGAAGTTTCACGCATGCCGCGTACATGTATGATACGCATGCGCACGCGCACGCGCACAGGAATGCGTATAAAATTAAATGCGAACCGATTCCAAAAATACGCACATACAAAAACACACACTCGGCACGCACAATGTGCGACGACCGCCCAGAAAATTGTAAACGGGAACGCCGTTTCGGTCTCTGGTCATCTTCTCTTCGAACTCTGTGTATGTGTGTATGCTGTGTATACAATTTTATATGCGAGATGAGGATGCTGCGGCTTTATTTTTCTCGAGATTGCTGGTTTTTCACGCGTCTATAGTTTTCTATATGAATCGGTAATCGATTCGTTCAATATCATATACACATATCAGTTTTCGTTGATACAAAAACAGGATAGAATATATTTTATATTGTAACCTAGGTAGACTTATGTCAATGATGTTAATGACAAATGTCAAATTCTAGCGACATTTTTCAATAATAATGTTCGCCGTAAAGTAGTTTTTCGTTAGAATCGATTTTTTTTATTCGAAAATGAGCTGTCACTGTAATGTAGCGTTTTAGTGTAATGGTGGCCATCCACTGCCAAGAGGAATGGAATGGACCAAGGACACAGTTATAGGAAAGAGGAGAATAGCCGCTATAATCTATATTATTTCATTTCAGGAGCTTTTCTATAGCTATGTCCTTAGTCAGTTCCTTTCCACTCGGCAATGGATGGTCTCCATATATTCGGTGTATAACAAAAATGCATATGCAGTACATTTGCAATAGATGAAATTTTATCTTATCAATAATATGTAATTGTCGTCGCGAATTCAAATTCGATTTTTTTTCCATATAAATATTATATTTTATGTAATCAGTTCATAATTGTCTAAAATCTATAATCTTGAGCATTACCAGGTAGCAGTAGCAATTAAATTATAATTTTAAAACAAAATAAAAAGTTATCAAAAAAAAAAAAAACATACACGATTCCCGACAAAAACCTTTTCAATAAATCCGCATCGATCATGAATGAAAGCAGTAAAAAAAAAAACAAATAAACAAAAACATAATAAAAAAAAAAAATAAAATAAAAACGCCTGTACGAAAACTACCGCGAACTATTTGCAAAGGCCGTATAAAGTACTCTTCTTTAGTTGTGCGAGCGCGCCGACAGCGAACCACCCGTCTATGTCGTCATCTCGCTCTAACACCCATTAACATTCACGGGTGCGAAAGAGAGGCGAATTCACGCGAAGGCTTCGTCTTCGCGGGAAAATCATTCCGTTTGTTTGGCGCGCCTTCTCCAGATACTATTTGTCTTATGCGGATAGATTGACGCGCGATACCTACGTACTGTGAGTACTGAGCGATGTGTTGCAGTATATCCACGCTGTACATACTGATCGATATCGTTTTGATGATTAAAACACATTTTAGAAAAAAAGTTATCTATTAAAATCATGATGAAGCTTTTCTGATTTATTATATGTAGATACATGCACGCTTGATGTTTCGAGCAAATGCTTGAAATTTTCGAGCGTTAGCGTATTCACAATAAAGATGCAGATAGATTGACATGTGACACCTACGTACTGTAAGTACTGAGCGATGTGTTGCAGTATATCCACGCTGTACATACTGATCAATATCGTTTTGATGATTAAAACACATTTTAGAAGCAAAGTTGCACGAAATTCATCTAATAAAATGATGATGAAGCTTTTCTGATTTATTATAGATACATGCACGCTCGATATTTCGAGCGTTAGTGTATTTATAATAAAGATCTTAACTTATATATTTCTCAAATCTAACTGTAATAGTGATAAATTCAGATAATTTAATTTTTCGAATGTTATATTCGTACAGCGTGGACGCATTTCAGCTTCGCACATTTTGTTGATTGCTTTAATTTATCTCAAATCGAATTCGTTCACACTTAATTAAATGTACTCGATCATTAAAAAAAGCGTTCCGAAATCGATTTCGGCGAAAGTGGATGTAGCTGTCGAGGTTTTTCCTCGATTTCAACGAAAAAATCGTATTTTCATTTCATGAAAATGCATGTATGTATATTGTAAATACTCAAAAAAAAGCACTTGTATACATTTTTTTAGTGGCACATGCGCAATTTCAGGTTCGCATCATGAGCGACACATGCTTCTCGTATGTCGTCGTCATTTTTTTTCCATCTCAATTTCAGCGCACACGTGAGGTCACAGAACAAATCTCGACACGGAGCTATTTTCGAAGAATTTTTTTCCTCAGACGATGACCTGGTGGTCCTCGAAAGTCGCGTGTGGCATCCCAATTATACCCAGACTCGATTGCATTTCGCAATGATTGAATTCGAATCGTCGAACGGTGGATTAGAGCAATCTATGTACGTATGTACGTGCTGGCGAATAACAGATAACTGTACAGTCCTGGATCCTCGTTAGACCAGTTTCGATAATTGGACACTTCGCAATTACCATTTCGGATTAATTAATTAATCAAACGTACATTTCGACACAAAGAGATAGATGCCCACCTCCTAACGAATCTTGCCTCTGGTTTTGTTTTATATTAGAGGAATTGTCCGAAGTATGGAACACTGCGATATTTATTACTTGAAGTTTCGACAATCTGTTTTTGCTTAAAATCAGTCACTAATAGTATTGTTGTTAGATTTCAAAAAGAAAAATAACAATATCGACATTGAGTTTAAAAATATTTAGGATTGAAATTTTACTAGGTTTTTTTTAACAATATCAGCTATAACATTGAAATGTGATGTTTTTTTAAGATAAGTTATGAGATAACTGTTTGGCGATTTGTTTGATCGAAAATGCATTGCTTCAAAATGAAATTCAGTATTCCATATTTTCCACACTTTGACTATTTTGTATTTTAAAACACCATCGTTTCATATTTGAAACACGTATGAAAAATGTCAAAAAAATAATTTTTCGGTCATCGTCGTTTTTTTTAAATTTGAGAGATTATTTCTTCCTTTTACTACAGTCAACTAATTAAGTATATTCGGTCTCAATCTATTTCTTAAGAACGTTTATTATTATTCATTTGTGGAAAACACACGCTTAAAGCTTACACGTTTCCATATATAGAACAATTCCTCTATACGTACTTCCATATCCGTGTACTCGAATTTACACGTATTTTTTTCAATCTACTCGTTACAAACATGTATTTTTTACATTTCGATTCGATACATAATACGCAACGACGGGACAACATAAATAAACGTTCGTACCTGTAAATTACAAAAAGCGAAGTTTAACGATCGGCGAGCAACTCGGGACGTAATTTATATCTAAATAATAATTAATCTGCGTACACCCTGTGTGCATGTGTCTGTATTCGAGCAGTGATTCCCAAAGCGCACAGTAGCTATCGATTTTAGCTCAGCACTAGTAATTTGATAGAATTTACTTATATCCTTTTGCCACCATACATAGAACAATCCCTATACTTAACTCAATTTTGGTAAAAACTTCTCTTGTGAAATTATCTCAATTGTGTTTTGAATGTATCGATGTAAATTAGTATGAAGGTATTTGAAGTGTGAGTTTTATGTAATGTTTTTTACTAGATAATGTATTGTGTGATATTTTAACTATATTGGTGTGAAATATATAGTGTTTGTTATCAGTTTTAGGGCAAAAAGTTTTGCAAGCTTAGTCTTATAGGAATTTCCTACGGTGCGCGATTTATGGTCTAATCTTGTGTACGTTACGAATGTCCGCTTTTAGAAACGTTTCCCAATCGATTCTCCCAATAATGTGTAATTGAAAAGTCGTTTTGTTCTTTATTTATTTTTTTCGTTTAATCTATCTTTTCTTAGAAGTTTGTTTGTTTATTAATTAATTCTCATATTTATTAACGAACCGTCGACTTCTCGTGTTGCAACGTTCATTTTTAATATGCGCCAACATATTTTCACTGTTATTTATTAACGTCGCTGGCGAATACATGTTTGTGTTACACAATATCCCAAATTCATAACAAGAAAAATGTTTCTTTTAAACCGTGGAAAATTACCTTAGCCAAGACACTGCCCGAAAACATCGTATTAATCAGAACATTGGAAGTATACAACAGTTCACAGAACAGAACAGGTTACATTAATAGGAAATTGTTTTTGATTTTGTACAAAAGATCGAATCTAGCATCACGAAGACGATGAATCTCGATGCGGCATGCACAAACGTTTCATACTACTAGATATGAACAATATAATTAGATTTTTTTCAATGTTTCTATAATCAGATCGGAACTAAACCAGATGATTACCACAATACAAATATACAAATGACAACTGAAAAAGCCAAAGGGTATAAGTTAAATTATCACCGAACTTGAGTTGTGTACAGAAATTTCTTCTATATACGCTCATATATTTGGTGGCAAAAGGATATAAACGAACTTGGAACGTGTACCGAGATATATCATCAAATCACCCGACCTCATAATACATTAAGGTACATGTTTTCCTTTGAATTTGCTTTTTTTAAAATCACTGCAAAGTCACTTGTACCCCTTGGCCTTTTCAGTTGTCATATTTAGTGGCAAAAGGATATAAACGAATTTGGAACGTATGTCGAGATACATCATCAAATCACTAGACTTTCCAATACATTCTCAACTTTGCGCGCATTTCTCGAAATCACCATAGAGTCACATGTACCCTTTGGCCTTTTCAGTCGATTTACTTAGTGGAAAAAGGATATAAGCGAATTTGAAACGTGAACCCAGATACAATATCAAATCACTTGACCTCCTCCTGATATTATACATGCTCAACTTTGAGCACATTTCTCGAAACCGCTTTAGAGTCACATGTACCCATTGGCCTTTCCAGTCGTCAAATATAGTTCCAGCATTATTCGAGTCACAATACAGCCTTTGAATAGACGTGCAATTCGAGCACGAGGGGTTCGAACGCACTACAACACACAGATATACTCCGAAGAACATTTCCAACCACCACTCATGGGCTTCGATGGTGCTCACGAACCCCACGAAGGGTGGAGATGCCAAGGGGGGTGTGAAACAAAAGAATATTCCGGACACGGTAATAAAGCGGCGCAGAAAGTTTTTTAAAGTGGCACACACCGAAGATGTACCATAATACGACCGGGTGGAAAAAGGGGGTGGAACACTAAGGGCGGTGGTGAAAGCGAGCGGGGTTGTTTTGCTACGAGTGAAGTTTGTACTGGGAGAAAAATCAATTTCCCTCTTTCTTCGCGCGGCGTTTATAAATTTTTCAGTTTGGAGATTGTTCGCGATAAATCTGATGATGGGAGAGTTCGAATTTTTTATATTTGAAAACTTCGGAAGATCTATTCCATGAAATCTTCATTAGAATGCTTCATTTATAAAAAATGGAAAGAAATTCATAAGTACACTTATAAGTTATCTGACAACGAAAAAAACATCATCTTCTTAAAAGCATAGTGGAATAAAATGTATGTGCATTCCGTGTCTTAGTGTTTCTGGGCTCAAATCCTGTCGGATCTTGGCGAGAGTCACATATCGTTTTTCTTAATTGATATGACTTTTCTTTCGAATATATGAAAAATTATAGATTTAACACTTCACAAAATGTTTTCTAAAAAACAAATCACCCGTTTTATAAGTATCGATTAAATTCGATCGATTTTAACACTATATTTCATGATATTATTATTTAAAATATCAAACTTTGCGACTACTTATTCACTTTAAAGTGAATGACTAACTGATAACGTTGAAAAAAATAATCAGATAGCACTTCCTGTAGCAATAAATAAACATTTAATTATCATTTATTCAAAAATAATTATAAAATTGAAATGCACGAATTGTACGATATATCATTCAGAGATAGTTTCTTCAATAATAACTATTAAATTAAAACGCTTAGATTGTACAATATTTTTATTCATTCAATAGTAGTTTCTTCGACAATTTTATTGTGTAAGAATCGTCGAACGTAAGAACCGACTCCATATAAAAATTCTCTCCAACGTTACGCTTTTATATTCGATAATAAGTCCATTTTTTCGCCACCGTATGCCGCACGGTACGAGGCCCGAACAACCTGTAAATAGCGTAATAAAATATCGCATAAACGTAACATTCGGAAAACGTAATAAAATTATAGTAAACGCGTGCGATTCCGTAATATTTTCTTGCCGAAACTCGGCATGAGCTTGACCCGAATACGCCGACTATTATGGGTCAAATTTGCATCGGATCGATGAAACGCCCTATACGAGGTTTGATTTTCAACGTTCAAATGTACGTAGTTTATTGTGTAATATGAGGAGTGAGTTTATATGCGTTGTTGCTTCGTATTTATTCGAGGCTCGAAAGTATCCGGTAAGAAGTTTGTTTTGTGTGTATAGTGGATCTCCGATTTGTTAGTAAGTGTCATCAACAAATTTCGATGAATGATTTATTTCATTCAATTTTTTTTTGTTTTATTATAAGGTAAATGGGTTTCGATTCATTGAATATGAATATTTTTTGATGTTTTTTTCATGGGTTTGGATATTTATAGCAAGTTTTTCTATTTTTGGATAGCCTTTTACTAGTTCGATATAACTATTATATTAACCCTAGAAAAATAGATTATGAATCCAATAAGTTGTTATTGAACGAATGAAAAATTGAACCTTATTTCTTGTACATACAATATGCGACTGTAAGTTACCTATTACTATTCTATCATGCTCTGTCTTACGCTCTCTATTGTCTATCCCACTCTATCGGTTTCTTTGCGTATAGCAGGATAGATAGAAAATAGAGTAGATAGAGTACAGATAGAAAATGTTAAGTTGATTGTGAACGGTGATAGTCTTTCGTCATTACATCAAGATGGTTTAAAAATGGAAAATTTATAAAGAAGACTATTTATATTTTATAGAATTAATATCGATACTAGATTGAAAATGTAAGATATAACACTTCACGATCGCGAAAGTCGACTATACAATGCATGTCTGCCGAATTTATAGGTACAAAGAATTGGTTTTTACTTGACATCGTTCACGTTCACGCTTGCACAATATCTTACTATTCCACTCAACTATCGATATCCTATAATTTTTCCTGAAATTTCAAAATCAACATTTTTTCCAAAAAAAAAAAAAAAAACTCATAACTCGAAACTCAAATTAATCCTACATCCACTGGACTAAAGACAGATCCGGCCTCGCGGTAAATTCGTTTGCGGGCTTTTAAAGCGTCATAGACAAACTTTGCGGGGAAAGGCTTTCGCGTGCGGCTTCGTCGTGGAAAGGGAAAAACTCATTTCTTAAATGAGCGTAACTACGGACAGAATGGGTTTTAGTGCTGCACACCCCCCCCGACCCCCCAACCACCCCCCCTCACCAACATAAAACCGTGTCACGTGAGCTTGTGTGTGAGCGCAGTTTTTCGTGAACCCCCTGTACTACGCGCACACTTTCATACAATATATGGCGACTGCAAAAGGCCGAGGAGTACAAGTGACGTTTCTGTCATGTATAAGAATCGCTTCTATGTACATAACAAAAAAAGCAGCGGTATAAAGCGTTTGTGCATGTAGTGAAGATTCATCATGCTTGGGATGTTTGAATTCGAGTCCTATTTTGGCGAGTTATAGGTCGTTTATCTCAATTGATGAATTGATATGGAGACTCGGTTGCTTTTTCGAATGTTTGGATTTATTTGATTCGAAAAAAAGTGTTAATTTAGTACGAAACAGTTCAGCAAATGATCATCACCCACACTTTTCATGTTTCGATTAAATTCGAATTATTTAGTGACACCTATGTGTACTAATTTACTCTTAGGAGTCTTGTTGTCTTATGGCTAATTGTCTTCACTATACAGTGAATGATATTAATTAATGATAATTGTGCAGAAATCAATTTTGTGCAAAAATTGTGTTAAAATTGTACAATTTGATTACAACAATCCAAATATACGAAAATCAAACGATGACTAAAAAGGCCAAAGGGTACAAGTGAAATTTTCACCGAACTTGTACGCTCATATATTTGGTGGCCAAAGAATATAAACGAACATGAAACATGTACCGAGATACATCATCAAATCACTCGACCTCCTCGTAATAAATGCTCGACTTTGAACGAGCTTTTCTCGAAATCACTTATACGCCTTGGCCTTTTCATTCGTCATATATACACACTAATATATATATATATATCGAACTATGTCCAAAGAATTTAAACGAACATGAAACATGTACCGAGACACATCATCAAATCACTCGACCTCCTCCTAATAAATGCTCGACTTTGAGCGCGCTGTTCTCGAAATCACTTGTACGCCTTGGCCTTTTAATTCGTCATATATACACACTGATATATATATCGAACTGTGTCACGATTTCTTTCCGGGGGTAATTGGGGCAAGCGCGATTTGCGCAGTATTGCGCAATCTAGTCCCGTTTGCAGCCTTTTGATTTCGCTCCAATTTATATCGCGGTGTGCTATTACCGGACTATATATCACACCGACTGGGCCATAAACAACGCGTATTATTTGTATGTGCTTACTTGCATACGTATTTTGGGTCTGTTTGGTTTGTTTTGTGTTATGTGTTGTGTGTTGTGTGTGTGCTTTTGTCGGGGTGTGTGTTTGTGGGGTGGATTGGTTTTGAATTCGTTCGTTCGAATTGTTAAGTGATTTGTTTTTGTGTAATCGTTTGTTTGATGATTTTGAAAAAAATGGGTTTGTATTAGGGTGTGGTGGTTAAAATTGTGTAAGTAGGAAAGTTTGATGTAAGTATTATAAGGATAGGAATTTAATAAGAACTACTAATATTTGGTTTAAGAAGTATTGCTTGATTTAATAATTTGGATGTTAAAAAAGAAATAGAATTGTCACGTTTATTGATACAAACTATTCAATATAATGTGATTATGATTGTGAGAAGTGTTTAAGGAATAGTTTTAAGACAGTTTCAATACAGTTTTAGAGCAGTTAATGACAGTGTCAGGACAGTTTCACGATAGGAACAGTTAAGGTTTTGACAAAATTCAAGTTTAGCGATATAACATTTACATTGAACTCGACACAGTATGCACAAATGAATTTACTACTACACTATCAATCAAATAACTATAATTTGAAAAAATCAAGATAATAACATCAAACGAATCAAAAAGTACCTGTCTGTTAGCCAATCAGAAAGGTACTCAACCGTACCTAAATCGTAGCCAATCCTCACCAAATCTAACTAAACGCGAAAGAGAAAGAATAACCTAACCTTACTTAACCTAACCTAAAATTTAACCCAATATAACTTAACTAAACCTACCAAGCATCAAACTGACAAAAAAAATAAACAAAAAATCATCAAAAATACCCACCTGCATCCATTCACCCATTGCGATAATACCTTCGAATTTTTCAAAAACAAAACGCACAGCCATAAACGGCCATAACTCCCGGACATAATTCCTTTCAATTATTTCTTACCTTTCACCCGTCTCCGGGCGTATTTGCAAAGTGACAAAACCGTGAAAGCCTCCGAAGTTATTGTCGTCTCCGGGGAGGCGCCCGCGGCCATCGTCTCGCGCCTTCATCCATCACCAAGTCTCCCCATTTCGTCCTGTCGCAAGAACGCCCCCTAAAACCCACCCTGAGCAGAGCAGGGGGAGAGTCGGGTCTCGAACAAATATTCTAAAAATATTTGCAGGATGGCGTCCCCTCTCTCCCCAGATGTTTATTTTGTGCCGTTTGCATATTTAAACCGGCTTAATATTGTCGGCTGTACACTTTTACGTCGGGGGACAAGTTGTGAAAAATTGCGCATGTGGGTTGTTATGGGTGCGTTTTTATTTTTGAGGATTTTTTTTTTGGGTATTGGATTGATATTTTGTGTCGTTTTTTGGTTTATTTTTAATTATAGTTATGTGATTATTTAATAAATATTTATATTTGTTTGAGAAAATCGTGTTATTCAGAAAATAAAACTTACGCACGAAAATCTATCCTTGCTTCTTGAAATATAATGAAAATCGAATCTTTTATTAGTGAATATTTTTCGTTGAGATAGCTTTTCTTCGATGATAGTGCAGAAGCAATCGAAAATATATAATTTCTTATAATTAAATGAATGATTCTAAATACAGTGCAATAGTTTCACCTGGTGTTGCTGACAGCTATTTAAACTGAACTGAAAAAATGAAAAAGAATTGATATTCATGAATTAGGATATATAAACAGTTTAAAATAGAAAATGCATTATCGATATTAAAGTTCAAAGGATTAATATCGGTTATTATAAAAGGTAATTAATGCTCATGTTCAGCTAAGCTAAAGTTAAAGCTAAAAGCTAAGTTAAGCTTAAAAGCTACGTTAAAGCTAAAGGTTCATGTGGATAATTTTGAGCAAAATCAATTCGTTGAAACGTGTGAGTTTTAATCATTGGTTAGCAGTTTTTTTTTTTTAATTATGTTGTTCAAAAATAGTTCAA
This sequence comes from Cheumatopsyche charites, assembly GCA_024721215.1. NCBI lineage: Eukaryota > Metazoa > Arthropoda > Insecta > Trichoptera > Hydropsychidae > Cheumatopsyche > Cheumatopsyche charites. The sequence goes on from CM045577.1 coordinate 12,005,403, forward strand.
TTACGGTAAATAAATTTAACTAACGACTGAAATACAAGCATAAAAGTACTTGACACGTGATACAGTTTATCATTCAATTTATCGTACGATAAACTGGATAGTTCGAGCGTCTTTCTCTCGCATAGATTCACACATAATTCTGAAAATTCACAGTTATCATAAAATTAATATTGTAAACATTACCAACGATATTTTTTTGGATAAAAATTATGATTCTAAAAACTCAAAATATTCAAAAAAAAAAAAAAAATTAATTCCATATCAAAACCCATCTCGACCACCTCAAACGCAACCGCACGATGACGTTTGATCAAGCGTGCACCGACGACGACCACCGCCTCTCCCTTCGCAAGAGGGCGAAGCGCCCCACGGGGGCCTTCTCCCTAAGGGGGCTCCGCCGAGGGAAAGAGGCATGAGGGGGGGCAAGGGCGGTTTATTTGGCGCGCATCGGGGCCGGCCGCGTAATGGAGGAGCGGGCAGAAATCACATTTTACCGAATCAATACTTCGTTCGGCCGGGTCTCGTCTTCGGCGGTGCACCGCCCCCGAGCCCGGGCTGCTGTACATGCAACTCGCCCCCCTCGCCCCCCGAGGGGCCCCGGGGGCGCAGCGCTTCGGGGGGCGCTGCAACTCCTCGTCACGCAGCCGCCGCGTCAATCATTATGGCTGCACGAGTTTTTCGGCGTCGGGATCTGATGTGTGTTTTGTACATAGAAGGGTTGGTCTTGTTTAGGATTTTTCTGGAAAGAAGAAGGGATGTTTAGTTTTATAAATACGCTGCATTTGTATAGTTTCTTATGTCTGAATTTAGATTTTTGTAAGATTTTGCGATGACTCCGAAAATTCGCCATTTTCCGAAAGGTTATAGTATGTATTATATGTACGATTATTAAAAAAATAGTGTTTCAATTGTTCTTACATGAATCTGTTTGTTTTTTATATAGAGTTTGACTATCGATATCATGTGTTCGCGAACTTAGTGTTGAATTCAATAGAAAAAAGTAGCTAATAAGAATTTAGCTGATTCAAATTTTCAATTGAAGATTTGTATGCCACTGTATTTCCTACCGATGAAAATATATGAAACCTGTTATAAAATGCATATTGGTATAAAATTTTTAAATGCATGTATAGATAGATTTTCTATTTCAAATCAAATAAATTCTATAAAAAAAATTTTCAGCGAAAAATGACAATTTAATAAATTATTTCAAAAAGTTTCTGGTGTAAAAACAAATGCAAGTTGCATAATTTTGCACTTGACTTAAAGTCGGTTTTTCTTTTAATTAAATTATTGTATAAATATAATATTCCATTGAAACACAAATAAGAACAGCATCTTAAATTACATTCTCCAACAATGCATTTCTCACATAAACTAAAATAACACGAAAGACAATTTTCTCGGAGAGATTGCGTTGCGCCCGCGAAACGAAATCCTCGACGGGCTAAAATATTAAAAACCGTTTCGTGAACATAAAAGAGAGGCTTTATTCGCAAAACCGTAGTATTTCATCACGTCTAGAGGAGGTAGAAAAAAATAAATGCATCAAGGAATCGCACAAAAGAGGCACCGGTCATATTCAACGTGAACCGGGCAAATCACGCAAAGCCTTTCATGCGATTCGATAATGGACAAGGGGATCGAAACGATAGGACATTGCACCCTTGCGTTTTCGCCATGTTGGAAATGGGAAATGGAAAACTGGAAAACACATCTGCCGGGGATCTTATTTAATGTTGGCTATAACTATAGATAAAAACGATTTTATTTATGTGTGATTGGATTATTGTATTTTTATTAGTGTTTTATTTACTCTTTCACCGCTCATCTTATCGTGATGAATTTTTTCAGAGTTGTTGTGTATACATTTGGCAAGGTTTCTGCATCATTATATTTTGAAATTTACATTTTACATTTTATATTGGACTGGATTTCTAAAGTTTGACGAATGTCTTTTGTCGTAGCCGAGTCTTAGCAAACTATTAAGTACAGACTACACACATCACGTAATTTAAAACGTTTCTACATATATTTTGCATTTCATCTGTTTTGAATAATAAATATTGCAAAAAAATTTTCTATCTGCTTTAAGCTTATAGAGTTTCGAAAAATATCGAATTGTAGAAGCTATAAAATCATATACTGTTTTGAATCTAGAACAATTTTAGAATAAATCTCTTTAGTTTTTCCACACATAAAGGATCTAATATTTGACAACTGAATAGCACAAAGGGTATAGGTGACCTTTTTTTATCGAAATTGAGTTAAGTATAGAAAATGATTCTATATATGATACCGATCCATTTTCTATACTTAACTTTATTTCGATAAAAAAGATCACTTTTATTCTTTATGCAATTCAGTCGTCATTTATAATAGTGCTAATCTATGTGCAAGGCTGAGACGCTATATTACTGTGACAACACAATTTTTAAAGACTCGTATTTAACTAGTTGGAATTGACTTCGTTTGTACTGCTGCAGGCAATAATATTCTATTCAACTATTAAAAAAACTGTTCAAGCGTTGATATGGAAAATAATACTTGTTTTTTGATAAAAATCGAATGATCAATTAGACATTTAAAAATTGAAGACTGACACATTGGATTTGATTGGATTTTGGAAAATCGTCGAATTTTCCCCAGGCGCAACGTTTCGCGAAAAACACCAAATAAATTAAGTAAAAAAATCGCAAGATCAATCAGATATTTTTAAATTTAACAGTTACACGTCGGATTTGATTGGATTTTGGAAAATCGTCGAATTTTCCCGTAGCGCAACGGCGTTTCGCGAAAAACAGCAAGTAGGTTAAGTAGAAAATCGATTGATGAGACGTACTTTGCGCTTTAACGGCGAGCCTCTCGCTCAATATAGATTCTAATGGATACGCGCCATCAGATAATGGGCTCGCCTTCGAGACCGAGAGCCGAATGTCCGCGTTGAATGTAAAATGAAAAGGGGGGAAAGTAAAAAAGTAAAAAAAATGTAGATAAAATGGCGAAAAATCGCCGCGAAACACGAAAGTGGCCATAATTAGACCCGCGGGTCCGATCGCGAAGGAATCGGTTTGTTTCGAGGGTTGTATGAAATTTTGTATGAAGTGATAGTTTTGAATATGTTTTGATTCGAATTCGATGTTGATTTTAATATTTTTTCGAAAATTTCTATAAGAAAAACCAACAACGATTTTTGTTCGTTATAATAATTTCATATTCCTACCTATTTAGGTTCACTATGTTTGATAATAATGCACGAAGTTTTTCATATAAAACTTGCGACAAGAGACAGAAACAAGCTAGAAAAAATATTAAAGGCCCGTCTTTTCACCTTTGATTTGAGAATTAAACGAATTTAAACTACACGCGGTTCTTTCAACTATGAGTTGTTAAAACAGCCGCTAAAAAAGATAAACATACTACAGTTCGTAAAACAATACATACATCCATCTCTTTCCCCTTGATTTTGACAGCTCATAGTTGCATGTAGCTTAAATTCGTTTTATTCTCAAACTAGAGATAAAAAAACCAGCCCTAAATACATATATCCTATGGACAAAATTTTCTGTAAATATCCTTTTTAATGAAAAAAAAGATAAACAACCATATTTGACTCATCATTTGATTCATTCGTAATATCGAATTCGTATTAAAATTTCAGATTAAATGAACATAGATTTTGTATATGACTAATAACTATTCATCTCTCGTTATATATTTCATTTAAAATTCAATAGACAGGATGTTCTTTTTTAGGTGTCATATCGTTTCTAAGAATCTTTCTTATCTGCGAAGAGTAAAATGATCAGTATCTCAATCGTTTCAAAGCAGTTTATAGATGAGGCGCCAGAATTAATCAATTCATTTTTTTATAAAAGATTTATCATTGATATCTTGAAAACACTCAAATGAAATATTTAAATTATAACTTACATAATTATTAAAATTTTCTATTAATAAAAAAAATATTTAAAGCATAGTTATCGAAAATATGAATTTACACGTAAAACAAAACGCTTCAAAACTAAGCATATAAGCATTCGTCATCAAAGCGATTTCGTTACATTATGAAAATGTAAATCGTTTGATTTCAGTACAAATTCGCGTTTCTTTCTTCGGCTTTTATTTTCCGCCTCTTTTCCTTTCATCCATTATAGATAATGCGGCGATAGAACGCGAGACGTTTTTAAAAATAACATGCGATAAATTGGATAAGTGTACTTCGGCATAATATAATACACCGTAACGCACACATCAGCGTTTACGATATGATTATCGTGTAAACGTATTACAGCACGTTATCTGCACGTTTTGTTTCACGATTGAAACAAACATCATAAATATACTTTTCGCGAATAAAATTTTATTGATATGGAAATTGGGAATAATTTTTTTATCGCTTTTTTATATTTGTATAAATTTTTCGAATTGGGGGTGTATTAAAAAATATATTTATTCACACAAAGGCCCCGGCGAGATTCGAACTCGCGATCTCCTGTTTACTAGACAGGCGCTTTAACCAACTAAGCCACGGCGCCGATGTTTGTTGGTCTGAAAATTTTCACAGTGTTTCAGAATACAATTTTACGAAAAAAACAATTGAGTTATTCGATTCAAAATGTGATTAAATCCATAAAATGAAAATTCGAGAAAAAATATGAAACATTCGATACATTTTTCAATACTTCATTCATCCGAAATTATGAGAGTGCATTTTGTTTATAATAAGCAACAAATGTGATCAGTTAACATTAGAGTACAGAATGAATTAAAATGTCTACTGAAATAAATGATTTATTATTCGGTGGCAAGATGAATTTTGTCGTTTAATGTTATTTATCTTTATTTTTATTGTGCAAAGATATTTGATGACTGAAAAGGCCGAGGGGTACAAATGATTTTGTGGTGATTTCGAAAAAAGGACACTCAAAGTTGAGCATCTACTTACATGTATTAGAAAGTGATCGAGCGATTTGATGACATATCTCGGTACACGTTACCAGTTCATTTATATCATTTCGCCACCAAATATATGAGCGTACATAGAAGCAATTCCTGTACATGATTCAATTTATGCAAAAATGTCACTTGTAACCCTTAGCCTTTTTAGTCGTCATTTCACATACGAAAGTTATATTTATATCAAAAACAATTAAATCTCTTTTTTTTAAAGCGGAGCTAATCACTTTATGCATAGGGCGCTTCATTTATACAGCATGAAACGAATATAAGATCACAGACAATATCATACCCGACATAAAAAATAATCACAAACTCCCAACGGAAAAACACCCATCGAAACTTGGAACGTCGACATAAACGCGGACATAAAACCGAAGAAATCCGCGACCCGAACAAAACGCAAACCGTCCCCATAAAGTCATCGAAAGCGTCGATGATTGAATAACGACCCCGTCCACGGCCGGCCATTTTATCACCGAAAGGGTTCGCCATCGCCCATCTTTGCCCATCTTTGCCCATTCTTCCCCCACTCGCGGTACGTACAGGCTCGTTCTCCTCCGCGAAATTGCCTCCGCGTGGGTTGGGTTAGAGTCCGGTCCGCGATCGGATATCGCGCGGGAAATGGCGGACCACCCTTTTGTACGCTTTGTTTCACTTTGCGTACTTTTCCTTTCCCTTCTTCCTTGCCCCTTGTCTTTCGTGCGGAGAGTGAAGCCTCCTCCTCAGGAGTTGGCAGTTTGCTGTCCCGCACAGTGCCGTAGTTGTACTGCGGCGAAGGTGGGCAAAACATCCGGGCTCACGCTCACAAAAAGGTCCAATTTGTTATATAATAAAATTATTATCATTTTATTTACCACAAAAGAAAATGGGCAAGTTTGTATGGATCGAGGTATCTTTTCTAATAGTCATAATTTATATTTCATTAGAAAATATTTTCTATGTAGAAAAACGTCTGATATGGCGCAAGTCCTAACTCACGTTTTCATTTTTTAGTACTAATCACACTACTCGCACGACTCATATAATAAGAATTTTTTTTCATAGAAAATTATAGTATAGATGTTTGTTTATCTCCAAATTAAATGACGACTGAATAGCACAAAGGGTACAAGTGACCTTTTTTTATCAAAATTAAGTCAAGTACAGAAAATGGTTCTGTATATGATGCAGAATCTTTTTCTGTACTTAACTCAATTTCAATAAAAGAATTCGCATGTACCCTTTGTGCAATTCAGTAATCAGATATGATCTTAGAATATCGGTCACATAGAATATTATTTTCCTTGATAAGACCTTTAAAAAGACATTACTATCATACCTATTGGAATCATGCACCGATTTTCCTCTTGTCTTTTGCACCAAACAGTAAATTTAATCCATAACACTCTAGAAATCAAATAAAATTATTCTAATAAGATCACGAATTCTTTTTAAGGACCCCTAGATATTAAATCGAGAAATCTTTCGATTCCAAAGTAATGGATATTTTTAGAAAAATAATTCACTTATGATGCTTATTTTTGAAATTATATGACACAATTTAATATATTTCATTTATAAGAAACGTAAAATCATTTTAATTTTATATTTCATTATAAATTTTATACCATAATACGTTCTATAAGTACTAGCAGTAGGCGAATGCGTATCAAAATAGTTCGGAATCAATTAAATTTCGTACTACCACGGATGTGTTTATTGCCATCTATGTGTGAAATAAAAAAATATTTCACGCCTTATATACATTAAGCGGCGCAATATCGTAATTACGACGCGTAGTTCGGAGTGTAAGGCGCGGGCTGATAAATTGAACGCCCGGGTTCGAGGAACGGCTGTGGTTGAAAATTTCGAGCATCGTTAGCGTATTTATAATATAGATTAAAAAACTATTTATAAAATTATACAAAAAATTGAAAAATACACTTTTTTTCATAGTGATTGACTTCACTTAAGGGACCCTTCCAAAATTTCCTCATATTTACCCAAAATATCCACCTACAGCACTGAAATCTCACCCCCAAACCTTCACCACCCCGCTTATCGCACTTTGGCCACCCCTGTCCCTCATCCCCCCCAGGAATCGTCGGCCCCGGATCCGGAAATAAAATGTTCTACTTTCGTTTTTCCGCGGGTTCGTAGTTTGAGCTCGGGGCTACTCATTGTAAGGCGCGCGCACCAAAGTGGATACAACTAATGTCCAGGTCAATGGATGTCCATCTGCGGATGTGGATATTCGCCTTTGATACTGGAAAGCGATTGACCGAAGTCGTTTATTTATTTTTCTTGTGCGGGGCGTCAAGTAAAATGGCATCTTTTTAGGTCAATAGGTGGACTGAGTAGATTGATCGTTGTTTTGTGTTTGTGTGTATGGTGTGCGTTAAGGGGAGGAAAATGCTGTGTGCAGTGGGATTTTGTTACATGGAATTAAATAAAAAGATGAAATTATGAGTTATTTATAGATATTTTAATAAAATTTATTGTAGAAACATTTTTTTTGTAGAATTTTTATTAAATGGGATTATACTTTCTTTCATATTTCAGAGAATTAATATAAATCTTTATATTTACACTTTAAAACGATATTCGAAATGATTTTAAGAAAAATATTTCCCACAATTATTTCCCCCAGTGTATTATATGAGCTGTTCTAAGCTAATAATGACTAGCTCTACTAATCATAAGCAAGATATCCATAAATTTTTGATATTTCTTTAAATCAATTCATTATTTCATTTTAACGAAATTATAATCGAACCAATTTTCTTTATCTATAATAAACAACGGATGTAATTAATTCGAATTAGAGTGCATAATTACTGATTAAAATGGATTCGGAAATAAATTATTAAATAAACAGCGACCAAAATAGTTTTGTTGTAATAATATGTAAATATTTTCGACTATAAATTAAATTACATATTTATCAATAAGTGTATTTAGTTACGATTAGCTCTTTATTTTTTATACGATTTTATATAATTGTTAAATTGAAAAGATTGAAAGGTATGTAAAATACGAATTTGAAAAAGTAATTTTACAAATATTTTTTACAAATTACGTCATATTATCGATTACAAATAAATACATTTACATTAATGAGAATTCGTTTACAATTACATATTTTCAAATATAAAATTTCCATTTTACACAAGTTCACTTGCTATACAATATTAATCCTTGAATATTTTCACAGTACATTACACATATTGAAGTACACATCGCATTTTAATTACAATTAAGTGTGAATCCGTATAAAAAAATACATTAAAATTTGCATACATCGATGAGGAAAAACGTTTATGAAACTCACGTTTTCAAATTACATCATTGCGAAATTTTCGTCAAATTGCAAATTAAATAACGAAACGAGCGATAATTCGATGCGTACGAATGATATATGACGACTTTTATCGAGATTGATACTGAAAATCAGGAAAATGTGTCGATTACTCATTATTATATCGAACGTGTGTGGCCACTTATGTTTAATTCATGACATTCGCAATGAGCGTGAAACGCGTTTGAATTTCGTTTCATTCATGAAAAAAGTTAATGACACGATAACGTGTAATGTACGAAAATAAATACTGTTCGTAATACTACTGTTTGCACGTAGTTTTCCACTAGAGAGAAAAACCGCTTCGGTTTCTATTTATATGAGAAAAAAAAAATCGGCGTATTTTCATGCGATAAATTTACAGAGCTTCGCGTTAGGTGAATGTTTTCGTCGACGCAATAACGTTAAATATCGATGAGTTTTCTATAAATAAAGTTTTACGGGTGTTTTCTTCATTTTGTTTCGTGATTCTTCAGTGTTTATTCGCTGGGCGATCGAATTGTGTTCACGTCGCTCGGATTACGTTTATTTTCGCGGTAATGTCTTATTTTAGATTTTTTTTAAATGACGCAAGAAAGATTTCATCAATTTTTGATAAGCGAGAGCGAGTTTTCCATTACATCGATTAGAAAAGTATTATTTTAAACCATACTGAATGATGAAATTCAAATGTTCGCTTGAAAAGGAAACAATGAAAAACTTGAGGAATCATGTAGATCCGTATAAACAGACAGAATCTTCAATAAAAAAATTATAATAATCGAAATTCGTTAATCAATCTTAAATAATCGATACTCGTGAATCAATCAATCGGATTGAATCTAATCCTAATCTAATCGAATCTTAAAAGTAGCCTTACTCAACTATCAAAATGAAAACTTTCATTTTATCTTGATAAATTTTCCAAAATTTCCACCATCACACAAGACTCAAATCAAATATTAACCATAGCACTATACACCGCGACAATAATTAAGACGCGCGCCTCTCATCAAGCCTCGAAAATTTCATCAAACTACAACAATAATGGCGGAAAACCCCCCGGTAGAATTTTCAATAATGCACCGTGTCTCCCCCTCGTGCTGAAATATGAAAATTTCCATTCGCGCTCACGAAAATTAATTGACAACCGCGAGAGTGTGAGCGGCGCTAATGAGCGCGAGGGGCGAGGGGAGCGGGCCCGGGGGGGGCGGAGGCGCCGCTCCGGGGACGCCCCCGGCGATCGATAACCGCCATGTCATGACAGAGCCATTTTCTTAAGCAAAACCTACACAATCCTAAAAAAAACTATTTTTTATCAATTTTAAAAATCGATAAAATATTTTTAAAATTAATTTTAAATGTATTTTTAATGAATTAAATCGACTTGTATTTAATTTGTATTAAAAAATATTTTTTTGAATGAAAGTATATTGGGTGGCTAAAGGTTTGGTGCAAATTCGGTGCGGTTGGGGTAGGTAGAGGTGTCGGTTGATAAGGGCGAGCGGCGGCGAGTTCGTACGACGTTAGCAGGTGTCAAATCTGACGTTAGCCGGGCGGCGGACGCTTTCGGGCCGAGACTCTGCCCCCGGTGCGGAGGCCGAGCACCGGGCGCTGCGCCCTCTCGGGGGCCCCCGGGGACTCGCATGCGAGCCGCGAACGAGGCATGAGCGCGGGGGGCCGGGCGCGCGCCCTCGCCGCCCGCCAGGACCTCGAACAGCCTTTTCCTCTGCACCACAACACACAGGTACCATTTCCATACTGAATATAAAAATCAGCTGTCAAAAACGGCTAGAATTTTCCATGAATTTTCCGAGAATTTTCACGTCGAGTATTCATCACAAATTATTCGAAAATTGTCCTTGCAAATTTTCATTCAAAAAATTCTGATTTGTTCAATCTATTCGATTATATTTGTGGGTTATGTGCTTAGAAATCAATAATGTTTTTCGAATTTGCGGTAGTTTGACAGATAAGTCTGCGTTCGATTGTCGCTTTTATCTCTGTTATAGATAAAAGTTAATTTCGCGCAGCTATTGCTGAAATGTCGCATCGTTTGTTGTTCGTCCATTTTTTTCATATCTGACAATGAAATCATTGCTGGGTTTTTTATAATTTATGTGTTTCTGTATAATTGATAAACATGTCTATTATTCATTTTTAAAATTCGATTTATAGGAAATCGATCGGATCATAAATTGATTTCTATATTGAATTTTTTTTCAATAAAATAAATGAATTCATTTTTTATTTGAAAACGTATATTTTTTAAATTTTTACATCAAAATCGAAAAACAATACTATCATTTGTTTCTATTTTTCTTTAAATATTCAAAATCAATTAAAAATTAATTTATTCGATGTTTATTGAAAAGTTTAATTAATTTCGATGTCAATTTGTTAATATTAATTTAAGACTTCATGAACAAATCTTTGTTTCATTAGTATTCTACGTCAACGCCCACGCATTAAGACGATGCGCCATTTTCATATTTATAACGAATTCCATAAAATTCATTAAAATTTTCCGATATCATTCAAAAGTATGTCACAAAATTAATTGCATCATGCAATAATAAAACCTAAAATTTACAATACAAACTCAAATCAACATTATTATATGAAAATATTCTATAATGAAAAATTTTATAATTTTCCAAGATTTATTATGAAATTATGTTTATATGCTCACATAGGATTTTCACATAAGAAAATTATGAAAATATCGGCTTATTTGTGGGTTTAGCCTGTTGCTTCGGCGGGCCAGGGGCGGGGTAGGCGGCCCGAGGGGGTCAAGGGCGTCTTTCGAGAGTTTATTGATACGTTCGCCGACAAATTGAGTCGTAAGCCGGATTTTCCCGCCCCTACTCGTACGTGGTAATCTTGCGAGTAAATATTAATTTATTTCTTCGGCTTTTGTTTCAATTACGATCCGGTTTTTCCTTATTTTCCGATACAATATTGTAATATATTTGGTCATATTTCTTGTTCAGATTTTTAATGATTTAGTTAGGTTTTTTTCAATTTAATAATCACTTATTTATTTGGTAGGTCGTTGACGTTATTGTTTCGATCGGTTTTCAATTTTTTCTTATCGTTCAATATGATAACGTTTTGTTGGCTTTTCTTTTATTCATTATATTACATGTTATTACAAGTATGAGTGTTAAAATGATGATTTCATTGAAAGTGTAATTTCACGATTTCATGCTTGAATTTGTATACGGTCATAAATTCATCGAAATGTCAATGAAGTTATGATTTTAGTGTTACTTATGTTATATGAAATATACTAACGTGTACAATATAATAGAATGATTTCAAATTGTTTGCTTTTTTACTCATATTTACTATCGAGATGTTGACAGTTCGAACGTTGCGTGTCTATAATATTTCATAGTAATCACCAACTGTCAAACTAGACACATACATCGCTATCTTTTTTCCTAGAAAAATATTTCATAACATTATTAAGTGAAGCATTTAATGAGAAAAATAGTAACTTAAATACATATTTTCCACTTCAAATTAAATAATAGCCATTTCTAGATTTTTATTTGAATCGCTTCGAGATAATTTAAAGAATGTTGAGAGTACAATATTTAATATGATTTTTGTAAAAAAATTGACTTGAATTAGAACATACGACATTCGAAATATTATTTATTCTACTTGAATTGGAAATTGTTTTAATTGAAATATAAAATATTTGATTCAAAATGGAAAACGTGCATCAATGAAAAAAAAATCTGACTCATCGCACACCAAAAAATATTACGACGCATACGAACATACGCAACAAAATAAACAAGCTCGTATCACACACCATATATGCATATACATATGCTTATACAAACGAAGGGGGGTATCAGGTGTTGGGGGCCAGGTGTCGGGGGCGTAGGCCCGGGGCGCACGTTGCTGCAGGTCGCGGTTCATCCCGCCGCCGCCGCGGACCCTCAGCCCCCGACGACCTTCGACGATTATTATACGAGCCCTGCTCCAGGTATGTACTTCCTCTCGCCTCCTTCCTTCCGGTCCACGGGAGAGGGTCGACGATCGCACTTTTTAAGGCCTTCTCTCGTGAACGGCGTTTTTCGATGTGACGGATGGGGTTTTCTTCAGTGAGGTTAAGTTGGTGGATTTTCATGAAAATGTCGATAGTTTTTTCAAGTTGAATAATTTTCATTTCGATTTCGAAAATTTTCATTTCATGCATATTCAATTCGAGATATGATAAAATGATTTCGTTCAATTTGTAAAAAAATGTTTTTAAATGGAAATTTGACATTTTAATCGAAAAATATTCGGCTTGAATTGAAAATTATTAAAATCGAAATTGAAATTATTTGATTTGAAATGGAAAATTTTTAAGGTTGAGATGATTTTTCTATTTTTATTTCTGAGAATTTTTTCAGGATAAAAATTGTATTTTCATCTCTATACGGTTTTGATTAAAATTCGCGATGTTTTATTGCGAATGCTATTTCGTGCGCGAAGGAAGGCATTAAAATTTTTCTCCGCGTTTATTTTTGCTTTTATCGACTTGTTTAGTAAATAAATTGTTTTTTTTTTCTCTCTATGCGCACACACTACCAACATCCTTTGAATGCAAATATTTTCTTCGTTTTGTTTAAATTTTATTTATATTCGTTGTAATGAGCTTTATGCAAATGAGGAATCCATTTAAATATTTTAGACGCGAACAACTGCGAAAATTTTCGCCTACTTGTGTAATTTGGAGTTAAGCTGTAATGACGTCAAATTTTTTCACGGCTATTCCCAACCTTGAATAATATAATTTCAGACAGCAAACGCGAAAATGACTTTTTAATTGAAATAAATATTAGTCGAATTCCTTATATTCAAATTCAGACCAATGTATGAGCTTCTGAAAGATGGAGAACATTGAAACACGTCTCGATGCGTTCCAACTAACATTTTCATGGCTAAAAAAATATTCTAGATTCAATTGAAGATTAAATTTGTTGAAAATATTATTTCACTGTCATCTTTTCTAACGTTAGATAAATTTGGTTGATTCATGGCCTCTCAAGACTCGAACTCACTATGTCCTCCTAGTAACCACTTGCTTCCAACCATCCGCAAACTGTATCTACTTCATAGTCATACCTTTCCAAAAATATAAAATTCAAGACATTTACACAATATTACATAATCAACCCTACCAAAAAATACAATTTCAATCAAATCCAACCAGATCCTTTTCACAATCAGTACATAACTGTACGAGAGTCCGACCTATCCCATCTCCGAAGCACCTGTACGTGGTCTGCACACGTCTCAAGGACACGCGATCCTCGTCCGGCTGCATTCTTCCACCGAAGCAGTATAATACATAAAACACATCCAGAGGACTCAAACTGGATCCAGTCTCCTTCACCTACATAATGCAGGGACGGTACAAAGTATCGCGTTTCTCCTCCGGTATCTGGGATTATGGATATGCACTCGGATTGCGTGATGTGCTCGGTTCGGTGATTCGGGGGTTTTTATCGAATGATCGAATCGAATTTGTTAAAAGTCTGATGTATGTGAGTTTGATGTGTCTGCTGAATGAAGTTTTGTACGTTGAGATTGTGTATTTAGGGAATTAGAGACTTATGCGTTCGATTTCTTTGTGACATGTGCATTGAACAAATCATATGGTACCGAATTAACTTCACTCAAATCAAATTAACAATCAAATATTTACTAATGTTTCAAGTAAGCAAAATATAACCATTCAAATTATATTAATCGAAAATTTCTATAGATGTGTATGTATATGATAATTTAAACAAATTCATTATAGACAATTTCAATTAGCGACCCGAAACTTGAAAAAAATCAAAATTTATCCTACTCCCCAGTAAATACACGAGAACGGCACAGATAACACGTTTTCGTCCGACGTAAAAATATTTATATTACGGTGTGAATTCAATATAATTTTATTGCACTCACAATACCAAAAATAAAGGATTCGACCGAGGGTCAGGAGGAGACACAGCCTCGTTCTCGAACGATCCTTATTTACATACGGAGCTCCCTCTATTTTATTTTATTTCATCTTCCACATCACTTTATTATTCACTACATGTGTGTATAACAAAAACCGCACACACGCGAAATAATGAGGACGTCCTTGGGAGGACCTCTCGAGTTCCACAGACCCATTTTCGCCAACAATAAATCTGCTAAGCTTACATACTACGTATCCCAACTTTTTCATTTAACCAAATGTACGTATAATATGTATGTAGTGTACTTCTCGCATATTGCAGAGTCTCGAGTTTATTTCGCTTTCACGTATTTTCATCATAATTTTGTTTGGTGAGTCATGAGTCTCGTTACGCAGAGTATTTATTGTACGCACGCTAACTTTTATTTTAATGAATTTTCTTCACACTAATAATATCTGAATATTTTTTCATTTATTCAAATTTTAATGACACTTATCATTTCGATAATTGATGGCTTGAGCAAGTTCTTGCAGTTCGTACGAACATGGACTCGATTATAAGCGACTCTTCGTACCTGTTGATTCAAACTTTAAAATATAATAGACTAGAATAAATGTCTCCTTTTTGATAGTTTTTTCTTCGAATTATTATATGTATTTTAAAGATTGGGAAATTCTGTTCTGAAACCATTGAGTGTGGTATCTTTTTCACAACAAAGACGATTCGAAAATGAACGATAAATTGTTGCGAATATGCACATTGTGGCGATTGCGTTTCGTCCTTTATGACCGCACATTTTTATTTCGGTTTCGTTTTCAGCTTTATTTTTATTTTTACATTTTTACATTTTTAGGAGCGTGTGCACGAATGAATGCATATGCGTGGTGCATCGAAAATGCACCGAGTCTGATAGGCACGTATAGATAAAACGTATCCTTTTTTCGGGGTAGAAATACCTGTCATTTATTAATACTTGAACATTTTTTTCCTGAATCCATTGTACAACCCCTCGAATATATTTCTGTATTAAATATCCTTTTTTTTATTTATTTTTTATGTACAATTTCTTAATTTTTCTGATTCCCTTTGTTTACATTACATATCGACATGATTCATCTTTGATTCAATGCCATTTAAATAATGTGCAATTTTTTTTCACATTTTAATAAATTTCTATTACTCTAGCATAAAAAGATTTATAAATGATCAAAAAATACAATTTTCAAAAGATTTGTGGAATTAAAAAAATGTAAAACCGAAACACGTTCGAGGCACCGTTCGCTCATGTGCACCCTGTTAATCAGTGTTCTCTTTGAACAGAACAAACTCACACATATCGAGGGTGGATGAGATCTTGCCAGGGACATTCCAATGGCAATCGGTAAGACCCGAAGTCAGGTATCGTCAAACTCAGGAGGGTCCTTATTCGTGGACCTCGTGCACTCCTCGATCGTATTTACGGATAACGAGTTCGCTTCACACGGAGCGAATGATACATTTCGACATTAACGGTATCTCGGGTTCGCCTTTGTCGATCGACGCAATTAATCCGTTTTTCTAAAAATGGACAGTGCTTCTCAAATAGTCAGGAATATGATTCAGATTCACAATATTTTGCCTACTTGGAGAAATTCTTTTCGATGGAAAGTATAGAGTACGAATTAAGAATTTGACCTTTGAAATGAACAATTTATTGATTGATTTTTGAGTGCGTCTAAAATTATATATGAAAAAAATCTCGAAAACACAAATCACGTTAACATCTCAGTATGTGGCTTCAGCAGTGAATCATTCAAATGAGTCCATCTTGACGTTAGTTGATCGTTGATGCGGGTTTTAAATAATAAAAAAAACACAACTCGTCAGGTGAAATTGTGCCCTCGGGTCATCCCCTTCTGCTCACTTTTGAAGTTTGACAATCGTTCCATCTGATAATAATATATGTAGTGATATAATTCTCTTAGGTCACGCGCTTGTTATGCATTGTACAAGCGGATAGATTACAATTTAAATTACGACATTGAAATTATCGGTCGGCGCTCGAAATTTACATGCGCTGTTCATCATAAGATAATGAGGATCTTACCGTTAACGACTCCGTTTAACGAACGAAGGTTGTGCTCATAGGAAAAAAAATGGAAATAAACTGCTTTTTCTCACGCTCTCCATATCTGCTCTGTTATCAGATCGTGTGTGAGTCAAAGTCAGATATGAGAGAGATTTGTGTCAATCTTCTAAGAAACAAATGGTTTTTTTTTTGGTACAATGAACGGTGCATAATTTCTTTTAATTTTTTTTATTGCTGAATTTAAGTTTGTACGTGCATTGAATTTACAATGTTAATTGTTCTTGTTTCAATTTTTCACCGGGTATGGCTCATTTATTCAGAAGAGTTCGAGATGATCGTACGTTAAATTAGTGTGATGCGACATGTCGTTGAAATTTCGATTAACTGTTGCTCAAATATTTTATGAACATCTCAAATATTGGTACAGTCGTCAGATGTGTAATATTTATTTGAAAATAATCCGTTATCTGAAAAATTTTAGGTCATCGATTCTCTAATTGAATGAATTGAATAAATTATTATGTTTTGACATTAAGATCTGAGATATTACGAAAATTTAATTACATATGACTTCAAATTTATTCGAAGACACTATCCGTAATGGTTTTATTGATATAATCGTTAAAAATAATTTAAGAAATAAACCGGCACACTTTACGACGGAAAATTATAATATTGATTACATGCGGACACATAAATAGATATTTTGCAATTCGTTCCGAAACGAAAAAAAAAGATCGAAACGAAATCCACTTTTCGATTCCGATTCTCATAATAAATCACCAGATTTTATTTCATACGTAATATCGCACACAAAAAACATTTATACAAAAGTCGATTTTTTCTTTACACACACCTTCATCCAGATAAATTGACCGTGAACTATCATTTTACCTGGAAATAGCGAACTAGCATTTCGATTTCTTCGCAATCTATACCTGGATTCTGTTTAGAGAGGGTCAAATGAATTTCGCGTTTCCAGTTCCCATATAAAAATACGAATACACCTGCATTTAGAACCTTTACGCAATTCCTACACAATGCTAAGGTTAGATAGGATCGCGAACACAATGCAAGTTGGGGTTGCACCTGTGCCTTTTTAGATTTTCGCATTATTCTCGATTTTTTAACAAAAGTTAAGAATTCTGATCGTTCAAAAGTTTAAATCGGATTTTGGTTTGAATTTCAATTTATTCATTTTTTTTTAGTAATGTGAATATAACTTGTTCTTAATCAAGCCCTTCTTCGTGCAAAGTTGAGAAGCGTCGTTTTTAATATGATTTGCGATGTATCGATTCGAATGTGGCGTGTTTATAATAAATACGTCTTAAGGTCGTTAAGTTGCCAAATCGAAATATTAAGAAGCGTCGATGTATCGAATCGAATGGTCGTCGCGAACGATTAAGTTATGTGTCATTTTGTAATAATACGTCTTTTTTCGTAAAGAAGTCGTCACTTCGATACGAAAAATGCAAAGATTCCCAAAAATTCGCGTCGGTTAGGTGAGAGATCTTATCGTTATCTTTCGTTTTTGTTTTTTCGAAAAATTTGCATTCGAATCGAGCGGCACATGACTTTCGTGTGTAATCAGATGTATTTTTATACGATCCTCATGCACGAAGTCGAGGAAATGATTCTCTGTTAATTAAAATATAATAATATACTCGTTAGTAATTTATTAATTTATTCTCCGAACGTCGCTTATTGAACGTTTCAATTAAAATTTTTAACATGTGTGACTTTTGGGGAGTTTACTTCTAGCACGAATTAATTGGGCAAGAAGATTCTCACGTGAATTTGCTATGAAACGTTCCTAATCGCATTATAATCAGCACTTTCCAATCGTTTTTTTAATAAGTGAAATTTTTCATTTTTTTTCTAATCATCGATCAATTAAATAAAAACCAACAAAAAATCTATTATTTTAACTTTCGAATAGTATAAATTTAATATACCAATTCTATGTATCGATATGAAATCATTTTGATTCAGTTGAATATAAAATATGTGAGTGAGAAAATGAATGTTTGTGTGTTTGTGATATATCTAAATATGTTCTCTTGAGTTGTTTGTTCGAAAGCGATCGAATTTTCCGAGTTGTTCATATATCCGGAAAGGGTTTTTTATTATTTCAAAAATTTTAGATTTATGTTTTGTGTAATTTTAATAGAAATTAAATCGAATTTTGGAAAAAAAAATCATAGCATTCCATTTTCATCTCATTCATGTAAAAGACATTCGAAGTTTCCATGCTGAAAAACCCAATACATACATAGAAAATTGCGGTAAGAAAAGAGAAATTTTGAACCTTTTATAGAAGATCACACTATAAAAAAACCGTACTATACAAGGGATCACTATGTAAACGAATATGATAAATCCGAGCCACCGTTTTGGTTTCGGTGCATGTTCGCGTAGGCGTAGTCGTCGCGCGCCGGTGGGCGGGCACCTCGCATTAGCGAACCCGCCCCCCTCCCGACCTGATGATGGAAAACACTTCTCACTTCTCAGCACCATCATCATCATCATCATCATCGTCGTCGTCATGGGCAACGTCGTCATATTTGTGTCTTCGCGTGAGATGGGCTCGCGATCTCGATCGGTGTCGCTGTTGCGCTCAGCGTTCGATCGAAACCGATGTCGGTTTCCTTTGAGGAATGATTTGTGTGTTGATTGTATTTATGAGGAAAATCTATCGATTGGTTGTTGAGATGTGTTTGGTTTCATTTGAAATAAAATTTTATTCTAAAATAATATAAATTAGTTTGAAAGTTGGATTGGTTATTTGGTTGAATAATTGATTGCTATCGCTAAAGATATCACATTCGTTGAATGTGTATTTTGATGAATTATCGTGGAATTCAATTTTAACACACTATGTATAAAGACTTGAATTCTTTTATTTGTGTTTTTTATTCAATATTATAACGATGATTTGAAGGGTTGTGTAACTGTCGAAGACTGTCAAGAGTTTTTCCGAATCGAACGTTTTTTTTTTCGCAACGCGTGTTCGAAATGGTGATTCGCCGGAAATTATGCTTTTAAGTAGAATCACTTTACAATGTTTGACAGTGAAAAAAAATGTAATCAAATTCAGCAGACTTGAGTTTTATTCGCAGGTCATAGTACTTGTCTATCAGTCACTGACCTGAAGTGAACTACACCCATTGACTTTAGCTAAGTTTATTGACTTTTTTCTCGATTTTCAAAAAAAAAATCCGCGAAGTCTATAAATTTATTTCAAAAATGTTTTTCAGATGTAGTTACAGATAGGTCAAATAATAATTTATACTATTTTGTAGTATTTTATTTGTACATATTCTAGAGCCTATACATAGTGAATATCATCGATTTTCAATGTATTTGACCGTCGATTTAAAAATATGGGTTTTTTGCCATAATGTTTGTTTCTTGAAGTTCAAATGATGTATTCTAACTGTAAAAAGTCATGTAATATTTAAAGTCTTTTTGAATAAAATACATAAATGAATTATTTCATGATACTTCCAAGTAAATGCGCAATTTTTGCAAGTCTGACTTATTTTCCTCTTGAGGTGAAAAACAATGAATTTATTCACTTATTCGAAAATCTTTTAAAGATCAGGCCTCTGAAGTTTTTTACACAATTTCACTATTGCGAATCGAATTGAACGAATTTTAGAATCCGGTAAATAAACTCCATTTTATCTATCGATTCGGTAGTCATCATTAAGTGCGCATCAATATAATGACAGTTCATTCACTTGTAATTAAATGTGTCATTTTATGTTTTACATTCATTTAATGAATTCATTCATTTCATTTTATACATTCAAAATCTTTCATAACGTCATCATGGTTACGCTGTGCGCAAATTCCCTACTTTTACATGCTAATATAATCAACTGATTAGTTTGCGAGCAGATTTTAAAAAGTAGTTCATACATAAGCATTAAAGGTGTCATGATCAGAATACATCGAAATTCTGATCCACGAATCGAAACCTTATAAATGGGTATCTTTTAGCTGACTTCTAATTGAATTACTGATGAATTGCAATAATCACACTTCTGCTTCGATTTTTCATTTCTTACGCAAGCGTTTCACATCTGATTCGAACATTGAACCATTTAACTCGTTTCATGAATATTTTTTTAAAACTTTTTTTATATTATAACAATTTTCTAGTCACTTATGAATCTGATAATATTCTTCGTGATCAATTTCGAATAATTCGCACATGCCTCCACTCCGATTCTAGATCAGCAACACACTGACCATCGAACCTATACTTCATCGATGACCAACCGAAACACTAATCGACCTCGATAAAGCCTCGGTTCAATATCGGCACAGAAATCGACCGGTTCTACACACGGTGGTCGCAAATCATCGATGACCAGACACGACTGGTCCGAAGCGATGACGATGATATCTGTATTGGCCTAAGAGACAACAATATAAAAAAAAAAAGCTACCGACCGGCTACCGACCTCTTATATCGGCATCGAGGCGATCGTTCGCCGTATCGTTGCGGCCGTCGAGAGGCCGAGGAACGATCCGTGAGATAAGGCGACGATCGATGACTCGGCGGTCGTTCAAGTGTGAAAGAGGATTGTGGTGGACGTATTATAATAAAGCAGTCGTTTTTGTTGTAAGAGATTATTAGATTTTAGAGGAAGTTCGATAGACGAGAAAATTTGATAGATTTAATTGGAAATGTTTATCGATTGAGAATTCACACGGTGTCGTTTGTTGTCTATCTTTATTGTAGATTTTACGTCGAAAATAACATCTTATAATAAAAATGTTTAAATTTTAATTGCTTGGGTGAGGCTTCGTGAGAAAGATGAATGGAGTATGTGAGACAGAATACAATAGAGTGTGGATATGAACTGGACATTGTAATGTGAATGTAATTGAAAGTTTTCAATCAGTTAGCATCCTCACTGTTTGTTACATTTTTTTTTTATAAAATTAATTGTTATATCTTATTATCATATGACAAGCGACCAAATTAATGATTAATAACCAAAACAAATGTCCTTATTTAATTTTCGTCAAAAATTTTCATTATGAAAGTTCAATTTTCCAATCCTTGTATAGTAGCATATTGGTTTGACAAAATTGACAATTCCATAAAAAAAAAAATAATTGAACCAATAAGGTAATATCTAACGACTATTCTAAAGATTTTATATGCTGTATAAACTTGATAAAATATAATTGAAGCATTATTTGCTTTTGTCTCAACAAAATCTGCATTCATTTTTGAGCATCCTCAGCTCGTGTTTGTTCCATCGTTGACCGTGCGAAATCTGCATTCCATCACTTGGCTAACGTATACTTTTTGTACATTATCGCAATGCGTTTTTTTAAAGACAAGTCTAATTAGACGTACCTAATCTGTCATTAACCGTTATTCGTATGCAAAACGGATTGCGATTGATTCGAGTGTTGGTCGTAAATAGCAAACGCCTCTTTAATAACTAGGTATTATGATTGAATAATTATTTTTTTACTAATATCGTTTAAGAATGTAGTTATTTTATTTGGGTTTATGGGCAATTTCGTTCCAAAATGAATTTTTGATGTACCTATTAGATTTATTTTTTACTTACCATTTTTATTCATTGCACTAATAAAATTTTCTTGACAGATTTTATTATTTAAAGCAGTATCTGAATACATTAGTTTGCTTGTATTTCATGTAATCCGATAATTTAACATGTTAATATGAAAAAAAATATGAAAGCATTCTTATTTTCATTCATCGTTTAATGAACAAATATGAAACATAATATAATAGAAGATGAACCGAATATTCAAACACGTATACATATTTTGCGAATACATAATATATGTATGTATTATATTTCCGATGTATCTATTGTGCTATCATCACACTATAACAAAGCACGTCAATATGACGGAACACATTATAATTACGTATCATATTGTTGGACGTTGTAAATGCGAAACTATACGTTGTTTTCATTGTTCTTAAAATAATAATTCACAAATAGAACAACAACGAGAATGAAAAAAAGGCTTATTTAAACAATCACATTAGACTGCGCATAAAAAATAAATTTCCGTTACAATTCTCGCTTATGTACGAATACTAATTTTAGGGTTGTCGAATCGAAAATTTCAACGATATTTTTTTCTATTAAGAGAGAAAACAATGAAGTTTTTCGATGCTATTCAATTTTGTATATTTGACATGAACATTTGTCCTGATTGAGTGAAAATGAAATAAACAATAAGGATGGGTATTTCAATCATTGAATAGCAGCTTTTTAGAATGTATGTAAATTTCTGTCGAACGTTTTACGAATCTGTAAGCTGTTGTAAAATTGAAAAATCGATCCTAAAGTATCTAAATTTATGATCTTATAGAATGAAAATTATATCAATCTTGGAAATTATAATGTAACATTTACAAATAGATGTTGCTTTTCACGTTGCCGTTGCATTTCTTGTTCAAAAATTTATATCTCAATCTCTCGTATATGCAAGAGAGAACCAAATTGAAAAAGGCAATGTTAACGCTAACAGCATCAGTCACATGTAAACACATTTTAAATTTTAACGATTTATAAACAATCATTTTCGCAATTTGATAAAACCCTAACCGTTTCGATAACCAACAACTACTCCCCGACTAAAACCCATCCTTTGTTCCCGCATCGCGCGCACATAATGCGCTCGTAAATTATCGATGAAAACGCGTGGGCAGAGAAACTGCGTCGACGACTGCGACTACGACGGCCTGAATAAACCAGGACTCAATCAGGGTTTTCCCGAGGGCCGAAGGTGGGCCCTTTTAATTTTTGATCGTAACGGAGCCGTTAGCGGTCTACTTGTTGCCACCGCGACCCCTGACCCCATTAACGTCGCGCCGGGGCAAATTGATCGCGGCCCGATTAACAGCCTTCCGAGGGGGGTATTAATCTGGACCCACATCCGAAAGCATGCTAATGTTTATCCCGAAGACAGTGGCGTCTTTTGGGAAAATTTTTGCATTAGTAATTTTCTTTTTTTACCGAAAAATAAGTCTTGGTACTCAATGGTTATTCCGTTAGACAGTTCAAGAGAATTTGTTAAGTCAGCTTATTTCATGAAAGGTCAAATTCTGATGAGATGGGAAAAGAAGTTCCAGGGGTTAGTTTTATTGATAGGGATAATTATGTAAGAAAAAGAGATAGTGACACCATGTGTAGGGCATAATTTAAGTGTCAGGTACTGCTCAACTTTGGAAGCCATTTTCGTTACTTTGGTGATGACTCTTGAGTGGTAAAACAATTTCGGTACAACTTACCCCAGTAGCTTCCAATCCCACTCATATTTTTAAAGGTTCAGTTGGATAAGGTTGAATCTTATGTTGATAGAATGGTTCACAAATATCTAAAATTCAAAAGTAAACAATCAAAATGTTCTTTTTGTATTTTCACTTGTTCAAAAATTATACTTATTTGGTTTGTCTATCGAATCATTGTGAGATGTCTTTTTATCATTATTTTTTATTGATAATATATTTATTAACGTTTGGATGTGCTTCCTAAACTCATAAACACTGCATACACTCATTTAATATTAGTTACGCCACTGCTCTTCTCTTAATCACTTTGTCGACGACTAAAATTTTCTTGTTTATATGTCAGAAAATTTGTGAATACTTTTTGAAATTGATTTGATATTTCGCGTATATTACTGATTATAAATTACAAAGTGTTGTGTTTACGATGCACGTTTTCGCAAGTATCGAGTTGAGTCCTTCGAAATTCGTGGCTGATATTTCAATGAATTTTTTCCTCGAATCGAAAGTATTGGAATATTTATCGCGTTTATTCGTTCGAAACTCAACAGAAACGTTCACTCTAATGGGTTAATTCCACTCCGTAATGAATCTTTATAGCTTTTTTCCATCACGTTTTCGAACGATACTTAACGCAATACGAACAAAATATATTACCGAAATCTGGACATATATCGTCGTGTCGTCATTGCTCACTTGGATCCGGAAAGAACAAGTACACTTTCACGTAACTCTCCCTTTTAGAAAATCTTTTACTATTTTTATGCCCATACGAAAAGTTTGTGCATCGTATTAGACGCATATGAATGACTTTATCTTAATGTTTTTCGGTATAATGAGTTTTGACATCTAACACGTGTATTCGTTAACGATCATTCGAAATTCTTTATTTTTTTCAACAGAAATGAAATATTATTTTAATTCAAATATAATCCCGATTACGTTTGTTATTATGATTTGAAACATTAGCAGAAAATTTGCATCGTTTTCGAAGATCGCACTAACGGGGGTATCGAGTTTAGAAGTTTACTAGACGAGTTATTGCATTGCCCAGTCTGTGTGACTAATAACTAGTTTCAACAAATGTATGTAACTTTGTTTAGATTTATGAGTCAGCTACGTATTTGTATCGTTCTGTATAATTTTACATTGAAAGCATATTTGCATAACGTGGATGCACTTATCAAAATCACCGTTGGAATCTAGTACTTGGTATTAATTACATAATACAAGTAATCGATCTACTTCTCAATAGATGTATTTATAATTTCGAAGATACTTGCTAAAGTTCTTTTCTGAGTAGTTTATTATTAGTTTTGAGATCTTCGGTTTTTAACCGATGATTGCACATATTAGCATGATTTATTGCACAATTCTATCTTCTTTGAATATGAACTAACATTATTCATGAGTTGCATTTGAAATTGAAATAAATTTGCATTTCAACGATTGATTAGTTTATTTACGAAATATTTTCAACCTCGAATGGTGTGAATTGAAACATTTCAATGCTGTTATCAGTATTTATGTATTACAATTTTGTGTTGTATTTAAAATTTTGAAAGTGAAAGATTTTTTTAATTTTATCCATATGTATAATACTATTCGAAAAAATCACATTAAGACAAGATGAATTAACTTTTGATAAGGTTAATTTTTTTCAATGTTGTTTTCTATCGCAATGTCACAATAAATGTAGTTATTTTTTATTTCGTATACTATTTAATTGAACGTAAATTTAACTAGGGTACGAGATAATTTACATATTTAAAAATAAATTGAGTTACGATTAGGTAATTGCGGTGATTATTTATTTTAGTTTTATCTTTAAAGACGTATTTGAAATTCTCAAAAATAACGTAACATGTCTATTTTATCAAAACGATCTATGTGAATCTGAGTTCAATTTTTCTTGCCTCATGTTCAAATTTAGATTTTCATTACCTTGAAATAAATTTTAATTATTATCATATAACTTTTAAAATCTATATTGATAATCTATCATTTCAACTGTTCCTAAATTGAAAAGAAAATCATTAGTTTTTTTTCAATATGATATTTTCGCATGAAATATTTTACACAAACATAAACAAGTATCAAATGCTATGTAAAAATTAAAATATTTTTCAATTTAACACAATTTTACACATATTCCACAATGAAATATCCTCAAAACGAACTTACTACAAATCAACATTTTCGAATGCAATATCTATCTACATACATTAACTACTGCACGTGCATGCTCTTTTATTATTATTATCATTATTTTCAAATAGAGAGCCGAGGGCAGAGGCTCGGTGTGTCGAACGGCCCCCCCAGGGCGGCGGCTCCTCAGCGACGCCTCCGCCCTCAGGGACAGCAGCGACGCCGACGCCGACCTAGACACCGACGCCGCCGGTACATCCTCCAACATCGACCACTTCTGGGTGAGTGATTCTATCCAAATTTCAATTCTGTCACTGTTCTGTTATAAAATTACAAATTGGGCGCTCAGTGGTCTTCTTTTTGCGGATTCGAACCGTTAATTTTGATGCAAATGAATCTATCCTGAAAATTTTTGCTGTTGTGGAAATCCGTTTCCGTGTGTTATACGAAAGAATATACACATCTATGTATTCATTCGGCTCGTTTGAAGTTGATTAAATTGATTTAAAAAAATGTTATAATTTTGAATTGCTCATGTTTGTGTGTGGAAAAGAAGGTTTCGATTGTTGTTCAAATAGGAATAGCGAATTCATGTGCAGTTCGAGTACCACTCTGCGGCCAATTTCAATTTTTTCTTTCGTTTGCACGTATTTATATTATTCATATCTATTATTCAATTTGAGTTTGTTTTACACTTGTGTGAAATTAATTATCGTAGATATTCGCACTGTTGGCTTTGAATTTGAATCTTTCCTTATGGTATTTTTTTAAGCATTTATCGTGAATAATCTCAAGTATTTAATTTTTATAAAAATATTTTTTTTGAAAAATTGTCTTCAAAAAATCAACTTTAAAACTTTTTTATCTTCTAAAGTGAAATCTATGCAGCCATACTTAGATCATTCAATAAAATTATAAATCATTGCTGCTTTTTATTGGGTTTGTATTGAATACATTGGCACGTTTCGACACAATATTTGCTTAAACATTGATTGATCGATCATGTCCATTAGCGAAAAGTACGTACATTTTTTACGCGAGTTCGTAAAAGAATGTTTATTTTCACCTTTATTGCACACGGTAAATCATAATTCTCGAGAGCAATTACCGTTTTATTGATGCTTTTATTGCGGCACGAAAATTACCCATCACTTAAGTAGTTTCTTAATATTTACGTACGGTAATAATATTTGACTTATCGATTATTAGCATTTTTTTCGGTTTACGAGTACGCACGGTAATTGTAAGTCGTCGTTTCGATGTCGGTTCGAGTGCCCCCTCGAAACTCAAAATCAAAATGCACACACACACGACACTAGAGAACGTTAACCTTTGATTCGAATATTTAATGCATTCGGATAATGGTGTAAAAAAAGCGAGTATCACATTTCGAATTGAAGAATTGTCGAGTTGGGTGGGTTTCGCGTTACACCGCGCGTTTGTATCTCGACAAATTCGCCGTTATTCAAAAGCTTTTTCGTTAAATCGAATTCGCTTCGAACTGTTTATTAGTCGGATGTGTTGAAAAATTGCCAATTTGAATGTTTATGAACTAGAGAGCATAAGAATCAGGGCAATGAAACGTAAACCTGACGTTTGAATCCAGTAAGAGAAAATCTTTATCTGAATTTTAAATAAAACTTAAAAAAATAATGTTTATCAAATAAAAGTTGAATACAACAACATTATAAATTTCAGTCTTGAAAATAACAATAATTGAAGTAGATAAATGTACGATTTATTATATTCATAATTCAACTTAACGGATTCATTCGTTCAGATACATATTGAATCGCTTCTAATCAGCACGATATAATTTCATTCGGCGTTACCAAAACAAGTCATCGTTATTGATTCCCAATTTAAAATAGTTGGAAAAAAATATACTTATACACGCATAACGGAATTGCAATTTATTTCTAGTTGACCGCCTACTTTCTTTGAGGACATATCGAATATGTACCGCGGCCCGCGAACAACGTTCTCGTAGAGCTCGTATAAAATGTACACGACTTATATATATTTTTTTTATTGAAGCTCTTAACGACTGGCATTTCTTACGACCACCATTTGCCGAATGGTACGAATGTAAATTATTCGTGTTGATTTATCGCAGAACGCCGGTAAGGTGAGTCCGCAATGATAAAGTGCCCATTATTAATTGGGCACAATGGTCTACAAGTCTACACACAAAATGTTGCGACACAATCTCTAAACAACGGACATAATGGCGTTTATTATTATTCGTGTACGATGGACCGCTTCTTAAGATCTACGCATACCTTACACACATTTGATATATTTAAAATTGTCTTTTTCTTTTTGTGAATGTTTATGAATGAACGTAACTAATTTTGGTTTTCAAGTCAGAGTTAAATTTAGATTTAGTTAGCGTTACTACATTTTAACGGTTTCTCAAGTCAGCTTAAAGCTTGTCGTTAAAATCGCGAAAGTTTTGGAAATGTGTATGCGCGAAAATCGATTAAAAATTCACGACAGAAAAAAAAACTATAAATAAGAATCTATTTTACGTCTGCGTATTTACCATACCGAACGAGGTCGCCGAAATGCTAAGGTTGAAATGTGTTTTAGATCTTTTTCATACAGTGCGCGGAGACGACACAAGATCCACGAACAAATAGCACACACAGATGTGTTGTATATATTCGAAAGAGCGTACATTTAACATACATACATATTTATTAAACTAGTTGGCCGAAAAATTCAGATAGCCCAACACCGATACACGCGAGTCCGGATTTATTTCGGTTCGGTAAAATTTATTGCGCTGAGGTGAAACATAAGACCCGACATTGCGTTCTGCGTATTACCATTATCGACCACGAGGAAAAAAAACGTCGAGGATTCCATCGAAATATACCGATTTACATCTAATTATTCGTATAAATTTATTTTAACGATGATGGAATAAGGCAATCGTTGCCAATACGATTGATTTCGCAATGATTCTGATTTCTTTGCTTATATACAGCCTCCAAATTTTTGTTTTACATTGGAATGTTTTCGCGATAAACTTTCTTTAAATTAAATCTATAATGTTTTGAGATGGATAATTTTATCGTAGCTGATGTACATATGATCAGAAGTTACATTTGATAAATGTAAAATAAAAAGTATCAATTCAGATCAAATGTTAAGATAATTTTCGTTACTTTGATATTGAGATTTATAATATTGCTTTATAGAAATTTATATATTCGAATAATTAAATAATAAATATATTTTTTAGTACCAA
Source organism: Cheumatopsyche charites (assembly GCA_024721215.1). NCBI lineage: Eukaryota > Metazoa > Arthropoda > Insecta > Trichoptera > Hydropsychidae > Cheumatopsyche > Cheumatopsyche charites. The sequence goes on from CM045577.1 coordinate 12,034,416, forward strand.
AATAAAGTTTTCGTACGTAGGAAATAGCCGATGTCCCGATAAGGGGATCGCGTTCTTATAATTACGATCTCTGCACGCTAATGATCTCTTACGTGTACACTTAATTTATGCATACGAAAAAATAAAAAATAATTATAATCGAAACGAAGTAAGCTTTATTGACAATTTGAACGTGTTATATGTGAAACTGTACGCCTCAACATATTTTATTCGGCTAATTTATCGCCATCATTATTATACGGAGCCGTTTAATAAGGCTTTATGCGCTGTGCGCAGATCGTCGTTGTCTCCGCTCGATTACCATTTAGCATTTTTTTTCTCTTCAACTAATTAATATTTCGTATAAATTACACTTAGAGTGGTTAGTTGAAAAAAAAATTGTGGATGAAGAAAATGTCGACATATCACGGATCGTCCTGAATATATTAAGAACGGTATTGTGCGAAACGACCGCTGGATGTGCACGGCGTGTATTAAAATTTTATGTACGTTTTTTATCCATTTTGAGTTTTTATGTTGATTTTGCCGGTGTGTGTGAACTCCGGTAATGTTGCCCACATTTGATAAGATTAGTGTCCAATTTTGAACTGCGTTTCTTCAATATTTTTCTATTTCATTTTGGGATTTTCGATTTAATTTCATTTATAATAATTTTTCTTTATTAATGATATAATATATTATGTTAGATTAAATTTTTGAAGATAAACAGAAAAAAATGTTGATTATCAAATGAAAATATCACTTGATTTTCATCAATGGTCGTCATCAAATTTGTTCGAATTTGTATTATAAAATTTCATCGATGAGTATTTAACATATATTTATCATACATAAATTATGAAAAGTCCTTCAAAAATGAAATTTATTCACATTGATTGTCATCTGAGCACAATAAAAAACAAATAATATTCGTTGAAAAATCAAGTGAACTTTCGAAGAGATCCCGTTCGCCCTCATTATCATCAAAACTGTTCATATGCCACTAACACTAATACAAAGAATCAAAACGATCTTCAACTATTTATCTTTTCAACTAAACGAATTTATTACGAAATTTTCCCTAAAACATTCCGATTCGGTACAATCGTAAAGCACGAGAAAATCGTACCAGACTTTGATTAATGTCGGCTCGATACACAAATTGTAGTGCGCAAGTTGCGTGTTAATTACGCGACATTTGAGGACGCATGGTTCACGAATATACGCCGGTGTATAAATCTAGCCTTTTTTTCTCGTATACGTATGTATGTGAGTTTTAGAAAAATGGCATTCTATATTAAAAGTAAGTACCGGTCATGAGAACGGGTTTGTCAAGTTACATTCGCATGTAGGCAGAGGAACCGTCGCGTCCATAAACCAATATTATTACCGGAGCCTTATCTGGAGCCGCATCTTAATTGTTGCTCGTCCGAACGCAATACAAATATTTGTATTTATTCCATTCAAATACACGTATCCGTGTGTAGCGTCCGATATATCTTTGGTCTACTTAGGCTCGATATTTATTGGCAGTTTTTCGGCTGTAATGATTCCGATCCACTATTCTGTTTGCGGTCGTTGTTGTTTTTAATTTTATGTAAGTATTGCTCGGATATGTTAAGTCTCGAAACTAGTCGGATATATCGGCTGAGAATTGTTTCGTTTAAATGATTACATCTAGTCGCCTTTGTGAGTCGTTCAGTGTGTAAAGTGATCAACTACACTTTGTGAAAAAATGAGATTCAAATGTCAAAGCACTCGGTATAGTCATAAATTTTTATGTGTGAAATATCCTTCTTGAATAAAAAAGATGAATACAATTAAATGACAAAATTGTTTGGTCATTGAATTTCAAATCATTTATTTCAGATGCCATATCAATTAATTCTGAACTCTAATGTGAACTGATTACATTCGTATCTTATTATAAACGAAATTCGTATGTTTATTTTGAAAAACACAACAAAAATGTTCTATCGTTTTCTCGACTTTGGTTTTATTGAGTTAATCACGTTTTGCACTGTTTGGCTCATATTAAACGGATCGTGTTAACATTTTTCGTGAAACGATCAGATTTGCGCGATCGTCACCTTGACATATTTTTTTGAGTCTAATCGAAATATTAAATAAATTGTTTTTGAATTTAGATTCATAATGAATTGTTAAGTTTATTTAAATCGAGCCAATTTATTTTCGTGCATTCATATGTAAAGTGTAGTGAAAGGTCTTACTATTAATCAAAATTTATTTTGGAAGCTCGAAAATGTCTTGTGAATAATATAAAAGTGCTTCTATGCATCCGTTCTCATTTTTTTTCCACAGTAGAAAAATTGTATTTTCCTCGAGTATGAGAATTAATTATGATTTGAAATAAAATGAACATCTCTAAGCATATCGCTTAACCTGTCTTTCCAATACAAGAATTGTAAAAAAAATACATAAAGAATCTCACAATTTATTATGCATATTAAATGCTGTAAAATTAAAGGACATAAAACTATTTTTAAGATTTTTTTTCATACTAAATCACGTAATGTAATTAATGAAAAATGTAAATGTCATTGTTTCAAATTCGAACTAGCATGCGTAATAAAAGAAAATCTCGATCATGGCACGTATAGGCGTTCATGTCATAATTTACGTATATGTGACGTTTTATTGTGTTTGCTTTTTCTTCGCTCGCACTGGCGTAGTGTGATGAAAAAATATGAAAATGTGAGCTTTTCATGCACCACACATACCCCCGCTGTCCTTAATGGGAAAAATGTTAAGTAAACATTTGATTACATTTACATTATTTATTTGCCAGTGAGTTTTGAGGCGGTGCCGATCCATTATTGTACCGAGCACGCGATCCTTCGTTCTGCGGTTTTACGTTCGGGAAAATTTAGAAATTTTCTTGGAAAATTTTCACATTGTACTTTGTTTATTCTTAATCATCGAAATCGATTGGTTTAAGTAATCATAATTTAGATTTTTTCACAGTAAATAACAAAAAACAATATCATTGAGTTAGTTACAAAGATCAATTCTGTCTCTCTTTAAAAGCTTGAAATTCATAATATTTAGCAGGTACAGTTATCAATTTACTGACCGTTCAAAACGTCTACACTCATTTTAAAATAGTTTTTTACAAAGTTTATGAATGTATTTGAATTTTCATGTATTAGAAAAAGTCATATCCGTCTGGCACCGCATAATTACCATGAAAACGGATAAATTCGGACCGGGCAATAAAATAAAACCAACGCAACAACTTTTTAGACCGTCGCAGCCTACTTAATTATTAACATATACGCAAGATGTATCTATTTCGTTTATATATCGGAGTATTTTTAAATGTATTGCACGCTAGATACGATATATTATTTTATTTGTAAGCTAGTATAACGTTACATGCTCGTATAATGCGGTGACTATAAGCACTTCATTGTAATGGACAATTTTTGATCAAAAGCTATCTATTGTTAGATTTTTTAATTTTTGAAATGTTAATTTGTATTTTATTTATTAGTATAAACAATTTATCAGATGAAAATTGATTAGAGTATATGAAATTTTATATCAATGAAATCTATTGAATGTGAAAAGCTTTATAACTGACGCCCCCTTAAGAATCGATTCGTATGAAACATAGTTTGAATATTTTCGAATTGGAAATTAATTTTTAATATTTCTTATTAAAATATATGATTTTTTTTCAAAATATGGTTACCGTATTGCACATTTAAATTGTACATTCATATGTATAACATAGTCGCGTTGTTTCTGTTCTCGGTACGAACCTAATGAACCGCGACCGATTAACGCTGTCCGAATGTATAATATATTGAGTTTATTATGAAAAAAAAAAACACTTACGTATGTATAATGTAAAATGTAAAAAGAAACTTTTGAACGTCTAAATGTCTAATAAAAAAGAGAAAAAAATCGGCAACAACGTGCGAAAGTATACCGAATGGATAATGGCAGAATATTCTTAGCACTCCGTGAGATACTTATCGGGTGAAAGCATCTTCCTCGAACGATGGAATCTTTTTGGATTTTTAATATGAATCTCTTGTGGGCGTGTCATTAGAATTTGTTATGCGATACATTGTGAATTATTCGTTGTTTTTTCCAATTACTAGCGGTATTTTTCATATAAAGTCAAAGGTTCTAGTTTATTACAGTTCGAAATAAGGATTTCTGTATTTGAAGCTTAATTAATCTTTTTTTTCCGTACTTATGAAAAAGTTTATTTTTGGTGCATATTAAGATTTATTCTCGTAAAAAAGAACGTTAGAGGAAATTGCTATTTTTTTATCAACGAATTTATTTAAACTAAGCTAGATGAAAATTCATTTGTATTTTCTTTCGTTAAAAAATAGTGCAATACAATCAATTATATTATACAGTACATAAATTTTTATGTTTGGACTGATTTAATATCCGCAGGCGATCTTTTAGATACAGTTCTATGCGTAACTTTTTTCTATTTGAAGTATTGAATTTATCATTAAAAATACGCTGATTTCTAGTTAAAATCATTATAATGAAGCTAAAATTATGCATAATATTCGAAACGGTAAGATCTCGTTATTTTTTTCTACTATAAATTATTTATCGTATGATTTTCATATGTTAAATAAAACATCTATAATGAGAAGTGATGAACAATCGCGTTAAATTTTGCCCGAGGCGCCGATTCTTGACAGTCTATTTTTTTTTTCAATTTTAATATCTTTCAAGCAGTTCTAATTCAATAAAGAACAAGTTTAGAATAGTATCAGTGGATAGCTATTATTATTTGAAGTAAAATATATATGCAAATTAATATATTAGTCTATTTATATGTACTTGCGTTTAAAATTCAGTTCACTACTACGTATCTACACAAAAATGCAATTAAAGTAGCAAAATATAAATATCTCAATGTCTCTAACAGATATTATTAAAGTAATTTGATTTAATATATTATTTTCATCTTTCAATTCCTAAAAAAATCAAAAAACGAATTATTTAAACTTTACTGTACCATCCAATCGAGCCGCGGCATAAAACCGAAGATTTACGACTGTGGGAACATTATCTATCGTTGGACTTCTTCAGTTATTCAATCGCGCCATTTTTAGCACTCTTTTATTTTAATTAAAATTGTGTTTATGGCCGAGCATCATATAATTTGGTCGAATGAATATAAAAAAAAAAACAGCGTACTCGTGACATAAGACGCTTTCTTCGGTGCGTGCATATCGATTTGATTATTTTCGTCTAACGAAATTACGTAAACGTGAAACTTTCGCACGAAGGAAAATCGAACGTTTAGTTTTGTTTCCACGGAAAATTATTGAGATTACGAATTACGAGTTTAATTATAGTCGTGATCGATTTTGTGGGACGTCGATTTTGGAATTGCATCATTGAATATTGGTAGTTTTACGAGTACGTATTATCAATGTAACACAATTTTTTTAGTATGTATGAACATATTTTGAATATAAATCGATTAAAATATTGCCTTTTTTTCAATTTGATGAAATTTATTACATTGAAATTGAATTATTCATTTAACACCACTAATGTCAAAATGCATATTGAATGTTTTTTCATATATGCTTAAAGTAGTATTTACAAGATAATATATAAAAATAATTTTTAAAAGCTATCGAAAATGAGCATCGTTAAAATTCAGCATCCCGTTTGATTTCGACGATCACATTGATTGAAATTCGTATTGAAAAATTCGCATCTATCATCTCATGATGATAATGAATATGACTGTGAGTCACGCGATTCATTTTAGAAAATCTACAAGCAATTCTCATTCAAATCGACTATTATTGAAAAAAAATCGTTTACGTTTTCCGTATTTATGTGGTTGCTTAATTTTTTGTTTTCTGTTGACGCATTGGCATTTCTTAAGCCTTTTGCGTTTTACTTAGTTATCTTCGATTGGGTTAATGCAGTTTTAATGCTCTATGTGACGAACATGACATTTTTGTATCACAGATTAGAACGCAATTGTCTTAAACTACAATGTATTGTGCATTTTGTTTACATTTTTAAATTAGTACTTATTAATATATTATCATATTTAATATGCTCTAGTACACATATTTTATGTCCAATACTCATTATGATTAGTTAAAGATAGCTTAATTAGAACAAGAGATTTATATAATAACATAAATTTGAATACAATATAATCGTATTTTCTGTCATGACTTGTTTTTAAGTAATTAGTCATTTTTTAATTTTATTGTTCAATGTTAACGTTTTTAATAAGCTATGAGTTAATTTTCTATCGTTATATGAAATAATAACATTGAATGATTGGTTATTAGAACATTATAATCTGCCAATAATATTTTGAGAAATCGATAGTATTAATTGAAACATACCTTTTAAATAGAGCGCACATTTCTCACATCGTCCATACAAAATATGCCCTTTTCTAAATTCAATATTCAATAATTGAATAAATAAATGGAAAAATATATAAGAGGAACTTAGCTCAAATGAACAATAAACACCATCGAGTATTTCGAACGTATCGATTTGCCACTCGGCATCTAAACAGAAAGCCATAAACCACGTACATCCTCCATCTGCGGCCATAGAACCCGCGGAGGAGATCTTTTTAATTGCCCCGTCTAACAACTAACACAACTATATAAACTCTTTCTCACCCGAGCAATGGACGTACATAATGCGATCTAGCATTTGAATTATTTATCTACATTTTTTTTCGCAGCAGCACACCACGATACTTATGCGAGTTCGTATTCTCGGTTCGGTCAACGCGAATTTTGGCAGGGCTGCTAAGTTTAATTAATTTTCAAATGACTTTCATTTTGAGATAGGTGTTAATTTTTTTTTTATTTACGCAATAAATAAATAAAATGAGTTCTGTGAAAAAACTACTCTAGACAGATTCATAATTTTGTCAAATAAATATTATCGTATGCATGTTTGTGTCTTATGCAGTTCTTCACAACTTTTCTTCTTCTAATTACGATGAAACTTTCTATAATTATTGTGTGCTCATCTAGGAAGGTTTCTGTTTTATTAAATTTAACATTTTACAAATGATAGGAATCAAAATGTTTGATGTTTAACAGTATGACTTTAAAGTGCCAAGTCGCTGCAAGCATATTGAGCAAAGCTTACACAATCGATATAATTCTTCAATTATCAACAAATATTATGCATTTTGCATCATAAATACTACACAACAGTTCAAAACAAACTTGAAGTCTATCGATTCTCGAAAAAGTCCGAATAACAAAAGCTAGTATTCATATGAAAATACAACGAAATTTTACAGTTTTTTTTTGAAATATGAACCGATGACCCTAATTTTCGATCAATGACCGACGTGGTAGGTGTTCGGCGAGCACATTATGCGACAAATGTCGCAAATCTGATGGACAACCGTTATGTCCGGAGAATGTTCTTCGGTTCTTGATAAGAAGACGAGGTGGTAAAGCCGCTGCTCGATCTTGGCCGAGACATAAATATGGTCTAATTGAGCTCCAGTGTCTCGTTTTTTTTTTTCACCACAGTGTTTCAATCACAAGGTGGCTTTTTTTTGTTTAGTGTCGCATCGTGTTGCGATTTATGGTGTGTTTAGGAAATCGCCATGTAACGGTTCATTTCGTATGGTGTCTGTTTTCAGCGGTTTTCTGATTTAATTCGTTATTCGTATGCGTGGAAATTATATGTGTTTGTTTAATGATAAAGAATTTAAGTTTCATATAACAGGATTGTTTTTCCTAATCATATAGCTGTAAAATTTAGTTTTTTTTCGTCATATTGACGATTTTGTAGCAGGTGCGATTCTTAATATTTGGATAAATCTTTTACAATCTTTATATAACCTTTTTACGATACCCATTTATGATAACAATAAAACGAGTCAGAAATTAATTTTAATAGTAGTATGAATTTACTTTCAAACTTTTCGACAATTTTCCTCAATATTTTATAATCGAATTATTACACAAACAACGTTTTACTTTCAGAATAAATTACAACATTTGAAAAATTAATTACTCGAACGTGATTTATCGATCATATTCGCTTTGATACCTTTCACTTATAAATCCGTAATTATTTTCTTTTGAATTAAGTATAATATGTTGACTGGCGAGCTTTTTAATAACGTGCTTAATAATTTATATTATTTTCTTTAATTTTTATTTTATACAATGATATTTATTAACATTAAGCTGATTGTGAACTATTGTTTGTAATTTATAAAGCAAATCTTTGTCTAAACATTTTTATCTAAACATCTATGTACAGGAATTGCTACTATGTATGCTCATATGTATTGATGGCAAAAGGATATAAACGAATTCGGAACCCGTACCGAGATATATCATCAAATCACTCAACCTCCTAATACATGCTCATCTTTGAATGCGCTTTTCTCGAAATCACCGCAAAGTCTCTTATACCCATTGGCCTTTTCAATCGTCATATAGAATATAAAGGAATCATGCATTATCCATAACTTAGAGCGCTAAGAGCAGACGCGATCGATCTGAACGTCTCCGTCGCCAATACGCACATAGTGTATGGCGTCGACTATTAAACCGCACAAAGTAGACCGTAATTAAATTTATCTAGGACTCTGTGTGGAAAAACAGAGCTCGTAAAAGAGAATTCGCATTCGGCCAGGACGATTAATTGCCCCTAGGGAAAAGTTCGGTCGTTCGGGGTCGATTCGTGACGGCGCTCACTCGGTTCGCTAAAAATCATTTTTACTACGTTCAAGTCGCTAATAGTCGTTTCGGCCATAACTTGCGCTAACTACCGCATAATTCTTCGATAATTGCATAGCTATTAAAAGCGGGAACTACACGAATTGTCGTGGACACGCGGATTGAGCTGTCCTGTCCGCTCTAAGACGCTTTTCCGACACTTTGTACATGTTCTATAAATTCTAGACCTGAATTTTCAAATTATTACAATATAAAACTAATCATTATTATCTCTAAATTCGTTCATTTTAAATAATACATTGTTTCATTTAAAAATATTGAGTGTCAAAGTGATTCATTTCGGACGGAATTAACTCGCGTGGCGTCTCGGAAAATTCTCAGTTTTTCCGACCCAAACGTCGAATTTTCCCAATACAAATCGCAATTCTATATTTTGCAACATACTCACGTTAAAAATAGAAATATTTTATTGTTATTATCGGCCGTGTATCGAATACGTAGTCCATTAGCATAATGTATCGCGCCATCCGAAAAGTGAAGAATGAAAAGTTCAGCCATTACATAAACACGGTCGTAAATTAAAAGCATTATTTCTCTAGAAGCGAATTTCGCACAGGGAAACACATTTGCGTCGAAAAGCGCGTATAATGTCGCACTAACGACACCGAAATCGGCGTCGTATTAATTTCTGAAATTTATTAGCCGAAAAGCGAAAAAGCGTGATTGATTAAGATCGGAAGCGGGCGCAAAACTAAGCACATTACCAAAGTGTTTAATTGTTTCAGTCATTTTCTAATTGTATGAATAATATATTCAATTTTTTGAATTAATCTTTCAAATTCACTAAACTACCCTTCGATGAATTATATAAAAATTCCTGCATGTGTATATCGAATATGTCAAAACCGTTTTTCGTAAAAATATAAACACAATCAAATATGTCGAGATTGTGGTTATATTTTTACGAAAAACGGTCATCATATTTACTACAAGATGGATATACGTTTTATTTTCGTATATTTAAGTGTTTTGCTTGTAATAAACCGCAGGTGTTGACGCCGAACATGTAAACGAAACACAACTTGTTACTTAACGCGCTACTTACTCTCACTCTAATCTCGGAATTACTCCGGCTCTTTCGACGCTGTGACAATGTTTTATTATATTATCGATATGGGAAATTCGGTTAAATTATAACGGCTCGATAGCCCCTTCGGGCCGTATTGTCGGATTTATCGTTTCGTTAATTTGCCAGGTCGAAAATCATTACGCGAATTATAAATCCGTATACTGTACGGCGTTGCATAAATCGTCCATAAATCATGTTTGCGGGTCTGAAATGATTTATGCTACACATTCGCGGTCTAAATACATTAATAAATTAGAGCTTTTGTTCTGCGGCTAATGTGTTTATGTTTGGTGTGATAAATTTCAGTTTTGACTCGTGACTCGGCTGCACTTGAACTAATTGCGCGGAATAATTGCATTTTTGTGGTTGCACTTGAATTTACGCTCTAGTTTTTATCGTGACAATTAGTGGTGTACTTAAGCGATAATTAAGAAGCGAACGTGTCACTCAAAGTGTAGAAAAAATTTGAATACTCTACTAATTATGCAGTGACATTTTTTAAATAAATGCCATACACGCGATACATTTATCGATAATTCGTGCAATTAAAAACTCGTTGACCGTTCGGGAGCAGTGAAAAAATAATGGATAAATCTATGAATTCTATTCTATATTATCTAATATCTAAACGAGATATTTCACTCATACAATAGTGACAAATTCTGTTCATTATTCCGAACGTATCTTTGAAAAAAATAACATTTGGGTGGGTCGCAAATTCATAATAATCCATCGCGTTATCTCAAGACAAGTCGAGTATTGAAAACATCTGACGAGGCAATTGTTGCTCATAATATCATGTGAAAAAACGACGATAACTCAAGTCGTTCTAAATTCTTCTTCATTTACATTTCCTTGTTCGGTTCCGTACAATGTCTGCGGCCTTTCGCCAAAATGCGCACTATTATCATACGACGCCGATTTTCGGTGACATTTAACTAGTTTTTTCTACATTTTTCGCTTCTACTATTCGCATACATGAAAAGTTTTATAGCCCCTTTCTGTGTGTCTGTTCGATGTGCGCTTTCGCAATTCACACATGCTTTCAATACATGTATGTTCGATGAGTTTTTTTCTTCTTAATTTTATGTAACTTCTTTTATACAACAGTATAAACCTATCGATGTATGAGTTTGGCCATAAAATAGAGGTAAATCTACGAATGAAATTTAGATTGAATGCATTTAAATTATCTTGAAATTTCGGGACATTATCATACACTCAGTGAATGCACATTATACGTTTGAGTAAACGAATTCGTGAACAGTGAAACTTCACTCGTTAAAAACGAATATAAATAATATTTATGTATCTAATGTGATTGATTTTCACTACATTTTTAATTATTTTCTAAATCTGCCTGCTTTCTCTTCGGAAAATTTCAAACAGTTTCATATATTGATCTCTGTGACTTACATCTGATAGACGCATATTATCAGAACGCGGCTCGTTTATAAACAAGAAATATGTGAAAAGTCGCCTATAAATTACCGTCTATTGATTATATTGGATGACATGTTTGCATCGAGTGCGTCGTTTTGATTGCGACTAATGAGGAATATATCGTGTTTTTAATTTATGAGAAAAGCCGAAAAGTCATATTCGTAAGGCCACCGCGCACCAACAAAGAACACTAAAAGGGGTATAAAACTGAGATAAATCAAAACGTGAGCTGCAACGAAATTTTACGACTATGTACGTATTATGGTACGAGTACTAGTTTTATAGGTATTCGGAGATTTTTCTTGATACGAAAAAAATGTATGTATGTAGTCTTGGATTAATTGATACCTGTTTATTTTACAGTGTAGCTACGATTTCTATTCGAATAATTTAATTTGATTTTAAATTTAGTGTTTTCCGTTGGACAAAATACACTATTGATTTAAATTTTGGAAACTTTTTTTAATGAAATGTTGCATTTTTTCGTTTAATTTTTACTAAATGGGTTTAGTTTTTTTTATTATATTAAATTTGACAGTAAGTACAATATTAAACATATTTTATTGAATACTCCATGTTTATAAGAATCGAGGCAATCGAGAATTATCCAATAAAATATTTATTTTATACTCTCCGAAAATAATCTCTTCCGAGTAATGTTTTCGTTTACTTGATTTTTTCCGTGGAAATTATTCTAAATATTGGTATCAAATATTGAGAAACCTACTCGATAAATCATCAAATTATAAATGAAACAACAAACCTCTTTTTTTCTTTATGAGAAATTTCCAAAAGAATGCAACATTTATCAAATTCTTCAGAAGCGTCCAGAATTCCTCACAATAGTATAGACATCTGAAAAATCTAAATTTACTGAAGACAGCTTCAATCTTCACTTTAAATCGTTAATGATTATGATCCCAAAATTTTCATTTTTCACAATTCAAATTCGATTTTTTTCATACACATTAGTCTCTCATTTCAAAAAATAGACTCGATAAATATATTTTTTTGTCTAAAACCGATCGCACTGTATATAATAAAAAGTCTATGTAAGCTTTTCGTGCTTCTTGTCCGTGATGCAATCATCGCAATGCCTTTCCTCATCTTGTATCGTTGTTCTATCGGCTCGGTGTGCGGCTAACTACCAATAAATCTGCCCGGCGTATCCGAGTTTCAATCTGGAGGCACTAAATGTCGTCGTGCCCACCGAAAATGTATTCCTGCCTATATAAAACTGTTGGACAATTTAACTCTGTATATCTGTTTATACTTACCACCAAAGTGCGTTCGGGTTCGTGTGAATCCGAGTGCGGTGTTGCGCCGGATCGCGATCGGCGATGGTCTATTGAAAAAACTAGTTGTGTTGCTTATTGATCATGATGATGATACGATTTTTCTTGTTTTTAAGTAGCTGAGGTTCGTGTGTGTTGTGTCGTTTTCGTTGTTGCGATTTTTTTTTCGTGTGTCATGTGGAAATGTAGAAATGTTGTGTTTAAAGATGAAAGAAAATCGATGAATGTGTGCTTGATTATCTGAATTTTGTAAAGGTTTTCTTATCTCTATGAAATTTCCTAGAGTTATTGTGTGCACATTTGGGAAGGTTTTTACATCATTAGTTTTTAAATTTGAGGAGATTTCTTATTTTGACGTTTCATCAAAGGAGATTTCCTCTAGCCAAGATTTATCAAATAATATGCGCATTCTACAGTTCACTATCGGCTTAAAGTCAATAGAATTTCGAGTCACAGAAGCTAATTTTAAATAAAAATTCATAGTCTGACATTGAACTTGACATTGCTAATATGTCATTTTATGTATCATTTAATAACTCGTTTCGCATCAATTAGATCATCTCTCCAGAACGAATCCTCTTTACGACTGCTCGTTCGAAGAACGCGCGCCTGAAACAAATTTTCCAACACAAAATGCGTTCATTCTTGGAAAAACGAAAAGAATAAAAGTACATACATACAAATACACCATCGAAAGGACATGCAACCGACCGAATCGCAAACAACGATCTAGTTTTATTTGCGAACTCGTCGTAAAACTTCAAATCGGTCGGCCGCAATAGCTTCGGTGTACAACCGAGAATCGTGTTTGCATTGGACGGTTCTCTTTGCTCTTTTGTGGCCGAAAAAATGGGTCTGAAGAAGCGTCTGCTGAAAAAATAAGAGCGGTCCAAATGCAAGGAGACGTGGAAAAGATTGTGTCGTAAAACGATTCGACGTGCGGACCTTGCTTAAGAAAATAGGCTGACGTTTTCATATGTTAGAGTTTCGATTTTGATATTTAATTGATAGATTTATAAGTTTTTTCTGTTATATATCAAATTTATTACATTAGGTTTCTAGATATTGATTACTATTTTAGTCTATTTATTTTTATGATAGAGATTTCAATGTGTGTGAAAATTCGTAATGTCTGAATTCTAGTTTTTTTTTCCGGGTAACACTTCGATTTCTCGTTTAATCTTATCACTTTTATGTGGAGACATTGGATTTTATAGTTGGGGTGACCGGTTGAAAAAACCGGAGCTTTTTGTCTACAAAAATTTCAAACTTTACACTGGAATTATTAAAATGTGTACGAAAAAGAAAATTCATATTTAATCAGCAGATTATGTTTTTTTTTTAATATGCAACTGCACATACACATTTAATGGAATACTAAAGATATTCTGTATCATTTAATAATATTTTTTATGAATGTTAAATCACCGGAACCACTTCATAATAATAATCAGTCAACTTATGATCGAAAACCTCTCCGTTGAGGGCGCAAATTAATTGATCTACGACCGCTCGATACTGAAAAGCGATATGAATCTTTTCAACTCAATTATTTTAGATGTTGAATAAAAAAATATCAGTCAGCTTGAAAAAAACCTTTTCAATGGTCGTGTAACGCGATAGGATTGACTTTTAAACACGTTCGTTCTTAGTGGCCTCGGCGTGCAAATAGAACTCAGTACAGTTGTATTTTTTTCCGTTTATCTAATTATTTTTACTCGATATCGTTCGGCTTATCGTGTGTCAACGTTGGCGCAATTTATTTCTTAAAAAAGTAATTTGAATAATTATACCGTAAAAATTTATCACGATCGATTATAATGAACTGGCTTATGGATGCGAGGAAAGCGCACATCTCTAACATTAACATAATCGCGGTTCGCTATTTATCAATCTCGAATTATTATTGAACTTTTTTCCAAAGCGGAATTAATTAAATCGCATTTAAATTTTACTGTTGCGCCTCTCGTTTACAGTTTACTATGTTTTCGTTAATAAATTACGTACTTAATAAGCGGCCATATTAATATTCGGTATGAAATATTTCAAGATTAAGTATTCATCATGTTGACGATGACGATTATTCACAAAAAAAGATACAAACAAGCATATTTATATTGATTAGAATTAGCGAAGAAAATATTAAAAAAAGGTTTTAATTTAGTTTAATATTTTCTTGAAAAGAAAACTAGAACTATTAAGATTTTTTTCAGTCATTCGCTTGAAATTTAATATGACATGAAAGTTGTTTTGTATCAATTGAAATTAAGCGAACAATGAAAAAAACATTAAATTATTGCAATAATTTTCACAATTGACGACTTTTAGTATCAAATTTATTTATCATAGATCCATTAGTGGCTATATCTCAGTGCGACATCGAAAAGAAGCGCACACCCATACAGAAATATCTCATTATATTCCATTGTATGTCTTTATTTGATATATTGGACTGGCTTTGAGTCGTTTCAATATGCTTTTTTTGAATATATTTAATGTGCACGCTTTTTTGAAGTTTTATTTTCGCTTACAGACAATCTGGGAACGCAAAGTTGTGCGTTTTTTTTATATTAATACGTTTTATTGCTTTCGAAAGACAATGAACTCGCGATGGAAAGAAATCACTGCAATAGTCGAAACCTGATCTACAAATATCAACTTGCACTAGTTTTGTTGTTCTAGTTTATTTTTATTTGATCGAGAAATTATGGGGTCATATTGATGGACTGTATTAATCGAATTGGTATGTCATCGCCAATCGAGTTTTTATTGTTGAGGATAATTTTTTACGAAAGCCAAACTTGTGCGTGTAAATTTATTTCTTATTCGATTAACCATATCTGGAAAAAAATATATCTTCATAAGCTTATTTCGATATAAAATATTAAGTTTCGAATAATAAATGAAATGTCAAATAATTTCAGACTTGTTTATAATTTTCAGAAGCCTAATACAATAAATATCCATTGTACCTTAACCAAACATTAATTTACATTCAAACCGCCTACAGTCGAATCGGAAAACTTAAAAAGCGGAAAAATTCCTCAAATCTAACTTGTTTAAGCTAACGATTCATTTCGTTCATGAACTGTTATATTGTCCGGTTGCGGAGCTATACTATTTTCGGAATGTCAAAAAATTGTTTAATAATTCAAATGTGAAAAAAAGACGTTTGGTTATAATTAACTATTTGATGCTGGAGGCTTCGGACACGCCTCGCAATCAAAGTGTTGACCGCTACTTAGTTTGATTTCTTAATTATTCGATATTTATTTGTGCTTCGAACAGATCGTCTATCGATCCATTAGAACTGTAAGCGCAATTAGCCCACGCAATTCGATCGATTAAATAGAAAAGGTTCAATAAATCAAATCATACGATGTATAGATAAAAACAAAGACACCGATACTCTAGTTATTATTTGAAACGTTTAAATAGATTTTTAATGCCGTATATAAAATTTATTGAAACAATCGTTTCATTTTTATATGAGTAACTATGCGTCGCATTATATTGTAGTTTTCCTTGAAAATAATTGCATTTTCGTTTAGATTATTTGTGTATTATTTTATCGAAAAATGATCTATGTGTGTACTTGGGTTCATGAGAGAACATTGTGCAATTAATAAGCAACGCCCACACCAACAGATGAATTCCGACCTTTATGCACAAAATACAAAACCCGTATTCGCCAAATTGGGAACATAACACTTTTTCAACACTCGAATGACGCAGTTGTTTTTTTAATTATAAACAATTTAGTTTTTTCACCGGCGTAATCTTCGTTTTGAAAGAGGTTTTATGCGCGAATCATTAACATATTCAATTTCGAGATTGTAAAAGCGTATTTAGTTTTAGCACATTTTTTTCGCGAAGTGCGATTTTTGTCACTTCGAAAATGTTTTGAAATTATCGTTAAAATTTCGATTTATCGATGAAATATTTTTAGATGATAAATGATAAATTTCATAAAATCTCATTGTACAACTGGGATTTAGTGTCAAATCATAAAAACGAATATTTATTTTTTTTCACATTTTTTACGATTACTAGTTTATTTTGTGTATTTACTTATTTTATTCTTATATTTTTTCGTGTTTAAAGAAATCATGATATATTATTCTATAATTTGATTCAAAAACATCTAATACTCGAGACATCATAGTGTTGCATAGTGATTCTTCGTAAATGGCGAGCTTCCGAAGAAGCTCTCAGCTATTGAGCAAACATGGATTTATGAGATCAAATGTTAAGCTTTGTTCCGAACAGCGGCCATAAATCCGTAATTTATTGTAGAAATTTGAATCTTGCCCATTTCGCGCCGATTAATATTCGAGTATCAGAAGAAAAGCTCGATCGATTTTCCTTTTCCACGAACAACACGGTTCCCACGCGCAATAATTTAAATTAATCATCACCACTTTATCGAAATTAACGAGTCGAATTAAGATTGTGAATCGACGTTTTCTTATTTACAAAAACTATACATAATAGGATAAATAAATAAAATCAATTGATCAATTTAATTTTATACATGTTGCAGAAACATAGCGTTATTAGAGTTGAATTCATTATATTTGAACATTATTTGAATTTTTGTAACTAAAAGTATGCATTAATTCAAATTGACAACGTTTTGTACTTGATTTCTTTCTCGATCTGAAAATTTCTATTCTTACGATGTGAAACGTAGATTGTGAAATTATACAAAGTGTTTCAACAATAAACTGTCAAAAATCAGAAGGACAAAGACAGGCACACTACAGTAGGTACATATATCCATCTCTGCCCTGCGAATTTTTGACAGTTCTTAGTGGATGACTAAGTGTATTGTAATGATACAAAAACCTTCCTAAATGCGTTCAAATCGGAAAATTTTCATCGAAATCTGTCGAAAGATTCAAGAGAGCATTATGTGCTACACTAATATTGAATTTTACATTTATATGCATCTACATAGGTGAATTACGTGAATTTTGTAAGCGATGCGTCACGAGCATGAATTTAATTTCGATGTAATAAAACCTAGTCACAAATGAAACGCATTAACGGCTTATCTCCTCCTACTTATTGGTCCACAGTCCACACAATCGACAATTCGATAATGGACCCGATCTCAGTTTCCCAACAATGAGCATCTTGGCGACTGACTTGGCGCTTTGACATTCGGGTTCAAATCGGTAATGTCCATAGCAATTGCGACACCGGATCCACTTGCGTGTTGCCAGTGCTAAACTAGTTTTTTAGTAGGCGAGACGTTTGGACTTTACGACCGTTTTTATAATGCGGCGCATGTGCGCGTGTAATGTGTCTTAACAGTGGACGCCTCTTCTCATACACGTAGGTACACTTACCGGCATTTTTATTAGCAGATACAATGGCCGAAGCCGATAATCTCCGGGACCGGTCTCGGAAAAATCACTTACGAAATTCACAGATCGTATTAGAGGAATTGTCTTGAATATGGAACATGTGCCAAATATGCAACATAGCGATATTTATTACTTACAGTTTCGACAATCCGTTGATTTTGCATAAAATCAGTCACTAATAGTATTATTGTTAGATTTCAAAAAAGAAAAACAATAATATCGACATTGAGTCTAAAAATATTGAGGATTGAAATTTCATTAGGTTTTTTTAACAATATCAGCTATAACATTGAAATGTGATTTTTTTTAGGATATGTGATGAGATAACTGCTAAGCGATTTGTTGGATCGAAAACGCATTACTTTGAAGTGAAATTCAGTATTTCATATTTGCCACCCTTTGACTATTTCGTATTTTAAAACACCACTGTTCCATATTTGAGACACGTATGGAAAATTACGAAAAAATAATTTTTCAGTTATCGTCGTTTTTTTCAAATTCGAAAGATCATTTCTTCCTTTTACTACAATCAACACATAACTAAGTATATTTTGCCTCAATCTATCTCTTAAGAATGTTAATTATTATTCAGTTGAGGAAAATAAACACTGAAAGCTTAGATATTTCCATATTTAGGACTTTGGAGAAACTTTAAGTTGGGTTATAATGCGGAATTGAGAGCGTTTTCGCGATCCGGGCGTAATAACTGTTGTTTAAGCGGTGATTAATGTGTTAATCGAGCTGCGATAATTTATTTAAAACGATTCGGCGGAAAAATGTTGCTCTTTGGCGTCCATATGATGTTTCAGCCCGGGTATAAATTTACAGACTCTTAGAAAAAAAAAGTTGTCGCGTTAACTAGCAATAGCGAAATGAGCATATTCGTCGGGTCGTTAAAAATTTAATTTTTACCCGCTGAGAGACGTATTCGATTTTATCCGGATGGCGATCTTCGCGTGTAAAAAAATATATTTTGAAATTGTTAACGGTAAATTTGCGCGGGATTTCTCTCGTAGATAAGAGATGGAATATTGTAATTTTGGAATTTCACAATGAATACCGCGAATGTTTGTCAAAACATTGTCGGCCGAAGAATAAAATAATAAAAAAAAGTAGCGGTATCCTAGCGCAATAATCGTAAAAGCTATACAATATTCATAATAAATCAACGCGATTGAATGTCCGGCATTATGGCGAAATTTGAATATAATAGTTAACGAAGCCCATTTCTGAAAGGAGTAGTTATACGATTGTTGCTTAGTAATTTGACAATTTTATTATTTGTTTGAATTGAAGCGTTTCGAAAGTCGTATACAACGCACTGTACGAAATCAATCAGACGATTGATTCGATTGGTTTGTTCATCGACCAATAGAAATTGACATTATTGCGCATCCCCACTCAGTTAGACATTATACAATTCATGAATTCACTTCCATACAAAAAAGTCCCAGTCCATAAAATCATACAAAACGATATTCGAAAAAAAAGTCATATTCAAAAGTTGTTTTTGATGAAAAAGTCGAACTTCAAATTAGTCTACAATGAATATTCACAAACTCGACAAACCGAATAAAAAAAATATGCATCGATTAGAAAGCGACGAACGTCCAACTTTATGATCGAAGATGTGACCGTTCGCACCTCGGATCGTGTGAACCGACATCGGGGGCAATAAATCGGTAACCGACTATACACCAACCGAAGTGCGATCTCGTTTATTCGGAACGGAGGCTCTACGTGCACAGATCGGTTTTGTGTAAAGCGTCAATAGTAACAACTTTCACCTTTGATGGTTCAGATTGCGCCGACTCGAGATGCATTCTTTGTTCGTTATGATAAATGACGAATGAAAAGGCCGAGGGGTATAAGTGACTTTGCGGTGATTTCGAGAAAAGCGCGTTCTAAGTTGACCATGTATTAGGAGGAGGTCGACTGATTTGATCATATGTATCGGCTCACGTTCTGAATTCGTTTATATCCTTTTGCTACCAAATATATAAGCGTACATAGAAGCGATTTACATAACTCAATTTCGGCAAAAATCTCACCTGTACCCCTTGGCCTTTCCGATTGTCAAATATACTTGCAAGTTTTTAGTTTTATTGTGGTTTTTTTATAATATTTGGAGTGTGTTTCGGTAGGTTTTATTGCTGCGAGATTGATTTGATTGTGTGTTGTAAATCTTTTTTTTTCTATGGAGGAAAATTTAGATATTTCGAAGATGTGTTTATGTTTATTTTTGATTGTGGATTTTTATAATTAAGTTTTATCGATTGTATATTTTGTCTTCGTTAATATAAATGAATATGGTATTCGATTAATTTCCCCTTTAGAGTATTCGTTTGTCGTTTAATCGTTTCCTGTATTGTCTTTCATTATGGAATTATCTAAAAATTTCCAAAGGACGGTTGACTTTTTTTTTCAAACGAAAATGTTCGGATCATTACAATATTTGGCATTCCTTTATCTGGTAGCATATTCTTAGCAATATGAGATATAATATTGAATCACAATTTCATGTGAAAATTCTAGAAGTCAAAGGGTCAACTTATAAGTGACAAATTTAATTAAAGCTAGAATAAAATCACTTATTTATGGATTAAAATTTACTCATTTGAAACTCCTTGACTTTTAGGATCTTCATATAATTTCATTGATAACTCATCTAATCAAGCATCACTTACAAGGTCGAAATCGATTATGAATCATTTTTCTGTACATTCGATCGAAATATCCCTAAGCGCAATTCTCCGAAGATCCAAATCGGAAATTATTCAGATATTCACCTAAATTCCCAGAATACGAATTTTACTACGAATCACACACACAAGGTTTGCTAATTCAACCGAATAAACACACTGTTATATTGCGGAACGAAAACGTGCGATTCGAGCTTAACGCGCGTTTCGCAACGATTCGATTTCGATCATGTCTTACATACAATTTCGTTACAAACGGTCCATATTTCGCGATCGTTATTATCTCGATAATAATACATACGTGTACATAGAACGAGTGCACGACAAAACAATACGCATTAATATTTATCGTCGGTTATTATCGCCGTTTCGGCGAAGGCTTCGACGCTTCGGACAAATCTATTAGCGGTAGTTGGGTTATTATATTGTGTTGTACAGTTGAGCATTGGCCTGTCCGAGTGTTAGAAAACCCAGACCACTTAAGGCCGTCGTTATCTAATGTCATCTCGAGCCATAATGAACAATTCTGCGCAACAGTATCGATACGCCATTTTGTTCGCTACGAAATGATCGATTCACGTGTGAGATTTTTGGTATGATTTTTTTTAGTATTGATAGCTTCTGTGATTTGGTATAGCTCGAGACTCTTTGGATTTTAATTCGATTGAGAATTTTTATATCGTATTTTTCATTTTCTTAGTGCATCTGTTGCTCGTGTATTATTTGCTATGGCTGGGTTATGAAAAAGTCTTCCCTGAGATCTGTCAAATGATTTTATGCAGAAACATTCTAACATGAGGATATGATAAGTCTTGTAATTTTCACTGCCAGAGGATCAGTTATTAAGGACAACATTTAATTTTATTTATATAGAGAGGATAATTTTATGATTTCTATTGAATTTTAATAGGTCGAATATTTCAGTATTATTAAAATTACAAACACATGAGTGGTGCGTCATGATTTCGCTTATGTTTGCTTGCAGTTATTCTCGTAGTGCGTACACAATTTAAAATGAATGCGGAATGAAATTCGATATTTATGTGCAACTGCAATAATAGCATGAATATAACTCTCTGACTTAATCACTTCGATTATTATTTTCAGATGAATTTTAGATATTTATAAATCAAACAACGAAGATAATATTTCACATGATTTATCGTAGTATAATATACCAATTTATATTATTTGACACGATTTTAGCATAATTAAAAAATGACCTATATTTAAAATTCAAGTATTCGAAAAGGTCACACAACCGTTCGAATCGCCGAAAAATCGCGAGCATATTTATTCAATGCACATTTCGAATGCACATTTTTTAATTATACACGTAATACAATATTCTGTATACGAAAAAAAAAGAGAAAGGTGCGGATAGTTTTTCGATTGTGCAAACGTTATTCGAAAACACACGACGAATAATGCGGTGCCGTATCGAAAATGTATCGCAATTGCGCAAATATCGAAGCAAATAAATCCGAATTTGAAATAGATATACGTAATGCGAGTTGTTATAAATTATCGAATCGTTTTTCCCGTCGCGGCCATTTTCGCTTTTTTAACGGTAAACGTTCAAAATCGGACGCCCGCCATAAATCTGACCGCTTTCGGCGCACTGTGCGGGATCAAATTTTTGATTCGGTGCTAAACGATCTTTTAATAGTAATTTGCTCGTTTTTTAATGTCGATTTCTCGTTATTTATAGAAACTGGTTTTGTTTCTTGCGTTTTTTTCGCGACGGTTTAATTTAATTTGCGAGTGCGTCGAGATGCGGCCGACACGAGTTATGAACGCAGTACGTGCACTGTGTTGGAAAATTCGAGGAAATTTATTTCTTTTGATGAATCAAATATAATTATTTTGATTATTGGATATTAATATGTAGGATAATTCTGGGAAAGAACAATATACTTGAGTGCAAAAACAATAATTGTTGCCAATTTTGTGAAAAAATGCCTATGGCCATCTCTCCTGGAATTACCATATGATGATTTTGAATTTATTTAATACTAAAGAACACTGAAATTTTTAAAAGAAAGTAGTTAAAAATTTGATTGAATATTCGAAGTAATATTTTTTTTGTCAAAACAATTAAAGGAAATAACTTTTTATTGATCATAATTGGAAATTAGTCTGATTTTATCACCATTGTGCCGCGGTTTCGCACAATCGAAGTTCTCCCCGGTAAAGCGCCGAAATTGACCGGACGCTCGAACATTACAAGAGAACATTATTCTGTTCGAAAAGTCAACAAATTATTTCTCATTCTAGATTTAGACGTTAGAACGTTTCACATCCCGGTGAAATGAATCGTGAATACAAGTATACCTAATATAATTCCGTGCAATAAAGTGCGGCAACTTAGTGCACATAATCTAATTAATGTCTACGCTCCGCGAGACGTTTATGTGCCGTTCGCACGGTTCGCCTATCTTATCCGACAGTTAGATATGAGATTTCCATACTGCGACGTCAATAATGGACCGATAATATATTTTATTCGATCTAGAATCGCTTCGAGTAAAGTGTGATCCTTATGATCGTTGAAAATCGCGAACCACCTACTCGTGTTTGATCGAATTTTCCGATTTTTTTTCATTCTATGTGAGAGTATTTGCATTTAAAATAGTCGAAATTATAAAAGTACAAATGTTTATAGCGTTCGATCGATGCGCCTCGAGGTTCGGAGAGCACATTTGTAAAGCACATCACGGAATGGACCCAATTAGAGCTTCGGTTCTATTTCATTGTGGTACAATATTGGGGGGGCATCGAATCATAGCAATCTGCACACGGGCTCGTAAATTAGCCAAAAGCTATTGTCGTGACGAATCTTTCTCTAAGGAAAAATCGTAGTGAACCCTCGCACTCGCAATCTAGCCTTCTATAAATCTCGAAATCCGCTCGTAAAACTTTAAAAGTAACTCATCGTTGCGATTAGTACCTACAATATTACGATGTGCCGGTACTGTGTATAGTCAGTGTTTCTCAACCATCGTTGATTCTCATAGATTGTCTTGAAGTAAGAGTATTTACTTTTAAGAATACTTAAGATACTCTTAGGTCTTGAACGACCAATCAATTCTCAATGATAAAAAAATGATTAAAAACCATTCATTTTAGATGAAAAACTTGTGGTTATTATTAGCTTTCTCAACATTTTTTTTAATTGTTAAAGGATTCTATAAAAAATTTTGAAAATCTCTGAAAAGTTAACGGATTTAGCGGGTCGTGAGCGAAAATGGCTATCGTTCGATTCGCGGCTCAAAATGGGTTTAATTAATTTAAGAAATGACGCCTTACATGAGCGTATAATATTGTACGTACTTTTAGAGTGCGGCTATTTTTTTTACACGTACTTTCGTTAATTCAAAAGGTTACTGTAATTCTGGCCTCAACCGGTTATGATATATGGAACGAAATTCTAATAAACGAAAAATTTTATAGATCCGCGTGCATGTAACTATAAATTAAAAAATCTTAGTGTGAAATTGAAATTTTTGTAGATACATTCGTTGGCTTGAATCAACAGATAAATCAATCCGGTGCTTGTGCGTGTATTGCAGAATTTATTTATTATGAAAATCGATTAAACACATTTTCGAGTCAATTGAACGTAGTGTAAAAAATAATAAGAGATCTTACGATATTGCTCTCAATTGCCTTTTTTAATATTCTTCATGAAATTAAAACGAATCATTTTTTTAGTTATTTATTATGGCACCAAAAATTTTAATGAAAATTTTCGTCATTTTATACAGATAGAATTAATGAAAATTCACAGTCAATTCAGTCGAACATTTCAATTAAGAGTTATACATTCGAATTGAAAATAAAACTAAAGAACCTCCGAAGCGTGAGGGCGGAAACAATGCAAAAGCGTTCCATGGGAAAAAAAGGTTTCGTCGATCGTACTGAAAATGGGGAGGCATGGGAGGATGGGAGTTCGAAAATGAAAAGGGAGAACCCAAAAAAGGGAAAAAAAAGAAAAGACTGAGTAAAGGGGAGCTCTCGCGGTTATTATTATTGGCCCACATTATCTATGGTCCTTAACGTGACGTTGCGTCGTTAATATTTTTCGTAACAACGCCGCAGACGCATAAAACTATGGCCGACTTTGAAATTAGATTTCCATTTTTACGATTTCTGAACAATGGATCCGGCCTTTATGGCGGATTCATTGCTTTACGGCCTCTCCACCCCGCCGCCGTAAAAATATTATTATGGGGGTGGGAGCAAAAGAGAGATAACCCAACCTATTCGATGGGAGGGAAAACGAACGGAGGATAAAAAAACATTTCGAAAACAAAAAATAAAAATCTAAAATTGTATTATTCAGTGTTGATAATGGGTGCGAAAGGACGCGTTTTACAGCATCTGATAAGTTTGTGCCTACGCAAGATGGCGGCTCGCGGATTTCGCGCGCTTTTTTTTTCCCCCATCAGATACGTTTTTTTTTTGTATTTCATATTATGTTTTATTTATACGCGTTGTCTCAATTGCGAATCCGGCTTATCGGGTAATTCGCGAAAATATCGCTCTCGAGCGTACAGTATCTGATCTGCGGATCTCGTATTTTTCGCGCTTTTTTCGCGCTGTTGTTACATTCGTCGCGTATGCATGTTTCTTACTGCTTGTATATTTAATGTCGGGTGTTTTGGTGGTGCTGACGGTTTGCATGTGAGAAAAAAGCGATTCGTACACACGATTTCAGTGGGAAAAGCTCTGATTCAGCTGAATATGGTTTATGTTCGCCGTTCATGTTCGTACGTATTATTTTTCCAGTAAAAGTGTTATTTACATATACGATGAGAGCTTTTTTTTATGAATTCAACAGTATATTTTCGAAAATAGCCTTTCATATTAATTAGACGGAAAGATAAATAAAGCTTTTTTATATCAGTAGTAAAATTTTCACAGTAATCAAATTCATAATCAGCTACCGAAAACAACTTATCAGATCACAATTATTTTAATGTCGTCAATTAGCTACGAATGAAAACAAACTTATTTTTCCCATTCGAAACGCAACGCGAATGTACTCGTACGAAAACGATAATTTATGTCCGGCAGTTAAACCCTACGAGACATTCTCTAGTGTCGTTAATTAACAAATCTCTCTCGTTCGGTCGTAATCCTTCCATATAAAACAAGAAATCGGTAAAGATGAAGAGCCGCACCAACTACCAAAACACACTCGAACGAGAGGAAGATTCATGTGGGTGGCCTTTAATCTTATCGCACTTGGAAATATTTAGTGCATATCTAATTTGTCCGCGTCCGGGGGCAGTATAAAAATACTGTTCATCCTCGATATAGGCAATAAAATCTGGTTTCTTTCGTATTTGTTTGCTTAGGACTCGCCTTCTCTTTAGGAGTTTGCGTAATTTTCAGATGTACGAGAGAAGAGCATGTCCAAAGTCAATTCGCGTAAACATAAACTGCGTATTTATTCGAGACGTGGATCAAAGGGTTTCGATTTTTTTTACCTCGTTTCGTTTTATTTTATTTAATGTGTGCGTTTCGGTTCGATTTCGGGTCATTTATGTTATTGCTAGTTCGAAATGAATTGTATTTTTCGTAAAAATCATTCTTATACTAATTAATCACTATTAAACCGAATTGATATCGCGAACACGTTTCAATTTGCAAATCCGCCTTCAGTATAACGTGCACATATAGAAATAGAGACAATCGTGAAAAGCTTACATGGAAATGATAAAGCAGAAAAAAAACGCTTTAATGGATCATAAATCATATGCAAATGTAATTTGTATGTTTCTATACGAAAACGTAACCGTATTAAATGCGCATAAAACCTACGGACGTATAATAAATATTACGTTGAAAATTCAACTGCGAAATCACGAAATGTATCCGCGTTTGTATTGAGTTCACGTGAACGCAGTGCGTATTTTTACGTATACTAGATTAGGGTTACCAATTTTAAATTTTATCAATTTATCAATTAAATAATCATAATTAATCGATACAATATTGAATTTTGTGAAGAAATTATGAAATAGACAGAGAAAATGATGAGTTTTCCTACACAATGTGAAGGAATAATGTGGTTCAAAAACGGTTTAAATTAGGTTGTTTTAACATTTTGAAAGATTTTTAGGTTTTTATTAATTAAATATGCTCATTTGAATCTGATAGCCCTGATAAAGGCGTATGCTTTTGCGTATAGTAGTAGTGTCAGGCGGTTTCCACGTACACATGAGTAATTCCTAATCAGCTCGATCAGGGTATAATAATAAAAAAACGTCGGTAATATAATGGGTCTTAATAATTTGCATAAATATGTCGCTTCTTCGCTCGTATGAAATTGATCCGTGACATGAAGGTCCCATCGCTGTCGTAAAGTTTTCACAACACTTTTCATAATAGATAGGAACGTCTTTTCTAGCGATTGATATCTATTTTTCCTAGTAATTGCGGTCTGAAAATCGTATACACTGTTGAGGTAAATAAGGTCGATTCGGGTATGTAAATTTAGTCGCGTTCGTAATGATTATAAGTCATTTTGAATGAGATTTTCTTTTTTTTTTCTAGAAACGAATACGATTTTCGTAGTTATGGAAATGTTCCAAAATAAATATCTGTGTACAATGATATCGTGTCGCGATTGTCATAAATTGTGTTAAATAAATTTTTCAATCGTTGCTGCATTGCATCGCAATAGGATTATTTATTTATATATTATCGTGTATTTTTTTTGTACATTCCGCAGAACAATAATCATAAACTGCAAATATAATGTGAAAAATATACAATTTCTTACAACATCGTTAATAAAATACAATCAAAGGGTTTTTATTTTTTAGTACATACAAATTTCTCAATATTAATGTGAAACTAATATCTCTTATTAATCTTTTCACACTTGAAATTATTACACATTTTACTGTTATAAGTATTTGATATCATGCCTTTTTTCCTAAAATTAAATTATATTTTGAATACTTATGTACATCTTATTCTGAAAATTCATCATCAACTCCCTGAAAATTTCATCTGATTTTCATATCAATTAAAATAGATTTCTTAAACAAAATTCAATTTTAATCAGGTTTAGTTTCTACTGATTCGTATTATACCAAATATTCTTAGATATTTTTCGAATCATTATTTTGACAATCCTATTGTAGATTTTTTTATACATATTTCAACAGTTTTCTATACGATATTCTATACAAATATGTAACCAGTTTGCATTTATTTCGTGTACCTGCTAAATAATCGTGTCATTCCTCTAACACCCACGCGTGATCAATTCAAGGGATGCTTTTTTTCATGTGCATATAAGGTGTTCTGAAATTGACGTTTGTTTTAAATAGATAACTATCTTTCAAGTTTTATATTTCAAAGATATAAATCGGCTTTGTTTTTTATGAACGATTTTACTGCAGATTAATTCCTTAAATAATTTGATATGTAAAATACCTTTGTTTTAATCAAAGAAGTATGTTATTAATTCAACACATTTTTTTCAATTAAATGGAAAAACTTTGAAAACAAAGTGAATTTTAGTAGTCATAAAATCTAGATTTCTATTGTTTAGTGTTTACGTGCGATCTCGAAGTAAATTCGAGCAATTAAAAAAGGTTTTCTCATAATAACGTTTTTTTTATTTTTCATATAAATTTCAAGTTAAACTATCATTTTGTAACATCGCTCATTAAACTTTGAGCTATTTTTAATTGATTCTCAGTTGTTTATTATTGAACCGACACATTTCTATGCACCCTACATATAAGCACACATTCCAAAATATTTTTTTCGCATCAAAAACACACACATGAACAAAATCTGTACATTTTTTTACAGTCAACCAGTAGATTTTGGGCAATGATTTCACTTGTGTGTTTATAGTCCGGGTCCACAAAACCGATGTGTGTCCTGCTTACCTGCAAAGCGAAAAATGCTAAACTAAAAGCACATAACCGCTGGCTCGATTACCTTTATAAAAATAACATCCAGCATTCGACTGAAGAAATGTAGACGTGGACCCAGACTGACCTACCTGCGTTTTATTATTTTCTATACATACATATGAGCCATTTAGAAATAAACGTGATTAACTCCTCTATTTGTAAAAAAAATGTCAAATCACTTAATATTGTCCTAACTCTCTATGTGTGAAATATCTTCGCTGGATCAAAAAGATAAACACCATTAAATGACAAAATTTATTTGACCAGGCATTGTTTCAGAAGTCATTTTAATTAATTCTGTACTCTAATGTGAATCAAACTCATCATCAATCGAACACATAATTTTTATGTAGAGAGGAATTTCAAAAATTTTGTAAAATGCATCGAATAAGTTTATTCAATTTTCTCGACTTATTGCACAATGGAGCTAGTCACATTTAGTTCTAAGCGGTTAATATATAAACGTCCCCAATACTTTAATGTTTTCATCATGTGTGTGCCTCGACAATAAGAGTCCGTTTTTTATTCGTGTGTAGTACATTTTCGGGGTCCGAGCTCAATTAAAATACGAAGAAGATTCGTCCGCTAAATATTTTCGGAAATTAATGGGTCTTCGTATGTGTTGTATGTACATTGAGGAGTATTTCGGGCCCAGGTATATTTGCGGGAGTTGGTCGTATGAAAAAATAAAAATTTGTAATAACCGAAATAAAATACGTTGGCATGTGTTAAAGTTAACCGCAGAATCGCATTAGAAGCTTTTCGATACTTTGTAGACGTTCGTGTCTGTATTTTGTTATTTTTTTTTTTAGGGTTCTATATAGTTCTGAATTTTAGCAGATATCGATGAATTTATTAGTGGTTTTCATAATGGGTAAATTCCTATGTATGTGTAGGGTTTAATTTAATATTATAAATTATTTTAAAATTTATTGTAATTGATCTAAATGGGTCGTTTTAATATTTTTTTTATAGCATGACTATATTTTTTGTCAGATTCATCTGCATATATGGTAATTGTGTGTTTTTATCAAATATTGGTTTTTCTAAAAGACAAAATTATATTCTCGAACAATTTCTCAATTCTTATGATTCATAAAACACATCAATGTACAGATTAACTTAACAGTAATATTATATTTATGCGCAACGTGTACGCAATTTGAATAATTGCAGCATAATATCTGATATAAATTGCTGTTATTCAAATGTAAATATGTACTTGGATATGAAAATTTTATATTAGGTGTTATTTAATCAATCAACGAATTAATTAATAAAATTTAATATCTGATTGAAAATTAATTTTAAGTAGAAAAATCTTCATAAATTTAAGTATTAGTCACTGAAAAAATGGTAAAATTCTAATTTTAAGTAAACTATTATAAAATTATGAATACTTATACAAAAAAAGTAGTTGTTGTACTCTACTAATTACTTTCCATTATTCCACGAATTATAGAAAATTGGTATAATATTTGACGTGATTGGTTAGGTTGAATTATGTTTTAGGTAAGATTATGCTAATTAGCTTCCTAATTAACGAAAAACTATTTCGACACATTGACGAAAATTATTTTATTTCAATGCATACATTTTCATTCGTCCGGGACAAATGACTCTTTGACCGGGACATTGTGTTCGAAACTGGGACATGTCCCGTTCTTCAGAGACGTACGAAAATCGTATGATAATTATCACTCCACAAGAACAAAAATCCTTCAACTTCACATAATTGATCAATATAGAAAGTGAAAACACTCTCACTAGAAAAGGACAATGGCCGAAAACACAATCGAGCAGAATCGCCGAAAAAGCGAAACTCGAGGATATCCCCAGAGGCCAGACGGATCCCAGACGACTACATAATGCCCAGCGTCCCACATCCAAGGATATAACCCAACATAACCCAAAACCTTAAACCCTTCGTGTTCGTGTCCATTGTGTCGGTGTCGCGGCGCGAGGATAATGCGCATCAGGATCACAATGCGCGTTGGGATCGCGTGCATAATGTTGCGAAATAAGAGGATTGCCGCTCTTGTTGTTGTTGTCGTCGTCGTCGTTGTTGCTGTTGTTGTAGTTGTTGGCGTTGTTGTTGTTGCGGTGGTCGAAGCCGCTGTTGTACTGCGGTCGTTGTTGTGGGGTTGGTCGGAGCGCCTGAGGATTTAATTAACCCTTCGATGAGGGGTTGGATGTTTTGTTCGGTGATTAGATGTGATTTGAATTTGTTAATTATGAAATTTCGATTTGAGGAATACGTATGATGATGAAAGAGGTTTAGTGGGTCAAGTGAAATACAAGAGATTTCGAGAAAAATGCTTCAAAGTTGAGCGTGTTGTATGTACCTAAAATCATATGTATTGGAATGGGGACAAATTATTTGATGATGCATTTCAGCACAAGTTCTGAAATCTTTTTTTTGTTACAGAATACATGAACATACATACATACATACATACATAGAAATAATTTCTGTACTTGACTATTTTTTAAATAAAATTGTCAGTTGATCCAGTATACCTATTTCATCGTCAAGATCAGATTTTTCATTAAATGATCTATTGTTCTAAAGTAATGTGTTCGTACAATAAATGAAAATATTTTTTTGTATTATGTACGAAATTTAGTTTAAAGTTCAAAATTAGTTGTTAGAGGGTTGAAATTGTCTGCAGAAACACTGCTCGAGATAATTTCGGTACAGCGGCAGCTGTCATCGTCGATACATCACTTATTTTCGTATACATCATCGTAATATACATATATAGCACAATCGGTACAGTATAAAATAATAATATTGAGAATCCCATTCAACCGCTTCTATGTATTTCCGAGACACTTAGCAATTATGAAACATTATACTTTTCGTTCGCTTTTTGCACCGATTGTTACGGTCAACCTTTTTTTTAATCTGTATTTTGTTCCAACCCCTTCTTTGCTAATTTGCTTCAATCGGATCTTGTACACATGCTTGAATCCTCTCATTGCGCATAAGTTAACAACAATTGAATGAATATTTTTTATGGCATATACATAAGATACAGTATGTACGCTTCACTGTAACAATTACCTTTGTGCGTTACAACTTAATCTTCCCATGATTATGTCGAAACCCCTTTGAATTGAATGTTCTTTTTATTACGCTCGAATCGATTTGTACGTTGAAGGTTTTGAATAATTAATATATTTTTTGTATCTATTAATTGTTTATTATCTTTTTTGGGTACTTGTAGAGACTATTGGCACGATACTCGAACTAACTTAATGTAACTCAATTTAACCTGAGAAAGATAAAATAAAACTATTTTAACTTAACCCAAAAATTACGCCAATTAAATCTATCTTAACTTGTTGAGTATTAAACTCACGATTTGCTTTACAAATATCAGTTTAAGTATTTGAAACATTTCATACAAATTGTAGACTGATCTCATCTCGATTCAAATGAAAGTCTGAAGCGCCAAAATTGTCCAAATGACACGGGACAAAAACTGAAAAATTCATCACATCTACATCAAATTCTCACGTAAAATCAAAAAACAAAAAAAGTTTAACCATCCCTGTCGTTCGCTATCGGCGAGCAAGTTTTATCGGTCGCACGTCACTCGCCATTTGACGAGGGTGAATTCACTTATTCGACAAACGCGTCCGTCCGTCGCGTTGGTACTACACACACGCACGTTTCATAAACTACACACAATAAAACGAAATATATATATAATAATAAAATAAAATTCGAAATGGGGGTACAGCACTTGAAAGATCTACCTGCTGCCTTCTTCTAATCTCGATTCCACAATCGCACTAGTAGACGAAGATGATGCACTCGAAGAGAAGAGTCACGAAGATGCGCCGAATCACAAATTCGAAATTTTTTTCTTCGTAATTTATTTACGCTTTGTGTATGTGCTGGTCGAGTTCGCCTTCTTTTGTTCGTTCGGGTGTGGTTGATTTTTTTTTTTCGTTATTTCGTAGATGTTTTTTCTGCATTAACATTGACGTGTTTTGAAGGTGCGCGAGGTTGAAGATGCTGCAGCGCATTACGATGCGTTTATTTTTTTCAAAAGTGTCGAAAATGCATTGTGCTTTGCGTGTGTTGCATTTTTTTAGATTTGGAGAACGTGTATTGTTTTAGATTCGCAGATGTTCGTGTTATAGTTGTGTTCGAAGATATGGGAGCTCATTTTTTTTAGTTGAATTCGCTATTGTTAGTTTAAAATAAATCGCATCGACTGAAACCTATAATCATATCATCGTTCAATTTAAAACGTTAAGTTAACTGATCCGTTGCACAATTTTATCGTTTTCTATTCGTCTGTCGAAAATAGTATATAAGAACAATGAGAGAAATGTTAATTTTGTAGGTTGATGGTAGATATTTTGTGGAGGAAGCTTCATAATCATAAGATAAAGTATGGTAGTTATGTATTATTCTATGGGGACGATATTTAATGATCGTGTTAGATTAAGTTGAGATAAGATTGAGATTAGATTACTTCAAAGTTGTAGATAAGATTTGATAAGGTTTTTTTCTCTATTTCGGGATAAATTGAATTAGGTCGATTGCTGCTTTGATGTGATGGTAATACACGAATATCTAGATCAGGATAAATAAAAAATAGAGCACGATCAAGTACACATTTGTGCCACATAGCTTCAAGTAAATACAATCAAAAGCAACTCAATCCCAACTAAAAAAACAAACAACCCTAACCAAAAATTTTTAGAATCCTTACTAAAACACAATCTACCCCAACTAAACACCGCACATCAAAACCACAAACATACATCTCAAACACGATAACTCTTCCGAGATCAACAAGTCGGACCCAAACCGAAACCGAAACCGAAACCGAAACCGGAACCGGAACGCGCGATCTTCCGGAAACTCGACGCAACGGCGACGACGCACAACGGGAACCGTCGTTACGCAATTGACCCTTTTCCGGTCGCCCTCCGCGGACAGGACGGCCTTTTTGGTCCTTTTTTGGTCCTTTTTGGTCCTTTTCGGTTCTTTTTTGGTTTCGGCGGTCCTCGGACGTTTCGCATTCTACGCACACGAGATTCACGCACTCTTTTTTCTTCCGCGTGCTCGGTTTTGTTTCGTCTTTTTGAGGATTTCGATGCGTGGCGCGTGCGATGTTTATACGCTCTCGATCGAGTAACGGTGTTTTAATTTTGATTTTATATCATTTTATTGAGTAATTATTGTTTTTACAATTTGAATTCCAATGCTGAGTCATAATCATATTTTTTTTTAAAAATACTTTTGAAAAGTTTGGATTGCGAAGGGTTAATTATCTTATTTTTCCTATAAAAATAAAAAAAAATACAAGGATCTGAAGCACTTTCTTTTAAGAGTTATTTGTTTCAGCTCTGTGATATGTTTCAAATTGTTTGAATAAGATTCATATTAATGAATTTAGAGGAAGGTGTTGAGCTGAAGTAAAAATGTTTGCTACTGATATCTGTAAATTCAATCAGTTTGTTGTGATTTTTCGTATTTTCATATTGAAAATATGAACATAATTGCTGTTAATTATATGTAGTCCATTCTTTAATTAAATATCATAAGAATTAGAATTGAACTAATCGTATACATAGAATAAAATGAATCATGCAACATTCGGCAGTCGAAACGATATTGAAATTCCATTACGTTGAGTCATACTAAAGATTTTCCACACTACTAAGTATTCCATAGACTTTCCAACATACGTCATATTTTTGATTAAAATACAGATTTTCCACTTTAAATTTAGTAATACTCGATTTGCATTAAATAATTTTCATATTGAATAAAATATTTTCAATTTTGTGTTATGCAAATATATTTTCTTATACAAAATGCACTGTTTTCATTGAATTTTTCTAAGAAAACAATCGAATTTAAATTTTTAAATTTAAAATATCACACAACGAAAGAAAGTGAAACAAAATTCAACTTGAAAAGTAAGCCCTAGCCCAACAAGCGTGTCCTTGAGACGATGGCTTCGGACCGGACCAGCGACCGTTTCTCGGAAACGCTTCCTTCTTTTGTTTCGCTTGTTTTATTCGATTTTTTAACATTTTTTGCGGCAGCCTCACTCGGTCAGGGGCGCCGGACCTCTCCAACACATCCACATTATTACATATGTATTTTAAATATAAGACTGTGGACTGACTCAAAGGCCTTACGATCCGCTTTAAATCGGTGCTCTTTAAAGTTTATAAGCGGCGCTCTTTAGTGCCCGAAGGGGTCTGTGTGGTGTGTTTGATAATGCAGGTGATGTGTGTTTTTCGATAAGTATGTGTTTGAGAGTCGAATTTTATTTGTCGATGTATAATTGTTGGTTTTCTTTGTTGCTTGGATTGGGATTTGGAGGAAATTTTGATGATTGTTTCGGCCTATTGAAAATGTCAACGCATGTTTGATTAGAATAAAGTAGTAAGATATATCAGTGTATTATCTCTGTTTATTTTATGCAATCTTCGCAACATCAATGTAGAGCAATATGCAAACCAAAATCACATGTAAAGACAGAAACACAGACAAATTAACGCTAATATCATATTAGATTTTTATCAGTTGCATTCGATGAATTCGCGTTTTAGCATAAAATTCATTTGTATTTTATTATATGAATTTGAAATTTTTGAGGATGCACTTTGTGCTGTCACAAATCCTGTATAATTTTAGAAATTATAATAAGTTCACAATCCAATCTATTTACAATATTCTGTTTATTGCCATAACAATAATAATTTTATGGTGCAAAACCGTCTGTCCTCACACAGGGGTTACTTTGAGGTCGAATTCATAAATTCGAACGAACGGCAGATGCGCGAATCCTTCAACGGATTCACCTGCCCGACCAAAAAATTGCGATCCTCTAATGTTTCCGAAAAAACAAAACAATTGTTCTCATCCCCTTACAGCACGCCTGCGTAATATTAAATTTTTATATGAAAATAAAACGCCGCGAAAATCTTCAACTTTCCGTTATACACCCGATACCTTCCAGGTATATTACAAAGGGACACAGAAGTTAGAGATCCCCAGTAAGACCACACCATTTATTATATTTTTAATTTCAATAAATCATCTCTCTTTGTTACGGAGAGAGATAGATCCGTGAGATCTTCACCCTCGCATACCCACCCCCATACAACGCACACATTCTCATATATGACTAATGGAAAGGCCGAAGGGTACAAGCGACTTTACGGTGATTTCGAGAAAAGCGCACTCGAAGTTGAGCATGTACCTACATGTATTAGGAGGAGGTCGAGTGATTCGATGATACATGGAAAGGGCGACAAATATGGAACATCGCGATATTTATTACTTACAGTTTCGACCATCTGCTAATTTTACATAAAATCAGTCACTTATAGTAATTTTATATAAATCTATATAAAATTTATATAAATCATATAAATTTATTAGATTTATAAAGAAAAACAACAGGAAATTCAATATTCCATATTTGCCATCCTTTGATTATTTCATACTAAAATACCATTGTTCCATATTTGATACATATGAAAAAATGACAACAAAATAATTTTTCAGTTATCGTCGTTTTTTTCACATTTGAGAGATTATTTCTTTCTTTTACTATAATTAACACATAACTTAATATATTTGGTCTCAATCTATTTCTCAAGAACGTTAATTATTTTTCTTATGTGGAAAATACACGCTTTAAACTTAAACGTTTCCATATTTGTCGCGTTTCCTATCTCGGCACACGCTCCAAATTCATTTATATCTTTTCGCCACCAAATATATGAGCGTACACAGAAGCGATTCCAGTACATAACTCAATTTCGCCAATAATATCACTTGTACCCTTCGGCCTTTTCACAAGTCATATGTATGACAGAACGGACTTTTTCAGGCAACGCGTCTGCCGAAAGTCAATTATCCAAAATAATACGATTTAAAAGCGTGCTCTTTTTTTAGCACCTTTTTTTACCTTTCTTGACTACGAAAAGGGTCCGACGAGTGTGTGTATGTTTTTTTCTCACTATTTCATTTTATTCCATCGCCATCCTGTGCCCACTGTGAAGTATCTCGTTGTTCAAGTGAAGATATGTGTATGTGCGTCCGCAAAAGGTTAAATATACCTGCCGTTTGCATCGAAAAATGTTTTGTGTATGAGTTTCATTTTTTGTATCGAAACATTCCGAAGTAATTAATATTTTTTTGTGTAATGGAAAATTTCCAGATACGATACTGTAAATTGATAGGTTTTAGGTCTTTAAGTGCAAATGGTTTTTCAAGATAGATTTTTTTCTATTGTTGTGTGTTATGAATGCAATATGTGATTGTGCAAATTTATAGAAAATAATTAAAATTGATACATTATATAGAAATTTTTTTTCGTATGCATCAGTGCAAAATTATTTCACTCTCAAATCAGTGAAAGTCTCTGAAGAGACCAATTCCTAGGAAAAAAAATCCACCCCAATTCTAGATTTTTTCCTAAAGTAAAAGTGAATTTACGACGGCTTTCACGAGCATTTTTTTCTTCCAAAGCCGAACACTGAATATAATAAACTGCAATGATCGTTTTCTATTGTGCAGAAGCTATTGTCGACAATAGGCCACACTTGCTGACCACATGTCTTCGGTGACACCTTCTTCTCTTGTTACTACTTCACTTGTGCACTCTCGTTTTTCTCTTCTGTGTTTTTAACGATAGAATCTCTTTGTATTTGAAAATTTCGAAGTGGGCGAACGACTGATTGACTCTACGGGGGTTCGCATAGTTTTACCGAAGCCTCTTTTTTCGGGGTGCTCTTTTGTAATGTTGGGCGGAAGCCATTATGGGTTTGGGGTGTAAATTTTCAAAAGAAATATTTTTTTTTTATTTAAATCAATTGAGTTTAAATTGTATGTAGTCACTTTTAACACGTATCAATTGTATGTTATTAAATTATTCGTACATCTGATGATGAGTCATCGAATCGATAACCATGATCATTATATTGTTAATTTCATATTAGTACGTCTCAAGCACAATTTAATATATCGAAATATAAATTGGCAGATTCTAACAATGAGATAATTACATACGTTCGACCACACGAATAAATCAATCGCCATTACATCCAGCGAATGGAATCTTTCGATTTCCTCGATTCGAAAAATCGAATCTCGCAAAAGTCGAAACATATCCATCCCATGGAACAAATACTGTATACCTGAGACGAGTTGTGCCATAATAAAATCAGCTTCTCGCCTTTTTATCCAATATACACTCACACAGTCGTTAAAACGGCGCACCTTCATTTATTTATACGCGTTTTACGGGACGCTCGATTTTTTTCTTCTCCGGACTCACTTACATTTATCCAATATACGTACATACATATATCCTCGTTATTTTTTTCTCGATGTGCCAACGAAGGGGAGACCTTTTAAATTTTTATAAATGCCGATTTAATTCGTGGCCAGGTAGTTAGTTACCTGTTCGGATTAATGGTGTATGATGCGCGTCAGGTATGGGGTATGGGGGCGAAAGATCATCATGACTGATTTCGTCCTTCGAATGCTCTTTTCTGGTATTGTAGCTTTGTAAAATGTGAAGGACAATTTTTCAGGTTGATGCTTTATTAGTTTATCGGGCTAAATCGGGCTGTGGTACTCGGTTTGATGGAGAATTTGAATTTGAGGCAACTTTAGATTCGAATCTTGATACAATATGTAAATATGAACACTGTGCATAATTCTAAATCGATATTTCACGTAACAGCTTTGTAAAATTCAAAGGACAAATTTTCAGATCGATGCTTAATATTTTATTAATCTATGAAGCTTGGTGCTAATTAGTTTACCGAGGTATGGTTCTCGGTTTTAGGCACATTAGAATTTTGCATAATTTTAGATTTATTCTGTTGCAATCTAAAAATATTATAAATAAATCAGAATTGACATTTCATGCAACATCGTATATCTTTTCAAATATACTATGTTTTATTAAATTGATTAAGGTCCTTTCCGATCGTATTATGATCGATTGACGATTTTTATCAGAATCATCTGGGTTGTGTCGTTAAACAATGGAACGTTTGTCATCATGAGGGGATCATTGTAGTGTAAATATTCGAATTGCGATAAGACAATAACGAAAGCTTTTTTTCAAATCGAACGTAAGTGAAACTGAAAATAAACAGATCAACTCCTGGCGCACTCAGAAAACGCAGTTTATCTGTATTATTTTTGGCAGAATCGTAGAAAAAAATAGAAATTTTGCATCCTGTACACATGTGCAACAATAATAATAAGGAGATGCAAAGTTGACATTCGCACCGTAGGATAATTAATGTGCGCCTTCGTCAAACGATGGGCGTTTCTCGGAAACGACACACGATATTATCTTTCGGTCTCGACCCGAAAAGTGCAGTGCATGTGCATGTGTGCACATGAGAGTCTCATCATCGTCCAAGTACGAAAAAAATCGGACCTTTTCCCTCCATCGGTGCCATTAGGGGACACTCGTTACATTAACATGCGTCCGAGGCTGCTTTCAATAAACATAAAACATTAGACGATATTGGAATCGTGAACCTTTTCCGATCGCGCGATGAGTTTTCAGATCGAATTCGAAATGAGCTTTTCATAGCCAGTCGAATAAAGCATTTGTGCATGCCGTGTTGATTCAGCGTATTTGGGATGCGTGAGTTCGAGTCTTATCTTGGCGAGAGTTACATGTCGTTTTTCTTAATTGATAAAATTGATATGGAGATGAGGTCGTTTCTTTCGAATGTTTGGATTCATTTGGTTCGAAGAAAGTATTAATTTAACGCTTTACGAAACGGCTCCGAAAATTATCTTCACCTACACCTTTCTTGTTTCGATTAAATCAAACTATTTAGCGACACCTATGTGCACTAATTTACTCTTCGGAGTAGTCTTGCCTAATGGCGAATTGTCTACACTGTGTAGTGGATGATATTAATTAATGATAATTAGGTAGAATTACCTGTATAATATAAAAAAATATATATCATGCAGTATAAATAGAACGATGATTACGTTTTGGTTTAGCAATGAAAATTTTTATGATTTACGTCTACGACTGCAGTACAATTGAGTTGGACACAAAGGATGCGCATTTTGAATGTCTCAAAACGGCGTCGACAATAGAAAATATTGCATTGCATTCGAAACG
This sequence comes from Cheumatopsyche charites, assembly GCA_024721215.1. NCBI lineage: Eukaryota > Metazoa > Arthropoda > Insecta > Trichoptera > Hydropsychidae > Cheumatopsyche > Cheumatopsyche charites. The sequence goes on from CM045577.1 coordinate 12,074,152, forward strand.
CGTCAATTCCTCAAAACAAAAGCTTTTTTGAAAGTCAAACTTTGAATGGGTTACCCTTGAAGTTTTATTACCCTCCGAACACCGACAAAGCTCTCGTTCAGAGTTCAAACGTATGCGCCGAATTTGATTTGTGCATTTTCTCGATTATGATGAAAATCGTTTATTTTTTCTTCAAATTGATATCCGAGCGAACGAATTTAATTTTGTACAAAGTCGCTGAAGTTTAATTCGATTCTTATTCGCTTCGAGCGGGATATTTGCCTATTAATATTCAAACGAAATTAACCGCTTCTCATGCTTAATTTCTCGCTACGCAAATTCACTTTCGATTCCGTGCAGGAAATGGACGAATTAATACGTTTTCGCTGAAAATAAATCGAGGAAATTGCAACGAAATTAAATTCATTCGATTGCCTTTTAAATTTTTATTATTTGAATTATTTTTTCGATATGAAATTGTTGGCGATTGCTTGAATACGTGTCCCGAAAAATGTGGTGACCTTCATGCATTGCATTGCCCACGGATACATTTCGTGTGACCGACACGATCTAAAAAAACACCGGTCCTAAACTTCTGAGCTTTTAAGGGTAAATTCTTTGGATATGTAAAATTTTTATTTTCAAATATTATACTGTATAGATAAGTATTTGTTTCGGCAAAGGTAATTTTTATTGAAAGTGAAAACGTTCGTATTTATTTGTAGGCCAACCGTAAATAACCCAAAGGGTCTGACCAACGAAACGAAGCATGCGCAAAAAATGCTAATAATAATCCCAGACAGCAGGTTTCTTGCACATTTTTTTTCTAAACATTCACATCAAATGTAGTATGTACCAGGAAAGACGGTGCCATATATGTATTAAAAACAGTGGCGTTCATAAAAAAATATTAAATTTATCGATACTTCGGAAAAACTCGTTTGAAATAATTTCGGAAAAACCAAAATTTGTAAATTTGAAACCGGATCTGTAAATTCAAATTCGATTGTAAAACTGAATTTTTCATATTGAAACACAATATTTATTAGATTCGTGTGACGTATTTTCCGAATGATGAAAAAGTCTTATAATGTGCATCAACGATGCTATTTAACTATGTTCGTTTTATTGCCGGTGAGTTATAAAAAAAAAAATAGATAAAAACCCCGTTTCGGATTTCAGTAAATTTATTGCGCTGTCAAACTTAAGTGCGTTTTAATATCTTGAAAGGTGCGCAATCGAAACCGTAAACGCACAAATAAAGCACAGCGCACTGAACACTATCGTGAAAATCGTAAAAAATAGATTTGAGATATTAGACGATAACATTTTCACAAATTTAATACTTTAGATTCATCGATCATAACCAGGGTGACCATATGTCGTGAATTTTCCCGAACGTAATGTCTAAATAATAAAGAATTGTGCTGAAAATAAATTGTCTATCTAATGATTGTCAATCTAATCGTAATGATTATTCAAAGGAGGATGTGTAATAATGGATTGAAAATATATTTCAATCAATAATTATGTATTAGTAATCTTATTATTTTTTACTGTGACGACATTCATCGTAGATTTAGAGTTTTCATGCAAAATTGTTTTAAATCATTCCATTTTTATACTAATTTCCGTTCACAGGCGAACAAAACTTAGGGATGCGAACAAATATTATTCACGAAATAAATTGATTTCGAGATTTAATATAATCATAGCAATATTTAAGGATCATAATGAGTTAATTATTATCAAATTCAAATGTGTTAAAAGAACGGTCCACTCGCTATGAAAAAAACTTCACATCGTACAATTGTTCGAAATTTCAAATGGCGTAACTGCGTTTTTAATCAAATTAGATCGGTTGCATTTCTGCGATGTTTCTTTAAAGAAAATTTAATTAAAGGCTTTATTCACGTGCCGCTACTGCAGCTGCATTTGGGATCGCTCTAGAGCGGATTGCAGCTGCCTTTGTCTAGCTCTAGAAGAACGTGTCTGTGCATTTGACTGCAGTAACGCAATTATACGTCGGCGAATTGGACACGCGAATATTAGCGTGCACTTTGAAAATTCACAAACATGTTCTTAAAATCGTTCATTATATCCTATATTATAAGTAAATTTATCGAAAAATGACAATTTTTTTTTGCAAAGACTCGGACAAAGAGAAAGATTCAGACAGATTATTATAATAGGATAATTATTTATTTTTTTGTCATTAATATTAGAGCTTTTGATAAGTTAATAAAAGAACAATAGAAGTCGTCACTTACATATTTTATCCGATAGGAATTTTTATTTTTTACCCACGATCACCCTAGAAAGATATATGCCACGATTCTGCAATGATTCTGCTTCTAATTTAGCATAAGTATTTGGATACCGACATAGTTTTTTGAAAATACGAACAAAAAGCACATCGGATTTAATTCAAGGCTGTCTACGGCAGGGGCGCGGGAACTTTTTTGCGCAACCACCTACAAGTGCGTTCATTTTTTTTCCAAATATTTTTTTGGTTTAATATTCGATAATTGCACTAAGAATTTATTGCTTCGTGTTAACTTACATTTTTTTTCCATATTTATTATTTTTTCATGTACACATAACGAGTTTGCAATTCTACACGTACTGATTTTTTAAATTAATATTTGAGTTTAGAGATTTTTTTCGATGAAAATAATTAAAATATATTTATCTATATTATGAGGTAACATTATTATATGAATCGACCTACAAACCCACAGGACGAATGCGGCTTCTTGTATGTGAAGTCGAAGGACATAAATTGTCCGACAGAACAAAAAAATTGGATACTTGTTGCTATGATGCCAACTGTGAGAATAAAATTGTTGGTATAGGACCGAATGTTAACCACATGTATTTCGTAATTTTTTTGGATTTCCGGACACTTTATACCTAGCGTCCAATTCGAGCAAATTCACGTTCGGTACATATTTGCAACATATTCGCTCGCTTTATTTCAAAATTTAAATTTTTTCTAAATTTAGTGCTTTTAAACAGTCGGTGTTAACGTTTATTAATTATAGTGAGCTTAAACGATAATGATACTTAATTGTATGGAGAAGGATAATTTGCCACATCCTTTTCTTTCGGTGTTTCTACGAAGAGCTTTTACACGGTCATAAAGCACCAAACTTTGTGGCGATGCGCTTTTGTTTGAAAATGCAACAAATTATCTCACTTATAATTATGAATGTTTTCAAACGTCAAAAGAAATCACTTCTTATTGTTAGAGATATTTCGTTTCAGTTCCAAGTCATTTCAAAAGGAATCATATGCGATTTTGATGTGCGAAGCCGAAGCAAAATAATATGTAAGGCTGATTGATCGTTGTAATGAATATTATCAGTGAAATTTCGAACCACGTTGATTCACATCTTTACCATCAGAGATATAATGCAAGGGGGAAAGCTTTTCTTTTCTAGCAGGACTCTAGCTAGAAGTTATTGTCATTATCATACTGAACGAGAGCATTTGAGCAAGAAAGGCAATAATTTCTAGTTATGCAAATGATGAACGTTTGCCTTAGCACTTTATCTCTATATTCCCATGATTCAAGCAGATTCTTATTGGATTACGGTGCAAATCTAAAGCAAAGGTGGTACTTCAAAAGGCGTGTTTTAAATCTTCGTATTTTACAAAAATCGTGTATGATTCCACTACACATGCATATTTGCGATACTCGTTTGACAAATCGACGACAATGCTCACCATTCGAGATAAAAGTGACAAAGGCGACGACCCACATTCCCTCGGCAAAGGTCGTCATTGCCGATCGGCTGGTCATCGCACCATCGTTTATAGCGACAACACAAACAAACAACAGTTGGAAGTCGCATCTGACGACAATGAGGCCGAAAGTGCGCCTCGGGACCGGATCGAGATCGTGAATGATGATCTTCGGCGTGGGCGACGACGAACACGCCCTTGAACTTGAACTTGACGTTGCGGTTTGCATGTCGTTGTCGTTGATGATGATGATGGTGGTGGTTTTGTTGACAATTGTTAAGTTGGGTGAGAATTTGGTGCGAAAATGTGCTTTTGAGGTACTTTGATTCAGGTCTGCTTATATCTCCTATCTACATATGTCCAATATCCAATAGACTATCCAAGATGTTTATTGCAAGGAACGCTCATTTAGAAATGATTGACTTGCTCATATCTAGAGAGAAAAAGGCAATGATTTCTAGCTAGAGTCTAGCTAGAAATGAAGAACTTTTCCATGCAATATCCATTCCTGCTTAAGTAAGCGTTTGATATAATTTCCTAAAAAACTATGGTTTGTTCATCTGTCTTTTTTTTTAATACACTTAAACAAATTTAACCAATCGTTTTTGTTAACTATGTATTTGTTAACTGACGATTGAAAAATCGAGCCTAAAAATATTTAAAAATAAAGTACATACCAATTTAGCGAAAATAGGTATGGTGTCTGTTCATCGTCATGAAAGCTCAGTTATGTATGTTCGCATAATATTTTGGTAGTTCTAATTTCTTAATTTAAACATGTCAGTATATAAATATATTAATCGTTTATGATTAAATTTAGAATGTTATTATTAAACGAATTGAATATAAAAAATGAATGTTTGCAAGCATTTGTTGTGAATGCATCGCCACTTACTCAGCATGATACGAAATTGTATTGGCAAAGCCATATGTACGTTTAACAACATAAGGATTTCAGTCGTATAAAAAATTGAGAATCAATTTCATATCACATACCTATACTTACTTAATAATGTAATATGCACAAATGCATCTTTAGTCTTAATGTCTTCTCATTAAAATTTCAATCAAAATAAATAAAAGTTTCGTAAGTGCAATACTTCATTACCAGCATTCAAAATATGATATTATTATCCGATTGAATCGTGTAATTCTCATTATACATCATTGAATAATGATAGAGTGCGCATAATAGCTTCGAGTATAATGATAGAGCATTCAAGCTTCGAATAAACACCGAGCTGTTAATTTTTTCTCTATAATCTAACACCGATACCATACCTTCTTATAAATATTTTCGTACCAAATTTCAATTATTATAAACACGTACGCTAAATTATTCAATAAGCCACATACATATTTCGAAAATAACTTCACACAAATGAAATAAATTTTCAAAACGAAATTCTTACACAATAATTAAGCAACATTCAAAAACCTTTATATTGCCAAATGAAACTTCAGTTCGACACAAAGGGTTGTTGATATACGACGTGTTACATGCGCCCTTCAGCCCTGGCCATGGTCACCTTGGACCATCGAATGGGGCACCCATACACCCGAAATGCACCCATACACGAATTAGATCCTCTTTTTGGTGTATGGGTGTTGTATTATGTTCTTTGTGCATGTGCAAGTAACAGGTTGCGAGGATAGTTGTGCATTAGTAGGCTCGGGTGCCATTTTTTATAGGCTCTACTATATTATGGTGATGGTCGGTGAGAATCACGCACGCCTTCTAGCGAGATTTTTAGTGGATTCTAAGCGGATTCAAATTTATGAAAAATTCGTTGTCTGAAAAAAAATTGGAGTAGTGAGAGGTTTTTTTATGTTGCTTCGCTTCAGTGCTAAATTACTTGCTCCGGATGTGCTTATGATTTAATTTGTGAAACAAAACTTTATCAAATACATTTTTGTCTTATTTTGATTTAGATTCAATAAGAATCATATACGAATCTTATAGTAAAAACTTACTGGATTAATATTGAATTAACGGAGTACGATATATTTCGTGTTTAGATTTCACTCAGCACATAGAGGGAAACTTATAGCTCTACTACTTTACTCTGAACATCTATCTGAAAACATGAAATTTTAAACGTTTCATTCCCTCTAAATATTTTATAGAAAATAAATAATCTTTTAATGAAATAACGACACTATTATTTTCTCGATTCTACAGACAAAAACAAATTCACATATGAAAATTGAAAGCTTCAAAAACAAAGACTCACATTTATACAAACATAAAAACGTATCAAAAAATGACGTCGATCGCAAAACAATCGAAGATTTAACAAAAGCATCGGGTTGGTCACCTCTGGGTCGCCGTCTGACTGTCTTCAGACAATTTCGCGTCCGACAGGGCGGCGCAACAATGACGTCTGTTGCATGTTGCATGTGTGCTCACCTCTACATGCACCCATAATTATGAAAGTGGCGCAAGTCAAGTTTTTTTCGATCCCAGATCTAATATAATAATAGCCCAATCTCATGTGTTCTCTCTGTCTGATGCTCTATAACTGTGAATAGAGATGAAGTGTTATAAGGAAGACTCATTTGTATAATTAGAAATCATTGCATTTCTTGCTATAATGCTTTGACTTAGAGCAAGAAAATAAACATTTTCTAGTTAGAATCTAGATAGAAAATATGAGTGTTTCACATAGCACAATAAATTGTGATTGTGGCAGCTCAATTTTTAAAAATTTCCACACATACATATACGAATAATGTTTGCTCAAAAGTTGAAATTTATATCAAAGTATACAATAAGGTGAATCGAACTCATTTTTTTTCGATATTTTGACTTATGCCACTTTAATAAAAATAAGTACATACATAAATAAGTGTCTGACCAGACGTGCCCCGAGCTCCCCTCGACCGCACGTCACTCAATGAAAGATGCACGAATTGTAGACGAAGCACTTATGGGGATACATTCGCGAGCTTTGCGTGCTAGGTGTGTTTTGTTTGTTGCTCTTTTCTAACCCCATTGTGTTTTGCGAGGATTAAATGTGGAGCTTTTAAGGGTTTTGAGTTTCGGTGCGTCGTTTTCAATTCATAAACTGCGATTGTTTCGACAATCTGTATGATTATTGTATTCGTCGTATCGTATTTTAGTCCGTTTAACAACCCTAATTCGCATTGGAAATGCATAATTTCGCAATATCGATCGAACTGTTGTGCCTTTTTCTCGGAAAGCGAATTAGCATATAGAGCACGACCGACATAATAAAATGCAGCCTATTTAAGAAATAGCACACCATAATAACGACTATCGAATACAACTGCACAAATCTTCGGATTTAATTCGATATATCGATCGATTTCGTTTTTCTCGTCTCTTTCTAATTTACCGGATAATAATTGGAGGCGACTTTCTTACCGACGATTCGCCCAAATTATCGGTTTCGATTTGGATAACGTTCCATCATCATTAGATAATTAGATGTGAAGTCCGCTTTGGGGTGCATTTGAATTTTTTGTTGCTGTTGTTGTTCGATTCGGGTTTAATTCGTTCCGTTAGTTTCGCTTTCATTCCTTATGGAAAATCGTTTGATTCGCACATTATTATTAGTTTTGAATCGCGTATTATAATATGCATAATATATCGATAATGATTCATCGATCTGAGATTCAAAAGTGCACATTGTTTCGCTTCATTAAAAAAATACGAGACTTTCATTTTTGTTATTTTCGCTAGTGAGAATTTAAAAATGAATAACCAAGTCAAAATTTTATAGCAGCGTACGAATCCTTTTCAAATTATTTATCTAGGAATTCCTATTCATGTTAAGTGGAACACCGAAGTTCTGCTGAAAAGTGGATATTTGTTGCCCCAAAATTTTCTTGGTGACAGATGGACAAATCTTCTAAAAATAAGACTATCCCCTTCGAAATTAGACTTATAATCACACAATTTCAAAACGATTAATATAATAACAACCTAATTCTGTATGTGTGTCTAATAAAATGCAATATAGTTTGACAGCTTTGCCTCTTAGAATGTAGTTTTAGTCCATGACGAGTAATAATTTTCCTTCAACATTTCAAAAATAAAGAATCTTCATTTGCATTAATACTTTTAACTCATTTAGTCGACACATGCATCGAGTATGAATCGAGCGTATCTCAATCGAATCATCATCATTTAGCACTTCCTTCCCACATTTCCTAACAAAATCGACCAGATGCTCTCAAGGCAATTAAAAATTAAAGTATTGACTTTAATTGTTTCAGGAGTCTTCGCCAACACTGACCCTAATATCGTCGAAGGTAAGCCTCCTTCGTTGAGCCATGCGCCGGGAGCGCCGCCCCCACAAGGTGTGTTGTCCCTCGTTGGCCCTCCTGCATCTCGTCATTGCTAAATCGCCCCAAAAATCTATATAAGCAGTCGTAATGTCCCTCGGACAGCCTTCTTCTGCCTCTTCTGTCTCAGAGTATGCAAAAACACCGCCTAACCACCCCCTCAATTTTGTCCTTTGAACTGATCGGATAGTGCATATATTTATCGTTCGAAACACTTTATGGCTCTCTATATCTTCTTTGTCGACAATGCGTGGGCCGTCATTGACCGCGGATGCTGCTTCTTACTTTTTTTCAATTAATATTTTACAGTTGTGTCGAAAAGTGTCCTAAATTAATAAAATTTACTTCTTTTCGGTTCAGCTCTAAAAAAAACAACTCATTTGCCTAACTGAGAATAATATATTTTTCAATCGATTGACTCGTCTCTGTGAATCAATTGGCGGAAGTATTTTTATAAGAAACGTTGCAATTTTAAGGACCTTTTTCGACGACCTGTAAACTCTGTTCGGCAATCAAATCAAGCCTTTCTAATTTGAACGATTGATTGGCCAATTTTCTCTATTCTTCGCATTCCCCTCTTTCGTGAAAATATTTAAGAAATTTTCACTTTTCCTCAACTCGTGCGGCAATTTTAATCGATAGCACCCCTCTTTTGGTACTTTTGCTCTCAAAATTATTTGATTTAAAAAATGTTATTAAGGCTTGCACGAACTGTATTTTGATTTATTCCTATTTGGTTATTTGTTTATTATGTTTATTAATCGATGAATAATGTACACGTATATACAAGTCACTGATGTATACTTACAACGTATCTGCACGAAGAATTTATGTACTTTCGAATCAGTTTATTAAAATCTTTGAATTTTATCTGGGTGGCTATTTTATGGGTCAATTTTGTTTAGCACGCAAGCCCCATTGTGTGATTTACGCGCACACAGTCCAATGAAATTTGTAATAACTTCATTTTCATTTAACGCATTCGACATAATTTATGGAATTATATCGAGATTGAAATAATTAAAAAATATATACATGTACGTTTATGTATTTTATTTTTGATTTGAAAGGTTTAAGCGTAAAAATCTGTATTTGCTTTCTGTAGTTATTCCAAATTATCATTTTGTTGACCCCCCCTTTATGGTAAAAAGCAGCTGACCACATCGACACTTGTATTTGCACTGTTTTTTCTTTAAATGTTTTTTGATAGAATTGAAAAAGATTACACGTGAATTGTGTGTTTTATTGTATTTTGATGCTGAAATTTGACGTATCGTAAAAATGTACATTTTGAATCGACAACACAATCAATCAAAAACCGCCTTTCTTATTAAAATTTCTACGAAATGCTCACTTGTGACAGACAACTATGTATGTAAGTCCATATCCACGCATCGATTGCACAATTCCCAAAATTCAAAATCGTAGAAACACTTCCGATTTGGAAACGTCGATTTACGATTATGCCCATTCGAATTCTTATATGGACGTCGGTAAAGATTTTCACATGGCATCGGTCGCATTCCCATATTAGTTATAAACGGCGAATGTCGAATATAATCCGACAATATAAACGAGAATAAGTACACACGTTCGTCCATAATAATAGGATAGCGATCGCAATACACTTCGGTGAATTATTCGATAGAGGCGCGTAGGCGTTCATTTGAGTGTATTACTTTTTTCATTGTTCGTATGATTTTTTTTTTTTTGGTTTTTGGTATTTTTTTCTAGTCTTGACGAATGTGCTGGATTTTATGCGTACATGACATCACATGACCGAAGGCATTCATTACGTGTCCGTCTTTTTATCTGAGCCGATCTCAAACGAGCACAATTGCTCGAAAATAAATCATTCGAGTACACACCTATGCCTCATTTTAATAACGCACTTTATTATAGTTCTCTTATATTGATATCGATTCGAGAATAGATCGTTTTCATCTTAAGGGTTGATGTATAGTTTCGACGCCTACTTCCTTCGAGTCATATATATATCTGCTTAGAATCTAATTGTTTCAGCCGGCAGAAAACATAAGATTTTGCATATATGTAGATTTTAATCGTGCAATTTGATCTAGAAAGAGGAACACTTTGGAGGGAGTGTTTTCACCCCTATTTTAAATTCTCAAATGTGTCCGATTGCGGTTTTTTGCATTGAAAACTGAAACCATAGACTCCTTTTTTTCGAGATAATTTCCCGTAGTATAGGGAAATGTACTGATTGTTGATATAAGATGTTTAACGAATATGCTAAATTTATCATTGATTCGTTTTTTCTCACAGAAATCATTTAGATCTATTATAATATTAACGAATCGTGTCGGCAATACGTTAATTTTCTATCTCACGAATTATAAATATTCACAGCGTAAAATTGAATTTATCGAAGCCCAATGAGCATTCTCATCGGATGCCAATTAGCTGACAGTCATGACAGATTGCGACACGTTCTAAAATTTACCCAAGAACATTGTAATTTTGTACATACATCGACATTATACGGACGAATACGAGTCCATTTGCCCACACCGTCCGTGACATTTCGTACGAAACTCACACGGGCTAATGTCAAAAACGTAAAAAAATCATAAATTACGCTACGGGCGACCGAATAAGTGAGTGTACAGTGTCGTCAGAGTGAAAAAATTATCGTTTTACATTCGCACCGGAGACGATTCGGACGCGGCCAGCTTTCTAGCAATAATTCACTAACGGGCCGTTATTACTTATCGGTGGGCGTGTCGTAGCACAAGGAGCAATAACGTTCCCATACACATATAGCCGGATTTGGCCACGGAGACAGACATACATACGCTATTGTGGTCAATTATGGACACTTTTGATTAGTTTGAAAAATTTTGAAATTTTTATTTTCGAAAAATTTTCATTAAAGTACGGTTTTTTATTGCTTTAGTTGACTAATTAGAAAATTACGGTCAGTTCTTTCATTATGAACTGACAAAAATTCGAGGAAAAGAGACGAATTTTTGACAGTTCATAGTGGAAGGAATAACTGAATCTATGGTTAGTGAACTAAAACAGTGAAAATATCGGTTCTAAGTTGATTTATAATTGTGATTTAGCTTGTGCCATGTTTGCTCTTATATGGAATGTGCCATTTATGTCTAATTTAGAGTTAAGCTAGGGATTAACCCCTCTTTACTAAAAAATAGTACATGGTTATTAAATTAGTCAAAAATAGAGTCTTAGGTCCAATTCAGATTGTATTGAATAAAAAAATAGATTTGTAAATTTATTTATGATTTGACGATTGATCAAGTATGATTCTTAGTACCTATTGAATTTTACGCTGACGTTCAAAATGATTTTCATGGAAAATTTCGATTAAATGAAAACATTATTTGATAGAAATCATTATAAGATCGTTAAAAATTAATATTTTATTGGTTGAATCTTGTTTTTATACATTATCTCGATTCTCTGAGACATAAAACTTACAATAAAATAATATTTTTATACATTTCGACAACTTTTGAATATAAATCAATTCCGATTTATTTTCATTCAATCAACTTTTCCATGAAAATCATTCTAAATTTTAATACCAAATGCAATATTAAGAGCTACACTAGATCAAAAAATGCAACATTTTAGAAAAGTGTCCAGAATTCTCCACAACAGTGTGCATACATACAAAAACATTATATTTTATTTCGTCTTGTATAGAATAAATATGTGTGTGGATTAACGCGTGGTTATCACGCGTCCATATAAATTATGCTAATTGCGCAAAGTCACTTGCGTCTTCGAGGTGTTCGCCTCGTTATTAGATGTGTTATGGGCTTACCATAAGTTCGGCCGGTGAATGACCATCGCGTCTAAATATATTCGTGACAAGGTGGAAAAATAAATAAGAACGATACTTGTGCAATGCGATAAATTAAAGTGGTAATAGCCGAAACAGAAAAAAATAAATAAATCGAGAGTTCGATAAGGTTTTTGAGTTCGTGCATAGCACGCCACTGTTGAGATTCGCTCGACGAGCGCTAACTTTATCGAGTTTATAATTAATCGATTTGAGTAAATTTAATTATTTCATATTCGAGAATTTATGTTTTATTAGAGTTTGAGATTATTTATAAGGTCGAGCTTTTTCTTTCGATTAAGGTTCAGGAAGCTTTCAGCGATTTTGACGCGTTTACTTCGATAATATTGTAGTACGAATCGATTTTCGCGTGTAAACTCTATTAATGTAAACAACAACATTGTGCAAAAAGGTTTCGAGCTTAATACGTGTTATTAAGAGAGTATTCTTTTCGTCAGATGCTATTATTTTCGATTTACGATTTTATAAATGATTTTTAATTGATTTATGTATCAATTTGGATCAATACGTATCGTTTTATCGATTACGTGGGCGGATGTGAGATTTATAATTTATTGGTCGTAACAATATCGCAATATCTCCATTGATACCATCGATCAAATAAAATGTAAATTTGATTGATAAAATTAAGTTATTTATTTGATTTAAGTGCATATCGATTAATTTAAAAATTTTCCATTTTTAGATGAGCGATGTCTGATGAATAGATTTATTTCAGTTTGAATGTGATCGCTTATGAAATGTTATATGAAAATTGAGTTATTCAAAGGGATTCTGAAGAAGTGTTTACGTGATGAATTATCATTTTATTAATTTATTAAAAATTAAACGGTATGAAAATTCGCACGATCAACTAACCGCATAAATTGTACGGCTTTTGAGATCGACGATTTTTTGATTTTGTCAATAAAATTTAATAACAAGCCGGGTTTGACATAAAAATGCAAATCGCCATCGTTTTTATAAGCGGTGGGCCACCCATAAGACTGCGTGCGAAATTATGAATGAATTCCTGAAGCCGGACGCGGCTTCGAATTACTCAGATGGTCGGATGACATTAAACTTTGAATTTGTATTGTATTGTATTAGATGTCTGTATTGCATGTGAGTGTTTTCAATTATTCGAGTTGTGTGTAGTATGTATGCAAAACGAGATAATGCAATGGTAACGATTCGTATTCTGATGCTATCTGATAGGATCTTTAAATTGAATGGTGTATCGTTTCTGTTCTTGGAATCGTCTCAATTATCAATGAATGATTTCATGTTTTGAGATAGCGATTGCGATGTTTATATTTGAGACGATCAGTGCATAAAGTGATTAACTTTATTTGAAAAATAAGAAATTTAAATGTCAAAGTATTTGGTTATAGTCATGACTTTTTATGTGTAAATATATATATTTCCTGAACGATAAAGATAGTTATCATTGAATGACAAAATTTGTTTGGCCACCAAATAATCAATCAATTATTTCAGAAGCAATTTAATTAATTCTGTACTCTAATGTAAACTGAAAATATCCGTAGATTATTAAGAACGATATTTATATGTTTATCAATTCAAATAAATGAAATTAAGAGAATTTTGAAATACGCATTAACCGTGTTTCATCGTTACTCTCGACTTTTTGTTTTATGTAGTTGATTAGTTTATGCACCGAAGGATTCATTTGTTTGTCAAAATTGTTATATTTAGAACTAGCTTATGTGCTTTTGTGTAGTATTATATGAACTGTATGGTATTCAAAATACAAATACATATATCGAAACATGTTAAATTACCTACGTAGGCAATGTTTAATTTTAATTAAAATCACCACAGAGTACTTTCAAATTTGAATCATTGAAGTTTTAAGAATTTCACTGAAATTTTCCATTGAATCAGAGTCGTTGGACGAAATCAGACATCGACAACCGTGAGTCATTGCGATCATGATTCTCGACCGCCCAACTCTTCTCGTATGTACGTACGTCCTTATAATATAATAATGCCGTGGCTTTTTCTTATTTTTATTGCGCGCATACGTTTTTTTCGTGATTTGTTTGTGTGCCGCGGAATTATTATTAACCAGTTAGAAGTGGACCGGACCAGGTATTCCAGGAATGTCGTCCGCGCCATACAATATGCTCCATAGAAACAAACAGATCTATCCTGATTACGCATCTCGTCTTCTTGTGTTATTATAATATTGTATGTACATAAAGTGCTTGACTTCTGTACTTAAACTTGATTTGAAAATAAACTTAATAAATAAAAAAAAATAGATAATTCATGAAATGTATTAGAATTCGTTTCTGTACTGTACTATCGAATTGTCTTTACATCTCTGGTTTGAGGATAAAACGAATTAAAACTACACGCTCTTCCTCCAACTATGAGCTATTAAAAGGAAACAGATATACCACAGTTCGTATAACAATACATACATCTATCTCTTCCCTTAAATTTAGACAGATGCTAGTTGGAGAAATACGTGTAGTTTAAAATCGTATCATTATCAAACCAAAGGTGAAAAGACCGTCCTTAATTTTTTTCAAGCGATATGCACTAAAGTCAAATTCTGTTGATGGCATTTAATGCCTCGTATGGACTTATTATCATAGAAAAATACATGGGAGTGTACTATGTGTGTTACATTGTATAATACACACTCGCATGACGACCGACATTATTCAGAAATCACGCTGTGATTCATTTTAATAATCGTAAACAGGTAATGTAAGCGACCGGTATTTTTAACACTGGTAAGTGCATGACTTACGTGTTACAGGAAAATGGGCACGGTTTTAGACGGTGGACGTTTATTTCTCTTCTCGATCGATTTTTTGAATCATACCAGTATCCGCTTTTCGAAACGACTTTTTTTTATCAATTATTCATCAGATTCCTCAAGAAAAAAATGTACAGAAATACAATCAAAGTATAAATTGCACAATTCTTGAATCATTCCATTCCTATCACAATCATCTTCAACATACTCATCAAATGTATAAACCAATTCAAATTTCTCGAGATGGAAGCATCAGTTCTGTCCATTGTTATTGTTATCTCGTTCGTTTCGATCGCACAGCACTAATATCATATGTAACCGATACGTCTCAATTATAACCCTTGTAGCACTCGATAGGTGTGTCTAGGCAATGTGTGCGGGCCCTGAGTCCTGCCCTGGTCGACACTTGATGGCCCATCATAAACGTATTATCGACGTGTCAGCGCCGGCCCTGTCTAATACAGCCTGCAAAGGTTTTCAAAGCGTGGGACATTCCGAAAGGGTTGTCTTATTTTTCAAACAATTTTATTTTCAGCTCGAATCCGTGATGTATTGTTTGAATTTAATTTGATTGCATATTATAAACAATCGGATCTAAATAATTGCGATCCGTTGAATTTATAACATTTTACTTCTTCCAAACAAGACACGATTCTTTTGACCTCGGGTCACATCGGATTGAATCCCAAGCATTGCTCTAATCAAACTTTTGATTTAAAAACTGCTTTCTCTTTGAGTATTCACAAACGAAAATATCCATAATTGAATATAATACCAATTACAAACTATTCCAGACTAATCAATCATCACATTAAACCTAACTGACGATGATGATGAATCACGCACATTACACAAACTATCGATTAAAAATATTTTAGGAACACTCATCGATATTAACAGTATCGAAACACTTTTTTCTTATATACGAAGCCATTGCCTCGAGGGGTAAAGAACGCCTTAATTATTCCTTTGTTTTTTTGTTCCCTTCTTCATTATGTCGGACGAGAAGTCACCCGCCTTTGTCGGCCATCGCGAAAAAAGTGTGACCCGTCGCTAATATCTTTTACCTATTGATTTATCTTTTGACCTTTTCTAATTTTATTAACACGCCCACTTTCGTTCGCCAAAAAATGCGTACTCTTTGTATATTGTGCGCTGATCAATAGGGAAGGTGCGCAAGCGATATATAACTGCCTCGCGGACACAATTACCGATGAAATAAGGCTTTGTTTCACGTTTCATTTGTCGAAAGTGAAGCTAATTCTATTCATGCAAGTTCTAAAGATATGAAAGTTCATAATTTTCATTCAAATTGTACGCAGATCTTAAAATATTTCATGTTTGAATGCGATACTTTCGATCGATGGAAGTATGTACCTATACTGTTTATATTGTATTCGAATGGGATTGTGATATTAAATATAAGCATTCGAGTTTCTTTCTAAGTGTGTTTATCATCGTGTTCTTAATAAGCGTTGTTCCACTTAGGATTCATCGAAATATGCATGCGAATCATCGAAAATAGAAAACGTATAACGAAACAACGGTTGCGATTTATTGCCATTTTTCGATTCGTAATCAAGAATGCTAAACAATTCCGTGAGATCATAAACGAGTAAAAGCTTTTTATTTTCGATTCAGTGAAAGTCTCCTCGTTCGTTCGATTATCATAAATTTCGGTTTTCTGTATTGTTATCGCCAATTAGAAATCTTAATACGTCTGTGAAATACAAAAGAGTCGAATGAAAAAATAAGCAACGCATTCGACTCGTTACGATAGAAACTTCATTTTTATGTACTTATATATAAAATAATTAACGAATTTATATTCGAGTTGAACGTTCCTGGCGTGATTCAGTTTCGTGCATATAAAAAAAGGATCGCATGCAACGAACGAACAATGGTTTCATAAAGTACTCGAGGTCACATTGATTCATCTTTTAGTTTCTTTTTGAAAGCCGTAGAAAAAAAATGGCATAAGCACACAGCCGAATCACGAAACGTACATCGTACGATCGGACGTTAACGTAAAACGTTTAATGATACGTTTTGGATTTTTAACGTTCGCGTGATTTCATTCGAATGTACCGTTTTCTGATACTGTGCGTTTTGTGTGATCTATACGTATTATAATTAAAGTTTGACCCATTGTAGTGTGATTTAAAGTGTTAGAATACTATTATACTTCATTGGTAGGGAATCTGATTAAAATTTGTCTTTAATTTTGATAATATTGAAAAAAATCAGTAACCTATTCACCTTAGTGTCGAGTGTGACTTGAAAAATTGTGTTTCCCGCACTTGTGTTCGGAAAATTTTTTAGAGTTGAAACGGTTGAATGTTTTCTTTTTGGATTATATTGTAGTGAATTATTATGATATTATATTTTGAATTTGAAAAGAAATATGGAATCGGAAGAATTTTTTAAATGTGATGTTCATTGATTTCAAATACTCGCTCATTGGGTCGTCTACAAGTACTTGATTCATATTTTTGACTCTCCTCCCGCAGATTCTTGACTGTTGAATTCAATTTAATTCCAACAAACGATTTTTTTCAACTTGAATCGAATATTTGCAAAATAAGTCTACGATTTGTGTCATTTACGCAGTATGGAAGACCCGTAACAAACTCAATCACTAAACATCTCAAAGAAAACTAAACTAGACTTACACCATCATTTCGATTAAAGTCACAAATAAAACTATCAGCTCATACATCTCAATACATCAACCACTCACAACGGATAAAACTCAAATTCAATGCAGCACACAACATACGGCACGTCAATCTCACTACTTACATCGCTATCTATCCACGAATCGATCGATCGATCTCAACAGGAAGTTCTCATCTGAGAGCGCACACGTTTTTTCAATCACTTTACATTAATTAATTGTTATTATATAACACACGTAGATACTCTTCGGTTCATCATCGTCGTCATCATCATCATCATCATCATCATCATCAGAGCAAAAAGTCATCGATGTGAGATGAGAGATGAGAGTCTGTTTGTATTGATAGGGCCGGGGGCGCAATAAAGCTCCCAGGCACGGCGAAAGCTCCCGTGTTAAGTTACGTGATGAGCTCTCGAAGGGGCTTTTATTTCTTATTGGCTCTCGCAAAGCGTATCTACGGCACGTACGGACGCACATACGCGCTTGAGAGCCACCGATTCTTAAAATGTGGGATTTTTTGTGTTGATCCTTTGTGTTATATTCGATGGGGTTGGTTGGTTTAGCTTGGGATGGATTTTCGTTAGGTTAAGTTAAGTGTCGTGCCGAAGTCGCCTTTGCTCTATGAGTTTCGAACTTGACAGTAAAATGCATTTGTTTGGTTTATAGAAATCGATTTTTCTTATTTCAAATAATGAACTGCTTAAACAACCGCTTATTGTGAGATTCTCGATAGTTCAGTAATCTGTATTTCAAACTATTCGGATTAAGTTATTTTCGTATTTATATTGGCACGGAAAGACGAATTTGTTGTATTTTCCTCTGGTTTAATTCTTTCATGCAATATTTTAAGGAGAATAATTGTACTCGGATTAAAAATTATCAAAATTAAAATAGAAAATATTCAACTTAAAGAGAATAAAATCCGTGTTCATACATGCAAACCGTACCACTGGATTTACATTTTCTAGTTTCCATCGTTAGTCTTTCAAGCTACTTAACTTCTGAATATCAATCAAAAATATTTCAGAACAATATTTCCAAACATTATAAATACACATAGTTCTCAATTAACATAGATGACATTTTCCAATAAAGCTGTTAAAGTGAATTAAACACAATTCAAAACTAACTTAATCTCGCAGTAATGGCATCCTTTCGGAAAACTCTGTCTACGTAAATCGAGAACTGAAAGAAAATCAATTTCTTATTTTTGATTGAAAATAATTAAAATAGTTTTATTTTTCACATAAACTATAACGGAATTAAATGTATCCGAAACGTTTTGGGAATCTTGAAAGAGAGCTGAACGTAGTCAGAGTGGCGTTCACATTCGGCTTACGCTTTGAAAGCGCGCCGCGACTACAGATGGGAATCCGAAAGAAAACCCTATCTCCTATTTGTTGTCATTTTCGCAAAGTCGTAAGCGACAACACTAAATCTTCCGTCATACCGCATCGAGGACATTCGCCGCCTTGTTTCTATCTTTTCCTTTTCGCACATATGCCAAAATATTCTTACACTTTTCCGCAAAACTCGGAAAAATCCCTCTCGAATTTCTTTCTATTAAAAGCAACATTGAAAGCTCATCATCGCCTTTACTCATTTCGAGTTTATCATTTCAAAAATAAGTTAATTTAATATGATAAAAACATATCAGATCAACTTCGACGGCTTGTTTTTATGTTTCGCTCCTTGCATGTCTGCGGAAAAATTCGTTCACTTTACCTCAAAACTCGGGAAAATCTCGCTTGAATGTTATTGTGTTAAAAACAATATTGAAAAGTCATAATCACCTTTACTCATTCTGAGTTCATTATTCCAAAATAATTTTATCATTTTTATTGAATACGATAAAAATATATTTTACCAACTACCATTGAAATATCTTCGCTCACATTTAAGTTTTTTCAAGGCATGTCTTCCAAATCGTTTCATTCACATCATTAGACGTTCAATTATATTTTTAATACCAATCATTACCAATGAAGCTATTCTAATCACACAGCATTTTTAATTAGGAATAGTAACGCGCACGTCCGTCGAACTAACACCTCGTACACGACTCGCTTTTAATATTCACGTCGCGTATCCGACTCACCGAATAAATTTTTATTTTTACACTTACCGAAACTTTTTGCCCGACACAATAAAATGAAATTGCACCGAGTTTCGAGCACATACGTATTAAATACATGTGTACGTACGTGGTAGCGAGTATTGAATATGTGGTGTTCAATGCCTGCGCGCATCGACTAATGGGTTTTTTTCGGACAAAGCACTCGCCCGAGTCGTGTCATTCAAAGTGACGTGAAAGATCACACGTTAGAGCCTCTCAAAGTGTGGGACGGGTGCCTTTTTCTGTTCTGTTTGCTTATTCATCGAAATTTTCTTTGAGCACCGAGCGAAATTGATAACTGTATTGGAATGTGTGATCTCTGCATTGTCACATTACAGGTGTTTCTGTCCATTTATTTATATTTATTAATCAAAATAATTTTCATTAAAGTAAGCAAATTAGTTGCTTAGACTAAATATTTCGAAGAGTAAATAAATTTGCACAATAGGTGTCGCTAAATTGATGCAGATATGTCGCATGGTGATCATTTTCAGGAAGAGTTTCGTAATTCGTTCGTTTATGTTGAAATATTGATTTTATTAATTACATTAAGGTTATTATTATTAAATGTAACGTTTAATTGATTAAAATTGAATATTGATTGATTCTCCATATCGATTAATTAACCTAGAAAAACTATATCAATGTGATTATCCCCAATACTTGACAAGATTTGAATTAAGGAATACCAAGTACACTGAATTGATTCAGCAAGAAAAATGTTTTAATCACAAAATGTAGATCAAAAATCATATTATGAATGAAAACATAAATTTTCCTCGAATAGAATTAATTAAACGATTTTCCCTCTAATGACACGTGCACCATCTGTAAGTACTACAGTCTGAGCGTCATTTTCGAAAATATTCCGCTTTAATTGGTCGCTGTACACATCGTCCGCAATTAGTCGAAGTTTTTCCCATAGAATATATTCCGAGTTTCTAAAATCGTCTCGGTGTAACGATCGGTCCGTGTAAATCAGTGAGGACATTTAAGTTTCGTTTTAATTTGTCGTCGGGCCGGAGTCGGAGAGAGGCAAACAGTTTTGTTTTTATTTTAGCTTTAATAAGTTTCGTGTTTCTATCTCTAATAATAGATAAAGACTGTTGTAATTTGGCCGTGTTACAGGGGCAGGCAGCTGCTTACTACTAGACTTGAGCAATCCGCGTAAAAACGCTTATTCATACTTTATATTTGAGCCGTTCAGAGCTGAATGTGATTAATTCCGCTTTTTATAAAAAAAAATGAGATTTAAGTATCAAAGTACTTGGTATAATCTTAACTTTGTTTAAATGTGAAATATCTTAAATTAATAATAAAGATAAATACAATTAAGAGCCCGTTTTTAAAGTTTTGACAGCTCATAGTTGTAGGGAGCGTGTGTAGTTTAATTTCGTTTTAATCTCAAACCAGAGATGAAAAAATCGGTCCTAAATGACACAATTTGTTTGGTGACTAGAAAATAAATCATTTGTTTGAGAATTTATTATAATTAATTCTATACTTTAATTTGAATCAAGCACATTTGTAGCTTATTATTAACTAAATTTATACGTCAATAATTTCTGAAAAATGGAATGATGAAGGGAATTAAAAAAAACACATCAAACTCGTTTTATTCTTTTTCTCGATTATATGGAGTTAGTCACGTTTAACTCTGAATGTTTTATTTGTATTGTTTGTATGTGAGACGTGTGTCTTTTACACGGATGTTTCATGTGTCGATTGAAAATTTTTCATATCGCAAGAATGGAAATGTCGGTTCGCGTTATGCAAAGATGTGTCGAATGAAATCGTTGAAATATCAAATACGAATTGTTTAGTTAAATTATTTAGAAAATTTCGTGATGAAAATCTGAAGTGTGCAATAAAATTTAACATCTAGAACCGTATCGATTTCAGCGAAAATAATTCGAACGATAAGCTTTCGCCTAAAAATTTCTAATGAAATCGAGAAAATATCTGAAATATTTTTATGCACATTTTTTCAGATAAACAAATAGTGTCGACGATTCAGATCCAATTCCATTACGAGCAATTTTGTTTTGCTCGTAATGATAGGTTATTACACTAGGGTGGAAATAAAATAATGAAAAAGCCGCCTCAGATTGGTACACGCAACGCATACAACACACATTTCAACATAGATCTATCTGCTTAAAAATTATTTCATCGACCTCTTTTTCTTTCATTTGGACCTGTTTATTTTCGGATTTGCGGCGGATAATGTCGGTCGTAAAGGGGAAATTTCGTCGAAAATTTTACAACCGCGTTGTGTGTGCGTTAGATACAATGTATTTGATCGTTACAAAAGTGGGTTGTCATGCTGAAAAATGTTGCCGTTGTATCGCGGCACTGGAAAATGATATAAATTATGCCGGCAGTCTGCGGAGTGAAAGAAACGAGAATCATTCCGTTTTCTTTGTAATGAAAAGTCGGGAAAACATCGCGTTGCAGCGACGAAACGAAAGAAGAAAAGTTCACTGACTTTTCTGAGCTTTTTTCCGGTGCGTTCAACCATTGGCTATGTTTACGTTGCTATTATTGCACTTAAGAGAGTCTTCTTTGATTTTTCAATTGGGTCAACGGTATTATTATTTTTTTCGACCTGAATATGTTGCATGCTTTCTTATCATTGACTGTTTGATTTTGTAGTTATAAACTAGTTTCAATCACAAATACATATATCAAATAAATAAGTAGTGATATTAAAAATGAATATTTGATTCAAATATGAAGGATAGAAAGAGTTTTTCATATAAATAAAAATAAATCTAAATCAATTTATCTGTGATTATAGGCTTCTTTACTGTGTATTTTTTTGCGGTGCAATTTTTCTGAGTTATTGTGTGAACATCTGGGAATATTTCTGTATCCATTGCATTAAATTTATATTAATCTACAGAATTTCTTACTTTGACGTTCATCGATGAACGTTTACTTTAATCGATCATTATCAAATATTAAGCACGACCTAAACACTCAACATAATTTAACATATTTCGACAAGAATTTTCCATTTAATTTATTTTGAATTAATTATGAATAGTATACAATCGTCAAGAATCTCATAGAGTCTCGAGCAATTTCAAGTCACATATGCTGATAAAATTATGAATTCTTCTTCAATCAACACAACTATACGATTTAAAAAAAAAAAGTTATCGACCTCTGATTCGGCGTTAATGGGCGTCTTTTCTGTGAAATAACTAGGTCCGGCTGTAAGTGGATTTATTTCCGTGTTGCAGGCGCGCTGCGTCTGCTCGACTCCGGTGACAGGTCATTAGGCTCCTTTTTATTCTAATTGCAGCAGATAAGAGGCCGACTGGTTGGCGACCGCTGCCTATTAATTTGGCATCCCCCGCCCCTCGGCGGCGCCGCCCGCCCGCCCCTCACCCCTTTCCGACTTTTCCACAGTTTTCCACAGTTTTCCGTAGATTTCCCGGAGCACCCCGCGGCGCGGGCAACGCACGATTTTTCATGTTGTTTGCGAACGGAGCCACTGCATCGAACAGGAAAAACACGCCAACGAAAATGCTCTATCATCGGATTACTATTTTCTATGTACTTTTGTGTATACGCAATGCGACTCGCGAGGCTTTTTCACGAATACCTGCGCTTTTATTTATCGCTCGTAATTTTAGGTAGTTTTACATTGTACTATATTGGGTTGTTGTAAATAGACTGTTTTCTTTTTGAATTATTATCGATGATTCTTTCTATTGATGGAAATCAAAAGGTTGTGTAAATATGTTGATATTTATGAAAACAGTAACTGCTGTGACTTTGAATTAGTAGAGACTTTGGACTAGTTGTTATAAAACGAATAAATTGAATTGTACAGATAATTTCTACCCAATTATCATTGATTAATATTATTCATTATATAGTGAAGACAATTAACCATTACGCAAGACTCCGAAGAGTAAATTAGTGCACATAGGTGTCACTTAATAGTTTTAATTTAATCGAAACATATGAAAGGTGTAGGTGATGATCATTTGCGGAGCCGTTTCGTAAAGAGTTAAATTAACACTTTTTTCGAATCAAATGAATCCAAACATTCGAAAGAACGACCTCATCTCCATATCAATTTTATCAATTAAGAAAAACGACATATGACTCTCCCTAAGATAGGACTCGAACTCACGCATCCCAAGTATGCTGAATAGACATGACACTTTATACCGCTGCGTTATTAATTCAGGCTGACAAAAAATCATATTTATTTACATGAATCAATCAAAAAATTACATTTAAACAACCAACACCAAATCCAATCGATATGCAATTCTAAAACAAACGATCAACCATTCATACACACACAATTCCTGAATTACCCGAACGTCAACCGCCAGTTCGGATGTTAAATCGTCGACGTCCACTTGACATACGACCCCGCTATGCAAATCGAAACTGCAACCACCCATCCTCACCATAGAAAGCGACCGACTTTGATTTATCCGGTCAGATCGCCGGTTCGGATACCGACCGGTTTTAATGACTCAGACAGACACGAAAACCAACCCACTATCGCCACCCAACCCCACTTTTCCACCCACGAAAAGTGCAGAATTTTCCCCGTTCCATTTTCCGAGCATTTTCCGAACTCATTAGTGCTCGAGCTTTTCTCCCGGTGTTTGTTTGTTTCCTTTTATTTTGTTTGGGTTTTTTTTTCTCGTGTGCGTACGTCTAGAAGTCTCCGTGCGATTAATCAATCTAAGGTATTGTCGAAATTGGGTGCTTTTTTTGTATTTTTTTTTCCAGTGTTAGGTTCGTTCGAAGATCTGATGAGATTTGAGTGTCTGAATTTCGATTCGGACACGAGAGAGATTTCGATTTCGATTTCAGGAGAGCTCGTTTTGTACGATGTGGTTTCGTGCATTTTCTTTGAGATTTAGAGATTGTGTCGCCGTATCTGAAGTTTGATTCGGAAACTCTGGAGATAAACTCGTATTCTAATTAAACCTTTCGAGATTTCAATAGTTATGCTTTACTGTTTAAACTCGCATTTCATATGAATTTATTCGACTGTTTATTATTTTAGTTTTGATTTTATATTATGTAACCTATATTTTCTGCATTCCACGTATTTCTTCTTCAGAACGAATTGATTAAATGGATCAATACTGCCATTTCAATTTATGCGCACGCTGTCACAAGAAAGCTAATATCGCTATGCAATCAATCATTTCTTACTCGTACACCACGATATCCGCATCGATTTTATAATAGAAAAAACCCATTTTCTATATCTGATTCTTTCGCAAATAGCCGATTTATCACAAAATTGCACAAAACCGAACTTTTCCCTACCAACTTTCGCACTAATTAGCTATATATATATATTCGATATAATAACACGAATCGTTCCATTTCCTTAAATAAACAATGAGAATGCACATTAAAGGGCTCGATATCACATTACGTCTTACCACTTGTCTCGTGTTAAGCGCAATCCTCGAAGACCATTTACCAGCTCGACAACCAAGAAGTGCCCAGCGGGACGCTTCACCACACGAGTCCGAACAGAAATAGAACATCGTCCGACTCCATATCCTCACTGCACCGCACATCCAACGTCCATGTCATATCTAGACGATGATGCGCATTAAAATTCGATTCGGAAAAGTCGACCGATTTGAAAAACGGACGATAGGCACGCACATCGGTCTTATCGCGATTTCCTAATCTCGACCCGATTTCGGCATTTTCGGGCATTTTTAGGCATTGTGCGATCGGATCGTCGCAATTCGGAGACCAGGTCTCTTTCTGAGACGTTGAACGTTTGACCCGTTGACCCGACCCACTTTGTATAGCCTCCTCGTAGTACGTTGCTTGTTGACTCGTTGTGCGCCAGACGCGAATCGCTCGTCGATAGTTGGCTTTTGATATATGTGCGAAGTTTTCTCTCTTTTTTCGTTTCCACTTGTTTTCGGGGAAGATGCGAAAAGTGCGTCTCTATATTGTATAAGTATATTTTTGGTACAATACTTATTTGTTCACATAACTGGCGCAGTCATCGCTGTGCGAAAATTTCATTGTATTGTATGTATTCGATGGTTTGTGTGTTTAAATGGTCTTTTGTCTATTTTCGGCTGAAACAAAAAGCGTATTTGCTCGAGTTCAATGCGAGCTTTTCTTGTATTGTGCTGATGCATAAGCTAGGGGAGGTTTGCAGGGCTATGCGCAAACGTTTCGCGGTTTAGCTTTCGAGTTAAAATTACACAAGTTTCGATTTTAATGCATCTACACATATTATATTTTTATATAAAAAAAAAATTATATACTCAATATATACAAATAAATCCTTTCGTTCACTCGAATCTGTACAACAGCCAATAGAGTCCCTTCAATTAATTGTCGAAAATACACCGCAACACAATCGGGAATCGAATTTTAACCACAAACTACGTACACCTCGAGCATAATGAACGACCGAGAGCACAAGGATACTCGATTTCAATCCTGCGAAAGGACACCCAATCCCGAACAGACCACGTCCGCCCACTCACCCACCCTAACCCAACCCTGTTCCAAGCACTTTCCACCCCAAGAAGAAGGCACGTCTTCGAGCGAGCTTTGATAGTGCGAGTGAGAGAGTGCTTTGTGTTATTTCTCGGTACGTACTCGAAGCGGCCGCAGGGTCAAAGCGGCCTAAGGGTTAGACACGTGCTGGGGTCACCGGACCCTGACCCTTTCCACTCCAGCCAAGTTCGACCTGGTGCCACCCCCATGAGGGCTAACACCCCCTAGAGCAACTAGGAATTGTTTTCAACCACCCCTTGTACGAATCTTCTACGCCACGTACTACGCCCTTAGTGTGTATGAGTCTTACGCTGTGTGTGGAACTTCACGCGATCGTGCTATTTATTTCGGATGGAAAAAAATAGTTGAAAAAACTTTCGATTTGGTTCTTTTCTTATTTGGATAAGGTTTGCTGTTTAAAGAGTTAAATAATATCGAAGCGATTAATAAAAAAATAACTTTTATTCGAGTACTTAATGTCAGCTCAATGGATGAATTTACATTAAAAATAGTTGTAAATATCTACATAAATATTCTAATGTGATTAATAAAAATATTTTTTTTTTATTTTCGATGAAATCATTATGTTACATTCATAAAAAATGTACTTGAGTAAATCTTAGAATGAATCAGAAAAATACCTTTTTTTTATTTTTAAATTATTTTCTATAAAAATATCCATTTTCCCTGAAAAAAATAGCATGTAAAGCATAAAAAAACCCATGACCTTATACTACCGAATTTGGTGTAGGGCTATTTTTTTCAAAAATTAGAATATTTTAAAATTAGATATGGTTCACAACAGGAAAAAATGTGCTTTCGGTTTCGACCTATCGGAAACTCGTGAAGCGCTAATATCGGTCCAGAAAATATAGATAATAGTCCTCTTTTCCGTGTCACAGGGACACTAGATCCTGGCAAGAATGCTATTTTTCGCACACAACAGGGTTAAGTATAATAATAACTTCACTTTTGTACGTTTTATCTGGGCGTTTTGTGTGACGCAGGTTTGTGTTTGATGTGCGGACGATAGATAATAATAAACGCGTTTTCTGCCGCAAAAGGGATAAATGTTGACTATACATTTCGGCATAAGCACAACATAAACGATAATCGAATATAGGTATAAGAGACAGGAAATTCTGATGAATTTTAAAAATAAAAAAAAAACAGGGACAAGTTAAAATTTCGGCGTAACTTCGGCTCGAGTGTTTCGCATAGAGAGTTTTCCTCGTCTGGAGCGGTTTCGAAGAAATTCATGTATCATCCCGTGCAAGTTTTATTGTACGTACTTTGTGTGTTGACTGGGTTTCGGTTGGATCAAATGGTAAAATCTAGGACAAACTCGTTGAAGCTTTCACGTCATATTCTGTTGAATTTAATGTTTGCTCGGAGCTTTCGAACTAATACAACTTACCGAGTGGTACTTTATATAAACTTTCTAATGCGGAATCATACAATTATTAGAGTTGCTGAAATTCACTTCCACGCTTCAGCTTCGAAGGGTTCGACTTAACTATACATTTCGATAACGTTGAGCAATAGTAGATTCGCGAATCCATTATTTTCATATTTCATTTACATTAAACAACTCGTGAACCTACACGATACTGTACTTTTATAAAAAAATCATTATAATCAAGAAGAAAAGAATCAGTTTTCTTTATATTCTACAGACATACAAAACTGACTCTTTTTTCCTCCTTCATAGTACCATTTTCCCATTGACTCAAAAGAAAAGTATTATATGTAAGTATCATATAAAATCTTACAATTGGAATCGATATATCGAATTCAAACCACACAGAGTACAAAAATAATAGATTGGTTAAATAAATATATCATTTTAAAACACCACCTTACACCCTGACGAAACTAAACCGCCCTCGCCCAAAACACATAAAAAGAACACAACCTTACACGTTCCAAGTACATACCTCCACCTAACACCCGGCAACAACAAACACACACGTATCCCATAGACACAGCAAGACCCCTCAGGGCTAGAGTACTAACACAGCACTCTACACAAGAGTGTAGAGCGAGCAGCATTGTAGTGGCGCATTCGCACGCGTCCCGATTCCAAAATAGCCGGGAATCGCCTGCACACGTGGCGTCGGTACGTGTGGCGTCCTACAGTATAAATATATATATAACGACTGAAAAAGCCAAGGGGTATAAGTAATATTTTTAGCGAAATTAAGTAATGTGCAAGAATCGCTTCATATATTTGATGACTAAAGGATATAAATGAACATGGAATGTATGTCGAGATGTATCATCAAATCACTCGACCTCCTTCTAATACATGTAGGTACTTTCTCGCTCAGAGTTTTTCTTGAAATTACTTGTACCCCTTGGCCTTTTCAGTCGTCATGTGTATTTTGTATGGATAGATTGTATGTGGATATATAGCTATAGACATTCCAGTGGCGTGCGTTGCGCAATATTCGACCGCGCCAGTGCTGTACGTGCTGAGTACTTTGGAAATTTGCACGTGTGTCGAGGAGTGCACGTGGAGGAGTCAGGGTGGCTTCGTAGATGGGGGATGAATGGTGGTTTGTTTTTTGAGGGTTTCTTTTAGGTGAATGTATAAACGTTCGGGTTTTTCAGATGGTGATTTGATTCTGTTAGATTTTTTCGTCGATAATGTGGAAAGGTCGAAGAGGTTATTTCTATTTGATTTATGTAAAATTATGCTGTTCGATTACAAAAGAAAATAATTTTCATTTTAAATTAATTTCCGACACCTGTGAAAATAATTATGTATTCAAATTATTCATTAGTGAACTTTCTCTTCGCAAGAATGTTTGTTTGCTCAAAGATTTATCGACCACATATCAACATGTACGAACTGAAAAATGTATATTTTTGATTAATTTATTATACATAGAATATTTTACACAAAACCATCTTATTGAATATATCTTCAATCTAAAACTCGACATCATTAAAATATCCCATTCGCCCATACATCACGAGAAAATTAGACGCGCTTGAGCCGGAAGAGACTTTCCCATCCGAGCGCATTTTTTCCCGACTATTTTCCCGATTATTTTTAACAATATCCGCCGCCACTGGCATCCGCACTTACCATCCGAGAGGAGGACAGAATTACCGGGAACTTAACGGCGGGATTATGTCCAATAAACGGCCGATGCCCAACAGTTTATTTCTGTCAACGGCCGTTCGCCGACACCGAGCTGCAAGATGCATCTTTCACGCGCTAGAAGCTGAAATATGCACGACAATGGTAGACACTCTCCGGTTCTATTCCGGTCGGAAGATCTGAATATGTTTTCAGTTCTGGTGTGTGTTCTAGAATTCTAGATGTTCGAGATTAAATTCGACTCATTTGAGTCAAGTGAGATTTTCTTTATGAATGATGATTTTTCCAACTCATAAAATATACGATATTACACTTATACAGGCATTTCCTTGATTCCATACATTCTACTTGCGTACATTAATAAATGGTCGATAGCATAGAGATATGAAGTGTTTTTGCATGTAGCGTTGGACTTCAGTGTTTTAATTGTGCTGGATTAAATTCTAATAAAATTCTGGCGAGAGTTACGTGTCATTTTTCCCATAATGGTTCATTAGTTTCTATCGAATATTTGGTCCATTTGATTAGAAAAAGAGTTAATTTACAGCGTTAAAGACTGTGCTTTGAAATTCATCTCCATCCTCGTCTTTATAGATTATTTTCAATCGATTTTAAAACTTCCTTTTGTGCACTGATATTACTTTTCTGAGTTTCCTAGACTAGTGGCTCTGCTTCTTCACTTTGAAATGAATGATCAATTAAGAGTGATAAATAAAATACATATATTAAACAATCAATAAATATATAAGCGGTTGCTGTTGTAAACCATAGAGTTAGAGTCAGTTCTTTTACTATGAACCGTCAAAAATCTGCGGAACAGAGACAGTTTGTAGCTAGAAGGTGGACTATAACTCTACGATTAGTTAACTAAAGCAGTAAAAAGATCGACCCATAGTAATACTCATATACTTAAAAAACATTCCATAAGATATAAACAAGTCAAATCTCAAGATAAGTTCTATTGATGAAATCGATTAAAAATTACTGATTTCGACATTCAGCAACTAATAACGTGCGAAAACATAGATTTTTCCCACATTCCCATACCGACAAGTTAGACGTACGCGAAACTATTCTATCGTCTGTTAACTATATTCTACGTTGTGTTCGGTGTAAATTTAGATCGAATTCGATTCGTTCAAATGAAGATATCCTTTGTCGGGTTGTGCAAGTGGTGCGGCCGTCGAATCTGTGTCAGTTTACAAATAAAGAACCGTTTTACTG
The DNA here is from genome assembly GCA_024721215.1 of Cheumatopsyche charites. NCBI lineage: Eukaryota > Metazoa > Arthropoda > Insecta > Trichoptera > Hydropsychidae > Cheumatopsyche > Cheumatopsyche charites. The sequence continues at coordinate 12,104,469 of CM045577.1, forward strand.
CGATGATGGGGTACGTGCTCGGCTTCCGAACTGGGAAAAAGCGACGAAGTAAACAGAAACGCGAAAACAAATTAAAATCGCGCTTCCGACTTTTAGGTGCGTCTATTCAACGCGTAAATATTATTGTTGATGCTGGTTGGCCTTTTGATGGGCGGACGTGCACTACTCGATTCGGTAATTTCGGTCGACGGAACATCAATAGTAAAAATTCGCTTTTGATTAGTGGAAATGTTCATAATTCAAAAATGTATGAAGAAAAACAAATATATGTATAGAAAGGGCGACAAATATGGAACAAATGTGGAAAATACGCACTTAAAACTTAAATATTATATTTCCATATTTGTTACGTTTCCTATACATGGTTAGAAAATTTACTAAATCGCTTCTAACGAATTATTTACCGAAACCACAAATCGGCAAACGCTTTTAATGAAAGCTTATCCTCGTTTGCTCATGCACTTTGCAGAATCGGATTTTTCCTCAAACGAACCACACGGATAAGTAATTCCGTTCCCACATTACAACTCTCATGCACGACCGCATTTCGCACGAATATGATCATACTCTGTGAAAATATTTCTTTCCTAATGGAGCGTTTTTTCGTAAAGCTCGCAAAACCTTAAGCGAAGCACGAATATAAAGGCAAAAAGGAAACGGATGCGCTTTAAAGAGCTTTCGAGTATAATTCGAGACACGCGCTGAAGCTCGTATAATATACTGAGTTGATACTAATAAAATAATCTCACAAATGAGTAAAATTTCAAGAATATATAGTGCTCTAAAAAATTCAGGTATTATCATGATATCTAAATTCCGAGAAAAACGAAGCATCATCATCGATCCGTAGGATTTTCTAAATGTGTATTTGGCATAAATTTAACCGCAATACCGAGAACGGTGATCTGTAATTAGTCATTGCGGCACTCGAGTTACATTATTCACGTTCAGTGACTCAAGTGCGAGCAATTGCGCTTTCGTAAAACCGGACTTTATAAATAAATGTTCGTATCGAGCACTATGTAGTGGCTCTCGAGTGAAGAGATGAATCATTGGAAAGTTTACGTGCCACTGCATCTCAAAATTACTGTGCGAATTTTTAATTTGAATTCGATTCGATTGAATTTTGGTTCTTAATCGAATCGATAAAAATGTTTGTTTAATTGGGAAATATTTTTTTATATACAAGTACGACATTTTTTTGTTAACGATTCGATGTACCGATAGTAATTCCGGTTGTAATGCGATTAACTTCGACCTTTCGTTTCGTATTAATGGACGCCGTATAGATTTCTGCCGTAATTTATTCACGATTTTTTTTCTGTGATCTGGCAATATTCGATATAAAAAAAATCTAATAATGTAAATACTTGAAATTTCTAAAGAATCCTTTGTCCGAAAGGTTAACGGCGATCGTTAAATCGCTCGTTAAAACCGATTCAATATTCGCGACAGATAAACACGTAATATTGAGTGAAAGGAATGCATTCGGAAATGCAACGGTGCATTAAGTAGTAACAAGGTTATACGAGTTTGATCCATTCGTTATATATCAAAACGGATATTAATTAAACGGTTTTGCGATATAATATTACCGGTCGTTTGTTCTATTCCGATAGATACGAACCGGTAATCTGCACATTCGTCTGGGATTTTAATGCATATTTTTTCAATATTGAATTCTGATGAAACCCATTATTATTTCGGATCTGAAACTGTTTAAGCGATGCATTTAGTAACAATAAAGTCCGCACGCAGACCGATTCTATAATAATCATTGATGGAACAATATCTGCGGATTTCCTCGAATGCTCTTTTTCCAAAAGGCAGCTCGTGATATGTGTTTTATATGTGAACAAATATAAAATCGGTGCTGTATTTTTAATTGTATAAAAATACCTTTAGGCCGGTGTGTCTTTATTTGATCGGAACGTTTAACGCTATTTATAAAAGCGAAAAGGAAATATATAAACGGCGTCGGTCGGCGGTAAAATTGTGAAATAAGCCGAGGGTTAGAAAAGGGAAATAAGTGTCGGTGAAGGCTAAGAGGGATCAAACACGGGATATCCCTTAATAGAAAGGATCCTCCGGGTAATAAGGTGCGCAATCGAGCGTACATATGTTTTAAGGATAATGAAATTTAATGAAGTGAAAAATTTCCACGTAAGATTATATATATAAAACGCTTTTGTACGGGTGCGATGAAATTTGCGAGCTTTGTTTTATGCGATCACACGTGTTAATACGAGCATTCATTTGATTTTCCGATACGCAATAAATTCTACGAATTTCTAATTTAATTATATATTTTTAATGACTCACATGATTGTGTATTCTATCAATGAAATTTAAACAAAAATCAAAATGTTTGTATGTGTGTCTGTCTGTGTTTTATAGATAGATTTTTACTGAATATGTGTATTATACAACAATCAATTTAAAGTCCAAAGTCTTGAGCAACTTTGGGTTATTGAAGCATTTTTATATAAATTGATTAATTATCGATAACGTGCCGCCATTGAAAAATATTCAGGTAGCACTAGCGAATAACAGTCTTGCGATAGATGGCATTAAACGTATCGGCAAATGCATAATAATAACGCATTGTGGAAAAAATCTCACATGCAAATTGGCATTTTTGAGACCGCGTTCGGTAAACACGCCGTACCCTTAATTTTTTTTCGGACTCTTATCGTTTGCGTGCCGAAAAACAGTATTATAATCCCCCCTTTAAAGCGAACAAAACGACTCGAAAATAGTCGAAAAAAAGAGCTAATACGACCTTAGGATTTATTGTCGAATATCAAAGCCCTTCATGCGCCCTTCGAATGTGCATGTGTGCACTTTTTTTATTCGCAAAGCGTAATTACGATGATCGCTCACGAGAAAATATGGGGCGCCAATACCATTTATGCTAACGCTTGCATAATTTCCATTGAATCTTACATAAAAATTGAGCCTTTTTATATAAAAGCGGTCCGTATTTTATTTTAATAGGAGATAATTTCGCCCACGTATTCAATAAAGATTCGAAACGGCTTCGTTTTAATTCAATCGCACGGTTGACTCTCTTATATTTTAGATCGGATATCTCAACTATGCACTTAGATATTCGAGTGTACGTATTTATTTTAAATACGTAGATCGTTCAGAGGTTATCGCCCCTCAAGTAGCGTAATTACGAATATTTATTTTGGTGTCATAATCACGTGGTGACATTATATTCTGTAAGTGTTGGAAAAATACTACCTGTGTGCTTAATTTTAATGAAACATCTTTGTATTTATTCAATCGATAATGTCTTAATATTAACTCGAATTAATATTGATCAAATTTTTTAATAATCTTATATTTAATCGATACGAAATTTATTGATGGAAAAATGATTATTCATGAAGTAAATTCAAGGTATGATTCATATTATTATTTTTGTCAATCAATATGAATTCAAAAAAGCTCTAGCACCTATCAAAGATGTTTCACATTAAAAAATAAGTGGAGATTCTTGAACCGTTGTTTCCTACTAAAGTTTTATGTGCGTTCGGGTATTTCATTTCGGGGCGGCATTAAAAATATTAATGTCGCCAATAAAGATAATCGCCGAAATAAATCGATTTCGTAATCGACTGTTTCGTCATATGTATTATTGTATTTGTACGTACAAAATAATGTTCAAATGAAAGACAATTTTTTTTTGTTCCCCCCGCGGACACTTTACTGGTTTTCTTAATTGTTTTTATGTACTTTTAAGACGAAATCCTGTTTTGCGCGAATGCCTATCTCACGCCGTACAATGCCTTTAATTGCTAATTAAATTTTGAACATTGCTGTTACGGGAATTTCAACTATCGGTTATTAATTCAACGTGTCATTGTAAAATGCTATTTTTTTACATTATACGAATCCTATGACCATTTTTTGTTCATATTATTGTATTATACAATATAATATGAGAATTTTAGATCTTAAATTTTATGAATTACCATTTTAATGTTCATTCGTGAAATGAACTTTTTTCAATTGATATTGAATATGCCATTTGCTATAAATTCAATGCATATGAATTCGATAAAATATTTTTTTTACAATAAATAATATAATTTATATTTAAAATTATATCGTTATTTTTATGTTTCTTAATACATATATTGTTTCTCAAATATCTATTTATACGATTGCATCACATTCTTTATACGGATGCATTGTAAAACACTTAAACAAAGCGATCCACTGTTGCACCTAATCGTCAATTTCCCATTTCAAAATTTACGATACAAATTTTAAGACTAGAAAAAAAAACGAATAAGAATTTGAAAATTTTAACATACACCAAAAGGTCACGCGTCCGCTTCGACATTCAATTGTGTAAATATCATACACAATTTTGAGCAGGTAAATCGAATACAGTAAATCACCGAAACATTGTAGCATTAAAATAAAATTGCAAAAAAAAAAACACACTCGCATATGAATTTAAAAGCGTATTCTATTTCGGCTCGTAAATTAAATTATTTTATTGCGCACACTCTGGCCATAATTTTCAAAAGCTATGTAGACGTGATTTTTTTCAGGGGTGTGTATTTGTTAAAAGGACACATTGTCTTCAATTAAACAGTAAAGCCTCGTTTAACGAGCACCTCGCATAACGAAGAATTCGTGTAATGTAAAAAATTGACTCATTGAACAAATGTTTCGCATAACGAATGTCGAGAGGATTGTAACGTTGTATGCAACATCTCGACTTTTCATAGTTCAAAAAATATTATTTTATTTAATGAGTATTTTACATAACTACTAACGAGTGAGATTTGTATGGAATGAATTTTATTCGTTATGCAAAGTTTTCCTTCCTTTTTAAGTAGGTGTGTTTTTGTCTATTCAAAAATTTTCGACATCAGTAGAAAAAAAATTAAATTATTCTTTTGATATGTAATTATTCAAACTTTTATTATTTGAAAGGAATGTTAAGCAATTAAAAAACTTGAAACAATTGAACTTAACTTTGCATCAGATTTCGTAGCCCTGATTTTTCTCGCGCGCGTTTTATTGTCGAGTATGATTCAATTGTGCGCAAACAGGTAAATCTCGTTTGTTCCTTCGTCATTTCTGAGTGAATCACACACACACAAATATAAAAATAGCGATCGATGGCCAAAATTATTTAAATGTCAAACGTAATTTGGACAATGCATTCGATCTCTGGTCGAGTGTTTTGGAAAAAATAGTCGAAAACGAACGATATTTCGGGACCACACCGCGGATAGGTGTACCTTTTGTTGGCCGCTTTGGAAATCTCGTTTTGTGGTCTGTCTCGAAACGGCTGTAAAATCGTTCCCAGACGATTCAATACCGAAAAAACAAATAAATCTTCGGATTACGATCGCGCACACAACCTTTTAATGTTTTATTACATACGAAATTCCGAGAAATTGTCCGAATTTCGTGAGCGTATACCTGTATTATGCACAAAAATAAAATTGTTTTCAATAGAATTTATGTATCTATCTTTTTTTCTACAAAATATGAGCTTGTCATATGCATAGAATTAAATCGAATATAATTCGTAATTAACGCCATCTATAAATCAATAGAATGAAACATTTTATTTATGAATATACTGTACTATTTTTTCAATTAAATCAAATTTTAAACAAATGTTTGTTTATTAAAGAATAATTTTATACAGTTTAAATAGCAATGACTACATAATCAGTCACCCGATTCCACTTATCTATGCATATTAATACACATGAAATCAATCAATTCTTTTTTTATTATAAAAATCAAATCTCATCGCAAGAAGTTCGATTGCAATAAACGTACATCTACTTTTTATTGTATCTATTATATGTGTTTCATTTTTATTCTAATCGTAAGTTCTACATCCGCCGTAGTTCGATATAAAAATTTTTAGCCGCCTGAACGATTACGTTCGGATAACGTATCGGTTAATGAATGGCGTTTCCTAATTAAAAAAATATATTTATACACAGTAAGGTAATTACTCGTATCGATCGCAATTTTTAACAATCGTATTAGTTACGTTCGTAAAAGTTACGACTTTTTTCATAAATTAATGTCGACTTTAGAAAAAAGGCGAACGTGTAATGCGATACGGTCGCTTTTCAGATAAAAGGATTTAATTAGCATAGATTTTATCTGTACGCGAATTCACTAATGAATTGCAATTCGTGATTTTTGCAAGTCGTTATTCAAATGTCAATAGTTTTTAATGTGCGGATACAATTGCGCATTGAATCATTTTTATCTTGTTCGCTTTGCACACGAATTGCACGTTTCGGGCATTGCTAAAATAATTGAATAATGTCCGATACAACCTTCGATAAGACATGTTTATTGCCGTTTACTAAGTGGCTTTTTAAATCATCATCTCACGTGATATTTGTACAAATGTTACATATTATAATGAGTTTTTTAAATGACGGCTGAAAAGGCTAAGCGGTACAAGTGATTTTGAGAAAAGTGCACTCAAAGTACCTACATGTATTAGGAGGATATTGGGTGATTTGATGATATATCTCGATACACGTTCCAAATTCGTTTATATCCTTTTGCCACTAAATATATGAGCACACACAGAAGCGATTCTTGAATGTACATAACTCAATTTTGACCAATAATGTCACTGGTATCTCTTAGCCTTTTCAGTCGTCATATAATGCATTTTTATTGAGAGTAAATGTCATTATATTACATTGTAATGGAAATGTCTTTTATATTGATGCAGTCAATGAGTGCAATAATATTCTATTAATATAATAGTTGTAGGTACACACTAATAGACAAAACTCGACATCATCTTGAAACTTGAATTATTACTTTCGAAAACAAGTACAGCTTTTAATATATCTTGCTTGTTAAATAACAAACGTTAGATATACATTTTTTGCACACAATAATGCAACTATATTGCATTGCATCGACTGATTAATTTTTCAATCCAACTCAAACGAAAACATCGCCTTACACAATAAACATCTTAACCCTCGTCAATCGCCTCGACGCCGAATCCAACCATCTGGAGTCGGTTTTGATTATGCGATTTCTGAACTTGTTTAATATTAAAATACACGATTTATGTGCAAACTGTGTGTTCAATAGCAACACTGTCCATTGTCGGATTCGTTAATTGCCCGAACATGACGCAATCCGCGGCCGGGGGTAACGATTTACACGAACGCCTATAAATATCGTTGCTCTTCCATTCTGTAACACTATATTGGCTCGAAACGACAATGGTGATTGCCTAGTCATGACCGGACCCTGAGTACCCCCGGAGATTAATAAAAGTGCTCCATTTTGCTATGGAATGGCTTCGTGTTTAGTTGTCGACTTTTGTTGAATAGTATGAGTTTTTCAGGATAGATGAGGAAAATGTTGATTAAACTAAGATATTTTTCAATTCGTTCAAAAATGATGAAAGGATAATGAGTTCAAATTCTGTAGAGAAAAATCAACTCTCTCGTTTAGTGACTAAACATTGAAAGTTCGGGTCTCAATAAAACACGTTAAGCGCCGATATTTCGAACGTTGGTATAACAACCGTGACTAAACGTTTTTCTTTCTAGACTTTTAATATTTATCAAGAGTTAATGTAAACTAGCTTTTAACCTATGATTGAAATATTAACCTTAAGTCATTTTTTAATTTTTAAATAACTTAACTTTTGACTAACCATTGTCTATAAAATTTAACAGGTAAAACAAATGATAATTGCTAATACACAATTGGGAAAAAAGTCTAATGCCTACAATTATTTTTTAAGTCTTTCAATTGTGTATAATAATATTTCGATTAATAAAACATTTAAGATTCAAAAAATGATTAAAATATTGATTTAGTCAAATTGAAATGCGCCGTGTTAAATATGTATCGGCGTTAGATGGTTTGATAATTCGTCGAACGCCTCGTTACTTAGTACAAGCGACTCGATAATGATTAAAACAACGACCGGTACAACGAATTCGTTCACAATCTCGGTTCTTCGATCTGTAGAAATAAGAGTTCGGTGCGAACAATTATTATGACCTCTGGGCTAAAAGTTCGGCCGCCATATAAAATATATCGCATTGATTAAACTCGTGTACACACAAATAACTAGCACGAGCACATCTACGTACCGTACGGATATACCGTTTTTTTCCTCTTAATGTTATTTATCTGCGTTTTTTTCGAAGTTTGGTTTTTCATTATTTACGACTGGAGCTTTATTTCGCGTACACGAACCGAAAACATCGTGGCAACGAACTTATTCGTTAGATAAAAGCATGAAATAATGCGGCAACCGAAGAGTGCACGGCTATCATACAATCGATGGAAGTCGTAAAAGTAGTATAATATTATATGGATAGTTTCACAATTCGAAAAGTGCTTGAATTTTTTATCCATCAATCTGAAAAACTAGATTTATCAATTTGGATATCTATCAAAAAAATTCAAACGAAATTCAAAATGATCATTAATTTTCATATACGATCTTCTTCTCATTAACTTCAATTTATATCATATTCTTAGTAAGGATTTCTGAATGGATCTCTTCACAAAATTGTACTTTTTTGCTTTATCATAGATCCTTCATACATATATTTAACAATACCTAGAAGTGATTTGTGTAGTTCAAGCGTGAAGTTAATGCAGTTTTCGATACAGACAAAGACGGAACCGATTTAGATGGAAAAAAAATTCGTGTACAGTAAAAGACGATCTATAAATTTCGAGACGCGGTCTAATTAACGTTCCCCGTTTCGTGATGTATCGTTTTTGCTTCGAGTCGATATTTTTGGAATGTGTTTTTAATATTTCAAGAGAAAATTCGTTTGCTTTGAAAACTTTGAGAGTTAATGAACGCACATTTGTATGAGAAATTTTGTGAACATTTGATCCGGTACGGATAAAATAGTTTAGGAATTCACTCGACTTATTTATTAGATCAATTTTATATCTACAGAAAGAATTTCTAATGGAAAATTCGTTCGCGTAATTATAAAAATTTATTACGCTAATTATAAAAAGTCCACGGATTCAATTTTTTATGAGACTTTTATAGATGTATATTTGTTTTGTAGATTTTCTACAGACCACGCACTTTCATTTAAGACTATATTATGTCGAAATTTCGCGCATTTTTTTCGTCATTTCTCAGCGCCGAGCCGAACGTATATTAAGCAGATCGGGCATTTCAAAAGCGCGAATTTTTGAATAAATTAAAAGATGTGCCAAAAATAAATAGGCATAACAATAAACAAACGCTTATTGCGATTGTGGGTGCGCCTTTTTAATCCGCGTTGAAAAAAAAAATCCATACACAACTATACGCGTATAAAGCGCTCGTTCACTATTTACGAATCTCGACCCGAACGTCGCATCCGCAATAAAAATAATATAATAAAATAGTAGAAGAAGAAAAAAACTCAAAAATAGCATTCTTCAATGTATATGTGATATTCGACATTTTTGTAAAGAAAAAGTAGCAATAATATCGCCATAATAATGCTAATTGAATGATAATGTCCCGATTCGATCCGGTGTACCGTTACGTTCAACATGAACGCCGATTTCCTTTCACGACACCAAAAATGAGAATAATAGCATCGGACGGATAGAGTCGACTATCGTTTATTATACAGGTTTTTTTTTATCCGTGCACATGTGCGTGTTGAATTTTCTTGCAAAAACCATAAATTTCGGGCGAGCAGCGTGCTTAGCCTACATAGGTTAAGAAGGTGAAAATCCATTCGAGTTCAACTATGCGAAGCACTTACGTTATTTAAATAGATACTCTACGAATTTAGTAAAAACTTATATTTAATCAATTATTAACATTAACTTCAACGTGAAGAAATGAGCTGTTAGTCTAGAAACTCTGAAAATAAACTACACACAATAAGTAGAGTGATTCCTATGTCATCTTTCATAGAATCACATTATTGCTAAAATGTTCGAATTTAATCGATACAAATTTGGTAGGTTATGATCAATTTTAAAAATCTTTTCGTATTAAATTAACACTTTTTTCGAATATTCGAAAGAAAAGATCGTGTCTCTATATCGATTAATCGATTCACAGACTTTTTTCCGAGACTGATTTAGTTAAGTAACTATAGTCCTTCACTAAGAACTGTCAAAAAGCAGCGAAACACAGACTGATTTTTGATAGTTCGTAGTTGGAAGATTGACTATAACTCTATGGTCAGTTAACTATAACAGCAATAAGCCTGATTCTAAAAAAACATCACATTGATTCTCGTCAGAATTGACAGATCTCGAAACTAGTGATCTCAAGTATGCAGTATTGATACAGCATACACAAACACTTTATATAATATATAATAATAGTTATAATACATTCGATACAATTTTTCAATTGGGTATGAAAATTAGTATAAAGATACTTGCTTTACGTTATTTCTGTTCAAGAAAGCCTACTGTGTCATAAAAAGTAGGTATACACGCGTACATCCTTGATGAATTCGAGCAGTAATTTCGAAAAATGTTTGAAGTGTCATTCTTAATTGAGGAGTCCCATTGAGGGCCCTCCTTTGTGACATTTCCAAAGTAAATTTAAGTACTCGCCATCTCCGCGAATAATTAGAGGGGAGATTTTCAATGAGAAAATCCAACAAAGCGCCATTCGTTCGAATCACTACGCCGCCATAGCTTTTTCGACGACCCAAAGAAATTCTCGACCCACACCAAGAAAGTGAAAAACTTTGACGAAAAATAAGGTGAAGTGGGATTGTCTCGCGTATTCCGAGTAGCGAAATGTTTTTGATTAGACGCTGATTCAATTTATCGATGAAACTTCGCGAAGAAATGCAAATCGAGTCGACTTTTGTGGACACAACAATTATCATTTATACAAACTATCGAAATATTTTGTTTGAAAATAGCGTATGTATTGAATATGCGAAGCTTGATTTCACTACGTTTTTTGTTAGTTACATTATCATATTTTTGTATCACAATAAATTATGCAGAATATTTTCGCAATTCCCGATATGTAAGATTAGAAAGAAGCCAACGTTTCGTTATTTTTATTTCTTTACGATTATAAATACAATGAATACTTGACACGAATATTCGCATTTGACTGCGAAATCTTCGTATCGTTAATATTGAACAATTTTGTTACAACGAACAATCTAACATTTTCATCGAGGACTTTCGTATTTGCGATTGTAATTTTTTCACAAGAAAATTTGATTAGCTCGAATGTGGGTCAACACACACATAATCAACCGAATAAATCAGAAGCAATTTTTACATCAAAAAACACACACACACATATAATTAATCACGACTTAATTATAACCCTTTGATGTGCTCGCCGATTTTTCCGAACTCCCTCGGAAAACTCATCACTACAGATATCAATTATGCAGTGTTTTCGACGTCGAACGATTCTCCGAGGGCACTCCACGGTCATCGAGGGCCCCCAGCGGGGCCTGCGCCCCCCTGTGACGTCATCGGTTGAATAATTAGATCTCGCGAGACTGCGGGGGTTCGAGCTGACTGAGCGAAATCTGCGAAAACCCCCACAACACCCCCGAAGTTTTCGGATGGGGGACGTTTTATGGAATCATCACATTTTCGAATCGATCGTTGAACGAGTTTTGGAAAATTTTCCGAAAATTTAGACTGTCACGCATCCGTACGCATAAGAATGAGGAATTAAAATCGTTGTAATATTGTATAATGTAAAACGAGCGCACGCGATTACGTTTCTGTGATGCTTTTCGTATATGGTGTTTACCTTTTTTTGTAAAAATGTAACATTTCTGCACGATTTTTTGACGTTTCGTGTGCAATGTCGTTGACGTGAGTTATTGAAGGTTTTATGATTTATTTATTGAATGAAAGTGCAGTAAATATTTATATCTTTCGTATAGAATATAATATAATAACATGTATAGTCAATTGATGAATTGCGTGAGTATATTTTTTATAATTAAAATTTATATTCAATTTGAGATTTCTTTTGAAAATATATTATTTAATATTGTGCAATATAGCTGATGAAGATTTTCATTGCATGCAATCAAAATATCAAGTCAAATGTCAAGAATTACATCTTTGAAGATGAATTTAAATATTCAATTAAATTTCTTAGAATGTTTATGAAAAAAAAAACAATATTTACTTAAAATTTTAGTAAGATTTCTTACATTAAATGTCTAAATAGATCGAATTCTATACATTTGAGAGCCACAAATGTATAAAATTTTGATTCATATGGACATTTAACATATCTTTGATGAATTTAAATCGTAATGAAAACCAACATCAAAAACACACTTAAATATATACACACACGACACATTCACAAGACTTCTTTCTGTTAAACAGAAAACTCATCTCTTTCGCTGTCGACAGCTTTACAGTAGCCCGTAAACGTCAAACGTGAAAATTCTGACTGAAAATTAAGAGTTTTCCGCGGCGCATTATTTTCGTCGCCGCTAACAGCAGAAACGGCTCCGTTTCGCCGAAGCTAAACTCCATTAAGAAATCGGCGAATTTCTCGGGACGAATCCCGGGATCGATCCTAGTATAGGCTCGTTTAACGAGGAAAATCGCACCAGCTCGAAAATTGCCGAAATTTTACTCGGACCGGCTTTTCCGACGCTTTATTGAGCTTAATTAGAGTCACGCAAAGAGAGCTTCGCGGGGCCCCCTTTTTGATTCCGTTCAGGGCTCGTCAATTGTTTCGTTCTTGGAATCGAAGAATGTTCGTTGTTATTCGATGGAAATGTGTTTTGTAAAGGCGTTTCTGGAAATCGATTTTGTTTAATTTTTTATCGTATTTATGTAGGTGTAGTTCGTATGAAAATCGACCATTTTATTTCGAAAATGAATGTGTATAAATACAATTTCAAATTAAGATTATTAATTTTACACTAGATCAATATTAGTGTCAAAACAACTTTGAAAAATATCGTAAAATCGCAGCCTCCAGGCATAAAATATCCCATACGAAACCGGAAATTACCGGTATAAACCGGTTCAAAACCAGTTATAATCTCTATAACCGGTTATAACTGGTATTTTCTGGTTTCGTGGGGAGGATTCTATCCCCGAGGATCCTTTTTTAGGATGTTTCAAAGTTGTTTGATTCTAAAACTGAAACTGAAATTGCAATCCCTATTAACTACTTACTTTAACAACAAAAAACTAATCATTGAAATTCTTCTTCTCTTCATATCCACTTATTATTTGTATATCAATATTTGTATAACTATTTAATTTTCTTATGTGATCAAATGTGCGAAATTCCCACTCATATTGAGACAAGTGATTCATTTTCAAAAACTTCCCACATTTACCTTGAATATTGGGAGCTATAAAAAAATCCCGCATTGACTTCTTCCACCGTATAATAAGCACAATTTCCAATACTGCAATCAACCAAAATCTAACTTCAATTTCATCAAACATAATCGACAAGAAAAATTGCCTTCCCTTAATATAAACGCAGCGGGGATAATTCTCATGCAAGAAGACGCGAGCAATTCACGTACTCCCTCGAGGCAAGTCTTGGTAGTTTTCCTCGTAGTTTTCCGCGTTGTTGTTTTTGTTGTTGTTGTAGTGTTGTTGTTGCTGTTGTTATCGAGGGGTAAATGCGAGTGCAGCGACGTCTCCACCTGGCTCCATTACTCGGTCGGGGTGCGTGTGCGTGCCACACATTATTTATTATTGACCGTCTTTGCCGTATGCCGGTATCTTCATTGTACACGAATTAATTTATACCACTACCTTCGAAGGATTTTATGGCTTGAAATTCGTTTTGTGAGCGGCTGACGTGCGTTTCCCGTTCCGGATTGCAGGTACGGATGCGGCCATTTTAAATTCTCCACTCGAATCGATAGCCATTTCTACTTATCATGGAATATTTTCAAATGAAACATAAATTGATCATTTTTCAAAATGATAGTGTAGTTATATAAAGCATTTGTGTGTGACGAGATGAGTAGTGTCCTCGTGATGCTGGGTTTGAATCCTGTCAAGAATCATATGCCATTTTTATCAATTGATATGATAACTCGATCGTTATTCTGATCTTAATTCTTAAAAATAGATCCCTTTCCTTTTCAATTTAACAATTCTTGCACCTTTTTTCGTACATTGATATTATTTTTCAATGATTCTAGCCTAGCAGCTTTGTTTCTTCACTTTTAAATGATTGATTAATTGAATTTTTTAAAATAATTCAGAAGCATCACTCGTAATAAACCAAAAAGTTGTAAATATCTGACTAACACTCCTCTTCGTGCGTTGATATTACTTTACGAAGTTTCTAACCTAGCAGCTTTTTTTTCACTTTAAAATGAACAATTAATCGAAAATTTTAAAATAATTTACTGGCAACACTTGTAATAAATAAATATTCAAAAATATCTGATTCATCGATAGTATAGATAGCAAATAAGTGTGACGGAACTGTCGACAGCGAAAACGATAATGCTCAATCGCTGTATATAAATCAATTTTTTTTTCAAGCAACGTTCAAAAACACATGTATGCAAATCGCGGGGTCAAAACCACGGCAAAAGATCGATATCGCCAAATTTTAATAACTCACACGTATCGTATAACGAACACAACTTTGCGATAACGGTTCACAAGTCCACAAATGGTCGTTTAGCTTCGTCTAAAATTTTCAGTGGAAAAAAGCCGCTTTGAAAGACCACGGTTTTAGATAAATTATCGCCGCATTCGGCTTAAATTATTGTTAATCAACCGTTCTTCGGAATGGGAAGCTCGTTATTTTCCGGATTTATCGCGGATCAATCGTTTGTTTATACTGGCGCTTTTCGATATACGCATAAAACATGAGAAATTTCGACGATTATTGATTGTTTTGAATATGCATCAAAAGTTGTTTCGAATCTATTTTCGCGTGCGTTTTTTCTTCGAGATTTCAGAGCCGAGCTCGTTCGCGGTTTGTCCGTTGGGCTTCCCTGCATTAGGGCAAATGTAAGCATAAAAGTCAAAAATAACCGGCCCATTAAAGCGAGTAACCAGCTTGTACACTGACGCCGCAGTTAAAATTAAAGATGAAAAATATTCTATTACAGCGCTCGAGTTACGTTCGCTTTCCACGTCTCTAGCCTTATAAGGCTATACGCCAAATCCCGGGAAATTCGATGGAAAATTGAAACAATCGAGTTTATTTTCGCCACACGTGAATCGCTTTTTTCATCATACCTCCCAACGATTTGACTAAATATAGAATGAATTATATTTTAATGATATTGTGTTAATAATTTTCAAAAGAAAATTTCTATTTTTTTAATCGAAATGTGTTATTAAGGGCCAGTCTTTTCACCTCTGATTTGAGATTGAAACGAATTTAACTTCCTTTAACTATAGGCTATCAAAATCTGGGGGAAAGAGATGGATATAAGTATTGTTGTGCGAACTGTAGTATAATATGTCTGTCTCTTTATAGTTGGAGAGACCGCGTGTAGTTTAAATTCGTTTTATTCTCAAACCAGAGTTGAAAAGACCGGCCCTAAACGTTGCAAACGTATATTTTTCGAATATTCAAAACACATTTAACAGTCGAAATACAAAACCGTTTCACAGTCACCCGAGACATTATGCCACTTCGACTCATACTGGGCGCGAACTCAATTTTAAACCGACTCATTTAAATCTTGTTTCGAATTTTTTTTTCGGCCTCTCTCAAATTTTATCCTTCGGATTTGCAACGCGGCGGCTTTCGAAATGAGTTTCGCCAAAATGGAATATTCGGACCATTAATTTTTGGGAGTTGGAACAAGAGTATACTGCGCTCGTATGGAATGCACCTCTCGAGAACACAATACGAAGCGAACGAATAAAAATGCCCGAAAAAGCATTTGAAAGAGTTAACCTTCGAATGCGACAAGGATTCATCTCGTGTTACATTTGCAAGGTGACCATCTTCCTCGTGCCGACTTACAGAGTGGTTCAAAATGCCCTTTCTTGTATTGAATTTCTCAAATATGATATACACTTTTGATTTCAATTCTGGCAACTTTTCTTGATAAATTTGAGAAGTGTTACATTTTTCGTCAATTTTCTTCTAATTGGATCTAATTGGATGAAGAGTGAACTAGTATGGTTCTTAAGATTGCGTTCGGTGTCTTTATCTTTATCAACAGTGTCTAGAAATCCCCATAGCAGTGTTTTATCTCGAAAAAGATTTGATTTAAGCTTTGCAGCTTCGTAAAAATATCTCTATGATTTGGTTCGTATAATGAATCGTATTATTCAAAATGAATCAACTTGTGATGCATCGAATTGGAAATTGCTTGGCAACCAGTATGAAATATTTTCATTACTTCTATCCGGTACATCGTTTCGTTACAACTCTATGTGTTAAAAATTTCCATACTCGAAGCATTATTTAAATATAAATAGATGAAAATAATGTGTTTTAACGTATTTCGAATGCAAATAGACAAATTAAAAACGCTAGGTGTTCCGATGCTGTCAATGCCAATAAGTAAATTAGTCAGTTTAATGTATTCGAAAACATGTATTGTTACTATAGTGATTGATATTGTTGATTTCAACATTTTGAGATTTCGTCATGGTTTTTTTCACAATTAACAGTTGATTTTTCTTTGAAAGAGAGATAAGCGAAAAAATTTGAATAAATACTTGTTTTATTATTATATTAACATCTGTGATTGAGAAAAATCTTTTATTTTGCAAGAATAACAAACTAAATATTTCGATACGAAAATCGTCAAAGATATAACGTCTGATATTTAATATCGTTTAATGTCGAATTTTAATCAACATAAATAATACGCGATTTAAAGTTTCGAATTATTTCATAACAATTTTAAAAATTCAAAATATTTTCATTATAATATACTTGTGGTTTTGGAGTAGACTATTACCACGGAAAATGACTTAAACTATAATAAACTGAATTAAAATTAGGAAAAGTTTTTACTTTTCAGTGGAAAAATCATTACCTTTCTCTCTCTATTGCTGAACATTAGCCTTTTCTAGCATTTAAATTAAATGACTAGATACATAAGTCATAATTACACACGACAATAGTTTCCCATGTGACAGCTAACGAAAAATGTTCCTCCATAATTTTCATCCTCCCTAAAGCTCAACGCAACTCAACATAACTAAATAAAATATTCTTAAACTATAACCTAACCAAACTAAAGCCTTCTAATATCATGCTAATAGTCTGTTCCACACGCATGATACTTTCCACCTATTCATATATTAAGAGCGACTTCGTAAAACTAGATTAAAAAACCATCCAAAATTTAAAAAATTGATTAGATCCAAAAATGTTTCAATCACCCTATACTAAAACGCATAACACAGGGACTTTACGAGCGCACAGTGCCTCCTTTTAGTAATTCGTCCCTGTTTCGGAGAGGAGTTCGTAGGGCGATAAATCAAGTTGGCCGCAATTGAGACAAAGGACGACCTTCGGCTTGCGCGATTTCCTGATGCTCCTCTCAGGATGCACTTCCAGGAAAACCCGCCGAGATTCCACTCTCGTTCTTGCACTGCTGCGATTGCCCGAAAACTCTTTTTGGTCGTCTGGTGGCGGCGAGCGAGCAACCGCCGCCGGCGGAAGGTCAATTTATGCAATCGCTAAACTAGGGCTCTTCGCGTTTGTTAGACGAAAATTTCGCTTTTTGGTCGTTTTTCGATGGCAGGGATGCACTGTGATCTTGATGTGGATTTTTCAGGTTTAATTATGCTTTTGTCGTATAGATAAGTTGGTTTTAATTGATAGATTTGTAATGAGATTCTTCGAGTATTTAAGACCAAATTTTGCTTTTTTTCGTTTGTTTGGGTCGCTTTTGAAGAAGCAGGGGTTCTAGGTGTATTTCGGTTTAATTATGCTTTTATCGTATATATACATTTGTTCAAATCAGTAGACGTGCAATGAGATTCTTTGAGTTTGCAATACCAAATTTTAGTATTTTTCGTTTGTTTAGGTCGATTTAGGATAGCAGGGACGGATCGATTTCTCTATGCAGCTTTCCATTTTAATTGTATTTTTGTTGTATACGAATACAATTATAGGTTCAGATCGATAGATATGTATAATTTTCGATAATTGATAGTTAATTTATCAACAAGACACTTGACTTAATCTCTAAATCTGAAACTTAACGCATCTTAATTTAAGCTAAACGATCTAACCAAGCGAAAAGAAAAACTAATTTAACTTAACTCAAAAACTCGTCATTATTAAATTCGTCCAAATTCAATTTGTTAATAGATAGATATAATATAATTTTCACATGAATATTAGATTCATATATTTTTATATATACTTTCATATGAAACTAGTACACTTATTATTCGATTAGGATATTTGGTACCAAATCCATTTTGGTATCAAAATATTTTCTTCTTTTCCAGTTCCACTTCGTATAGTTATAATAAGACTCCTGTCTATCATTTTTTTATATATTACAAAAGAATTTTCCATATACGAAACAATTGCTAGATATGGTAGTTTTGAAGTTTAGATCCAACCCTGTTCGTATATAGTACGTGAGTATTTGATGGTGGGTTTGTGAAACGTATGGGATTGAGTGTTTTTACGCGTCTGCAAAATTGGATGTCTAATTGAGTCTGGTATGTGGATCCCAAAATCGATGGAAAAAAATTAAGGTTCTATGACTTGTGTTATTCGTGTAAAGATTATATTAGAGATTGGAAGATACGAATATGTTTTTTTTTAGTTTTTATATAATTTGAATAATAAAATGGAATAGAATTATTTAAATGGTTTGTTTTTTGAATAGGCAAACGATGTTAGATGTTAATGATCGTTTGTAAACTTAATTCATCGCGTGTAAAATCGTAAACAAACATCACATATTTGCTAAGCCCAATATAAATCAAAACCAAATAAATCTCATTAGTTTAAAATTATTATCGAATACTCGTATTTCGAATTTGAAAAACATAAAACGCACATTCTAAACAAAAATTCGAACTGAAAAACCTAATATTTATATACGAAGATATTCGAAAAATATTTTTTTAAAACCAGATCACGAATGCACTGAATATAAATAATTGTTATAGCGACGTTTTGTTATAAATCCGAGTGCGATAATAAAAAAGGGCTCGATAACAAGTAGTAGATGAGAAAGATGCGTCTCGTAAAAGCGACGCTGAGCTTCCTCTGGCTTCGTGCCATAGAAAAATAAAATTAAGTAACGCGGCAAAAGTGAAAACAAAACGCACTGGCCGAAATAATAATGAAAATACATACTAGAATGAAGACAGACTTAGAAATGAACGAGAGGAAGAAAAAAAACGTCTAGCGTTATTAAAGAAAATATCACGGAACGAAGATGTTTCATATGAAGATGCTTAAAAAGTGCGCCTACTGAAAATTATAGTTTTCTTTTGATGCGAGATCGTTTTTTAATCGAAAATTTTATGAAGCTCTTTGTGAAATTTGCTGTGATGTTTGTTTTTGATTTTTTTATAAATAGTGATATTATGAAATTCGTGCTGCTTATTTATTAAGGAAAATTTTATACTAGAACATTGCTTTATTTTTCATTGGATTAGTCTTAAGCTTTTAATCGTTAATTACTCAACTTGAATGATAGTTGATGTTTATTCAAACTATCTTTAATTATTATCGCTAATGACAGTTTTTATAACTAACTAATATTTCCTGAATTATCGCTTTCGATTATAATCAAAAATCTGTTTCAGGATAGAACAACCTAAAGTATCTTGATACATTATTTTGCTTAAAAAACGTGTTGCAATCTTATGATTCATCTCAAATCTGATTATACAAAACATATTTTTTCTAAGCAAAAAAAATACACGACAAATCAATCACAAAACTAGTTTTTTTTTCTTTAAAATAAACGTTTTCCAACTATGAAAATTACCCATTTAACGTCAACATTTCAAAATCCCCACCGGCGCGTTCGACTTACAATACAAATGTTGCGCGATTAGTCATCTCTCGGCTTTCTTGAAGATTTCCTTCGGTTTACGAACACATTGATCTATTCTAAATCGCATCTCGATCGACGTTACACGTTATAGATCTTCCACGATCTAGCCGTCGGTCGTTTTTGACTATGTGCGACTTAATTCGGCCGTAAATCTTCGGGCCGAGGTGGAAAATTTGCGAAACATGCGATTCGAATAAATCGGGGCAAACTTTTTAACAAATCGACTCAGATAATCGAATCGAGTAATATATATTTTTTTATCGCTGATCGCTTATTTTTAAGCGCGCAAAACGTTTCAATCCGTTCGAATATCAACACCGATTTTTTTTTCCCGTAGAATTGAAACGTTTTATCCGAGTGAGAATCGAGCTTAAATAATTAAGATTGTAATGAAACCGTTATTTTAATCCAATTAATGAATTCATCAATCTCATGAAAATGTTAGATTGAACTTTAATTAATGGTATAGCAATATGAAGCAGTTGTGCATGCTATGTTGGACTTTAGTGTCTTTTCGATGTTGGGTTTATATGAACTTTACGAAAGTGTTGTTTTTCTTGATTCAATAATCGATTCTTTGAAAAATGTGTTAATTTAACTCTTTTAGGAATGATTCCTATAAATTAGTGCTCCACCTTGTCTGTATTGATTAAATTCGTTAAATTTTAGCACCATACATTGATACTACTTTTCAGAGTTTCTAGCCTAGCAGCCCTATTCTTTACTTTAAGTTGAATGTTTTATTGATCAAAAATTATTGAGTAATAATATCTGTGACAAAAAATAGATGAAGTATCGCTCTAACAATACTAAAGATATTGCATCAAAACACAATATTAAATCCTTTCGTAGTGTAATTTAAACATAATAAAAAGCATGTTTGTCCATTTCTTCGAATAAGTATTTTCTTAATGTACTCTGAAATAGCTTTTAGTGAAAATTATCTCTTCTAAGCGTAGTACTAGTCCTACACGACCGTTTGAAGACCGCTTCTATTCTCGCCAACATTTTCATTGCCCACGTGCTTTTAACACTCACACGACTCCGATTCGAATTTGTGAGGATGTTTTCTTATACTTATTTTCGTATACGGATACGAAAATATTTAAATTTGTATTCGTATGTGCGTCGGACACGAGACGCCATGCAATGAACGAGAGAAAAAAAGCGCGGGAATGTTTCGAACGGAAATCGGAAAAACACGCGAGCGAGTTCAAATTTTACCCTATATTTTCTCATTTGAATTAATTAATTTTAATAAATTATACGTTTGAATTGTGAGTGTCAGTTGAACTCATTTTGAATGTTATTTGAATATTATTTAGTATACTTGATCTGGATAGTTTCAGAATGACATATTGATTCAATTTATCAATTCAAAAAAATATTATTTACAAAAATATTGAAGTTATATTTATTATTTTTCTTTAGTTATGTATTGAACTTCCTCATAGAGTTTGTTGAGTTTCGTAAGTTTCCAGATTAAAAATAAGTGTTGGGCAGCAAAACAGTGCGTGCTATGCGTAAGAAATGGTTCAACGAATTTTCCTCACTTTTCGTGAAAATGTTTGTTATATTAACTCAAATTTCAATAATTTAATAAATAAAATCATCGAATTTCAATGATTTATTGAAATATACATTATTTTTTTCGAATTTAATATGAGATTTTCGAAAATTCCGTCCATTTAATTATATCGAATTTAAAGTGATCGCTTGTTTTCTCAATTCCCGACAAGGGACAGCTGTGTCGTTTTCGTGTATTTTTCATGAAATCGGAATGTTATTTTAGAGTATAATCCACTTTTTTCCTGTAATGAAACGTCGGAATGGCGCGCATAATGAATCGGCTCTCTTTTCATATATCGCGTTTGCGTCCTATCTTTTTTCAGATGTCGTTTTGTTAAAATATTAATTTTGTATCCGTGCCAAGTGATTGCAAAGCTGACATTACTTATAATGCGAACGAATTTATTATTGGACACTTTTGTTTCCTTGATATATTGTAAATAAAGTCGTTAATTTTTTCATGTACGTTATTTAAGACGTGACATTGACGTTCCTCCGTACTATTAATGTGATATTTTATTTTCGGTGCATGTCGAAAATATAATGTAATGTGTAATATAAAAAGCTCGATGATAATCTATAAAAACCGAGATATTTAATCAAATTTAATTTCGTTATTCCCATTTAAATTAATCAAATTAATTAATATTAGGTTGTTATTAATTTAAATTTGAAATATTTATTTATATTTTGTATTATTTCAAATACATAAATTCAGGATATGAAAATTACGTGCGTAAAAAATGTAAATATTGCTCTATTCGAGGCAAGCTTACTGTAGACATCTATATTTCAAGAGAAGAAAAAGCTTAGCTTGTATACGAACCACATTTTCTGTTGAAAAAATAAAATTATAAATAAAATAATTTAAACTGCAAATCTAGAAAAAGTCTTTATTTAATAATTAACTGTGCTTACTAAATTATAATGAAAATATAATTAATCAAAAAAATGTACGATGAAAATTAGGGAAAACTTTCACAGATGTCACTTTTCGTATAGAAGCTTTTCCAGAAATTTTCCAGCTTGTTAAAATACTGTTTAGAAATTTAAGCTTAAACATTCATATTAATTAATTTCATTTGAACTCAATTTATAATAAAATATTAAAAATGTAATAAAAAATCATCACGAAACATTGAAAATTTTCGAATTTCACACGTAACATACGTAGGCCTATTTTCGAAAACTTGAACATTTTAAACGCGTAAAAAAGTGATTTGTGAAAGAAAGGGGATCTAATCTGCGATAACAATGCGGCCTAATGGCGACTTTACAGGCACGGAAGTGACCTTTGTGTGAATATGAAAAAAAAAAATGTAAGTTTTCTTACTGATTTGATCCATTAGCCCAGCAAGACCAATATTTGAATTGGCGTCACGACCCCGCCACGCAACGAGCTTTTCCTTTGTATTTACGCACTTTTGCTCAATACTTAATTTTTCATTCGAACACAACCCAAATTTGGTAAATGAAAAATAATATTATTATTTTTCGGAAAATTCGATATTTGTTACTTATTTCATTGATAACTAGGGTGACTATTCGTGCTAAATTTTTCGGAAAAAGATCGGATTGTAATATTTCTATCACAATTTAATTGCATTTAAATCCATATTCCAGATTTATTACAAAAAAATGAATCTACTTGTTTAGTAGATCATTAGTATGACTGAAACATAACTTAAAAAATATCCTGACTCGAAAAAAAAGCATAATATAACATAGCTCGACTTAATTCATCAAATATAGTGACGATAATCTACTTCAGAAGCTCCAAATAATACTGATTTTCAGACTAACCTTAAATATGACAAATAATTAGTATAACCATTATTCATTATTCATATTCAATTCATACCAGTTTTTCCGAGACAAGATTAAGATTAAAAAAAAATATGTCACACTCGAATTACGTATCCTAGAAGATTCTTAAAAAAAGTGCATATATATGGAGCAAACAATAGACTCGATATTTGATCCAATTGAATCTTGAAAAGTTAAAAAAAAAACATTAGCCTAACATAATCCAAATCTGGATTCTATAAATCAACTCCACAAGTATTGAATTCTACAAAAACCGAAATTCAACCCTCGTATCGATTCAAAAAAATCTCCCTCATACAAATTTGACATGTTTACTTGGACCCACCGAGCAGCCACGTGCTTCCGGCCACGCGGTCCCATCCCGCTCCGGCGAGGCAAGGTCGCCTAAGACCGCATCTAGCGAGCTCGTCTCCGACTCCTGGCCGCACTGTCCACTCTTCGGTCCAGCTGACCACGAAAAAGTCGGCCGACTCGTCTGTACCAAGAGCGGTATTTTTAGCTCCATCTGGGCCAAAGTCCCGTCCCGCTCCCGCGGAGTTCGCCCAGAGCAAATCTCTTGCCCAGTCTGGCCGTCATCCTCGGCGGCTAACCATCTCCATATAAGAGGCATGTGTCCGTCATCGGGATGACAGTTGCGGGCCGAAGCTCCTCGGTCGATTCTTGACGATCGCTGCTTGAAGACCGTGCTTGAAGACCGCGCTTGAAGACTGCTTGAAGCGGCCATGGCTCACGTCAAGCGTCCCGCCAAGAAGTACAAGTCGCCTTTCGGACACGCGAGCAAGAGAAGGGTATTCGGTTTAAATTCGTATCGGATTCGTGTTGTGTGCATGTGGAAAGTGTATTTATCGCTCTATGTAAGTAGGTCGAACGACGTGTGCTTTTCAGACGAGTTCATCATCCGAACCCGGATCTTGTCGATTCGGATGAATTCTCAGATATGCGTCAATGTCTTTTTGCATCTGTAACAATGCTCTAGTGTCATTGACAGATTTATTAAGCTTCGGGTGTGTTTTGGGAAGCGTTCCAATGTTCTCTTTATATGCTTTCGATTCGAGCAGTGAAACGTTGCTCTAAGAAAGTTTTTTATTATTAAATTTTCCGATTTGGCAATGAAAATTCTTCGAAAATGCACTTCGTGTAAAAATGCACATCCGGCACAATACGTAAATATCGCACATGTGTTTCAAAAAAGTGTCGAAATTCGTTCGATGAAACTCGTTAGTGAGGAAAATCGCCGAAACGAAAGAGCGTTTTCAAGACGGCGAATTCCTCGAAGAAAATAAAATGAAAAATAAGAAGGAAAGAAATAACAAATCGCGGCCGGTTGAAAAAGTTTCAAAATATCCGCACAAAACCGTCGTCTAACTTACTGTTTTCAGCATATCGAAATATAAAAATAAAACGTGGCTTTGTGACAATAGCGGAACAATGGGCGTGATCTGTTTAATGTTATAAAATTGTAGCGATTCGATAAGATCGGTTTTTCGTATGGGAAATTGAAACTTTGAATATTTTTTTCGGTTAAATAAAATATTAGCAATAAATTTTGATGATAAAAATAATTAGAATGAATTATTCTTGTCATATTTTTAAATCATCAACAATAATTAGGTAATGTTAGTCTATTTGTTAGTAAAAATATTTTTAATTAGATTATGAGTTATGTTTAGTTTGTGTAGTGCCTATGCAAATTTTGATAATGGTTTTCTTAAAACAAATAAATAAGTACCAATTTATACTTAATTATTTATTGATAGTTGAAAATACGTTAAGAATAGTAGAATATAAGTTCAGTTTTTCCATTTTAGGATAAAATTTTCCATTTCAATTAAAATGTAGTCCTCCATCTTCAAACTTGTCAAAATTCCACGTGAGCGACGAAAGACAGAGATGAACGTATAAAGAATGTACTGATACACGCATATGCATCTCTCTCTATCGTCATTCATGTGTATCTTTGACAGTTTATAGTCAGAAGACTAACTGTATACGATACATGTGTGTCTCTCTTTTTCATCACTTGTGTGGACTTTTGACATTTCATAGACTGAATACATCTATCTTTCGTCACTTGCATAGACTTTTGACAATTCATAGAGGACCGACTGAATAAATCTATCTTTCATCAATTGTAGTCAGAGGACTAATTGTATACGATACAAGTTCATTTTTATTTTTCATCAATCGCATAGACTTTTGACAGTTCATAGTAGAAGGACTGAGTGTATACATATATCTTTCGTCTCTCGAATAAACTTTTGACAGATCGCAGTCAAAGGAGTGTCAGTATACAAAATTTATGTATGTAGCTGCAGGACTGCAGAGAGGAGACAATGCGGTCTCGGGGGCACGTTCAAGTTTGACCGGGAGGGTGTTTCGGGCATTTTCGTAAATTGTCGTGCATTTTCGTGAAAAGTCGGGCGGACTCGTCGGCGCTCGGGCGAGTCCGCCGACGACGATCGATATAAAGACACCGCACTACGGCCGTGCACCGAATGCCTCAGAAACAATGCTTTCGTTTTATTCATGAGGATCGATTTACTGCCTTTCTCTCTCTCCCTCTCTCAGTTTCGTTCAATTTTGAATGATTTCGTCTGTGTTCGTCATTCGGATGTGAGGGGTTTTCGATTCATGGTTGATGGTTTTGTGTTGTTGGTGTTTTGGGGGTCGATGGTTTGTTTGTTGATGATGTAGGTTTATGAGTTGTTTATTGTAAATTTTGGTGAATGATTAATTTTAATTTGTGAATCTGTTGTGGCTCATTATTATCGATAAGTGGCATGAATGATATGAAGATATTGAAAAAAATGTTTTTTTTTCTTTGGATTTTCTTTGAAATTTAGTGAAAATGCAGTCCCAAAAGAAAGTTTTCGTCAACCTTATGCGCCTTAAAGTTTCAACGATATCAAGTATCGTGCTTGATTATCATTCAAATATTTCAGAAACAATGTGTCTATTTTCATATTCATCTAATTCAAACTATACTATGAGGATGCAACTGATAATATATTTATTATTTTATAGATATCATACAAATCAATTAACTCCAAATATCAATGAATGCCTTCTTCGCGTAACTTTGAGTAACGTGATTAAACATAAAATTACTGAAAAATACTACCGACATATTTCGAATATGAAATATTTTTGAATTATCTTTTCAAATTCATTGAATAATTCAGAATTGTGCATATTTTTCCATGAAAAAATGTCATTATAAAAATATTTTTTAATTAACTTACAATTAAACAAAAACTTTTCTATAAACTTAAATACCTATGGCACCCGTAGTTTTGCCTAGTATTGCTGATACACAACTAGACTAATCTGATAAATCGACAGAGTGGGATACATGAAACAATCTGATGATAAATTTCTTTTGCAATGTGAGATTTTCTCCATTTTCATGAAATTGAAAATTCTAAATATTGAAATTTTCATTTATAAGAATTTGTATTAAAAAAACAATAAAGCAATTAAAAAATAATTTGAAATTTGAAATTCTTTCGAAATTATCGACAAAAGAATCATAAACCTGATAAAAAAACACACGAAGGCACAAAAGCTGAAAAATTTCTGTAGCATTCGGTAGTGAGGTCGCATCGTTCGGGCGGTGTGGGCGTCCAGTGAGGGCGAGGGGCGCCGCCGCCGATGTAGGGCGCCGCGCGGCGCTCGACTCCATTCAGTCTCGGGGGCCGCACCGGCCGCAGCCCCCGGCCCAGGGCGCACCCTTCGCCCCCGCGACGGAGCCCCGCAGCCGCGACAGGGCGCTTATGGTGCGCGCCGCCCCCGACGACCCTCGGCCATGTCGTAACATGATCCCATACAACAACTACGGCCACGGCTACAACAAGTTGTTCACTCAGGTACACCAGAAAACCCCGCAAGGAGAGCCGCCCCGTTTCGCCCCCGCGCGCCCCGCCCCCCGTCCACCCTCCGTTCTCCGCAGTGGGCCTTTTGTCCGCATAGCGAGTTCGCCCTTACTATCGTCGGGTCGCGTCGCGTCGCGTCGCTCGTTCCCCCATTTGCACACTCTGTCGTTGATTGTCGTCGATCGTTACAGCTGTTATTGTGACAGCGAGTACGCCCTCGTATGCCAGCGTACGCTGACGGTGATTCCGGGTGATTTGGTACATATATAACACACTATGATATGACGACTTATTAGGCCAAGGGGTACAAGGGACTTCGAGAAAATTGTGCTCAAAGTTAAGTACATTTGTCGAGAGGTCGATGGTATATCGAGGTACACATTCCAAGTTCGTTTATATCCTTTCGCCACCAATTATGTATATGAGCGCACATAGAAGTACATAGCTCGATTTTGGCAAAAATGTCATTTGTATCCCTTGGCCTTTTCAGTCACATGTGGCGATGCGAATTCGTTTTGGTTCTGATGCTTTTTTCATTCTTGGTGTTTCTGATGTGATGTGAAGTTTTCGTTTCGTTTCGGTTGTGCTTTTGTTCTTATATATGTGCGTGGCTGTGTGTTGCTATAAGATTATTCGTTCGATACTGTATCGTGATATTTATTAATTTTCAGTTAAATATTTTATATTTCGAATGATTGAATTCCAGTTCGAATGAAATATTTCAAAGATCGATTCATTTATTTTCACGATTATGCTAATTCTGATATGCATATCGGTTTGATTCAGTTTTTGAGTTATTCATCTTGAAATAAAAAATATTTTATTTAATATGTAACATATTCAGTTATAAATGGAAAATATTTGATTAGATACATAAATTATTCGATTTAAAGTGGAAAACATTAAAGTCTAATATTTTCACTACTCTAGTTAATTAATCATAGAGAATCACTCAGTTCTTCAACTACAAACTGTCAAATAGAGACAAATTTTGACAGTTTATAGTTAAAAACTAACTGTGAATTTATATTTAGATAACTAGAACAGTGAAAAAACCGGCCTTGAATACGAATTTTAAGCATATTCTTAAATCGAAAAATTCATAATTCTAGGCAAAAAATTCTTAGCACAATTCATTACGTTTTTGTTTATTGAACAATTGAAAAGTCAATTATGTTAAATTCTCTAATAATAATTCTTTGACGTAGTAAAAAATATCAATTTCATCCCGTATATCTTATTTACGTGTAATCGAACGACTTTGACCCTTTAACGGGATATCGAAAGTTAATAATTGAATGCGACTCGTTGTTTCTTAGACCGATGTCGTTTTAATTGCACTACAAATGAAAATACGTCAAGAAAATCGTGTCGTAAGTTCGAACGTCCCTCGTACGAGAATCGATCGTTATAATTTATTTAAATGCACTTCGGTTTGCCGTCAGACTGTATAATTCGAACTGAGATATCTATATATAAACTTTTACGTAATGAAATATTGTATATTGAATTACGTGATGTAACAATGGATTTACTGTTATTTAATATGTGCGAAAATTGTTTTAATAAGTTTAGTTTGAGTCTGGAAAAATCGAAGTTTTCCACGAAGAACACGCGCTGCGTGTGTTTAATTCTTTCAGTTCTGTTTAAGTCCAATTACATACGTACGTGCTTCTATTTTCCAAAAGCTTTTACTTATTACAGGTTAGCTTTTTTTCTATTTTACAATAGATATGCTTAGAATGTCTAGAATTGTATAATATTTTTTATTAAAAAAAAGTTTATAAACTTACCCATACAAAGTTTAAAATACAGAGAGGAAAAATATGAAACCGCAACTGAAATACAAAGTTTCCGGTTGCAATGCGAAAATTTTCTTGTCTGCGGTTTTCTGTACGTGCTACAGTTTCTCTCAAAGCTTAGTTTTCCTCGGAAAATTTATGCACACCGAACATACCTAAATACCCCCTATATATATTTTAGACACAACGAAACTCTCATAACAGATACATTGATACCGTTAAGTAACAGTAGATTTGCAACTCAAAATACCACATTTTAATGGTGCCTAAACCTACTGTTACTTAACATCATTGATATATACATAATTATATAAAAAATACACGTAAAACATAGTCTGACTTTAAATCTATATTAAAAATTGAAAATCGAATATTTTCAAAAATTATCAACATCGACAACAACAACTCACCAACGTCATAACGAAATTACAATATAGCCTAATGCGGCCAATTTGCTCTCAAATTGGGTGGCGTGTGCGCCATTTTCCCGAGAAAGGCTTTCGCGCCCGCGAATTTTCCGACCGAATTATATACGTATATATGGGGAAAGTGTGCGAAAATGTGCTCGGGAAAGTCTATTGTGTTCTTATGGTATCGCCCGAGTGCTTCGCCTTGTTTATCTTCCGGATGTTCCGTGTGCTAATTTTGACTTTTCGCAGCTGGGGTTCGATGGGCTGTTGTCATTGTTGTTGAGGATTTTGATTGGGTTTTGTATGTGTGATTTCGATTTGAGTGCATTTGAAGTACATTTGACGACTGAAAAGGCCAAGGGGTACAAGTGATTTCGAGAAAAGCGCGTTCAAAGATGACCATGTACCTACATGTATTAGGAGGAGGTCGACTGATTTGATGATATATCTCGGCACACGTTCCGAATTCGTTTATATCCATTTGCCACCAAATAAATGAGCTTGCATGGAAGTGATTCCTGTGCTTAATTCAATTTGGAAAATCTCAGTTGCACCCCTAGGCCTTTTCGATCGTCATTTGGTTTAATATAAAAAAAATCGACTGGATAAGTGTGGACGTAGTATTAGAATTTTCCGAATAGTCGTAGTTTACATAAATGAAAATTTATTTAGATTCGATATATTTTGCTTTAGGTTTAGATTTTTTAGATGAAATGCAAATGGATTAAAAAAATTGCTTTCGCTCTCTCGGTGCTCTCTTTTGAGCGTATTAAATTATCGTAATTGGTAATGTGATTATTTGGGGCGAAGTTGAACGTGTTGTATGTCTATTTCAGTGTATTTATACGACAAAGGTTAATTCACTTTTCGATGAAAGGAAAAATACGATATGTTCACCGCATGCCCTTTGAAAATTGTGACATTTTCATTTGTGCCCTAAGTAAACATGTCGAAAATTTCATGATGTATGCGAAATATTATAAATTTTAATTCGAAATATAATATTATATATTTTTTAAAGTGTGATATGAAAGCTTTCAATAATTTTCAATGGGTATCAATTAGAGATCGAATGCTTCGTAACCTACTCTATTATGCCATTCGAATCACTCTTCGATAAAGAGAATGAACTGAATTGGAATTCGACGAACTTCGCCTTGGCTCCAAAACCAAGATATTATTTTGAGAATCACTGCTTCGATTGTGAAACTCAACGAACCCAGATTTACAGCATTAAATATTATTCATAGCGAACAATATACACATAAATATTGCTTCGAAACGGAATTTTTTAAACGAAATCGACTGAAATTCCTATTTGTTGTTGATTTCTGTATTAAAAAAACTAGCTAAAATTGAAAATTCGTATATCTCAACGTGAAATATAACACCTGAATACCTTGAAACCGAGTTTTTCTTGCAAAAGTAATGCTCTTAAAAGAGACAAGCTCTTGTGCATTCGTGCACTCTTCGTTTAGTGCTTTTTTTAGACGGTTTGAGAAGAAGCTTCACCTACATCTTGAATACAATGTGAAGGGCGACTTTAAAAAAACTGAACTAGTTACCGAGTATTTTTTCTATATGCATATGTGCATTGAGTAAGACAAATATTCGAATTTTATGTAGAAAAATATTCAGATGAGTATCACGAAAAATACGTGCATAGTTGCATAACTTGCAATTAGCTATACAATAAAATTTACCATAATATAATATGTTTTGTCAATATTTTACATTGAGCTTTGCTTTCTTTATAAAAGTTTTTTATTTTGAACATATAAAAATGTTCAAAATTTCCCTTAAAGTAATTAAATTAATATATTACTTAAAATTCTTACGACATATTGTGTATTATAAATACTTCAACAGTACTCTTTTATATATTATTTATTTATAAATATTATTATTTTATCTTCACGTAAAATTGTGCAAATTTTACGGACTTACTATACATTATAAATAAGTGCTTTTGTGTGAATGCATCGATGCTTAAGCTTAAAGTTAAATCTGCGATAATCTTTTTCATAGTGATTGAAGGTTTTAAAGAAAAATCGTTCACTTTTCACAAGTTTTCCTTTGTGAAAATTTCTATAGAATTTTTCAATTTAATTGTAAAAATGTCAACTGGTGGAATACGTAAGTTTGTAATGAAATCAATCCTCATTTTTTCAGATTTAGAAAATAATTTTGATTGCTATTTTGATTGTGGTATTTCAGCAGAATTATAAATCGTATTATAAAAGTAAAATATTTACTTTGAATTAAATACACGTCTGTCATACTACCCTTAATTGATTGATTAGTGTTGTCTAAGTTTTATTTTAATTATATATAAATTTATTTATAAGTAATTAACTCGTCTATTTTCAAAACTTTCAAACACCTTATTTTTTCATGTTACCTTTACCGTTATTTGCATGCTCACTCTAACCTTCAACACTGGAAGTGTTAACATATGACCAAGTATACGTCGTTGGTAAGATTTTTTGCCTTTTTACATATGTAAATCTTATTTAGAACTTTATTATTTCGATCGAATAATTTGACGAAAACATATTTTTCAATAAATGATTTCGACAGAAATCGTTTTTCGTTAGATTATTTAGCAGTTCGCTTTTCATTTTTCGAATTTTCAAGTACAAAATGAAAAAAAATGAAAATTGTTTCTGCATCTTTGTACAATACAGCATTGGAAAATTTTATAAGAAAATATTTTTATATAAAATGAAACTATTTATGGACATGCTAACCTTTTTGGCATCGAAGCGTAATATGATGCTTCGATAATCACAAATGCAGAATGAAAATGTAGTTGATATAACGCATTAAACTAATAATCAGTCAATTGAAAATATTCTAACACAATCATTAATTAATTGCTCACTCTAAAAACATAATTTAAGCCGATTTTCTCGAATTTTTTTTTGAAATGGAACAAAAAATCCTTTGCTGAATTGTACCATTCTGTTTGCTTGCATTTCGTATTCAAATCAATATGAATGTTAGATGTCGCATGTGACGCAATGTCCTGCAGAAAAAAGGTTGATATGTTGCCCTTAAGATCCCTTCCGAACCGAAAAACCAGCGATTTCCAAACGTTTTTGTTCGAAATGTTTGGGAATCGCTGAAGCCAAGGCTTTTACAGGACTGACACGGTTTGTATGAAACACGATATTAATTATATAATTTTATACTTATTTTACTAATATGCATCAGTTCATCATTTTGTCTTATCAATTTACATACATTAATCACAGGGTGTATGACATACTTACCATTGATGAAAGCTACCATGTTTATTATTATTACTATATAGCGGCAGTTTTTAGATTTCACTCACATCATATCTTAATTTTTCAATTTTCAATCGAGTTATGTTAGTTTGTATGGAAAATTTATATCGACTTCTATCTTTTTTATTTTTTCGATAATTCATTTGGTTAAAAAATTTCATATGTGACATTTTCACATGCATAATTATTTATAAAGTCAAATAATTCATCGATATGTTTAAAAAGATGATTCATGAAAAGTTCATTTAGAAAAATTAGTGATCATTAAATATATGAAAAGATTTTCGAATCTCCGATAATGAACGTAGTAAAGAACTGAGCGTTCATTATTCAAAAAAACCCCTCGCTTCCGTCAAATTTATACAATATTTTAAAACCTTTTCTGAGAAATTCAACAATTCATTAATTAGTACTTAGCGTGTCTCTACACCAGCGTTTTTAAATTGATTTCGATGCTTTATCACGCGAACAACTTTCGCAGAAATATATATATTTTTTACAACATGCAATTTTTTTAAATATATTTTTTTCTATGTAAAATTTGATCATCACTGACTAAAATGATTGTACTATATCTTACAATTGAATCAATTGATTCACGCGAAGATCTCGACGATGAAGAGATTCTTCTCGAGACTGTTCCATACGGTCATTTTCGGAGATTCGTTTCACGGAGACAGTTTTATTTAGATTAGACGATGTTTAACAGTGTTATGAGAGGTTTTCATATAGTACGATTGGTGTTTTTTAGGGCTCGGCGGACTCGAATTACTCGCAGCCATCTTCAGACCTCTCGCTGGACGAGGAAAAGGAGTCCCTGAGGCGCGAGAAGGAACGCCAGGCCCTGGGACAGCTGGAAAAAGCCAGGGTATACTATCATTTTATTATATATTTTTTAAATATTATTAATTGAAAGCCAATATCTTCATTGTACACAAAAAGAAAGTTTATCTGTGTGTGATTTCTTAAACGATACATCAGATTTCTATTCAAATTTTTAAGAACTGATGTGTGAAGATATGAGAAGACTTTTATATCATTGCAATTATTTCATAAAATGTTGTTAATTGAAAGCCAGAATCTTCTTTGTGTATGAAAATTGATGTCTTTTTATGTTTTTTAAACAATTTTCCAGATTTTGATACAAAATTTTAAGAACTGTTGTGTTAACATATGAGAAGATTCTAATTGAATCTAATGAAGAACATTCAAATACTTGCATTTCATATTTCATGACCAAAAGCCTATAATAATAATTAACGATTTGAAGTTATTATTTTAATGTATAAAAATTTGTTGTTGAACATATTTGTGTCAAATTATGAAAGAGTGTTGTAATCAATTGATGTGTGTATTATGAATTATAACACTGCAATAAATTCAGTTGATTTATTTTATGAATACTATACAAAAGTTCATAATTAACTTAAAGTTGATAAAGTTTCGAGTAACACTAGATCACAGCATCTAGAATTTCATAGTTCTATTAAAATCAAATCCGTTTCTAACTCTATAATTGTCACAAATGCAGGATATTCGAGATAGAAATTCGCTTTGTATAAATAACTAGAAATGTTTGTGTACACTGGAGATTCGAATGACCGAGTTCATAGACGTGCAAACATACAAATGAATTCTCTCGTTCATATTATGTTGAACTAGCCATTGCGACAATTGTTTTCATTAAACCCGTGTGTGCTCTATTCAGTTCGGTTTGTTCAACTTCGAGTGCAATAGGTTCGAAATTTCTGTTTGCCCATCGACCGAATATTCGCTTTTTGAAAATGTATTTTTTTGAATTTTCAGTCAAAACCAGTGGCGTTCGCAGTACGCACCAATGTGTCTTATGATGGCGGCCTGGACGATGACTCGCCCGTACACGGCAGCGCCATTTCCTTCGATGTCAGGGACTTCTTACACATCAAGGTGATTAAATAATCAAAATGTCGACTGAAAAGGCCAAGGGGTACAAGTGATTTCGAGAAAAGTGTGCTCTAGTATGCACCTACATGTATTAGGAGGAGGTCGAGTGATTTGTTGACTTATCTCGGTACACGTTCCAAGTATATTCATATCCTTTTGCCACCAAATGTATGTATAGAAGCGATTCATATACATAACTCACTTCACTTGTACCCCTTTTCACTCGTCATATGTGAGATATTCGTTGAGTTCGCATTAGGCTCAAGCATTGCTACGAAAGCGAACCGTACAGAACTCGATGAACGAGACACACCTATACGGCGATACAGGCATTTCTTTCTGAGAGGGAAAGAGATGGTTATCAGTCGTCAAATAAAATCATCAAAAACAATTAAATAAGAATCTAAGAAACGCCCACGCTTCAAATATTCGCGCGGCTATGAATCAGCCTGCGAAAATTCGACACACATATTTTCGCACTCTGCTGAAATTTTCAGCTTTTCCGACGCAAGCACGTCGTAGTACTTGTATCGATCTCGCAGTATTCTCATTGTCTAGCTTGGCTAGGATCCAATGGACTTAGCGTGACTCGTCAACCGAAAAACGCACACGAGATTCGGAGGAAAATTCTGAAATGAAAAAAGAAAATTAAACGAAAAAAAAAACTGTACGTACATACAGTGGCCGGAAAATAAAAACGGTCAGAAAAGCTTTAATCTCGGATGGTCTCGGATGCCGATCGCGATTCCGGATAAACGCGCGAACCATGCCAAATGGACGCGCCGCCGTTAAAGCGGCCCTCGACGTTTTAACGGCTCGTTAATATATTGTTTCGCGCAAGGACGCGTCTATTTTGCGTTTGTGCGTTTCGTTCGCGTACTTTGGAATCGGATTGTCGGTGGATATAAATCAATGGTCGTGTTTCTTTATCGTATTTGATTATTTTTATGTCCGCTCTAGACTTATGCGTGGATTCATAGAGTATGCGTGGATTCAAGTGAGAAGTGCGAACGCGTACAAAAAAATCGTGTGAAATCATTTAAACTAACATTTTGCAACATTCGCGCCGTGAATGAGGAGTTGCAATAATGCTGGTCTACATTCGTACGTTTGATATTGCGAGACGAAGTTATACTCACAATCAGATCCGGTCTTTTCACTGTTTTAGTTAACTAACTTTAACTAACTTACGATAACTAACTTTCAATTACGAATTTTCTAAAATTTACGAAACAGAAGGATTGTTGAAGAACTAACCATAGCTCTATAGAAAAGGCACGTTTTGGGTACCGAGAGAAGCAGCAAGAGACACGCAGCACGCAGCATGGTCAACAATTGGGAACAATAAAGTCTGTTTCTTGGGATTCACATTGTTTCCATAGTTGACCACGTTGCATGGAGCATGTCCCTTGCTGATTGTCGCGGTATGCAAAACTAGAGCAATGAAAAAACCGTCGAACATTCGCGTTTGCGTTTCGCGCGTGAATCGCGCTGCGAGCGTAGAGCGGCTCTAAAGCCTATAAAGTTCTAATGACTGCGATTCACAGCGAACGCTTGTGCAAAGTCCAAACGCGTACCAAAAAACGCGCGAGCACCATCCACCCTCGCGTTCACGCGTGAATCGCGCATGATGGTCGATTTGCATTGCAAGTGAACCGAACGATACAGAAACTGATGAACGAGACACACCTATACAGCGATACAGTCATTTCTTTCTGACAGGAAGAGAGATGGTCGTATCGCCGTATAGGTGTGTCCTGCTCGTAAGGTTCGCTTCCATGACAATACTTCCGCTTGAAACGAATATCTTTTATATGAAATTGTTTACATTCTCTGTGATTAGGAGAAGTACGACAACAACTGGTGGATCGGTCGTCTGGTCAAGGAGGGGTGCGACGTCGGGTTCATACCGTCGCCGGTGAAGTTGGAGCAGGTGCGCGCGCAGGCGGCGGCGGCGCGCACCACGCGCCTCTACGCCGCCAAAGGCAGCAGCTCGGGCAACTTGGCCACCACCAGCGCCGCCGCCGCCAACTCCAACGCCGCCTCCTCGCAGCCGACGCGCAACGACAACGCTGCACAACCGCCCAGCAGAGGTAGCACCCCCCCCACGCCCGGTACGTCCTCCCGATCTCATCTATCACTGACACACACACACACACTAACACATCTTTTAATTTTTTTACTCTACACACGTTTATACATTTCGCCTTTTATGGGTGCTGTTATATGCAGTCGGTCTGAGTGCGAATAGTCGATTGTTTGCTGTCAATGCAACTGCAGATAGTTAAATACTTGCAATCAATGTGACTACGAATAGTCAGACATTTACAATCAATGCAACTACAAATAATTGGACATTTGTGGATGCGACTGCAAATAGTTGAATATCCACTATCGATGCAACTGCAACTAGTTAAGTATAAACAGTTGATACAACTACCAACAGTTGTCTGTTTACAATCAATACTACTGCAAATAATTGGCTATTTGTAATCGATGCGACTGCAAATAATCAGCTATTTATCGTCGATGAAACTGCAAATAGTTTGCTAATCACAATCAATGAGACCGCAAATATGTAAATGCAAATAATCAATTGTTTTCAGTAACATTGACTGTCAATGGCTGATGATCAACAGTTGAATCGACTGTAAGTAGTCAATTATTCGCTGTACAATTGACTGCAAATATCCAATTATTCACAGTTGGATCGATTATACGTAGTCAATTATTTGCAGTTACACTGACTGCATATAGCTACATCCATAATATATTCGAGTTTCTTTAAATGGGATTGAATTTTTATCTTGTTCGGATCCCCCGTTAGAAGTTTTTTTCTGTACCGTAAAACTTTTGTTAAACGAGTTAGAGGTGGTATTTCAATCATCAGATATAATTTTCAGTTCTATAAAAAATAAATATCCATATATTTCTGATTTAAAATTAAAATTTAAAATTAATTTTCAATTATTTTTAAATAAACAAATCATAAAACCCGATATTGAGTGTAATTAGCAGATAGTTACACAAAAAAGTATGTTGTTAAATATGCATTGTTTACATAGTTGATTTCAGTGTTTTCATAAATCGATTCGTGAAACCAAAAAGACGCTGCCTTTCATCTTTTTCAAAATTCAATTAACGGTGTACTGTTTACGTGGCAGTGATCTTTTGATTCAAAGCTTGTCTGATGTATTGATGTGGAATTTTTATAGGGTAACTTATGTAGCAATGAAACTAGAAAATACTAACTTTCACTCAATCACTTTAGACGAAATAAATCGTAAATTATTAAATGAAAGGTTATATGTACAAAAACACCACACAAACTAAACATAATGTCAGAAAATCTTCAACCATAGACTGAAAATATACAGTTGAATTTGATTGAAGTGCTTTTGTTATTTCCATTTTATTTTTCAAAAACTTAATATTGAAAATTTTATAATTTAGTTACATTCATTTTTTTCTTTGAACTAATCTGTATATGGTTGAAAAAATTCGGACATTATGGATTTTTATTTGTATCAGCGTCGCACCATTTGCCGAAACGCCAGCTCTTCACCATTACTGCTATTTTTCAATACAACTAGTTAAAAATTGTTATTACCTACATATATTTGAAATTAAAATTTTCTAAATGCACTGAATATTGCATTGAAATTTTCAACGATGAATTGTGTTGTGAAATAAACCTGAGCATATAGTTATGAAAAATGGCAGTATGATGAATTTTTGAAAAAATATTTTGTGTTCTAAGTCGCTAGTGTATGTAGCTTTTTTTGTGAAATTGATGTTTTATGCATGTATTTTATTCTTTAACGCATGTTCATGAGCTTAATGTTTGAATCATTGTATGCATTTTATTGAGTTGAAAAAATAGTTGTGTATTCTAAACAACTGCATTTTTTTTGTGTATGTACATAGGTGTACCTTATGCTTGGATTTTTTTTTATAATTAAAAAAATATGTAAAAGTAACTGAAAAATGACAAATTTTTACTGATTCGCTTAAAGAAATATTAAATTAAAAACTTTCTAATTATTTTTTAGTATATTTGAAGATATAGTGCTCAGTAATAACGCTTGTAGATTATGATTGTGTTAGATTTTATTAATTTGCCAGATATTTGATGCAATAATAGTGATTATATTTTTTTACATTAGATACAAATTCTACATTCATACCATAATAATGATAATATCAAATCATGTACTAAGTACACAATTTGCTTTTTGAATTGATTAAAAAAATTGTATTTTTTGAAAGTGTGAATGTAGTAGCAATCATAATTGCATTGTAATGATATTTACTATACATTATCATTACAAATATTGGAATTATGATGAGTTTTCAAACTGGGCAATAAGATTTATATAGCATTTCCAGTTTAAACTTTTTTTTAGTTTGGAAAATTTGTTTTTCTGCATTTCATGCGAGTGCACCATCATTCATTTCTTTTCATCATCATGCATCATCATGGTCCGTCGATCCTATCCTTAAAATTCTTTGTAACCCTATTGTCCGCTGACCTGCTCCAATTTTTATTATATTTATTACGTAGCATATGTATATTTAAATGGTGTAATTTAATGTTATTTTTTTCGTTCAAGGTCCCAGCAATGGTGGTATAAATTAGCATGTGTAAATTAAAATATTATGTATGTATGTGGAAAGTTTATATATTTATATATACAAATGTCAAATTGTATATATACATGTATATTATTTTGACAAAAAAGTACATGAGCTTACAATATTTATTGTTTGGTACAAACTATGTGGTTGTTCACAGTTTGTGCTGATAATGCAATATATGGCTCTTAACTGAAGTATTCTCAGATATATTTCGTACATTTTATACATATATGTATTTGGCATCTTTTTTTATATAATTTGCTTTTGGTTGTTTACAGTGTTGTAATATGTTGTAAATTTGTTGTGATACGAGGAATATTTTTATACATATATAGTATTATTTTACAACACATTAAAATCAAAATGAAATATTTAAGTTAGAATAAGAAAATATACATATAGAGACAATATTTTTTTGGAAGCTGACAAATTTTCATAAGTTATTGTATTTTATTTAAAGCAGGAGAAGATTCAGATTCAGTCGGAGGTGGTCGCCTTGGTAAATCGACAATGACAACTCCGCCGGCGAAGGAGAAGAGAAAACCGTTTTTCAAAAAGCAAGAAACGTCAAATCCTTATGATGTTGTGCCATCAATGCGACCAGTAGTACTAGTAGGACCTTCGCTTAAAGGGTATGAAGTCACGGATATGATGCAGAAGGCGCTATTCGATTTTCTGAAACATAGGTTTGAGGGGAGGTAAAAATATTGAATAGTTTTCAGTTATTTTCTATATTGGTTCATATAGTATTTACTTGAAACCTTTTAATTTTAGAATAATTATAACTCGAGTGATGGCTGATATTTCTCTAGCTAAAAGATCTTTATTGAATAATCCGTCGAAAAGAGCGATTATGGAAAGATCTAATTCAAGATCTACTTGTTTAGCAGAAGTACAGGTATGTTTCTTGTATTATATTTTATTTTATAAGCATAATCATTAACTTTATTTGTTGAATTTTTGAACCAAATTATTTTTAGGCCGAAATCGAGCGGATATTCGAATTGGCTAGAACATTACAATTAGTGGTATTAGATTGTGATACAATTAATCATCCTTCTCAACTAGCAAAAACGTCATTAGCACCAACAATAGTTTATCTTAAAATATCTAGTCCTAAAGTGAGTATCTAAACAAAGATAAAATCAATAATTTTAAATTTTATAACGCTATTTTTGATACATTTTCAAAGGTATTACAAAGATTAGTTAAATCAAGAGGTAAAGGTCAAACGAAAAACTTATCAGTGCAAATGGTGGCAGCTGAAAAGTTAGGTCAATGTCCGCCTGAAATGTTTGACGTAATTTTAGATGAAAATCAGCTGGAAGATGCATGTGAACACATTGCTGAATATTTAGAGGTACCAAAATTCATTATTATGATTGTTTCAATTCAATAGCACTGAAGAATTTTTCTCAACTCTGACTTATCCTAGAACTTTACCTTCCAGATATTGATTGATAAATCATAAATTTTGATAATATGCAATTATTTTTGATTTTAAAATTTTGATTTCAGGCCTATTGGAGAGCCACTCATCCACCTGCAGTACTGACGAGTACCATCGGTGGCGTTCCTAGGCCTATTCCAGCAAATCCATCACCACAACCGTCTCCGACAACGCCAACCACACCGAACACACCAAATAACCCTCACGATAGGAATAATCAAACACCGGGTAAGCATACAGTTTCATTCCCTAATCCAAAAAATAGTCGTTTTCTAGGAAAGTGTCTGTTTCAATTAATTTTTGAATCCACTGCTATCAGGACATCACGATTCATATTACGCTCACGAGCGAGATAGAGGTAATCTTGAAAATATGAAATCACTTTTCGTTTCTTATACAGAGAAAAGCTTTTAATTATTTTGCTCTGGAGGTATAAGCGAATTTTCTTTGAAATGCTCATCATTGCTATTCTTTAGTTTTGAGTAAACGAATCTTTTAAACTTTCATTATATTGGTGTCGCTCACAAATCGATTTGAAGATTTTTCATTTTTCTATATTGGATTGTTTCATTGTTTTATTTTATTTCGATTTCAGTTCATGCATCTGGTCATGCTCGTTGATACGAAGTTTACAGCTCATCTATTTATTTTTTTTCTAAATATTCTTTGTATTCAAGAATGTATGCTACATAATCAGGTTCCATTTTATGCCTTTGTGTTACTTTGCTTTTTATAACATTTTTTTTTATTAATTCTCACAAATTCCCAAAAATCACTAGACCTTTCTCAATTGTTGACAAATCATACCATTTTCAATTTTCATTTTATATTAATTTTCAAACGATTACTATAAATTCTGTCTGATATTGTATAATGTAATTATGCAGTTTATCAGCAACAATGAATTTTTTCTACAGTTCTTATAATTCCACCACCAAACCCTGCAGCCGCTACTGTTCTTCCGAGTCCAGGAAGAGTGCGAAGTGCTGGAGAAATATTTATACAATTCTCGTTCAATCTTGTCACATAAAATTCGATAACGAATTAAAAATACACACAAATAGCATACAAAATCAACCACACAATACAACACACATCATACATTTTTGGGAACCTTGCTTCACTTACCTATGCAGCTTTCTTCTTTTTCTTTTCAAGTAAAAGCTTTTTAGTTCTTCACAATATATTTGTAAGTAATATGAGAATATGCGATTTTATTTTGTTTTTGATTTGATTTTCGTTTTGATGCGTCACAGTTTTGTTTAGAGACTTTTGCCACTGACTTTATTGTGGATTTGATTTGGAACTTAAACGCAATACGAGTGAATTGCTTGTTGCCTGAAAACATCATTAAATCATTGTCTTTTTTTTTTTGTTTTGTGAAAAATCATCGTTATGGAAAACGTAATTTTCATCGAGTGACCATACATTTTCATAAGTGTTTAGAGAAGAACAACGTGTGTTTTATATGTATCATGAAATTCATTTGTATTTTAAGTGTATGTTACTATTCAAGTGTACTTTTCACAATGTTCATAAACATTCTAGTTTGAGTATACACATAGATACTATAGATTTCAATTCAATGTAGGTACCTATTAACAGTTTTTGCATTTACAGCATTTGTATTATAGTATCTACAAAATTGATTATATGATTTGCTTCAAATTCATCATTGATTAAATGAGTTTAATTTGTAAAGTGATGAATTTTGAGTAGAAATACTATATTAATCATCATTTATAACATTTATGATGAAATTTAGATCACTTTTTTAAATATTCTGTTATGTATAGTTTGTATGTATGTATGTATGTATGTATGTATGTACATCATTCCTTTTAGTGTATGATATAACTAGCTAATTTATCACGTGTATAAATAAACTAGATTGTCCATAAACAAATGAATTGTACACTTGAATGTTAACATATACACTCATATAAATGTTTTTTTTTTATTGCATGTTTTATGATAACAATCGTGGATCTGGAGAATTCAACTTTTTGAGCTACTCTGCTTCAGTTTAATTATGCTCCAAGCAGTTTTAATAAGAAACATATTCGGTTCTTGTTAAAATTTCTTAAGAGCTGAAACAGAGCAGTTCAAAAAGGGGATTACTTCCAGTCCTTAATAACAAACAGGGATCTGGAACAATAATCTTTTCGGTCTGCTTTGCTTCTGTTCAAAACTGCATTTCGAGTAGTTTTAATAAGAAACCCAAACGATTCTTACAAAAACTTCTCGACATGACAAAGAGGATGGATTGTACAGGGGAACCCGCAACGTTTTTTTTTTGTTCGAAATCTCAGACTCTCTCAACTATCCAATGGGCACTTAGAGTTAGAATCAGCATTGTTTGTGTGCTTTCACACATCTCCATATTGATTAAGAACCCGATCGGCTATTTGGGATGATTGAAATTATTACATTCTTTAAGCACAATTTTCTCGAAATCGCTACCATGTCACTAGGCCTATATCGTCATCTTACATATAATCTACCTCTCGAACGAAAACTTGAAGCAAAGCACCTCCAAAAGACAATTCCTCACAATTCAATCGAACTGATTCCATTAAAAAACAAACCAAATTTTCTAATCATTTTTAAAAAATATATTCAGGTCCATCATACCACCCTCACCACTCGGGCCGTCTCCGCGGCAGGTCCGCTCGCATGGACAGGGAGCACGAGCACATGGAGCGCGTCCGCGGCTACGACGACGACTACGGCTCCGAGAGGGACGCGATGTACCACCACCAGCCGCAGCACCACCACCATCACCAGCACTCGGCGTCCCACCACCACCACTACCGCCAACCGCAGCACCACTCCTCGGCGAGGGACGACTACGACCACCGCGACTACGACGATAGGAGGGACCACTCGAACCACTCGAGCCACTCGCACCACCATAGACAAAGTGGACCCAGTGGCAGTGGCTCGAGGGAGAGCGGCAGGTCCGAGGAGAGATACTCCAGGGGTGGCGGAGACGACTACGGCTCGTCGAGGAGGGCGCTCAACGCCATTTAGCATCAAGACGATACGTTTTTTATAAGCGACTAGTTTCTAACGTGATTTGGATCTATATTAGTAGTTTCGGGTGTGAGTGGAGTTCGGGGCCGAGGTCGAGCTGGATGTTACCGGTCGCTTGTGTCTAGTGCGCGGATGAGATGGTTCTTTGTAATGATAGATGGGAACTGGTGCCTTTATCGCTCTATGTGTAAGAAGAAAGGCAATGGCTTCTAGCTGAAGAGATTGTTTTTGTTCAGATTGTGTCCACATTGAAAGGACAACACATAGTACTTATGTAGTCCATGTACATATGAAGTCCATGTACTTATGTAATCCACGTACTTATGTAGTCCATGTACTTATGTACTGACTGTAACGCTCAAAACTTTTATCCTAATCTTAATCTGGTATAATTTAAAAGAAAACCTAATTTGAAACACAACTAAATCTCGATTAAGCAATCGGTCATTACAGTCAGCATACAAGTACTACATGTTACACCAGAAGCATAATGTGAACGGGCGAGCAGCTTTAATTACAAAACAAATTAGTTTTTTTAAAAGTCCAGTTTTGATTTGAAATCAATAGCCCATTCATTCACAAATTTTTTTCACTGCTCTTGTTATCTAAAATCTAACTATAGATTTACAACCTGTTCTTTAACTACAAACTGTCGAAAATCGTCTCTGTTTCACAAATTTTTGTCAGCTTATAGATGGAAGACTGACTGCAACTTCATATTTAGCCAAATAAAGCAGTGAAAAGACCGAAAAA
The DNA here is from genome assembly GCA_024721215.1 of Cheumatopsyche charites. Lineage (NCBI taxonomy): Eukaryota > Metazoa > Arthropoda > Insecta > Trichoptera > Hydropsychidae > Cheumatopsyche > Cheumatopsyche charites. The sequence goes on from CM045577.1 coordinate 12,149,033, forward strand.
AGTGCATACACTACTATGCATTTCAGAATGTTATGATCTTTCAATGTGGCTACGCACTGAACAAAAATGTTACTTTTACAATGACATTGCTAATTTTATGGCTTTCTCATTTGAGTATATAGGCCTGTCTCATTTTCGCACTGGTTGCGGTGACTGGTATCCTAGTGAAATGTGAGCCTGAGCCTCTCCGCGTGCGACTGAGGCAGACTTTTTTTCGTAACGAATGAAGAAGCATTTTTCGTCCTGTCCGAGCTTTCGTATACAAATATATTGTATTGCTACGTTTAATTAATTAATCAGTGTTTTTTTTGTTGGTTTTTTTTTTATCGTTTAGTTGAGTTATCGAGAGCGCCTATCGGTTGGAGTTGGAAACTGAAAAAAATATATACATTTAGGTACGATTTTCGAAACAATTTTGATGTTTTTATATTGATGCTTCGATTATGTTCGGAATTCGTCGAAACCGTTTCAGTTGAATTGTATATCGATATTGAATGAAATTCAAATGTTTAAGTCTACTGTTGTCAAAATATGCAAGTATAAATCGGTTGATTGATTTGATAATCTAAATTACTGTTGAAAATTTAAACTTTTATCTCACAGAAATTTACCACGTTTACTTTTTCTGAAAGTTTAAATGTAATCATTCAAAAAAAGAAAGTTTTATATTGGTATATTCCTAATGTATAGAGATTTTTTTAAGCGTACTGAAATTTAGCTATATTTGGACAATCCCAGTTTAAATTTTAATTATTTTTAATGATAATATATCGATAATTATGAATATTTATTATTTGTTTTAGTTTGTAATTTAGTTTATTTAAAGTTATAAAATTGTATTTGATTGTATTCGTTTTTGTTTTCGATGAATTATTCGTTGATTTGTCAGTGATGTATTTTATCATGCATCAAAATGAAATTATAAAAAAAAAGTATACTCCAAAACAGTTAACTGAGTAAATACTTTTTATGGCTGTGGATCAAGTTTTTCATACTGATAAAGATGGATTTAAGTTATTCTCAAATAGCATGTATCTTGATATAATTATATACATTATAGCCACGAAATTTAATTTGTTTATGGATAGAATTTATTTATAGAAATTATAAAATTAATTTGTGTTTTACAATCACCAAAATACTCCTGTACCTTTCGTATAACCACAACGATGTTATATTACATTACATATTAAATAATTATCAATTCTGCAAGTGTGCAATTTTTCAATATATAAATATTTATAAAATCCGTATTTGTAATTCTGTATTTTTCGAACTTTCAAATTGATATACCTATGTATATGTATTACTTCCCGATATATTTTATAACATTCTAAACATGTTTATATTTATCCTCACACATACAAATAAGCTTATTTCTGTAATGAAATTGTTCTTTTTTACATTTTTGCCCTTAAGTATATAATGTGCATTCCTTTTAATTAATATAATTGCAGTAAACTACTTGTAGAGATACAATATCCAATAATGTAGCATTTAATTATTAGATGTTTATGTGTGACAATTTACTTTCATTTATTAATTAAACAATCTAAATTTCAATTTTCATAATGAAAAAATTGTATTCTGTAGTTCATTATTTATTAAACAAATGATATAAGTAACACTTTGATATTTTTCAAAAAAAAACTCGCTTTCAAAAAAAAATCAGTCAACTTTCGAATTATTTGTTCAATATAAATTAGATACGATATATAGTTAAATAATATTTATACAAATTGTTAAATTCAAACCTGTAGACCTTTAGCTTAGTACAACAAACTAATTTCTTAATAAACGCAATTGAATTTTGAAGAAAATACGTAATATTTATATGAAATATAGTGATAAATTGCATAATTTTATTTCAAAACTTCTCTGAAATTGAATTTATATTATAATTACACTCCATAAAAATACACAAGAAATGCCCCTCGGGAGTAAAAATGTATCTTACTTATATTTTTTTATGCTTGTACATTGAAATAAATCCAACGTTTAAGTTGAACAGTCTTTATTGATAATTGCAATGAAATCAATGGCTAAAATTAATATAAATTATCAAATTGTTATAAAACGTCCATACAAATAATTAAGCTAAAGTGATATGCTTATATAATTCCAAAAAACACTTTTGTAAATATTTTAAATCTTATGTACAACGTGAATACTTTGAACCAATGTATCGAAAAGCAAAATTTGCTGATCAGACTTGGTGAACAGTCGTTGATCTTTAAAATTGGTTTGTTATTAAAGAAAATCTGTCTTTTTGTTTGAAAATAGTCTGAACCCAAATTGAAAACTTCTATTTAAGTGTCAACTTGATATTGTCAAATAAAATGTAAAATAAACCCCTATGCCCTTATTTAGAGAAAATACTGCCATTGATATATGTTCATAAATTTGCAAAATTTAAGCACAAATTAATATGCTTTTCGATTTAAAAATTATTTAAATTATATATTATCGCTTTTCGATATTGTGTTTAAAATATTAACGATAAGTTTAATATTGTACATATTCAAATTTCAAATTGCATCCTGTAAGCATGCTCAACAAAATACTATTTAATAAATTATTTAGTATAACAATTAACTTGTTTAGGAGAAAATGAATAAATTAATTCAATTTTATCAGAAAATTATTGCTTATCACACTTGTAAGTATTGGCAGCACGTCATTTTTTGAAATATCGTAAAATTTCAATATGATTCTCATAATCAGACCAATTGATAAATTAATTAATTCAATTGTAAATATGAAGTGTGATCAATTTTTATTGTATTAAAATGCATATAAAGGATAAGTGCCCTGTGAATGTCTGCTTTAGTTATACCCCAAGTGTGGTTTGCCTTATGATGAATGCTTAATATTGTATTGTGACCAATATTTCAATCTTATTTGATCAATCGTATAACTAACTCACCTTAGATTTTAATGTCACAACCGATTTCACCAAAAATTTCATAGCGAATAAATACTGCAGTACTAAAAAGAAATGTAAAGAAAAAAGTAAATATATTTCCATATAGCCAAATAATTGTTTCGTCAGATGATTTAAAAAAATGTCAGAGTAATGAAATTGTCTTATGTGACAAATACAAATTACTGTATGTAAATTTTGTAAGGTCAATGCAGACTGTAAAATTGTGACTACCTTGTATTAACATTATGTAAGATTTTCAACAACTGAAATTATTTACGATTAATGACTATATAAATTAATTGTTGCAACAATTTGTAAATAAAAAATACTTTTTATCAATCAACTACAACTTTTATTTTAATCTATTTTTTAGGAAATTGCCTAGTTATACCTGAACAATTAAGTGATGAGCGATTAGCCAAGCTGACCAGTCGGCCGGAAAGACAGCAAACACACAGATATATTGTCACTATCAGAACATTACACCACCTATTTCGAATACTTCTTTAAAATATATTTTCACATCTGAAATTGTGCATTATTATTCATTTTGTTATATAATTTGAATCAAGCACATTCGAAAAACAAAAGGCTAGTGAAACTTTGAAGTTTTTTCAATTAATTCTAAAATGAGGAACAAGAAAAAGAACAGGAATACACGCCATTTAGCAATATTATCATTTCATAAAATAAAATGAGAAATACAGGAATTCAATGAAAGATTGTGTTGTTTTTCAAAATTTTAATTTCACATTCAAACAGTTACACAAATATTTATTAATACATAGGTACATATAATAATGCAATTTGTATTAATACAAAGAAACTATAAAATTTATAGCAAATATGAATTTTTGTACGCATCGATGCCTTTAAACAATATTAAATTTGAAAAGTTTGGTAATTTAAAGGTAGGTAGAATTCAATATTTTTATCAAAAATAATATTAACAAACCTACATAACTCATTCAATTAGTGCATTTCATAACTTATCTTTGGCAATAACTAGCTTCACATTATATATTTAACTGACCATATTAATTTACAAATCGTAAACATATTCTTTGGATTCAATAATATTTGTCATAAGCATTGCGATTGTACTTTATGGTTTATTTTCTCCAACTGTCAAGACAAAATATATTATTTGTATAGTTCTACATTTTTATTACATTGATACAGTACACATAAGTTATATTATATTTCTATATACATAGGTATATATAATTTACTACGTGTTATACAAAACATTCATATTTTTTAAATTAATGGTAACAAATGTTTTTAATAAATGCTAGATGCAGTTTCTCTAGAGAAAAATTAAGTATAAATACTTAAGAAAAGAAATAATTTAAATTTTGAATCATTTTCAATATTCATTAGGTACATAGGTACATATATTACAAGATTATTTTGAGTAAAAGATGAAGTGAAACTCGTGATTGTAAAATATAAGCTTTGGTATCGAAAAACTCATACTAATGCAATATGATTATTTGAACATCGACAAGTATATTATTGAAAATATAATAGTGAATATACAAAATCCATACTGTTTAATTCAAAATATAAAGTTAGTTACTTTATACTGAATATGAAAATTTTACATAGTTGCGAATTAAATGGGTATATGAGAAAATTTTCAAATTACAAAATAAATACGTACAATCTAACTGTAGCTTTAGTATTTAAAGATTAAATACACACTACTTATATACAACAGCTATTTACAAAATAATATAATAAATACTAATAGTAAAAAGAACGTTTATATGTAAAAATAATTTTCATAATCGGCAAAAGAATTTGGAAGCTTTTTCCTGGGGGCAGCTAACGGTGGGGGTTTAGATGATAAATAAGAATTAGTAGATAAACTCAAACTGGCCGGTCCACTTTCTGGGTACGAAAAACTATTAGGAGATTGATTTGGCGTACTAGTAATTACATCATCGTTTTCAATACTGTTTATGCTAGAAGTATCAAAACTTCTACACGAATATCTATCTGCATTATTGTAATTACTTATGGTCGGATATTTATAAACTGGACTATAATAACCTATTTGATGGCAACTTTTGCTAGAAATCAAACTTCCATTCATTGAACTTTTAACATTGTTACCATCACAATTTTTACAGGGTCCACTAAACGGTTTGCTTTCGCAATTGCACATTTGAAACTTCTCAGTGACGAGAGGTTTCATCGATTCACATTTGAAGTTAACATAATTGCCCCATTTTTCACTATTTTCATCTAAGATATTATCAATACTCTTATTTTTATGTTTATGCATTATAGCCGTATCGGACATATTCAAGATATTATCAGAATTCGATTTCTTTTCTTCTGATGGTGTAGAGAGTGAAAGACTAGAAAATGATTGCAAAGTTTGCTGCATCGTAGAAAAACATGGCAATTGTTTTGTCGGCAATTGAAAATCTTGAGACCATAACATCTGGAAGAGAATTAGAGATAGATTTAATTTCATGATAGCAAAATTTTTCTCACAAAATTAATAAAAAAAAAAAAAAATAATAATTACCTGTTTTCTTTTACCAAAAGGACAATAGTCTGGATTACGACGGACTAAGAAATGGCATTTATATGCTCCGCCTTGCCATGCTTGTTGTACTCTCAACGGTAAATCATCTGGATGTAATTTTCGTTGATATTCTTGAGATTCACACACCTATAAATAAATAAATTTATTAATTATTCACCAAATAGTATCAGACATTATATCAAAAAAAATGTATAAGAATAAATTACATACCTCATAAAGAGAAAATTGTTCAACTTTTTCTTTGGAGTTATAACATGATAATAAGAGAGCCAATAATTCATCAGCAGTAGTTTTTTCACTAATGAGAAGACTTTTGTATTGCGATGAACTCATCAGAGCTGAATCATAAATTCGAACAAGACCTCCACGGCAGGTTTGGAGAGAGAATCTATAAATTGATAATACATACATTGATTTAGTACAAATGTTATTGTGAATAATTTTTATTATTATAATTTTGTCAAATATTTTATATGAAATACAAAATACAAAGACCACTTACTTAGAATATCCTTTGGGATGACAAGTCTGAAGAGCTGCTGGTCTGGCATCATCGCTGAGCGTGAGGGTTGTTCGTACTCCAGCTCTTTTGACGGCCACTTCCATTGTAAGATAGAAGAGTCTAGGATCTCTGTGTTTCATTCTGAATTTGCTCAGCAACATTGCAACAACTTCACGGCTAGTAGTTTGCAGCGTTACACTCAGCGTCTTGTATTCGATGTCAGAGCGCAGACATTTTGCATACACTTTGATGGTGGTCTGTAAAAAAAAAAAAAAATTAATACAATCATGGGTAGTCATGACAATTCAAAAATACATTTTAATCGATTTAATAAATTAATCACAAAAAAGTTAATTTAAATTATATTAATTCATGGTCATTTTCTTTGTTCTATTAATTTATATAAGTTCGGTGATTATATTTATTTATAGAAATATAAATATTTTCAATAAATACAATCTAATACAATGCAAAATTTTATAAATAAACTCACATGTGTATTGAGAGGATTTAATACAAACATCCTGTTCTGGACGATTTTCTTCGCGCTGTACATTTTGTATGCACGGAAAATGATCGACGTTGTACAAGCAATTCAATATCGAACAGAACAGTTTTATAAATCGATTTATTTATTTTCGAAGATTGAAATGGTCTAAATATTAGAAAATTCGGACAGAAATAAAAAGCGGATGGCTTTCGGTGAGGTCGGTCGATGACTGTCGCCTTTGATGACCAGCTAGCTGGTCTCGGCTTCCAGTTCTTCTTCATATCGGATGGAAGCCGTAGAAGTCGGCCGGAAGTACCCCTCGTCGACACCGAAATAAAATACCGAAAGAAATTCTGAAACCGACATAAAAAATAAGCACGAACCGAACGAAAACTAGAAAAAAGTCACGCGGATAGAATATATTTCTCATCATATGCGCATCGACAAATCTTTCAATCCTGAAGAATTCCATCTAATATCTAACCGAGACCACTGTGATGATGATGATGATCGGTCGATAATGGAGTACATCCGCCGAGGTACGACGACCTTCGTCGTCATTACCGAAAGACAAGAATTCGACCGACGAGAAACAGTTCTTCGAGTATTTGACGCCAATTTAAAAATCTTTTCGAAAGAAGAAAGTATTTCAAAGGACCTTTAATTGATTGTCATCGAAAAACCACGTCTGGAAATGTTGATTACGCATGTACATCGATCGAAATAATTACTTAAATGAAACACTTTCGGAGAAATTAGTTGATAAAAAAATCAGAAAGTTAATTGTAAGAGATTCAATTTTCAACTAACTGATTCATAAATTGTTCAAAAAAAAATTTTATGAGATGATTTGAAGTGAAATCTTCGATGTGACATTTCTTATGAAACAAACGAAGCAAATTTTTGATATTTAATTTATTATATGTACATATTAATAATGTAAGGTAAGTGGAAATCCGTTTCAAAAAAAATCTAGTGCGAAACCGTTTCATCTATTGTACAATACAGTCAAAAGATAAATTAAACAGGTCACAACCGAAATATGCCCATGATTTCTATTTGTTTTTATAAAACACATTCGTAGCATCAATATTTATGATTAATTCTGAAATAGTACTAATCGTAAGTTAAATAGTACAAATTAAATAGACTATAATAATAAATGATGACTTGTTCACAATTCGAGTCGGAAAAGCGTAACGAAAACAAAATATTATGTGTCAGAGTTTTCCGCAACGCGCTAATAAATATCGAAAATAAAATAACCAGCAATTGAATTGTCGATCTATCAATTATGAAATCGTTATTACATTAACGGCAAACGAACAGGAAAAGGGCATTTAATTGATTTCCTATTCGAGAAATATATTGATCTGGTTTAGAAGGAAGCTCTCGATTCTGACGAAAACCAAAAAAATCAAAACAAAAATCAATTAAGAAAGAAATTATCAAGACCGTTTCGAAATCAAAAATTGAAATTTGAAGGCCACAAACGAAACAAAATCGGAAACCGTGAAGCCTCATTCCTGACATAATAAGCACATACATCTCGACGTTTGTTTTAATAATTTAATATTTTTTTGTTATTATTAAGCAAACGAAAGTGCTCATTTATGAAGCGAAAGCGCAATTTTCGCATTATAAACTCAATAAGTCAAATTGCTATGTCGAAAATGGACCAGAATTCGAATTTAGCATTTAAATCGTGTTGTTTTTGCGTGGGCGTCTCCTGATAATAATGGTGATGATGATTATGATGAGAATAGGCCGTGATGATGATGTATGGCTGTGGTGAGGATTACTGTAATAAAATAGAAGAATACCGACTACCGTGATCGTAAAAGAAAATTATAACTTGTTAAGTTTGTGTGTTCAGAAGACGCGTGCCCTTTTCGTTCCTCGGATGACTATTTGCTTTAATTGCACAATTGAAATTAACTGCTTCAACGTGTGAGATGCATTAAAGAGTTTTTATGAAGACTATGAAAATATCATCAAAATTCAACGCCAGTTGAAAAAATGTTGAATATTTCGAAATTAGATCTAGAATTCGGCTTCGAATACGAGATGTTTGGTTTATTTTTTAAGTACACAAGTACGTCTCTTCAATTATGAGGACTGTCCTCAAGTCATAAGGCACGACGGGGTCGAAAGCCCAACCCAAGGACGGACAATCATCAAACCGAAAAGTGTCTGAGATCATGAAGCGTGAATGATGATGATGATTATGGAAGCGTGAAGATAGACCATATCGATAGGCGAAAGCCTAAGTGAAACTAGTCACTCTCAATGAACATCATAAGTTATCATTTTTTTTATTTCATTGTTTATCAATATTGATATCAATTTCGTGAGACATACATTTCAATTTCATCATAATTAATTAGATTTTTTCGACGTACTTTGAAAAATAATTATTTCGTAAACACGAAGACAATTTGTTTCAAATTAACTTGGCAGAATAATTTGACGTCAAAATCGTATATTTTCTCAACTTTTCCTTATTAACACATGCCTAAACGATTCAATTCCATTTTTAGGTCAGCATTGTTGAAAATTGAGCTATTAAGCTCAATTCGATCGACAATTAAACCGATTACACTCTCGAACTAAATTGTCCGTAAAACTCCGATAAAATTGCACCGAAGAGCGTAAGAGCATAAAGGGCTCTATAAATTCGAACTATTAAAAGTTTATGGACGATTAAATCGCAGATCACCACTTCCAAAATCTGAAAACCTCATTTTATTTTTACACAGCGTGGTTTTATAAAAGCCGCCGAAGATCGCGATTTTCGTACGAACATCTGCCGCCGCGGTTCTTTTGCGGTTTCGTCGAAATCGGAAGATTCTTTTTTCGAATCGGGGCCTTATTTATACCTTATACATACAGGATAAATATAAAAAGGAAGAATAAATACAAAAAGGAAGAAACGCAGGTGCTGGATGCGAGGAGCACGTGCTACCGAGCACATGCTTCCTGTCTGCAACGAGAAGAAAAGACGAAGGTTGTGAAGTAGAATGTGAGTTTTTTTCGCAACGTAAGTATAGCATTACCTTCGACTTCCTTTATGAATATGAAAAGCAGATAGGTCCTTCTATAAATAATTTTCTATTAGTTTCTATGACAACATTTGCTACGGCTGGTTTAAGGGAGAGTTTCCTCCGTGAAATGTCAAAATGAAAAATTCCATGAATTGTAAAATGTAATGATGCAAAAACCTTTCCAGATAAGCATACAATAACCTAAAAAAGTTTCACTGAGAAATGATAAGGCGTTAAGAAGTCTATAAATGACATACATATAAAGCAAAGCAAGAAGTCGAGAAAAGATCAAACATATTTGTTGCGTTTTGGATAAATTCCTTTCATCATTTCATTTTTCAAAAATTACAAAAATACTTATTTTTTTAATAAGATATGAATGCATTCAATTCATATAAGAGTACAAAATCAATTGAAATGGCTTCTAAAATAAATGATTTCATTATCAAGTGAATAAATAAATTTTATCATATAATGCCATTTGGATATTTTTATCATTCAGGAAATATATTTCAAACATAGAATGATTATACAGAGTGCTTTGACATTTTAATGCATTTTTTTTTTATCAAAAGGTGAAGTTAATAACGTTCAGTTCTAAACGGCTCATATAATAGATGAACTTCAAGTTAACCTGTGCGTTTCTTTCTATCTAACTTCTGAACCAACGTTTCAGGAACGAGGTATTAGCGTTTTTTATTTCGTCAAAGACTAATTATAAAGTTGTTTGTTTTCGAATTATTTCGGGACGAGTCCGAGTTGGATTTGTTTTACGTTTATTTTCAGACATTTGGAAGATTTGTTTGAAACGCATATAGGAAAATGTCGATTCGGCTGCCATTTCTCATTTCATATTCGGAAAGTGTCGTAAATTTATTTCGAGGAAACGATTCCGAACACCTGAAGAAGTTAAGAGTGAGTTTTATTAGTGCGGCTCGTAAATCAGAAATAGTTCGTTCGGTTCGAAGGAGAATTTTCAATTCCCTTATTCTACGAAGCGTAAAGATTTCATTTATATTTGCTAAATATGCAGGAAGACAACTGACTGAGCATCTGTTCTTAACTGATTTTTTTACATGGAAAAAAATCTATTTCGAAAATATAAACATTTGGCGAAAATGACGCCAGACCACATTTGCATCGTGATATTTTATTTATAATGCTAACATACACGCATTAAGTTCTAAAAAAAAACCTTCATTTCAAATTCATAAATATTTATTGCAATGCTACTTTAATAAATTAGTTTTCTGGAATAAAGCGGAAATATCGAACATAGTTCAAAATTTTAAATTGGAAAATGAGTCCATTGCTCTTTTTCATAAACAAAATAAGTTCGCAGATATAATATTTCATATTTTGAATAAGAATAATAATGGATATGTACAATAAGTTTACAGAGAATCAAAGGTGTATTTTTCAATACAGATTGTTCATTTTAATTATACATCTGGCAATAACACACGAGACCATTATAATGAATCTGTTATTAAAAGATAAGATGAGCGCCTTTCATCGATACTACAAAAGAATGCCTTTTTCCTTTCTATAAATACATAAGGCACGTGTGCAAAATGTCACGCAAATATTTACACAGAACAAAACAATCTTTTCATATCGTTATCAGAAGAACTTGACACGCGAACTTCTGTTATACAAATCTCGTACACAACAACAACTAGATTTACTATCGAATTTCACTTTTTTCCATTACGAATTCCACACACAAATCCAATTTTCATCATTACGCCCAGAATTCGTATGATTCGAGTCGATTTTTCATCTCGATTGCGAAAGCGCATATATCAAAACATCAACGTTGATGGTTCATTTCCGATATTTCGACGATGATCACATAGAAAAAAAGATCCATTTTCGACTGGTTAACGAGCCTAACTGTTTTAGGATATTTTTTTACCGAAGATCGAATTTCAAATCAGTTAAAATTCCCAGAGGTACGAAGTCCCGTGGGGAAGTGAACTCGTCGAATAAATTTACAGGGTATTTACCACCCACGGTAAACAATGTAAAAATGTAAAAATGGGGGGGACGATGTCACAAAAGATGGGCTTCCTGCATATATCCGATATCGACATATTGGATTACTTTCAATCGCGTTAATTGCACAAGTGAAGGGGAAATCGTAAAGTTCATATGACTCATCTATGAAACAAAGCAAGATTCATTTCAAATACAATGATATATCGATGTATTAACATGAAACATATGTTTATGAAATCCTATTTTGCAAATATGTAATACGATTGTAAACATCTAGTGACCAAAAATCAATGATTTTGTTTAAGAAAAGATTACATGTTCATGCGTCAAACCGCAAAAAAACCCACACAAAGTCCGGAATATAATCGATGAGCTCAGTGAAAATTTGCCAAAATCAACTTTGCATTTTGAAAAAGTCATGTACAGACGCCTCTGCGAAACAGTATTTTCAGTTAGACTCTGAAGACATTAATAAATCACATCAACACGGATAAGTTTACTTAACATTCAGATTCGAATGAATCATTATAAGGGGTGAATTATTTCTGGGTGGTGAGTTCGTGCTTTGCGCAAAATTTACAGAAACGCACGAACGATTTCCAATTTACGACACTGAGATTTACAACTTTACACATACGAAAGGTTGCCTAAATGTGTATGTACTGAATAAGACATTTTACATTGAAATTTTCGCACGCAAACGCATTCAACAAACAGGTGTAGAGTCCGTTGCATAATTATGTTAATACTTCGCGCGAAACATTCCATAAATTCTTATAGAGTTGAAAATCAATAAGCATTCATGTATATGCTGCGCAATTAAAAACATCGATTTATAAATCCGCCAAACTACTAGAGTGAGACTCGATCGATATATCGTTTTAATAATAAAGTAAACGAAAGGTGCATAAATCAGTTTTAATTGTTTGCGCAATGATATCAATTTAACAATCAATTAAATATATCACAGAGGTTAATCGATAGCGATTTCATAGAATAACGAATCGATTTTTTTACACCGAGCGACGAATAAATTAGTTCCAATCACCGAAGGCGCCTTCGATATAAATTGACGAATCAAAAGTCAAACGATTCGCAATTTTTTCAATACTCACTTAAGAACTTTTCCGAATGTAATTAATTAAAATCGTCACGAAGCGTGCTGAAATTCAAGTACATTTTGTACACATGGGTGAAATAAGTGGAAATTCCTCGTCGCATATGTCGACCGTCAATTACTTTACTGTAGTACATACTTTACAAAGCAGTGTCGGCTCGTGATGAGTGTTCTGCATTAATTGCGCATTAGAACGTATCATAATGTTCATTATATCATAACGATCGTTTTTTTAACGAGTGCGTTAATACGTTTTTTTTTTCGGTTCGGATATAATTTTGCAGTATCGTTCATAACGGTTGTTTTAAGTAATAAGTAATTGAAATTCTCTGTATATGTCATGAATGAAAAAAAAATCGTTTAAAAGTGTAATTAAAAGAGGTCGATTTATCTTCTGCTTTAATTGAAAGTCGTTAGGAATATTGATAAAGATTATGGTTATCGCTTGAAGATTTAAAAAAATGCGTTCTGAATGAAATTCGGATATAATTAATGAGTTTATATCGTGCCATCGTTTCGTCTCTATTTTAAGCCGATTTATTCGAAAATTGTTCTGAAGATGTATAAGATTGATATAATTAAGATCGATACGGTGTTAAAAACATTCGAGCGACACGATGCTCGTTAAAAGCTCATCATATTTGAATAAGATAAATATTCAAGATTATAATCTACTTTCACTGGTGATATTTTAATAATCGCTTACGTTCTAGTTTTAAAAATTAATACATATTTTATTCACACGATATAAATGTAATTTATGAGGCTAAGTCTTCCTGTATTTTTTTCATTTTCGAAATACGAAAGCGTGAAACGATCGACGTACCAAAACAAGATATCGATCTTATCGTCAACAGATTATATCGTAACAAAGCATTTTATAATTACACATAACAAACTAAATTACAAACAAAATATAAAATAAGCAATTTTTTTCTAAAATTTTAAACACGCACAACACTGCATAACTTTAAATACAAAGAAACCCCACGCATCTGTTATCTCAAAGCGATGCAATAATTTCGCATGTTAAGTTTCAGGATTTTCAACATTTCACGTACAAAGTTACAAAGATCAGAGATATCCAACTTCGAAGAAAAAGCAACTTTGTGTGTTCTAAAAAAAAGACGATCGTTGAACACGTCTGCTGAGCAATTGAAAGAGCGGAAGATTTATTTTCGAGGGTAGTTAGGGTTAATTGAGATCTATTTCTGTTGGAACGAGGGGATGCGTATTTATCGGAACGTTTTGTAATTTGTACGTGTTCCAAACATCCGTCAGTTCGCGGAAAATAAGAAAAAAATAGAGGAAGCATGGAACAAAACGAGCTTCATTTTACGTCAGCAATAAAAGATCACTAGAAACCGACAGTTGCTCCGAGGGCAAATGCGAAGATACAAATCGATAACCTCTCTTTGACTTCTTCGAATATTTCCGATACATTCGTTATGCAAGTGCGAAATTTCTCAACTCGGAACAATTTCTAGTGAAAAATTTACAAACTAGACAACGACACAATCTCGAATAGATGATAAAAAGGAGGAATTGTGTTTGGCTAGGATCCGTGAGAACTGTGCCTTCTGTTTACAATGCGCTGTTGCCCAATGCAATGCATATATACGTGTGGTTAGATAAGACGACTCGATAAAGCGGCTAACACTTCCACTTTCGACGATCTGCTTCTATAATAATGCTTTTGACTGTTCAGGATGTAGATTCGATATCAATATTGATGTTCGATCTATATTCGAATCGTAAATATCCTCGCGGTTTCTGTTTGAATGTGTATGTTGTTCTTTCGATGCTGTTTGTGTAATGAGTATGAGCGGAAAATCGCACGCTTTGCTGTTTTTGTGTAACAAACAATTTGAGTCAATCAGGAAAATTTTCAATAAATATATGATCAATTAACATATAGCTATTTCTATTTGTACTACTGATGATTTTTTTATTCTAGAGAGCTAGATGCGAACGAAAAAGTTAGTTCACACTGAGGGCAGTAGACTGTTAACTTAACCAATGTGAATACCCAATTTAATATAAACATTGGACTAGTCGACTATGTCTACTATCCACTTGACAGTAAATAATCAACTGGACTAATGTCAACACTATTTAATGTTCATCCTCAGTACTATCCTCAGTGTGGATCAGCCTTAAGAGCAAGACTGTTGCTGTCGACACGAATGGCAACAACCATATGTAAATTGGTCGATAGAAATCCAAAGACTTAAATGGATCCAATTATTAATAGGAAATCGTTCAATACGATCGATTTAAAATTTGTGCAAAGTGGTTCATTTAAGGATGCATTCTTGGAATAATGCAAATTTTCTTGTGCAGAACAAAACCTTTCTCCTTTCAAGGGGTTTTTGATCTGTCACATTTCGATCTTTCACCTTTCTTTCGCGCATTCTTATCGAATTATAAAAGCAGATCTGTACAGATCTATACACGCCTATCCATTCCATTGTGGGGTTGAAATTTACCCACGCTTTCTAAATACTGTGCGACTCAGACACAACAGCCACTTTTTATGAGCGATTTTTCGATTGTTCTCGTTAATTGGGTTATGCAGAGTCGGCACAGACTTCGTTGTCTCTTCTCGACGAGATGATGTGTGCTTGTCTTATATGTATGTTGAAGATTGCCGAATTCAGTATGTTGATTGCTGATGATGAAATTCGAAGCTCTGAACTGTTCCAGTTGTGCACGAAGACCTTGCTCGACCATTGTTCTCGGTGCCATTGAAACAATTAATGTCTTGATGATAAGACTCTTTTCGTGTGTTGCTCGAGTGATTTGATGTTCCAAATTGGACCGGTGGCACAATTGAGGCGATGCTTCATACTGATTTGGGTGTGAGATATTCTTTTCGTACCGAAATTAAAATAAACTACTATGTTGCTCGAGTAAGAGTTATTGAACGATATGACAACTCAAGGCGTTAAATCATATATCAACAAAAATACGGGGAAGATGAATTATCGACTCGAATCATGTTTACGTAAGGCATACCGTTTCTATGAAAATTGATATGTCAATTGCACGGTAGTTTGTCGTAGAAAAAACGTGTTTATCGATAGGAAAAATACAATTTGTGAAGCGGCGTTTAAGTTCAACAATGAAAAAATTACGACATTACGACGCCGTTATTGGGATAAAGAGACGATGAGAAGCGGCGAAAACGATCTTTTTTATACGTTATTTTTTAATTTTTCGCAACACACTATAATAATACAAAATACGTCGCACATTACAAAATCGAAAAATCGTAAGAGTGAAAGCAAAACGGAGGAAACTCCCGTCAGAGGGAAAATTAACCGCCTATATGTTCATTACGAAAATGACAGACAAGTTGTCGGAAAAAAAGCGAACAGCTCGGCATAAAACGAATCATATATGACGACTGAAAAGGCCAAGGGGCACAAGTGATTTCGAAAAAACCGCGCTCAAAGTATGTACCTACATGTATTAGGATGAGGTGAGTGATTAGATGATATATCTCGGTATACGTTCAAAGTTCATTTATATCCTTTAGCCACCAAATATATGAGCGTACATAGAAGCGATTCTTGCACTTGTATCCCTAGGCCTTTTCAGTCATCATATGAATTTTTATTATTCAAATCGTCACTAAATTCGTCGATCACGCTTCACAATACGGTCCCGTATCACAAAAGGGACGAGTCGGAATAATTTCTCAGGTCTCGTGTCCCATTGTTTTCTCACAGTGTTGAAAAAAGACGCATTATATCTTATGCATAATGTATCGAAAACGGAAAACATGTGTCGTATAAAGATAACCGACACCGAAAAAGTTTGTCTCCTGAAAGCGATGTCGTGGCCTTATGTCATTCGACAGGACAGACGTCGCTCACTTTGAGAAAGAGCAATCTTCGAACGTTTAAAATTTTAAAATTGTACTCGACAAGAGGAAGAAACTCGAAGATGACCAGGAAGGTTCGTAATATTGCGCGGAAGTCGTAGAAGAACGTTCCGAATTCTAAACGCGTCGGAAGCTTTTGTTCGAAGGATAAATTGAATCATCTGTAATCATTTGAGACCTATAATAAAAGATATTTTATAAAATTCGAATTTGTATGATGATTCGATGAAAATGACATATCGTCACGTACTCCATAGGTTATCATACACCGTAGATAATGGTTTCATATTGTGTAATACCACAATAACACACGAAAGGACTACTAAACGAAATCAATTTTAATACATAAGAATTCGAATAATGATGACATTATAGATTCGGTCCACCCCATTGTTCTAATTCCCGATTTAAATCCTAGACCGAAAAAAGGAAGAGCGCAGATCCCATTTCAACGTCCGTCTCCCTATATCCACCTCTAATGGCTTCCTAGAAGCATTCCTGAGCTTTTTGATCTCGAAAACACACGAGACCCCCATCCGACAATATGGAAAATATTACAGAACTGTCACGTAAACTTATTTTAAAATGGGCGTCACCTTTCCGACTTCCAATCTTCCACGAACTTTCGGCGAACTCAAAGCGCGCTAACGAGAAGCCTGCATCCAATTTTGAAAATTAAAAAAAATTCAAGAATCAAAAGAGAAGTATTCCAATCTAGAATGCAGCATCAATTAGAAGATAGAAGATGAAGAAGAAGAGACGGGAAGACCTCGATTATGGCAAAAGCGCTCACTTCCTACTTGCGATCAATGGAGCGTCTTCTTCGACGAGATTGGATCATTGTTTCAACGTTTCGCCAACTACCGGTAGCTATCAGATTATTATATGCCTGTCGGTGGTATTGTCGTTGTTATAGTCGTTGTTGTAGTTGTGGTTGTTGTTATATTATATCAACGAACTTCCCACGCCCACATTTTTCACTTGTGCCGTTGCACAACTGAAGCATGCGTGCGATTCGCACGGATCTATCTTTTTTTATTAATGTGTGATGTGGGTTAATTGTGTCGATAGATTCGACGTTGTGCAATTGGCATCTTCAATTCGTCTATATAGAATCATTTTTGAGATGTCAAATTATATTGCGTGAATTGTAAGCAAAGCCCGTCATTATAAAAAAATGGTAATAGAAATATTTTTTGCATCAATTACGCGTCGACACTTGAATAGAATACGAAGACGCTTGAATATAATTGCATTGCGACATAATAAATTTGATATAGCACAACAATTCGAACGAGATTTACGACTCGATTACAATTTTCCACTGCTTCACTTTCGCCTCGGATAATAAATAAGTAGTTCGGAGCTAAACGCGATTAACTCCAAGTGGAAAAAATAATAATTTTAAAGCACTAGGTGTAGTCTTAACTTTCTGTGTGTTAAATATAATTCCCAAATAATAAAGATTTAAATGATAAAATATGTTTAAAACTTTTTAGTGAATCACTTACTACAGAAGCTATTTTGATTAATTATTTACTCTAATCTAAACTGACCACATCCAAAACTTATTATAAAGCAAAGTATGCTTATAATTTCTGAAATATGGAATTTTGAAAAACGTATCAAACATATTTGATAGTTTTTTTCGACTTCTTGCTATAAGTAGTTGATCACGTTTAGCTCTGAACTGTTCAAATCGCCCCCGAAATTTCAGAGTCACTGCAGTAAATTGTCGTCGTTTGAAGATAAGCAGGAAATTGCTTCACTTTCCCTTCCCGAATTCAATCTCGCGTTATTGCCACCTCGAATCGAATTAAATCCCTACAATCGTAAAAGCGATAAAACCTGCGGGTCAAAATCGAAAACGACTCTCCCCACAATGGAACGAAAATTCACTCGATCGTTGCATAATTCAATAATAACGATCCATAAGAAAAAATCGAGATCTCAGGATGCGGACGCATGAGAATTTCCGTATTAGAAAGTAATGACATTCGATAGTAAAAATCATACGAATTGTATGTATAACAATTCGTGTGGAAACGTTTTTCCGTCATTTTCGAGTTCATAAATGCAGGAAACGAATCTGTATGTGGAGAGGATATTTAAATCTGTGACAACCGAGTGACATACATACAAATATACGATTATGTTATCTTCCGTGTATTATTAAAAAGAGTGGAAAAAAATGGAGCTTTTCTAAGCAGATTATACGTGGTTTATTGATAGTCGTAGTATAAGCGCAGCTGGATCTTCATATTATTCTTGTTGATTGCATCGTCGACGTTTATAATGTCTTTAATGGAAGGGATTCTCTAATGTTGTGTATAAAAATAAACATTTATCTAGAAAAATAAACTCTTTAATATCGTATAAATATAAGAACTATTCCGTGTTATTTAATTGATTATTATATGAATTTATATCGAGCATTTACATAATGTATTGATCGAATTTAACAAAATTTTCAAGCATGTTATACACCGGATGAAATGATGATGTGATGAAATTTTCATAGAAAATTTGATACAAGAATTTTGTTATTTCATCTCGACAAATTTATCGCATTCTTTATATAAAATTTCGAATTCTTACACGAGCAATATATTTTTCGAAATATATTATTCCTATTATAAATTGTAGAATATGACACAAATAGTCTATTAATAATTCAACCACAATACACATAAATCAACAAAAATGTAATATATGAAGTTATGCAATAAAAAAACTTAATATATCCATCGAATGATATTAACAAGAGAAACATTAAAATTTTCTCGATTGCGCAAAGAGCCTCGAGTGAAATTGAGATCTCCTTCAATAAGCTATTATCTCACATGATATAATCTCCAATTATACCAGCAAACATGCATAAATAATCCGAAACGATATTTCGAAAAAAAAACTCACATCGAAACGATTATCGAAAGTTGCGAGCTTCCTGCGCAACGGCGGCAAAAAGTCGAAAATTCAAAAATTTTACAAGACTATGAAAAAACTAACATCCTCAGGAGCCTGTTCGGAAGGTATTTGAGATTTGAGATTGAAAAAAAATTGAAAATTGATCTACAATGGGCGGAAATCTCTTATGGTGCACGTTTTGGCCATATGTTGACGAGAACGCCCACGTTATTGTGTATCGCGGACACAACAGATGCTGGAAGATGGACCGTCGTTTTTCGTATAATATATTGTAGATTAGGGTTTTTTTTTGGTCGAAATTATGAATTTTATAAAAATATAGAGGTTTTTCGTAGCGTCAAATGCTTTAACCCCTTTTCCGGTTAGAAAGAAACGCGTAACCGAATGTTAAATTGAGCGTAACTTTGTATGTGTGCTGAGGGCTCGGAAATCCGGTGATGGCACTGAATAAATCGTATCACACTAAATTTAACTGCTTTGTTGTGGTTTGAAAATAACTGTCATATGTAGGTAAGATAAGGTATATTTTTTTCAATTTTATTTTTGAACCAAATTCGATGAAGTTGCTTTTTAAGTTCACAAAAATTCAATAGAAATCTGAAGCATTTAATAGCAATTTATTAGGTAAATATTAACAGATGAAATGTTGGTTTCCCTTCATAGTGTATTTATTATTAAAATCGCAGTGTTTTAAGAAATTAACGGAAATTTCATAGCAAATGTTACTTGAAATGCACGAGTGAACTAAAAATGCGTAGTACAAACTGACTTTAAAATTTGCATCACCGTCGATAAAAAGTGTCCAATCTTGAGCAACTCTATTAAAATGTTAAAAAGACCTATTCAAATTCCGAAAACTTAAATTGCGCAATGTTTTTACGCAGTGAATAAAGATAGTGCTTCACTTATCAATATTCCTAACGGTTATTTGCAAAGGCGATTCGCACCAGGAAGTGGCCGTCTCACTAACAACTACTAAAAAAACCAAATAACTGAACCAAAAAAACTGAAATAGACACAATATACGAAGTGACATCGAACTCGAACGAATGTGTCCACGGAATAGATATTATTAACTATTCGCAAAGGTGAGCCGAAAACCACGAACGGTTCCTCGACGACCACAAATTGCTAATTCGTAAAACTTCACGTAATATCGTAATAATGTCTCATTGTTGTCCAATTTTTTTGTATAAGAACGGTTTTCGATAATAGTTTGTCGGAGACATTTTGAAAAAACCGTGTGTATTTTTACGGTGCATTCGAAAAGTGGGTCAGTTCGGTTCGAAGGTTCGGTTGTTTTAAAATGTTCATACAATTATAAATGGCATCGAAAGACAACGGCTATTGTTATCTGTTCGGTTTATTTTTCGAATGTATCTGAAGTCGGCAAACTTGACAGCGTAGATAAAACGAATGTTGAAAAAAGGGAATTGCGATTGATATGGCTTTCAACAGAGAGACGTTTGTTTAGCGTTTTCTTTAAATTTGATACATTCTGAACAGTAGCAGATGTAGTCGAAAAATATGTTTACGAAAGATTGATTACGAGTGGTAAATCTGTATCAAATTATGATGAACGGTTCAAGAGGTTAACTGTTCAGTGTTACGTACAAAGAAAATAGACAAACACTTCGTATAACTTATAACGACTCATCACATACGACTCGTAAGACACGAATGAAAGATCTTTCACTGAGATTAACGATATCATTATGATGCGAAATTTCTCAAGTTACAGACGTTGCATTCAATAACAACGCGTTGAAAACACTACTCAACTCGAGTGAAACGAAATAACATCGATAACGACCCTCAAAAGGATAACGAAGCACAAAATAAGAATCGATAATTAGAGGGCGGCATTTCTTCGAGATCGTTAAGCCGGACTTTCACCACAAGAAGAAGAACCGTTGCGCGAATTTTTTTTACCGAAAATTACGATTCTAAACGCGAAAAGGCGATCGATCATCGATCGTACGATCAATTTGACATATTTCAAGGAATAAGACAGGTATGAATTTGGATTTTCCAAATGTATAATATAGTTACATACAAGAAGAGACGGCGCCGTGAAATGAAAACGTAATTGACGAAGCGTCGCTCGTTTCATTTACGCTCGATCAAATTCACGTCACGTATTTCCCGCTTTCGTATAATGCGATATCGTTGTCGTTTTAAAAATCGGGAAAACGTTCCAAGTTATTAGTGTAGGGGAAAATCGAAGCTAGAAGTGAAAAGTTGACGAAATCGCGGGAAAAAAATACGACAAAAGTTTGCGAAATCATATTTAAAATGTACGCATTCACGCGATGAGTTGTGTCGAAAGGTGTCATTTTCCGATTACGTGTTTTTCCGATACGACCCATTAAACTTACCTAGTTATCATTTGTGAAATTGTGACGCACTTTAAATCGATGAATCACTTACAACAAATAATAAACGAGCAGTTCAGAACAAAACGTGACTAATTCCATAAATCAAGAAGTCGAAAAAAGCGATCAAACGTGCTTGATTAATTCATTAATTATTCAATTTTTCAGAAATTATAAAATTACAAATTTCATTTATAATGAGCTATAAATGTGGTCAGTTCACATTTAAGTACAGAATTCATTAAAATGGCTTCTGAAATAAATGATTTATTATTCGGTGGCCAAACTAAATTTGTAATTTAAGGCTGGTTTGAGAATAAAACTTTAAACTACACGCGGTTCTTCCGACTATGAGCTGTCAAAACAGCCTACAGACTGAGAATTCTGGCTTCTATTTATAAAATTTGATATAAAAATCTCACGCATTGTCGATATTTTTTCGAAATTTGAGAAAAAAATGGTATTAAAACATGCGGGTCTCGTTCAAAGGGTTACAAAAGGACAAACGTGTCGTCGATTCATCTCGTATAAGGAATATTAACACGTTGTGCGATTATGACGTGACTGAATTGCGCAATTTATCGATTTTCAAAAAAATGCATCCTACATATTGATACGTCATTATTTTCTGCATCCAGACACTGCATAGAAAATATTTGTTCGATTTCAATACAATGGAACGAACGAAAATAAGCACAACACGAACGAGTCATTAGATGAACTTGAATGTTTTTTTTCAATTTCGGTAGTACATACAAAATCGTTTTTTTTTTGTATGTACACAGATGAGAACAAATATATGTACAGATTGTGCAATAAAAATGCCATTCCATCTCGGTGCTGTGATGATGATGATGATTGAAACTGACGTTTTTAGCAGTAGCACCTGTAGAGAAAAACGTCCACGCGATGAGTCGCTCTTTGACGTGATTTGTGGCTGAAGCGAATCGCTAGATTTGAAAAATAACTCACCGCTTTTTTACATTATGGATTCGAACGTGGGTTTGGCTCTGTGTATATTTGTCTACGTTTTGTTTGGAAGAAAAATTCAATGGTTTTCTCAGAAGGTGAGAGCGAAATTTCGCTTAGAAAATGAAACAACTACGATTCTTTTCAGAAAAAGAAATAGTCCATTCGAAAAAAATATTTAGACTTTCATTATGCTGATACATAATGTTTGATTTCGGCTGTATTATGCATTTCTAAATATTTACGAATGACGAATATATCATAAATGTGATACAAATAGCTCTAAAATTGACATAGATTACGGGCAATGATCGTAAAATGAAGCCTGTAATAGTACCTACATATGTATGCATTTTAAAACTAACCTTATCTGATCTGATATCGTATATTCAACACTTAATAATTCGGAATGAATTTCTAATAATATAATTTCATATCATGATGAATTTCCTTTAAAAAAAATAAAATTTCAACTACACATTCCGAAAAAAACTAATCGAGATAAGTACACAAATCCCACAATTAAATTACATGTTATCACAAACGAAGTTATTTTTAAAACAATAGAACATTTCATTGAATTGATCCATCTAACTGACTGACATATCTTATTTTCATATATAAAAATAAAACCACAATATTATAACGAAGAGCTGATTCCCTTATCACAAGCTGGCGCCCGCCAACCGATTAACGTTAACTTTTCAGCATTTTCATTTCCCATCGCACTCTGCAAAGTTAAAAAACGCAAACACGACCTCAAAACAAAACGATAAACACATAAACGGTCATTGTGACCATATTACAAGTATTTTTAATCGATTGAAGTAATAAAACAATGCGCAACAACCGGACTGGACGCATTTGTACCGAACGGTGCCAGGACAATATCGTGTTTAACAATGCATGTACTACACACAAAACCGCTTCGATGAATATATACGGAACTTTTACCATTTTACAACTTTTGCGTTTTTATCGTTCATTTCTCGTATGAAATTACATACGATTCGACTCGAGTTTCCCATCACTTTTCGAAATGCACGCATGTACTTAAACAGATCGATTTTCGTCGCATTTCGCACAGTAACTAGAACATGAATCGATTCATATTACACTTCACATATTTTACATTCAGGATTAATCGTATGTAATAAATCATCGAACTAATACGTATATGAGACTCATATGAGACTCAATTGAATTACTTATGCGTTGTTCACACAGAACCAATATCGGCACACGTTGTCAAACAGATCGTGTTTAACCCTTCGAAAGGATGTTAGGCTTTGTATGTAACGATGAATACATAATCACTAATACGTCCAGAATAACTTAGCGAAGGATAAATAGTGTATAAGAAGACTTCTTCGAAGAAGACGACCATCCTTGACCCCCGGACAGGAGTTTAAAATTTGGCGGCAACGTGACGAGCATATGTCCTACGTATTATAGTGAGCATATATATTTTTTATATGAATGAAATAAATATAAATTCAGTTAGCGACTGATGTGATGATGGCGGAGAAATCGCATTCGCGTGATGGAAAATTAACTGACACACACGACTATGGAAAAATCTGCACGTTCGTTATGAATTTTTTGAATATTCAGAATGTGACAAAAAAATCATAATAGTGTACAATTTTCATGCTTAGATGCACGCTAGATTTATCTGCCGTTATTTGAAATTAACGTAATGTGAATATAATATTTTTCCTGTGCTCAGAAAATACAAATATGGAGAGCGACAAATATGGAATATTGCGATATTTATTACTTACAGTTTCGACCATTTGCTAATATTGCATAAAATCAGTCACTAATAGTATTATTGTTAGATTACAAAAAGAAAAACAACAGTATCGACATTGAGTCTAAACATATTGAGGAATGAAATTTTACTAGGTTTTTTAACAATATCAGCTATAACTTTGATGTGTGATATTTTTTTAGGATATGTTAAGAGATTATTCCATATTTGTCGCTTTTCCTATAAATATTAAAAAACTTACATACTCTATTATATTGCATGATTGATCAGCACATACCTGAAACAAACAAATCAAACATTAATTATAAAATATAAATTCTAGGCATTTTTTTGTAACAAAAGGATTGCACGATGATCTGAACCGTTCGTATGCAACATGTTGCAGTTTCCTGCGGAAGTTCGAATGCGTGTATCTCGAGATCTACAAGTATGGGTTCGGAGTTAGAACGAGGTGTTCAATCTAAGGAAAAAGCAAGGAAATGGACCGGTATTTCCAATAAAGGATGCTAGAATATCGACAGGTATCCGTCAAAGAACGAGAATAGCTCAAATGCCAATATGGAATCCGATTGACCTAAGGAAAGCAAGGAGCGGCAGGAAAGATATAAAAAAATATTGCACAACTCGTTTGTATTTCACGTATATGTGTAGTAAATGGTATCTGAACGAATGATGTACAATATACAATATATTCTACAAATAAATTTATCTATGGAATATTGCAAGATAGACGAATTCTTTGTATTGTGTGATATTTGTATAACGGCTTCGAAGTTAGTACGTCACCAGACATGAAATATTTTTCCTTAAAAATTATGAAATTTATACGATTTTGATTTCACCTGTTGTAAAATATTACGTTCTTATAAAATAACAAATGTTTTCAAGACTCATTAATGAGTCATTTCGATGAGTAACAAGCAGCTTCGCACAATGAGTAAAATTTCATTCAAAATTTTCGCAGTTGTGTTTGTTTTTCGAGAACAATTAAAAACGTACGCTTCGAATGTGGGTGTCTTTGAAATCGTCGGTTAAAATCGTATGACAAATTCGCAATTGTCGATGATTTTACCTATGAATTGTCACAAATTGATGAATAATGCGAACGAGCAAAGGTTGGAATAATGTCATCCTCGGTTAATTTGTCGAGATGACTCGAAGCATACGAAGATTTAATAAGACGAACTTTGAATCCTGGTTCACGAGAAGCACTTCGAGTCTTTTGAAGAGTCGTTCCACTCGAGTTTTAAGAATTCGAATCTCAAAAAGTGGTAATGTCCGTTTTGAGTTGCATTCCGTTTCTTGTCGCGTTGAATTCGCGAGCTTTGGATATTATGAATCAACGAAAGAGAAAGCAATTCTGTTGAATCGAAAATGAGTAATGTTGGAAAAAGTCAAGCTGAGGTTTAAATTCAGTTTAAGCGAAGGTAAATCGAGATTACTAAACGGCTTTGTGAATGAGTTTAATCGAAAGTGAGTTTGCGTCATGTGAAGTTTTTCATGGACGAAAATGGTTGTGACATTTTTTCAATGGACGACTTGTTTAGCATTTGCGGTTAATGCAGTTTAATTCGATAATAAACCAGTTTCCTTGATCAAATATTAATTTCGAAAAACATACAGAAATTAATTTCATACAAATCGAGAGAATTTCTCGTCACATTTCTCGGATTGCGTTCGCAATTTCAAAACCATCACAATGGCGAATTAAAAACGAGCAAAAAAAAAATGCAATTACCATTCCGACTCATTTGAGATATCATCGAACAATCGCACCGGACCTAATTCTAATTAATCAAAAGAAATCGAGACCCACTTTCTCAGATTGCGAAAACTCAAAACGCTTTAACGCTCGCTTTGACGCGCACAATACTTCATAACATAAAATTTCTCATAGCAGAATCTTTTCTAATTCTGATCAAACGCACGCAACAGATTACGAACTGCACAATAACCACCGCGATAATACAATAATAATGAAAAAATATCACAATTGAACAGACCGACCCGGTTTTCGAACTGATAATTGGGCTGAACGAGCGTCAACGACCCAAACTCCGGAATCGGATCGAATTCAATGAACATATCCGTTCACATGACTTAATAACTAAATGACAATTCCGAATTATTGTATGAAAGAAGAAAAGTCACAATATGTGAAAAATAGGGCGTTTCACTGACACAGTGAACGATGAACTCGAAATCATATCGTTTCAGATCTGCTTCGTTTTCGGCGGTACTAATTCAATTTATTGTTCCGCGTTTAGAATTTGGGTCTCTTTGTAAAACGATACACATCTGAGTCAATCATAATTTGTATTTGTAGTGCATTTTTTTAGGCTGATGTAGATGGATGCATCCGGAGACAATAAAGCGCATCTGGAGGTCCTTGCACTTCCGTCGCTTGGCTTTAATGTGAGGTTCAAATAATAACTTTGTACATCCGAGGGACTGTGTGAAAGGACCTCTATATTCGTTTATAAAAATATTAATCTAATTTTAAGTTTAAAATATTAATTTGGATTAAATAAATGTATGAAGTGTTCGCGAACCGGCGTTTCATCACTCGAAGTGTGTGCCGTTTTACGAAACGTCATTATTTTCTCATGTTCCGATTATTTTTTCATTTAATAATTCAAAATGGACGGAATTGATATCATAATCGCGTTGCATAAATGTCTGTTTGCGATTTTATGCAATTTCGATTAAATATATGAGTGTGATAAACGTAGCAACAGCGTTTAGCAATTAAGAACAATAAGGAAAAAAATACAAATAAATTATAACAATTGAACGAATCAAATGTTTTATTTATGAGCGATTTCTATTTTTTTTTCAATAAAAATAACACTCAATTGAATAATTCATTCAAAATACCGCACAAAAGTGTTTTTTTTATAGATATTTTCAATAAAATGAGTCACACTAAACTAAGGGACCTCCAAATTTTCAAAGAATGACCAATTGAGGTTCGTTTATACACCGAATTGAGCATCACGAATGGGCCATGGAAAAAGCTCATTATACGCACATTGATTCTATCGACAGAAAAAATACTTAATCGAATTAAACAACCGTGATAAGTATTTTTTACACGGAAGCTAATAAGATTACCGAGCATTCGCTAAGCTTAACATATCGAGCCTGAACATAAAATGGATTAGATTTGTTCAAAGAACGCATTTGAAAAAAAAATCATTACAGCAGAATTACGTAGAAAATTCACAACAATAACATAACGTTTCTACACATAAATGCATAGTATTAGAATAATATGGTAGCTGCGTTAACTTTTCTTTGAGTCTAACGAGTCTATATGGGAAATGCGAAACAAATGCATGGGAAAAGTCATTGAAAATTGCCAACACAAAGCAAGAGGAAATTAAAAAAGCCTTGGGAGACAACAAACAACCTTTAAATCGTGGCAATAATCGAATTTTTGAATGTGCACACCCGTATTAAAGTTACATCAGTCGTCTAATGAGGATGGTGGAAAAACGAACGTTATTTCTGCCATTGTTAGCTTAACATTGACAAAATTATGCAAAAACGTTTTTTTTAATACGTTCGACCTATGTTCGTGATATTTGAAATATATTGGTGCAGTTATAATATAAATATTTTGAAAGTTTCCTCGATTTATCTATGTATATGTATTTTATCAAATGCCAAATTACTCAATATTGATAAATTAATTCAAAAATTCATTCATAGACATTTTTTTTCAAATTCGAAAAGTTTACAAGTACAAAGACCCTTTGCGACTCGCGAGGTCAATTGAACGATAACCTCATCTTCCTATACGAATTAATCTTCCAGCTGTAAATATTTAAATAAAATGCACTTTTTTCAAATCAAGCACATAAATATTGTGTTTATTACAAAACCATAATATTGTGACGCGAATAAATTGTCAATTTACATTTATTTTCAAATCTGTTTCGAATTAACGATCGCCCTCCCGTCGAGATTCGATGTCCTACTGTTGTTCGTTTACGATAAAATTGATTTACGTAGCCGACTAAATTTATAATTAACACGTAGAAGATTTTTTCTATCTGTGAGAAAGCTACCTGTTCGAATAATTAAACTGAAAAAAATCTAAGAAACACTTGGAGCGGTTAAATCGAATTAACGGTGTGCATAGTGTTCGGTAATTGCGCATATAACCAATATGGTTCTCACTGATGTAATGGGAAAATTCTTTACCCAAAATCTATGTATATTTTCAATTCGATTTGATAAATAATCAATTAGAATATGCTACTTTTAATTGATGACCAATTAAATAGATAAATAATTAATGCGCTACGTTGAAATGTTTATTAGCATGGAAGCTCATTTAGGTGTGCGTTTTTGGAAGATGTGTTAAAAATACTTAAATTATCACCGATAACGGTAAACTTCCGAATGTACCTAATTATCGACGATACTTCCTATCGTAAAATTGAATTTAGACTTAATTACGATTCATTAAATTTCTCTGAAAGTTCACCTAGAGGGAATCTTTACATTGTAAAACCGACACGTGCGTAAGAAACTTGCAGCTAGTAAACGTGTCAACACATTCTTACTTGTATATTACTTTTCATCGACTTCCTGAACGGAAGTTCGAGTGCATTTATTACTCACATATGCGAGAAAATCTTCAGTACAAAAAAGAGTAACAAACGGCGCTAATCAAGAGAAAGAATTCATTCGCTTTCTTCTAACACTGGATAGATTATCTGATTGAAATGTCGATAAATATATTATACTTTCACGAAGAAATTTAATAATTTACATAAAAAATACAACTCTTTTTCACAAAGGTCAAACGGCAATGAATCGTATCGAATTTGTATCGATCGGATATTACATTACATTTTTTTTATGTGTACGCAAAGATCAAACGATTCACGATTCAGAGTTATAAGATTAACGGCCGTTAAAAGTTTCGTTATGGTTTGATGAATTTCTCGGTCAAAGCTTACTTTTTTCATCCAAATTCTAACGTTATAAAGTTAGTTTTTGTAAACACGAAGGTACATACTTTGCTTGTTATTTGAATATTTATCAAAGTATTCCCATATCCCACGCTGCTTTTCTCAAAGAATTTCTTATTATCTATTTTTTTGGTTCCCTTAAAAAATGTCATTTGATCCTAAATTAATGGTTTTTTGAAAGACTTCTTGATGTTTTAATTCGAAACGCACATTCGTATCGAAGAACATTATCGAATGTTGGCTCATTTTTTTTCCTTAATGTTACAACATCGCAGTCGTTTTAATGTCTGTTAATTAATAATAAATATACGGAAACATGATCATATATTTATTTCATTTATTCATTTGAGATTCTAGAATGTCGAAAATGAACTTCGCCATAGTAAATAACCAGTTCTATCAAATATCTACAATACTACAAACGTAAGCACATTTTATGGTTATAAAATATATCGATACAGTCCGAGTTTATAGGTTTATTAGCATCGTTCAATTTTTTTTTTTATTATTCAAAACCAACATCAAAGCACAGAGAACAAAGACAGTATCTCATAGACGTGTTATAGTTTTTTATGCAAAATATTTTAGCGGTCGCCAAAAGCGATCCTATGCCAAAAGCGATCCTATATCAAAAGCGATCGGACAAAAGCACGAGATAAAATTTTATCTTTGACTTCCTTCGCAGAAATAATCTAAGAACAGCAGACAATATTTCAATATGACTTCCAGAACAAAACCATAATGCTCTTATTCGCACCTTAGTGATCAAAAATGCCGTTAGAAAGTAGACTCCGACACCCCGACCTATATAACGGAGATCCGTCGTTGTGCAAGCAGGAAATTCACGTAAAATTGCGTAAAAACCAGAAAATACTCTTAAAAAATATATAACAAGTTCGCCGTGATCTGTTTTTGATCTTATTTGAATATTTTTTGAAAGAATGTCAATAACTCGAATCTCGTTTCACGCGCATTTCGAGCGTTTCGCTCGAGCACAGGAAACAATCAAAATAAATCAAGAATCGTTCGATAGCCGAATTTCTCAAGATTTTCCGAGAGCCAATTATGTGCTTATTTTATGTGGATTTTATTTTAATTAGATTATCTTGGAAAAGAAAGTCGGAATCCATCCGAATAAGTGTGCGAAAATTTTCGTTAACGACGAACCCGTTGCGTCGGTGCTGCATCAAAAGTTGTTTAACGTAAAAAAAAGCGATTAGATAATGATCTTTTAATTAAAATATAATTCGAACAACAGATGACGACCGAAAAGGCCAAGGGGTACAAGTGACTTCTCGGTGATTTCGAGAATTAGTTATCAGTAATGAGTATTAGGAGTTGATGATATATCTCGGTACACGTTTCAAATTCGTTTATATCCTTTTGCCTTCAAATATATGAGCGTACATAGATGCGATTCCTGTACGTCAATTTCGATAAATATGTCACTTGTGCCCCTTGGGCTTTTCAGTCGTCAGATAATATATTGAAATTGCGCGTTTCGATTGCTTAGCACGATTCTTTATACGATTCAGAATCGCTGAACTGTAACTTAATCTAATTTCATATTGATGTGTTTCCGGTGTGTTGTCTATTATATGCACGAGCGGATCGTGCATCAATCTATTAATTGATCCAAAAATAATGTTATTTTTTTATTGATCAAACAGAATGCATACCGAAATCTTGCGCAACGAGATTCCTAAGAAGAAAAAAAGAAACACACCGTGAATGCGGCTCGAAGCGAAACGGATTCGTTTCCATTTCAAGTGTCTTCGATAATATGGAAGTGAGCTTCATTCTTAGTAATTGCCAGCCGTGATGAAAAGCAGATACGTATATTACAAACTCACAATACACGATTCAATCGAAGGATTTATTTTTAAACGATCGTTTTAAAAACGCAGCTCGTCTGATGCAATTCTCAACAATGATGCATCGAATATCGATTATAAAATTCTTCATAAATCATAGGTATCCGATATACGACCTCGGTTAGCTAATTGAGAATAAGCATAACTGAAGAAATATCATCCACTTAATACTAATTAACTTATGATTTCACCCACTTGAACCTGCGACTCTCTTCACTTCGCTTTCTCACAGGCAAAGTTTCGTATGAAATTGCATTAATTACATTATAAACACCTTGAAAATGAAGCAATGCAATCGTAACATTTCGAATAAGCAGATACACACATAACATACAATGGAAACTCCGAAGGAAAATGCGAATCGATCGATCGACCTTAATATCTGTGTTAATTGTATTCAGTACTGTATGTAAATCGTCGATGGAAAAAAATCGAGTAAATAAATACAAAATCGCATTGTGCAATATTAAAACGTAACGGTGACGTCAAAAGGTCGCCGTACCGGGAAAATGACGTCGAATTAAACCGGTTAAGCTACCGAGCCATTCAAAAAACATAATAATTCAGAGCAAATATTCGAAACTATTTTCGAAACGAATCGTTTTGTTTTGCAAAACATGTGAGATTAGAAAGTGATTTATATCCATCCACAAGTCGAAAAATTGGTGAATAACGTGTGAGACTCACTCTCGATTGTCTACGAATAACACAATCGGACTGTTAAATAGCATTTAGTAGGGTTAATAGTTCGAACGGAATGGTTTATTCGAAGAAAGGGCGAGTCACAACAATGGGAATCGTCTTTTTCGCTTGGCTGATCGTGGAAAACCTCGAGGCGTGACGTTGTTCAGAGATTTTCGACTCCGAATCCAAATCTTGATTTTTTAAGGCACGTGCCTTTTTAAAGCATAAAAATCGGCCGACGAAATTACAAATCAGCGACCGAAAAAGCAGTGAATCATGTTTAACAAGGAAAAAATTACGGGGAATTCTTCCATACAAGGAAAACTCATCGATGATCATTAATTATCGCTATTTACCCAACTCGAATATATTTCAAAATAATACTCTTATTTACATACATTAATGTACAATTTATAAGAGAATTCAAATATGAAGAATACGAATGCAAGTGTCGTTTACGATAGCATTCCGTTCAATTTACTTTGAAAAAGGTATGCACGCGTATCCTGTTCTGATGTCGTTTAATCGAGAGAACTAAGGTCACATTACGAAGAACGGTAATTCAAGTCTCCCGTAATCAAAATTTGAAAAAAAAAATGATAGCTTATATCACGAAAAATGATAGTAAAGCCGCGATGATATCATCGGAGTCGATATCGATTCGACGTGCACTATTTAATTCGTACACAAACGAATCTGACTCGGACTGTTAACCGATTGAATTCTAAATTGGATTTCGACGGACACAAATGTAACGTTGATCTGTTCAAACATTGTATATCCATTGTGAGGAAAAAAAACTGGACCGATCCACATTCTTGAGGTGTGATATAGACGTCTAACTAGTGAGGGGTTGGAAGATTGGAAGTCCAATCGAAATGGTTCGAAAATGTCACATTCCACTTAAAAGTCACATTCAATAATCTAAATTTGAGTCTGAAGAATTCGAAGTAGATGAGTGTTAATTTTATGTAATCGGAAAGGAAGTTCTCACAAAAGTGATTCGTTTTAGAAAAAAATTTCAAGAGGATGCACAAAAGTGCAATGTGCAAATCTCGCAGATGTGATTCATAGGTTGTTCCCACGCATCATACATTTCACAATACAGGTGGTTATATCGAAGGGCAGGTGTAGTTAAGTCGAGTTTCATTAACATCGTATTTGTACTACTAAACTGTGAGCAAACATTTACCTACTCAATACGCACCGGACGCAAGAAGTCCATAAACAAATCTAAAAAAATTCCGAACAACCAAAATCGAATTATCAATACACATTAAACGAAATCATACGAGACAAAATAAACCTTGAAAATAGGAAAAGCATTCAAAACGAACGACAACCGGACAATGGGTAGCGAAAGTGTCTCTAGAGAGACCTTGCTGCAATTGTGCGCCGTTTAACGCCAATTAAGTATCCTGGTGTTTAAATTAACGACGTATAAGAATTACGGAAGGCATAATAAATATGATAAAAAAAAAGTTCACAAGGTATGATTCGAAGAAAACGTGATGAGAGGCGAAAAGGACCAGATGCCGAGGATCCGTGCGTGGGTTACCTGACCCGTATCTGGGAACGAACTCGAACTCGTACAGAGGCGCCTCGTTTAACATTTCAAATTTTAATGTTTAATATGAAATAATGTCGATTTTGTGAGACGTGACGTCTTCGCGGATAGTTTAACCGCATATTTTTCGAGCGGATTAGTCATTATTTCATAATGACGTCCGGAGTGCATAAAAATAAATGTTGATTTTGATGACGCGCATTTGTCATTGATGTTTAGATGATTCTTTTTTTTTAATAAAGATGAAATTTTAAAAATTCAAATATCTAAATATACTGTTATAAATGTGTGTAAGTACTTGTATTATGAGTGAGTCAAAGTACCATTTGTAAAATCGGCAACATTTAATTTAATCTTCCCTCACCTGAAATTGAAAAAAAATGTGACCCAACTCGACCTTACTTTTGAGAATCGTGTCAAAGGCTCGCTACAAAAGGATTTCACGACTTTTCGTCCAAATCGTCTGGTACAATGAAAAAGGTCCAAAGGACATTTCGTCCAATCATAAATACATATTCGTACTAACGAAAATTCGTACTCTAGCAAAATTTTCAAAGAAAGTTCTAATTAGATGAAAATCCAATTGAATTTTTTCACAAATAGCAAACATTTTAATAAAATAGTCAGCTAGGTAACTTTATTCTACAGATTTCGACTCTGAAAATTTGTGAACAAGCGATAATAACTGTCAAAATCTACAGAAAAAAAACGTTACATATCTAACTGAAAATTAGCAAACTATCGAAAGACAAGAAATTAAATTATAGTGCCACCACTGAAAAAGGCGCCACTATATACTAGTGTGAACAAACTGCTTTCCAGTCACACAAAAGTTGTGGGTGCACCGCCATGTTATGCCAGACGAACGTCAAGGATATCAATGGTAACTTTTTTCTTTTCAACCATCATCATCCACAGCCGTCGTTGTTTCATTAACCGCACGCTGTTACCGGATCCATCCGCGGCATCCATGGGAAAGTTCCAGGATTCCCGCCACTTTTTATAAACACACAAACACATAGAAAATACGAGAAGTTCCGGTACAAGTGAAATTCACATGGTTTAATAAAAAAAAACATTCAGGATCGGTAGGTATTTTTCGGTCGATAACCGGTTTTGAACCGTTTCCGCATTCGTCCTTTTTAATTTAATTTCGATCGAATCGACGATGCGCATTGCAATTTTGTACGAAGATGGTTATCGATGTTATTTACGGTTCATCCTTGAACTTTTTAATAGTTTTTATTATATTCGTTGCGTATGATTTGTTTTCGATTTGAGTGAATATCAAAATGCTAGAGGCGTGATGTAAATATTCAATTTTTTTCAATGCGCACATACATATGACGCTTGAAAAGGCCAAGGGGCTCAAGTATCATTTTTGTAGAAATTGCGTTATGTACAGGAATCGCTTCATATATTTGGTGGCAAAAGGATATAAGCGAACTTGAAACGTTTATCGAGATATATTATCAAATACTCGACCTCTTCCTAATACATGTTCAACTTTGAGCACGCTTTACTCAAAATCACTAGTACCCCATGGCCTTTTCAGTCGTCATATAGCGTGCGTTATTACTTCCTGTTGATTAATTTCAAAGAAAAAAAAATAAAGGATATCTATTTCCGCTCAGTTAATCTCGATCCTTTTGAACCTTTTTTGTTTTTTTAAGCATAACGAAAGTATTGTTAAAACTTTGATAAACTGAAAAAAAAACGGGATTTATCTTCGTCGAATATCTCGTTCTGGAAAAGTTAAAAAGGTCAAAGCGCCATTTTCGAAAATGATATCATTGATACGTCTGAATAAGCCATAAATATACAAATATAACCACGAATACACCTACATACAATACAATAAACATAATCTTTTCGATGTTTCAATGCGCCGATTGTTCGAGATGAAAAAACAACTCGCGAGGAAACAAACGTGCATTTGAGTCTTATATGCGCATAAACACGTGTTTTTATTTATCCAAATTGAAATTATAAGTCTTCGATGACATCAGAATCATATCGGTACAGTAAGACTGGTCTTTTAGAACAAACCTGAGAACATTATCACCTTGAAATATCCGACAATGAGAGATCGTCGTTATAACGGCCAGTCATGCGTTCAACATCTCGTAATACGAATTCCCTTCGAATTTGAAGAAGCTGCTAAATCCTCTTCGATATCCGTATATTGAAACGTTTTTCAAACCAAAAAAAAATGTTAAAAGTCGACGTTCGCACAACTTAACAGTAGATTACAAAGGCGGAACTCGAATTTGCATAGGCGATAGTAAAATGACATTCTTGGAACGAGAATACCGATATTTACGCGTTTCCTGCACTAAATGTGTATTTCGAAGACCATTGTGGAAGAAGAATAAGGATATTGGCTCTTGCATTAACATAAGTATTTTCTAAGAGAAAAAAAATCTCATACCGCTACTTTGAGACAGGATCAATTTTTTATTCATAACGAAGTGAGTTTAACTTTTGTATGGAAATCGTTCCGGGAATCGAGCGACGAGATAATTTCACGCTTATATGAACGATTGAGTTTTTTTAAAGTACCGCAAAGTCTATTGTTAAAAGCTAAATAAACAATATTTATCGGTTAAAAAAAAATAACAAACATACAGATTGCGCAAAAAACCGTTCCGTATTCTTATATCGTTAATTGATAAACGATACATAATTAGAGGAAGAGATCTATCAAAGTATTACTTTCACCGAATTCGGCAAAAACGGCTGTATTTATCGCTTTAAATAACGAATTTCTCTCGGACACGAAATTACAAAAATATTTAAATTGTGAAAACGAACGTATTGCAAACGATGTTAGAATCGTGAGAGATTATTAAAAATGGAAGAAAAAAACGGACAATTTGTGCGAATATGAAACTGTTCCTTTGGATAAAAATCGAAAGAAACTTGCGCGCGCAAATTGCGAAAAACCGGCGGATAAACTGCAAGGCCGCCAACACAAAACAATGGGACGTTTTTTTTTAATTCGTTTTATTTATTTGTAAATTCGAAAAAGAAGGTTGGCAGCAGCGATAAAGCCGCGAAAGAGCGATCGCACAATTTCCCAACATTATGAACTCATCCTGTATGCCTTGAATTAAATTATTTAAAAGACAATGGATTCGAAAAATCTGTTAAAATTATTTATAATTCGATGATAAATTCAACTTATTCACTTAAGATGTGTCTATGATAATTGAAACAGTTTGATGCTAATTTTAGAAATTGCAATATTTTATGAAAATTAAGTGAACACGTGCTACAAAATGAAACATTCAATTATTAGAAATTTTGATATACACGATATGATCATCAATATGAATTATCTGCATGTACCAATATACATATTAATAATAGCATATTTCTGATCAATTAGACATTTTTGTGAATAAAAATAGAATTCGTTTATCATTTTCATACTGACAATAAGGAAACATTTTAATAACACTAGTATGATTAATTGTGAACACTTTTAATGAAATAAATTAATATTTTTTCAAAAATTTTCACATAAGGAGATAACAATTTCTTGAAAATTTTAAAGAATAAACAAATACCTATGCATTAATATTGCACTTTGCGCATTTCAGAACAATTTCACGAAACAATGCAACATTTAAAGAATCTATGAAACGTCTGCAATTCTACCAGTTTAGGTACACATCTACATCATAATTAGACAATCAACTATCGATTTATTAGAAAATCTATTTAAAATTACCAACATTAAAACTTTTCATCATAAAAGCGACAACTCGTAATTATAAAGAGACGTTTAAGCGTTCGATTCACAAACAAACAGCGCACAAAGAGACGTGAAACTAGCGTCGATATGAAAGTCTCGCGTTTAAGAAATTGTTCCCACATCGAGCTGTTAATGAGTGCAATTAAATGCATCTCGGCACCCTTTTATTTCGTTTCGTGTATGGCACATGTGTGTAATTTACAAGAGAAAAACCACGAAGATATTGCGTCACGACGGGCGTCTCCTTGCGTCGTTGTTCATGTGAAAGCAGTGAAAACAAAAGAGAGAATATTGTTCACAATTTGAAATTTTCCCTAGAGATGTCTAATCGAATATACTGTTATGTGTTCGTGAGTACGGATTCGAATATTCGAGTAATTGTTGATTGAATGCGTGTCGTACTGAAGATCGATACGATCCGAAGAAATTCATCGATCAAATTGTTCTCGAGATTATACAATTTTGAATTTCGTCGAAAGTATCATTTATTGTAAATAAATACGGCTGTTGAATATAAACGAAAATTTTGACTGATAAATTTTTTTCACATAATAAAATTTCAATGCAGCTCAAAAGCACAATTTCTCAAGATTTCTATATGAGAATCGATTGAATTATTTACGACCCATGCAAAACGAAACAAGACGTATTATGAATAATGAATCTGATCGAATTCGCACAGCACAAAATTTCATGAGATTCGTTATGTTTTATGCATTTCTGAAACATTCGAAAAAAATGTACTTAACACAACGTTTACACATAGCAGTAGCCATTTGTATCATTCTCATATAACTCTCTTTCTTATATTCAAGAGAAAGCTAGATATGCAAGCGAGAAATGCAACGTCAACACGAATGACAACAGCTATATGTAAACACATAACAACAAAACACAAAATACAGCACAAATAAAACCACGATTTCAATTAGATTCGATTAAAATAGAAAGTATTATGGAAGAAGATAAATTTTTGTGTTAAGTCGCTGAAAGCCGCCGGCCTACGTGTGGACGCGCCACAACAAATCATCTACAACACATAATAAATCATTCAAAATTAAATCCTACAAAAAAAAGGATGCATGACATCAATACCATATATGACTTACTATGAAATAGAAACATTATAGCGTTTATATCAAGACAAACATGCAAGAGATAATTTCGCGCGCAAATCCGCCAAAGTAGCGGTCCGTTTCCTCCGAGAGAATCTCGACTCGAGATCAGAAATTCCATTGTGACTAAGAGAGAGAGAAAGAGAGAGATTTAACTAATTAAAATCGTTGTAAAAAATCATTGTTAATGACAACGAGAGCGGCACAAATCGAACGATCGAAAAAGACGAATTGTGGGTCGGAAGTTAAATGGAAGTTTCGCTATCGAGCCTATAATAAAACGCAGCCAGATGTGTGTTAGCCACTTATTAATAAAATAGATAATTGATTGAATCCAATTGAATCGTGCTTAGGTATCGTTATATTTTTTTTCGACTAATTTTTATTGTGTCGGATAGAAAATGGGTCGGTGTAAAATGTGT
Source organism: Cheumatopsyche charites (assembly GCA_024721215.1). Classification (NCBI taxonomy): domain Eukaryota; kingdom Metazoa; phylum Arthropoda; class Insecta; order Trichoptera; family Hydropsychidae; genus Cheumatopsyche; species Cheumatopsyche charites. The sequence continues at coordinate 12,188,018 of CM045577.1, forward strand.
GCAATGTTATATGATGCGTATTCGAATTACGATTGTGCATTTTTTAAATTCTATAAATGTGTAAGAATTTATTTACGACAGCTCAAAATTCACTGGAGATACGATTTCACATGTAATCGTTTGATAAAACATTCATCAAATTTCACAAGAAATACAAAATTACTTTGATTAACACTCACGTGAGCATTAGAATTTTTCAAATCGCTCCAAGCAGTAATGTCATCAAATCGAACCGCCCATCGATTTTTCAAATACATATACATTACTAACATTTCACTCTTTATAATCACTTCCACATAATCGAACCGGTAATAACCGATAATTTATGAGAATCAGCATCCACACAGACACTAGACTGAATCTTTACAACACTTCTCGGAAAAGGTGGCGACACACTTCGCACGCTCGACACACCGTCTCGTCATAAAATCGATTTGGCCAAGAGGTACAAATGACACTTTTGTTGAAATTGAGTCATGTATAGGAATCGCTTCTATGTAAAAGGATATAAACGAACTTGGAACGTGTACCGAGATATATCATCAAATCACTCGACCTTCTTTTAATAAATGTAGGTATATGCAGAACATAGAGCGCTTTTTTCGAAATTATTAGTACCCCTTGGCCTTTTCGGTCGTTATTTAGAAGGTGTTTAGCGTTAACCTGTCGTAAATCGACAGGTGTATGAATCAGTGTTCTCGGAAGTAGCACTAGGCGCCGATATTGTATATCGTCATCGGATTTCTTAAACTGATAATAGGATGGAGAAATTTTTACCTGTCCAGAATTTTCGCTTAATGATGTGTAAGAAGGTGCTCTGCTATGAAGAGGTTCTGTCAAACTGCATAAGGATGCTGTTGAGCTGATGCTGACTGAATCAGCTCGAGATCGTTGGGGTGAAACTTGCACGTGTTTCAGCATTCTATAAATTAAATTAATTAAAATAAGGATGCTTAAAAAATATGTCTTGAACATACTCAATAATAACAATATTCTATATAGAGACATTACTAGGTAGCACTTGCTAATTAGTAGCATAGTATTGTATTGAGTATTTAGTGTTTTTTTTCTGAAATGCTTTGTGATTTGACGACGTTTTTTTTCCATTCTAAGAATAATTTGTAAAGCTAAATATTCATAGAATGAAAATTAACATTAAAAAAAACGTCATTAAACAAACAAAAATTAGTGAAATATAAAGTCATACGAGGGGCCCTATTTCAAGAACGTTAAATACATATATGAGCACATAATCGTCAAATAAGGTACACGATTAACATTAAACTATATTTTTTTACCTAAATTGATTATTCAAATTAATTATCGACAAAATAACAAACCTGAAACGTCAACGACTCTAATCTTCGACGGCTGAAACGACAGCTACTACCATCACAGTGTAGCGCTACGCAAAAATCCAAATATTCCGACTGCGCAAAAAAATATTATTGTCACAACGAAAACACACAGGTGGTTTAAACACTTTCACAGTTTCGATCGTAAATATGAACCGAAATATTATCGTTTGTATGTCAAAAATCGCGAAACACAAGAGCGAGAACGACACGTGCTTACCGCGCGAAAGACTCGGCGCGAATGACAGAAGCCGATTGGCGGGCAAATGACGTTTAGGTTAAACACGCTTTATTGATATTCTATTTTAGTCTTTATTGTTAAGGCGATAAGAGTTAATATTGTTAGAAGTTTTAATAGTTTCGACAAACTTCTCGATCTGAATTTGTACAGAAACGAAAAGGGTTCAAATTGATTTCATTCGAGTTTTATAAATGTTTATGCTTTATTATCGTCGTTTATACTTGGTTTGTTTCCATCCTAGCTCGAAATAAGTCCTAATCTTTAAGGTCTGATTTTTCAATTGCATATTAAGTAATTAAATGTATTGATGTAAATGTAATGTAGCGTGTAGTTTAAATTAAAGTTATTATCGTTTTTAAGGTTATAAATAAAAATGCTGATGTACAAAACTGAAATTCTTTATTGATTATTTTATGATTACATAGGAAATGTATGAATTCACAAATGCATATTATAATTTTTATTTAGTTGGACATAACTTTGTCAATATTGAACTATCAGATGGCGCATAAACTTGACATTCTTCCATACCAAAGATAATACATTGGTACAATTTTTCTTTATTTTCGCATATGTCAATAGAAATAGCCAATTGGAAGAAAATATCGAGCCATCCTTGTCTCCATGGAATGTTCAGATCAGTTTTTGAATTAAAACAACCTGAAACTTCTATTTTCGCATCGTGCAAACATTGATATCCTCCGGTTAGCAAAAACAAATCAAACTGTTTGTTACCAATGAATTCAGGAGATGTGAATAAGGTTTCTATAATTCCAAGATTTTTATCATAGTTTTCTTTTTCTAAGTCAGTTAAACAAGGTGCCAAAACTTTTCCGAAATGTTCAAAAACATCATACGCATAATCTTGATTGAATTCAGGAGTTATAAACTCATTTTTCCATTCGTAATAAATATCTTTGATTGACGACACATAATTTTTTACTTTCCTCAAAAAAACACCGATTTTCTTCATCTGTTGCCTCTGGATAAGTTCAGCACATTTTCTTTCTATCGAAAAATAAAATTCAATATCTTCATCATCCTGCAGTTTCACGTCCACAACGAGAATGATCAAAGTGAAAATCAACAATAGTTTCATTGAATGAATCATATTCAAAATTTTCAATATTTTCTAACTTTACTCGCCGATATATTCCACTGACTGATACATTATCGTTCAATAATTTCAACTCTAGATAAAAATGTTTGACAAATTGTGCAAATAATACAATCAAAATATCATTTACCTTAAGAAAAACATATCTTATTTTAAAACAAATAATAGATGTCTCGTTTCATCAAAACAAAAATTCAATACCATAACTTGAAACCAACTTTCGATCACGTCTTGGTTTTTTCTCTTCATGCACATTTATGGAAACCTACAAAGACATTCGAGTCTTCTTCCATCACCTTTCTTCCGCATCATCGGAAGATCAGATCGGGAAGAATCCGTTTTTCATACACACATTCTGTAGCATATTTTATTATATTATCGTAACGGTTACGTGAGATTCGCTCGTCCCATTTCTCCGTTTTAGCGACTCTGTCGTCTTTCTTGATTGTCTCTTGATGCTCTTCTTCTTATTCTGGTGTTATACGAGTAATTTTTTTTATAACATCTCGACACAAAAGCAGAAAGAAATCCGACTTCATAACGTCGCCGCACCGTGAGAACTCGCAATTATGGCGCGTGCTTTTCTATAGGAATTTTGTACAATTTTTTTCTTCAAATCGTCAAAAGGTGTTCGACAATGTTTATGAACCGATAAATGCTGTTTATTATCGAATTCGAACTATTCTAAAATTACAAAATTTTAAAATAACATTTTCCGTTACATTGAGAAATCGGTCATAAATTGAAGTAGCATGCTTTACTTTTTTTTTTTAATTTATGATTCAATATTGAATCGTACAATAGATTACAGTCATCTATCGTTAATTTGCTCGCTAAACAAAATCCATCAAGAAAATATCGCTTCGCATTCATAAGATGATTAAAAGCAAGAATTTTCCGCACAATCCGTTCTCTCATAGCACAACAATTACGTGTACGTTATTGTTATGTGCGAACGAGCTCCATTAGCGAATTACACACATTTTTCACCACCCAAGACAAAAATATCACACATAAACCAAAGATGAACCACTTACTTCATTCCAAAATCAAAAATATTTAATTTCCGATCACATATGAGCCGTTCAGGGCATAAAGTTTCCATAAAACGCCGAGAAAATGATGATACTTGGTTGATAAATTTATCAAAATTCCATTTATCCAAAATTACAGATATAAAATTTCGTTTATAATAAGTTACAGATGTTTTGAGTTAACATTATAGTGCAGAATTAATTGAAATGACTTCTGAAATAAATGATTTATTATTCAGTAGCCGAACAAATTTTCATGAAAGATATTTCACTCATGAAAAGTTATCAAGAGCTTTGAGATTAAAATCTTTTTTTTTTCAAAAAGTGGAATTAATCACTATATGCACTGAACGTCTCATATGACGTCTGAAAAGGCCAAGGGGTACAAGTGACTTTGTGATGATTTCGAATAAAGTGTGTTCAAAATTAATCATGTACCTACATGTATTAAGAGGAAATCGACTGATTTGATGATATATCTCGGCACACGTTCCAAATTCGTTTATATCCTTTTGCCACCAAATATTGAAGTGATTCCTGTACATAACTCAATTTCGGTAAAATTGTCACTTGCACCCTTGTTTTTTCAGTCGTCATATACATACGAATAGGGAAAAATTGAATCGTTCGACAAAACTCACCGAGAATCCGTTACACAGAAGACGAGTCGTCAGGTTCTGGTTTCCACGTTCGTCAGCCTTGCAAGGTCGTTAAATGAACCCGACCTGATGCTGAATGGTGAATTGTCAGCAATAGTTGAAATTCAAATTCAAATTCAAAAGCAGTAGCGTGCTAATTGTATGCACGAATTTATTGTCTCTTGTATTCTGTGACGCAATTCTGAGTAATCGATTCGTGCTTGATTGCTGTATGAAAAAATCAATTGCTTTTGAGTGTGTTTTTTATTGTTAGTCCATTGTTCATTGCGAATAATGTTCGTGATTGCTTGTTTAGTCAGAATAGGTGAGATCTTTCAATCGTATGTTTGCGATTAGTTAGCGTTGCGAGCTGTTACTTTATGTGAGAAAAAAACTTTAATGCGTTGTAAGTAGCTTGAAATACGATTGAAAGATTGGTATTAAGTTTGGTTAGTAGAAAATATCATAAATACCTTTCTGTTGTCTAAAATTACAGTCAAAAAACTTTCAGCTGCTTCATACGTGAAAATTTTCAGAAGTCATTTGAAAAAACAAAAGAATTGATCAATTTGAAAAATCGATGATTATATTTTGAAATGAAATTAATAAAAAAATAAATCAATTGATTCGAACTTGAACTTATTTTATAAGTGTTCAATATAAATCGATTACATTGAACAAATATTTTGTATCGAAAAACCGTTCAAACACCTGAACCGATCTGACAAATATTTTCATTGCAACCTTGATTCGATTAAAATTCGAATAATTCCTATCTTTTTAACAGCATATATAAATTTAGCAATCGCTAAACTGTAGTAGATCGTCACCGTTTCATGGACCCACATTTACACCAAGAAACTAGTTCTTAAGCGAAATGTATGACCTCAACAAGAAGTATCGATTTATTCATCAGATTCTCATCGATCGGAGATGCAACTACTTACCATGTCCAGGAAACGTGATACACATCGATTATAATAAAATAAATTCAAAATTATATCAAAAAGTCACAATTCTGTATGTGAGAACGGAATTCGATAATGTCTTTTTGGATTTTCTATAAAATTGATTATAATCAATGTCGACTGGTATTCGAGAAATGTTCCAAGTAGCAATTTGATTGAGTTATGAATATATTTTTGGCTTCTGATGTAATATTATACGTGAAGGTGAAATTTTTCAAGGGGCTTCTTATTCTCATCGTCCTTGTGACGTTGAAGGCTTTGCCGCAATGGTATGATGTGGTCTTTGGATAAATTCTTGTGGTTAGACGTTGTTGTGAAAGAAAAATGATAGTCTTATGTATTATATGAAGATGAAACAGATCATGCGGAATGATTGATCACCTGGAAAATTTCATAAGCTGGTCAAATGCTGTAGTTTGTATGTAATTTACACTTTTGTATACTGAAAAAAATAGTGTTAGATTTTTTTTCTAATCATATTAAGTTTTTTACTATTATATTAAATGACACATTATTATTGTACATGAATCATAAAGCGCTTAAACTCAACCTTGGCAGTCAATCATTGTGATTGACTTTTGAACAATTTTAAAAATGTCATTAAATACTAAAAAAATGACGTTATATTGAACAAATTATTAAAAAAATCCATCAAAATACAAAAAATTAAATATTTCAATAAATTTTCATGATCTTAATAAAAATCAATTGATATTTATGTGCGATATTTATGATTCATATTACGATATCTTATAACTCATATTGCGAATCATTGTTCGTCTCCATGTCATAATTCAAAGATCAACAAAAGTCAATATATTCACAATATAATTGTTGTCCTTCTTTAGTAATAAAACATCACATTCTTGTCGATAATTGCCTTCGAAGAATCCACGCATTTTTGTTTCGCTCTGATTCTTTGGTCTATCACAACTTACGATTAATTAATGTAAACAAAGGCTATAAAGTTGTTATGTTTAAAGAACATGAATATGGGCAATTAAAATAACATTTTTCAAATATTTTAAAGCTAAACAAGTGTTTGAAATTAATTTTAACCCATCGTATGTCGTTAAAATGTTTCTGTTCATATTAATTGCGTACTTTTATAGTTTCGTTCGTATTAAAATGATGAATTTCGATTGGAAAAATGCAATCTGGAACGAGCTTCGTTAGTGAAAAATTTTCTATAAATTACATAGACCGGAAAAAATTTGACAATACACACATTACTAATACGGCTAAAAACTATCAATAATAAAAGAGAAAGAATACACCCACCTCATAACATTAGAAACGTCTTATTCTTCCATTGTTCAACGATCCAGACGATTATGGTTCGATAAAAATTTCTTCAAACTAAATGCATTCATTAAGACGAAATTTCACATGAGAATGATATCGATACACCAGAGTAAATGTATACGATTAAACCTCTACTATCCTAGTTAGAAATAACGGAAAATCGCTTCGATAAAATCAACCTATAATGAAAATCTATACGCATTTTCCAAGATTGCGTTCCGGTTTAGTAAAGATCGTGACATTTTTTCCAAAATTTCTTCGAATTATGACACAATTATTCAACAATTCGGTCATTTTTTCAACAATCGAAAATGTGTCGATTCAATTTTGATATTAAATAACGCTTTCGAAAAGCGTTATATCGTGAAATGTCTTATTCGACACTTTTAAACCGTGGCGTGCACGAAACCGATTTTGACCGACCATTAGTCGTTCACAAATCACATAATTGTCCAACAAATGGACCCTGATGACAGTTTTCTAGCCGGACATGGGCTGGTCTTTGATTTTATTTATATCAGAGTAAAAATACAAAATGTGCGATTAATAGAAAGTGTGCTTAAAGATAACGCTCCCGTTTAATGAACAAGTGTGGAAGTGCGCAGTTTAGGTATTAAGGTCGATTATTTTATTGGTGATGTTTATAAAAGTGAAATCTTGTAGTGAACAATAATTAAAAATGTTTTCTTGCGTGTTGTGAAAGTTTCGTGGTATTCAAATGTGGTGTTTATTAATCTGAAATTCTGTTTGATAAGATGTTTTTTTTAATGCTAGAATTTTAATTGAATTCCATGTAGCTTTTCGACATACAACTCAATTTGACTGTGTAAATATTTCGAGCTTGTTTGAATTGAACTCGATTTTTCGCCTACGTTCATATTACGAAGGCAACATTTTATAAACGCACGTACAATAATGACTTAATTCAGCGTCAAATTAGCGAGCATGATTAATAACAATATAATCAACACAAACAATGAATTATCTCAAGGAAGTCACGTTTCTGCTTTATTTACTTATTTATATATTAGTTTAATCAATTAATCTACTTTCTCGAATTATGTTTTTTTGATCAATTAACCCACGACGATAAGCCACACAAAGGAACTCCTTAATTTTCCTGTGAGCAGCGAAACCTCATTGTGTTCGCTGAAAACAGACATCTGTGAAAATTCACACTCATTGTCGATCACAGTCTTTGTGCAAACTGAATACGACCTTCCGTCCCCTCAAGAATACCATCATCAGCTTCGCGTGTACAGGAAAACTCGATTCGAGATAAAAATAATACCCATAACATCCACAATAAGAGGAAAGAGAGAGCATTTTAACACATGCAACTCTGAAATTAAAAAAGCGTTATTTTTAACCGTAAAAAAAACCCGTAACACAACAGGATCATCCTTTCGTTTTCTTTCATACAGTCGTGACTATCAGAAGCAGTTTAAAGGCCAACGTGTAAACAAGAATTAAGGAACCGGAAAGTTTATTATAATTTATTATTGATAACTATGTATAATGAAGGTCGATTAAATGCGGACAAATGTTTGAATGTAGGATATTGTTTTTGATCCGGTTAAAGCACAAACAGTTAAACTAATCCCAGATACTGCGACCCAGTTCTTATGACACTTCGTTAGAAATGAGTCGTTCTTTGGTCACAAAAATCCACCTACGATAGACGAAATGTCGATAATGTAACCAAAGTTGATTTGTAGGGCCAAATAGAAGGTCTTCGCCCACGGGGTCATCCTACGATCTTACCAAAAATGACGCCCCCTTTAATTTTTTTAATCGTGGGCAGACTACAGGTTCAACGAGTCTCAAAAGCTCATCTGAACTTTGTTAAGAAGTCACTAAACATGTCCGAAGAAGCTCTTCGATTCGTAATTTCAATTTTAGTCGAGTCAGTTTTCGTAATCGAAGCTCTTCGCGGAACACAGCAAAGTTTTGGTAGTAAAATACCAACATTTCCTTATTAGGTGTCGAAGAATATAGCCTTTTTACGAATTTAGCGTAGGATTATCGGATGTAGGTGTTGTGTAGGCAATCAAAAACACCCACAAAATGGCACACATTTCTATTACGACACGACTACCTGTTTTTTAACTGTCGTCAAAGTGGATGTAGAAAAGTGGCGTTTTTAATCACTCATTACGAAACTTGCATCAATTGCTTAATCTCGAAGAATTCTCAGCATTCTTGAATCATCTGAGCATTTGGTGCAATTAAGCATCGATAGAGATCAGCTCTGTGCTTTCTCGAGGAGAAATTCGCTACTAACGATCGGATCAGGTTCAAGGGTTCAGAAGCTTTAGAACAAACGGTCCATTCATTATGTTGGTTGAACCGTGTTGGTTCAAATCCGATAAACGTCTGATAAGTAGACGTATTTAAATCGTTTTTGGTCTGTTAAATACTCACCAAAACGTTTTAAACCGCTACGATTTGCGGATGAACACGAAATGCATTCGATCCAGCGTCATTTGTTACAGTTCAATATTTTGATCTGAATTTTCTAATCTGCTTAAATATTTGGTGAGTTTTGTAAAGAAAATATAATTGTCTTGTAGTGTGTGTTGAAGTTTTTTGAAGATCTTTCGAACCGATCGAAATTTCGGGACGTTGAGTCCCGTTACACTTTTGCGATCTTTCGAGTGTAAAAATTAAGCTGGTTCGAATTTTGTGCTTTATCGAACGATCTTAACGCTTCTTTGGATCCAAGACAGAGTTAATTATCGTTAAGAGATTTTGCATTAAGGATAGATAACGCATTTTGAATATAAAGAGCAAAATCATTCAAATACACCGAACATTGAATGAACGAAACATGCGTGACGATAATTGTAATTTCTAGAGATACTCTAATTGAAACATTTCTTTCTTCGCTGAGACAATACTGAACATAAGACAAAGATATACCGACAACAGTTCTAATTGATCTTATGAACATCAGCATGCACTCAAACACAATCATTGTTGAAAATAGAACAATTCCTCGAAATCTACTGGCGATACTAAAACTGAACGATCGATAAAAATTCGATCACTTTCAGAACACTAAATTCGTTCAACGTCAGTTTCGAACGAGGGTCATAAATCTAATTACTATTTGTACTAAGGGAGCGGCATAACTGAGTTACGTTTTAGGGCGAGGCCCTTTAGTTTTCCCCTTATAAAGCTTAAACGTTAAAAGCACCTGAATTTCACGTCAGACATCCTCAATTTGGACCATTAAGCAATATTCAGGTATTTGCCACTTTTCAAAATGATAAATTTTTAGGATGTGCACTTTTTTCACAATGTCGGTGTTATGAAGGGCGGGACAACAATGAAAGTTTGGGTTATAATCGGTGACAATGAGACGGAAATGAACCCAATAGTAAGTCACTTCCATTGTCGAAGAATCTTCTTTTTTTTTGTATATAAATCCATTGTGGATTTCGATTGGATACACTTAAAAAATGTCGCACTCTAATTCGTATCGATCGAAGTCTTCGAATGATCTTTATACAGAACTTTAATCAAATCTCTATATTGAATGATTCAATGTTTTGTCTTATTGATTAATGGTCGATTTACGAATCACATGAAATATTCGATTGAATGAAATTTATATATGGCACATGCTCTTTTGAAAACATTGTCCGTTTTCTGACAAAGAACATCCTGTGGCACACTGATTCAAATATGCGACAATGTCAGTTTTTTTCACAACAGTAGACCCCCAATTTATCAACGGACACTATTGATATACGGAAATAGATACTCAGGTGTGATAAGTTCCTTTTTTTTCATGCGCATGTCGTTTCGAGTTGTGATTGTGACGTTATTTATGCTTTGGTCATTCGGAAATTCCATGTTGTAATTGAAAAGAAAATATGTATTCGAATAGAAGGAAAATCCTAGATCGTATAAATACGAGAATTTTCCGATGGTATTTGTTTAATTAGTAACAAAATATTAATTTGTAATCAATGTGTTTTCCTTGATTATTTTTATTAGCAGAAATGATATTGATTGGAAATAAATTGTATACGAAACTATCAGAAAATACATATGTCCATATTATTATTACAGTAGTATAAGTCAAATTTCTTTCAATTAAAAATAATTAATGACAATGTACTGGTTCTCTTCTGACTTATACAAGATAATATACAATTATTTTGTAGAAATGTAAGCTGATTTTTTTTAATTTCTTGATACATATAAACGACAATTAAAATTATAGACACATAACTATGAGAAATAAATAAATTAATCGTATAACCATTTAGATAATTTGAACATTTTCTCGTAACAGATGACCAATGTAAGGATCCAAAAAAAAAAAACATCCATCTAAACAAATTTACGATCAAACACGAATCTCTGATCGATTCGCCATTATCGTTTCGAAACAAACTAATATATTATTCTCAAGACGTTTTCAACAACATAAACAACACACAGCGATTCCTTTTCGGACTTCAGAGTACATACAAGAGTACATTTTTTATTTCGTAAGTTTGATCACACGCTTCCGATCGTCCTTATGTGGAAAGGTCTTTTCCGCTCGGGCGTTTATCTACGTACCATGTGCGCCGACACTTAAATCGAAAAGAAAACAAATTTCGAAAAAAGGAGGGAAAAATATCACGGCGGTCGTTATGGCCACTATACGGCGTGTTTTGTTCGAGCCGGAAAAAAACAAAACTTTCCGTATCCGGTGTGCGCACGCGCGTGCTCCGAAATCACTGATGCCGATCATTATGTAATTGAGCTATAATTATTAAAAATATATGCATAACGACTGATAAGGCCAAGGGGTATAAGTTGCATTGAGTTATGTACAGGAATCACTTCAATATTTGGTGGAAAAAGGATATAAACGAACTTGGAATGTGTAACGAGATATATTATCAAATCACTCGACCTTCTCTTAATACATGCTCAACTTTTCTCGAAATCACCGCGAAGTCACTTGTACTCCTTGGCCTTTACATCCGTCATATATTTTTAGTTTATTTTACATATTATCTGATTCTTTGTAAATCGGCTTGTTAACGCGAATCGAAATCGTTAACGCATCCTACAATTATTTTTGATATATTGTTATTCTATCGCTTATCGCTTAATATAAATATTAATTGAAAATTATTTAACGAATCAATTAGAATTGAAATTTTAATATTACAATTACTATTCTTGGATTAGTAATTTCCTGTGTGCACAATTAGTACCCTTTCGGACGCTTAACCCCCTTTAACCCTGACTCGTTGTGGGGTCCAGGGTAATTTTCAACCACAAAGAATATTTATAGATGTTTTATAGACCGTGAAAGGATCCTCCGTCTTCGACGAATACAAAACAATCCCCGAACAGTTTCGAAAAACGCCACATTTCCGATTTTATACACTTGTTTCATTGGCCTTTTTATACATTCACACAATTGATATGACTCCCTAATTATATAAAGTTAAGTCACCAAGCATATCTCCACATCCTCATACATTTTGATATACTTTAACATCCTGTTTTCTCCCGATTGGTGAATTACGCGACCGGTTGTCCGGTTTCCGGATTGATTGTGCCGTTTTATTAAATAGGGGATTTTAGATGATTGGCCCTTTATATGCCCTATTAACTGCCTTTTCTCATAAACGAAGCTGTGACTTCAATAACTCAATCTAAATAAAGAAATATTAATGATTCAGAAATGCGTCCCAGAACCCTTCCGGTTGGAATAAAAACAAGTTTGGATCTCTTTGATGTGTGCCACTGTGTTTTGATAAGAGAATATATTCAGATAAACTAATAAAACGATTCGATTTAACCTTAATAACCCTCTTCTACAACAGAGAACCACATCTGAAGTAGATTATCATTCGATCTGATTTTTGAAAGCTTTTATTATACCACTTTATCGAAACGAATGGGCGCTTAAAACAGAAGTCATAATGAACATACGAAAGAGTCAAGAATGTGGCTACTGACAGGAAAAATAGTGGGTCAAGTTGCATAAATTCAATAGATCTCGCTTAATGAAGGACGTTCGACGAATTTGGATGTGAATTTTGCTTCTGAAAAAATTTGTTTGTCACCTCGATGGAATGCATTCTCAGTATTGTGAGAAAGTGAATTGCTCAATTACTACAGGTGGAAAATACCGAACTGTCGTTAAGAGGCATTTGAATTCGGCCGGCAAATATTTGCATACAAAATCAAACTTCTGGGAAGTATCTGAAGAATCGAGTCTATGAAATGCGATTTTATTATGTAAATACTTGTATGTAATCAAGCTTATGAATAAATTGCATATCTTCTCGGAAAGTTTAAGCATGAGGAAAATTTGATTTTATCATAAATCTGTTAATTATTATGTGAATACACAATGAAGTTTTTAGAAAAATCTTAATATGCGTTGATGATTTTTCACAGAATTCAAATTCATAAAGTCATCAGCAATAGTTTACGTGTAGCCATCTCGATTTCATTATATTTGTAAGTATGAGCCTAGATGTCGCTACAAATCAAATTTTGTTTCGTGTTTTTATGTTTTTATTAAACGTTTTCATATTTTAACGTTTTTAAACTATTTAAACGTCGTAATTTTTATTAAAAAAACATTAAAATCCTATCGTGGAAAAGAAAATAAAAATTTTTCAGCCCCTATTTTTCAAATATCTATTTTATCGAAGCCAAACTATTTTTCATATAATTTAACCATTATAAAGAATGGTTAAAGCTAGCTAACTACTAATCAATGATTAAAATATCGAGCCAAAATTGGTTTACTCGGTTGAGAGTTCTGAAAATTTTAAGTTGGCAACGCGTACACCAACAACGCGGGAACGTCAACGATTTGACGTTTGTGAACAAGTGAATGACATTTCTACATTCACATTGAATTGTGCAAATTTAAAGAGGTTTTTTACAATTTTAAGAAGAATTCTATAAATTTAAGAAGAATGGATGAAGAGCAATCGATGATCGGTGATCTTTTGCCTTCATATTATCGTTTGAAGTTTCCTCTGACTTTGTGGTGTCGTTGGGTTGCTGCCGGATGTTCTCCTCAACCTTTGGCTAATAGAGAACTCTCTTTCACTCTTGCTCAAGATGTTTACATTCGTTATCTATCAATTCGTAACCCTAATGATCTTAAGCTTCTGCTGCAGAAGAAGATCCCATATAAAATTGATATTGGAGCAGTATATGATTCCGAGTAAGTTGATTAATAATACTTTAAGTCATTATCTTTCAATTGTTGATTGAAAAACTTAATCATACTTGAACGTTTTTGTCTCTCTATGTAGTTTGATAACTATAACAAACAGCAATTGAGAGACTAGATCTTATTGTCTTATGCATTATGAACTTACTTTTCAAATGTTGTTTTTCTGAGTTTTCAATGATTTCAGACCTTCCATATCCAAACATAGTTCCACTGTTATATCTAGAGAGTTGGTTTTCGATATCGATCTGACAGACTATGATGATATAAGAACGTGTTGTAAAGATGCTGGTATTTGTCAAAAGTGTTGGAAGTTTATGGCTGTTGCTTGTCAAATTTTGAATCAAGCTTTGCAAAGTATTTTTCATTCATTGATGACATTCGGTTGAATATAAATTTTCACATTGATGAATGAATGATTAATGTTTTAGATGATTTTGGTTTCACTGGTATATTGTGGGTATATTCAGGTAGACGTGGTATTCATTGTTGGGTATCTTGTGAAGACGCTAAATCACTTTCTTCAAATGGAAGATCTGCTGTAGCTGAATATTTAGCTGTAGTGTCTGGCGGAGAATCTCAATCCAAAAAAGTCAATTTACCATTTGAAAATATTCATTCTTCTATTAAGTGAGTATTTCTTTCTTGATTAACATGTTTTCAGGGAAAAAAATAACATGTGCATTTTTACAGGCAAGCTCTCGTTATTATTGATCAAATATTTGAAGAAATACTTGAAGATCAACAGTTCTTTTCTACTGCTGAAGGATTATCTAAATTGCTGAAAATTATTCCAGATGACACGTTAGCTTCTATGATGAAAAAAACTTTAGGAGACTTACCAGCTGACTCTTTACTACGATGGAAAACTTTTGTTCAAGTGTATAATACATATTATAAAGAAGTATGTTTTCTATATATTTACACATCAAACATTTATTTTAAGAAAATAAGTACATTAAACATAATAATACGAATTTATTTCAGCATTCTGGGAACAAACGGTTGAAAAATCTGATAGAAGAAATAAAATTACAGTATACTTATCCCCGATTAGATATTAATGTCACAAAAGGAATAAACCATCTTTTGAAAGCTCCTTATAGTGTACATCCTAAAACTGAAAAAGTCTGTATAGTCTTTTCTGCTGATAAAGTATCATCATTTAAACTGGACAAGGTGCCGAGCATAAATGATTTACTCGATGATCAAGCTCCCAATCATTCTCGTGCATTACTGGTTTTACAAGAATCCATCTCTATATTTCAACAACATGTATTTAATTTGGAAAAGGAAACAAAGAAAAAACGAGAATTCAGTATGTTTTATTTATTATTTTCATTATTTATGTTCATTATATACACAATATTTTTGATTACAATTCATTATAAATTTCCAGTCACAGACACAATGGAGTTTTGAAGAATGATTCTGTATTCAAATATGTGAGTATGTACTAGCAGTAAAATTGAATAAGTTTTATCAGTAAATTATTTTTGATATCAATACATAAAAACCTTGTTAAATTGTTTATTCTCAGTAATGTCATCCTGAAGTTAGTCCCTGTAATATTTTTCAGACAAAAATTATCACAGTTCAGGCTTGTTAAGAAAAATTTAAATAGCAAAATTACTTCACATAAACTAAACTAATTTTTATTATCGCTTGAATCAGATCTTACTTGATAGTCAAAACATGAAATCGAAGAATTTTCTCCATCACATATACTGAAATTTTTTTCCAATCAAAATATGTACATGATCGTAAATTCATATTTAAAAATGTTACAAACCTGCCATTCGATTCTAGTTTTTGGTATGAAAATTTTAGTGCTTGATTATAGTCAGGTGGTGGCTCATATACTGGGGGTGCATCATATTCACCAGTGTCTCCCATATCTTGAAAACAATAAAATTCACACATATACTGATTTGTAGAATCCATATACAATTGAAAATGAAAATAATACCAATCAGTTGAGTTATTGTTTGTATTTGTTCATTAGCAATGATCAGGTCATTATTAGTTGTGGTATTTTCATTTGTCTTTTTACATGAATTTATTACAACAAATGATGTCGTTCCGATGAAAATCAACCCACATATCCATAAACCGACTGTTAATTTGAAATCATTGTCTTGGTTTACGTCTCTTGAAGGCCACCAAAATTTATGAACATTTGATGTTAGATAACCTGAAGTGTTCATATTTATAAGATTTTGTTCTGTGCTTATTTTTATTTTGTAAGCTTCATTGAAATTTTTACCTGTGCAATTTATGTCTTCATCGCTGTTATCTCCGCAATGGTCTATTGAATTACAAACTAGCGTCGATAGTATACACCTTTTGTTCGAACATGTGTAGTCTATTGGCAAACAATCTAAAAAGTTAAATATTACAAAATCAAAAGTTTATGATTTAATTCAACAGTCAATATGCAATAAATATTATTTACTTCCAACTGAAAATGCTGCGTAAGAAAATACAATTTTAGAATTGTTGAAAACTTCTCCATTATAAGAAATGTAAAAGCCTTTTGATAATGTCGTTGTGTATTCTTGCTGTGTTACATTTTCATTAATATTTGCTATAATTTCAGAATTTGAAGTTTCTCCATTACGTATTATTAATGTTCCTTGAGGAAGAGAAAAAACAAAATTCACCTCATGATTAAAAATTATCAATATTGATTCATATTTAATTATACCATTTCCCACAAATGTTAAAATTTTCAAATAAATATGTGTTTTTAAGTAGGATAAAGACATTAAAGGTTTTACGATCCAAAAGCAATCATAATGACCAGTAATGTTATTCATATAGATATTTCCGCCCATATCCATGAGTTCTCCTCCACAATCTATTGAATGGAAATTTTGGTTATTTCTTTAAAAAATGCATCTACATTTAAATAATGGAGAAACGTTATTACTTGTATTAATACTGTCAGTAGATTTTGAGGATGTAAAGCTATATTTTGCTTTGTATCTAAAAGAATATCCACCATTGCTACTAAATCTTACGAACATTGTTGAACTTGTAGACACCATATAGGAAGGCCTTATCTTCGATCCGGAAACAAATTGAATCATTTTCCCATCAGAGTCAAAAAACTGCACATAAGATCAAATTATTACACTTTAAATAACACACATTATAATCAGAACTTCTTTAATCAAATACTTACTTCCATTACGGATAATGATGATAATAAGAAATCTGAAAATATTAAACTTATGCGGCAATCATCACCAGACACACAAGATAAAATATATTCTACATCAAGATCCATGTTGTAATTGAGCGGGAAACTTGGAGATTGAAATATTCCAGAGTCTCCTAGTTCACCCTTTATAAATTGTTGATTTTCTATAAACATTTTTATGTTTAGTTGCTCTTCAATTTACAAATGTATTAATGTTATAATAATACTAACTTTGCGCTCCATAAATTATTGAAATTGAATCATTTAGTGTATGCAAACTTTGATTGTACATATATGAAAAACTCAATGTACGAGCAGTCGATTTATAAACAAAATCGGCTCGAAAGCATGTGTGATAATGTTTTTCAAGATCTTGTATAAGGATTGTTCCACATGGACAATTTTCTTCAGTCTCATTATCTGTGATTGATTTCATTCATTATTTTCAGATTGTAGGTATTACATTTGTAAATGGACAATATTACTTACTAGAAAGGTTGCTACAAAAATTTAATGACAAATTATTATCGACTTTCAATTCGATTTGACAATATGAGCACGATATTAATTCCATTCCGCAAACGTGCATCGTTTCGTTTCCTTTCTGAAAATTGTGAAACGTCAAGTATTCCAAAATTGATTCTATAATAATATATGTAAATAAAATTGGTTAGACTTTATCGGCAATTTTTAAAATTCCAGATTCTCCGAGGTTAACATATTTAGATTGTGTTCTGAATTTAGAACAAAGGTTATTCGATGATGAAACCAGTATTATTGACACCAAATACACACCTTGAAAAAATTCACATATAATAATCCTTTATCATATTGAAAAATAATTGATTATTTTCAAATACTCACTTAAAATCAATAGCTTCATTTCAAAAAAAAAAAAAAAATGTATTAGACAAATGGTCACTTCTTACTATGCAATGTGTCAAAAGATTCAGTAGCTACTCATGACAGGTTTCACAGATTATGACTATTCAATTACAAGCTTAGACAATTTGTAGAACTCGAAGGTTTTCAAACATAGTGGCAATATGTTTTTATTTATATTGAAATAAAAGATGGATTTATATGCAACGTTTTTATTTTATAATACAAAGTTCACAATAAATAAATAGAATTAACATATAAACATCTAAAACAATCACTATTTATTTTACAAATTTAAAAAAGCTTATATAAATAATAGGTTAATATAATTTCTACAAATCTGAGTTTAATACATTTCGTTGTTGCATAAATAAATATAGAGATCTTATTTTTTTTCTTTTCATTTACGAATGCATACTCATTATTTTCACATAGAAGTAGTTTCAGCGCATGTTAAATTTTAATTATAATATAAATATGTAACTTTCAACCACATTTTGAGTCTATCATAAAAATATGTGCATTATTCGAATAACATAAATTACATGATTACACGCATTATCATTATAATACATTTGAAGATTGAAATTAAGAATTATGAAGTAGAGAGCAGTCTAACATTAAATAAAACTGTGAAACTCATGAACGTGTTTATTTCTAAATTTAACAAAGATAAAAATACATAAATAACGTTAAACTTCCTAAAAATGATATTTTTAAATTAGTTCAGATATTTATTATAAAATATGGAGAGATATATGCTTTGGTACAAATAAACTCATAAAAATAATTATACCTTGGAAGAACTTTAGAATCAAAATCTGTATTGAGTAATTTACGCTAAAAAAAGATAAAATTATGAAATAATTCATAATATCAACTTCAAAACTGCTTAAAGCTCGAAAGTCTCTTGTATTCTATTCAAATCTTTCATTTAAGTAGTAAAAACGATGACACCCTTGTGAAATTCGTTTTAATACAAAAAAGGGATCATAAAAAGGAATGAAGCATCATCACTAAAAACTGAACAAAACAATCATGTACGAATGTTTATGCTATCTGATATAACTGAGCCCGGAATAATCAAATTTGTAGATAGCAAAAACTCCAGCGAATATGGTAGCAGTGGCTAATATTGCTCGATATCTAGGCGGAACTAATCCAAACAAAGGTATCTCGTTAACAAACTGTTTTAATTTTCTCAGTGTTGCATTTACGTTTGTGTTATCTCCACGTCTAGCTATCTGCCGCTTCTTAGCTCTCTCCTCATCTTCAAGCCGTTGCTTTTCCCTAAAATGATATGCAAAATTGAAAATTTGATCTTAATCGATAATATTTAAGATGCAATTCTACTCACTCTAACTTTTCGAATAAAATAACAGCTTCTTCTATATTACTTGGTGGATGTTTATCGTATAAATCATCGGCTTCTATGAGGATATCTTCAAATGGTAAATCTTCAGGAAGCTGAAATTGAAAAATATACATTTTATACGTTATTTACAATTAGTTTAACATTTAAAAACTTTTTTAATCACCTGTGATAAGAAACAATGAACAGTAGCCATATCACAATCAAGTTCAAATATTTCTAAAGCTCTATATAACACAATTGCAGCTGTTACATATATCGGAAACATTGGTGGAGAGCACAGAAAATAATCATACAATCTGACGACATCTGTGTATCTGTTGAGGCTATGACCGAACCATGTTAAAAACCATGGTAGAGCAAACATCGTTCCGACAGTTGACCTGGAAATTAACTTTTAATATTGGTTCTAATTGTAAGTATGCAGAGAGAATAAATGTCAAACAACTTACTTTTTTAGAAAATCAGCCAATTGTTCATTTTTTAATCTAATGAGGGGGTGTAGGTAGTTTAAATTGTGCTGTGTAGGTTCCATTGTGGCTTGCATAAAAGGTGCTAATGGTGCCGTATCACCATAAGATAAACGGCATAAAAGAGGAAACGCAGCTTTTTCTTTACAAACTAATAAAAGTGTTATAGCTACATCATGATATCCCTGAAAATATAAATGAGTCATCAATAAATTGTCATCTATGAATATGGTTCATACACCAATAACTCACTTGATAATATTTCAAATGAGGGTACTTCATAATAACTCTTAAAATGAGAACAGTTAATTGATCTTGGAGAGCGACTCTTTGTTTGTATGGGATTCCAGGAGGGAATCTTTTGAGCGATCTGTTAACGTCAAGAACAACTTGATTATATTCAGTATGTCCAGATAATGAGGATAAAGAAGGAGCATCGGACAATTCACTCTTGGTAACACCGACTAATATAGGCCAAACAGTTTTTCGTATTAAATCTGAAAATAAAAGGATATTTTTCAATTATTCATATACATATTGGAAAAAATCAATTAATGACTTGAACATACCAGTGACAAGTCCTCCATCGCTCTTGGCAAATTCTATCCATTTTTCCAAAGGTGTATCTTCATCTTTCAAGGCTTTAAGCATAAGCTTTTCTTTTTCGTCATATTTATTTGGCTCTGCATCTGAAATATTAAACGTTAATTATAAAGTTATTCATTTTATAGAAAAGGTTGTGATTTAAATTAGGGGTGAAAATTGAAAACTATAAAATATGTTTCAATAGCCTAAACTATTGCAGATTGATATCCAGACTAATTGTCAGTAAAAAAGAAGTAAATAAAAAAAAACTTTAATCCAACCAACTTAACCTAAGTTTCGGCCTATTTACATACTAATTTTCAGTCTATCTATTAAATCATAATTGTGCAATTTTAACATAAATTCGTTTAAAATAAAATCAGATATTTTGTGGGTAAATGTGGAGTAGACTATTGGCAGGAAATAACTCAATATAACCCAATCTAGCCTAACCTATAAAAACAAAACTCGACATGTCAAGCATCACGTCGATAGTCTACTTCATGAGTACAATTGTTTCAAATATTTTTTCAAGGCTCAGAATGAATCATATTTTGAGGTCATGACATATGAAATATCATATGCATAGATTTCATTAATTTCGAGAACCGATACATTATCTTTAAAACATTTCAATATAATTACAATATAAATCTTATACGCATTTAAAAAAAACATCCGATATTACAACACGAGCACGTCACAGTACAATCAACTTTAAACCAAAAGGAAAACCATACAATAAAAAACATAACGACACTAAATATCAATTGTACAAAGATAAAAATTCCAACGACAACGACGATACGCCGAATTCCACACGTAACATTATCAAAGAGAAAGTATAGAGATCATCGATCAACGATCACAGATGAGTGAAGATAGCCTAATAAGGAAAGTGGAGTATGTGGACACCTTCGTCGAACTTGAGGTCTGACGGGGCCGAGATGTCGGAGAGGATGCGCGGAGGGGGCGCAGCCTCCATGGTGTCCGATGACTCTTCGAAACAACGTTTAGCCGCAACGGAAGGCGATTGACAATTGACACTGTTGACAGATGACAGCGCGACAGGTCGACACTCTGAGGATTCGTTTTGACCGAAGCAGTGCAGGCAACTTTTGCGCAATTGGATGGAGTGTCTCGTTTTAGCGAATTTTTATTTCGTATTGCGTTTGTTTTTGGTTTTAGTAAAGTAGTGTTATTTATTGAGATATAATTAATGTGATTTGTGTATTTAAAATGTTTTATTGTGTTGTTATTTTTTTGTAAGACGTTTTGTTCAGGGACGAATTGCTCAAAAAACTTTTGATAGGGGAAGATGGGAAGACAGGATCCCTTCTTTTATTTTTTGCTTCTAACGATAAGTCCACTTTGGAAAATCGTATTTTTGAAAAAACGTGTTGAAGTAAACTGAATTTAATTCGCATGTATTTTTCTCATCTTCCTTCTTACTTACAAACCTACTAAGTAAGTATATTATCAACTTGAAATTTCATATAACTTAACTGAATCTAACTAGAAACTATCTGGACCAAATCTAACTTAATACCTAACTAAATCCAATTAAATCTTACTTGCTGATTACATAGAACATAAGTATTCATTTTTAACTCTTTCATCAAGTTTTACTATCAAATGCAATAGTCACAATGAAATGAAAATACTAATTCTTAAAAAAAAAAAACGTAAACGACGTCCCTGATTTCGTAAATAATTATTTTGCAAATATTTAACTTTCAAAGGCTTTTATTGAATCTCAAGTTTTATTGAAATGTTAAATATTTCGATGCTAACACTTGCAATAAACTACATAAACATTAAATGCATATTTATAATTTGCACAATAAAATATTTTTTCTGTGTAAAAAGTTGATTACATACGTATGCAATTCATCAATTAAATCATATTGATATTTTGCGTGACACACGTCACAAGTGTTATAAAATTTCTGAACGATAAAATTACAAAAAAAACGATTTGTTAAATTAACATCGTTAGTTAATAAATAACCGAAGTAAAATGCATAAACAAATAATTTCTAATCGATTCTTAGCATTTGTAGTGCCATTCAAAACACACATACGGGAAAAAGCATTGAATCTTTCAATATTCACTAATGATCTATAGATGCACAAATTTTCTGATCATGAATTTCTTTTCAAATTTATACTTACTCATTTAAAGGTTTCCAAAAATTTATTATTCCACATAAGTTCAAAATGCAATTCATCATACATAACACAATTCAACAACATCAATTACAACACATTATTTCAAACAACAAACACTTCGATTTTCTTTCTTATTTTGAATTCACTCATACAACTCCTACCATAAAACACGAGGCAAAGTGGAAATGGCACCGATCGGACATTTATAAGAAGTAGCGAAAGCTCTTCGTCTCGTAGTCTTGAAAATCGATCAATAGAAACGTTTCGAATTTCAATAATGGACTGCAGGTAGGAAAAAACATACATTTTTTATCCCACATACACTTATAATTCGATTAATTTGCGGTTTAAGTCTATTTATCCGATCGATTTCAAATTTCGATCACGTTCGGTGAAAGTTTCAATTTCGATCAAATGCATGCTGTTAGCATCGTTTATATGTAAGAACATAATCGACGACAATCTTTATAACTGTTTACATTCGAAATTAGAGCAGATTGCAGGTTTATAAAAAAAAAGAAACTAGGTTTATAGTCTGTAATCGAATCTCTATAAACTTGTTTTAGAGCTTTTTACAGGTGACTTTTTTTGTAATTGAACTTCTTTAAATTAGAACAAATTAATTAGATTGGTTCATTTTTTTAGTTATATTGCATTTATTTCATATTTTTAATATAAACTGTCAAAGTTTTATCGAATACAATTTTTTGAGAAAGTGTATTCGAAGTCATTATTAAATGATTAATTTCAAAGTTTATATGTTTCGAGTAGATAACGAAATGATTAATATTTGTAGATTATTTTATTTTTATCGAACTTTCAAAATGATCATTTAATTTATTTTATTTTTATTTCATAATTCAAATGAATCGTTATTTATATGAAAATATTTCAGGAGTGAAATGTAAACTTTTTCAGAGTCACTTTGTTTTATAAAATACCGATCAATGCACGTAAATATAATACCAATACCAGTGAATATATTTCACTTTTATAAATCATCATTAGTTATCATTTATATAATTAAAATTAGATTGGATTTGAAAGCGAAAACTCGTTCATATAAAATCTCACACAAACAGTGCGTAAACAAAAGCTCAGGTCCGCTCTAATCACAAACGGCGCGAACTTTCAAACCGCAAATCGAAAAACCAAAAACTATCCATTTCCAATTCGATTTAAAACCTACAATCGAACCATTTTACAAAGTCATCGAAATGCAAATCGGCCCGATTTGCCACAAAAGAAAGTTTCGCGAAGAAATTGCACGATTGAATAATTCCGACTTCGATTGCGCGCGAAAGCAAAACAGAACAGAACGAAACGAAAACCGACCTATAACATACACTCATCGAATGAAAAAAATCTTGTAATAAAATGTGTTGAAAAATTATTAATACAAAAACTGGAAATTCCTACGATTCCGGAATAATGGAGTTGGTCCGCTGAAGCATAACCGAGAGAGCAAGTGGAGTGAAAAAGACGTGACCGCAACTTATCACTTTCTTTCGATGTTCTGCATTTCAGATAGGTTCAACAACCTGAACCAAATATTGCCTTTCCTAAAACGAAAAAATAAAAATTGGCGCCGTTTTCACTTCGGGCTGAAAAATAGAACGGAAAATTGACGATCTTTGCATCGCACTTTGTCTCGATACTTCGCTCGACTTTCGTTTAGAAACAACAAATATACGCAAGATCTGATTCTCATATAATAATGACGCATTCACTGATGTTCCAAGATGCGAATAAGAAGAAAGTTTCGCTTTCTTTTCGCTTATAATTACGGATGATTATGAATTTTCGGTCTTGACAAAAATTACGCGTTCACTTACGAAATCTCTCCGATCCGTACGACACCTGTTTCTCTTTCTATTTCGATAATTCTTTTTTATAATGAATTTATGTAATGTTTACTATGGAAATTGGTAATATTATGCGATCGACATGTTCGGTGTCAATTGGAAAATCGTCGAAGAACACAACACGTAACTTTTCGCATATGAAACGGGGTTGGCCCGAGGCGACTCCAGTTATAATCGCAGCTGCTTAACCGGTATTGCATTTTTACTGGGTCATATGTATAGTGTATTGAATTCGATTGTGAGTAGAAAATCGAAAAAAGCTCGATTTCTATAAGGAGAAGCTTTGTTTTCTTCGCAAAGTTCAAACGCGTATGTCGCTGATGTTAAGTGACTGTAATATAATAGAAAGTGTCGTCGAAAGTTGAGTGGTTAAATTCAACGTGTTTTATGGTTCGGTTGCACTTTTCGATGTGAAGAGTTTTGTCGAAAGCTCGTTGATTGATGTGAATCGAAATTGATCGGTTGTTTATTAACACTGTGCTCGATTTCATGGTTTGCGGTTATGTAGTGTGAATTTCGCTAGTTTTTTCTTTATGTGAGATATAAGTAAACAGTTCATTTAAATTTTAAATTTACACGAAAGTGTTGTTTATACATCGCAAATTGAGAATTTTTCATTGAAATTTTCGATATGATAAAACGAAAAGATTTCGATTTTATAATACATATTTGATCTATTTGAATTTTATTGCACAATTATTGGTTAGAATATAATGAAACTTCGTTCTTGGTATCATGAAAAAACGAAGCATTAAAATTGCATCATTGCTTTGAAAATCACCCTCATTCCATATGATTCATACAATCAATATGCAAAATATAATCACTCGCAACACATTCTAAATCACGCTTAAACTATTCAAATTACACGTTGAGATAAGCTCTATGTATTACAAGATCATAGATTTTTTATTTTACAATAAGCTAGCAATTAATAAAATGATCAAATTGCACATATAATTATCCACAAAAATATTTTGAATACTTAGTGCAATTCAATACCAATTAGATTATACAGTAGTGCACTTAATTGTGGACACTTTTCATAATGAAATGTGCCCATAATTGATTTCACCACGTTTGTTTTCTAAGCTTTTTCTTCAATATTTTTTTTTTTGCTAATTAAAATATAAACAACATTCCTTTCACAGACTCATATGCAAGTGAAAAATACCAATAAAGAATAGTTGTGCAATGGAAAAGCCTTATTTTTTCCAATCGTGCGTAAAACGGGCGTAGTCCCGTTTCTCATAATGCGATAATCGAAATTGTGCAATTATCATTAAATTATCATTGTAATGTCAAGCTCCACATACGTCTCTCGTGTTATTCACACTCATATAATATATAGAACGAACATCGATTACGAAACTGCTTTATATAAAGACAGGCCTGAATTGAGTTGCGTGATCAGAAATCGCTCATGTTTATTGAATCTGCGACCAATGATGGGTAAAATTTGTAAAAATGTAAAAATGCATTATCGCTATAAATTGTGCGTTTTGTAACAATCGCATTCTTGTGCATTGAGATGTGACGCCATTGTTTCTTATTGCTAAGAGAATGATCTAATGTGTCTAGTGATTGATCTGATGTTTTCTCATTTGCTTGTTGCAGAAATTATTTGTTTTTCTTGTTCATGGGAGTGTCGTTGGCTCTGGTGTATTCACAAGAAGAAACCGCTGAAAATAATTATTTTAGGCCACAATTGTTCTCGTTAAATACACAGGTAATTATGATCAGATGCATCAGTGGAATTAATTGTGGACACTTCTCATAAATTCGATACATTTTCATTTTGAAATTTTTATTAATTTCAACTTTAATGGAACACTGTTTTATGTAATGAATATTTTTTTAAAGTGAACCTAATTTACACTAACATTCAGAATGATTTTAAGATAAAAATAAACATTTATAGAATTTCAGAACATCTAAAAGTGTCCGTAATTAATTCCACCAGTGTATTATATTGAGAAGATTGCTTAAGTAATCGCATTGAGAAAATTGCGGAAAAGTAATTTTCTTATTGTGTTTAATATGCAAATTGGTTCTTCTAACACTTATAAATTTCTTCCGTGAATGTTTTCGATAAATTAAACATTTATTGATACTTGTGAAACAGATTATCGACCTAACTTAACTTAATCTAAAAAAAGATTCGAAAACGAAAAAAACTTAATCTAATTTAATCCATCGATGTTCTGCTTCACGAAAATCTATTTATTACTTAAATTCATTTTCGTTATACTATTTTCACCATTTGAATGAGAAACCAATCAATCGTACAAAGAAAGTTTATGTTGCAAGTTTGTATCGATTGTTATATTTTTCGGTACGTTGCATCACCCAAGAGTGAATATCAATTTACATAATAAAAGTTTTTTCATCGAATAATTGAAAGTGTTCATTCTGTGGAATAAATTTTCGCTCGATTGGCCTTCCTAACCATTTCCTATCTATCGCCAATAAATTTTCGTTAACTTTCTTTCATATGACTTGTAGCAAGAGGCGAAAAATGTCAAGCCGAGAGCTTATCAGAACCAACAATTGGTGCAAAATCAAGTTTTCGGAAGTGAAAGTGGAAGACAGAGAACAGTGGACACTGTGCCATCGCAAGCCCAGCAGATTCGAAAACCGTTCCACTTCGAATCAGAAGGTCTTCAAAATGTAGCACCGAATAGACCTCATAAAAAATTGACGAATGCCCAATTGGTAAAAAAAATGATCTTAAAACTTTCTAGACGATTATACCTAGTACTGATATTGTAAACTTTCAGAAAGAACTAGCCGAAGAAGAGGAAGAATTGGAAGAACCCGATAGACTGTCTGAGCTTTTGCAAGATTCTAAATTCGATTGTGTAGGAAGATCGACTGGATATTATGCTGATGAAGGTCTGGCTTGTGAGGTGTTCCATTACTGCCAAGACAACACTAAACATTCATGGATCTGTCCAGACGGTTTCACTTTCCACCAGGTACAGCCAAGTCCTCTCTCTTTCGCAATGATTGATGATAAATGCATCGCGTTACATATGCATTTCTTTCAGGTACATTTAATTTGCATGCCACCTTCGAGTGACAACATTTGCCAAAAGTCATCCAAGTACCATTTCGTGAACGATTACTTGTATAAACCAGTCAATGCTGAAGAAGCTCAAACTAGACCGAATGTTACTTTGAGGTACTCAGATCGTTATTATCCTGCTGAAGTTTACCAAGATGGCAGATTTGATGAAGATGATTCCGAAGAACCTGAAAAGGAACAGGTAAAACATTAAAATCTTCGAAGGCAACGTTGAAAGATAATTAGAGCAATTACATTTTTGAGTTACTTTGGAAACATTTGATGAGAATCATATTACTTGAAATATAAAACAGAACTGAAACAAGTAGCTCAATCACGTGATTGCTCTAAAATTCTTAATTAATGAAAAGTATAGAATTTTATTAAGGTTGATGATGAATTTTCAGATCCACATCGCTCCTCCACGTAGAATTCCCTTGAGGACAAATATCCATCCCAGTCCTCAGCCGACTCCAATCTCGATAAGAAGACCACAGGTGTTCAGATCTCCTGAAGAAGTCGACATTCCTTTGGTTCAGCGTCGTCCTGCACACGTGCCACAACCGTTTATTCCATCGAATGGTCCAGATTTCGAATATGAAAAGTGATTTCAGTGTGTATATTTACATGTTATTGTAATTATTGTAATACGTTTATCGTAGGATAATTATTTAATTAAATATGGGTAAATTAAGTTATGTTATTGCAATTGATATTGAAATGTTATCATGTGTGACCGTGTTTCAGAGCCGAGGTTCTCGTTTACGAGCGAAATAAAGATATGAAGTGAAATTGTAACGATTTTTTTATTTATTAGATCCATTTGTATTTTCATATGAATTCATTTCAATTAGATTTGATTTGACTGATTGAAAATGCCACCTTCCAAAAATCATATTAAAATGATATCCTGATTTGAAGCATTTAAATAGAAATAAAAATTCGCGTGTTAAATAGCAATTGTTAAAATTATCGTATACATTTTTTTCATTGAATTTTCATGAAAATTAATTGAGAAAATAAAAATTCAACGAAAAAAACAAAACAACCGATTCGGCGGCCATGACACTAGTGATGGTTGACAGCTGACAGATTATAGGTTTGCTTACGGCTTTTTTCTGAAATTATCAATGAAAACTATAAAACTACTAAAAAATAACAATTCAAATTTCAGAAATGTTAACCTGAAAACATGTCGGAGACTTCGTATAAGGAGTTCCATGAGTCCTTCATGCAAAACAACAACGGAACAACAGCTATAGACACATTCATCACAATCCTTCCCAATTTCTTCACACCGCTCATTTTGAGATACATCCTCATTCAATTCAGTATTGTCAACTTTTTCCACAAAATCTGTTTAGAGTTTCTCATATTAGTTGTGCCTGTGGTTCTCGCAACTACTGTTGCGGCCGAATACAGATATGCTCTGCTCGGAATCAATGTTTTGACTTTTATATGTTTGTATAAGAAAAAAGTGTGTAATGTGCATGAACTGTGGGAACTCAAGGTTCAAAACAAGAAAGAGTGGCAGTGTATTACATATTTAAGGTCTTTAGTATTTCTCATTACCGTACATTGTATTTTAGCCGTCGATTTTAACATTTTTCCAAGATATTTTGCGAAAACAGAAAAATATGGGTACAGTCTTATGGATACGGGTGTTGGATTGTTTGTATTCTGTAATGCAATAGTACCGACAAAAGTCTCAAAATATGGATTGATTAAATCTTTAGAACAGAATGCAAAACCTTGCATAGTCTTGCTTTTATTGGGCTACACGAGGACTATGATATTGAAAGGAATCGATTATCACGAACATGTCACGGAATATGGAATTCATTGGAATTTTTTCATAACGTTAGCAGTCACTAAAATACTAGGGATTTCGATATTGTATGTGTTCAAGGAAAAGTTTGCATGGCTTAGTGGGATCATTTTAATGGTCTTGTATGAAGTTTTACTCATGAATGGAGTAAAACATTGGGTGCTTAGTAGTATCGGTCGAGACACATTTCTGACCGCAAACAGAGAGGGAATTGTCTCCTGTTTCGGTTACGTGAATTTATATCTGATATCTTCATATATAGGGCATATCGTACTTGAAAAATATGAATACAAGTTGGAAAAAGAGATATTAAATAAGCTATTACTTTCCATATGCATATCATGGACTGGTACTTTCGTGACAAATTGTATTTTTGGTACGTCTAGAAGTTTGGCGAATATTAGCTATTGTTGTTTTATTTTTGCTATTGGTTCAACATTGTTTACATTGTTTTATATGTTCGAGTTGAGTGATAATCTTGTGAAGGCTGTAGATAAACATCACAAGGATGTTTTGCAAAATTATCAATCTACAATTCTCGCTGCTATCAATAAAAACGGACTGTTATTTTTCATTACCGGTAATCTAGTCACTGGTTTGATAAATTTATTATTTCATACATTATATTTAAGTACATTTATGAGTTTACTAGTCATATTTTTGTATATGTTTATTGTTATAATGACAATTATCACTGTGCATTATAGTAAAAATGTTAAATAAACTTGTACATAATTTCACATTGACTTTTATTGTATTATTTTGTGATTAGGTAACCATAGAAAAGCACATAAAAACTGTTGTAAAATTTATTCTATGAAATTAGTACATTGTTTTAAATAGGAAGACGAGGATTGTGAATTTGTAGACGAAACACGAACATCACAAATAGATGTTAAAATAAACACTGAAAGACATTTTCGATACACAACGGACAATAAAAACAAATAAATATCAGAATACAGACCATAGATTCCAAATAACTTCTATAATTTGAAACCCCATTGAGCAATGGTGTCCGATTCAAAGCGTTTAAACTGAAAATAAAAACCAATATGAAATCATACCTATTAACAGTGCAGTATAAGAAATATTTGTATTAAAAAATTGAGAAATATTATAAAAGGTGGAAGATATCGTTACTGAATTATCAATTGATAAATTTTTCCTTGTTCAATTATAATATAAAAATCGCACACCGAGGCAATCTTCGTTGTTACGTAATATTTTCCCCACTATTTAACTATATGTATAAATAAGCAATAAATATGCTAAAACTAAATAAAGTTCAAAAATTTATCTAATCTATGAAAATCAGTTCTAAAAATTTCACACTTTGGAGTATTTAAAGTTTTTGCAAATCATGCCCAACAATTTGAAAACTGTTACAGTGACTAAATATAATACTGCCAGTAACAATACGAATAAATAAAATATGAGCTGTTCGTATCGCCTTGGTGACCACAGTATTGTATAAGACAATTCCGATTTTCCTGAAAATGGTAAAAGATGTATAATATTAAGAACAAAAATTAAATAATACATATGTTGTGAAAAATATACCTATAACAGCAATTCCATAGCCCATATTCGGTACACCCATTCTATAAGAACAAGTGGGCACGACAAATTCGTGGTAACTATCTGGTTGATATTCGATGTTGATAATATTCCGTTTATCCTGAGGTGTAATCGATATCACTTTACTGACGAACATCGTATCTAAAGTTGTCTCTAAACGGAAAGCTGCATGTTTATGACCAGAAAAAATAATTACAGGTTGAAACTTTGTAAGTACCTAAAAGTAACACAAACTGCAAACATTCTGAATTTTAATTATGAAAAGATATAAAATGTATACTTTTCCGGTAAATCTCCCAGGAGTTAAAAGTAATGGGATATGTGTAATGACTACATTTGTTTTGTTAGTCATTATTACATGGTTGGACGGTAATTTTGGTAAAGATTGAGTAATACTATTAACTTTATAAATATTCACAAAATCAACAGGTATAACACCTGGTTGACTAAATGAATCACTGAACATTTTAACTTTTTTGGCATTTATGGGTTTATTTTCTCCTCCTATATCATTATCACCTGGTATCCATATATGCTGGAATTGTGTGAAACTTATGAAATATTGAATAATTTTGAATAGCTACAATATACACATCTTTAAATTACATACATACCTTTATAGGATAAGAAGTTGGAAAGATTGAAGTCAACCTATCAGCATAACTACGATATTCATCATTAGTAGCAATAGTACCTTCATTCATAATATCGCCCAAGAACATGACAACATTCGGTTTGAAATGAGAAACTGCTCTATCATAAGTCTTTTTGATGTAACTAAAATAAAAATCACATTTTAGGTACATTTTTATGTTGCTTACAAATTAATGTACGAAAATTATTGAAATACACTCACTTATCGCAGTCCCAATTCATGATGCCTTTGAACGGACTTTCCTCATTTTGATCTCCTAAAATCTGAGGATCGGCCACCAAGAGAACTCGGACACATTGTTCACCTTCATTAGGACATTCTAGATTAGGCCATCCGAACGGCTGTAGATAGTAAACCACGTATTCGATGTAGAATAATATACAGAACAGTAAGGAGGTGACGATCTTAAATTGATTTCTGTACAAGAAACATACAACGAAAATATATAAGGACTGCTGATTTCAAGCGACCGGTTCTTTTTACAACCAGGCAATGTGACGTTTCTCGTATTATTGAAAAATACAAACATATAGATGAATGCTATTATATACACAAATAATGAATAAAATGTGAGAAAAACCTGATTCGAAGCCGCATGAGGGCGGCCGCTCATCGAATTCTCATCGTCGTTTTGACATTTGTATAAACAACAATGTTGCCATGATGATAAATTTTGAAAATGTCATTTTTTTTTTCGCAATTTTTTTCAGCGATGTCTATAATCATTGCTGAAAATTCAGTTTTGGTTATTTATGAATTTTTAATTTTCTTTATTTATGAAACGCTTCAAAATTGATGAATAAAAATGTATTTTTAAATTTTAATAATGAAATTGTGCTTTCAAACATTACAAACGCATAAAATACTTCATTATTTCCATTTTAAATCGGCTAATGAATATTTTAAGATGATTTGAGTTAAAAATTTCATAGAAATTCATAGTTTTTCACGGAAATATGTTGCTTCTATTCGCCGGCGCTTCGCAACAACTGACCGTTCGCTACGACGCCGTTTTCATATGAACCGTGATGCTGACATTTCAAAAACTGTACGCAAATATAACCTTTAGATACATTTAACATAAGAACAAAAGTGTGATAAAATAGTGAGGTAGAAAAATTAAACTGACGGCGAGCTTCGCACGTTTCGCGACACTAGCACTCCGGCTGTCTTCTGCTCCAGGATAAAAAAAGTTCGCGTTCAGATTAGATAATTGCGATCTGGAGGTGGAACTCTTCGATGGAAGTGGACGCCGTGGGCGCGGGCGGCTCATCGCCGAATCGCCAGCATCAGCATCAGCATCAGCATCATCAGCATCAGCTCCAGTTGCAACTACAGCATCTGCAACAGCAGCATCAGCAGCAGTCCGGTTCCTCTTCCGCTACGTTGAAGCGTTGCAGCAGCGCTCCGTTGATCGCTAGACCGGCCGTTCCTCCTCTGGCCGGTCCAGCGCCTCCTCTGGCGTAAATTTCTTCATTATATTATATTAATAGGCTGGAAACACACTTTAATGACCAGTCACATTATTATATTCTAAAACACTCGCCTTCATGTCATATATGAGAGATTCGTCGTAGACTAGAAATACACAGTTCGTCAGTCCAGTGCCTCTTTTATATAGCTGCATATTTTCATTATTTAATAGGCTAGGAACACATTTTAAACGCTAGTCAAATTACATATTAAAATACTCGACTCTTCTATGTTTGGGAGATTCATTGCAGACTAGTCGTTTAGTCTCTAGTATTGTTTCTTACATGGTATTCAATTACTAATATTCATGATCGCGGTAGGAGCACACTATAGCAATCAGTCACACTATGTTTTCGAGCATTAAATTCAGTTCAAGACATGGATATTTCATTATAGACTAGTTATTAATTTTTCTATTGTTTTTTATATGGTCTTTGATTATATTCTCAACTAGACTAGGAGCAAAATATTGGTTAGTCATACTGTATTTTGAAACATTAATTTTGGTACAGTATACAAGAGATTCAATGTAGACTAGTCGCATAGTCATTTTAGTATTGTTTTTCCTGATTTCTACATTGTCTTTACATAATTCAATTATTTGTTTCAGTGAGGCTTCTACTTCAGCCGGTGCTTCATCATCGTCTTCGCCATCTTCGGTGTGCATTTCCTCGAATTCCGTATTCAATTCGTTCAATTTGAACATGTTGAGCGGTCAGCCTAGAACTAGACGATTCAGTGCCAGTTTCACTGCGAGCTACGGTGGAAGTCCACCGGCTCACTCTCCGGTATTAATCATTTTGTAGTCATGCAATAATTTTAAATAATACAAAATTGTATATCTTTTTCTTTATCTTAGAACTCCTCCGGTCCTCGATTGACTCCGAGAGTGAGTCAGCTTCGACAAGAGGAATGCGCAGACGTAACCAATGTTAGAGAAGTCGCTCACGAAAGGGAAACTCACAGCGCGATGCAAATGAGCCAATCGTGGGAAGATTTGACTCTGATGACGGTGGGAGCTAGCGGAATAGCAGGTCCCATGTCTCCTACTCAGGCGCGATTCTCTCCAGGTGTTTCGCCATCGCCTACGAGACGAGCTTTCGCCACGAGAAGGAGTCTATCTCCGATAGCCATGAGGCCTTCGTGTTTGAGTCCCGTTAGTAGGCCGTCGAACTTGGTTCCGGTGAAACGTCGATTTGATTTGGACGAAGCTCCTCCTGCGAAACGGTGCTGTTGGTCAATGGATAGACGCACGCCTTCGACTCCGGGAACCCCTGATTCTTTATCGGATTCGCCATCAGGATTTACATTCAGGCCGGTTTCTCCGAGAGCGCCTTCTTTGTCGTCTCCACTCCCGAATACGCAAAATCATACTTCGTCCAGTCCTAGCTAATACATTTTGCAATGTGTTTGTAGCTATAGAGCCAAAGGATTAGTTTTATTATATGTACATATAGAACATATTAAATATGGTAATTTAGAATTATGTATAAATTGAATAATCACTATGGTGGTATTAAAAACCAATAAAAAACATTAGTCATGAAATAGCCATAGATAGCACTTTTTATAATTACAAATTTTCAGTGTATTTATATTATTTTATTGGTTTTTCTTGCCTTTTTCGACTATCATTAAATTAATAGTATATTAACGGATTTTTTTTAGGAAATTGAAGCAAAAATTTTATTATTTTCTTGGTACCTTTATTAAATTGCAGGAAAATTGAATCTCTATGTCTATGCACATATTAAGCTCAAGAAAAAAAATTCAAATGGTTTGCTTGAAGAAAGAAAATTATAATTGGCAAAATACTTCCATTTGTTTGAACCTGTGATGATAAGTTTTCACGACACAATTTCAAAGCCATAATTCGAGTGTCGTATTTCTGAGTCCTACTAGATTTGTAAATATTTAGTCACCAAGATTTAGTAATGGTTGTATAAAGCATACAACTAAAAAGGCTGATAAGATTTTTTAATATTTTCTATATTTGGAAAAAATGTGAATCGGTTAATTTCAAACTTATCTGAATATTTCAAAAGTTTTTAATGTGAATTGTTTTTTTATTCTATTTTAAAGTGTATTTTGCTGACATAGTAAAAAGAATTTTATTTTAACTTTAATTTATTTAACAATTTTATGGCGAAAATTTAAATTAAAATGTAAAGACAATTTGAACTTGATTTAAAATTAAAATTGAAAATTTATCTGGAATTTTATTGTAACTCCATTACCTTTCCTTATATTTTAGCGATAATATCAAAACTTATTATATTCAAATAGTATTAAAACTTGGTGTGAGTTTTAAATTATATGGGAATTCATATAAGATGCAAATAAAGAAAATCTATATGATTTATTCACTTTATTGGTAAATTTTACAAAAGATTGCCAAAATAAATCGTTTCTCTCTACAATACATCAAAAACATTGTTGATATGTGAGATAACATTTTATATACATATCATATATGAAAAGAAGATATATAATAAATAGTGTTCAACATTACATTTCCAAAATTCCAAACATTTATTTACAAGACAAAATCAGAACATGCTACAAAATATTTAAACCATGGATTTCGACCATAAAAAAAGTTCAAAAGGAAAAAACTGTACAAAAACAGCTTTCGATTAAATAGACTCATTTGAAAATGTACAGTAATGTTTGTATCAGAAAATTAAAAATTTCATAAAATGAGTCTACTCAATAAGCAATTATATATTAAAATTAAAATTATAACTAAATACATTCATGAAAATCAAACATAAAAATAAAATTCATTTAATTTAATGCACTCGAATGTATTACAATTTGTACTCGTTAAAAATGTCCCTTTAATCATAAAAATAGAATCACTATGTTAAATTATCACTGTCAATTAAAGGTATTTTAGCTACTTCAAAAAAAATTTTGTGAGAGTATTTGTTGCGAACAGTGCTGATTCCATCTTTGGGTTTCTTGTGGAGATATTCATTTTGAAGATCCGCGATTGGTAAAATATCCACTAGCTCATATCCTACAAAAAGAACAAAACAATTAATATCGAGACAGATTAAAAAAAAAAAATTATAATTTATTTTTAATAGTAAATTTACCAGTATAGTAAATATGAGTTGGAGTCCACGTTCCCAAGCCTTTCATTCTGATTGCTAAGTACAAAGCGGCAGCTGCCATTTTACTATCGGAGATTGACACTAGACTATACTCCATTAAACATAATTCTAGTATAAATCGTGCAAGTGTTAAAGTTGGCATTGTAACTCTGGCGCACTGAAACGAAAAGAGATTATGAAAATTAAATGAAATTTTAATTTATTTAAATTATAAATAACGAAACATACTCTAGCATATCTTCTCAAAAATCTATAAGATATTGGGATTCCGAGATCAAAACCAATTGTTTTTAAAATACTCTTTTCCATTGCGAGTAGTTGCTTTAACGTGTAAGCGCCGTCACATATATATAAAAAGTCATCCAACAATGGTGGAATTCGTTCCTAAAATATAAATTAAAAATTAGCAAAATATAACTTAACAAATGATAATATTAAAAAAGAACATCTCACATCATATTTAGCAGCAATGAAAAGCGAAGCAGATCCCAGCAATTGCAGCTCATCTTTCTTTGTGACTTCCTTACATAAATATAAATCCACAAGTTTAACTCCTAAATACAAAGTTTCATGATTTAACTCAAAACTTTCTTGTACTTCGACCATCCAATCGATCAGAAGAGAGCGCATCCAACTTGTCAGACTCGGCTGGTGTGTCATATAGTCTTTAATTTTGAATATAGGCTGAAAACAAAATTAATCATTAATTTTTCGTTTATTATTAATAAAAAAAGTGTATTAAAGTGTTATTTACTTCGCGACTTTTGAGGTAATCAAAAATATGCATAGCATAATTGGAAACTTGGAAAGGGTCATTCCAATTATCTTTGTCGAAATCATCGACGCCCTTAGGTACAGCGGGTGGCAAGTCACTTTTTTTAACGGTCATCTGTTCATCACAAATCGCTAGTAAATTTATATCTCTAGAGAGAGAAGGTTCTTTTTCGCTCTTATTGCACAAGTCATTAGAACGCTTTGACTCGCATGATCTGTAAATGTTAATTAAAAATAAAAAAAAATTCATATAAAATATTTTTATGTAATACGAAGTATATAAAAGAAAACTTACACATCAATAGCGGATACATAAAGAGATGGCTCGTCAAATTCATCGCTAATTCGGAAGGAGCTTTTCCTGGTTTGTTTAGTGATCATTTTCTCATTGATCAAATGTTGAGTGGCATCGTTGACAATTAATTTAGTTTTAGTAGGAAGGGATAGTGCATCAATAGATATTGCAGTCTTTTTAGGCAGTCCGTTGGTAGCAGCAGAAGTTTTCTGCATAGTCTGTTGACTTCTTAGTACTTTCCTAACAAAGCCAGCATTGTTATTCTCTTGCGTTTTCTTTTTCGATATCTAAAAAAAAAAAAAAAAGATTCTTAATTCATTACATACTAAAAGTAAAATTTTAATATAATATAATCACAAAAAATAGCATTATTAAGTTTTAACAAAATTTGTTAAAAACATTGAAATTATTTAAACTTGATTAAAAGAGGTGGCAAAAACGAAATTTTTTGAAAAATCAATTAAGAGTGTAAAAAATTCTCAATAGATTCTTACTATGTGACCAGGCATGATAGAAACACTAGAAATTGATATTGTCTAGTTGGTGGTTCAAGACAGACTGAATAGGAATTACTCACCCTGAATCAAAATTACCAGAAAAAAAGAGAAAGTGCATACATGCGAAAACAGGTCAAAAATAAGGATTAGATTGTGAAATATGTTTTTCGAACGCGATTAAATTGTTGATTGATATATGAGAAACTGAAAAGTAACAAAAGCGAAAATGAGTGCTGACTAATGCACGTTCACTGACAATATAAAAATTTCCAAGTAAAGTGCCGAACGACAAATTTCTAATGTGCGAATACTCGTACCTTGATGAATAGACTGAAGTGCTTTTGAAAAAAAAAAGGCAGGTAAAAATAAATTCGTCGAAAACAGGTTGAAAAGGAATAATTCTGAATGCGTTTTTTTTCCGCCGATACATATTCAGAATTTTATATAATGAATAAAAACTGTTAAACGTTCAAATTTGGTTAAAAAATATACAAATTATTTTTTCGCGCGGAATTCCAACGGGCGCAAAAATTATGCCGGCCATTGACGTGTTAACAATAGTGTCGTAAGAGATTTTTAAAGGTGTTAAGGATTATTTAAGGGAGTGTATGACTTTTTAAGGATGTGTAGGATTTTTTTTTAACGCGTATCGAAGAGTTTTAAAGAACAAAATGAGTACCTTGGCGGGTTGAAGTTTGTCGTCGACGTGCGCGCCATTGGCGACGAGCGCATTCGTGATGTCCCCGAAGGCGGCCCTCTTCGTCTTGGAGTCCCTCAGGGGACTTCCGGCCTTCCGCTTCCCGACCGCTTTGATGGCCTGCTGCAGCGCGTTCTTCACGTTCCTGCTGCGCGTGCTGACTCCGTTCTCCTGCACCGGAGCGGGCTTCGTCACTTTGAGGGGCGCCATCGCGCCTGATCCTCTTTCGGTTATCGCCAAGAGTTCGGGTCTCGCTTCCGGGAAGTCCTCGAGGAGTTTTGGCGGAAGTCGAAGGGAAGAGAAGCGTCGCGCGCCAACTCCAACCGAGATGTAACCGTCGCGGCCGTTACGCAGGCCGCCAACTGCGGCGTCTCTAATTCGCTGCCAACATACGTTTTTTTAGCGTCGTACATTTCGTAACGGTCATTTTTTTGAGATTTTTTCGCTCGTTTCGAACTATTTTCATCTTGTTCAATCATAAAATATCAATTTTAGATTCAAAAATGTAGAAACGCTCAAAAATTTGAACTTTTTAAAAAATTATCAACTTCTAATCGTAAATTCTCAAATTAAAACTGAAATTTTGAAGCATTTTATATTTTTATCGCATTTAAAAATATTTGTTTTAAACGAAATGATATAATTTTACCGCGTCTTTTTCGATAAAAATCAAAATGAAATCGATCGCACATGGTTGCGTAAATATTTTTTCATTGCCACATACGTCAAAAGTTCATCTTTAGAACTGTCACTTTGACAGTTGTGTTCAGTAAAATTACATAAATGTTTTATCACGAAATTTTATCTATGCGAACTTTGTAATTATTTTTTTATTTTTCGAAAATGTCGACTTTCACTGCCGTAGTTAAGTATTTGCCACAATTGAATTGTTTCGCACACGTAAATAATAAATTTATCTCCACTTATTTTGGAAACGTGAGTTGTTTGCGTATGAAATAAATAATTATTTTTACGTGAACTAATTCGTTTCTTTATCCATTTAGGCTCATTCCGGTGCCTGTGTGAAGTTGATTCGCGGAAAAGACGATATTGTTCTGTGGTGTGTCGGAAGCAATGTTCCCGATGGCTGTATTGGCTTGAATCATTTATTTGCTAGACGTTTGAATATTGTTGAAAACTCAACCGTTGTGCTAACCGCTTGTTCTGCGCCGCCCGCATACGATAGGATCGCTATATCTACAGATACAGCAGAAGATTACGATATATTGGTAATAGATTCTTTGAAAGATTATTCCGTTTAAAATCCATTGAAAATCATAATTTAAATTGAGTCATATATCTTGCTATATTTTTCATAGGAAACGAATATGCACAAGTTGCAATTATGCTTGCTAGATCAACTGAAAGTAATCACAGAAAATCAAAACATGGTTATATGGGTGTCGCCTTCTATGTCTATAAACATCAAAGCCTTAAATTCCTCTACCTTGAAAGAATTCACAGAAATAGAAGTTATTCCTCCAAATACTGATGTTAGCAAAAGTACAATTTTGCCAAAAAATGATATTTCCAAAGAAGTCAAAGTTGATGCTAAAAATGTGAAATTATCAAATTATATGAATCATTTGAGAGTTTCTCTCAAAAAATATGAAAGTCAGAAATGGTCTCATGTCATGAAATCGATTCTGATATCAGAAAAACAGGTGGAAACTAAAATTGAAATGTTTCCCAATTGTTTATACATTCCTAATCAGTATTATGATAAATCACATGAAAATTGTGTTTTCCACTTACAAGTTATGAGTCAGTCTGATGAACCCAACAAAGATAATAATGAAAATAGAGAAGATTTTTCTTTTGTCAAATTAAAACCTTTCGATAGTGAAAATTTCGTTGAGAATATTAAAGTTATTGACCAATGTATACCAGCTATTGTTCCAAACAGTATTAAAAGTAAATTATGTATGCACTCTGGTGACATGTTTATTTTAACCAAGTGTGACAAAGAAAATGTGGAACCAGAAGTAATTGAAATATCACCTGTTATAGGCAACTTTGATTGTCCCAACGATGACTTATTGACATCTTTTAAAAAATTCATTTTATCAAATAGCACAAGTGAAGATCACATATTGATGAATAAAATGGATGTGATTAATTTGTGTAAAATTAAAAATATGAATTGCCAAGTAAAATTTCATCCAAAATCTCTGAAATATATTTTGGTCAATTGTGAAACATTGAGAAATTGCAAAATTATTATGAATAATGATAAAATTCAACCCATGGAAAGATCAACAGATAGTCAAAGAGTTATAGATTTAGATAATGTTTGTCGAGATGTAGAAGCTTTCAACAATATTATAAATAGTTGTACCGATATATTAAAATCCGATATTTTGATGAATAATCTTAAATTGAAAACTGATCTCAAAAATAGAAGCATATTATTGATCTTAGGTTACTTTTTTCATTCTCTTTCAAAATTTTATATTTAAAAACATTATTTCTAACATGTTTTCTTTTAGGACCCCCTGGATCAGGAAAAAGTACTTTGTGTGATGTTATAATTGAAAACAGCAGAGTGTATTCTTTTACACTAAATTGTCGCACGATGAAAGGCAGGAAAGATATTGTCGAAACATTTCAAAAAATTGTTCATATTTGTGAAGAGCGTGCACCATCTGTTTTGATATGCGATGATATCGAATGTGCATTTCCGTGTGAGAAAGAGGGTCTTTCTGGTCAGGACCTTATGTTTTACGAATTGTAAGCGATTTTCAATAAAGTTTAACAATAATGTCTAAAAGTAATACAACATCATAAACTCTAGGCAAACTAATGCAGTTAAAACTATATTAACTGAATCTAAAGGGGTTTTCATCATAATGACTGGTACAGGATTGGATGATATTCATTCTTCTCTTCATGTAACTAAGGGTGATTTATTCTTTTCAAAGATATTTACCATACCAGAACTCAAACAGGTATGCATGA
This sequence comes from Cheumatopsyche charites, assembly GCA_024721215.1. Lineage (NCBI taxonomy): Eukaryota > Metazoa > Arthropoda > Insecta > Trichoptera > Hydropsychidae > Cheumatopsyche > Cheumatopsyche charites. Next base: position 12,229,387 of record CM045577.1, read on the forward strand.
ATATATTGTAAAATTCTTTTAGTACCTACCTATTGATTTTGTAACAATTTATTTTTTCATATTTCAGTCAGAGCATATATGCTTATTGAAAAATATTATTTCTAATAGTTTGTATAAACACAATTATTTACAAGACAATGATTATCACCAGATATCTTTGAGCACTGCTGGATTCACTGTTAGAGATTTAGTCGATTTTGCAATTAAAAATTTATTCAAAAGTATTAAATGTTCAGGTGAATAATTTTTTGAAATTTCTATATCTTTTCATACTGGATATTTTTTTAATTAATTTTTATTTCATGTATTTATTTGCAGTACAAAATAATTCAAATCTTCAATTAACATTTGATACTGCAACAAATTCATCGAAAAATAGCCTCGATTCAAATATTTGGGATGAAGTTGGAGGTTTATCAGAAACAAAGAAAAAATTGTCGCAAATAATATTTTGGCCTCTTAAGGTTTTTTAAATTTCATTCTAATCTGACGTTTTTCATATTGAAATATATTTAATTTTGATTTTTGTCTTCACAGTACCCTAATCTTTTCTCTAAGCAACCTGGTGCAATATTATTGTATGGAGCTCCAGGAACTGGAAAATCCTTGATTGGCGGTTCAGTTTCGAAAATTCCTAATGTGTCTTTCATATGTGTGAAAGGTCCTGAACTTTTATCTAAATACATTGGTCAAAGTGAACAAGCTGTTAGGAATCTTTTCAAAAGGTTCAGATTATAATTTCTTGTGTCATTTGTATATTTTCTAATCATGGCTTATAAATGCTTTTTTTTTCATTCAGGGCTGAAAAAAAGAAACCGTGTATTGTATTTTTTGATGAATTCGACAGTTTAGCTCCTAGGTAATTTTACAATGATTGCATTTAAAATAATGTATTTTTTTAATACAAAATTGGTTTTTTAGACGAGGTCATGATTCAACTGGAGTTACTGATCGTGTTGTGAATCAATTACTTACTCAATTAGATGGTGTTGAAGGTTCAATCAAAGGAGTTACTGTTATGGCTGCTACCTCAAGACCAGATCTTCTCGATGGAGCACTATTGAGACCGGGAAGATTCGATACCTATATTCATTGTTCATCACCTAACCAAGTACGTTAATCAGTTATTTTTTGATTTAATAAAGAATAATAAACATTTTACAATACTCTCACACAATTTTTAGGAAGAAAGATTAGAAATATTTAAAATATTTGGATCAAGTTTACCCCTTGATAATGATGTGAATTTTGAAGAATTATCACTTGCTACAGATAATTACACTGGTGCTGATATCAAGGCTATTTTATCGACAGCTCAGTTAATGTGTATAGAAGAAAAATTGGTATGTTTGCATTTGTTTTTCTGATCAGTCGAAAAATATTTCACAATATGTTTTCGGATCCATTTGGATGAACGATTAATCATAAACTTAACTTTCAAATTCTGATTTGAATCATATTATATTTATGTATTCTTATACATATTCAATATTCAATTGAAATATCTATATTCCGAAACAACAGATATCACAACAGATAAAGGGTCGATTCATCGGTAGTTAATGGCCTGTTGTATCTCTTGTCGGTTTATTTGTGCATAAGATACCTTCCAAATTGACTGGTTAATGACATCGATAATTATGATATTGAAATTCGAACTGTCGATACACAGTGCACATAAGATAAACGATAGATAAAATTCATACTATCATATTTAAGCGTTGAATATTGTTTGATTTCATGAATATTTTTTCATAGGCACTTGAATCGAATGAACAAGAAAAATCGTTAGATATTTTGATAACTCAAAAACATTTATTGGATGCGATGAAAGAAACACGACCCTCGCTCAGTGCTCAACAATTGTTATTCTATGAAAAACTGTAAGATTATTCAATTGTATAATAATATCCATTTTTTGAAATATTGAATGATTTGAAAATTTTATTGTAGATACGAAAGATTTTTGAACAAACCTTCCATCGACACTCAGAAGCAGAGCGAGTTCAAAAAACAAAGAGCAACTCTAGCATAGTTATATTTTTAAAATATATTAAATTTTGTTATTTTTTTAAATATTATTGAAATAAAAAAATATTGAAAAATTGACGCATATCAATAATTCATAATTGAACGAAAGTTTATCTTAAGCAGTTGAACATTTGCTGCGGTAATTTCAGTCTGCGAATATAGATTAAGCTTTAATCGACTTGAATTTACATTATAGACGATGATTGTAATCTTGATACAATCCGGTGATTGGTGTACGGAGCACATTAGAGCACTTTTCCACGCCAACGATCTCAGAATTAATACAAAACTTCTGCGGCACCGGAATGTATCGGAAGCCCCAACTTTTCCCATAAACGCCGAATAAATCAACGCGATTCACAAGATAATCCGCGGACAGGGCCGGACTCGAAAATTTCAGTATTAGATAACATAAAAAAAGGTGCAAATTAATTTTTATTTATCTTAACTAGCTTTTTTGATCGATTGATGCACGAAACTCAAAGGATTTTAAGCGATTTCAAACTGTCAAAATATGATAAATTACGTCATTTGTGTAGGTCATGCTTAATTTGTTCGCTGCGATTTACTAAGTGAAAGTTACTCTGACTAATGTTCGATATTCAAATCGATTGTGAAATACAATAACTTTGTGCATACAATAACTTTGGAAAGTAGTCGTGATTCAATAAGTAGTAAAAGAACATATAAGGCACACATTTGAATACATTATTTATTTGCAAAGATAATGAGCTTAAGTTTAATTATATACACAATGAAACATCACATTCTAATTTTAATTATAAGATTTTTTATTGGAGTTTCACTTCTGAAAAAAATCATAGTTAACGTATTCCAACATTTTTTTTATTGTGTTGATTTATTAGAATATATCAATAAAGTGCTTCAATATAGTAAAGATTTAAAAGGTATCGTTCGCTAAACAAAAATTTAATTTTTCAACAAAATTTCTCAATTCGCTCCTGCTCTAGCTGTGTGTTATTTCAACTTGCCGCGGTTATTATGGTTTGCAAACTTTGAACCTATAAAGTTTGACGCTGTAAATGTGAAGAACACAATTTATGCTACAAGAAGGGGTAATATATTAGAATGAAGATGATCACGATAAGTACTTTGCCTCGAATGCAGGGAACGCCATTTTCACCCGCGAAATGCGAATATTTACGATTATTCGCGAAATCGATCGAAATTGTTTCTGTGATCTATTAACGAGTTGATTATTTGATGAACTATCGAATATTTTCAATTTTGAACTCGAATATTTTCGATTTATCGCTTTTTAACACATTGAAGCCCGGATTCATTTGATACGCACGTGAGTGATAATTTTATTGATTGAAAAAAATATTTTTATTTTTATAATTTTTACACATTCATTGATATTAATTCACATTTTTTTAAATATTTTATTGTTTATGATGCAGTCAATTAAAAAAAAAATGCATGGAATTTTAATTAATTTTTCTTCGAATGAAATGAGATTCATCTTAAGATGAAAAATATTAATTTTCCAAATTGAAAGCATCTGCTTTCTGGCGGCATTTCGATTAAATGACGGCAACAAACGACGCCGCTCTAATAGTAATTAACCGTGAAACAATTTACTAACTTCGCCATACTTATCTGCGAAGATTCGCGCTTAATATCTTCGTTTTTCGCCATTAAAATCGCTTACCTCGTATACACTCGCAAATTTATTAACGCAAATTGTAGGGGAGAGGGAGGAAACATTTCGAAAAGCAACTTTTTCCGAATCGCTATATTATATTATTTGTACGTAATATAATAATGTGTTCGTCTTCCACTTCGTACACCTACACAAGATGGCGAATGCGTATTTTTCGCCATTGTCATTGTCGAAGTTTTCCGTTCGGCAACTTTTTATTCCTGAATATATTATGCAGGCGTGAATTCGAGTGTCGTTTTTGATTTTCCCCGTTTTCAATATGAGCTAATTTTTGACAAACTTGCACAAATTATGCCTAATTTTCTCGTCTGTGATTCAACTAGCATTTAGTCGGTTGGTGTAGACGTCTCTCTTCCCCCGAGCGTTTCTTTTGCATTTTCTCTCAGGGATCGAAAATCTTTTGAATTTTAATCGAATTTTAATTCAAAAGTTTAATAAATTCATATTTCATATCATTGTATGTATAATTCATTCGATAAAATAGTAAATAGTTGTTTTAATTATTTATTTACGCGAATGTTTGTTATAAAACTTTTAACATGTCTGTGTTGTAAGACACTGATAAAATTAATCGTTGATGAATGAATTAAGATTTTTATTTAATGAAGATGATTATCAAATAGATTTTATATGCAGCTTAAATGGTTCTGAACGAATGCTTTTTAGATACTTTTTCATTTGAGTCGCTAGGAGGGAAACTCATTTTCCAGCTCATTTTATTCTATTATGACTGGGAGAAAAAAGTAGCAACCTCTTAAGAAACGAAAAATTTAAAACCTCTTGAAATATAATAAAACGGCAAACTTTGACTTTCGCGCTTTTCATTTATATTACGATTTTTTTCCCTCCGAATATTTAAAAAGGGGTGTTTCGCGCAAAACGTCTGATACATATTTCGATATATGAATCGCTAACAGAATAACAAGGTAGGGGTTTTATATTGAGTTTTTCTTTTTCGATGCGATAATAAAAAACAATGGTCCCAATGAAGGTATGAATGGTTCGTTGAAAAACGAAATCTAATTAGCGACAAAGGACGCTATTTGCACTCGCGAAAGAAGATTTTTATGATAGATAAATGAAATGAATTTTAATATGAAAGAGGGGGCAAGACAATGACGCCATAACGAAGAACCGGAGATTTTTTACAACTGCTTTACAATTAATTCTAAGGCGATTCATAAACGGTTCAATGCCTGCTTTCAAAAGAATAGTGCAATTAACGGGGAAGAGGTCGTGAGATTTTCACGAATGCAAATCGCCCTTGTTCTTATTGTTTTTTCTCAAATACATTATTCATGTATCGATTTTATTTATGTATTATTTTCATCTAATACCGATTATCAAATTCATATTATGATACATTATAACATAAAATTATATCGCAGAAATAAAATAAATAGCGTTGACTAAAATTAAAGTACCTAGGTAACGTTTGATGGTTCAATATTTCAGAAGATGTTTAGTAGAAAGCTGAAAATGTAAAGTTAGTGCTTTGATTCTCATACATATTCGATTGAGTTCAAGGCAAATAGAGTAATTTAGATAAGTTTATCGATTTATTTTACTTTTTTCTTAAAATCAATACATTTTTAAAATCTTTGTACAAAATTTTGCACCTTTATTTTTCCGAATTGAATCTTATCCAATATTTTAGATAGCTTATTTATAAATCTAACATTTTCGATTTGACAAAATTCAATAAATTTACGAACAAAGATAATAGAAATGATTTCCATTTGCATATGCAAGACGAAAATGCGATTTCATCTTGCGGCGTACACACATGAAAATAGTCTCTATTCCCAAAGTTCGAAAGAGTAAATTTGCTCAAACTCAAATGTAACTATTAGTTTTCCAATGATATATTTTCCTAAACAAAATCAAAAAAAAATAACGACGCACTCCCATTTCATACATTTTCTCTTTTCACCCCCGAAAAAAAAAAGAAACGCTCCGAACGCGAACCCATAAAAGGGTAACAAAAACGACTCAGAAGAAAAAAAAAAAACACTTATATACGCGAAATAATAAAATTAAAAATTGCCCTCTCGAGCACACAGAGAGAGTATACTACTACGGCGAGAAAAAGAGACATAAAATGGCGGAGAAAGAGAGAGACGCGAAAGTGTCGGAAGCCGGCTCCTGATAAGCCTTTCATAATGGTACCGAACCGCTGATAAAGACCCTCTTTTCTCTCGAGTCTTAAGCGCCGCCATCGCCTTTTATACGGCGAAGAATGGAGGAGCGGCGCGGCGCCGAAGGGCGTACGCGCCATCTTGGAAGATGGCCGCCGCCACGTGCTCGCGCCGCGCGTCGCTTGCGCCATTTCGTTTCGCGCGCTCCTCGCCCTAATGGAGGGCGGGGGCGTGATTTTTGTTTTTACGTTCTCGCGTCGCTTTCTTGTCGCGATAAAAAGAGACGACCTTTCGCGCAATGAAGCCGAATCGCGGCTGTTTCGCGTTTTTTTTTTTTTTTGGTTGTTGTTTGTGGGTTGTGTTTTTTTTTCGGGTTTTTGTTTTGTGTCGGGGTTGTACAATGCGGTTTTTTGTTCGATTCGTTTGATGTGTACGTATTGGGGTCACTTTATAGAAAACTGATATAAAAAATTAAAAAAAAATGAAATTAGGTTAGGTTATTATAATGATCCATCATATCATCAAAAAAAAAATCCTGTTTTTTTAATTAATTTGAAATTATTTTTAATTTTTTTACGAAGAGTTTTAAATTAGGGTCAATTGGGATAAGTGCTGTCGTTATATGGGCCAAGTCGTTAATAATTTTATCAGTTTCCGAGATATTGACGACTGTTGCACTTGTCCCATGAGCTGCACTTATCTTAACATACCATATGACGACTGAATTGCACAAAGGGTACAAGTAACCGATCGAAATGGAGTCTAGTACTGGAAATTGTTTATAGATAGAACCATTTTTTGTACTTGACTCAATTTCGATAAAAAAGTTCATTTGTACCCTTTGTGCAATTCAGTCATCATATATTCTATTATGTAGTGAATAATATTATGTTTTATTTCGATTACTAATTTTTAATCATTTCAATATTGTGTTGTTTGGATTTTTTTCTATGATAAATGATATTAAGTGCTCAAGTTTTGTTTGAGTATATCTATATTGTCTGTGTATTTGTATGTGTTTGTGAATTTTGTGAAAGGTGTGTTCATCGGAACAACGAATTTATCTCTCGAAATTGTGTTTGGTTGCAATTTGGCACGATCGGTTACGATAATAGCCTGAATACAGGGTCGGATTTATACCAGTTTTAAATTATTTAAATATTGACTTTTCTATTTGTCTAGGTTTTTTTATTGGAAAATATATTGGAAAAAAAACTCCCGACTAGAATTTTTTCAATTGACATAATTTTCGAAAAAATAACAAAAAACTTGATCTATCTCAAGAGTCGAAACTTCACACGCACCCACTTCACCCATACAACAAACTCTCACTTAACGCGCTGATTTTTCCTGATTCCTCCGAGTTTTCCTTGACATAACTCAACTCAAGATGATAAGAAGATAACTCAAGATGAAGCTTAATTTAAAAATTCATCTCTGAATTGGATATTGGTCTGAAATGAAAATAGCACACCCACAAAACAAGAACCAAACACACTCCCTTCACACACACAAAAACTTTCATATTGGGTGCGATTTTCCTGATTTCTTCGAGTTTTCCCTGACATAACCCAACTCGATATAATTTTAGATTTAAAAATTCATCTCTGAATTGGATATCGGTCTGAGTCGAGAATGGCACAGCCACAAAACGAGAGCCACAAAGTGGTAATGAGGCGGTAGCCGTGGGGCGCTTCGTCGCCAAATCACATTAGAAAAGCGACGCCGACGCCCCGACCGCATTTAACGCCTGTTTGCTTCCAATCCCACACCCGCTGGACACACTTTCGCATCTCTATATCCTCTTGTGTGTTGCCTTTTTGTCGTTTGTGATTTTGGATTTTGGAATTCGAGGGATTTCGATCGGATCGAGCTCGATTCGAAGGTCGTAGGTCGAGCGGTTCGAGGTAATTTGTCGGAGTTGCTTTTAATGGCTTGGATTTTGATGGTTTGATTGTTTTGAGATTATGAGGTATGTTTTGACGTTTGATGTTTTCATAATGAAATATAATATTTTTTTAGTAAGTCTGAATGTTCTTAAGCTGATATAAGCTTTATTTGATACTGAATATTTACATATAAGTACATCGGTTTCGACCTCATACTTTACAATCAACAAAAAAAGTTCGAAATGAAAATATGCACTTAAGCCATTCAATTTTCAACGCAACCCTTTCCTACAGACACAAAAAAGAACCAACATAACCGATTCATTATATAAACACCAATCAACAACCGTAACTTTTCTCTAATTTGAAATCATACACATTAACACCCGCCGAATTGATTAACGATCCCATCGCACATGTCACCGACGTTATTTACACATCGAAAAAGCGTTACACACTCGCTAAACTCACAGCGATTAAAATCACTCAAACCTCCCATAATTACTCAGCAATTTGAAAAATACATTGAAATTGAAAAAAATCAAACCCGATCGAACAAACACCTGCAGATACATACATAAACCGACGTGAAATTTCAATCGTCGCCCGAGGATGTTTACCCACTCGGGAAGCGGGGTTAAAACCCAATGTGGAAATTTCACAAAAGTGGGAAAAAATCAACAGCCAGTTTAATTTGCTTAATAGATATAGATGACGGCGAAGTTTCTGTCAACATTCCGCCGCCTTTCGCACAAAATCCAATTCAATCATTTCGCACAATGGACGGCGGTTACTTAACCGCAAATGAGGCAAATATTTGCGTCCACCCCTACATTAAAATCGACAATCGCTCGCTCGATTTACATCGTCGCCAAAACCACTCGTTTCACTAATCAAAACCGACAATCGAATTCGTCACGGTCTGTGTTCGAGGGCGCTTTCGAGCGACCCGCCCATTATGGGTTATGTTCCCCACGAATTGAGATTTTCGAAAATGTATCAAACCTAAGATTGATTCTCACTGTCAATATGCTTTAGGTTTGAAAACGTTCTATCAATAAATTGAATCATTTTATTTTCGATTTTTTTTTGTATTTTGGATGAGTTAACATTTTCTCACCTACATTAAAACCTCATAAAATAGATTTCAAATGAATTTATTTCAATGATTTGGGGCTGAAAATGACAATTAGAGCTACTAACATCAGAGAATCCAGTCGCGAGACTAATGAGATAGACCTATATACTTATGAATAACCCGCCCATTATGGGTTATGCATCCCCCCCTCTCGAATTGAGATTTTCGAAAATTTATCAAACCTAAGATTGATTCTCATTGTCAATATGCTGTAGATTTGAAAACGTTCTATCAATAAATTGAATCGTTTTATTTTCGATTTTTTTTTGTATTTTGGATTAATTAAAACTTTATTACTTTCAATGAAACTTTAAGAAATAGATTTCAAATTAATTCATTTTAATGATTTTGGGGTTGAAAATTACTATTAGAGTAAGTTCACAGACGAGACACATAGATTTACGAGACAGATATATGTACCTACGTGAGCGAGATGCCTTTTTGTTGTGGTTGTATAGACATTTTACTCACATATATAGGTCTGTCTCGTCGGTTTCGCGAATGGTCTCTCTAAATGTATGAAAAAGTCCTTATCTTTTCTTTAGAATCATTATCAGTAGGTACATCAAATCCATATCATTCATGAGTATAAACTCAATTCATACATATTTACCCTCTCTCCTTTCAAACATAGTAACATAAAATATAAAAATGTATTAAAAATAAGATTTAAATCTTATTAAAAAAATCAATGTTGAATACTTTAGGTTCCCTTTGTGAATATTGAATACTGATCGTGATATTCTGTTGTGTTTTCGCAACAGTAAAAACGGCGTTTCGTCGGAAAATTCTAACACATCCGGCTTTTCCGGCGTCCCGGATATTCAACGAACCCCATATAGTTGTCCCTTGTCCCACCATCATCCTCACAATCTTATTAGACATAAACCTTTTGTGTTGGAAAATAGTCAAATCGATTCTATTCAGCGGCATATGAACTTTCGCAAAATTCAACCAGATATGAATATAAAAAAATACACATCTTTCACTGATAAATTCAATCGGAGCTCTTCATCGATTCTACTAAACTTCAAAACATAACATAGACATAGACATAAATTGAATGTGTATACAGCTTCGGGCTTCAGTGTTCTCATAATGATACATTCGATTCTATCATATTCTCGTAAGAGTCGCATTTCATTTGTTTTAATTAATATGATAGCTCAAATATTGTATATTTTATTAGAAAAAAGTGTGAATTTGACGCATTACAAATTGCTTCCTAGAAATTTATCTAGTATCATGTCTATATTGAATTCGATCAATTTTAGCTCCATAATTTGTATGCAGAATTATCTTCAAAGATCGTAAATTATATCGTTAGTGGATACAATATACTATATGACCAAGGGGTACAAGTGAAATTTTTGGTGGTAAAAGGATATAAACGAATTCGGAACGTGTGCCGAGATATATCATCAAATCAGTCAACCTCCTCCTAATACATGTAGTTACATGGTCAAGATCGTTGAAACAATGCTACAATTTACTATAAATTAAATAATTAATCAATAAATTTCAAAATATATGTATATATACCTGAAGCAATAAATAAATTGGATCAACACTTTTCATCAAATTTCCTCCACTAAACTCAAATTCAGCATGCGCTTTCAGCGAGATCTACGTAATATTTCCATCCACGCTTTAAATATATAGATACTAGAGCATATACAGAGTATCTCACATACAGGATTTGAAGGTTTTCATTCGAACGAGCTCGTATTTTATTTGTTCAATAAAAGAAGCGGCCCTTTTATGCAGGCACAAAGCAGCCGGGGAAAGCCGACGTGCATCGACGTGTTTCTTTTTAGCACGTTTCAGCGGATTCCGTCGCTTCCGACCAAGATTTTGTTTAAAAAAAAGTACACGATCGTCTATTTATATTACGTGTCGTATGCGAACGTATATACGGAACACACTTTGAGGCTTTCGCGCTGTCGGCTAAGTACGTGTTTCAATTTAAATTGACACGTGTGCGAAGCGAGCTCATTCTCTTTAAAGACGATGGAGGAAATAAAAATGCGCGGATGTAATTCGTTTTTTTTTTCAGTGTGTGTTATGTGATTGAAGTATAGTAGAACTCTGCTGTTTGTATGACGATTGAAAAGGCCAAGGAGTACAAGTGATTTCGAGAATGTATGTACCTACATGTATCAGGGGGAGGTCGAGTGATTTAATGATATATCGAGAGTACACGTTCCAAGTTAGTTTATATCCTTTAGCCTCCAAATATATGAGCGTACATAGAGCAATTCCTGTACATAACTCAATTACGGTGAAAATGTCACTTGTACCTCTTGGTCTTTTCAGTTGTCATACAAAATTCGTACCAGGAAACAAGTATGAATTGTGAAGTTTATTTTCGCACACGTTATTATTTGAATTTGGTTATCCGTTCCATAATTGTAGATTGTTGCTTTTTTAAATTCATAAAAAAATAATAAATACATAAAACTGTGCATGAAGATTTTAAAACTGAAATAATGTAGTTTATTATCGATATAATTTTTTGCTTTCGATAATATTTATTCGTTTGTAAAAATTATTGTTGTAGTCGAGTGTCTACTGCTGATAAACACTATACCAAAAAAACTACGATTTCAATAACAAGGTAATTAAATATTTCACCATTACGATTATTATTGTTGTTGCAATTGTTCATAAAACACTTGCAGTTTAGTTTTACGAATATCGTTGGCAAGGTCGGGTGTGTTAAATTCGACTTCCATTACTTTCTTAAAATTAAAACAAAGAACCGGCTTTTTTTAATCTATCGAATCGACAGCTCTTATTGCCAACTGATCGGTAACATTTAATTGAATGATCGATTCTAAATTTTGTGAATAATTAATATATCGAGAAGTGTTAATTTTTTCTTGTGAAAGTGCATCAATTGTGCAAAATCATCTCGAACATCACAACGTGGGATTAAGCAGATTCGCCGAATTCAAGTTAGTACTTTTATCATTTTTTTAAACTTGATGACAAAATGTTCCGTTATAATTTCTACACTATTTTTTGTGTTAATTTATCGAAACGTTTGTGTATAAATATTTTTTCAGAATTTATGCAAAAATTGAATAAATGCGAATTGTGAATCGCGAACGTTTAGGTCACCCTATCTGTTGTAGTACATCTTTTTGCTCCCTACGTTCATTCGAATAGATATTCAGATGAAGCGTTTATTTGCGAACATAAAGAACTCTCTAAGCTTTTTATGTTGCGATTTATATGGCATTATGCGAAACGTATAAGTGAAAGGGAATATTTTTCACATACATAAGTATTACGCAAACAATTTTATAGCGATGCTGCGGTTTGAATAATGAAAGAAAGTCGATTTCGTATGATTTCCATGATTGTTTTTTTACCCATTCGAAAAAATTGAAATGAAATGAAATTAATTTCGATTTATTTTGAATATTTTCATGAAATGTTCAAGTCGAAACATTATACAATATAATGTGATTCGAGATGCCACAATGGAAAACGTGTTTTCATCTCGCGAACATTTTCCATTGAGACCAGTTTCCATTATTTCATTTTTCGAGCTGTTTCAAAATGTTTGGAACATGTGTTATTTTTCTGTGTGAAAACGATGTTTTTTTCGTTTTTGTGCAGCGTTAGGTGCTCTTCAATTCTCCCTCGCTATTCTGTTGCAGTGTATCGACTGATTGGTAATTTAATTACGTTGCTTTCTTTTCATCTGACCGCTGCTTGTTCTATGACGAATGAAATCTTGACTATTGTCGACTGAAAAATACATTTCTATACATTGGTGCCTTTTATTATATGTGCAAACATTTTCATTTTGACGAAAATATTTTGAAATGCGAGAAAAATGTTATTTTATTCGAATTGTACTGTCGTAGACGCGATCGTGTACGAAATTGGTTTTAAAATAGATGCGATGTTGAGGTGTGGTGCAATTTAATTTGTTGTGAAGCGGCAAATGAAAATGAAACGCCTCTAGCATCCGTTAACCAACAAAGATTAAAATTTTTATCAGATTATGATTCATTTTGAACAATTTTCTTTAATTTTAATGAATTCTTCGGTCTTGCATGAACTTTAAATCCCATAATTTATATTGGATTTCCTATATTAATCGCATTTGGTGTATTTGGTACGTGTCGAATATCGATATTAATTCTATTGTGCCACACATCGACAATTATTGCCCGAAATGGTCATCGAAAACGTTCAGACATCGATTCGATTGGTGTGACGTCGTCGAAGCACAAAGATAGGGTTGAAGGCTTAGAATTGAGGGTAGACAGTTTCAGGGTCGTAACATTTGAATATGATCGTTTCAATAATGTAATCAGAGATGTTAGAACTTTCTTATTAACAACTATTTCCTGTAAACAACTATTTCCTATTAACAACTATTTCTATGAATTCATACTATCGATGTTCATATAATATATGAATACACACATCATCGGTATCAGAGAAAGTGAATGAAAATTAATTTGATTAATCATTGAGTTTCATACCATCTTACATATTTAAGAAGGTCATTCTTTACCGTACGACTTCCATCCTGATTGACATCGTTGTTGAAGTTGTCTTTTATAAGACATTACATACTTTTTTAGGGTCGGGTACGGATTCCTTTTTGCATGTTGGGCTGTCGAATGAAATTTTTCTGAATCGGTCGACGAGATTATCAAGGTCCATTTCTTCTTCTTTAATTGCTCTAATCCGTGATTTGTCTCGCATTTGGGAGTTGAGGATCCATTCTTCCATATGGTATCTTTTATCCTTATCCCTGTTCTTGTCTAACATGTGAGATACAGATTCCTTTTTGCATGTTGGGCTGTCGAATGAAATTTTTCTGAATCAGTCGACGAGATTATCAAGGTCCATTTCTTCTTCTTGAATTGCTCTAATCCGTGATTTGTCTCGCATTTGGGAGTTGAGGATCCATTCTTCCATATGGTATATTTTATCATTTTCCCTGTTCTTGTCTAACATGTGGGATACAGATTCCTTTTTGCATGTTGGGCTGTCGAATGAAATTTTTCTGAATCGGTCGACGAGATTATCAAGGTCCATTTCTTCTTCTTTAATTGCTCTAATCCGTGATTCGTCTCGCATTTGGGAGTTGAGGATCCATTCTTCCATATGGTATCTTTTATCCTTTTCCCTGTTCTTGTCTAACATGTGGGATACAGATTCCTTTTTGCATGTTGGGCTGTCGAATGAAATTTTTCTGAATCGGTCGACGAGATTATCAAGGTCCATTTCTTCTTCTTTAATTGCTCTAATCCGTGATTTGTCTCGCATTTGGGAGTTGAGGATCCATTCTTCCATATGGTATCTTTTATCCTTATCCCTGTTCTTGTCTAACATGTGAGATACAGATTCCTTTTTGCATGTTGGGCTGTCGAATGAAATTTTTCTGAATCAGTCGACGAGATTATCAAGGTCCATTTCTTCTTCTTGAATTGCTCTAATCCGTGATTTGTCTCGCATTTGGGAGTCGAGGATCCATTCTTCCATATGGTATATTTTATCCTTTTCCCTGTTCTTGTCTAACATGTGGGATACAGATTCCTTTTTGGCTATCGAACTATCGTGCGTATTCAGTGATAGATTTCTGAATCGATCGATGAGCTCATTTAGGTTGTCTTGATTCAACCTGACCGCGTTGTATTGTGATTCGTCTCGAATTTTGGAGTCAAGGGACTGATTGGATTTTCCTGGCACCCATTTCATGTCTTGGGAAGTCGACACATCGGACTCTGAGATTTCAGCTTCAGATTCAGATTCGATTTCCATTTCATATTGGTTTCTAAGAGTACTCCATGTAGAGTCCATCACTGAATCCCTTGACGAGGATGGATCAGTTTCGCAATATACCTTTTCCTCTGAGGATTCAGACGCAGTTTTTCTGGAGCTTCTGAAAGCTTGTTTTCTGGGTATTTTCGAATCTTTCTTCTTGAAAGTTTTCAAATTCAATCGTTGAATTTTCGAATTAAAAAATCGAAAGCTTCAATCAGGGACATCCCTGTCTTCGGCCGAAGGGCACGGCCAGCTTCCAGGATTCCAGGGTTTTACTAGGGGACATTCGAGAGCGAAGGGTGGCCAGGCAAAACGACGTGCAAATTTACACCCCTTTGTGAGGGACGTGTGGCGGCCGCGATTTGTGATTGTTCCCGTAGGATCGTGACGCGAATTCGCACCACCGAGACCGTTCTCCTCGTTCAGGCGAGCCGACACTTTCCCTCCATAATGCGTGTTATATTATACATATATATGCATAATTCAGCTTTTGTGTGTTTTTCGTTTCATTTCGATCCAGTCGCCGAATTCGGGCGATTCGTATTTGGCGAACGGTGGCCCGGTTTTGATGGCGAAACTGTTATGTTGGTTGTTGCGTCGGATTGTGTTGTAGGTTGTCGTGTGTGAAATGTAAGTTATTTTAAGGTTTTGTGAGAATTGTATTTATTTTTCTCTCTCAACAGGCCTAGGGCCCAATTCCACATCAATCAATATTCGCCATTATGGCAAAGACTACTCCGAAGAGTAAATTTGGCAAGACTACTCCGAAGAGTAAATTGCAAGACCACTCCGAAGAGTAAATTAGTGTACATAGATGTCACTAAATCGTTCGAATTAATCGAACATATGAAAGTTGTAGGAGATGTGATCCATGTGATCCATTTGAGCCATGCAGCTTCTATATGAAGTCTGGTTTTCACAAAAGGCACAAGTGAACTTTTTTATCGAAGTTAAGTTAAGTACAGAAAATGGTACTGTATCATATATGGAACCATTTTTCGTACTTAAATCAATATCGATAAAAAATGCCACTTGTGTCCTTTGTGAAATTCAGTCGTCATGTACAGTTATCCCCCGTTTAAACGCGATCACTTCTCATATATTTTTTTCCAATAGTGTGAGATTTTTTTAGAAAAAATGCATTAACATTATGAATCTTATTACTAGTGATGATGTCTATGCGTTTTATTCAGAGAAATATTGCAGTATTGAAAAATGTTGTGTGAAGTAATCGCGTTGAACGGGGGGTGACTGTTGGACAATCTCATATGATAACGAAATAGGCCAAGGGGTATATCTTATTTGTTGCTGCCATATAAAATGATTTAAGTTTTGAGGATTGTGGTCTGCATTGGGAAATAATATTTGAGGATCGAGGAAACTAATTCAAAGTTGATTAGATTTCTGTTATAATTTAAAAAATAATGGAATGTTGCTAAGCGATCTGATAATACACACTTCTATCAATATAGGAATGTGTATTTTTAATCTTTTTTATTTCATGCAAAACATTATTAATTTTTTCGGCTAGTTAGAATCTGTAACATTATCGGAAAAATTCCATTTAAATTTTCTTTCCATGTAAGATTCTAATTGGAAAATAGAAAATTCCTTGTATATGTGAAATATTGCACACGCAGTTTCAACTAGCATTGTTGAAATTCAACTAGACCGTCTAATAACCCAACATAGATTTCATGCAACCTGCAAAATTGTTGATTTACCTTCGTAAATACACCTCAAAAATCATTCAAACAATCCAAAAATCATACAAAAACAACCGGCATTGTACCAAAAATTCTCAATTCACCGCAAATTAACCCACTCCCTCATTTCGTCCAACAACGCGAACGGAACCGAGATAGCGCATGCGACATTCACGACAGATAAAATACATCTAATAACAATAAAGAGGCGAAGAAAAGCGGCGCATTTGTTCTGGCGCGCGCGATAAGGGCGCGCAGGAACAAAAAAGGGCTTCCCCCCCGTTTATTTGCGGCGATAAGGCCAGACAACAACAAGAGGCGCGCAAGGTGTCCGACGACGACTGGGGGTGGTTTTGGGGAGGTTTTTGGGGGTGGTTTTTGCAGGGGGTGGCTTTTTCGGGGCGGCGCCGCAATGCATTGTATGGCGCAGCGCCCACTTATCGCCGCACATTATTTTTGCGGGGATGATGCGCCTGTATCTCCAGCCGACACGCGCACCCTTATGGCTCTCGTGTTTTTGGGGGTGGTTTGGGCGGTTTTTGGAGGTAGTGTTGAGTTTTTTTGAAGGTCGAGTGTTTTGAGGTGTTTTTTGTTTGTTTGTTGTTGTGTTTTGATTGGTTGTTTTTGAGTTATTTTGAAGGAAATGTATGTCGGTGATTTTGAATTTGGTGATTAGGAATGGTTTTGAATTTGATTTTGGTCAATTGATGTTGAATGGGTTACTCAACAAAAGAATTTTTGAGAAATTTTTTTGGAGCTACTTTGGTATAAAGTTGGTTCGCACTGAGTCTAGTCAATAGACAGCCGATAGGACAGTAGGTAATCAGCTTGGGTGATGAGAACTGCTGAATTTGTCACTGCTCTGGAATTTACAGCTATTGTTTTCAAGGTATTTTGTTACTTATAAGGCTGGTTAGCACTAAGGATAGTAGTGAGTCAAGTAGACAGTAGACAATCGAAAGGACAATAGGCAGTCAGTTCGACTGATGATAATTTCTAAATTTGTTACTGGACTGGAATTTGAGGGTACTTATTAGTCGAAATGACTGTCTATTTTCAACTTAATTATCTGCCATTTACTTGACTTGTTACTGTCTTCAGTGTGAACCATCTATCAATTCTGCATTGTGGACCAAGTATAATGATTTTATATAAATTGTGTGTTATTCGTATTAAATATATTTGAAGCACAGTAAAAATCTGATGAAAAGCGTCTTAAATTATCCATTTCTCCAATAACTTCTCCTAAACAGTTAATCATGAAAAAATCGTAACGAGACTATCAAAATTATATTTTGGAGGTCGATTCTGTAGTTTCGTAAATTACTGAAGAAAAAACGCCTTTATTTCCTTATTATTAAATAAAAACATTCATTCATATCAATAGCAGTTATTTTCGATCACCATTTATTATCTTTCCGTCATTGATATAGACCAGCTTTGTTTTTATTAAGAATCACCCTCGTTTTTAAATGAACCTAATATTTTTATACTTATATTTTACGAACAACCCACATTAAAAAAAAAAGCAATAACGTTTCAAATCCCAAAAATTTCAAATAACATAATCATCAATATGCAATTGTATATGAATTCACTTTACAAAAAAACGATGCTTGGGCGTGCAGAAAAATCGTTTGCAAAGTGCATATCGAACCGGCACAGAACCCACTCGATAAGATAGATTTACTGTGCGGCAATAGAGTCATTTTCACGCTAGATCGCCACAACAAGTGGCAAAACGCCCTCCCCATAATCCCATTCGTGAATGCAAATAAAAATGTCCCTTAATCACATCGAATAATCATGGGAGCGTGTCTGCCATGGGGAAGGGAATATGATCAAACCCCATATAGATCGGTCATTCGATTATGCGAAAGAGAAACACTTGAAAAATACATTTTTTCCAAGATAAGATGCTCGCTCAGCGTATAATTCAATTTGGTTTGAAATTTTTCTTTAAAAAAATTGGGAGATAGATGCATTTTTCGAGATGAATATCCTTTATGTCACTAGAGGCGTTATAACAACTGCTCTAAGAGGGGTGACGTATTTATTCATGATTATTCTTTATCAAGTGTTTATTGTTTGCACCCCTCTGTGCCCGCTTGTATTATGTCACTTTTATTGTAAGAGGGCGTATAGCCGCTTACTAGAAAAAAATGTATATATGTATGAAAAATAATCTGAAAAAATATTACATACTATGAATTTATAATGGTTTAGGGATTCATTGTGATATTCGAAGTGGCGAATTTTGAAAATTCGACTTTGGACTCCTTTTGTTTTTGTTCGACGATTCGTCTGTGGGGGTTTTGGGGTGGAACGAGGGGTGCCGCGTTCATAGTCATAGAATGGTGTGATTTTCCGATGATTCGCTCTTTTGTGGACATTGTGCCGCTCGAGAAAGAAGTAAATTTGGATCTGATCAATGTTTGAGTCGACTGTGCGAAAAATATACTCTTCTCAGAAAAGGTTTTCTTCATTTTATTTATCTGAAGCACCAAAAAATTGAAGTGAAAAATGTTTCTTATTCTCTTTAGTACATAAAATGGTTCTGTATCATAAATACTTGTACCTAATTCGATATAGACAAAAAAGGTCACTTGTGCCCTTTGTGAAATTCAGTCGTCAAATGAAATATACTTTGAATTATTTCTGAAATATAATCTAAATAAGTTTATTAGAAATTTGACAATTTAAGTTTGCTTTAATCAAAGATGATATTTTACCTTTTTATGTGGTGCGTATCAAAATTGGTCATATTGAAATTTCTTTCAAAGAATATGTTTCGTTTGAATTTTATTAAATTATAAAATTTATCTATTTTTATTTCATTTTATTATGAAAAAATATAAACGCATATTGAAACTAAATTCTTATCTATTAATAAATTTAATTGTTCCTCATTTGTGTTATCAAAATGACTTCCGTTTACAACGTTTTTTTTTTTTGCACATATCTGATCGAAATTAATTTAACTTATGTTACGAAGTTTAAAAACTGTACATATCTGTACTGATTCACTTTTTTTTATCAAAAATAAATGAATCCGTTATTTAAAAAAAGTCACATGCCCCATACATTATCCATACAAGATGTGCCCTTTTCGAAATATCAAATGCATTTTATTTGAATTCCCTCCCAATTACTATACTATTGAACGTATTTTAACACTTTGTTTAATATATTTTTGAATATCATATTAAAATAAAAGCTTAATTAGACGATCGAGCTCCATTAATCGACGCTCCGTCTCAACGTAAGTGGAAAGATGTTCTAAAGTAACAGGTCTTTAGGTGTGTATTGACTATTGAACGCCGTCGGATTTCTTCAATGCATCCAATTCAACCACCACAAAGAGCCAAATCACTTACCCAGCCCGTTACCCAACCACCCACTAACCACCCACTAACCCACCCACTAACCACCCACTCACCACCCATCGTTTTCTTCCACGAAATTAGCACGAAACGAAAGCAAACCCATCCTCGTATTATCGAAACGTTATGAATTTAGAAGTGCACGTTTTTAAATTAGTGTAGGTCGGGTTAGGGTTAGGTGGAAATAGGGGGGTTTGGGGTTGGGTTGGACTAGGTGTTTGTTGGGTCTTGGCTCACAGTCGAGGGTCGCAAGTGCCCTCCAGTGATCGTTCAAGTCAAAATGTAATCAACTCACAATTTGCTCAAAACTTTCATTTAATGTCTACATAATCAAGTGTTGGCAAAAAGCGTTTATTGCTTTTCTCGGCGATGGAGACCGTTCGTCGAGGGTTTGAATATTTGTTTTAAGCTTTTTTTACTCTGAGCATAATAAGATTCTGTCGGGATTAATTTCAGTTTTCATTAGACGAAGTAGCATTTGACGTAATCGACTGCTTAAATGTTATTCATTCGTAAATATGAGTTTTGCGTAATTACGTATAGTGAAGAGTGGGATTGGAAATTTTGGGGGTAAGTTGTTCCAACCTTGTTTCGTCACTTAATCGTCATTCCTAGAGTAACTAAAATGATTACCAAAGTCATTCAATACCCGATATTTTAATTATTCCCTTTAATTGACATGACTATCATCTTTACATACAAAATTGTTTCTTTCCGAACAACTTACCTCTGAAACTTTCACCGTTCCCAACTAATATTTACAACCCGAACAAACTAAATCATAAAAAAATAGATTATTGTCTACGAACTTCGGATATTTCGTAGAATCCGAAGCATTATTCTTATAGGTCGGAAGCATTTTGAGGTTTTTAGCGACGTCCTTGCACCGAACAATATTTATAGATAAAATTTATATTTTCAATATGAAATTCGAGTATATCACAGAGCGGGGCCAACGCGGTACGTATAACTGCTTTCCGAACACATAAAGATGCCCCATAACAGGATATGTTGACCAAACAGAATAGATAAGACATTGGTACTCTGGCAGATATATTTATGGGTTCTCTTTTTGGTTTTCCTGGACAGGAAATGTGATGATCCTATCTCCTCGGGGTAAGACCGTGTGTGGATTTTATGCCGTATACAAATATACGCTTTATAATCTTTCTGTTTGAATTTTTGTTCTCTCGTGGAATACAGTTTGATTTCTAGTGCCTTTTGGTCTTATCTTGTTTTTTCGTTTTTAATATTTACATGATTTTGATAGAGAAAGTGAACTATGTAAGTCGCTCTTCGATAGAATGTTTGTGTGATTGAAGATGTCCTTCTAATGTCTTATCAGAACCGTTAAAGGTTTGTGTGTTTTTGTATTTGAGATATTTGAAAAAAAATATCTAAATGTTTCTTATATGTTGATTAATTTGATTTTCTTTTTCATTGAATAAAAGTTCGTTTCATTATTTTCATATTAATAATTTTATTTTCGCCGAAAAAATTGAATGAACAATTATAACAATATTCGATAACATAGATTTTTAACCAAACAGAATTAACAAATAATTACATATTATATTTAAAATGTGTCATGGTTTAACAAAAACTCAATAAAAATAACAACATACAAAAGTTTCATATCAAAATCGAAAATCAACTAAATAAAGCATATCACAATTTTCGGTTTACTCGAGTTATAAATAGAAATCTTGCAAATTAGCTTCTACATGAAATAAGAATATTTGGTTCAATAAAGTAAATTGATAGTTTATTTATAACAATGTCAGTAACCGAATTTAAAGTTTTTAAAGCATATTTTAAGTATTAATTACAAATAAACATAGAATAGAATAGAACAAAGGTGATATATTTATATAACTAAGAAATTGATTATAAACATATTAGACATAAGATTTTAGATTGTAAAATAAATGCAGCATCCAAGTAAGTAAAAAAATAATCATTAGCGAAAATTTATAAACATATGTAGACTTCAGGACGGCTTAAATTTAAGTCATTATTCGAGCTAGGAAGATCTTACTAATTACAATTTGTTTTTTTTTTCAATATTTTTTTTATTTACAATATCTATTTTTTTCTGGTTCATTCATCAATCTATAGAACTTAAGTATCATTGAATTTTCAACAACTCTCAGTCTTCTAATGCTTCATTTCAATTCATAATTTAACTCAATTATTTTAATTGTCGAATTGAAAAAAAAATAGCATGTTTTTCTAATAAGTGTATGTATATAATTACAATTTTTACAAAGTTATTTCTTTTGCTAGAGATTGATAACCGTTTAAAATTACTATATGACTATTATTTTGATGATCGATAATGAAACATGAGGTTTCTTACATTTAAAAATGCTTTTAAGTTATATATTATGTAGGTATATTAATTTATATTCCTGATATACATAAATATCGTAATATGTACAATATATGCTTATGCAAAAAAGTCGATTAAAAATGTGTCTTTATTTACTTGGAATCGATAATCGTGGCTTTTTATATACTTGAAGAAAATCGTTAAATTGATATATTTTACAATTTTATGAGAAAAGTATTCTTTGATATATTTGAACAACTTTCACAATCCTATATTTTCTTTTCGATGATATTGAAGATAGTGATTCAAATGCATTATTTTGAGACATAAATCCTTTTATCGACATAGTGCTACTTATGAAAATTCAGCCACTGGATAAACGTTTTCCATTCAGTCATACAACCGTATCGTGAAATAACAACACAACTTACTAATGAGAAAAACAAGCACCAACAGTCGAACAACTAAAAATTTGGTAACAACTTGTGTACTATCAATCGGCATGACATTCGACTAGTCAAGTTTATTTTTTTTTGAATTAGCATTCAGATTAGTTTAATTTACCCAATATTCACATGGTATTTTTTATACTGTACTGATATTCAAAGTATGTACCATTTTTCTTAGCAACGAATTCGAATAGCAACCGTGTGTTCATATTATAATGCTGTATCCACACAAAGCCGCTGGCTTGCCGCCGACATGACTGCCAATGACAAGTAAACTCACAACTGATGACATATTTTGTTAAGTTACAAATTTTAAATGGTGACACATACATTTGTGCATACTTATTCATCGAAACAGCCTGGTTTTGGATCTGAACAATGGAATGATGTATGAATAAAACTATTTAAAAATACGAAAGTGAAAAGATAAATCGAATTTCATGCCGATTTAGATCCGGTATTTTCACCTCTAATTTGAAAATTTAACGAATTTATACTACACGTGGTTCTCCGACTACTGTCAAAATCTGGGGAAAAGATGAACGTATCTATTTTTGTATGAACTGTAGTACTTATGTTAGATTCCTTGGCATTCCGCATGCCCCCTGGAAAGCTGTCCTTCGCGATAGTTTTTAATAATGATTAAATGTAGAGTTCCCTGTTAACGTAAATGTGGCGCCCGTAGTTTCGCCTAGTTTTGCTGGTACCCAACTAGGCCGGCCTAACAAGCTGACATAGAGTTGGGGTGCAGTCAAAAGGCGGGATGGTGGGCTTCCCTCGTTATGTAGTACTTATGTCTCTTTTGGCAGCTGTTTTGTCCACGTGTAGTTTAAATTCGTTTAATTTTTTAATCAGAGGTGAAAATACAGGCTCTCAACAGTACACGAGCACCAAAAATTAACTCATAGAAAAAAAATTAAAGCGTGGGCGAGTCGGTGCCCCTAGAAGGCGGCCTGTCCGCGGAAGGTCCGGCCCTGTCGTAGCACGCCCACATGCCCAGCGCCCCCCTGGCTCCGGGGAGCACCGGGAGCGGTCTTCATATGACGTGCTGCGGAGGCTCCAGCTCCCCGCCGCCCTTCATCAGCACGTAGGCGAGCGGCCTCTGGGGGCTGTCGGACGCCTGCGCCCCCGAGGGGGGCGACGGCGGCGCGGCCGGGGGCGGAGGCGTCCGCGGGGGCCTGCAGGGGCACGCCGTCGGCGCCCACCAGCCCCCGGGGCACAGGGCCCCCAGCTGGGCCAGCTCCGAGGCCAGCTCGTCTCCGGGCAGCTTGGGCCCGAACGGGTAGAACGGGTACGGGAACGGCGGGAACAGGGACCTGGGCAGCTCCAGTTTCCCGTCGGGACTCAGCAAGGGGTGGTGAGGGGGCGGGGGAGGCCCACCCAAGAGTCGAGGAACCGGAGCCAGCAGCTGCGACATGGGGAAGCCGAACTTCGGCTCCTTCTTCAGCAGCGCTTTGGGTTTCCGCCGAGGGCGGTATTTGTAGTCCGGATGCTCTTTCATGTGGAGCGCTCTGGAACAATGAAAAAAGTTGTTTTTAATTGATGACTGAAAATTCCAAAGGGTACATTTTTGCTGAAATTGAGTTATGTACAGGAATCACTTCAATATTTGGTGGCGAAAGGATATAAATGAACTTGGACGTGTACCGAGATATATCATCAAATCACTAGACCTTCTCCTAATACATAAGTAGGTACATGCTCAACTTTTTACGAAGTTAATTGTACCCCTTGGCCTTTTCAGTCGTCAATTAGTATGTGCTACTAGTTCATTTTTGATTCTTCGCTCAATCTACATCTCAATTCGACATATGTTCCTTATCAATTTATCAATGAATAATTGGATACTCAATAATGAACACTGAAAAATACCAAGAAATCGATATTTGATATTTTCAAAAATTGCTTAGAAAGGAAGATATGTACTAAAGGACCCTTTCATTGAACAGATTTGAAATATATCTTAATCGATAGATATTAAATATTTCAAAATTTACAGCAATATTTTAATATCAAAATGAGTTAATTATTATCAAATTCACATGTGTTCAAGGGAAGTCTACTCGTCATAGAAAACTGCGCAATGTCCTCATCGATATGCTCCACATAAAGTAACATTCCCATTAGCGTCTTTTTGTTTTTCAGTGTGTCAAAAATTGAAGGCATATAACTTTAAGATTAAACTCTAACTAATAAAAAAATGACTGATAATTTTGACTGAAAAAAAAAACGTTACCTAAAATCAATTTTTCATCGAACATAAACAGATGCGCTTTTAACATATTTATCATCACACATCCCGAAAAAGCCTCGCAAATTTAAAATTCACCAGAACGAATCGAAACGAAATTTGAATTCAACACAAATTAAACGAATGATAAAATAATAATTCCAGGGGCGGGCCGCGCAAGTGGCGCACGTAACGCGCCGCGTTTATAATCGTCATCCGAATAATAATGACGGCTCGAAAATGGAGCATTTCAAGTGAATAATACAACAACAAAGGTATTATTGGCGTCGACAGGGGGGTACAGTAGGGGGGTGGTGAGGTGGGCCCACACAATAATAATACAAAGCGCTCCGCCACTGTTAAAACAACAATGTCGCCCCGGCGGCCGACAATGGCCAGATTATTGCCATTGTGACGCCGAACCAGGGCCGGCTCGGGGGGTCGTCGTCTACAATCGTCTCGCGTACATTCGCGTTTCGTTTTTGGCGCCCATTGTTCGCGCTAATAGGGCGCAAGGCCCGCCCCTGGACTCGAGGGTAGATCGCACTTTTTGCCGGGAAAATTCCATGTGTGATTGTGTGTATGTGCATGGGAATTTTCCGAGGGTGTTCGGTTTTATTGTTGGAGGTTTTTTTTTTGGGTTTTTTTTTTTGGACGTGTTTGTGTTTGATTCGGAGCTTGACTGCTATTTTTGTGCAGTGTGTGGAAATTTGATTGATTTTTTTATTTAGGAATTGTTTCATTGGATCGAATTAATTACTCTTTAAAATTTGTAATTTGTCAATTATCCAATTATTCAAAAAATGCGTACAAATAATCAAATCTGCGCATTTGCGTCATCTGCAAATAGTCAATTATCTGTAGATGCAGTATGTGCAAATAGTCAAATCTACGCATTTGCGTCATCTATAAATGGTCAATTATCTGTAGTTGCAGTATCTGCGAATAGTCTATTATTTACAGATGCAGTATCTGCAAATAGCCGATTATTCACATACGCAGCATCTACAAATAGCCGATTATTCACATACGCAGCATCTACAAATAGCTGCAACTCTTTAAAATAATAGTTAAAACTCTCATAAATAAGAATTCTCATTAAAAATCTCGATCTATAAAATTTAATTAAATAAATTGTATGAACGGTATTCATAATCATTTTTAATAATTTGATTCACTAATATGATTTGGCTATAGTTTATGATTTAGATTTTAGCTGTAGATTCATTGATATGACTGTAATTAACTGTCAATGTTCGAGAATATTTATTAAAAATTCCTATACAAAAATGTATCTTTTCTCTTAAATTTTAGAGAATCAATTATAGATTGAACTGAAAATAACGAATTAGTGAATATATTTGCAGTAACAGTAACCCATATCGTTTGATGAATGTATGAGAGATTCCCATTATACATATGGTTACATAATTTTTTATTAAATCTTTGAACAACTGTCCTTTGTGCGTCAACATAAAAGGATTTATTTAACACTTCATGGAAGAATAGTCGATTCACTGAATTATAAAGAGGGCAATAGTATTTGAGTACACATTCAAAAGGTGTGGTCGATATCTTCAAACTATAAACATTGTAATAGCGATTCATGTGTAAATGGAATAGAACGAATTTTTGTATCGTAAGCAAACAACGTTGATAAAGAACATGAGAAATATAATACAATGTGAGTACATATTTATAAATAACGCATTTACACAACAATCGATGCTATTGGAAAATGGTATCATTGATTTAACTTATCAGTGAATTTGTTTAATAATTCTGCAAAATATTTATTTCGAGGATGTGTAATGTAAAATAACTTTATATTAATTTACTTAAGTCTGTATTTTTTAAATGAACAGGTTGTATCAATTTCATTTTTACCATAAATTTCATTGATCAAACATTTACATCGTGATAAATAACGATAAAGCACCATTACGGATCAAATATTTATTGTGAACGTTTTAATCCTCATTTCTCAAATATAATTCATTTATAAGTATGTGTCGTGTATTTATACAAGATAATAAAAGGTTTATTTGCGTAAAGAGTTATACTTTTAAGTAGTGATACTGATATGTGTATTTTCAACAACATTTTGTTAGTTGCTTTTTTAAAGAATTAGTTTATTCAATCGATTGCCCTTCGCATGGATTAAATTTTCCCCCATATTCAAGCGATCAGATTTAATTTTTCATATTGCATCAATACACATGAATAATTTTGATGATTGAAAAAATATATATAAAATTTGAATAAGATTTTTCAATCAATAAAACACAAAATATGAATGCAACTTTACTTAATATGTTATAATTATTATGTTATTACAACTTTAAAAGAAATTTAGTTTTATTTTTTTTTTTTGACTTTCAAACATTGACTGATAATAAAAATCGAAATAGTATACATTTTTATACACTTAAAAAAATGAATCATTCGAAAGCATTTCGGAGCCACGATGTCTGGCAAAACCAAAAACCGACAACATTCAACAATCGCAACATGAAAAAAAAAACTCAAATTTACCATTCGCCCATAATTTCCACACAATATTTAATAATAAAAAATCAATACACAATTCAGCAACTATCACAAAGCGCACCCATACCCACACTCCCCCCATCGAGCGCACAGTGTTGTCGAACAATGAAGCGATCAGCGCGAGAAGGGATTTGATTTCGGATGCGACACGTGAGCACAATAATCGCGCTCGGGGGGAGTCCGGGGTGAGTTGGGCACCCCCTATTATTATAAATAATGTGTAGTAAGTGTCGCAGGCTCTTCGGGGGTGCAAATTAGTAGCCACGGTCGTGGGGATGAGCTCTCTTTTATTGCCCTGGGCTCTAACGATAACCGCCCTCCCTTATCAATTCGCTCGGCGGTGTGCTTTTGCTACCCCTTGATTTATATCGACGCTGTTTGCTCTCGCTAATTAACCGATTGAGTGTCTTCATCGTAATTTTGTATGGGTGATTGATTTTGGGGCTTTTGTTCCATTTGTGGCGAGTGTTGTTTTTTCATTGTGCGAGCGGTGTGATTAATTTATAAGGTAAATGGATGTCTTTGTCACTGTCGAGAATCTGTCTGGCTTTCTTAAATTTAATAAATCAAACAATTTCGCATATTTTATCGTTAAATTAATTGATTAAAACAATTTGAACACTTTTGTCTGATATTTTGAACCAAAATAGACTTGGAAAAATGAAGTTAAATGAAGAACCGAAAAAATTGCACGATTTCTCGATTTATTCAATTTTAGATTAAATTACATCCACAAAATCGATCTGATGATAATATTTCTGTTTTAATGTCGGAAATGATTGGAGATTTGAAGTGCGATTTTGCACAATAACTAATGAAGAAATATCGAAATGAACTATCATATTTTGCAAATATCTACTTACAGATAGTTAAATTGCTTATTTTTTTCGCATTATATTATATAGCTAATATTTAAAAGTATTATTTAACGTACTAGATGATTTTATAGAATTTTACTGATATTTTTAAGCTGCTAAGCAACCTTAATAATAATTTGATATTTCATTATCATGATTATATATTAATTTTATATTTATAATTATTAGATGAAAATTGATCAATATAAATAAAAGCGAGTTTTTAAAGCGAGCGAAAATTTTATGTATGAAATTTCATACGGCTTAACAAATATTTTCGAATAATTGTTTATGCAAAGATAAGAATACCGAATAAGTAAATTTATTATTTTCACTATCGTACATTTTATTTAATAAATATAAAAAAATATTGTCTAAATTTGAATAGTTCTACTTTTCAGTATATTCATCGGAATTGGGAAAAAAAGTTTTGTTTACTATGTGCGATAACAGTGAAAAACCTAGCTAACACAAGACGCTTTTAGTAAAATATATCTTTGTTTACTTGTTGTTTTATTATATTTATGACCGTTAAGTAAATATCAAATCCTACATTATTTGAAAATGCAAGACTCATATCTAACCTATGATATTATATAGGTACAGGAAAATTATTTCAGCAGTAATTTGTTTGAACCGCTTGAATGCGTGACAAATGAATTTGTATTTTTATAGAATTTGAATTTATATCTACATATATGAATCAATCTGTTAATATTTAATTTCAAACAATTAGAAATACTTGAAAAAATGCGGTAAAAGAATTTCAATAGATCAATTTAAATGGTATTTTCATTTTGTTCAAACAATTGAATTATATTATTTTAAAAATAAATATATTTGGGATTTATGTAAATCATATTTTCGAGCCTTAAAAATTTTACTTCAAACTAGTTTAGAGCTTTTAGTATTTTTATGAGAATCTCACAAGATTCCTATTAAGTTATTAATGATAATATTCTGATTAATTTCTTATCTTATAAGATTCTCATTAAATTATGATCTTATTTGTTTCTCATTAATCTATGATATTATAATACATGATGATATGATAAATTATCGACTTATAGCTAGTTCAAAAATCTGACAGTAACATATCCTTTCATTCCAAAACACCAAAAAAAAAAAATATTAAAAAAAAACTACCTCAATCTCTTCGCCTCGTCAATAAAAGGCCTCTTCTCCATCTCGGTGAGCAGCTTCCACTCGGCCCCTAGTCTCTTGGAAATCTCCGAATTGTGCATCTTCGGATTGTCCTGAGCCATCTTCCTCCGCTGGCCCCTGGACCAGACCATGAACGCGTTCATCGGCCTCTTGATATGCTCCTGATGATGGCTCGCAGCCATCTTGCCCGCGGCCGCGGACATCGCCAGGTCGAGCATCAATCGCGAACCGACCGAAAATATATCCGAGCCTCGTGCTTCCTCTTTGCGAAACGTCATAGACTCATCGCGTTCCGGCTTCGAATGCGCCCCGAGTCCAAACGGGTGGCGGTCCGAGGGGTGGGGGTGGGGGTTGAGGCGCGCGGACCAATGGGAGCGCGTTTCGCGTTCAAGCCACGCCCCCCGCGCGCCGCGATTGGTCGAGCGGCAACATGGCGCCGCGGGCAACAGGTGGACGGCGAGCGGCCGAAGCGGGAACCGACCGGTGGCTAATTGAGTTTGGCGCTTCCGGGTTGCCGCTCTGCGCTTCCGGTCATTTGGGGATACGCGATTCGAAGTTTGGCGCCTTTGCGTTTGATTTGTTTTCGTTTTGCCTCTCTTTTTATGTGTTCCTTATCCGGTTTCTTGAAACGTATCGGTAGTTTTTCATATTGCCTTACCACTGTCTTGACTCGATAATTCTAAATTCGATATAAAAAAATAATAAAAAAAAATCATCTTGACTAGTGATGATATTTTAGAATAATTCAAAATTTTATTCTATGATTTTGCACAGTTATTGATATTATTGTGCATATTGCGCATTTTATGAAATAACATTGGTTTTTTTCTGGAAAAATTGTAATCACGTCTCTGAATAAAGAATTAGTACTGGCAAAGAAAAATAGTTCCGCGATTTCTTATAACTCGATTCTCGATAACGTGGTTTCCGATAACGTGGTTTACGATAACGTGCTTTCTGTAACGTGGTTTCTAATAATGTGGTTCCTGATAGCTCGGTACCTGATTACGTGCTTTCTGTAACGCGGTTTCTTATAATGTGGTTCCCAATAACGCGGTTTCCAATTATGGAGTTTTCTATAAGGCGTTTCCCGATAACACGGTTCTTAATGAGGTGGTTCCTGATAGCACGGTACCCGATTACGTGGTTCCTGATAGCATGGTACCCGATTACGTGCTTTCTGTAACGCGGTTTCTTATAATGTGGTTCCCAATAACGCGGTTTCCAATTATGGAGTTTTCTATAAGGCGTTTCCCGATAACACGGTTCTTAATGAGGTGGTTCCTGATAGCACGGTACCCGATTACGTGGTTCCTGATAGTTTGGTACCCGATTACGTGTTTTCTGTAATGCGGTTTCTTATAATGTGGTTCCCAATAACGCGGTTTCCAATTATGGAGTTTTCTATAACGCGTTTCCCGATAACACGGTTCTTAATGAGGTGGTTCACAATAACGCAGTATCCAATTACGCAGTTTCCTGTAACACTATTTACTATAACACGTTTTCTGTAACGCGTTTCTCCATAACGTGGTCTCCGATAACACGATTTCCTATATTCCGATGATCTATTGACACACATCTTATTATAAATATAATAAAAAAATGATAACAAAAAAAAAATGATATTTTAGTAAAAAATAAAATTAAAAGAAATACAATTTTTTACGAAACTTCCTAACGACCTATAAAACTCGACACCGTATAAAACCGTCATTACGCAAGATTCTCTCTCGTTCTCTTTATTTTTTTTTCTTTTTCTCGGATGATAAATTTTCAATTTTGAAACGAAAATCTAGTGTGACGGATGAAAGGTCGAGGATCGTAAGGTCGTAAGTGGTCTGCGTTTAGGGCACAGTGGCGCGTGAAAACGAAACATAATGTGATATTCTCGCGGCAAGGGGGAATAGGTAGGCGCTGCTAGCTCACGGGCATATGCTGCATATTTTGAATAATTTCGACGACAAATTTCATCAGGTCGGGCTTTAATCGAATACTCCTCGTCATCCGGAGACGGCGAATGTCGACAAAAATGTCCGAGCTTTATCGAATCTCTGAGATTTTATATCGAATTGTACGCCGGGCCGTTTTGAGATCATGATATACACGTATTTTTATAATAAAATCTATCTCGTGTTGAATATTTGTCAATAGATTAAGTTTTGGAATAGAAAATAGCTAGACTAGTATAAAGCCTTTGTGCATGCCGTGTCGATTCAGCGTACTTGGGATGCGTGAGTTCGAGTCGTTTACATGTCGTTTTTCTTAATTGATAAAATTGATATGGAGATGAGGTAGTTTCTTTCGAATGTTAGGATTTATTTGATTCCAAAAACGTGTTAATTTAGCGCTTTACGAACGGCTCCGCAAATAACCATTACCTATACCTTTCATATATTTCGATTAAATTCGAACTATGTGTGCACTTACCTACTCTTAGGAGTTTTGTCTTTACTATATAAGTGAATGATATTAACTATTTAGCGACACCTTTCGTATGCACTTATTACTAGAAAAGGGTTATCAGTGTAATTTATGACCGATTAAATACATGAGTGTATAAAAATAATTGGGTAGAGATTACCTGTAGTGAGAGAAAAAAAATCTAATTGCATTCTGAAAATAAAGTTTTCTATCTGATAAATTATAATACACCCAACTTTCGTTTTACACGGTTTCAAAATAACACGGTTTGAAAAAATGAAAAAAATATTTTTTTTACACGATTTATTTGATTTAACACGGTTTGTTTGAACTATATAATGAATATCGCGCAATAAAAAATGTATTTTTTCTTACACGGTTTTTGCTGGTCCCTATCCACCGTGTAAAACGAGAGTTGGGTGTACTTTCATTTGACATATTATTCATTAAATGATCTCAAATCGACATCGACAAAACCACAAAGCAATTTTAATGATCGAACAAGTTCCACACCTCAAATAATCAC
The DNA here is from genome assembly GCA_024721215.1 of Cheumatopsyche charites. Taxonomy (NCBI): domain Eukaryota; kingdom Metazoa; phylum Arthropoda; class Insecta; order Trichoptera; family Hydropsychidae; genus Cheumatopsyche; species Cheumatopsyche charites. The sequence continues at coordinate 12,261,687 of CM045577.1, forward strand.
AATAAGCACGACCCAACCGATAAACACCGCATTTTTCATCTCGACAATGTTTTTTTCTCAAATCCAACAATAACAATCGTATCGACACAATTTTTTCCCCTCGGCCGAATCAATCGGCTCAATCATCGATCCCTCGCTGACCATCGCAGGGGTCGCAGCCAGGAATGCGATTTTAGTCAGTGTGCCCGATCACAATGAAATCATCAACGGCGGCCTGCACATAATAAGAATCAAGCGGCCATTGTCGGGTCGTTGTTTGACCCGACAATGGCCGCGGTCGCCTTTGTCGCGGCCGCCGCTTGAGCGCCCCTGTCTATCTATCTATCTATCGTGATCTATCGTGATCTATCGATCTACGGGATCCGTGGATCTTCCCGCTGAGGTGCGATGATCCACGGATGTGTGACCCGCCGCTTCTGCTGCGGAGGCACTGTTATTGTGCGACGCTAACACTGTGCGCTTTGTACACGTTTGGATGGTTGTTAATGAAGTCGATCGTGTGTTGTGAGGGGATTTTTTTGGTTTTGTTGTTTTTTTATTGGTGATTGAAGTGGTTTTCAGTTTTGTTTTTGAATTAAAGCGGTTTATTGTTTGCGTGTTGAATTGATTTTTGTGTGTGATGTTAAGTGGTTTGATTTATGTAAGTGAATTTTCATCGTGGAAGTGCCTCGAATAAAAGTTACGAAAATTAATATTATTTACATTTAATCAGGTTTACAAATATGAGGAAAAAAATAAACATAATTTTACTAATAGGTGGGGATACATTTCTATGTTGATTTTAAAAAGGAGGAAAATTCAAGTGGATGTTGAAAATGTTGAAATTTCATCAACATTAAAATATTTCAATTTTGATTGAAATAGATTGAAAAATATGTTAGAAAATATTATTCTATTAGTAGTCTATAAGACTTGACTATAAGGTTGATTGTGAGACTGATCATTTTGAAGTTTGTGCTACAGTTTTTATATTTATTCGATTAAATTCTAAGCAAATTGATACAATTTAAGTTTTGCAGTCTAACAAATGAACCTGTTTCAAAAGAAAATTACTGTTTTCATTCAAATAAGTGAATTGTCAAATATATTAAAAAAAATGAAATCAGCATTTTGTTTAAATTAATGTACGCTCTGTATATTTTGAATTTAAAAACATCCCAATTCGAAAATAATAAATCATATTTTCATTTAACTACCCAAACTTCCTCCCAAATCATATCACGCTTAAACAAACACCAAAAAAGCAACTCCCCATATACAAAAACATATCTTATTCTACCGCACATCATAATATTTATTTAAATTATCAGACAACACATAACATACCCACCATAAGGAATCTCGATCGTATCGACTGGTGGCTGATAAGCGTCGACTCCCGTCTCGATTGTCGCACGACAACAATATATATTGGAAAGAGTATAAAAAGCTAGCCAGAGCATTGTCGCCGAAAAGAAAGCATAAATATTTGCCGAGTGTCATATTGGCCGATGTCTGCAAAGGGGATGGTTCGATATTGGCCGCCTGAGGCCACTCATATTGTTGACGATTACAATGGCCATCTCACCCGCAACCACCCCAATTCGAGACGATTGTTGTTGTCTCTCGAAGGTGGTCAGGGGGTGTCTTCGATCTCCTAAGATCAATCGACGCCAGAGTCGTAATTCCAACGTATATCGTTATTTTTTAATGTTTCAATCGAATCGTCAATTTTGATTAGGGTACAAATCGTAGAAATAATTTAAGAAATATAGACAATTCGAAATTGCACCCCTTGCTATGACAATGGTATGACAATATGACTATGACAATAAGTGCAAAATACTCTTTTTCGTTCGATTCTAATAGAATCTGTGTTCATATAACCTAATATTTGCACACGATACGTATTCATATAGCTTAGTATATTATTTACATACGTGTTCATAAAACCACATTCATATTTTAATGTCTGAATCATAATTGAAAAAAATATTCAAGGATTAGCAAAATAAGTATGTTTCCTAAAAATATGAAAACTGTAATGATTAACATATCTACATAGAATGTTTGAATTGATTATGTATTTGTATGTTTGAAAAGTGACATTTTTTAAATAAAATCTTTAATTTTGTCACTACTACCTTATTACGGCTCTGATCTATGTGAGTTAAAGTTTCAATGACACTAGTATAATTTATTATTTTGTCTCAAATTGTATTAAGAATTGAGTTTCATTTTGTTCAAAAGAATATTTTCTTATTCATTTGTCATGAATGATTCAAATAAAATAGAATTTCATCTATTCTAATGTGCGTTTTTGGGTATATTTTTAATGCTTTGCACAAAATCGTCAATGGGTCGCGACCGAGAGAGAATAAGCTATTTTATTTGTGAGTTTATTTGATTATTGGGAAAATGATACAGAGCCTATAAAGGAAATAATTCCAAGAAATTGGATATATTTGCAGGGGTCCCGTGCCGCATAAATTCCAGCATTCTGCTGCTCTTTTATGATTTGATGACGGCTCAGTTCGCTTCAATCCGGACAAACGGTATTGAGTTTTCAATACCGACACACAGTGGCGTCAAAAAAACTCTTCAAAATACAAAAATAATATAAATCGATGCTTAATAAAATGATACAAATTAAAAACAATCGATACTGTCTGAGAAATTTTGATTGAATTCCATTTTTTCATTTTAATTTTTAGTAATTTTTAACATATAACAAAAAAAATATCTTGAAGTAATTGCGTACAAATGTTACTATCTAAAGAATGGATTGTGAAAGTGATTCTTAATGGGTTATTTATTAAATAAATCAGTTGGTAGAAGGCATTTCTGTACGTTGCGTAAGGCTTCAGTATTCTTGTGATGCTAGATTCGAGTTTCGTTGGATCCTAGTGAGAGTTTTTCTCAATAAATAAGATGGTTCGTTCATTTCATTTGAATATTTGATTATTAAAGTGCCAATTTTATGTTTTACAAAACATTTCCAGAAAATGGATCCCGTGTTTTTTTGTCGATTGAATTTGATCGATTTTATCATCATCTTACGTACTCTGATTACTCTTCAGAATTAACAGCTCTAACGACTGCTCCTTCACACTAGCAGAAAATTTTCACAATTCTCGCTCTAATTGCGAGCATTAGAAGAAGAACAAACAAAGTTTTATTAAACAAATGATGATTAATCTTCCCAGCACCACATTTCTGATTACAATTCAATTGATCCATATCATCAAAAAAAGCAAAAAAATAGTGTAAGCGCCGCCAATGTACTGGTGGATGTTTACGCGAAGCGCCTTTATATTCAGCGATATAGTCGTGGCATAGTCGTCCTTTTCGCTCAGATGAGGGGGAAATCTCTGCTTTGATGCCCGAAGGCGACGTATCACAAAGAAAACTATGAGAAAATCCGGAAAACTCTTGCGAATTCTGCATAGCGCGCCACAGCCTACTTCCCCAAAAGGAGATCGATGTTGTGCACGCGAGATTCGATTCTGCTTTCTTCTTCTTCAAAGCGATGCTATCGGAAATATAGCGAACGAGGACTTCTCAAAATGCGTATCGTTCCTTTTTATTTTCATTAATTATTACTCATCGAAATATATTAAATTATTTTTAAGAAAGGAGTGGAATGGATTATGATCAGTATTGTTCGTCTATGTGCAGAGGAACTTCGTTTAATGAGCATGTCGCATAGTGAGTAATTTGTGTAGTGAGGAAAATTAAATGTTGAAAAATGAGTCGCTAATGGGTGAAAGTTTTGCATAACGAGTGACAAGAAGGAAAATTTTGTGATGTCGTATGAAGCATCTTGGCTTTTGGTTATTTAAAAAATATTGTTTCCCATAACGAGTCTAATTCGGGAATTCGTTATTCAAGGTTCTAATAATTATTTTTGATAATTAAATATGAATTAACGAGTTGTGTATTATTTTTCATATTCGCACGCATATTTATGCAGAAGAACGTTCTTTTGTGAACACATTTGTTAAACCTGATAATGATATGCTTGATATGAATAATAAACGATATGGCATTTTTAATAAGAAAATGTATGTGAATTGACAAAAATTGAATTGTCACAGGAATATAGCGTCTGATTATTAGATTAAATTGAATCAATTTTGATATGATTTCATTTTATGATCGTATTTTTCATACAATATCATATTTTTATATATGCTGAAAACAATTTCGAAGCCGAAGGTGAAACGTCGCTGGCAGAGAAACAGTGCCTGAAGCCATCCATCTAGATCTAGATATTCTTTTCATACAAACACACAGATATAATACAGATATACAATCACATACACGTGTGTGTTTTCAGGCATGTCAGCGATCGTCTCGTCCTTGTATCGAATCCCTGAATGGGAAATAAAAATATCGCTTCAATAGCAACATAAAGGGTAGATAGAATGCCTCAAATATACTTATACGACGCTTTGTGACGCGAACGTATATAATAAATATTCGCGTAAAACATTAAAAATCGTTAAATTCTCGAATAAAACAAACCGATTTATTGCCCGTTTTTACTATCGAAATAATAAAAAGAGTGGAACGATCGTTTGTTCAGATAGCGCTAATGCATTTTCGGTAATAATAAAATATTGAAACATAATTTTTCGAAGTCGTCTCGGGCGAAAGGGTGGCAACCCAACCAAAATACAGGGTTGGGATATTAGGGGGTGTTTTCGAGGGGAGTCTGGGGTCGTTCTGGGTGGAATATAATTCCTTTTTATGTAAAGCAAAATGGAGCTATTTTGTCGCAAGGCCGAGATAGCGGCGGCTCTCTGTTCTACACCGGGGCGCAGATATCAGGTACCCCTATCTGAGCACATAAATGCACATAATAGTTGAATGTGTAATATAATATTAAAATTTATCGCAATTGTGCGTAGGTACGTTACGGAGTGTTTGTGAATTTGCATAAGTGCACGCATTTGAATGTATGATTTCGCGCGTCTGTGATTTGGAGATGGATGCTTGGAATTGTTAATGAATTGATTTTCAGTGTAGAATTGATGTAAATTGATCTTATATGTGAATTAAAATGAATAAAAATGTTTTAAGTTTCTATTTTTGTGAGTTTCTTAACTGCTTATACGATCACGATGAAATTTTTTAGAGTTTAAATGTGCATATTTGGAAAAAAATCTGCTTCATTATATGTATTTTACAGCATATACTGAATATATTTTACTAGCGATCAGCCGGTTGAATATCAACGCAGTTTCAACCCGTTGAATATTACGAGCAGTTTTAGAGCGTTACATGGACACACACACATACAAACAGAATAGCGCTATTATATAGTGAAAAGATAATCAACAAGAGTCGAATGTTTGATATTTTATGAAGTATCATTCGTACACCACGTTTTATCAAACATGTTAAACAAAATTTACACATATGATGTAATTTAACATGTTTCGACAGATATTTTGCACAACGATTTGTTTTGAATTTTTTATAAATATTATACAACAATTCTCAATCTAATTAAAGTACATAGAGTTTCGAGCAACGCTAGATCACAGCAGTTAGTTAAACAATAAATTAATCAAAAATACTTAAGTGAAAACTTATAACTAGGTAATTCAATTCAACTCAAAACATTCAATCGATTTGTAAACTTTAAGCTAATTTAAACACAAAGACACCACACACACCTTTCGTTGAAAATATTTTAAATAATAAAACAATAACGGAGGCAAATGGAGCTTTTGGGGGCCACGATCGTTTCCCATTTCATTCAGACACGTAAAATAAGCTGTAACTTATTGTTATTGCGAGCTTTTAAAGCTGTGGTTTATGTCCTAAATCATTTCGACTTACATAAAGGGTGGGTGAAGTGCCTCCCATTCAGGGCTATACGATAGAAATGCTCGAATTGTTCACATTTTGAATCTTTTTAATTTTTTTCAAAATTATTTTCATTTCATATCATTCTTGATTCACTCGAGTCAAAATAAATCGATCTTCATTTATAAATCATTTATTTTTCATGTAAGTATGAGTACTTATGTGAATCTTCAATACATCAAAATCATATCTTTATGTATGAATTAGTAGTATTAGTACATAGTATTCAAAAATAATCTTTAAGACATCAATTTTATTGGTTATTAAATTGAGTTCTGATATAAAATAAATTGATTTAATAATAATTTGATATTTTTCGCACAGTGTTCGACATCCCTTAGCTGGCACGCCATCAGTATCAGAAGAGAAAACGTGCGCAAACTTCCGGTGCGCATTTGTTCTTGTTCACCGCCTTTTATCAGCATTCTTTCTTCCATTCTCACTAAATCACACTTTTTTTCCACGACAGATACGTGAGAATTATGCATTGTGCCCTTAATTTGCTTTCAGGGTCTTGTGTACATATTTACATTTAAATGTATCATAATAGTACGAGATTTTATTTGAATTAATGGTTTATTAAATAAATACATATATAAATTATTGAATTGTTCGATAATACAATCAGTAATAACATTATTGATATCTTTGATATTTAGATTGAATTTGGTAGTAAATCAGTACATCGAATGGTTGATTTTAAATTCAATCTAGATAATATTTGAAAAGTTTAAATTTGTTAGATGATTTTACTATTTTCTAATTTTGTTTGCTGGAAAATTCGATTTTGAAAAATTAATGAAAGTCGATTGCTCTGTTGGAATTTTCCAAAATGAATATCAAGTTTATAGAAGGAAAGTTGCATTAAAAAGAGACATCTATAGTGGAAAATTAAAAATTATATAGGGGTGAATTACAAAGTGGTTGGTTTATCGGATATTGTGCAATTTGATAGGATAGATGTCTCAGTCATAATATTTTCCAAAATACGTAATTGATAAATATAGATGTCATTGAGTATTAGAGTGAATAATTAATTGGACGTTTGAAAATGACAGTGAATTTGAAATCATTTAATTTTATTTTAAAATTTCCATGTTATAAACAACAATTATATTTTAAATAGGTACACATACCCATAGGTGTGATTAATAACATTCCTTAATTAGTGAATGAAAACTATTTAATTAATGTTATTATTGTTTATAATTAATAATTATTGATTTGTATGATTAAAAACATTTAAAAAAAAATCATCATCATTGAAGGTTTCTAACGTGTTAGTGATTATCTATTATCAGACACTTATTATCACTAATTGCTAATTAAAGATGAAAACTTAAAAAAACATCCTATACCAATAGATATACATATATTTAGGAAAAACTCTATATATACTTTTAATACTTAATTTAACTGACGTATTTAGTTTTTCCTAGACGTATACTTATCATATATCTAACTATAACCATTACTTTTCTTGCTCTAGTGCTCATATTTAGACCAAGAAATGCAATATTTCCAATCTACAATCTGGCTTGACGAGATAAGCGTTCCCCTCAACACCACAGCTCTTTCAACTAAAATCATTCCAATCGAAATGACAAAAATTACTTATTTTTCAAAAATCACAAAATATATCAAAATCGATTCAAAATCCAAACTCCTCAGAAGGAAGTATTGAGGAGAGGACGATCACTCCTCAGAAGTGTTGACGTATGGCGTGGATAGAGGAGTTCGGTTGGCCGCTTTGCGGTCGCAGAACAATAGGGGAACAAAGGCCCAGGCCAATAGCCTGTCGGGAACAATGGTCACAACAATGGCAACTCCCACACGTGGGCGTGGCATTCACCATTGTCTAATGGGGGAACGAAGCCTTCGTAATTTCCTCCTAGATTCTTTCGATGTGATAGCGATTGTTACCGAGTTGCTCTCTTTTGAATTTCTGATGTGACGTGATTTTGAGTGTATTTTCATTTCGATGATGTGTCTAGTTTAGGTAGTTGATTTGCAGAATTGTGTATTTGATTATGATAGTGATGTGTGTCTTATTTCGCTCGTTTTAAGGTCTTTTAATCGTTATTTGTTAATATCGAGTGTTGCTTAGCAACGTGTTTATGTTTTTGTTCGTTAACACATTCGAATTCTATAGAGAAAAAAAAACTTCAACGTGTTGTTATGAAGATTGAAAGATAAGGCCTTAATGTTTAGCGTTTAACTTTGCTCGCAGTTGAAAATACAGCATTACACTGAAATTTAAAAAAATAAGCACTTACTTACGTATAAAATGGTTTGCAAAAGTATGAAAAAAAAGGAAATTAATAAAGAAAATCTCATTTCCAATTTCATTATATTTCGTATTTGATTCGATACGAATTATTATGTGATCAATCTTTAGAACGATTCATTTGTTTGATACACTCAATTAGTGTATTTATAATCAGTCTTATGATATAAGGAATATAGATATTATAACCTCAATTGTATTCTACATATGTTCGTCTCTAGTTTTCTTAGAAACGAGCGCAGCTTCAGTGTCAAAATAAGACTATTTACACTTTTGTCTTACAACAACCGTATCGAATTCGATTTATCATCCATGAAAGTATGCACAAACATGTGAAGTATGAAGAAACAATTGAGCTTCATGAATAATCACTTTTTTGTAAAGAACAATCGACAGAATACAGAACACACAATTGTCTCGAGACTGAGACTAAAACGATGCTGCTCAAACACACCGTCTTAACGGATTCGATTTTGAATACATTTTTCACATTCAAATTTCAGAATTTACATTTCCATTTATTTTCAGACGCATACAATTAACGGTTAACATATGTATTTTTTCATATTCTCGAATCATTTCATAATTACAGCCCACCTTTCGCTCGTTTCGTACGAGAATTTTCCGTCCGTTACTTTTTCGTATATCTTAGCGGAATAATGCGGGCACACTGATATTTTAATAGCCAATTTACCGGTTCTGGTTAAACGGTGGATATTTTGTTCAAGTGGAACCGGGAATCTGGAGTGACCCCAGTCCGTGTCGGGGTTCTTTGAAATGGCCACTTGTCGATCTAACAGTGCGTGAATACGCCACTTGAATATAAGCCACAAGATACGGTTCACTCATACAATTTGATAAAATTAGGGATAAACACGTGAAAGATTGAAAATTTTCCTAAAATGTAAGATTTTGTTTGAACTCTGATGAAAACATTTTTTTTCATGTTGTCTCTTTATGTATCTATTTAAAAATGACGATCGAAAAGGCCGAGGGGTACAAGTGACTTTGCGGTGATTTCGAGAATTTCATGTGCTTACATGTATTAGGAGGAGGTCGGCTGATTTGATGATATATCGAGGCACACGTTACGAATTCGTTTATATCCTTTTGCCACCAAATAAATGAAGCATAGAAGCGATTCTTGAGAATAACTCAATTTCGGCAAAAGTGTCACTTGTACCCTTTGGCCTTTTTGATCGTCATATTTGATATTTATAAAATGGAATTTAATATGATAATAATGATAATTTGAGTGTTTGGTGTAACGATCTAACACTGTAATGACTCAATTTTTTGTGATCTAATTATATAATAGCGCTATTCTGTATGTTTGTGTGTCCATGTAACGCTCCAAAACTGCGTTAAAATATTCAACGAGCGAAACTGCGTTGATATATTCAACGGGCTGATCGCTAGTTATCATATTTTCTCGTACTAAAAATGCTGTTTCGCTCATTTTTGCTATGAGCAGTTATGATGAAAAATATCGCTTGTAAAAGCTGTAGAAGTGTTGTTTTTGGGCATAAATGTAAAATAATATATTGTACAAGAAATTGACTGCTCTTTTACCTATTTAAAATTAGTGATATGCTGAAAAAAAAAGGATTTCGTTGAATATTTATTCTAAATTGGATTTATATAATAATATTCGGAAAGATATTCTCATTATTATCTTAGGATATCATATTGCTCATTATTTTCTTACTGTATTCTTGCTTGTATTAAAGTTAATATGCATTAATTTTTCAGTCAATTAGCTGTGACGCAATTGTTTTTCCGAACAAAAACAAATAATGTAAATATGTAAATTCAAATATTAGCATGACATTTGAAAAGAGCATAAAAAAGAAAGCGTTTTTGTTCCGTTCCTTTGTTTTGCGGAAGGCTTTCGAGTTTGTCATTGAAAAGATCAACAACGTTATGTCTTTGGACAGCGTACAAAGGCAGAGATTCGTTTAAATTTACATTCGTTTCGTTACTTTTTTTGGCAGAATTTTCAGATTCTATTCATTATGCTGTAGGGGCGAAAAAAGCGGCACTTCAATACGAGGGCGAAACCATCTTAATTATTTTTTCTTTGCATTGTTCTATTATGTCACGTCAATAACACAATGCGTTTCATTGTTTAGAACAGTTCGCCTCGGGGGTGAACTTTTCAACCTTTTCTCTTGCTACATTTCGTGTAATGCACGAGTATAATAATGTATAGATGTATAGAGAGAGAGTGCTATTTGAACTTTCATATTTAAATATAATACGTCTTTTCAGTGATAAGGAAACGGAAGAAAGTGAACGATGGCTTTTATAAGAGCCGAGGAAAATCTTTAGTCTGATTTCGTACAAAAGGGGAAGAGGATATAGGACACCCATTGTGAGAGCCAGTTGTAATCTCCTTAAATCCTTGTATGAGACTGTCCTCTTGTTGCCTTTGAGTTCACTCTCTAGCTTGTGTGTGAAGGAAAAGGGCATTTCTTACGAAGGAAAAAGTTCTAGGTTTTCCATTTTTTTTCCAGAGGAAAAATTCGATAAAATATTCGAGTTCGATTGATTATACATAAAATATGACAATATGTAAAATCAATTCATTAAATTAATATTGCTTATTGTGCAGATACACCCACACACTTCACATTATCATTTTACGTATGTATTCTTGGTTTGAATTACGACCGGGATTAGTGTAGTTTAAAACGACACGAACGATCGCGTTATTTTTCGAGTTTACGGATATTCGGATATCTTACGATTCGAGCTTTTGTGCCCGTTTTGAACCTAAGGTGATATTTTCGGATTATGCAGATGAAAGTTGATGAATCGTGTTGTACAAATGCTTCTATTTTTTTTCGTACGATGTGAAAGGAAAGAGCGTCTCGTACTTTAAACGTTTTATGCCCGAACGGTCAGTTTGTCCGAAAGTGTAATGGCGTATTATAGTTTTTTTCTTATATACAATACGTATAATTTACATGAAAGTTAGTTTTATTAAGAATATTTCACCGTAACGCCTTTTTTATATTGCCAGATTGTAATTTATATTGTTAATTTGATATAACTGTAGTGAAAATTGATAGAATATCCATTTCAATGATAATAAATGACTCGAATTATTTTTATGAGACGTACGGTAGTTTGGAATACGATGGAAATGCATTCGATAAAAAATCGAAAATGTTAAAATAGTGCTATGATTTTTTAAGTAAATCATTACTATTAGAGATTTATATAGATATAAGTATTCATATTAATTTGTGTTGTGCAATAAAAGTACATTTGTACCCCATTGAGTTGCTAAAACTTAAAACATGAGTATTTTCTTTGTAGTATTATTATATTTTTACTATTTAATATATTAATTATATCCTGTAGATATTATGATTTTTATAGTTAGTATCAAAATTTATGTGAATATCTTTAATTTAAATATTTTAAAGCAAAAGTTTCGATATGAAAAACTGCATATGACGATCGAAAAGGCCAAGAGGTACGAGTGACATTTTTGCCAAAATTGAGTTATGCACAGTAATCGCTTCTATGTGCGCTCATTTATTTGGTGGCAAAAGGAAATAAACGAATTCGGAACGTGTGCCGAGATATATTATCAAATCACTCGACCTCCTCCTAATACATGTTGGTATATTGTTAACTTTGAACGCGCTTTTCTCGAAATCAATGCAAAGTCACTTGCACCCCTTAGCATTTCCAGTCGTCATATATTGTTTTCCACTTATGAACCTCGATAATCATATTCCAACAATTGAATCTTAAAATAATTCGAATCTACAATTTTTCAAAAAGATTCCCAACCCTCAAAACAAGCCGAACTCTCTCACTCAAAAACAACCTCATCTCAAAACAAACGCAGTCCGAATCAAAACTCGTCTCGAACACTTCGTCTAGAGACGAAGGACTTTAAGTCCAAGACGTTTTAATTCCGTTGTAATTGTCCGATTCGCGGAATCATAATTAACACTCGATCAACGGCAGCGGCAGTCTGACTCCGTTACGACAATGCCAGTCTAATAGCGTCTACTGGGGGGTTGTGCACGACGCACAATGGCCGCCCGAGGCTCGGTAATTGACTGAGGATTATATTATATTATTATTTCGTCGATGCTAAAAGTGAGAGAGTTCAGTTTAGTTCGGTATAGAGAGACGTCTATAGGGCGCGGTTCCGCTCCGCGTCGATTGTTTCTACCAACAGAAGGGTAAATTGGAAGAAGCTTTTTCGTGTACGAACTGTTCGCTTCGTAGATCGTTTTTAAATGAAAACTTGCCGGAGGACTCTCACTTTGTGTTGGTGATGGGGATGATTTGCTTGGTCGATTGTGATTCGAGTCTTTTCGATTTGAATTTTTTGACTTATCGAAGTGATTTTTCGATTTAATTATTGATTTCGTATTCAAATTGTACCATAATTGACTAGAAAATTCATTTTGATATTCTTTCTAGTTTTTTCAATACCAATATTGATATTGTATCTTAATATCCTGTCTTCAAAGATTTTCGGAAATTCGCTAAAAAATTGTACCCACGAGTGAAAAGACATTCTAACGGGTGGTTTATACGATAGCGGCTAAATCAAAACCAAGACCAAGAAACAGAGACTTATCTATATACGACATAAAAGCTATTTTACTTATGTATATAAGATTATCTCTGTATCTTTATCTAACAATTAGTTTTAATTTGGTCGCTCAAGTCTGAATTATCCCTATCATAATGCAAATCCTTTGCATTTCATACGCCTTTTAAAAAAAGACAGTTGCAATAGCTTTGTTAAAAAGACTTAACATAACATAATCTGAACTAAAAACTAGCTTAATATTTCCAACACAAATTGAAAAATAAAAAAGCTAATCAATCTATGTAACTTAAAATTAACTCTCATCCAATCCGCAGAATCTCTTATACATAGATAGTTTGCTTAAAAAATTCTGTTATTTTATTAGTCAGATGTTTCTGCTGTGTAATTTATTTAAAGCAGATGTTCATATGCAATTATATCTCATGATATTATATCATCCAACGGTATGATATTATATTAAACAGTAGGATGTGAGGATGATGGGGCTGCGCGTTACATCAATGAAAACACCGAACCGTGAAAACGTACATTGTTGCTATCATCGAATCGAATTTACATGACTTAACTCGGGAGTTTTCGAACTTTTTACACGGATTCATGATTCGATTTTACGGCTGTTGACTTTCCGTAAAAATTACACCCGGGAAACCGGAGGGCGGATGCGAGGATTAGGACAATTGCCGATATTATAAAAATTCACGCTCCGATTGTAATCGTGAATGCCTCAATAGTTTTTCAGATGTTGCCCTCTATTAAATTGTATCAGGGGTGCTCTGTAAATCATGAGAATTGTGTCAAAATATCTCCGTTTTGTGTTCGTTACATTGAGAGTATTGAATATATTCTGTGAATAGTTTCATAAAGATAGCGAATTTGTAAAATGATGTGTTTTTTATATTGATGAAAAGTATTATGGGTTAAAATGTAGGATGAATCTTTTCAGTCGTGAATATAATTGGATTTGAATTTGATGAGTATTTTGTAATGATCTTTAATAATCTCAAAATCGATCGATGTTAGAAAAAAATCCATATAAATAAATTTTAATATAGGTGATCTTAAGGAAATCTTTCTAGAGTTATAGCATGTACGTCTGAGAAAGTATTTACATCATTACATATTATTACACAATATGCGAGATTTCTAATTTGACGTTTCATGGGGGATGCTATAGCTGTAGCAAAGACGTAGTAAATAATATGCATGAACTACACCGATAACGGAATGAAAAATACTACAAAACAGTTCAATACTTATCGGCTTATATTCCAAAAAGTTACAAGCAAATTCAACTAGTAACAAATAAAATTCTCGAAAGCACTCACTTGAAGAGAAAATTTGATATTTCATTTTTCCTTGTTTATGTCGTAGTTAAAAATCTTCAGCATTAATTTAGATGCCTACCATTGAAATTTGTTTCCTCGAAAAGAGGTCCTCTCATCCACCCCCTTTATACGAATCGGACATAATTGAAATTACATCGGTTAAGCACATCCGAATAGCTGAAAAAAGGCGATAATCGAAAAGTAATATAACGGAACATTGACGTAGCAGCACTGGTGTCAACACAAAGGACCACAGTACAGCACATCGACAACAACAACACAACAACGAACAACGCAACGCCGCCACCATTTTGTCAATAAGCGCCCGACAATAGATCACACACGCGAAGAATGAAAATCTATTCTGGCCAAGACCATTGTGTCCTCAAGGTACATACACAACATCGTTCCGAAACATCGTGGAATGTGGAAAAGGCTTCGCCGCCGCTCATTGTCGGCTTTTCCTTCGAAATCGAACGAAAATCAAAGGACCTCTCGAGCACAGGTAACTTCCTAGGGAAATTTAATGAATAATCCCGTTTTTGTGCGACACAATATATTATCGGCGCACAATGGACCTTGCACCTGCGATGCGTTCCCATTCACATGCCGGGGTCCTTCATTCATAAATAAATATGCACTAAATCGACAAAAAATGTTGAATGTGTCGCCGATTGAAAGGTTCTCTATATATTATATGTATGTTTCGGTGTGACAAAACGCAACAATGCGTGTTGGTCTTCGCGGTTCTTCTGCTTGTTGTCGGTGATGTTGCATTACTACGAAATGGCCTCGCATTGTTGCTTCCGAATTGTAACTAATCGTGAACGAAGATGCGATCATTGTATGTCCGGACACAATTAAAAAAGACGGGTTTTTGTATGTAGTCCACCCTTGAAACGACTTTAAAATAATCTATTAGCGTCGATATACCCGAAGAAGGTGCGATACAAAATAGTCACAGAGCGTGCATAATTTTCATATACTGTATAGTGTTGTAAAGAATTTTGGATACTTTTGATATTTTTTTCGACTGAATTGGTTTATTGTTTCTTTTATAATTTGAACATCGATCGATAGTATTGCGTTAAAAATACCTTACAATAATGGAATTTTTATTATGAGCGATACGCAAATGCGTCTAAAATGAACTGATGTGCTTTTCAAGTTTAAAAAACACTGATCTCTATATGATATTTGGAGGGTTGCCGCTTCGCGAGATATGAATTGTAATTGCAGAATCTGTAGAGACGGGCGTCCAGGAGATGTTACTCATCTGTGTCTAATTTTCATATTAAAACGCGCTCCAAAAACGGATAAAGCGAACGCGAATATATTTCACACAAAACAGATTTTCATATCGAATAATTTGATGCGAAATTCATACGAAAATAATCAGCGCAGATCGAAAATCGTATCATTATACTTAATTGGCTGTTGAATGCGGTACTTTTAACTCGAATGGGGAGCTTTCGCGTTCGATAGTTGCATACGTATTTATGTCAAAAAATTCTTTTGAACGTCGAGCTTATGCCATATTCATATACATTTGAGAAATCACCCTCTCTACACATTGTCACCTAGCGGTCGTGTTTTGGGGAGATAAAAGTCTTTGTTAGCATTTCAAAGGAGACCCAACACGCGCACTCTCCTCTCTGTATCGCGCCATTTTTTAAAACAATCGCGCTGTTTTCTTTCCATTAACGCAGTGTGTTTTCGAAATTGCACTCGATTCAAATCATATTTGTTTGTGTCTGAAATTCGGGACACGTGGAGCTTTTCGAGTCAAAGCTCGCCGTGAAAGCGACTTTGTTATTCGGGGAAAAGAAGCGGTATCCGTTGCGTTTCTATCCTGATATTGAATCTTTTTCAAATCATATTTTTTCCCGCCTGTGATGTCATTAAAGGGAACAGAGAGTCGCGGCTGCCATTCATATCGATGTCACGTTTTAATAATCTGAAATGGAAAAAAACGTACGTAAACGATTTTCGCTGGTGTGGCGGTAGAGGCCATTGTAACATTTCGGATGACAGACAGGAAGATAGATGAAGGGAATATTTTTTTTGAATTGCACACATTCAAAATAAAAATATATTTTTATTATCCAAGAATTAAATATTCACATTGAAATCAAAGGGTGCACATAGAGTGAGCTTAGACTCGATTGATTTTAAAAATACTGCTGCTTGAACGTTGACGTAATCATACAAATTACACGAGAAAGTTTTCCACCCTTATTTTTCTTTCCTTCAAGAGTATACGTGCACGTTTTTTTTTCCTATTAAAGACACCCTCTTGGTTTGTCGCCAGCAAGGGTAGAAATATAAACATAATACGTTGAATACTTTGTCAGATCAATGTGTCTGCGTTTGCTCGTTGAGACCCCAAATATAAATCAACTACTCTCGATAATCGGTTCACCGATTGTCGCTCGTTAATTTCGAACCGAATCTCAGTTCATTAAATCGATCGGAGTTTATTTATTAATAAATAAGTTAATTTATGTAACTAAAAATGAAAAAAAGGATGAAATTCTTGACGGGCGCATCTCCGATTAATCTTATAGCGTCGCAGCGAAATGAGCACGAAAGTGGATCAAATTATGCGTTTGGAAAGCCGAAAAAAAAGACGTCTAGAATAAAATCGAGAATCAAGCCCGGAATTCCTTTTATTCGGAGCACGGAGCACCCTCGGGCTTGGGGCGAAGTCTCCGGAGCCGGAGCACACAATGTGCGTATGTACCCATTCAACGCGAGTGTGTCACAACAGGGTGTTTGTAGTCGATATTTGAATGTGAAACGAGGGATGGGGAAAAGTGGGTGGTTGGGTGGGTGGGTGGGTGGGTGGTGGGCTAAGCTTGTAACAAGAGGCGCTTTGTGGCGTATTTCGATGTAAATTTGACATTTTTTACAAAAATCAATATGGCGAGGGCTGGGCCCCTATAGGTGTGCTTTGTGCTCTCACTATTTATTCTTTTTCCACGTGTATTTTGTTGTATTCGATATTGAATTTTTGTAATAGACAGTTTTGAGTGGTCGATTGAAAAATTTAAAAAATAATATATTGAGAATATAAAACAAATATGCTTACTCCTATTTTATTTTATTGACAAAAAATTCAATATAACCTAAACGAACTGAAATCGTAACCTTATCTAATCGAATTTAAGCTAACAAGAATGAATAAAAAAATTCTAACATAATCTTATCTAAACATAAACTCAATACAATTTAACCTTATCTGACCCTTTGAATATCGTACTGATGGGATATGGTAAAAGTCTATGTCCTCATCACTGTATAAGACTTCATCAGACTTTCTTAAAATTAAATAATACAAGCAACTTGCATATATTTTTCGATATTAAACATATTCGTCATGATTTTAACAACAAAACATTATTAAAATGTTCGATTTATACAATATAAAGAAAATGCGACGAAATAATATGCACAAAATTAATCTAACATAGTTATATACCTTTACCTTATAGCTGCAAGTACATACCATAATATTGATTGATATTGCTTCAATACTTATGCTACATATCGAATTAAAAATAGAATCTCATTATACTTCATATATATTTAGCATATTTTACGTATGAGTAATAGTAGTATATTGCAGATTTAATTGAATGCATTTTAGATGGCGTTTAGATATAAATATAATAGTGCAACGCGTGGGCGACAGAGTCAAGTGTCACTCACGTTGCAAACACCCTAAATTCAATTCTGACACACTCGAACTGTCTAACCAACCCCATCGTCGAACTTAACGGAACTTATCCTTTCAATTTTGTCATCGACGCAGTTCCGTTTCGCTAATGGAAAATCGACATCTCGTTTTCCGAGTCGTTAACGAGACGCTGAAAACGCGCGAGAGACGTCTGAACGAAAAATAAACGTTTCGTTTAACGAAAAATTAATATTGAGTTATTTTACTGATTTTAATTGTTTAAAATTAAATTTTAACTTATTTTGTAATAGAAATTTGTTATAAATCGTTACTCAAACTATTTATTTCTGATAGCAAAGGCTTACGTTAGTAATGAGCGCTGAAAATATGTGAGTGTGATCATATGAGAAATATAAACTTAATTCGGTGAAAAATTAATATCAACACATTTTATTGATTTGAATGAATAGAAATTAAAATATAATCTATTATGAAATATAAATTCGTTGAAAATTCCCATTTGAACTATTCACCTTTGATAGTTAGGGATTGGTATATGTATTATGTTGCGCCGAAAACATATGAGTGCGCAATTGAATGAAAAATTAATGTCTAGTTCGGCGAAAAATTAATATCATCACATTATTTTGAATTAAATTATTGAAATTTAATGTTAAATCCATTTAAAATAGAATTTGTCGATAATTGCTACTCGAACTATTTACCTTTGGTAGTTGCGAATTGGTATGTCGACTAGTGCTGATAACATGCGTATTTAAATGAAAAATCAATGCCTCATTCGGTGAAAATTTTTTTTATAGATTTGAATAATTGAAACGTAATTAAAAGTCTATTTCCAAACATAAATTCATTAAAAATCATCACTCGAATCTTTCTTCTTCATCAGCCTCAATTCGGTAACGAACGCTGAAAACACGCCAGAACAAAAAATAAACATCTCGTTCGGCGAAAAATTAACACCAGTTCATCCCATCGATTCTAACGATTGAAAATCAAACCAGAGTCTATTTCGAAACTCAAATTCGTCGAAAATCGCCACTCGAACCTTTCACCTTCGACAGCCGACATTCGGCACTAACGAGCGCCGTTAAAATGGTCAAGTCTTCGAAGCCTCGGCACGTCATTTGGCCACTCGATCGTCACAACCGACACTAATTATATCGTTCTGGGAAGACGAGGCCTTTGTTTCGAAAAGGCCAGGTGAGAATACAAGACGAGACGAGACGAGAGTCTCGGCTCATTCAAAGCGGATTTCTATCGCCATTGTGGCCGTTTGCGCAATCGAAATCGCAAAATTTTAATCACTCCATTGACGTTAGACAGCGTCGATTTTGTTGCGTTCTGCACGCTTGTCTGTTGTGTAGATTTTGATTTTTGTTAATATGTTGTCGCAATGAGTCGGGATGTTGTGTTTCAGCTTAAGATCAGATTCGTTTGTATGTATAATGCTTTATTGAAATGAGTATTATATCGCTTTGGATCTAAAATAAATAAATCTAGTATGATATTACAAATCAGTTATGTAGTTAGGGGTGATCGAGATGAGTTGTAAGAATTTTTACATTTCTTAGCATATCTCGTCACCTAAACGAAGTCTTATATCGAAGTGTCCTAAATATAAGATACATATTATATGGCGGCTGAAAAGTTTAAATGGTACAAATGATTTTTTTTTTCTAAATTGAGATAAGTGCAGAAAATGGTTCTGTATAATATATGAAACCATTTTATTTACTTACTTCAATTTCGATAAAAAATTCATTTGTACCCTTTTAGTCGTCATATGTATTATATTTAGCTCTGTGCTCTATGTAAATCTAGTATAATAATAATTTAAAGCAATAATTCAGGTTTCACTTCAAATTCCAACTTTTTCAAGTCAAATTTGTATTTATTCAAGCCGAATAGGTATGTATGTTTTTTATACATACGCAAATATTAGATTTATGAAGAAAAAACTTCCTTCTCTTCAAAGTAGAAGACTACCTTAAAATATTTTTTTTTATATATTTGACTTAAAATACAAATTCAATATAACAAAGAATGAATTTAAACTGAAAAACCTATACCAATTTCATGAAAATAGACGAAACAGAACCACCCCCCCACTGTTATAATGAAATACGTTTTTTAGTAAATATCAAAAAGTACGGTCAGTATTTAAAAAAACTGAACTTTTCAAATAAAATTTCAGTTTTTTCGAAACTTAATTTCCCATTCGCATATTAACTCAACACTGTATATACGAAATTTCCCTTCAGCATCAGCGACGATTCCTTGGCGAAGCGCGCGAGACTCAAAATTCGCTCTTTCGCCGCGGATAAACGCGAACCCCGAGCATCCTTCAGCATCGGCCATATAAATACACATTGTAACTGCATCTTTCAGCATATGAAAACCGGTTCAGTTTTTCCACAACGAGTGCACAAAGCCGGCTTTTCACCGAATCAACAAAATGACAACGCGGCGAGCTCTCGAGGCGCAGCGACATGACGAGGGCCTGTTTCAACGACGTCATCGTCGTCTCGACAAAACGTCGTCGAGTGTCGGAAAAATGCTGAAAAATGGCTGAAAATAAATGCTAAATGCGGCGACGAATGCGGTTTGAAGTGTTCTCGACTTGAACGCATCGTGCGCATTATCTCTGAAAAATTTTACAGGCGCGCACTTCTCATTCAGCCGCGTGGCGCGACTTGTGTTATGTCGGATATAACTCGAATATTCATTTCAATTTTTATACTAAATTAAACTTAAAATTAGTATTATCGATTATTTAAATATATTTTAAAGTTCGCGATACGTTTAAATGTACAGGATGCATTTCGCTTCTCCGAACGCATTTCCATATTACAGTTCATCGCACGATTCTCGCACTGGAACTCGAGCTTATTTAATACTTCCAAGAAAACCATTTCAAGAAAATAAGTCAATGCTCTCTTAAACACGTTCGAAGTTCCAAAAATTACAACAAATTTAAGCGAGTTATTTGCTTGAAACAAAATATAAAATATGAACCACCTTCTGAACAGTTACTAACCTATCTTTACTGTGACTATTTTTGATGAAAATAAAGAACATTCAGAAAATTTTCATTGAAAATTTATTGTAAAAAAAACTCATAATACGTACTTATTTCTTAACATGAAAATTGAGATTCAAACAGCAATTTTCCAGCTTACAATAATTATAAGAGATTCAAAAACTATCGCCAACATCAACCTTATATTTTCAAAGTTCTTTAAACAATCGTATTGTGAAATTTTGAATGAAATAAAACCTTAGGAAATATAGATCAATCATCAGACAATATATTTTTCTTTCATCTATTGCACCTTATAATAAACATTTTGACAATTACAGCCAGAAAATGAAACGTTTATATGTCTTTCAAACTGTACATCAAGATTTAGGTTAGACAGGACATTTAGACAGGCTAGATTTAGCGAACCAAAATAAAGGTCACAAATTTAGTTCAAAGCAATAAATAAAATTTAAAAATCTAACAATGAGCATCGAAATAAAGGTCTGTCCTCTCAAATAAACGACACACAATGACAATACCTGAATTTAAGTAAGGGTCGATCTCGAATCGGGTGTCACAAGATCGAATCCTTAGGTGAGTCGATCATTTGGCGGCTGCTGCCCATTCAGGTCGACAATGGCCTGCTTGCTTTGTCCGCCATTGTCGCACGTAATTGTCAATTATATTCACAGCCGGGGGTGCCACTGTGTGTGAGGGGGTTGATTTTGTGTGGGTGGTTGTGGGTGGATGTTGGTCGATAACTATTCGCTTCAAGATGGCGACGCGTCACTATGGAGCCTGGCGCGCCACTTTGTTACCATTGTGTCTTACGTCTTGTGTCGACTTTGATTTTTATGAAATTTTGTAGAAATGAGGATTTAAGTTGTGTTAGAATTGCATGCGAAGTGAATCGAATGGAAAATGAGGAACGAGATACACTTTTACGGCTATACAACCATCCCTCTCTATTTCTGAAAGAGATGGTTGTATTGCCGTATAGGTGTGTCTCATTTATCAGTTTCTGTTCCAATCCGTTCACTTGCAATGCAAATTAAATATAGTTAGCCGATAGTGCAGTAGTATAAATCGTTTGTGCATGCCGTGTTGATTCAGCCTACTTGGGTTCGAGTTCTGTCTTGGCGATTCACATGTAGTTTATCGTAATTGATTAGTTGATATGGAGACTTCGGTGTTTTTTTCGAATATTTGAATTCGTTGGATTTGAAAAACTCAATAATTTAACGCTTTACGAAAATTATCATCTCCTTAATACGTTTCGATTAAATTCGATCTATTTTTAACAATACCTATTGTGTGATCTCTAACTTATTCTCCGGAGTCTTTGTTTTATGGTTTACTTTTTCACTTTAAAGTGAATATTAATTGATAAAATTGTGTATAAATGAGTAGAAATTATCCGTGTGAAAATAAAAATAAAGTCCGAAATAGTTGTGAATAATCATTGGTGTTTTATTGTTAGTGAGGTTCGAATATTTCAAAGATAGTAAGTAGTGTATTAACTTGAATGCACTTTGGAGTGCAATTAAATGAAATTTTCATGTCGAGTGATTGCTGAAAAGTGGCAAACGCAAATAAACCAGAGTGTTTGTTCTGATAACAGATCATTTTTAGGTCGGAAATAAAACGGCTTGCGACAATATTTGTTCAAAAGCAAATGGCGAAATTCGAAACACAATACGGGGCCATAATATGCAAGTTGAAGTGTTGTTTCTTTTCGCTATTATTTATATTTCGAGAGTGCGTGCCAGCTGTCGGGTAATAATTACAACTAACCATTATACGTTTTTTAACCCTCGGGAAAAAAAATAAACGACTTGTGACGCGTGTGGGTGAACTAAAATATTTTCCTTACACATTATATGTTAAAGCGGAGGGGAGTGAAATGAAACATTTTTCGACGGCAGCATAGTAACATTTATTCAACCACTAAAAGCAATACAATAAAAATAATATTATAATTGATTAAATAATGGCAAATGCTCGGAAAAAACATTTTTTTAAATTTAGATTTTTTTCAAAACTGGTAATTGTATAATATTTACATTATTCATTTAGGTACTCTTAAATTATCAATAAACCTACAATAATTAACATTATTTTATAACTATTTCGATATATCATTAACTCATCATCAGGATAATATCAAATATTAAAATTAACATGATGTATTCTTGCAGCTTTTATTTACAAAATATTCATGCACGTGGAAATTTCAAACATGCACATATTACATTGTTGGAATATTTCACGTTGTCAAATTTTGTACTTAAATTTAGCTAATTCCCTTAATAATAATCAACTAAAACAACAATATCTATACTTTATCATTATCATACAAGTATACATCACAGAAATAAAATAATCTAATGCCCCTATTGACAAACAATCACTTCATCATTGATTGATTTGTCCAAAGAAACTAAAATACATAACATGTTTAATTTGAAATGAAAAAATCAGTATCTGAATTTCGTCGAATGAAATAAATCAAAATAAACATTTAATTATCAATTCATTTTTTATAGAAATACTTATTTGTACTGCATTTTTAGACGCAATTCGTAGATTTTTACCGAAAATGCATTTCAAAATAGATACTGTTATCATTTTAAATTATAAATATTTGATATGTTCAAAGTTTTTCAATTTTAAGATTAAGTAGCTAGCTTTCACGAATAACCTATTTGAAATGTGTTTATTAGTTATTAACATCTATTGTCTAAATAATTGATGGCACATTACTTTCCTATATTTCGCGAATATAATCGTTTTTTTATTTTAATAATTAAAATCGAGATCAAATGTTTAGATCACGAAAATGCAAAATAATTATATTTTTCGTTGTTTATGTGCACAAAATAGGCAAATATGTCTATTATTAATCGAAAATTTTTGTTCGGAACATCAATTTAATTATGTTCTATGTAGGTTTTGTAAAATTTGTAAATCGTATACATTTTTTGAGCATGAAATAGCTTTGTTTCCTATTGTGATGAAATCTTATACTGCATACTATTTGCGAAGTCGTATACTTTACATTAACATACAATTTCAAGATTTTTGCAATAAAAAATCAAAAATCATAATTTTCGTTGTTCGAAAAGTAACAGAAATGAAAATACGTAAAAATAATTATAATAAGTGCAGTTATTTACACTAACATTTTCAAACACAATGTTATTTATTCGAGAATTTTATCTCTAAGCTTTTCAGATTAACTGAAATAAAAGTAAATAAATAAAATATTCAGTAAATCGTTTCATAGCACATTTTTCAATATGATCATAGCACAATTGCTATATTTACTAAAAAACAAATCAAAACTGCTCTGATTCAGTCCTATTAACACTCTTTAAATGTATCAACGAACAAATTACTGGGAAAACATTTCCAATATATTCATCAAGTAAACGCAACACTACGCGAAAAATTGATTCAACCTGATATCGATTCACGAAAACGTACTTTTGACAAAACATGAAAAAACTCAATCAAAAACGATATAAACTCACCGTTTCTCCAACAATCTTGGATAGACCAACTAACCAACCGGAAACCACATGAACATACAACATAAATTAAGCTGTCCACATACGATTAAGATCTGTTCACGTACTGCAGCATCATGTCATGCGATTATAGTGAGTCCGGTCAGAAGATGACAGTGAGAGGCCTCCTGAACTCACCAGATGACTGAGCTGAAGATGGATAATGCTGAGGATATTGAGGCACCGGCAGCAGACCAGCTCCTGGAGGATAGTAAGGAGGCAGAGCACCTGGTGAGGCTGTGGAGGCTGAAGAAGCTGAAGAAGCTCCATCAGTAGGTCCTGTGCCTCCTCTGGCGCTCAAATCTGGAGAATCTGCTGCCGATCTTGGAGATGCTGATGATGGAGCTGCTCCTGCTGCTGCAGCTGCTGAGGCTTCCGAGTACATCTTGCCTATGTCCATCGGATATGTCCTGGGACTTTGTTGCTCCATGTACATGTAAGCTTTGGATAATGTGGAGTCTAAGTAACCACGAGATGGTTCTGGATACATGCTGTATGCTCCACGATATTTTTCGGCTTCCAGTGAATATTTTGACATGGCGTCCATTGTGGATACGACCTGTTGACAATTGATTATTTATTAATAACTTGGGTAAATTAAAGTCGATTCTAGTTGTGAGTTGTGTGAAAATTACATGACGAAAATAAGGTTTTTGTCGGCAATTTGAGTTATCTGATTTATTCGGTCACTATTATTATGGAAGTGCTAATTTCGACAAATATTGTAATGTGTGACATTTGAAAAATGATAAATCACCGAACCTTGTTATTTTTTTTTTCATGAATAGAAGAATCGGCGATTGAGTTCATGATCGAACATCAAAGAAATTTTCATATTTCGATCGATGTCATGGAAATTTATATTTATTCAAATAAATTTTCATTCTAAAAAAGGTGAAAACGCTTATTGACATTAATAATTTTCAGTATGATTATTATGCGAATAAAAAAACTTATTTTCATTTGAATCGTTCAAAAATATTTTTCAGCAAGTCATTGCGTCAAAAGAAAAATCACACACTGCTTAAAATTTTAATATCTCTAGACAAATCAAATTATAAAAGCGCTTTATATATTCAGAAAAGAAAATATATCGAAAAACTAATAAAAACGAACACAATCTGATTTTCCAGCGATCGATACTCTTGCATTATATATTTATAAACATGCGTGTACAATAAATGCGCGGTTGACAGGCATTGTCGACGAAAAGAAATTCCATATATAACGGGCCCGTTCCTCATAATACACAATAATATAATATATAATGTATAATATATTGTATCCAGGTTGACGTAATCTCGGTGCCCGTCCAATGTTCGGGAATAATGCGCCCCTCTAAATTCATTATTGGCGGCCTTTTCTCCCTTTCGACGCCGTTCATCATAATGTTATTTATGAGATACAGAGACCCTCCAGAAAGCCGAAGCCTTCTGTATTGTCAGCTCGTGTCTGTTCCGTATCTTTAGTATGGAAACAATTTCGCGATGCTACTACGTCTCTTTATAATTGGCTCATTATCAACGTTGAGTCGACTGCGCCAGTTATGGTGTACATAACATAGACTCGACTGCGCTAGTTATTAGGTAAACTCGGCTGTTCTTGTTGTTTTTGAATCAGTACGTTTATTTAATCTTTCTGTAACTATTCATTACGTTATGATTCATTTGATCTTAGTAAAGAAGTAAGAAATAATATTAAAAAATATGGCATATGTCACATCAATCAATATGTTCAAGCAAATTCGATCAACTATCGAAATTTTGGTATTATAGAAAGTGTAAAGAATAGTAATAGTTGAAAAAATGAATGATCTTTTTATTCTACGATGTAGACGTTAATAATATTTGTTCGAATATCATTTTAAAATCGGTATTTAATTTTAATGTCTCGTACTAAGTAACATTAATTTATAACCGAATAAATTAGAGTTTTTAACCGTTTAATTTATATCTGACAATTAATAGTTCCATTTATTTCAAAACGATAAAAAAACCGAGTGGGTGGCATAACAGAAACGACGGCATTTTCAAAAAGTAGATTCATTAGTCACGTTCGTTTCCACGTTATAATCAATCGGTTATGTATTACAATCAGCTTCTATTTTGATTCAAATCGTAGAAATTTCCAAAACTTTTTTTTTCGGAACCGTAAACTGGAATCCCGAGAACGTTTATTTCACTCGTCTTTTTTTTTATAACACCGTATCAGAGGCATTATTCACTCCGTGCGATAAATCAAAAAGGGGGGGACATTTACAAAAAGCTTATGGTAGCGGCCGATGGGTTTTTGAATTCGAATGGTTTCGTTTGTTGTTTCACGCTCGATTCATTACTCCGCGGTGAGAACGTTTTGTTGCACAGAAACGCCGTAAATCATCCGGATGCTGGAATTTTGTCGAAAATAATTCCGCACGTACTCAAAAGATCGATTCGATTCCGATGATTTAAGTTAAGTGCGAAAATATCGCGTCGAGGTTCGATTTCGATCTCAAGCAAATGCAGAGTGTCCGAAAAATTATTGTATAATGAGCTCTAATCGATTCAATTTTCACATTTAGTAATTTGCAGCTTCGTATCTTTTCACTTCATTCTTTAAAGGATCACTTCGATCACTTTTGGAGTGCAATCGACATAATAATCTCAATTTTTCAAATTCCTCAAGGCATGATTATTGCATTTAAAATTTGCCGAAATCTAGACTGTTTTTTTTTCTTTTGTTTTATTGTTTGTATTTTTTAGCTTTTAACTTATTTTTTATATAGGACTTTTTATAAATAGGCTCGAAATTTGACTTTAAAATCACTTTGAAACTACAAACTGAAACTAAATCATATAAATGACTCGGTACGGGAAGTCAGGTTATAGGGGAAACAAAAACAGAACATATGAATGAATCAAATTGAAAAAAAAAATACGATTATGACTATTTTTGTAATATATCTATAGGTACTTGTATGACTTATTTAAGTTCATGTCAAAATCGAGCACTCTTAATGGAAAATCCTACATTTTCCTCTTCGTTTAGATTCCGCTAAGGTTTCACTTTTAAGCAATTGCGCGAGGGTTTTCGTAAATTTTAACATTAAATAAACAAACAATAAGAAAAAATAAAACCACTCATATTTTCAAAAGACTCTTTCGAACATAAAATCTACACAATTCAAAAAATCTTTCAAGCATTTCCTCGAATCGTGGAAGACTTCCGTCTAAAAAAAAAAACCACCCCCTTAGCCTCGCGGTCCATATTACAATAATTTAATTATGTACGGCCGATGTATCCGTGTAATGCGTATATTTATACATTGTACGAAGCGGTCCCGGTTCGCGTTATCCTTGGCGATAAATTTTCATTAAAATAAAAGAGTTATTTGTGCGTGACGTCGTTGGCTTTCACGCGATATTAATGCGCGGCTTTGGAGCTTATACATAAAGCCTGTACTATAAAGCTGGTACGGGACGTCCCGCGCCCATTAATCCGGGACGTGTCGTTATTAAATCAGGATTAACCTTAGCTTCACAATGGGACTTGACTTGCTTCGAAGCCGATTGCTAATCGTTGAAAAATTACTATTTTAATAAATTACCGGACGCATTTCGCTCTAATTAAGTATGAAATTGGGGCGGCGTTTGTTATCTGTTCGTGCATTGTGTGTGTTTTTTACAAATTGGCATCTGTGTAAATTATTTGAGTTCGGTATGCGAAAATGATGATTCGTTTATTTTGAGCGGAAATTGATTAAATTTTTAATCGGTTGTTGAAAATTTTTGTATGAGTTTCGACAAAGCTGTGAATCAGTATGCAAATGGTTCTTTTCATGAAAATAATTTGAATAATATTATCAAAATGTGGAATTTTATTACGGCTACTATAGTTCTAAATCATTTTATGGTATCCAATTTTTATTAAATCTTATCCTGAATTAATTTATTACGCTTTCATAATAGCAACAGCTTTTATATAATATAAAAGTAGCTCGTTATCTGGTGAATATGAATAGCAATAACGTAATACAATAAAAGCACATAATATGCACATTTTTTCCTAGCGAAAATATTAAGCCAACACGCAATGGGTAAAAGGCTTTTTATTCCCCGCATAATCTCCCATAAAAAAGAGACCTTATTTTCCTTTTTGGTTATCTGAAACTCGGTCTAAATACGATTTATTGTAGCATGAAATACGTTTAGCGTGTAAGGGATTATTATTGCTGTACAGTTCGTTTTCAACATTTTACACTAAGCCTCGTCATTGTTTGGAAACGTTTCATGTACGAAAACTGATCTAGTTACATACATACTTACGGCCAAGATGAACGCGATACGATCATTGTTTCAATTCTACACTTTTCGTTTCTGAAACGAAAGCACAACGTTCTATTATGCGCCTAGAATACAACTGACATTCGAAAGAATCGATTTATACATACTGAAAAAAAAAATGATACGTTTCTTTTGTACAATTTCGGTAGCATTCCAGGAGTGCTAACGTCAATTTGCCGCTGAATGCCCATTCAATTACGTTCGAAACGTTCATTTTTTTCATCCATTTTGTTTCGCCGACAATGGCAACAATCTAATTTCAGATTAAATTTTAATTACATTTAACGTCCCGAAGCGGATCGGAGAATGAATGATAAAAAAAACGTATAGTTGCCATTGTCGAAAAAGTGCACGTTCACTACCAGCCATGATGAAGCTCGCGGGGCGCAACAAAAAGGGCTTCCCTTCGTCATTCGTGATTCGATTTTACACGAAAGGTAATAGAATGCAACCAATTAATATCATTCCGGGGCTGGCGATGATTTCGTTATTAAACGATTCGTCAGGGTGCCCAGGAACGGTTCCCGGGTATATACGGAAATTAGCAGATGTTCCCTATCTTTGTGTTCTGCTGGTCCGTTGTGCAGCATCATCGTCGTCGGCAACGGTAGCCGAAATAATGGTGGACGAACAAAAGGCTTCTGGAGGCTCTACATGATGACATAATTTCGATAGAACAACCCCACGAGTCATGCTCGACGGACGCAACTTTCGATTGTCGACGGCTACTCATTAAACCTTGTTCCGAAACTATTTCGCCCAATGTCCTATCAATTAAATTCGTCTATTAATTAAACAAATTTTAAGAAAGATTCAAATTTTTTTTTAATCATGTATTGCCGTGAATGGGAATTTTTCCGTGGGAGAGACGAATCGGTAAACAGGCGAAGATAAACGGTTTTCTAAAGGTTTCAAATTGAAAATTACTTAGTTTAACTACCCTCCATAATGCGATTTAACCGAAGGAGATTTTCGAGTGTTGAGATTAGGGTGAAGAGTTCGCTTCGAGTGGACGAACCTCCCTCCTTCACGAATAAACCTGGGATGATTTATGTTTTGATATTTCTGAATATTTTTTTAGTAAAATTTATCCGAAATACATTTAATTTAATTTTTAAATACCTATATTTAACTTTGGTAATGAAATTATATATTTTTTTATTTAATTAATATGAGATTTATTCATTTGAATTTACTAATGTATAGTTCGCTTAGAATTCAATTGAAAATCTAACATCGTTTCCAGTGGGAAATTATCAGTAATCACTTAAAATTTTCGTAATTTTAGTTTATAATAAAATTGAGGGTAGACTATATTTTTGATTTATTTATAATATTTTTCGAAAAATAAGCATTTATGACGTTGCAGTGTCGGATTGCGTAATTTGTGTGTGCGCTTTGGGGCCCCCGCATTCTCAACAGTCATGGTGCACCGTGACAATCGACCAGCAGATAGGGGCGGACACTGTTTGGATATCCTTTTCTTTTATGCAGATATACTTAGATTGATGGACGACCGTACACCTGGTGCAGGACCGGACTTAGATTTTTCAAAAATTAAGAATTAAAAAAATCAACTTCTTAATATAGATATGTTTAATGCAGTGTCGGGTATCGGTGATTGACTGTTAAGTTTCATATCGCGCCGTGTAAGTTTATGAACAATAAAAAAATGAATTTAAGCAAAAATCGATAGAAATGAGTAAATATTAGTACGTTTTTTAATATTATGAGCAATCAGATCGTGAATTTTGTAGGTTTAGAAAAATCGTTTTATCATCAAAGTCAGCCGATAGTGTGGTGATATAAATAGTTTGTGCATGCCATGTCGATTCAGTTTGCTTGGGATGCGTTGGTTCGAGTTCTATCTAGGTAAGAGTTACATGTAATTTTTCTTAAATGATTAATCGATATGGAGACTCGGTTGTTTCTTTAGAATATTTGAATTAGTTTGATTCGAAAAAAGCGTTAATTTTACGCTTTACGAAACGGCTCCGCAAATCATCTTTCACCTTATATATGTTTCGATTAAATTCGATCTATGTGTGTACTAACTTGCTCTTCACAGTCTTGCATTAGGGCTAAATTTCTTCACTGTAAAGTGAATGATAATTGTGTATAATTGGATAGAAATTGCCTGTATGTATTTAAATAAATAAGTTTCTGTTAAATTCGATCTATTTAGTGACACCCGTATGCGCTATAATTTTACTCTCCATAGTCTCTGACTTATGGCTTTCTTTTTCACTTAAAAAGCGAATTATATTAAATGATAATATTGTGTACAAATGGGAAAAACTTATCTGTATGAAAATATGAAATTTTATCAATATTACGTACACTCAACTCAGAAATTTTTTAGTTTAAAAAAAATCATTTTTTTACAAAATCCGAACAAAAGATCGAACTCAAACCCTCTTTTATCACCGAATAATAAATTACATAAAATATTCAAAACGATCCGGTCCTGTGTGTCCGCCTGTCCGTCTTGCTGAAGTGTACAGATAGGCAGGCGGTGACTTGCGCTTTCCGCACAAATAGGCACCTCTCACACAATTGTGCATTTTCACATCTACACACCATTAGCCATACATTGTCGGCCCGCTTTTTCAACACCTTCGCGTTTCTCACACTTCGTTAGTTACAGCAAACACGCGATGGGCCCTGATTTTTTACCATTTTTTTCCGTTTGAAAAAAGGAGTCACCTGCGCCGGTGCTGTCAACGCAGCGGACATTGCGTTCTGTTGTGCTGCGGCAGCTGCTGCGGCCATCGAAGCAGCACTCAAAGATCCGTAGGCTGCTGGTCCATAGTATGATGACATGCTTTGACTCATCTGGGAGGCTGCCATTCCTGGAATTTGAATATAATTTTAAAAATTATGATAACATAACGAGGGAAGTCCACCATGTCGCTTTTTAACTGCACCCCAATTCTATGTCAGCTTGTTAGGCCGGCCTAGTTGGGTACCAGCAAAACTAGGCGAAACTACAGGGAACTGTACATTTAATCAGTGTTAAAAACTATCGCGAAGGACAGCTTTCCAGGGGGCATGCGGAATGCCAATTATGATAATAATCTAGATAAATCAAAACTTTCAGTTTTAATTAGATCTATATGAAGGGAGACTAATATGAAACGTGCGATAAATTCAGAACATCGCGATATTTATTGCTTGTAGTTTCGATCATTTGGTAATTTTGCATAAAATCAGTCACTAATAGTATTATTGTTAGATTTCAATAGGAAAAACAATAGGATTGACATTGAGTCTGAAAATATTGAGGATTGAAATTTTGCTAGGTTTTTTTAACAATATCAGCTATGACTTTGAAGTGTGATATTTTTTTAGGATATGTTATGAGATTATTGCTTGGCGATTTATGGTATTGAAAATGCATTAATTTGATATGAAATTCAGTATTTCACATTTGCCACCCTTTGACTATTTCGTATTTTAAAACACTATTCCATATTTGATACACATATGAAAACATTATGAAAAAATCATTTTTCAACTATTTTCGTTTTTTTCAAATTCGAGTTATGATTTCTTCCTTTTACTATAATTAAAACATTACTGGCCCTAAAACTATTTGATTTATTTTAAAGTGAGAAGTCGTGTTTGATATGAAAATTAGAATTTTCAACGTTGATATTTTGGAATGTTGTCATTTGACACATAATTTATTGCTTTTAAATTAATGATTTGAAAAATATAGCCAATGCAGGTTATTTCGTAAAACATATGGCAGTTTATCTTAATCAAATACATTGTGGTTGTAAGTTTGTGTGTTTTGCATAATTGCATCATAATTTGAATGCAATAAAAACATAATGTTGCATAATACATATGATTTTGAGATGATAATTTTCTTAGGTTAAATTTGAAATCAAATCTAACAAAAGAAGTGAAAGATTTTAGAACAATCATTCAACAATTGAATCTTTCAACTGCATTTATTTATTAATATAAAATAATTTTAATTAAAATTATTATAAAAAATATTGAAAAAAAAAGAATGTAATGAATATATAAAATATGTATATTCTTGCAATTTTCATGTTTTGAATGAATTTACCCCGAACTAAATCATATTAAAAAACGAATAATTTTGGTAATTATAAAAATATTTTTTATAAAAATTGCAAAAATATCGACCCCCATTCGCAGAACGGCAACCAAAAACCTCTCTCTCACAAACTCAAACCTCTTGTTTATTTAAGGAGCGATTTTTTAAGTGCATCTCTCTGATTTGCGGACACGCCGACAACAAAAGGCGTCTCTTCGAGGATGCAAATGACATTTATTTGTGCCAACCGGGAATATCCCCATGACAATCTATGGGGTGGCTTGTTTATACACCGTTGGGGGACGTGTGAGTGGCACAAGGTGAGATAACTTTGCCCCAAGAAGACGTCGCACAATATAATGGACCAAATTGGAAAGCTCATTGTTGGGTGGAAAATTAAAAAATAATATTTTCGTTAGACCGACTTTTGTGTGTGTGTATGAAATAGATTTGATGTTAATCGAAATACTATCGGATGTATGGTGAAATGTTAGTAGTATTTTTTTTGTCGATTATTTGTACAGTATTGTGAAATATTTTTAATTAATTTGTATCCTCAATATATCACAATGGCTTGAAATTATTATACATTTAAGAAAATAACGGATAGATCTAGATTTCGTACATGTAAATAAAGCAATAAAATCAGACTTTGATGAAGAAAGTGATCTAAATTTATGATACAATAAATTCGATATCGCTTTCTAATAATAAATAAAAAAATAATTTATATGAACGTTTAAATCGTGCTTCAATTAAATGAATTTTAATTTATAGATATCTTATTCGACAATTATTTATGCGCGATTTTGTATTGAGTTGATACGAAAAGTAGAAAGTCGACAAGAGTAGGAAGGCGCCATTGGATACATTTTTATATATGTATTTTCTTTTGAACGTGATAGCAGTAAATTCTTTCTCGGACGTGATTACAGATAGTGATTTATGAGTGCTTCATACATCATCGATTAAGTGTGTGCCATCAATTAAGAAAAATCTGTGTTTTGTTTATGGGGCCGCGCGTTCATATCTCCGTAACAGCGGGCGGTTCAAAAACAACGACTAATTTGACACCTCGGCATGTGAAATACCGTTTTCGAAACGTCCACACTTATTACTTTATACAACATAAATCAAATAGCTGTATCAAACGTTTGTGCAAGCCGTGTAGGGCTTCAATGTCTTCGTGATGCTGGGTTTGAGTCCTTAAAATTGCATCCCTAACCTCGTTTGTGTTCAATGAATTCGATCGATATTTCGTAAGCTGATTACTTTTTAATTTTAGTGGCTGCTTTTTAAGTAAATGATCAATTGAAAATTTAAAAAAAAGCTTTGATGGGAAGGTTTGGCGGAAAAGCGTCAACGAAACAGCACATCGGAATAATGGAACGAATTCAATAGATAATCAAACACTCGGTACAAGGCGTGAATTAATGCCGGTATATATCGACACAATGCAAAATCAATATGGACGTCACATTGTAAAGTGCGGCATTCTTATGTAAATGGTTTGTTGTGCACGGCTTTAGATAGGCCGCAATGTGCAAACGATCCGAGACCGAAGAACGAAAGCGCATTGTGTGCATTTGAAAATGTAAATAAATTCTGAATAGGGACGACAATAACGAGTCGAGAGAATTTTGCATTTTGATCTATTCAAAAAATTACGAGGCTCGAAACAGTCGGGATTGTGGTCGAAAGATGGGTGTTGATTGACTAGAAATTGATACAACATGTAAAAAGTCAATAATAACATGTAATGATACATATAAAAATCTGTATAATTTTGGGTGGTTAAGGAGTGCATAAGGCACAATTATACATACATTTGTGCATTATTTTTTATTTATCTTATTTTTTTTGCATTTAATATGAAAGCATTTTAATTCACATGTAATAATTTCATTTTGAAAATATGATCCGAAATCGTGGCAGTGTATTATTATACCTGCATCACTGTCTGCTACCGGACCTCAATTATTATTATAACATCTCGTGTCTATCAAACACACACCCCACTAATTGACGTTTAAAAACTTAAAACGCAGATCAAACAAAAAATTAACACGATAAATAAGATGTTTTGTCGGCTCTTAATAGACTCTTCGGCATTTTCGACGAGCTTTTTTTATTGTTAATGAGACGCGAGCCAACATAATGCTATCATTAAAATCAATTTATATATCGAACGCCTATTTCGTCCGCAAGTGTTATTTAATATTTCAACATCAATTTGTCCATCAATTTGGAATAGTTGTGAAATCATCCACATTGTTGAAGGAGTCAATTATCATTGTCGTTTTATGGAAACTGAATTGAATGTGTGCCATAGTGAAAGATTCAAAGAGTTTTTCTTTTCAAAATCAAAATATCGGTGTTAAACGATTATTTAATATTAAAAAAATATCAATAAAATAAATTTGTATTTTCTGTACGTAATATTTCAGGGTTTTGAAATCGTTTGTACTTAGTTACCTGTGCTGTGATGACAAAGTAGTTGCGTGTTTTCTTATCGTAACGATTGAAATTTGAAAGAAAGGCGAACACGAATTTAAATATGTATAAGCAAATATCATATACTATTATTATAATCCAGAGCTTTCAAATGGAATAAGTCACGAAACGTTCGAATAACTTAACCCGAACAACAAACATAAAATACTAGAACGTAAGTAATCAAAGACACAAGGGTCATAAAAAACAACTTTCAGAAAACACGAATTTCAGTTTTGAAAACAGTGATAGATTTTCAAAATTATTTTACTGAAAATTGTACTAAATTAGATTCGAGATTTATACAAAATCGAAATTATATTTCACTCATACAAGTGTGATCAAAAAATACGGTGAATGATTTTTCATCTCAGCATTTATTGATACTATGTGTGTACATCTACATTTTTTATTCTAATTTATTCTAATTTATAAATATTTATAGTTTTGCCAAATTTGAATAATTTGTGATTTGTCAGTTGATTTTGAGAACTGAAAGTGTGACTGTACCTAAAGAGTCTGTCGCACATCATGTATTTCATTATGCATATTAGGACTTAAATATCAATATCATATTTAAAGATAAAAGTTAGGTATTTAACTATATAATAGCGCTATTCTATGTGTGTCCATGTAACGCTTCAAAACTGCGTTCATATATTCAACGGGTTAATTGCTAGTTCAACCGTAATCTAGAAATTACTAATGCAGAGTTTTTAATATGAAAATGGCTTTTCCCACTGATTCAATGTAAGAAATTAGGGTACTTTGTATAATTAAACTATTTATCGATCACATTACATAGATTAAAATTGTACATTGAATTGACTAATATTTTTCCTACAATATTTACAGAAATCATTTGTAATTGAACAAAATTTTTTAACAAAAACATATATTACAACAACACCATAAAATAAACGCGCGCAATTGAATTTCCTTACAAGATCGAGGAAGAGAATCGAGATGATTTAACGTGCGCCCGCAAAAGTAATGTGCGCTCGCGATTTATTCACCGACCACTGTAATTATTATGAATTTTCTGTCAACATATTTATCGCGGTCGTTTCCCATACTGCACGTGCGCCATAAAGGCGAAAAGAGAGGACCATTTAATATGGCGATTTATTCGCCGGAGCGTCGCGCAATATGGCGGCCGAACAATGGGCGCCGCCATGATAAATGGCCGCCGCGGAATTCTCGTCCGATTTATTATTGCGATCGTCGAAGACGTTGATTAACACGCGCATCGTGTGAATTAATCGGGCGGGTTTTCGAAAATCGATCGTCGCTTAATGAGCTGTTGTCTATTGTATGAGGGGTGGCTACTGAATGATTTATGTTTAGGATTTGAAATTTCATAAAATATAAAAAAAAAACACATATTTTTTACAAAAAGTAAAATCGAAGAAATTTGAAAAATGCTGTTTTTCAAACATACATTCTGATAAGGTTTCGTCATTTCATTTGACCATAGTTTGTGCTGTTTTTTCTTTCTATAGATTTTGACAATTGTCATAGCATGTTTGCAAACTCATAGCATTAAAACTCTATATGACGATCGAAAAGGTCTAGGGGTACAAATGATATTTTCGTAGAAATTGAGTTATGCACAGGAATCGCTTCTATGCACGCTCATTTATTTGGTGGCAAAAGGATATAAACGAATTCGGAACGTGTGCTGAGATATATCATCAAATCAGTCGACCTCCTCCTAATACATGTAGGTACTTGGTCAACTTTGAATGCGTTTTTCTCGAAATCACCGCGATGTCTCTTGTACCCCTTGACCTTTTCAGTCATCAATTTACATAGTATATTCAAAAACTCATAGCATTAAAACTCTATATAGAAATAAAAACCTAGTTAACTATTGTCCAGTATAACTAGGCCCTTAATCTATTATTTTATTCCTATTTAAATTAGAGAAAGCTGAAATGTACATTAATTCATTCAAAATTACATTCATTTTAAGGATTACTTTTCAAGCGTTCAGAAACCAATATATACAAAAACTTATAATCATTTCAACCACCATCTAATTTTCTCTGATCCTCAATAAAAATAAAACGAAAAAGATTCCTAATAAACAAGTTATGGTATTTTTATGACTTCCAGTCTTTCAGTGGCCACTCAATATAATGTTCAATCGCATTATTAAAACTCAATTATTCGAATTCACAATCAAATTTCAATGACGATTAAAAAGTATATAATTTTCATTCATTTTCTCATTTCATCGATTTTACAGTTGTATCGAAAAAAAAAACTGAGCTAGAGAGTTGAATTAGTGATAGTTTATGAATGTGTGGATATGATGGTTATTGTCGAGCTGATGTCTAGTACCATAAGAAACACTTATGTGGTATTTTAATAGGATTAGCTTTGTGTCAGTGTCACTTGCACGTCGCTCGTGACGACCGGCTACTTAAAATCGTTCAACGGTGACATTACACACTACATTGACGTGACATATGTCACTGGTGCCGAATGCGAAAGTCTGTAAACCCAAGGGGAAAAAATGTAATTAAAACTAGCGATACCCGCATTCTTAAATTAATCGACTTTGTCGATCGTCCTATTGAAAAATTCGATGGAAAAGTTACGCGTTTTTTGAGCTGCTTGTTGATTTTGGGAAGTGTATTTGAACGGATTTCCAAATGAGTTGTTGAATGTATATGTATAATATGATTGACTTAATTAATTAAAGTCGAGAAAAATGATGAAATTTTTTGATGAGTTTTTAAATTCTCTTAATTCCGCTTATCCGAAATAATAAACACAAGAAAATAGTTTACAATGAGCTATAGATGTGGTCAGTTCAGAATTAATTAAATTGTCCTCTGAAATTATTGATTTATATTCGGTTGCAAAACAAATTTTATAGCTTAATGGTATTTTTCTTTATTATTCAAAAATATTTTTATGACTACTAGAACTTTGACGTTTAATTCAATTTTTTCGAAGATGTGAAGTTGACCACTTTACGCACTGATCGACTCAAACGCCAGGATTTCAATATCCCAGAATGTCTCTAATTGCTACTTTTTTCTACAAATATCCACAAATTTATCAAATATCAATAAATACGAATTCAATCACACATGACTGCAATTATGAAAAGTCGAAAACACAACACAACACAACAAACATACGAAACGCATTGTGCCGCATCCATGCATCGATCGATCCAAACGACGTTGCGTTGTATGCTCACGACAAATGAATAGACTCGAGTCTATTTTTTCCTTATTACGTTTATTGTGCAAACGAAGGTTGGAACTAACGAGCGTGTAAAAAAAGTTTTGTGCATGTCTAATGCGCACGCCTGATTGCATGTCAAATCCATTTGCACTCATTTGCCCGTTCGCCCGAATATACTAGGTATTCGCAGGGGTTTGCAAATAATGACAATAATAATAATAATGGCTGTAATAATAATGACGACCCCCGCAAAATAATGTATGCCGATGACAAGCCCTGTATTGTGCCGGTTAAATTGCAAACTAACCCTCGCTAAAGTTGAGCTGCTCTAATCGTCTTAATCTTTAACGCTTCTGGATTTTAGAGCGGATCGTGTGACTGATTTGTAGAATATGCTGATGGGTTGTGAGTTACAATAGTCTGAATTGTCGTTGTGGAATATTTAACAGTTCGTAAAATATTTGAAAAATTGTGGATATTTTGATAATATTGCATTTTCATTCTGTCATTTTTGAATGTCCAAAATGGCGGCCTTATAGGAATCAGATCAAATGGAATTATGTATCACTTTTATAAATGATGAGACTGTATACTTTCCGAAATATGTACCTACATAACTCTAATAATCCATAATAGCTAAAAAAAATTACAATTCGAACCCGACTAGAGTCTTTGAAACTATTGAATTATTAAACACATTTCAATTATAATTCTGTCTAATGTTCAATTGCAAATAATTTGCATAATTAATTAGCGATATTTGAATTTTTTTTAAATTTTAATTCTGAATTTTTGTGTAATCTTCGGATTTAAAATATTAGAAAAAAGATTTGAAATTACTAATTAATTTGATCGCTTCTTATATAAGAAATATTCGAATATTTAGAGATTTTTCTGTACGTGTTTTTCGAAAACAAAAAACGAAAACAGAAATGTTTTCGAAACAGATAGTCAAATTAGTAATGTGTGATGTGAATGAATAGTGTACAGAGCGTTTTGTTTGC
This sequence comes from Cheumatopsyche charites, assembly GCA_024721215.1. NCBI lineage: Eukaryota > Metazoa > Arthropoda > Insecta > Trichoptera > Hydropsychidae > Cheumatopsyche > Cheumatopsyche charites. The sequence continues at coordinate 12,301,129 of CM045577.1, forward strand.
TCAACTGTTTTGTGGATCGCTTACCTCTTTTGCCTCGTAGACGACTGACTATTCGAAAAATAACTACACATTCTTATATTTGGAACGATCATAAATGAATATCATTCGGTATTTAAGAACAGCTCTTCTAGAAATTGTTTTCGTTTTAAATTAACTAGAAAATTTTATCAGAAATTGATCATGTTTTAAAGAAAATTTGATTTAAAGGAAAAAGTACAATAAATATTTGAATTTGCGAATGTGATTCAAGAACAATTTAGAATTTCGTCGGAAACACTTGTTCAATTATGATGTCACTTTCAGAGCAATTCCTATGAAAACTTGATTGCTGAATCATCGAAATAACTGCGTATTTTCAGAAAATTAGACGTATTATGAAACAGCAAATTTCACGCGAAATTATCTTTCAAAATAATATTCATCGAATGATCTAAAGCGTCATATATCATTAGTGCATAACAAAATCATGACAATTTAAGACGAATCAAACGGCTGTATAATAATAATTATAATATAACTGCACATCATAATAGACACCATTCACGAGCCATCAAAGAGAAAATTTATTGATGCGCCGTTTAATAACACAAATCGCCTTCACCATTAAAATAATTTCACCGCGATAATGAACACCTTTTATATTAATATTTTGTACCGGCGATTTTCACTTGTCAATTTTTGCTTTTCAATTTTTTTCTAACACTAACATAACACATGAACGGATAGGTTTTATACACTTTTGAGAGTCACGCGAGGTCAAACAGATGGTCGGGTAGCAAAGAGGTTATTGTCTGAGGCGTTCGATAAAACGCAGTCATTACGCTCGCATAGATCATTCATCATTTATCATTTATCATTTATTGAGTTGCGCACGCGTCTGCATCCTACAACATGACTCTTTGATGATTTTTAAATCCAACTATGAACACCAGAACCGACACCAGTGAAACTGCTTAGTTACGTAGTCATATCTAGACAGACCTATGTATGCAAATCAAAAAGCTATATAGCCAGGTAAATCAGATCTATCTTACAATTAGATCTATCAGCTATCTTATTTGCGTTTGTTTCTTTGGTGTCAGTGACTGGTGTCTCATTGAGATATGGATCTACGGATGGTGTCCCATTTGGATATCAAAGCTGATACTAGATCAGCTTCCAATGAGAAAAACCTACCTGATAATAGGTATAGATATCTTACTTGTCTATATAGACTTATCTAGAGTCCGAGTTTTGTCTAAAATAGCTATTTACAATTAATCAAATAGATATTTTTCGATGGGATCTGATCTAGTTTCAACTCTGACTTCCAAATGGGATGCAAGCTATAGGTTCACATTTTAATAGGACACCAGTTTCTGACACCAAATCGACAGGTTTATGTACGCAAGTGATATCTAACTATATAATAGCGCTATTCTGTGTATGTGTGGGTCCCAAAACTGCGTTGATATATTCAGCGGGTTGATTGCTAGTAAGTATAGTTACTTATTTCGTCAGTTTTGATTTCAGTTTTGGCGTTATTATTGATATATTTGTGGGATAAGGACCTAAAATCCATATCTCACTAGAATACCAGCCGCCGATTCCAACGAAATAGACTTAGAAATAGAAATGCAACTATCTTATTTGCGTATATAAGTCTGCCTCGTCGATTTCGTCGACTGGTGTTCCAGCACGAAACAGACCTCGCGGCAAGTACAGAGTCGGATTTGGTCGAGGCGAAAGAGTCTCTTTGTGGTTGGCACTGAAGGCAATCAGAGAGACATCGGTTGATTGACGTTTCTTGTCGGTTGTGCGAGTCATCATCATCTGGTGGTTTTTCTTATCCGCGCGGACAATCGGGCCGTTGTCAGGTGGCGGCGGTCAAGGCGAACGGCCTCTTTCTTTCTATGAAATATTTCGATTATGTGTGTACGTTTGTAATTGTCGAGCTCGATTGATCTCTACGAATGGCTACTAGGCTTGTCTGGTGTGGATAAATTCAAATGAATCATAATTTTGTGGCGGCTGATGCTTCATATTTCGTTGTCCGAAATTTGCGCATGATCAGAAGGTGGTCATTTAATTAAACAGAAGATTTTATGCATATTCATAATAAGGTATCTAGATTTTATGCAATGTTTCGTTTTTGTGTGTATGTTTGTAATTGTCGAGCTCGATTGATCTCTACGAATGGCTACTAGGCTTGTCTGGTGTGGATAAATTCAAATGAATCATACTTTTGTGGCGGTTTAATGATCATATTTCGTTGCATAAAATTTTCGCATTGAAAGATTTCGGTCAATTTATTAGACGGAAGTTTTTGATAATGACTTACGATACATATTTCAAATGGAGTACATGGATTATGTGCAATAATTTTTATGTGAAATGTTTCGTTTTTGTGTGTATGTAATTGTCGAGCTCGATTGATCTCTAGGAATGGCAACTAGGCTTGTCTAGTGTGGATAAATTCAAATGAATCATACTTTTGTGGCGGTTTAATGTTCATATTTCATTGCATAAAATTTTCGCATGTTCAGAAGGTGGCTAATTCATCTTACAGAAGATTTAAGCTATTACATATTCATAGTGAAGTAGATTTTATGAGATATTTTTATATTAAATGTTTCGATTTTGTGTGTATGTTTGTAATTGTCGAATTTGATTGATTGTTTGAAATGGCTACTGGGCTTGTTTAGCATCGACGCGTTATGAATTTTAAATGAATCATACATATGTCGCTGTTGAATTTTATGATTTTGTTTTCATAAAATCATCATGCGTTTCTAAGAATTAATGCAGTTTTATTTAAGCACTAACGAGATAAATTTACACTATTTCAGAATATATTTTCATTTAAAATTATCGATCTAAACGAATATTATATCTAGAATTCGCAACAATAGGTTCTTCAAAGAACCAATTTCGCTGATTCCAGAAATTTTCCTAAATTAGATTCATTACAATTCATTTAAATTCTAGCAATTTTAAATAGCATCCAATTATTGTTGATTGCTAGTGCAATAATAAAATTTACTGACCTGCTCGTAATGCGTCCATTGGCACCGATGGATATGGAATGGAATATGGATATCCCTCTTTGCGCAAAGTCTTGGGTTTTCTCCTGGGTCTGTATTTGTAGTCTGGATGTTCTTTCATGTGCATGGCTCTCAGTCGTTTTGCTTCGTCAATGAACGGCCTTTTCTCGTCCTCGCTCAAAAGCTTCCATTCCGCACCTGAAATTTATCGAAAATTCTTTAACATTTAAATTTAATTAGTACGAAAAAAGAAGCATAGATGTCTCTATAGCGAACACACAACAGTCTCATCAGAAATAAAACGAACAATCTCGGATCGGAATCATGAAAAATTTCAACTAGATGAGACGCGCCAATTAGACAGGACAAACTCTTTAATATTTAAATTTAATTAGTACGAAAAAAGAAGCATAGATGTCTCTATTTCGAACACACAACAGTCTCATCAGAAATAAAACGAACAATCTCGGATCGGAATCATGAAAAATTTCAACTAGATGAGACGCGCCAATTAGTCGGGACATCGATCCGTCGCAAAATTAAAACTGCCTTCTTTCGCATGAAAGGCGATTGCTTTCGAAGCGTGGGTTGGGTCCCAAGGGAGGTGGGTTTTTCACCCCCCCACGAGCCACCCACCACCCCCCGGGGGCTGCGTCGATATCCAATTGTTTGGCTGAGTCGTCATTTCGGTGTGCCGATTGTCGGCCGACAATGCGACGACAATGGCGACTCTATCTGGCCCCATTGTGGCACTCATACACCGGCGCTCTCTGTTTCCATTATCTGCGCAGAACATAAACGCTACTGCGTTGTACGTACGGGGAGCCATTGTTGTTGTTTGCCCGTGTTGTGCTCTCGATGTGGTGCAGGGGCGGATCTCGGTTTGTTTCTGGCTGTATTTGCTTTAGTGATGTATCGTTATTCGTGTAAATTTCATAACAGTCATATGGGATTCTTATTAGAACTAGCAGTAGGCGCATGTGTATCAAAATAGTTCGGAATTAATCAAATTTCGTATTGCCATCTATGTGTGAAATAAAAAAAGATTTTACGCCTTAAATATGTTAAATGATGCAGTTTCGTCATTACGATGTTAGCTCGGAGGTAAAGCGTTGGCCTAGTAAATGGAACGCGCGGGTTCGATCCACGGCTATGCTTGAAAATTTCGAGCATCGTTAGCGTATTTATAATATAGATTGGTTGGAGCTCGGTACGGGATAAAGGATCATAACATCTATATCCCTCGATTATAGGAAAGATAACTGGTTATCACCGGTTATAACCAGAACAACCCAACATAACAACTGGCTATATCCAGATAAATCTGGCTACTAGTTGATAATAACCGGATATATCTGGTTATAGATCAACTAAATCCAGTTACATCCGTTTAATTACCAGATATGTAGTGAGTTTGTTGATATTACATTTCTTAATTATCATTCCAGTGCAAATACAGATTCGATAAAACCAGATAATACCAGTTATATCCGATCGTTTTCAGCCTAGTATCTAGATATCTGGATTTAACTGGTAGTTGCTATGTTGTTGGATGTACTGGATTATTCTGGTAAAAGTCAGTTATATCTGGATTTAACTGGTAGTTGCTATGTTGTAGGATGTACTGGATTGTTCTGGTAAAAGTCAGTTATATCCAGTGATTAACTGATATTCGGATAACTGGTTATAACTGGATTTGACCGATATTTTAAGGATATTGCTGAAACTCAAACTATTGCTAGCAACTTTCTTACATTTTCGGAATATCATACATACAATAAAATGACAAAAATCGAATTTAGACATAACGAGGGAAGCCCACCATCCCGCCTTTTAACCGTACCCCAACTCTATGTCATCTTGTTAGGCCGGCCTAGTTGGGTACCAGCAAAACTAGGAGAAACTAGGGGCGCTCGAATTTAGACATAAAATAAAATATTTAGTCACAATCAAAATTCACTCCTTTCATCTCTGAATAACACCACCTTAATGAATTAAATCAATCACTACACAATCATATCCAACCTAATTACCCAAATTTCGACCAATCAAAAAACCAAAAATTCTCTCCAAACCCAAACACAAAATCCAATTTTAACAACTCCACATATTCCACAGGTCCCTCGCCTCGATCCGGCCCTGTCTCGCGTATTGCTCGCATACGCCCGGGTGTAGTACGTGCCTAGTATTCGAACGCGCTTAATACTGGCGCGACCCACCCCCGTACCCCATTGTGCGACCACCAAAGGCTTTCACAGTAATGAAGAGTATTTTTGCCCGATTCGAGCACAATGAGTATCTTCTGCCGTTTTGCTCCCGTTGCCGGGACTTCGGCCACCTCTCGGTCGTTTGCGTGTATATATGTCTGTCTATGTGTGTTTTTTTTTGAGTCTCGAGTCTGTTTTTTAACAATTTTTTCATCCGGCAATGGCTTTTGTTTGCGCTGAATTCGTGCGGAGCTGTGTGATTTTGAGTTGAAGCGCGCTTGATTTTGGCTAACTTGAATACAATGGATAATTAATTAAATTCAATAATTTCAAAAATATTCCATTCTTAAACATCACTCAAATCAAAATGTTCTAATTTACTATATGACTAAATAAATTGACAAACCTGTCAAACAAGCAAATATGCAATTAGTCGCTTAGTTTATTCATTCGATTTCCAAACAAAGGTTCCTATTGAAAAGTCATTTAAAACAATCGAAAACAATATCGATTAATCCCATTTTGCTGCAGATATCGTTTTTGCTCTTATACCAAACTGTATGTATTATATGTGCTTTAGCTTTCAATATAATCAATGAAAGCTCAAATAAATTAGGATATCTATTACAAGATTTATTAATTACAGTAAAAGTTTTTGCTTTTTTTTAGATAAAATGATTTCAAAATTTAGCTCTCCGTGTAAATGATAGTATTTATTAGTAGTAATAGAGTGGACTGTAGATTATTGATAGCTCAAATTAAAAAAATCTAATTGTAAAAATTTTTCGGCTATCGTCAGTCACGCGTAAAAACTTTTTTTATGTATAGAAAAAATGTCGAAATTTAAAATACGTATCGAGAAATCAAAAAGTTACGTTTTAGGCACCTAAAAATTTTGCTATCTAATCGAACTAATTTTTGATTAGTCAATATTATTAAATTATCGGAATAGAAAACTGTGGCTTAACCTAAAATCTAGAGCAAACCGCGGAGTGGAAATGAAACATGTACTTTACGAAGAACATAACTCGAAAAAGTGAAGTTACTCCAGATTCTATCCTCAATTGTGTATCAAGAATCACAAGTATCAAAGGACAAATTTGACAGATTTCCACGAACGATCGACTATAAACGCTCTTGGATCGAACTAGCGAAATCTGCACTTCCTCAAATCACACAGAAACACCCTTAATGTTTTATAGCAAGCATTACACCACCCATCGGAGCATCGCCGCCTTCTGGAGCAAAACACCGCCTTCGACGATGACCCACACCATGGAAACGGATACAGACGAGCGCAGTGTTCCTCGCCGATGGTACAATGTCCCTCGCCTTCAAAAGAGGGACAAGACAATTTGAATTCATCCCCGTGGAAGACAATGGGCTGAGGCATTGTGCTCGTCTCTCAGGCAAAGGAACAATCGCGCCCTGTTCCTCTTGTACCTGTGCTAGAGTCGCGTTTGTACGGAGAGCGGGTGCTGCGCCCCCCTTTCGAGATTGCGCCCCCATTTTGGGGGTGGTGGGTGGATTGATTCGTGTGTGTATGGGTGGGTGTTTTGGATTTTTGGAATTGAGGAATAATTAGGATTTTATTGGATTAGGGGTTGATTTTGGAAATATGAATCGTAATTAGGTGCATTGATTTGCGTATGTGTAGGTGGATGTTGGAAAGATTTTTTTGGATTCTTGTAATTGAGGAAAAATAAGGATTTTATTGGATTCGGGCTTGGTTTTGGAAATGTATATCGCAATTAGGTGTATTGATTTGTGCGTGTGTTGAATGGATGTTGAGAAGAGTTTTTGTAAGTGCGAGTTAAGTGAAGATTGCATCCGATTAGGGTTTTATTATTATTTAAGAAATATTGGGGTTGTTTTCCCAAAAAGAGTTTTTGTCATGTTAGAGTAATGTCGTTGTAGTATAATTATAGTGCTGTAAGATAACTGAACTGTTTTGTAGCTTGATAAAAATGCGTCCTTAGTTTAAATTTGATTGATCATTCTTTTGAAAATACATAAATTCTCTAATGTTTTCGAGACGAGTTATTAAAAGGTACAAGGATTAAATGCATACAAATTCACAAATATGTATTATACATGGAAGTTGCTAATTCATTTTTCAAACTATACTTTTGAAAATATTTTTTCATTTATTTGAAAAGAGTTTTTTCCGCAAAAAATCAATGCCCGATTAAGATTTTATTTCAATTTAATTGTAATAAAGGATCTGAATTTAATTTAAGTTCTTTTACTTATACAATAAATCCATTATTTCGAAACTCAATTCGTTTGCCATCGGATAATAAATTATTCATTTCAGAAATAGAAAAAACTAATCCTGCACTCAAATATGAATTAACTATATCCTTAGCTTATTATAAACAAATTTTGTATATTTTTAATTTCTAAAAAATTGAATAATCAACGGGATTTCGAAAAATAATTTCGATCAAACACGTTTGAGCATTTATCTCTCGAATTTTTTCTTACAATTAGTGAATAAGTCCCATTTAAATAGCTCTGAACTGCTCATATATCCTTGAGCAATAAATCGAAAGATAGGGGTAGAAGAAAGCGATCTCTTGCGCAGGTGGAATATTGAAAAAGAAATCCCATTGGCCACCATCGGGCCAATGGCGGTCGCGTAACAGATCGCGGTGGTCACGCGTCGACAACTTTTGGAACTCTTTCGAATCCAAAAAGCAATAATCGTATCTCGAAAATCGTGGTCGGTCGTTTCCACGAAGCCGTCATTATCACGATTCGGAGGACAATAAAGTGGTTCTATCCGAAATTCCTACGCGACTCTTAGTATACTATTGGACACGAATGTGACCGACGAAAATTGATTTTCAAAAGTTTTCCCATTTTTATTTTTTTTTTTGTATTTTGATTTTTTGTTTTGTTTCTGAGAGCGGAAGGTGTATTATTTTCTTTTTTTTTTTTGAAGGTGTGATTTATTTTCGATCGGTGAATAAGTAGTTGGATTGTTGCACGAAACGTTTCCATTGATTCGATTGTTTTTTTGAATGGTGTATTATTCGAGCAATGTTTTTTTTTACATTTAAAAGACGGCAGATAATTTCAAAATATATCAGAATTAGTCTTAAGTTAAATTAAATCTGAAATTTGAAGCAAATGAAATAATTTCATTCCGAATATGTTGATTTTTTTCATCAAGAATTGGAGATCAAAATTATCTTACTGAATACGTTCATATCTCATTTTTTTTTAATATTTATTTTTTGAAATTCGATATAAACGAACGACGATAGAGCTGCGGTCTTTTGCAAGCTTTGATTTCGATTATCCGATTAGCGAATCGCTTTTCGATATAATGACGCTCGTGTTGTGTTTTCATCATGGCACGCTCGTGTTTTCCATTTTGCACAATAATGGCGAATGACCACACCCACGCATCGACATTTTCCAACAATACCCCTCGAAGTACATACCTTTCGAATGAAATATGGAAAATGTGTCCATAGGCACTTATACGAGAGCATACCGCCGACAATTGGTCGTCCATTGTTCGCGATGTTTTTCCAAACAACGCCGAGGCCTCCCCGATTGCCTTTCAGAATAAATGAAAGCTGAAACAATACGACATTCATCGGAATCGCGGTGAAAAAAATCCAATATAATACACTGCGAAAATCCATTGTTCGGCGACGATTTTCATTTCGCAACCGTATCTATACATCGCATCGATTCGATTTCGCTACGTAATAATTCGTCGAAGAAACGTCAAAAGTATTCGGATTTTTTTCAGATCGAAAATTTTCGCAATTCTAGTTTTGGAATTGGCTGTTTGATTCGAGATTTCGATTCGGAAAACGTTAATCGAGACAGACAAAATCGAACGGCTGAAGCCATTGTTTTTATTTAGTCTGACTATTTCCAAAACGTAAATTGGAATTTTGCCTTCAGTCAGAGTTTCGACTGCAAATTGGGAGTTCGTCGCGTGATTTATCCTCATCTAAACTTTTTCCGATCACGTTTTTCATTAACAGTTCAAATAAAAATTGGAAAAAACTTCCGATTTAAACAACACATCAACCTAGGGTAATGTATTTTCAAAAGTAACATATTTAACGTATAAAAAAAAGTTAATGCAGCCAGTTTAACTCGACTAAGAAGTTATATGTATCCTGTAATATTTTAACGCTGCAACACAATCAGGTTATAAAATCGAACTCGGACGCGAAATTTTACAATACGAACGTCCTCAACGCGTTAAATTGTAAAACACGTTTTTAATGTAGTCACCTGTAGTGTGGACACAAAATATGGCTTACGCCATAATTTGATTCCGAGCATTAAGCCGGACGAGGGGTCGCGCTATATCAAAAGAACACCTACAAGTTTATATTGGTTCCACACACACGCTCGTGTTAAAATATTATTATATAGTATATTGAGGCTGTATTATACACGGGAGAGATCAGGTTTGTGTCCTTTGAGTGTCGCCGGAATACGATTATGTGCGTCGAGTCCCGAGGGGAACTTATTAGCTCCCATTCGACCCCACAGACCCATATTACGGAAGCCACATAAAGTTCACGTGTCGTAAAAATTGTGTCGATGGTGCTATTCGAAAATTAAATAAATGCTATTTGATTTTGAATAAAATCATTCCAAATTATTTCATTTGTTTTTTTAAATTTTACATTTGTATGAAACTATCGAGAACAATCACGCTTAGGAAAATTTAAATGATTGAATTGAAGATCTGAAGTAAATGCCTTTTTTAGTTACTTTGATTTAGATCTGTTTGCGCTTCAAGAAGATTTGTTGAGGATCATCTAATTAAGGTTCGTTTAATCATCTAAGATTCTATGTATTTAAACCCGTTTGGAACGTGATGAAGATTATAGCTCCTAATATTTAAATTCTGCTTTAAAGAACTTGCAATAAGATATTCTAATTATTGAATATTTATTAATATAACTAAGTGGCTAATTAATCATTAGTATTGAATTCAGGTGCCATTTTTATGTAATTGAATTAGAAATAAGATTATAGTCGTAAAAAAATAAAATATGTATTTTAATTGGGAGCTCTCAACTGTAAATCTGAACTAAAATAGTTTGAAAAGGCATTTGCTTTAGATGTCTGAAAAAAACATTTGAAAAATCCATCGATTTTCATTTTAAATTGTATTATATCATGACATTTGACATGATGATAAGAACACGCATTTTTCACATTATTTATACAAGTGTACCCTTTTCAAAAAAATACAATTCAATTGTTTTATGATATATGTAAATATGTAATCAAATGAGTTCTTACCTAGTCTTTTAGATATCTCCGAGTTGTGCATTTTCGGATTATCCTGTGCTATTTTCCTACGTTGTAACCTAGACCAGACCATGAACGCGTTCATGGGTCGTTTTATGTGGTCCTCTTGCAGCTTTTTAGTCTGCATTGGTCCTCCCATGGCGCCCATTGAACCCATCGAGCCCATGGTGCCCATGGCGGCCATTCCGCCCATCGTTAAATGGCCGCCCACTCCCCCGAATCCGCCCCTGTCGCACATGGCACCAGCGGCACTGTAAATCAATTGTTATATCAGTTTATTATAGGGTTTAAAACTAAATTTACAATATATCGAATCAATTATTATTAGAATATTCATTGATTTCGATTTATTATTCTTTGGTGTTTCTATGTGCATTAAAATTTACTTAAAATTAAGTGGGAGTTCTTTTACTAATTTTCTGTTTTTATAGTAAAAACTTTTGCATGTCTCAAAATTTATTCTGTGAATTCAACTGTATTGATTTATGATAAAATGTAGTCTAGATATTTCTGTTCCTTTATTGTCATAGTTTATTGAATTTAAAAATTGTTTTTTCTCATTAAAAGAGAAAAAGTCAGGAATAAACATGTTATTAAATGTTGTTTTGGTTAAAATTATTTCTAGCATATTTACAATTTGCATAATTATTGAAACTTCAATATTTTTCATTTTCTTACATTTTAAATTGAAGATATCATTTGTTTAATGAAAAAAAATGAATCAAATATTTGAATGTTTTGTGTGAAAAATGAATACTTTTTTCAACAAAAGCTACCGTCGGCAAATTTTATTAGCGCAAAAATTTCAACCTATCATTAATATAATTAACACATTTGCTAATAAATAACATTTTTTCGTTTGTACGTCAGTCGAAATTCAATAGTCATTAATAATATGCGTCAGAAATCCTTGAAATAATTTACAATTCATTACCATGAGCATCTCAAACACAATACATATAATTAGTCTTATATTAAATCTATTATTTTTTTCAATTTAACTCAATTCTCTTGTTTACTATTCAAAATTTGACTATGAAAAAAATAAATCGTACTATCGGTGCGTATCGTATTGAAGAGATTTGCATTTGAAAAGCGAAAATTTGCATCGAAAGATGTTTGAGAATCGTTTGTTTTCGAATGGGGAGAGAAAAGCAGTTTGCCACGCGCTCCTGGAATGCGTGAAGAATGCAACGCTCCAGAGGGGTGCTGATGACGCCATCAATTATCCTCGAGGATATCCACTATTAGTATTACTGACATCATCAATTTCACCGTCTGCAGATCACCACAACTACCGACAGAGGAGGCTGAATATCAATAATTTATCTGCTTGATTTTATTTTGATAATCTTATCAATATTGATCGGATATCTTATTGATTTATTGCAATAATCTTGGACGAATATCTTTTCAAGATTATTCGCTTCACATCTGCATCTTACTACAGTGAATTTTATATGATTTTAATTTTTCATGAAAATCAATAAGAACTGGATTCATTTATTTACTAAATTTAAATACGTATAGAATATCTCCCCTATGGCCATCTCTACCTGATTTTCTCTATAAAGTTTTTAATAAACCCATAATATTTGGAGCACGGTTCTGATCTGAAACAAACTTATTTCAAATACTTGATCTAGATTCCTTTGTTTGTCACAAAATTCATCTTGAATTTAGAACGAATGATGTCAATCCTTTTATTAATACCTATTTTGAATATTAAAATTCAAATAATATTCGAGTTATTTAAAAACACTTAGGTACATCTGAATTACTTCAAATAAATGAATTTTGTTTTAATTTTTAAACAATGAATTTGTTTTCACAACTCAGAAAACAATTTTTTTTTTATAATTACGATAAAAGCTCGAATAATCGGTTTAATCCGTTTAAGAATAAAAGACTTTCAATATATAGGTACACCTACACAAAAAAAATTGCAACGTGGAAGAAATTCGTATTTTTAATTAGGCTGTCGCTATACGGATTTTAATTAAGCTATAATTGGGTGTTTATACAGTTTCTTTTGTAAAAATATCTGGGTGTATTCGGCTTTGGAAAATATTTGTATGAAAAGTAACAATTTACATTGTTTTATGATGATATACTTTATGTTTATTATGTGAAATTATCGATTTATCTAATATATTATGTGGATAATTTTTCCTATGATAGAATATTTTACTGTTGCATTTATTAAAATGTATTTTATTCATCAAAAAATTTACAAATGAATGCATTTAAGCGTGTAATTTTTTCATGAATGTATAAAAAAACATAAATTATTTTTGTTTTCAATATTATTCATTTACATAGAACAAAAACAAAAAGGATTAACAATGCAGTACCAAAGTCTTTCAATAAGCTTATCAAAATCTATTCATATAATAATAGGCACACGATTGTACAAATTCTAATAAAATCATAATTTTGCAATATTTACCCCGAAAAAAACCACAAATTTATTCAAATGAAATAGAAAAAATGTCCTTTTTTTAATCGTCTATCACTAATCGATAGAAGGTCTTTTGACAAGCGACGTTGACTATTATAAACATGATTAAATATTGGCAACCTATACAAAGAACAATCAATGTAATAATTATCCTAACTTATTTATATTACAAATAGCAAATAAAACCTTTATTGAAATACTTTGAAACATTTCTAAAGCGTTACATAATAATATTGCACAATGTCAACTTACTATTGATTTTGCCGTGCCTTTTGCAGCACGATGTTTTTAACTTTTTAGATAAACCCATTACATAAATAAAAACACCAATACCAAATTTGGAATCAGATTTTTTAGAATTAATTTCGAGTTTGAAGTCATTCGAACTCTAATATATTTTTATTCGTCAAAAGTAGAGAATATTCGAAGGAATTATTAGATGAGAATAGCCAAATGATTTTTTTATTAATGAATTATGATTAAGTAATAATAAAAATCTTGATAGGTTATCGAACGACCAAATCGATCAAATACACATTGTAAATTAATAATAATAGCATAAGATTAAATTAAATAACAAAATATACCTCATAAAGTGGCCGCTGGCCCTTTGATGAAGCTCGAGATCCACGTTGAAGCCGTCTTCGTCTCGTAGCTCAAAACTCACCCCCTTCGCTCTAACCTTCCGTCAAACGACTCCGAACCTCGCTAAAAATCTTCCAGAAGACGACCGTCAATATTCTATCAATAAAACGTCAATATTCGCTGAATCAAACGTCAGTTTTCGGCGCGAGAACGAGCGCGGAGCCGGCCATCGCGCACACTGTACCGCGTCGCGCAACACACTGGCGCGACGCCGGCTCCGTGTGCGACGAGGGGGCGGGGCTTAATTCAATCGACCAATCAGAGGCCGCGCTTGCCCCACCCCCTCGCTCGTGCTGCGCTCTGATTGGTCCGTTTCGTTGTATGGCGTCTCTGTCTAGCCACATGTGTTTTGATTGTCGATAATGCGGTGACGATTATGTATTGTTTTTTTTCATTTGTTGCGGTTTTTGTGTTATTAAAAAGGATCTGGAGCAAATGTCTTTTTTGGATTTGTTTCGTGCTGCTCCTAGTAGTTCGAGTTAGAATCGTATATGATTCTTGTTGAAGGTTCTTAGATAGAGTTAAAATAATGTAGCTCGAAAATTTGATTGCTTCGATTATTTAATTTATAAATAAATGCAATTTATTTTAAAATCGTATGATTTTTAATTAAAAAAAATCAATAGTATCAAATATAAAATTGTAAAAATTGTTTAAAAATTTTACCAAATTGATCGATATTATAAAAAAATCAGTTTTAAATCGATCAAAACGATGTATGTAAGTAGAAAATATTAATTGGTGGCCTACGTGTCATAGATTGCTGAGGTTTCTATCCTATTCTAAGTTGTACTATATTATGGTGCAATGGTTTTCTATTCAAATCGATTGGAATTTATGTAGAACTAAATCTTTTATGAATCGTTATAATCAATAACGATTATTATTATATTAATCTCTAATTGGAAATTATAATATATTCGTTTTTTTTTTCATTATTAATATTCAATAATTCCAAAATGATAATATTTCGTTTAAATCTGCAAAAAATATCGGAATATATTATATGAACATCTAACTATAAGTGCATATCTAGGTAGTAACGAAATTCAAATCGTTACAAAATATCCTTTTGTGCTATAAATTCGTACATAGGTATAAAAAAAGATGCAAATTCACCGCTTATAATAAAGAACGAAAATGGTTCGAATTTTCCAACAGCTTTGGTGTAACCGACGAGCAGGTCGATATGAACGAATGCATTTATTGTACAATATGTCGGATACGCGCCATGTGTCATGCACTATGCAAAATTAGATTCGATTTCGATTTGCATGCCGTTAACATATTTTTTTCAAACGTCTATCGAAGATCGTGCCCGCGTATTATTGTCACATTGTGCCCAAATGTTTTGCTATTATTGGCTAAAGCGATTCGTGTCGGGTTGAGCGATCAGAATGGTTATATTGAGCGCGAGCTAATTGATATGTAAAAATTTCAGGAATTGCCTGTCGTAAATATTCAGGAATATGTTTTGGAAAAGGTACTTTTGACCTTGACGTGAAGTTCTGAATTTAAATTATAAATTTTGTGTCGTTCCTTTGTGTAGATTGAATAGATTCAAATGTATGATATGAATTCGATCGTTTACCTAGAATTATATAAGTTTTTAATTTCATATAAGAAATTTGTACTGTCTTCATAGAGAATATGGAACTTTTTTTTAAGTATTTCAATCAAAATTGAAAAAACAATCTACTAAAAAATGTTTCTTTGAGCTGTGCAATACTCAATTGGTGGATCACGATTCGTATTGCTTTGCCAAAGAATCTACAGAAAACGTTGTTTTTTCATGTTTTATCGTCGGAAAGAGAGCCGTTAAATGGATTTAGAATAGATTTCGATTGATATCGAGCTTTTGGGTTTCGCACGGCGATTAAACGACGACAAAAAGTCCGATCGAAGCGACCGATAAAAAGCTCGGTTGAATCATTATCGATCTAAAAAATCGGACATTTCTAAATATTTTTTTGTGTTTCTCTAAATAAATATGCAGGATTAAACTTTGCCGCGTATAATACTTAATCTCGGCACAAATAAAATGCACACGATGAATGAAATGACCCTCTCGATGCGTCGATAGATAGCCATCTCAGGTATTAGCACATATGCACACGAATGTAACTAAATAAGATAAATGTGTGGACAATGGATAATATGTATAAAAGGATACTTTTGAGATAACAATTAAATGAGAGAAAAAATATTTTGTGTCCACCTGGTGTTATGTGTGTTAAAAAAGGTTCGTTTTAACGGTTCTGCGACAATCTAAACTGAAATTCTTCTATTGGTGTTTGGTTAATCTGTGTAATACTGGTAGCGAGGATCACTTTCGGACACATTGCACACCATAAATTCAATATACTAAAGCAGATTAGTTAATATTTGATGTTGTAGACTGTTTGCCGCCCAAGATTTTCGGTCTTTCTGTCGAAAGCATACATTCAATAGAAGAAAAGCGTTACGGTCTGGTTGAAATGCCTTGCGTACTACTACAGAAAATTTTCAGATCAATAAGTGAATAATAAAGTAAAGAAAATCTTTTAAATGCAATACGGAAACCGCAAATCGGCTACAATATAGTAAATGAATGAAAGACACTTCTAAAGATCATTTGTTGGTCTTTTGGATTCATCTTAATCTCTTGACGAATTCTAAAAATCTGCACAAATTGAATGATCGGATAAAATTGTTTGAAAACTCAATACATTTTATTTATTTTACATTAAAAATCAGTCATCGAATGATTTCAAAAGAAAATAATTACTTTTTTACACCGAATTGAAAAATATTATTTTTTACAATACATTGGTATAAAGTAGCTACAAAAGATAAGTGTTTGGTTTATATGCATAGATTCATATCATCTTCATTGCGGTAAATTTTCTATAGAACCATCATTGAAAACGAATCTCTATGATCCTTTTTTCCTCTTTTTTGAAGTGTCGTTGAATTTTGCCACTCTGCGGAATCCTATTGTCGATTTTAGTGCGGCATAAAAGTACCAAGCGATCTATTCAAAATGATTTTAGATCTAAAAAACAAAATAAAATATATTTTATCAACATTCATATGTACGTTCAGGATAATAGAAAAAAATTCACACACTTGTGTGACATTATTTCCTACATGTCGTCGTTTTCACATGATATCGAAGACGGAAATAATAATACGAAAGTAAAAAAAAAACGTGGAAATGGATTAAGTCCGCATGCGAAAGGGTCTCACAATGCGATCAGATCGTAAAAAACAAATTCGATTTCTATTTGAGATCAGTTCGGCATTATTATTGTATTGAAGAAAATAAAAAAAGGGCGAGTTCCAAGTCTTATTGTGTCGATAAAGGAACCTGATATAATTTCATTTATTGCATTGTGATTCGGGAAGGGTGTGTGAATATGAATCGATTGCGAAATGCGGATATTTACCCCCTCAGATTAGAATACATTTCGTGTTACTAAATCTCGATATTTTTTAAATAATATTTAAGTTCAAAATTGAATTTTTTTTATTTTTTTTTAAATTTATTATTTTAGTTTTGGAATTGAAAATAATTATTTTTATTTTCTGTACTGTAGATACAATGAATTGGTGACACGTAGTCCAAGGTTACGGAAATAACAGTGTTTGCAACCCCTTTATAGGGTTAGCTATCATAATGGATGCGGTGATCACCCCGAGCCTTGGGGCCACGCTAAATTATGTGATTATATCACCATTGTCAGCTGAAGCTCCCTGTAAATACAAATAAATAACTTTTATATTTCTGAACACTATTCGATTACGATTCTTTCCGCATTGATCCCGATTTATACGCGAACTATAACACAACATGTTCAGAAAATTAATATTTTATTTCATTTAGACTCGAACTTTCAATTGTTAATTACTCAGCTCGAGAGTTATCACGAGTTGACTTTTTTCGTATAAAATTTGACAGTTCTCAAATTTCGATAGTTCGACAATTTTTCTTGATATCAAACAATTTAAATTTTGCCTGACATTTTGCTCGATTGCTCAATTAATCCAATTTAAGAACACGTGACGAAATTATATCCACAAAATTAATCTAATGAAGTTATATCTCTTTATTATATAATCTTGTAGATCCATCATATTCTCAGTTAATGCAATATTAAATTATTATTATATTAGAAAGAAATTTCTGTTTGTACGAATTTATTCAGAGTAAGACCAGGAGAGATGGCCATAATTTTTTCAGTTCGTTTTTTGATGAAATATAAATCAAATATCATCCGATATCAAAGCTTTATTTATTTCTACAAAGTATAATTTAATTATCAAAATCAATAAATGTTGAAAAAATGGATTTGAATAAAAAACCCAGTCGGTTTTTTCGAATCGAACAAATATGAAATATTCCGAAATTGATTTGTCGGAACACCGTGTTGCCCTCGCATACATCTGTTGCCAGATGAAAAAAAAAATGGAGCATCGAGTCGGTGTCGATCGAAAGCGGCCGACAAACGTGAATGGGGTTTAATAAAATAATTTATGTAGGTCCATGCACAAAGGTGCATTATTTATTCATTGGAAACCGTTTGGCAGCGTCGGTTGATAAATGTCTTCCCGATCGATCCGGGGGGCGCGACTCTCCCCTAACTAACTTTTCTTCCCTTACGATTTCCTAACGCTGATTTTGTCTATTAGACTGAGGAAAGCTGATGTTTTTCTTTATTTTTTGTACACATTCCGACTCAATTTATTATTTTTTTTAATTTAATTTTTATTATCACAAATTTTAGTTCACGAATATGAGAAGATAATATTATTTTTCTTTATATTTTGAATTCGAATTAGGGAGGGAGTTATGTGAAACGCATAAATCTATTTGGTTCACTAAGTAGTGTAATAAAGAGTAACAGATCAAACCCCCCAATGACGAATTAATTTCCGATCGTAAAATTGTCTTGGGAGGGTTCTGAATTTTCTAGAAAAAGAATCGAAAATTTTTATTAGTAAAATAATCTTAGAAATCATCAAATATTTATATTTAACTTTATTTTTATTCGCGAATTATACGGGTTAAGTTTTTTTTAATACAAATCTTATTCAATAGAATAATATATGAATTGTTTTCATTTTTCTGATTCATTGAAGTTTCTATTCATTGAAGGTATGTAGAAATATTTACTTTTACTTTTATCTTTTTCCCTGTTTCTTTCTTGATTAATATAAACTATGTAAGTTAGACTATGAATCAATTTTAAATATTGGATCGATTTATCAATATTAAAAAAATAATTTTAATTAAATAAAAATAAGAAAACTATAATCTTCCATCTATGATTATCAAAAATATAAAATATAAATAAAATTAAAATTAAAATATCATTTATAGAATATTTGCATTGAATTCGTACAATATTATAATTCGACCTACCTTCGACAATGAAATTCGCTATAGGATCCCGAATATCCTTACATAGGACAGCAATAAAATTTTCAAAAGTTACAGTCGACCACGCCTATCGATAATTATTTTTCGAAAATGAAAAAAATCGAATTCAGCAAAGTTCATTGTGCATCGACAATGGGCGGTTCAAAAAAAGCCCGACGTTAAAAAATGAATTTATCGCGAACACAATTGACGTTTCAATCCGCCCGGCGAACTAATTTGCTTTCGAAAAGCCGTGAAAAACGCCTTTCGCAACGGTCAAAAGTCCTGTAAAATAATATTTTTTTCAAAATGTACCTACCCAAGTATAATATGTATTATATTATTTAATATTATGTTCGACGCGCACTTAGTTTCCATTGTGATTGTGAAAATTTATCGATGTGGTTCGCGATTATTCGTATGCGCGTACGCAACTACACTTTTGTAAAGAATTCAGGACATTTTTCTCGATAAATTTTTTTACTAAAAGGACTAATAGCTTCTTTTATAATTAAAAGAGCATTAAGTATGGTTTTTAAAATTTAATTTGGCATCAGCATTTGGAATGATTTTCATGAAAAAAATTCTAAATAAATGAATTTATTTTGCATTGGTAGTCGAAGTGTACAAAAATAATACTTTATTATATATTTTACATCTTAAAAAAATCAAGTCATTACATAAAAACAAAATTTATCCAATCAAATATTAATTTAATACACCTCGACTATAATTTCGATCAAATATTTCCATGGAAATCGTTAAAAATTTCGATGTCAAATGCAAAATTAAGAATTTTATTCAATCAATCTTCGAATTATAAATCTATTTAGTGATTTTTTTTTCGAAAGTTTCCAGAATTTCTTACAATAGTGTAAGTACAAATGCGTAATAATGGACGATAAATATCGAATGCGTTTCTTGCGTGCATATAAAATCAATTCGGGATATAACTTTTGCTTTAAAATTTATTCGATTGGTACTATAGCATTTCGTACCTGCCGGCGACGATTTATCATTTGATATTTACAGTGGAACATTGCTCATGCAAAATGTATAATATTGAACTCGAGGTATGTGTGTATTTGAATATCAATACCGGTCATATTCATTTCAATCAATGATTTTACATTGCAAAATTTTCAGATTTATACGTTTAAATGAAATTCGCTTGAAAGGATATATCGTATTACATTGCTTTTATTGAAAATATGTAAAATTATAAAGATGTTCGTATGAAGTCACATATCAAACGAATCAATAGTGATACTTACTGATACGTAGGAATTTTAAGTTAAAGCTTTAATATATATAAATGTATATTTTTTCTAGTTAAAGTATGCGTTACATGCATAGAATTGTGCAAGGGAGGAAGTTTTTCATTTCTAGCTAGACTCTAGTTAGAAATTATTGCCTATCTAGCTGTAATTGCTCACACTAGTGCAAGAAAGGTAACACTTTCTAGTTGGAAAAATAACGAGCGTTCACTTTTGAATTACATTTCTAATAACATGGATTTCTTATGGTTTTCCATACACAATTTTCGACTCTGATTAACGTTTTATTAAGATTATTAAAGTAACTAATTAATGTCACTTTGCCGATACTTTTTTAGGGTAACTAAAGATTAAAATTCTAAAAAATTAACCAGGCACATGATGAAAAGTTATATTTTGATCTTTGGAGCTCTATGTATCTGTAATTTAATCCGATAACGAACTAGAGCTCTGTAATAGTAGGAATGATAAAAATGAAAAATGCGCATAAACTTCCAAGGTATACGTATGCAATTTAAGTTTTTGCTAGAAAAATCACACACTAAAGCATCAAAAATCTTTGATTGAAATATTGGTCATCATTTTTGTGATCAAACGAATGTAATATATGAATTAAATTAAAACTCTTCAACAATAGACACGAATCCGTCCACGTATAGAAACTCCACGCGCGAAACCCAAAAGATTTTCCGCACAAAGAGCACATTATCGCCGATTCTAATGAGAATTCCAATTCCACGTGGAATATAATGCGATATATTCTAATAAGCAAAGGTGAATCGTATCGGCGAGGGTCTGTTCGCATCACAGAGAGAGAGAGAATCGCAGAGGGACAATTGTTCGCCGAGCCGTGTTCTGTTTTATCCGTTTTCCCCCCATTATTGGATGCCGAGGACACAATGGAGGATAGTTCTGGTTTTGTCGAGTTCGCCCCGCAGACAACGCCAATATAAATGCTAATAACGACATAGATTCCCATACGACAAATTCGAAACGTATGCGACGACGCGTGGTCGGCCATTGTTCCCGCTGGGATGATTCGTTGTTAGGATAAAATTCGATTTTGTGTGTGTTGTGTGTAGTTCGCTCCAGTTGGTAAATAGAAATTAATCAAAGGCTTATAAATGTATCTGTTTAATTAATAAAAAAAAATCTGTTAAAAAAGTCATTGATGTAGTCTGATTGCGACTTTTTTGGTGCGAAACTGCTGCAAGTGGTTCTGGGATGTTTGTGAATTGAGTCAAAATGAATGTGTTTTTTATTATGTTTAACGATAAGTTCGATCATTTTCAACGTTTCAACATATTTTTTTCTGTTCTAGAATTTGACAGGTCTAATCGCTAATTAATTGATAATATACAATTGAAAACTCAGGTCTAACAATAGGCAAATGTGTGATTCTCATAGTCAAATATGTAGAATTACTAACGATTTTTTCCTGAAATAAAGTCACTTTAAAGAATACTATCATTCACTTATTTTGAGTGATATTTCGATATTTTTTTTTTTGATGAATGCAAACTGCTTATAAGTCGAAAACTTAATTTTAATAAAACGTCACTGAACCACATAAAGTTTATATAATGAAGCTTTACTTGAAGGACTTATTTCAGGAATTATCGATATTATCTTAGTAAATAATCTCTATGAATGAAAATCTAACTAGACTCTATTTTTCCAGTACACCTATTCGATATCATTTACCTGTTGGAATATAATTCTAGTTAGTATCCTATGAGAAAAGTCGTTCAATTTTTTTCCTTTTACATATTGATTTTTAGATATTTTCATTCTTTTAGATTAAACAATAAGATAACAAAAATATATAAAACATTAATTTTTAAATTTTCATACAAAAACTTTCCTCGAAGGGTGCAACGAGTTCCAACAAACACCTCACATTTTCCCAAGCATATAAACTCACGAGAGGCTTACAATCGAACGAAATCGAACGGCTATTTTTCAGACTGGCCATTTGTACTTTTTGTCGATTTAATTTGTGTCTCCAAAGCTCTCTTTCGTCCATATACATATAATGTAATATTATTCATGGTGCGGTGCGCGTGTGAGCGCTCGTAAAATAAATCACACGGCTTATCGTCTGACCACCAGATGCCCCATATATGACATTGTGATGCGACAATGGGCTAGATTCCCTTATTACGCATAGTCGCACTTCATTTTCACACAAGAAACCAGGATAAATAAATCATTATACTCGACAATGGATAGGCCAGCTACCCCAAAGCAGGGGCGCGTCGTTCCCGTGACAAAACGCGCGATGCGCACATTTTTTAGAAAAAGTCTCAAGAATTAAATTTCATTTGTTGTATTTGTGTATTATTTAATATTAAAAAAAAAAAATAATTGAACATTCATTTTAAAGTGAAGAAACTATAGCTATGTTAGAAATTTCAACGATAATATCATCGCTCGAAAGTTAGAGGTATAGTTGGTCAAATTCAATTGATACAGTTAAAGCCGGAGATTCGTTTTTAGGAATTGTTTCATGTTAGATTTACACTTTTTTAATCAAATGTTCGAAATAAATAATCTATTCATAATATCAATTAAAAATACACTTGGCCCTTCACTGTATAAACTGATTGACTCCATTAAACGAAAAAGTCGATCAACACGATGAAACTAGTTAAGATGCGTTTTTCAAAATTCCTATAATTTCTTTCATTTTTACATTTATCCGAAATTGAAAACATTCAAATTTCATTTATAATAAGCCATGAATTTAGTCAGTTCACATTAGAGTACAGAATTGATTAAAGTGACACCTGAAATAAATTATTAATCATTTGGTGGCTAAACAAATTTTGCCGTTTCTATACATGTCTATATTTTTCATAAATGATCTATCAAGTATCAAAAGTCATGAATATAACAAATACTTTGACATTTAAATCTATTTTTTTCAAAGTGAAGCTTATCACTTTATGCATTGGTCAGCTCATGAGAATCTCACCAAAATCTGATAGGAGTCAAATCTAGCATTACGATAACACTGAAGTTCGACGTGGCAAGCACAAACGTTTTATCCCGCTACTCTTATTTTATTGAATATCTAAAAAACATTTCAAGCATGCACATTAGAGCATTCTTTTACGATTTTATCAAACTACATCTTATTAAGTCGGGCGTCAATCTCGCACCTGGTCGAAGGAATGCCAACGAGTCCTCGTTCGATTTATTGTTTCTCCACTGAGGAAAAAGAAGAACGTCAATAAATCGGAACGGCACAAATTGGACGTCGAATTGGACATATTAACGAAATCGGGCTTCCAAAGTTTTACGACCGCCAATAAACGTACAATTAGTGAAGTGACCTGTCGGATTATTTATTGCCGTCGGTAGCACCGCGTCCGCTAATTGTTCCCTTTCATTAATCGTAAACATTGATCGTAAATTAATAAAAATTAATGATAAATCGATGGAACAATGTTGCACTCGTTGCAGGGAGGCGACCATAAAGAGAGCGGATTGATCGTTTTATTACGCGAATCGAAGCCGCTTTTCTATTGCACGAAAAATGTGCTTCGAGTTACGTAAATCTGCAAGTTTTTCATATTAAGTTAAAATACGTTTTTTTATACAAGTAATTTCAACCCAATTATTATCATTCACTATACAGTGAAGACAATTAGCCATAAAGCAAAACTCTAAAGAGAATATTAGTGCACATAGGTGTCACTAAATAGTTCGAATTTAATCGAAACATATGAAAGGTATAGGTGATGATCATTTGCGTAAAGCGTTAAATTAACACTTTTTTCGAATCAAATGAATCCAATCATTCGAAAGAAACGACCTCATCTCTTTATCAATTTTATCAATTAAGAAAAACGACACGTGACTGTTGTCAAGATAAGACTCGAACTCACGTATCCCAAGTATGCTGAATCAACACGGCATACACAAACGGTTCATACCGCTGCACTATCGACTATATTATAATTATATATATTTATTCGATAATTGGCACATTTATCGAGCACAATTCCGAATGCCGAACGGCGGACGTTTAAAAGTAACGAACGATCGTAATCGAAGCGCTAATTAATTCGAAATTGTAGCGTCATTGGCGTTCGAACGCGCAAAATCGTTTCCAAAACAATCGACAACAATTTCGAACTGGACAATAATGCGCCAATGTTATAGAAACTGTGACACAATGCTTTATACACGTACACAATATCGAGCAGCCGGGCTTCAATAGCGCGTTTTGTCCGGTCACAAAAACGCCCGCGCCACTGTTTGAGAATCGATCGACACTGCGGTGGGGTGACCATTTTTGAGAATTTTTCGAAAAATCAGAACCCAAATTCGATATTTCTCATTATAGAATTGATTTTTATACATATTTTTATACTCGATATAATAATAGTGCGAATTTGAGTGTTCAATGTGATGCTCTATTACGGTGACAACTCATTTTCTTTATGATTCTTATATATTTACAAATTAAATATGCTGTTACGTTCATTAACGATGATGACATTTATATCGAGATGTGTTTAAGAACTATGGTTATACACTGTCACTCATGTAAAATTAATATGAATCAGTTTAATAATAATTTGGTACAATGAAAAATGGTTCAAACTATTCTAGTCCGGTCTTTTCATCTCTGGTTTGAAAATAAAACGAATTTAAACTATACGCAGTCTCTTCAACTATGAGCTGTTAAAATCTGAAGGAAAGAGATGGGTGTATGAGTTGATGTATGAACTTCAGTACGTTTGTCTCTTTTAGCGGCTGTTTTGACAGCTCATAGTTGGAGAGACTGAGTGTAGTTTAAATTCGTATGTTTTTCAAACCATATATGAAAAGATTGGCCCTTAGTATAATTAATATTTGTTAATATTAATATTTTTACTACGACAATTTGTCCAAGCAACTAATTGTACTACGACAAATCAATCCATGCGACAATCCATACTAACATAAGACAATTAGTCCAAGCGACAATTCGTCCAAGCGACTTTTCGCCCTGCGACATTTCGTCCAAACGACTATTCGTCCACATCCGAGAAATTTTGAAATATTTTCATTCGATACGATACAAATGTTGAACTATTCACTATCAATCGGTACTTTATCGAACGATGGTCACCTCAATGTGCCGCCCCGTCGAACAGGAGGACATGGGCGTAGTTAGGGGATGGTGGTTCGACAATAATGGCCGTGCTTCTCTCGGATGGAAATAATTACGAGGTGCCAAAGAAAACCCATCGACAATGGGCGCGATTTCTCTCTTCGGGCGGGGGCGGACTCGCTTTTTCTTAGAGGTGTCCCGTATCGTCAGCCCGCTCCTTTGTACAATGTCGTTGTTCGGTTTGTTTTATTCCGGAAACTGATACGGACAAAGACGTCCAACAATCGGACACCCGATCTATTTTATTTTCCGCCGAAAAAGACACACCCATATTCCGTGCAATGGATGCTCTTGCAGTGTGTGATGGGTGTATCAGATGACTAGATTCTAAAGAAACCAAAAATAGACAGATTCACACGTAAAGTGCAGTTTTCTGTTAAAAATCATTTTATTTTTGTATTGTTCAATTTTTTTTTCAATTAAGGCCGGCGCACACCTGTCTGAGACGTCGAAAGAGAGCAACATATTAAATTGAATATCTTTCTAACGGCGTCTCAGCACGTCTCAGACAGATGTGCGCCGGCCATAAATCATTAATTTTAAGTGAATTATTTTAGAAATCTTGCGTTTTCGTATAAAAATTATGACGTATTTAATATTATACAATTTTATAATGTTCCAATTTAGATTAGTTGTCATTCATTCGTAGCATTTGCTCAATGGATCGAACAAACCGTCACATTTTCACCACCCCTGAGCATATTCAGGTGTGCGATTCGAGTCCCAAAACGTTCCCATTGTCCGATCGTGATTTCTGCCATTGTGATCGCGGATATATATATTTTTTTCATCATCATCGTGTACAGAATACAATTCTGCAACTTCTCTCCGGCATTGAATAGTAATATTTATTTGTTCCGCGTGTCTTTGAAGCATTGTCGTGTACCATTATTGCCATTGTCCCGCGTCGATTGTGTGCGCACGCACATTTCAATGCGAAATAGGAAGGCTTTTGTCGAAAAAAAAGATCACACATGCTTTAAAGTTTCCAAAAATCGTTTAGATTCATACTCGAACGAGTCGCATCATCGTATTTTATAATACGAGCCGTTCAGTGAACAAACTGACTAACTTCATAAAACGAAAAGTATAGAAAAACGATGATTTTTTTGTTGAACTAATTAATAATTTCATTTTTTTTTGTATATGTGATAAAATTGCAAGGTTCGTGTATTTATAGACAATGCCTTTAAGCACTTTTGTGCCGTTGTCGTCTAACCAGGAAGCTCTTTCATCTTTTTCTTCGGTACATATTAGCGAAGTCCTTATGTGCGCTTGCGACCAAAGAAGCTTCTTTTGAAAGCTTAATCATTTCGGTTTGTTTGATGAGTGCTTTTTTTTTCTACCGCGCGTGTATAAATCTGTCTTTTGTGCTCGGGATAAATACGGGGATTTGTGTTTTCGACAGAAAACCATTATACTCACGCTAATTGATCGAATTTGAGGAAAAGCGAGCTTTTTGCGCAATCTATACACGTTTGAATGAAGACGTACTTCTATAGAAACGTCTATAAAAAGCTATCTGATTTAATTTTTTGGTATAATATAAAAAGATCTGCGTAGATCATCAGCATCCTTGAAGAGAGTGGTAATTTTCTATGGACTAGTATCGCCAAAGCATTGTCGACATTTCTGGCCCTCCACACTTTGGTTAATTGATAAAGTTGTGAAGCACACAAAGGCTGATTGATGGGTCAAAAAAGCTTCCTCGGAAGGGAAGTAACACTATACGGCGAGGAACTGGCAAGAAATCCTCTTTAACGACAACACTGACCATTGTAGGGAATGAAATGACCGAGTTGACATACAGGGGGTACGTAACTTACTTGCGGGAGGAAACGAGCCAAAATCATACATTGTTGGCCACAAAGAGAGTTCTGGTATTTTGCCGCACTACGCAGTGGAGTTATTGATTTTTTGATTAGTGAAGTCACACTTACGAAAATTTAATGAAAATTCTCATTTGACATGTATTCATATTTATGCGGAATTAATTCATTAATTGATATATTCACAGAATTTTCATGAAAAGTCCACATAATAAGCTTCAAAAGAGCCCTTATGTTGCAATCATATTACAAATGGTCACGCTACTAATTTTGAATCCATTACAAAAATAATATAATAAAATTTTGTACACAGTTTTATTATATCATTTAAATTCAATTTGAATATTGAATGAAACATTCCACGTGTGCAAATATCAAAATTTCATACAATAGAACTTCTCGGGTGTACATTAATTACACAATTCCATCTATAACACAGTAATACGAGTGTTCATAAAACGAAACCATAAAATATTTAAGTGTGTTACCAAAATAAAAACCGCTTTATCCAGCGCGTTATCCATTACATAAATTGGACAGTAAAAGTGTACGCAAAGGCGTGATTTTACCTGATGTTTTAATGGCGCAATTAATAGGCGGATAGAAATTGCGTTTACACCGTAATAAAATATACTGTCCATTAAAATTTTGTACGCGTTTGTAACAATATAAAGAAAGAAAAAATACCCCATTATCATATTGCATTATGCTCATGGTAATGCGAACTGGAAAGCGTGCTTCCCTCTCATAGTACGTATGATATATGAATACGGGGATGAATGCAATGTGTTACCATTGAAATCGTCCCATAAAAACATCAGTGTAAAGAAAGTGCTTGTTTTAACAGTAATATTATTTTAAAATTTATACTCTTTCGCTCAATAACAATAAAGTCACGAAATGTGCAGCTCAGTCAACAAAAAACTTTCATCGAAATGCATAAAAGCTTATTCATTTTTTACAAAGATGATACAAATTAAATTATCTTTTGAACAATTTTTTGTCATCATTTTACCATTGTATACAACAGGTAGAATAATATGTAAAAAAACCCTCAAAGAAATGTCACTCTTGGATCGTTTCATCTGATTCGATATGATCAAAACTCAATGGGAGATTTTTAAAAGATTTTTTTCTCTCATGTGCATAGACAAAGGGCAGTCGTGAACGCGGATAGATCCGAAAGTCATTTTGGAGCAAATCTAGATCTCCTGGACGTTATTTCGTGACAAGATCAGAAAGGGATGCTTCTAAATACGCATTGTTACAATCTATTCCCCTATAGGGAAGCCAATGAACCTTTTAAAAGTCTCGCATATGCATATTATCTACAATGGTAATCGCGATCCTCTCTGACACAGTCGGTGTTGAGGAATGACAACATCACTTATGTATTTCGACGATTCAACAACGTCAGCTTTCGGAATTTTCGATTCGAAAAAAAAGGACGTCGGAATGACTAAGGTCTCTCATACCACTCGAGTTAAATCTGAGATATTTAAATAAATAAAATATGAATCAATTTCATTCGAGTATAATACGAGCCATTCAGTGCACAATGTGACGAAACAAAAAGTCGAGGAAAATCATGAAATATGTATGATTGAAATTTACTTCGTTAATTCTATTTCTGAATTATAAATTACTTTATTTTATAATATAATCTGCAACAAATGTGTTCAGTTACATTAGAGTATAGATTTAATTAAAATGACCTCAGATCTAAATGAATGATTATTCGCTGACTAAACAAATTTGTCTTTTAATGATATGATCTTTATTATTCAGTAACAATATTTCACACATAAAAAGTCACAACTATTTACCAAGATTTCTTTTCAAAGTGAATTAAATCACTTTATAAGTCACATTAAAAATTTTCTACAATCGAATTCAGCGCTCATACGAAAAGCACCCTCGATCGAATTCACTCAATTCATTTCGAATTAAACCCGAAAAATACAGTATCCCACGTCATTATTGCCACTTTCAACACCCAAATTAGAGGTTGAGCTCCTCATTCATACAAATTCCATTCATACGAATAAACACAGCATATAAAGTTCGAAGTCAAGTGGCGAAAAGTGACTTTCGTAACGGGGTGTGGTCCGACTTACCGTAGAGTGCTCCGCCTTAATTTTTGAACTAGTCTTGATACAATATGAAAATTTACAATTATTACTAGTACAGGGTGAGGTAAATGTTGAATAAGGGGGTTAAAAGGGCGACGCCCAGTAGACCACCCGCTTGAGTTAGATGGGTGTGGTCTACCTAAAAAATGAAACTTAAATTTCAGAATGAGTCTAATGTGGGAATGTTTAGTATTTCTCACGTTCTTAGACAATCGAGAAATTAAACATTCGAATCTCACGTTGAATAATAATCGCTCGACGGGTCGTCGAATTTTGACTGAAATGTTATTTTTACGGATGGGCGTTTATTTCTACGTACAATTTTAATACAGGGGATGCGTATAAAAAAATATTATTTTCTGAAAAATTATATCACTCTGCGGTTTCGTGATAACGACAACAATGGACATTTAGGCGAGTGTGACGATTCGATTTCGAAAACAAAAAGCCGAGGACCCCCGGGATCCTGGGTGTTTACAAAGGGCCCCGAAAGGATTCTGAAGGGACAAACCGCGCCTTGTTATTTTTTGTCTCTCGGTTCTTTGATACATAGTTATCTGTCATAAATGTCCCAAGCCCGGATTCATAACACACCGACGTTTTATAAAAGCCTCCGAAATCTACCTACGTGTCCTCTCCGCGCACACGGACACCTTCGACGCAAAGAATCTCAAAGGATAAATGTTGAATTTTATAAAATTTATTACGAAAACTAAAGATAAATATTATAATTTTGCATTTATGAAAAAATATCTTGAAACAAAATCAAATTTACGATAGCATTTTTAAAATATGCGATGCAGTAAATTATTCAAACGTATTCTGAGTTGAATCTAAAAAAACTAGATTTTCATCGATTCTAGCATATGCTGAATTTATGATATGATTTCGTTTTTGAATATATGTAATGTGATGAATAATCAGTCTGTAGAAAATATCAAGGCACACTCGGTAAGAATTAATTAATAAAAGTTATAAATTATTCCACCTGAGTCCTAATTTGAGCTATATGTTTTGGCATTTAAATTCAAATCTCCCTTAAAAAGTATGAGGATTTAATAAGTAGTTAGTATTCTTTCAGATTTGGCCAAAGTCGTCCTCTTTTGATAATACATTACTGATTTCATTATGGAAACTTTAAATGAAAAAGTGATTAGATATTCGTATAAAAATTTTCCTTAAATCGAGTGCATGTAAAGATTTCATTTGTGACTGTAAAATAGTCATTGCTGAGTTAGCTTTTGAATAGTTTTGATGTTTTCTTAATTTTTAGAAATAATATGAGTTATCAACCAGTAAAATATATCAGTACATACCCGATTAGAGAAAAATCATAAGATTTATAAGCTATCTTACTTGCGCCTATTTCGCGCAATCTTCATAACAGCAGTGTCGAATAAATAGCAACTCGAGCGTCACATTCAACTCACAAACAGACATACAAACTGTCTCTATTATAATAATTTATAAAATGATAATTTTGAGAAACATTGCGTGGTCACAAACCAATTCTCCCGTTCGGGTCTTGAATGGTGCCGGCCAGTCTAGAATTCGGGAGACAACCAGTCGCCATCGTT
The DNA here is from genome assembly GCA_024721215.1 of Cheumatopsyche charites. Lineage (NCBI taxonomy): Eukaryota > Metazoa > Arthropoda > Insecta > Trichoptera > Hydropsychidae > Cheumatopsyche > Cheumatopsyche charites. Next base: position 12,332,149 of record CM045577.1, read on the forward strand.
TCAAACACATATCTTTTCCTACACACAACCCAATATGTAATACAATATATAATAATATAATAATAAAACGATCGCACAATGGCGTCCCGAACTGTTGGGTATTATATTTTATTAAGTCCGTACAAAGCCGCATTCCTTAATCTGAACGCTCTCACGAACGCATATAAGAAAAAAAGCCCATAATCAACATCCGATAACCGTTCGGTTAATTCGTATCGAATAAAATAATATCGTGCGTAATTTGTACATTATCTTTATACGTTTTTCCATTCATGGTTTCGGGTCTCGGGTCCATAATTTACGGCTCATCGCTTCCACTTGTCCGATTCGGCATTCTTCCTTCGGGTATTTATAATATAATAATATACACACATACGAGACTTTCTTTTTAGTCGAATATGTGCTCAGAAAGAGCTACTATATACACACAATGATAATAGGTGAACACTATGCGTATGTTCCTGACGAAGATCCATCATAAGTCTTCTTTTCCATTGTCAGCGTTACGGTTGTTATGAAAATGGTCGTGCGCACACATATTTTATTCACATTTTACCTGAACGCTTTTGCTACACACATCCCTTTCACATTTTATACGAGACTTTGTGGCAAACAATGCGACAAATCAAAAGAATATTAAATTTGCATTTAGATCTGTTGTTCGTGGACGGAGATCTTTGAAAAAATATTCAGGTATGCCTATTCAGAAAATTACTTTTTAACTAGCAGTAGTACCTAAGATTATAATTTTTGAGGCGATCTATATCTACCCTCGCTCACAATTTCGAAAATTCGAAAATTATTAATATTAAGAAAAATTCACGTACCTAATATATTGAAAATAATTTGAATATCTTTTGTTTATAATAGTTAAGTACTGATTTAATTCATCATTGAAAAGAATTCTTAAACAGCTGATCCGTTTGCCGCGAAATTTTTCAACTTAAACTGTAATCATAATTTACATGAAAAATATTGATAAAAAAATCCAGTCTGACGATGAATGAGTTAAAATATTGTCCAATTTTTATGAACAAATTTCCGCTCAATTCACATATTTATAGACGCGATAAAAAAAGTCCGAAAATAATTGTTTTCGAAAAATTGATTATTATAAAAAACAAAATTAAAATGAACTCAAAAAGTAAAAATGAAATAAACTTCTGGAACAGCATTTAGTTAATTGAGCTGCAAAACTAAATAATACATATTAATATTTCGGTTATTATAAACAAACCATACAATTTAGATGATCAATATAAATTCAAATTTAAATATAATTAAAAAAAAATATTAAAAATATATCGGTTCCAAACGTGTTAATTGTTCGGTCATTGAAGGGTCAGAAACGAATTTCCGGTCGAACCGATCCGCGACGCGACAAAAAACAAAATGGCCGAAAACTATTTGTTTTCAATAATTAATTATTATATTTGAAAATGTAAACAAAGCGGACGGCGTGACCTTGATATTCAAAAATGCTACCTATCGATAATTAGCGTCAAGGGTCAGATTCGTATGAAGGCATTTATGTACAGATTTTTTTCCGAAATATCCAGAAGATACGAAAGGAGATCTTATCGCATCGGCCGTAAGATCCAAATTACCGTATTTTCGTTTCGTTTCAAATTAAATGCTGTGCAAAAGGTGCACCGTTTTGTTTATTTGTTATATGTTTTGCACCGTCTGAATTTGACGCTTGAAGATTTTCCATACAAAATCCCGGGCAGACGTACAAACAAACGTACAAATACGCTTAGTAAATTTATATTATAGATACTTCAGGTATCTAAATCGTTTCGTTAAGTTAATTTTGTGAATATTGCCTCGTCAGATTAAATAATCTTATTGTCTTTTGGTTAAAAATGTCAGTATTGAGACGATAAAATGTATTGAAATTGTTTTGAATCGATAAATATAGTCAACATATGCAAGATTGCACAATTTATTTGATGATCGAAAAGGCCAAGGGGTACAAGTGACATTTTCGCCAAAATTGAAATATGCACAGAAATCGCTTCTATGTACGCTCATATATTTGGTAGCAAAATGATATAAACGAATTCGGAACGTGTGCCTCAATATATCATCAAATCACTCGATCTCTTCCTAAAACATGTAGGTACTAAGTCAACTTTGAACACGCTTTTCTCGAAATCACCGCAAAGTCACTTGTACTCCTTGGCCTGTTCAGTCATCATTTAAGTTCAAGAAATCTTGTTGATTACATACACTGACGAAATTTTAGTCATTTATCCTAAGTGATCATTAAGTCTGTCGATTGTGTAGCGATATAAAACATTTGTACATACCTCGTCAAATTTAGTGTCCTTGAAATGCTGGGTTCTTGTCTTGTCGGTTCTTGGGGAGAGTCACATATTGATAATGATGGCCTAATTGCTTCAAATATTTTTTTCATTAACCCTTTTCAAAAATTGATCCTTTTCAAATCATTATTGCGCAAAAACCGACAAATTGAATTATGAAATCTTGCATCTTTCGTCGATCATGCAGATGCGTGCGGGTTTTCCATTCATTCTTCGATTTTTTTTCATCTCAACCCGCTTCGATTCAACTCTATCGAGCGACCCAGAAGTTGCTCCGCATTGTCATCGCCACAATGCCCTCCTTTATTCGAAATGGAATTTTTCAAAGTTCGGCTATAGCATTGTCATAATTGCGAACACGACAATATATCGATGCCCCGGAGGTGTTGCATGGCGACAATGCCACCCGAAGGAGAAAAAAATGATACGAAAACAACGCATGAATGGCGAGCACACTGTGCATTATTATAGAAGGAATAAAATATCGAAATGCCATTCTTTCGCGGACAATTGAATTATTATTCGTTTTGATCCGTTTCAACATTCAAAACGAGGAATTGGGGTGTGCGTTTTTTAAATGGACGAAGAAGAATTTTTTTTTCGGCCTCAATTGTGTCAACGGTGTGTATATTGCATAGTTCGGTTGACGTGTCCGGCCTATTCTTGAATGTGTGCTGATAATTTATTTAAAATCTTGTCCACAATAGTGAAAAGATCGCATTGACGTCAATTGATGATAAACTTATTAAGAAATTTCAAATTAAGATTTTAATTAGAAAATAATATTCATTTTATCAGATTTGAAAATGTATTCTAACATGCAGACGTATAAAAAACTACTATTCAATGCAGTATTCCATATCATTTTTTGTCTTTTAATTATAAATATAAAGATTTTTTTATATCATTCACACACATCTCAGTCTATTCAAGCACAACTAGTGCAATCTATACACACGATTAAAATCGACAATACAGAATAAATATAGGAGCCATGTTAATAGATAAATATCGTTACGTGCCGCACGGAGCACAAATGAATACAAATTGACTTTCACACGAGAACATATTTTTAATCCGTCCGATACGAAAATCCAGTTTCAATAGCAACACAGTCCCGATATATTGACGGTACAATAATCGCGCCAATATGTAAAAAAAATATGTATAAATATACGGAGGAACTGTTACATTTTCCGAAAGCATTAATCATCCACCATTGTCGGGCACCTTCGACAAGTCCGTTTTCAGTTTCGTGTTGTGCGCAATGTCGTACACTAATGTTGCAATGTGAAATCGGTAATAAATCGGCCTTTTAATAGATAACGGTGTCCATTTTAGTGATGAATGATTCGTGGACGCACCCTTAGCGATGGCGCGTTGCGTGCCGTCGAAACTCGATGTGAAAGTTAGATAAATTTTGAAATAATAAATATCTATGCTTTGATTTGATTTATTAATTCAATTTTGATTCTAATGCGCAGTTGTGAATTTTTTGAGATTTTTGAAAATGCTATAGGATTAATCGTATTCTTTATGTTAAATTGGGATTTTGTAGGATTTTCTTGAATATCGTAAAAACATTTGAGTTTTTATAAACTTCGATTAATAGTATTGTGAAAAACGATGTTTCTATTTGCTCTGACATACTCACACATATTTTCATGACTGAGAAATGCAATAGTAATCGAATATTTAACTACAAATATTCATTAAATGATATCATTGCCATTTACATATTGATATTGCAACTCGTGTTGCCGATATCTTTCTTGCTTAAGTGCAAATATTGAACCTTTTCTCTCATAGAAATATTAAAAATTTATAAATGTGAACGTTAAAGCAAAAGAAAACGATAATGAAAATTGCATTGGTAGCATGTAAATGACTTTTTAGAATTAATTGTCTTTGTACAAAATTTCGGATCTAAACACGTTAAGTTCAATTTGCAATTTTTCGATTGCACAATTGTCAATAGCTATATAGTTATTTCATTTTCGTATATAGGACTCTCTCATTGACGTTTCGACTAGCATTCCTAGTGTGAATAATTTAAAAATCATATTTCTACGAAGAGACTTCGGCAAATTGCCTCTTGCATTGCCTCTTGCATTACCTCCTTGCATTGCCTCTTGCCTTGCGTCATACACTGCCTCTTGCATTGCCTCTTACATTGCCTCTTGCATTTCTCTCTTGCATTGCCTCTTGCATCGCCTATTGCGTTGCGTCATACACTGCCTCTTGGATAGCCTCTAGCATTGTCTTTGCGTTACCTTTGCCTCTTGCATTACCTCATGAATTGCCTCTCTCATTGCCTTCCACATTGCATTTCCCATTAAATTACATCAACCACACATACCCCAACCAAAAACATTACATCAAAACGCGAAAAATCCCTCAATTTGTCGATCTCACGGTTGTCGACCGCTGACGGGGTGGCGTCCCTCGTTAGCAGAGGTCGCGAGCGGATTAAGCCTGATTTACTAGTGGGTCCTGTTGCATTGTAATACCTCGCATGCCTTATTTATGGAGATTGCCGTGCACACATTTTATTTTTATGCGCCGAACTTCAAACTCGAAACTGCGACTCCTCCCACTCGAACACTTTGTTGCTTGCGCTCGGCCGCTCCGAAGAATATTGCTTATTGTTATTGGCCAAGGAGTATTGGCGATTCTTCTGTTTTAATGCTTCGGCACTAAAAAATTGAGTACTCAATTCGAAATGAGTTTTTATTTAATTTTTGCAAGAATTTAATTGATTTTCGTTAAATAAATTGAATGCAGCTCTATGGTGATGTAAGAAGTTTTGGACAGTTTCGATAAATATTGCTTTTTTTGCAAAAATTTTATTAAATTGGTTTGTAGTTTCTTCTATAATTCAAAAACTGATCAAGTACGTTTCTTAATATTGTATTTGCCTCTTATATTTCGAACGATTTCCATGAAATCATTCTATTAAATGAAAACATTACTCGGAAAAAATATTGTTAGGTTAGATTAGGTTAGGTTAAGTTAATATTTTATTTGATTACTCCTATTTTTATGAATTACCTTAATTCTACAAGATATAGAGTTTACAGTAAAATATAATTTTTATTCATTCCAACAACTATCGTATAATATTTCGTATTTATTTTCGAATATTCTTTCTCGAGCGAAAAGAGAAGAATCGAAAAAATAAACCGAATACATATTCTTTCCCGAGTAGTGTTTTTGTTAAATCGAATTTTTCCACAAAAATCATTACAAATATTGTCGCCAAATGAAATATTAAAAAAAACATACTTAATCACTTTTTAAATTATAAAAGAATCAATTAAGCAATTTAATACAAATTTTTCGAAAAAAATGCAACATTTCTCAAATAAGTGTCTAAAATTTCTCACAATACTTTTAGTTCTGGCTTTGAATAGTATTGTCGAGTATATATTTCTTAAAAAATATTAATAGAAAACGAATGTTGTCGGTCAACACGAGCGAAAAGATATAATATAACCCTTCGATTATATTATTATAACCGGCCTAGCTTTCGGGCGAATTTGTTTTTGAATGCGCGCATTATGGACAAAAATGTTTGACCGGGATTTGAAACGCTCCAACACTTTCTTTTGGGAGCGAGCTTTCAATGGAGTCTTAATAACAATACAATGTATAAAAATTAGATTTGGGAAATTTAATTTCTTGGTCAAATGAATTCACCAAAAGGTGTGTGCGCACCCCTTATCCTCGCCATTCCGGTATTTTTTGAGACTATCGAAGGGTTTCTGAATCAACCCTTTCAGTTTATTTTTTATTTTCAATATAAAATTTCACTTATAAAATATTTTTTTCTAAGAAATTCATTTAAAATTTAATTTCAGTTATATAAACTTCTGATACGATTGCTCATACACACATATCGATTTGCATAATTTAAAATATTTTATTCTACGAATATAAAAATAGCTTAATTAATACGTTTTATTCTAAAATTTAATCTGAAAATATGTGTTTATTTTAATGCTCATGCACAAAGCTGTTTTTATAAGCGAGAGTGCATTGCACGTTGTGTTCATAGTTGACTTGTTAAACTAAGTAGCCGCTAGCACAAACTATAATAGCATAACAGGTTCATATTCCACCTTTTATTATATACGTTTTATAATATTTTAAATAAACAGCGAGCCGACCAAAAAAAAGAAGCGTCCGAGAGTGAAAAAAATAAGCTATATGGGCGCTTTTAACTAATTCGTTGGGTTTTTTATCCGGTTATTTATTGTTGGCGGTTATGACAATAACAATGACTGGGATAGCGCATGTCCAACAATGAAAAATATGTTTCTTGTTACACATGTCCATACGTTTAAGTGTACGTATATAAGGAACATAAAGCTTTTTCACGCACTTACACAAATCCAACTACTTTGGCCGCCAAACACTGGGCTATATGCTTTTTTAAATAACTTTTATCTGAGAATATTTCATCCCGACGAATATATTATTTTCGAAATGAATCATGTCGGGTTGTTTTGCATTAAAATCGCCTCTAATGACAAGTCGATTTTTTTATTTTGTGAATTTAAAATATCTCGTTTTCGGTAATCTCTAATGGATTGTTCTTAGTTAACTGTTGTGATCAATTTATAAAACGAAGCTAATTTATGACTCTGTCGTCGAATTCTTTCGAACAATAAAATCGAATATGTTTCCGCATTATCGGTACGTATGTTTATTTTTATAAGGAGCGATAAATAACGATACTTGGAATTAATTTTCCGTGTAAAATGAAAATTCAGAATTAAAAATTCCTCGCGTTTAATTTATACGATATTTTTTTCCGAATGAACCTTTCGAGAGTTGTATTTAAATTCAAATTTCTCAAATTTAAACGGCAATGTAGCATGAAATCTATCGCTACTTCTTCCACGCTTTACAATTTATTCGCTAACAAGAAAGAGCGACAAACGCGAGTTTACACGTCTTTCGAAGGAATTTTTATCTTATTATTTCGCATATGAGCATAAGCATTTTTTCGGTAGCAAATATACATTCGCAGAAAGATTCCTTATTTCACACAAAAGGCCGGAAACCGATCTGCGTAAATAATGGACGGACGAATGGTCGTATTCTTCAGGTGTGCTTGAACACACAACACTGAAATAATTCTTAAAGAAAAGCATGAAGTATCCGCGAAAGGTATTCCCATTATTTACACGCACTATACAACAACGAATGGAAATAATATTCGTTTGTCAGTTCCATTTGTGTGCATCACCGTCAAAATCGCCAAATGGGACAACAAACGAAAAATTTCGGCACACAATGTCGTCTGAGTGCGCTTTACCGCATTCACACAAATTCATTTTATAATACAGGTATAAAGAATCGGATGCGAATAATTATAGTGATATACAATTAATTTATCAATTAAACAGTTGTTAAAATCGGAATCCGTGCATAAAAATCGTTTACCTTGTTTCGAATTCCGCGACATTCGGTCCAAACAATTTGACGCAATGACAATTCGTTGAAATCTCAATACGATAATTCGATCAATTTTTAGGTAGTAATCATATTTATTTTTCACAAAATCAATTCGTTTAATAATATTGATATAGAAACATAAATTTCCCACTGTAATAAATTATCAGATTACAGATGCCCTCGATAAATACCGTTTATTATATCCGAATCCCTCGCATTTTCCCATTGTCGTATGAAACAATAAATAATTTCGCAAAACGACAAACAAACTGCGCATACGCTCCCGAATCGTTTCTGTATATCCGAACAAAAAAAGACAGAATAGGAAAAAAATGGGCAAACATTGATTTCATTCGATCTGTTAAATGATTCATACAAAGTATCGGCGCATTTGGGGCATTGTGCGCTTGGAGAAGCGCGCTGCGTAATGTTTCAGAAGTAACTCGCTTTTCCGCCTAACCATTTTCACCCTAATCGACCCCTAAAATATATACAGGGTCGGCTATTTTATTTTCGGATCGACAAGGGTGGTTTTCGTGTAAATAGAGGACTGTTTGTTTGTTCCGCGTCGATTGATCCGCCATTGTGCTACCCCCGAAAAAGTTTACGGAATACAAATGAGGCCTCGTTGTCCGTTACTGTCGAGATTCTTTCAGAGCTGTTGTTATGTGAAGGATTTCATTTATTTATATTTAAATTTTTATTTTTAATAATTTTCGATATCTTATTTTGTCTTCTTATCTCATTTTTTCAAGGATTTTAGAGAGTGATGTATTGAAGCGGCATCGCCATTTGTTTCAAATTTTTAATGGCAGAACGATTGCATATTCAAATTGACCAATGTCATGTTGATTCAGATTGTTTTTTTTTAATTTAAAGACCCATATTTGATAATTTATTATAATTTGAACAAATTAAGCTTTGCCTTAGTGGTATGAAAATGATTCGAACTGTTAAGTTTTTGTAACCCTTTGATCTTCTATTTGGATCAATGTCGATCAGGTGTAAAATGATTTGCAATATCGAATAGAAACACAGCTGAACAAACGGCGTTTCGTTAATTAATTTCGTTAATGTAGAATGACAACGTTCTTAAGATAAGGATGGTGTTTAAATTTAGAAGTGCTTCTGCCGCCTTTTTAACGTAGCGTAAAATGAGTTAATTAAAATATTCATTTAATTTTTTTCCATCGAAACGACGAAACAAGACAGCAAACTCAGATAAAATCGACTATTTTACGATGTCGTCTAAGGGCACTCTCGACTATTAGCGTCACAACGAATTAATTTATTCCGATGAAGGGTTCACTCATTATACCCACAGGTGAACCGCAGTTTTTACAGCTCACACGATCTATATAAACACAATAAGTGAAAGTTTCACCTATTATACGACATTCGAAATAGTTTTTCCAGGATTTTTTGTACGATTTTAAACTCGACCGAGCGCATACGCGTCCTCTATATAAACATAAATAACCCACGTCCAAAAATAAGGTACGGGTCTTATTTTTTATCGGTCAGAGGCTCCAGAGTGTCTGGTGAGACCCATCCTGGAATAAAAACACCTGCATTCCAAAGTTGCTTCTATGTATAATACTTTTGCCTCAAAGTGGCCGACACCCGAATCAGCTTACCGATCCGATGTTTCCTACTTTGGATCTTTTTTTTGGGCGTTGTCAATTTGTTACAATACATCAATCGAGATCGTTATCCGTTGCCAGATTGGTCGGTTTTAAAAATTTTATAAGATCGCATCGGAAACTCATGTAAAGTGCCGAATCTGACGGCTAGAAGACGTTCTGTCATTATAAATTCTTTAACCAGTATAACGACATTCAAACGGTAGCAGATGTAGATGGCGATAAACTCGGTTTAATACAGCATTAATAAATTTATTGCGCTCCCGTAATGGTTTCCGCGTAATTATTTTAATTTAACGCATGCTTTCATAAACGACTCAATTAATTATGCAGATGTATTCTATGTTGCCAAATTTTATTTTACAACCATTAAAAAATAGATATTGTATAAAATTTATGACGAATCTATTAGTCTATATCAATCGAACGCATTGCGTTTTCGAAATGCACATTTATACGTTGCCACAGTTAAACACACACGGACATTAATAAAAGAACGTTTTTATGGATCGTTCCAAGAAAGTCATAAGAACACACATATAACACAATATACAATAAAATACAAGGATTAGCGTAAAAATGTTTATCGTCTTAAAATTCCTCGCGCCCATCTCTCTCGCCTTCGCCATAAAAAACCAACTGCGCAAAAATAATAAAAACGGCACGTAAAAAATCGCACCCTCTAAAAAATAGCTAGGACTTTTATTATTTAACCGCAAAATTAATTCGACTACGAAGATTTGTTACTCTTTCGGTTTTGTTCGGCTTCGTCCAAAGATCCGCACAATGAAATTATTTTCGATCGAGATTTAATACGCAACTTTTCCTACACAAAAACGGCTCTGTTTTATTATAATATTTGATTTTTTTACCACAGCAACGACTCCCTTTTTACTCCTTTTGTGAGCGACTCTCGAACGGGCTCGGACCAATGTCGAGGACACTCGAAAAGTCACCGATGCAAAGTTAATTTGTTTGAATATTCATACCCGCTTTTTTTCAACATGTCTCTCTTTGTGATTCGGTTATTCGTCTTGTGTGTTGCGTTCGTTGTAGCGAGCACAAATGCGAATGATTCAATTTGAAAAAGCGGGAGCCTTCGCTTTTAATAGGCGATCTTTATTAGCGCACGTTCGAGTGCGAGCATTCGACGAGCGACGAGGGTTGCGAACCCGTTAAACGATTCGTTAATTTGATTATAATCTATTTATTTTGTATTCATATAATTTTAATTGATCAAAAAATGAATATCAATGAAAATTTTTATATAATTTAATTCTTATTTTTAATATAAAATTGAATAAATCGATTTATTTTACAATGTTAAATCAATAACTTACTCAATTAAAACGATTTAAAAGCTTTCAAAATTAATTTATTTCAAATTTTTCTTGAAAAACTCAACAATTTCCCTTAAAAGTAGAGATCATTTTCAACGATATTTAATAATAAATATCTAAAACAATTGAAGAAAATGTGTATTTGAATTAAATACTAACTTTAATCGAATGTAGTTATATAAACACGCAGCGCGTGCAAACTCTGGGTTATTATATAAACATACACTATGTGCAAATAATAGGCTATATGCACGCAGTGGAAATTCATATAACCCAGTATTTGCACATAATGCATGTTTATCATCTATAATTTTTACTTTTCACTGAAATCTTAATATCAGTGAGGTAGAAATTTTAGTGAATTCACATCTAATTGCGTATTTAGTAGCAAAATTATATTTTTCACAGTTACTTTAATGGCCTTGAGAATAATCTGTCACGTTTAATCCGATCAGATATTTTTGTTCATATTATCATTTGGGACTAATAATATGTTGAGATAGGAATTGAGCAGATCTAAGATATAAATTACTAATTAAATTCCATCTACCAACGTTAGTGAAATAACAATTCGACTAACAATAACAATATCATTGTAACCATACATTATTCGGTCAAAGATCCTCACACAGAAATAAATACATTATGCAATTGGGCTCCATTGTTAATTAACGATGGACTCGATTACCGATGCACGTGGCGTGCGACAGCCATTCTTCAGCTGCGAAGACTTTCAACTCCTCACTTTGTATGGGACTGTAACGAACTGCATTTTTTCCCCGTTTCGAAATTTTAATCTCGACACAACGCAAAAGTCACTCGAAAGTCAACTGTTAAACAAACGGCCCGGTCCATTGTCAACGGTCGTTTCAAATGCAAAATCAACAGTGTTGTGTGAGGAGAGCACTTCATCAATCAATAGTTTCCAATGAGCACTCGACTTTACCACCATACACACTCTCTGTACGGTTTCTTTTGATTCGGTTTTTTTTTTATTATTCGTATTTAACATTCTCGTGCTTCATTGTATTATTTTAACTCGGCTCTCTGTGTTATAATAATGCGCGAGTGTTCGTCTCGCCTTTGTCGAGACTATTGGAAAAGTCGTCGAGTACAACGTGAAAAAATTAATAATAAACATTGTTTCTGAACGGAGCGGGAACGTTATTTAACGAAACAATGAAGTACAAAGTGTGCCCCCATTGTGGCTCTCTTTTTTAATTTTTACCAACAATAGATTCCACTATAGAGCGAAAATGCCAAAATCGAAAGTATTCAAACAGATTTTATACTAATTGTAAAAATATTAAATAATCAGCAAACTGATTGATCAATGGATAATTTGTCCTCACTGTGAAGGACTTAAGTGCCTCGTAGTGCTCAGTTTGAGTCTTAGTGAAAATCTTATGTCACTTTTTGTTAAATTAACATGATAATTCAATTGTTTTTTTTTTTTTTAATATTTGATCCGAAGGAAGAATTATTTTAATTCTTTACGAAATGGATCCACTACCTCATCTATATCGATTGATTTTAGTATCAATTTTTGAGCGCTGGTTATTCTTCGAAATTTCTAGCCCTAGAGGCTGCTTCTTATAAAGTGTACGATTAATTGAGAAATTAAAAAAAATAGATTCGAATACTTTTTTGATTGAATTCAATCGATTTTATTTCGTGCAATAATCTGTTCAAATTTCATCACTGATCAAATTCTTAGACGTAACTGTTACTTTTTCACTGCAAAATGAATGATTTATTACAAAATTCGAATAATTGGGCATCATAACCTATAACAACAAATAAAAAAATGAATTTATACGAAAAAAAAGTTATAATAAATCAATAAATATAGACAAATTAGTCAGACCGCCCCGCCTAAAATCGCCCCGAATCCAAAATCGCACCCGCAATTTTCCCATTCAAACCTTCATCCAGAACTCAAAATTTAGCTTTTCGGGGACAGGTGGGCAACCGAAAAGAGCGGAGGTGTTTTCTGACCGTATAAATACGACCTAATGGTATAAAACCGGGTGTTTATGAATAAAAAGAGACCGCCATCGGGACGATGGGGTGCGCAGCGGGGTGCCGCCTTCTATCCACGCTACCGCCTCGCTCCTTTCTAATACTAAACTTGGATGTAAAAAATGAATAAATAAATGAATAACAACGAAATCCATATAAATAAAAAGAAGCGCGGTTTGTTAAAAAAGTGACTCGGACGACAGCGGGGTCATATGGTCGACCTTGATTGTGTGGACCGGTCGCATGTTCGTTTTCGATTCGGGTCCATTTTATAATGTTGTGGTAGTTGGGTTCTTATTAAATTTTGTTTTCGATTCGTTATAAATTATTTGACGATTGGAAAGGCTAAGGGGTATAAGTGACTTTGAGGTTATTTTTGAGAAAAGCGCGTTTAAAGTTTATCGTGTGTCTACATGAATTAGGAGGAGGTCGAGTGATTTGATGATATATTGATATAAGTTCGTTTATATCCTTTTGCCACCAAATATATGAAGTGATTCCTGTACATAATCCAATTACAGCAAAAATGTCACTTGAACCCCTTGGCCTTTTTTAGTCGTCATTTGAAATAGAAATGGAAATAATAATCGACGTCATCGTTGTATTTATTTGATTATATCGATTAAAACCTTCAATTCTGGGTTACTCTTTTCAGAATGCTAATGCATTGATTAAAATATTTTAACTATATTATCGAATAATATTTATATACTAGCTTCTGTAATTAAGCGTTGCTCAAGAGTTTATGCCTATTGTAATTACAATGCGTGTGTAGACCGTGCATAATATTTGCTACGTAATTACAAAGTATTTGCTACTATTAGGCTACAAAAAAGCCCACCTGTGAACTGTCAAACGACTGAAATCCCGTTTGTAAATAGTTAAATATAATATGATAACCTTTCCTGGCTGCATACAATAACTCTGGAAAGTTTAACTGCAAAGGATCAGCAGTTAAAGAGTCTGTAAATAACTTGTAGCTAAACTTACATTATTTTTTATTAATCTAGATAATATTCCAATATAGTTTTAGTAAGAATCAGGATCACATACTAAAAAATTCATAAATTTTCGATTCTCAAAATATCAAAAATCGTGATGGAATATCTTTACTTTACAATTGACAGTGAAATAAATATCGATATTATTTAATTTATAGTAAAATTTAGAATAATTTGTTAATTTATAGAGTTATAAGTGGGTGGAGAACGTATATACTGTGCCCCTCTAGAACGCGGATTCCTCAACTCCCGTTTATCACTAACAAACATCACACCTTTTATCTTGTTGAACACGGGCTTTTGGTTTCTTCTCTCGCGGTCGTATTCTCCTTTTATGCTGCGTCGGATTATTTATGGTCGGAAATGGCTTCGGCATTAGCTAAAAAGCGCTTTGAATGAAAAATAATGGTACTGATTATGGTAATAATAAAATTCTACGCGCGAGGACCCCATATTAATTTTATGCGGAGCGGCGTGACTTATTTTTATGATTCAGGTTGGACAAGATGTCTCCTCTAGGTAATCTTTTTTTCGGTTCATTTTCGAAAAAACACACCCATGTACATATAAATCGATATGAATTGGTATAAAGCGATTGTATATGCCGCATCGGGTTTCAGTGTCCTAGTAATATTGGCTTAAAGTCGTATAGGATCATGTCAAGAGTCACAAATCGTTTTACTTAATCGATATGATGATTGTTTCTTTCAAATGTTTGATCTGAAAAAAATATTAATTTAATGCTTTAAGAAACATTTCATAAAAATTGATTCCATGCCTTTTCTGTGTCGATTGAATTCGATTGATTTTAGCACCATTTTCCATGTGTTGATTAAGAGAAGATAGGATTGGATGTTTTGGGGATAAGTTGTTCCGAAAGGAATAGGTACAATAATATAAGGCTTTAGAAATATAATGCATAATTAAGAATCAGTAATAATAACAATTATAAATTAGGTATTGTGCAACATTTTAGTCAAATGCGACAATTGAGTGATGAAACAGCTTCGGAACAACTTACCCCTGGAATGTCCAACTCCATCCTCCGCAACTCTTCAAAATTCTTTACACTAGCGGCTGCTTCTTATAAGATGAATGATTAATTGAGAAATTCGAAAAACGAGTACCTGCAGCTATAAATAAATAAATAAACGGTGAAAAGGCGCATTTTCGAATCGGTACGAAATCCGATTGAATAAATTCCATGATGGCTCAATCGGCATTGTTGTTTGCGCTCGTTCGAATTCATTAAACGTAATTTTCCTTTCACGCTTGATGATGGTATTGTTGGAAGTGCCAGCTTGTCAAAAGTACGCACTCACACTGACTGAGTGCTTCGAGATTGTTATTTTAAATGACGAACGATCTCCTATATGCGAACTTTCGTTGAAAAAGCGTCTAAAATTTTTTTCATTTCGAATCTCAAAATCTCGCTTTCGTCGGATTGATTCTCATCGAGACACGTTTTCGAGTGTTTGTTACCGGTATTGTGACGAGTGTAGTCCATTGTCGGAGGAATGAGGACAACTAGTTTTAATTGTTGAACGAGCGTCGACAATGGACCACTTTTTTTTTCGAGGAGGAAGGAGCCACTGTGAACGAATCGGCGTTTGTGTTTTGATTGCGGACGACAATCGAAATTTGAATACGTATCTGTATGGAAAAAGCGTAATAACAATAATGCGTGAAATGAAATAAATAAAGAAACGGTAGCGATGGAAAAGCTAGCTCAAGTACGGGACGTTCACAATGAGCATTGTGCTGCGCTTATTCGTCCGCCAGCTGGAGCCACCTTATTTCGAAGCAGAGGTTTTCAATCTTCGTTTTTCCGATTTTCCAAATGATTTTTCCCTATTAAATAATTTTAATTATATATCACAGAAAATAATATTCAATAACTTAGTTTAGAAAGCACTAGGTGCATGCATAATTATTGAATTAACAAACAATACAAACATAGTGTCAATCGATCAATCAATTTAAAAAATTTTGAAGTCGATAAAAAATGAAATGACACTCAAGATTAATAACCGTTTTGACCTTTGTATGATAAAAAAATCTTAATTCAAATGTTATAGAAAGCGAATAGATCTTTGGAGATTTTTACCGTACGTCTCATACGTTTTTAAATCTGCTGTCTCATATTTCAACCATTAATGTCTATATTGTATTAGCCGCACGCAAAAAAATAAGAAAACCGGCCATGGACCATACGAAAAAACGTGTTATCGCTGACCTTGACTTTGGACCATCCGTGCAAAATTTCATGTTGCATTCGATGGCTAATTTACATATTCCTTTTGCCATTCGTGTTGCTGTCGTCTATCTTACATTTCCTAATATAGATATGTGAAAAAGAGTTAGATGCTAAAGTGAAAATGGTAAAAAGAATGAAAATAGAAATATGTAAATTGGTTATAATGATCTATTTACAC
Source organism: Cheumatopsyche charites (assembly GCA_024721215.1). Classification (NCBI taxonomy): domain Eukaryota; kingdom Metazoa; phylum Arthropoda; class Insecta; order Trichoptera; family Hydropsychidae; genus Cheumatopsyche; species Cheumatopsyche charites. The sequence continues at coordinate 12,348,380 of CM045577.1, forward strand.
ATTTTTGTTGCCATTTGTGTTGTCGTTGTCTTTCTTGCTCTAGCATTCATATCTAGCTTTTGAATTCAATGATAAGACTATTTACATATTCTTGTTACCATTTCACTCACTCTCATCATTTATGTTACCATTTGTGTTGTCGTTGTCTTTCTTGCTCTAGCATTCATATCTAGCTTTTGAATTCAATGATAAGACTATTTACATATTCTTGTTACCATTTCACTCACTCTCATCATTTATGTTACCGCTGCCATTTATATTATCGCTACCTTTCTTGCTCTCACACATGCTTATGAGAAAGAACTTTATGTGAAAAAGGTAACGACAACACGAATGGCAACAGGAATATATGAGTAAGTTCTTATGCCCGATTTTCACAGTCCTATTGCTATTTGTGTTGCTGTTTTCGCTAAATCGTTCTCATCATGCCCTTTCTCGTATATCACAAAAAAGGTAACAGCAACTGGAATATGTAAATTGGCCAAAAGACACAGTTTTACATCCGCTGGACGAGTGTCAACCGACTGTCCACCGTCGCACAAAGGCATCAATGGCATCGGGAATTTTCCGAGTCGCGAAAAAAATCTCGTTCGAATGAAAAACGTTATTCACGCGTTCGCGAGACCGTTTTGTTGGTTGACAAAAACCGCGCCGGTTAAGTGGCCGGATAACAAGGTGTTCCTCAAATGTTTAGCCGATAAGCCGGTTTTGTACGATGACAATGTATACTTGACGCGTTTCACATATACATACATTATTTATTATTCGAACGCTTCTCGATTTTATTCACGCTTTGTGTCGGAAATTACACTCGGCTTCGTTTGTGCGAAATTTCCCCGTTTACAATTTTTATTTTAAACATTTTTCACGAGACGTTCCTTTTTATATTACATTTTCATTGTTTGTGTACATCCATTCATGTTTAACAATGAGGGATTTAGGATTTACTCGTCCGCTACCGTATATCGTTTTGTACACCCACAATGCGGATGCAGCAATTATTATTAAGATACACTGCGGCAACTTTCTTACTTTAAATAATATCCCACATCTCTTTGTCAGCGAACAAAGACTGTCATATTTGAAATTTAAATTTCATAAATGATTGTGAAAATATTTTCGATAATCCACATTGCATCGAAGGTACGGATCTCCGACGACAGATGACTCCGCCATATCATATCATACAACTCATACAGGGAGGTCAAGATCTCCGTGTCCATTAGTCGAGTTGATTGTTTTTTAAACAGGCGGTAGTCGAAGTCGAGTCGACAACAAATCGGTGTTAGATGTTATCCGAGACTCGGCGTAATAACGCATTGTTCGGTTGCCGGATGCGCGCCATTGTGACGCTAAACCGTTCTTCGCCACTCCTCGAGCATTTCGTCTGCATCGCTTCAGATGAAAAATTAATCATCAGATTAGTCTTTGAGATTTTTGTGAAAATCTGGATCGCATCTCGATCTCGAGATCTGTTAAATATTTCAAATGTTATGCAATTGAGCATCGATTCAGTCCTGCAGTGAAAAATATGGCGATGCTGTGTCAGTACGATACTCCTTACGACGAAAAATATGGCGATGCTGCGTCAATACGGTACTCCTTACAACGAAAAATATAATAGAATATAGCTTAAAATAGAGAATTAATGGTTTCAGCAAGTAGAAAGTATAATATTTGGCACATAGTTTTCGATTTAGAAAGGGGAACACTTCGAAAGGTGAATTTTCACCTCAATCTCCCACCCCTAAACGTGTCTGATCAATAATTATTCAGATTTGTACAAAAATTATATATTTCACATTTTATGGTTTTCATCGGTTGATACCTTTACTTTATGCATGAAAGTTTTAGATTTATAAATATTTGTCATTGCAGGTAACATTATTTAATATTCATATTCAATTCGATAGTTAAATGTGCAAATACGATATAACTAATTTTGGTTGCATTGACAAACATTTGTTAATTACTTATGCAATTGCAATATTCATACATTATATGACGAATGAAAAGGCCAAGGGGTACAAGTGACTCTGCGGTCATTTCGAGAAAAGCACGCTCAAAAATGATCATGTCCCTACATGTATTAGGAGAAAGTCGAGTGATTTGATGATATATCTCGACACTCATTCCAAATTCGTTCATATCCTTTTGCCTATAGAGTATATAAGAGCGATTCCTGTACATAACTCAATTTCGTCAAAAATGTCACTGCCCCCTTGGCCTTTTCATTCGTCAATATAAACTCCACAGTAAAATCGACTAACTAACCCTACTAATACACATGAACATACTTCTGCAAACTTCACGCACATTTACTGAAACGAACCACTTGCACACACAAAAACCAATTTTGTCGCACTGCATCGACGACAAAAAAAAATTGAATTTTCAATCACATCAAACAGATCGTCATTTTTTCAAATCCTGAACAGAATAACGGATAATCTCGACCGAACTGTATTTATTTATCCGAACACAAACGCTCACATTGTACCACAGGGAGACTCAGCATCCAGGATCAAGGTGAGCTGTCACTCGATGACCTTTCTCCATTCTCCCTCATCATCCGTGAGGAATTTGTGCGGTGTGAAGTGGGCGGCCTGGGGACCTATTGTGTTGTAATTTGGTGCTTTAGGTCCTCTCTTTTATTCTGCGGTATTTTCCTGTATCTTACCGCTTTTTTTTCACATCTCGATTCAATTCGGGCCTCATATTTATTTCGTCCTATTTCCACTCCGCTGTCATATCCTTTGTGTTTCACGACGATAACCATCGACTCTTAACCGTCTTCATCGCACCTAGTGAAGTTCGATTGATAAAAACCGAAAACAAACAAGTTTTTTTTTTAATGGGAATTCTTCGATGATACGCTCCTAGCTACTATTTTAAAATTTAATCAACCAATATCTGAAATTAGATATCGTATTCAATAACAAGTAGCAAAACCGTTTATGCACATACACTGATATCTCACAATCTTATAATTATAAAAGCAATTTTTTCACTATCGAAAAAAAACGCAAGTCAGATAGATAGATATTTCGAAATCCGTTCGAGCGTAATTTTTTGTGATGTCAATTTGTTTCTTTGTCTGTTAATGTTAAAATATTATTCTAACACACACACGGGGCATATTTTAAGCATACCTGTATATACCTGTGGCGTTTTATGAAGGATGAAGGAACGTCGAGATGAAGCAGCATTCCTCGCATACCTTCGGCCAACTGGCCAGACAGTGTGGCGACCTGCTGATACCTTGCCGAGATTCCCTTGTGCACACAATGCTGAAGGGTTCACATTGCTGACTATCTGGCAACACTCGCTTACCTAGATCGAAACTCAATTTGACTAATTAACTGAGATTCGGCTGAAAACGGCGTCCAAGTTTCGACCGAATCGAACCGAGCGTTCTAACAATGCGTCGTATTAGAACTATTTTCGTTACTGAAAATTGCATTTTTTGAATAATTATTATTAGTAAAATCTTTGTATTTTCATTTATATATTGAATAAATTGAGTTTAGGTTATCTTTGGAATAGATCTCAATAGTAATAGTGAAGGGATGAACGTTGTGCTAAGCGAATGTATTCTTATATCGAAGGGGTGAAGAAAATCGATCTATTTATTAAAGATAACGTCATGATGTTAACAATGCTTCTTTTTATAAAAATAGAACTGGTTCTTATACAGAATTTGAATGACAAACCATATCGTTATATAACTATTTCAATGATTAAGGCCAGAACTTTCATTCGTATGTTACTTATTGTTAGCAACATGTGACGTTTTTTCTTTTATAGAATTTGACAGTTCTTATTGCTAATACTTTCAAATTTTAATAGAAAAAAGTTGATTATTAAGTGTCATCTTGTTAATAAAAATGCGATTGAAAGATCAGGTGTAAATTATACAAGTCAAAAGTATTTAGTTGTGTGTTAATAATCAAGTTGTGTGTGTGTTAATAATCAAGTGTTTTGTCAATTATAATTAACTTAACACTTGATGGATTCATTTAGGTTAGGTTGGGATAGATATTAGGTTAAGTTAAGTTAAGTTAGGTTTTTGTTTCTTTTTCTGTATTAAGTTGGTTATATTTTAGGTTAAGTTGTGTTTTTGTGTATTTTCCTGAGTTAGGTCAAATTCAATTTGATGAAATAACCCATTAGATGCGATTAGATTAAGAGTCTTTCCAACTAAGCATCACACAAGCACAAAACTAATCAACGCACAATCTAATCTAAAACAATCTCCGAAATAAACAAAATCAAATTCATCGACAATGAATAATGAATCGACGAAAAAAGAGAACTTCAGATCTGATTCAGGGCGACAACCATTGTCTTCTCGAAGGGTGAGCAGCCCTTATTGTTTGGGCATTTCACGAACTTTTCGATTTATTATTTATACACACACACCCCATTGTCAAAACCTCCCACTGCACCCCACTTTGTGACAAAACGGCGAAAAATATCGAGTTGTGAAGGGTGCAAACTCTCGACGGTAATAAAATAATCAGGGTCGAAACATCGGGCGGCGATAACTAATTGATGTTATGGCTTCGCGGGATGAAAAGCCATTTTGATTTTATCACAAGCCACAAAAGAGTTGGGCGCTTATTGTATTCCGTGGTCTTTTCCACCCCTCAACCCTTTTAGGTGGTGCAGTTTTATTAATTTTTAAGTGCGCGATAAATCGTCGATGCGTTTCGGAGCAAATTGTTTTTTATTATGTTGTTCGGATATGATTTTTATTTTTAATCGATCTAATTTTAGGGATGAATATTATAAGCTAGGGGAAGTGTTTATCTTTTCTTGCTAGAAATGGTTTTATTTTTCGCTCTAAACGTGAGAATTAGAGCAAGAAAGACATTAATTTCTAGTTAGACAAATTATGAGTGTTCATTCTTGTTTTACATCTCTGATTAGAAAAGTCTTTTATTTTCTAGCCAGACTCTAGTAAGTGTCCATTATTGTTCTGATTTAAATATGAGTACTAGAACAAAAAAGATAATGATTTTTAGCTAGACAAAAAATATTTCCTTACGATACATTTTCTATAAACAGCTTGAATTTGTCTATTCGGGTGAATAGGAGTGAAAAATGAATTGAGTATGATTCCAATAGTAATTTTTTAGACTAAACTTTTCAATTGTTAATTGCTCAACACTAGTATTTTGAAATACGGTTTATAATTATATATAGAGTTTGGCAGTTGTTTTTGCATATTCGCGAACTCACAGAGTCGAACTTTAAGCATGGAAAAAAAATCATATACAATTAGCTAATCATTAAAAGATTGGTTTTCGATCGAACAATTTAATCACCTTAAAATAATAATAAACGCATATTTTTAGCATTTTTATTAAAAAAAAAACATACGAATTGTACCTGGATAATCAAAAATATTGTATGAAATAATCAATGTCTAGCAACAGATTTTTTTTAATACTAAACCATTCAAACGTCTCATTGTCAATAGTCAAAAGAGATGCACTCTCTCACATTGTTACATGAAACAATAATCGTTGATATGCACACAATGCACAATAGATTAAGTGCATAAATTTTAAATTGGGTACGTACCCCGTTTTGTGCACAAGCTCCCCACTCTAAAGTCCACACTATGTAAAAATCCCTTATGCGACGTGACGCAACTGACACTTTGGATTTTCCCCGACGTTTCGTTCTGTGTGTTCTTTTTGTTTCGTTTTTCGAAAAATGTGTAGGCCATTGTGCACAAGTGTTGGTGCACACGTGACAATATGGCGCTATTATTGTGACTGTCAATCACTGGCTAAAAAATGGAGGCGAAAAATCACAAAAGCTCGTGTCCAACGCCGCGCTTTCGAGCACAAAGGCCCTTATGAAATTTAATATCGTACACACGTATACTACGAATAATATCGTCGCTATATGACGATCGAAAAGTTCAAGGGGTACAAGTGACATTTTTGACGAAATTGAGTTATGCACAGAAATCGCCTCATATATTTGGTGGCAAAAGGATATAAATGAATTTGGAACATGTACCGAGATATATCATCAAATTACTCGACCTCCTCCTAATACATGTAGGTACATGGTCAACTTTGAACGCGCTTTTCTTGAAATCACCGATAAGTCATTTGTACCCCCTTGGCCTTTACAGTCGTCATATATATTTTTTTCACACCGGTAATTTTTAGGCATTTATATAAAATTTTATCAATTTAAATCTTTCACTTTTAAAGTGAAGAAGTAAGGCGTAAGGCAGACTATGGAGAATAAGTTAATGCGCACACATGCGTCACTAAATAGTTTGAATTTAATCGAAATATATATGACAACTGAAAAGGCTAAGGAGTATAAGTGATATTTTGGTCGAAATTGAGTTGGTGGCAAAAGGATATAAACGAACTTGAAACGTTACCGAGATATATTATCAAATTCTTAACCTTCTAATACATATAAATAGGTACACGCTCAACTTTGAACATGCTTTTCTCGAAATCACCGTGAAGTTACTTGTTCCCCTTAGTCTTTTCAGTTATCATATAATTAGTTTTCTAAATAATTAAATAAAGACTTTTTTCGAATCAATTGGATTCAAATATTCGAAAGAAACGACCGAATCTCCATAAAAATTAATCAATTAAGTAAAACGACATGTGACTCTCGCCAAGATAAGACTTGAATCCACGCATTCCAAGTATGCTGAATCGAATTGGCATACACAAACGCTTTATACCACTGTACTATCAGCTGAGATAAAATACGCTCATTTAAAATGATTACAATCATTTTTATCGTCATAGGAAATTATCGAACGCATCATTCGAATATCTCAATGAGATCAACGGGAATATTCTGCACAATTGAATTTTCGAACGTATCATACGCGAATTGTGCGATTCGAAGAATTCAAAAATTAAATCGAACATTATTCATCGGATTTGCGAAATGAAATAATAGCGTGTCGTATCGTATCGTAGCGATTTCATAATAAAGCGCATTTATCGTCGCCGAGAGCTCACCCTTCGACTTGCGGCATATTTTAAATTGAATTTATAGCCCCAACTCGACAAAACTGCAAGGGTGAAAAACGACACAGGGTCAGCTTTTTGCCACAGGCATTATATATTTATTGCGTTTGTAATTATTGTGTAATTTGCGATTAGCTCCGCTCATTATTTATCCGCGCTTCGTGAAATTTACGATCGCCCGAAAGCGCTAAATTATCGCCTCTTTAACGTTTTTTTTTCTTGAAGTGAACGAAAAAAAATCACACCGATTATAATCAATCGAAGCCGCATACAATCGAACGGAATTCTATTGAATCTTAATTTACGTTACTTACGTTTCATTGTGAGCGATTGACGAGATTTTTCACGCGGTCAATTATAAATTTATTCACGAATATAAACCGGAGGCTCTTATGTTAGACGGAATGACAGTCGGCCGTACGTCAAAAATGTGTACAAGAAATACCAAAAAAAATGAATGTATGTATAAAGAAACAACTCGAAGCCTTTTACAAATGTATGCCTTTTGTATGGCGCACTGTCATTCCACAAGAGGATCCATCATCGTCATTTTTTGGTAGTTGACATCGACCATTCAAATTATGGGCTTCAATCGATGCGGCCAAAACATCGATTTCGAATTTGTTTTATTGTCATGTGTGTATGTGCCCAAAATATTTATAAAGAGGACGATTATTCTATAAAATGTACCGTTTCGATATTGGTTAATGTCTGTTTGATAAGACGTTCTTCAATTTTGTTTAGTACACGCTCGTTATGATTTTTTTCGTTTTTAATATATTTAAATTGATACGTTCGTTCGATTCAATAGATTGATTCGACGAAACAAATTACGTGTGAGTGTTAGTACAAAGCGAAACGAATTGCTGTAGATTGTTCTATTATAAAAAGTAATAATTTGAATATCATATGTATCGCTGTACCGAGAATTGTATTTTGGCTCATGTAATTGTTAAATAAAGGCTCTATTTTCTCATTGACAATGAGTGATGCAAATGGAACCGTTTCGGTTTGATAGTATAATAATTTGATCATAATACCCGATTGATATCCTTAAATTCATATCAAAGTATTAACAATGTGATAGGTTTGTTTATAAAAATGATCAGAATTTTTAGTTAGGATAAAAATATAATGTTTTAGTTTTCTAACGATGAATTTTTATTAAAACAATAAACATTTAATGAGTTAAATAATGCCGAAAACTTGATAATATCTAAAGGCAAAAACTATAAAATGTTTCTCAAAATTAATAAAACATAAGTATAAGATATTAAATGTAGAGTTCTTTCTTCAAATATTGTATGTACATCGATCATACAATAAAATAATATCAGGGTTGAATTCATACAATATCAATATTGTACAATATAAATATAACAACATCCGCCTGCTAAAAAAAAAATCAGATCATAAAAGAGAGATTTTCACGCTTAATTTATCATCAAAGATTTCCTCCCGTGAAGCATCTCACAAAATTTAAAAATTAATCTCGAACAACGCCTCCGACTGTTCGAGCTTATTTTCATACACTTCAATAGGGGGAAATAAATGCCAAACAATGTTTCACGCATATTCAATTATCTGCTTCACTTGAACATACACAAACTGAATTCATTTTGAATAATACTCATTTTTTGTTCCCGGATCGAATCGTCGAAGATCTCTCCCTTCATTCGGCGTTTCTTTGAGCTTTCAAAAGACGCATCGCATTGTATCGAGTTTGCACATCAATCGCGTATCAAAATATTTATTATCATTATATTTAAGTTATAGAAAATTAAATTTAACAGATTTGGAATCGCTGAGTAGCTAACACGCGGTCGTCGGCCATTGTGCGCGTTCAGATCACAATCGCACTAAGCGGACGCACAATGGCCGCTTGCACAATTGTTGCTATTTAAATAAATAATAAACGCAAGTTTGTATACGAAGCCGATCGCAAATATTCGATTCGTTATCTGTATGATATATGCTTGTTCGTTGTCCGAAAGAACCGGACGTTTGACGCTTCTGTTCATGAATAGACGCAGATTTTCCAAGCGATTGTCAAATCTTATATTCTTTAGTAGATATTAACTTCGAATTATATTGTTTCATAAATATTCATATTTGGAGTATACAGTGAAACCCCGATATAAGTGCACAATTCGTATGTATTATATGTCGAGTAATTTTAAGTGGACTTACTCTTCGGAGTTTCTACCTTATGGCTTATTTCTTTACTTTAAAAAAGTGAAAAATATTAATCGATAAAATTGTGTATAAATGGGTAGAAATTACCTGTATGAAAAAATATTAATAACTATAAATGATAGTTAATTAAAACCTATAAAATTATGTCGATGTGGTTGTCTTCTCTGATATACTGATTTTGAGTTGCAAGACTTGTTCAAACAAGTTCCATTTTCAAGCTCCATATCTTGTTTGTTTTTAATTAAACAAATAAACTTAATAATTCAGATAATTTTACTTGACTTTTTTAATATATTTTAGACCTATGATGTATTGTTTTTGAAAAAATAATAATAAAACTGCACACATTTTCAAGGATTTCGTTCAGAAGTCAGGTCATCGTATGTCTATCGAAACATTTTTTTCTAGCCAAAATTATACGTATGTCGAATTGTAAGTATGGCGAGATATAGACATTTATATCGAAATTCAACTGTACTATGAATTTTATATTAACGCAAAAACGCTACGGCTCTGATTTCAAATCGCATTCAAAACTCCACTCAGATATAATTCGCAGCGCATAAAGCGCGCGATTAAAAGCGTATTAAACTCGCACAAAAGCCATTATCGTTCGTAATACGACAGTTTTAAACATCGAACACAATGTAATATACATTCAGCACCAACTACAAATCGCTTCATACGTATATTTTATCGAACAAAATTCGCGAACGTCGGTCGGTTTCGCTTTGTCGCATTTGACGTGCCAACGCTTTAAGCCGGTATATCCCTCAATTGGGCCGACAATGGACGGCACTCGTATGTGCAAACAAATTTGTACACAAAATTACGAAATATTCGTCAAACAATCGGGGGGCTCGGTTCAGATTAAATTAGGGAACGGTTGAATTAGTGCCAGATGGCCGTGCGTATGGAGAGCATTGTGGTGCTTCGCGGGCAACAACCCTCCGAATGCACAAAGTGGGTGCAAACCGAGCGAATATTTTATTTTGATTCGATGCGATGTTTATGCGGCGATTGTTGGATGTAATCGCTGGCTTTGTTATGGGCGATTTGTGTATTTTTGTCGGTTTTATTCGAGAGAAATTGTTCTGAAATGGCGTTCGTGTTGCACAGCGCAGCGCAGACAGGATAGAAAAATTTAGACTGCTCAATATATGCGAGATTGTTTTTTTTATTATACAGGTGATTTTTATACAATTATCATTTATTAATATCATCCATTATATAGTGAAGACAATTATTCATTAGTCAAGACTCCGAAGAGTAAATTAGTGCACATAGGTGTCACTAAATAGTTCGAATTTAATCGAAACATGAAAGGTGTAAGTGATGATCATTTGTGGAGCCGTTTCGTGAAGCGTTAAATTAACATTTTTTTCGAATCAAATGAATTCAAACATTCGAAAGAAATGACCGAGTCTCCTTGTCAATTTATTGATTCAGAAAAACGCCATGTGACTCTCGCCAAGATAAGGCTCGAACTCACGCATCCCAAGTATGCTTAATGGACACAGCATGCACAAACGATTTATAACGCTGTATAACGTAAATACATTTATATTTTTCTGATGTTTCTGCTCTGCTCTGTGCAATATGAACGTTACTTTAGATATAATTGCTAAATTGGCAACACAAATGTATAAATCGATCATTACAACGTGATATTGCTGATGTAAACGATTCGTTTATACTTCAAATGGGTTATCCACGCTATGTTAATGACAAAATTCGTTGACTCAAGTTATTGACTTCCATTTCCACCACCGAAGAACTTACTGATCACAAACAGTTTGAATCCGGAACGTTGTTGTAAACTCGAATCAATTACGTTTATCATTTAAATAGTGTGGAAAACCCATAAAAATTTAAGTATCGAATCAAAATTCAACTTAAAACATTGTAGAATGTAGTAGATAAGCGATTGCTTTCGAATGCGATTCAGTTTCAAAGCACACAAGCCGTGAAATTTAATAGTTTTCAATCGAATACTCGGCTGTATTTTCGATTTCGTTTTCGGAAAACTGCGCAATTTCCAATAGAGTCGAACGATTGTTGTGCTGGCGAGTTTCTTTCTCGTGCTATAGCCATTTAGAGGGTTATCACGTGTTCAGCGTTATTGTTGTTTTGCCGTTCGATTGATATCTTTGTCGTCCCCCATTTCAACATTAAACGTTCCATTTTTGCTGCTGACAGCACCTAATTGATTTTTTCTACTTCTGCGAAAAATCCATTTCGAACGGATCATCGATACCATATCGAACGCGACGATTTCTTTCAGTCTCTCGAAAAAAACTCGAAAGCTGTATCATAATAATAAAGCTTACAGGAAACAATAATGGAGAACTTGGCACAATAGTGGAACATTGCGTGTTTCAATGCTACATACAACCGGGAACAATGGGGATCTTTTCTCAAAAGAAAATCGACGCATTTATGCACGAGAAAGACAATGTCGAGGAACAAAACGGCGCTAAGGCATTCAGGAATATTTCGGTGAAAGTTCACAATGAGACGCGTTGTTTGTTGTGCTGTTGTTGTGTTACGTATTTGTCATTATTGGCTGTTAACATTGTTCAATGAAAAAAAAGTACATGAATGCTTCGGACAAGTCATTTTGACAATGCGTAATTACCCAAAAATATGGTTGACCATGGATAAACGGTCTTTCATTGTTGCGGTGGAGTCAGTTCATTATGTGTTCGGTCATTTGTCAAACTTGCGATGTCCGAAGATTACCATTACAAATCTAGGGCCGCTGTTTAGAAAGCTGACGGTTCTTCGAGTGTAGTATATTTGTTAATGTTGAAAATGAGAAAAGATGCAATTCTATAATGTTTAAATTGGATATGTCATGATGTGCAAAATCATATTTGATTCAAATATGACAGATGGAAAAAGAGATTTAGTTTAAATCAGGCGATTAGAATCGTTTCTATGGTGACCATTCGTCCTTTTATATTTCAATGTTTTGCCTTTTAACCATATTTATTTTCTATCGATTTGTGAGTGCAATTTGAAGGAGAAGATGATTGATTTTTATTAGGAAAATACATAGATGCTTTTTCATTTTACTGATATAATAGTATAACATTATTTTAGAGGAAAGCGGGGCAGAAATTTCCGGGGGTTAGTTGTTCCGAAATTGTTTCGTCATTGAATCGTTGTCGTAAGATCAAATAAAATAGATACCAAATTTGAGCAATACCAGATAGTTTAATTATGATTCATGATGCTTTAATTATGCTATCACTCTTTTTTATAAAATTATTTCTTTCGGCACAACCTGCCCCTGAAACTTCCAATCCCACCGTCCACTACTTCACTTTTCTTCAGAGAAAACTTCGAAACGTCCTATAATTTCACGAAAAATCATAGTCACACCATAAATAATCGCAAATTTATCACAGTCGATCTCGTTTCGAGACGATTCGGACTCGTCGCGAAAATCGAAAAGCCTATTTCATAGATCCGGAGGTGTTTCAGAAGCCGCGGTAGCAATCACCGTCGCCTCGGGTGGTCCGCTTTTCAAATTAACACACCTGACCCCTGAACGGTACACATACGAATATTATTATATTATATGACGACCGAAAAGGCCAAGGGGTACAAGTGACTTCGCGTTTAAAAAGCTGAGAATGTGCCAACATGTGTTAGGAGGAAGTCGAGTGATTTGATGATATATTGAGGCACACGTTCCAAATACATATATGAGCGTACATAGAAGCGATTCTTGACTCAATTTCGGCAAAAATGTCACTTGTACCCTTTGGCCTTTTCAGTCGTCATATGTTCGATATGAGATTTCTCACAATGCGATAGTATAATGTGTACGGTAGCTTTCGAAATGCATTCGGTGGCATTGCGACCGGACAATCGAAGGCTTCGCGGCGAGGGATACAATGGAGAATGACACGCCGAAACAAAACAAAGCCTCGCCGCTTGATGAGTCTGCTAATAATTATAAAAAGGATCGCAAATGGTTCAGGGATGTCTGTTGTTTAGATCGGCTTATGTTATTATTTTTTTGAAAAAATATTTGGGCTGATATTTCACATTACAGCGACCAAACCAAAGCCCTGACACAGAGTAGTCGTGAAACAGAAACAGAGACAGAGACCAATACTGGCCTATATATGCAAGTGAAATGGTTTATACATGCGATTAAAATGGATATATAGGTATCTCACTTGCGTATACAGGTCAGTCTCTATCTCTTGGTCTCGGTTTTGGTTTGGTTGCTGTAGTGTAAACTATCCCTATATCCTAGTTTTTGCAGTCACATTTCAATCACACTGACTGCACTTTAGTATTTGCAATAAATACGACTTCATGTAATAGTGGGATTGGAAGTCCAGGGGGTAAGATGTTCCGAAATTGTTTCTTCACTCAAAAGTAGCCAGAGAAACTAGAATAGTCGCCAAAATTGCACAATACTCGATTCTTTGATTATGTCTTTCATATGGCATTATCTTATTTTCTTACAAAGTTATTTCATAAGAACTTACCCCCAGAACATGCATTCCTTTACCCACATCCAATAAATTTTACACATTAAAAAAACTAAATTATTGTCTCAACCCTGATTTTTTCCTCAATATTTGTACCACCCAAAAACTTAATATATTCCATTTTTTAAAAAACGTCCAAAACAATATTCAAATTTATAAATATTCATACGATTTGACACATACACAGAAACCAAATTACGCAAAACGTATCTCGCTCCGATCTAAATGCGAGGGTGTTCGCCGAATTCGGAAATCTTTTCATTTATCGTTTTGTACCCGTATTTTATGTACGTGCGATATACGTATATATTTTATTTTGATTTTAGAAAGCTTTTTATTCACGGCACATTGTTCATTTGTTGTTATACGTGTGTATAGTATGAAATTGTAATTATTTCGTCGGGCGATCGGTGGTCCCGATGGCCGTCAGTGCTTCACAATGGGGGCCTTCTGGTAGCCTCTGGCTTAATTACACTTAATTGAATTTCGAATTAGAACGATGACAATTGGTATTTTTTTACTTTCGGGTCGGTCCTCTTTGAAAATTGGGACGGTGTTAGTTTCTTGCGTGTGGAATGTCTTGTTGATGACGAGGGACGTGCGAGTTTTGCATCAGAGATTGCCAATTTTGGATTTGGGTTAAAGAAACGAATCATTTTTTAATGATAATTGAATATTATGGATGTTATTCGAATGCAGTGTGTTCATAGTGGGCGGATCTTTCGGTGAATTATAACGAGGATGTCGTACTTATTGTTATGATATATTAATATGAGATTTGATAGAGATAAATAATACAGTTTCACACTATATGAGCTTGCATTCATATAAAAAAATAAAGCAGTCTAATAAATACCAGACAACAATGAGAAATGTGTGCTTAAAATATATTTTAATTAGCGTTTGATATCATAGTAACGCTTCGCTGTGCAGCACTTGTTAATGCGAACATGCTCAAACTTTATTGTTTCCATTCGGAATTTATTCAATGCAATTATTTAAATTAAATAAACGCATCTGAAACGTAAATTCATATTATTGCTAGCTTCTTTGAGCTGGCGTTGCTCTAGATTCTATGGATTTTAAGTTGATTGTCAACTTTAGTATAGTTTTTCCCGTTTCTGTAATAAATCTTATTAAATATTTAGGCTATGCATATTTGCTACAACTGAGCCACAAAAAGGCATCATTGAGAACTGTCAAACGATAGAAATTTGTATATTAAAATGTTATAATACAGAAACCTTTCCAGACGTGAATACAATCATATTTCTGCAAAATTTCACTGCCAAAAGATCAGTAGTTAAGTCTATTAATAATTCACAATTAATTTCATATATGACGACTGAAAAGGCCAAGGGGTACAAGTGAAATTTTTGCCGAAATTAAGCTACGTACAAGAATTGTTTCTATGTACGCTCATATATTTGGTGGTAAAATGATACAAACGAACTTGGAACATGTACCGAGATATATCATCAAATCACTCGACCTCCCCCTAAAACATGTAGATACATGATCAACTTTGAGCGTGCTTTTCTCGAAATCATCACAAAGTCACTTGTACCCCTTGGACTTTTCAGTTGTCATATATAGTTTTAGAGTTATTTCAAACACATGCATTTCAAAAATTAATAAGACAGTCCTACACGGAAATGTCTATGTAGATATCTTAGTTACAAACGTACAAGAGTTCGCCTTATTGGTTTCTGAACTGAATGCATGCATGTAAAGGTAAGTTTTCGTACAGCGACAAGCAGCAAGCAGCACGCAGCATAATAACCTGTTCCTCATTATTGACTACACTGCTTTCTGCTTATAGTGGAATGTAAAACTAGGATTTAGTCCCTGAATTAGATGCATGCATGTGAATTAGTCTTCGGTACAAGAGTAGTCACATCTTCACGATCGGATAAACGAAATCCCTCTATAGAACAATCCCGATCTGAAGCGACCCAAGTCCACTTCCAAGACATGGAAGTCGACTTCGAAGCCATCATGGTCATGGAAGTCGACGATCGGATCGTCCACGTCAAGTGAGGTAGCGCGAGCCCCAGTTTGAGGTGTCCGGCGGCAGATCGTTTAACAAAAGAGCGCGTAGATTAGTTTCGTAAGAGTGGACACCCGCTGATTCCAATAAAAAGCCATCCGAGCACGATACGTCGGGGAGATCTGATACGTCCACCTTTTTACTATTTTTTTTTCCACCATGCCTCCATTATGCGAGTTTTGTTCCATTTGCCCTCCGAGCTCCCGATTCATTTCGTTTTGTGCCCGTGTCGTTTGTAATTCGGTGCTTTTTATTGTCGGCGTCGTTGTCGAGCTACCGGATACTACATTTTGAGTCTTCGGGGCGAGAAAGATGCGGTGGTCCGTCGTCATGGATAAATCCACTCGAGTCATTTTGTGATTGTGTTCGGGAAAATGGGAAAATTGTCGTTTTGTTGCGTTGACAATTGTATGAAATGCACGAAATCGTAATACTATTAGATGAGTATAAAAACGTTGGGTAAGATGCGCGTAATCAATCCTTTGAGTATTAATGTGCATCTTATGATTTTTTTTTTATAGTGAATCACTTCGTAATTTTTCTGTAAATCGATCAAATTAATAGTAAATTAATATAATATACTAATTTCTTATCGTTTTGTATAAAATTCCAATGAATTAGTGTTTGAGGTAAGAAATGAGAATCGGTTAAAGAGAATGTTGTCGAAAAATGAGAACTAAATTTGTTTAGTTTCGAGTGAATCATTAATCAGTGATAGATAAATAAAACATATTAGAGTATTTCTATCATTTTCAAATCGATCAATACGCAAATAATTTTGCTTTACTTCACATTGAATTTAACTAAAATCGTTTGTTTCATAGTTCAATAAATAAATTCTCAGATACATTCATTATGTCATGGATAAAAACAGCTCTGTTATTTTCATAGTTTTTAAAATGTCGAGCAATTTATCATTCAACATCATTCTTCTCAACTAATTTGTGTTTTCAATTCTAAAATTGTGAGAATTGAAGATTTTCATTTGAAAATTGAGTTGTCATCCCAAAAGAGCGTCATACCAGACACTCACCCATACAAAGATCAATGCTCTCATTATATTACATTAGATAGAAAGCTTATTTAAAAAATATACATCAGAAAATCCACACTAACATTTCGCCAAAGCACTAAATGATAATTACAAAATATCTTTTTCAATAAACACCGCTCTAACACAATGCTTCTTAGATCGAATCAAACGAATCGATATCGTATAGAACAGTCGACTCATTGCCGACTCCATTTATCCGCTAACGAATCGCGCAATTGATCTCTCCACCTATACAAATTACAAAGACCCATTATTTTTTCGTCGACACATGCACGTTAAAATCGGCTTCTGATATTGTCCGCGAACTTATCGTCGATTGTGTCGAATTAAATCGCGTTTCGCAAAAGGGGGGCGCCCCGAGGGCCCGAAAGTCGATTTGTTTATGCCGCTCCACTTATTTTTTTCCGGATTTTTTTTTCATATATATATATATATATATATATATTCCATTTGGGCCCCTTTTCCTTTGACTTTTTCATTTTCGATTCACGCAAACGAATTTTTGCCAAGTAACGATTGTCATTAAGAGCCTGCGCGGTGTAAAAAAGCGCGCTAATAGACGAGCCGGTATCACACAATGGGGGCCGTCGCGCGTTTTCTATGGGAAAACACATTAATAACCATTGATCTAATTTATGTCGACAAATGAAATTTGCCCGGTACAAAGGAAGCTTCTATTTTTCGCGTTAATAGCCGGTCCGTCCCCCCGTGCACATGGATATGTGTCTGCTGTATAAAGTTAATGTTAATTCACACTAAAAACTGATAAATTATGTGGAAAAATCTATTTTATCTAGCCGATAGTGCAGCTGTGTAAGAATGCCGAGTTGGGATTCAGTATCCTCGTGATGCTGAATTCGAATCCTATCATAATCTTATGAGAATCACATGTCGTTTTTCTCTATTGATCGATCGTTTCTTTTCAATATTTGATTGAAAAATGTATTAATTTAACATTTTATAATACGTATCCTAAAAATAAATCCATTCTTTGACTTAGTCGATTGAATTGGATCGATTTTAGTGCCATTTTTCGTGCACTAATTAGTCTTCAGAGTTCCTAAGCCTTATCAGTTGATTCCTCACATAAATTGAAAAATTAATATAAAAATTAAAATAAAAATGGGTATCAATACTTGTATCAATAAATGAATTAAAAGATATCAAATTAGTGATTCCATTTAATAAGGTTTCCTCAATATATTTTTCCGGTGTCTTGGTGTGGCGTTTGTAAGTGTTTAACGTAAAACTCACCTGAATCAATTCCAGTATAAATTGGATGAGGTCAGACGAAGAAAAACGTACATGTTTGATGAAATTATTCTTTGAAGGTTATTCTGTAAAAGTGAGCTTATATTTTTGCGTGTTTATAAATTAACGGTTCAAAGCGAATGCACGTTTTTGTGGGTGTTGAGATACGTCCGATTCATTTTACAGTTAAAAAATTTGTCAAAAGTCGCAAAACTTTTCATGCATGTTTTTAAAAAGAAATATATGATTCAAATGAATATACATACATATGTAAAAGAATTTTCTTTGCGATGAATATTTTATAATTATTTGAGTTTCATTTCTATGTTGGTAATTATAAATCACGAGATTTTGAATAAATTTGAAATTCAAATATTTTTTTAACAATTTCAAATGATACTCATATGTTTGATATTTTGATATATTTCTCAAATCTTAAATAATTAATTTTTTTTCGAAGATTTTCAATCTTTTCAAAACAAAATAAAATCGTAAACACGATTAAAAAATACGAATCAATTCGAAAACAAACAGAATCACGTAACTTGTGTATAATTTCCATCAACCCCCGTGAGCGCATAAACGACCACGTAAAACGCGCATAAGGAAAAAAGCATAGTACAAAATTAAAAAAGGTAACTTTGTTTACGCCAACGAACACGAATTCGCGGACGTTGGAGTTCGACTCTCATTTTAATAAACGGCACGTGAAAAAAAAATGTCAAAACGCGGCAAAAGTTTAATTGGATCTCAAACAAATCCAGTAATTAGGTGTGTAGCGGTAGTCGAACACGACGACTGTAAAAAAAAAATGGTAAATGAAAAAAAAGTGTGGCACGTTTCTCAATTGGCAATGGCGGGGCCGCGGAACACTCGAAACCAATTAAAAAACGCGCCAATTTTGAACTACGTATGTCTTTTTTGTTATATCGTGAAGATTATTATGCAATCTGTTTAAGATATATCGGATAAATTAGTTTATTTTATATTATGCGACTTGGTGTTGATCGAAATTCTATGGACGATAAATTAATTGTGATCTGTTGGAATTACGAATTACGTTTGTAGATAGTGCATAATAATGCGAAAGACATCCCTATGAAATGTCGAAGTAAATTGTAAATTGGAATGTTTTAAGATGCAGAAATCTCCCTAATGTGCAAATAATAACTCTGGAAAATTTCACTGCCAATCGATAAGCAGTTAAGCAGTCTATAAAATTATGTTATTTATAAATAACACGCATTCATACCGACCAATTTCTATAGATTTAGTCATGTGATCGTAATTAATCATATTAATCTTACTATATAATAGCGCTATTCTGTGTGTGTGCCTGTCTTTCTGTGTGTGGTTTTCTGTGAGTCCATGTATATTAATACTCCAAAACTGTGTTGATATATTCAACGGATTGATCGCTAGTTTACTAATAATTTGAGACGAATCATCAACAATTTAATGAAATTTCTGATTCAGTTCCAAATAACATCGTATTGACTAAGCATTTATTTCATGGCAGGACCACTGCATTTCTAAATTTTCCCATTTCACATGAACTCAGATTATTCAATATTATAAATTCATAATTGATATGAGAGTTATAGTATTTTTTGTAAAAAAAAATGAATTTTCCGAATTTAAAATTTGACGAAATTGAAAATGACTTTCACGCCAATGAGTTTCCATGCCAGCGACAGAGCACGATAAAGTAATCTTATTATGCACCAAGAAAAAACCCCATTGTTCGTATTATGATCGCACTCTGTCACTATCGCTCTCCATCGCTGATTCCAAAACCCATCTTTTACTTAAAAATCGAGTCTGCGCCGAACACACGTCTCGATTACGATTACACACGTATGTGTTTTTCAGGTTTGTTCGGTAATTGGAGCTTGCGTTTGACTCCATGCCCTTTGAATGTTTGAGCCGCGTGAACATTCCGCAAGAGGCCCACTAATTGGCATTGAAAAAAGGCGGCAACGCCGGCCCGACTCTAGTGGGCTTTTCCTTTTCATTTCGAACCGCATTGGACCACCGTTTCGTTTTCAGCACTCCGGAAAATACAGGGAAAACCTTCAGCCCCGTGCTCAGCGCCACTTTTCATAATAGTTAAAGTTGACTCGTTTTCATTTGTGTAGTTGCCGTTTGTAGTCGGCTTCTATAAAGAATTGAAAGGAGACTCTCGCTTGGAAATTTTTCAAAGACGTCAATATGTTAAATTAAATCATTGCGCAAGAGATATTTTATACTTTGGTCATAAATTTATATGTATTGAATTGAATTTATTTTTTTAAATTGTATCATAATTGTTGATTATTTTCTGTAGCATACATTCGTTTTCATTGGTAAAATTAACTGCAGAAAGTTTTATTTTAATTTTTCATTAAATGGTAGATATTCGTTTCTATTATATTTTTAAGAATGAACTAATATAATACTTTATATTGCATTCTACACCAACATTTGGAATAATTTCACGAAAAAAATTATTTAAAAAATCATCAAAATATAATATCCGAAATAAATTTGAATGATGATAGGTAAAAGGCTTTAGGATTGCATTCTTCCTTAATTACGACTGCTTGAATTTCTTTAGCAATTTTTTCATTGTAAAATACATACGTTTATGAAATTAACAAGAAGTACTTAGTAATCATTATTTATTCATTTTAAACATATTTTCATTAAATAACTAAATCCCATTTTAACTTCATATCTGCAACCCTTCCTGTGAACATTCTCACCTATACACCGGTCTTCACTAACATTGGATCATTACAAATCCATTTTTTTTCCAATTAAACAATTTTTTGCATCAAAACAAATTAGCAAGCAATTTCATCAATGAACAAAAAACAAGCAGCTTTCGACCCCACAAAGGCCGACACCAATTTGAAAAAACCAAGAACCGAGTCTCGCCATCCCCTTTCAACACTTTTGCACTTGGCGGCCATAGTGTGAAAACTCGCTGGTGGGGCTGGTTCTTGCCAAAGCACGTTCTCTCAATGGCAAAATGGCCCCTAGGTTTCTTTGTGAGGACCCAAGAGGAAAAATTCCCGTCCTTTGGTTTCGCTCTTTGTGAGGGCCTCGCCGGTAATTAATTAAAGCCACACCTTCCTTTGCGCCGAGGCTGACTTTCGCTCCGAGGAAAAGTCGGCTTCAAGACGTTCTAATATCGTAAAAATCGCATTAATTTGATTTTAACAAAGAAAATTATGAAGCCTATAGTGTAGCAGTATGTATAATTTGTGCATGATGAATTGGGCTTCAGTGTTGTCGTAATGATGGGTTCGAGTCTTGACAGATTCTTGAGTCAAATGACATTTTTTTAAATTCATATGAAGCGTCGATCGTTTCTTTTGAATATTTAATTCGAAAAATTCATTAGTATGACTTATTTTGACTGAAAATGGATTCCTTTATTGTTTGTATCTATTTAGGATTGGTCTTTTCACCTTTGGTTTGAGAATAAAACGATTTTCCAACTACCAACTGCTGAAATCTGGGGGAAAGAGTTGGATGTATGAATTATTATACGAACTGCAATATGTCTGTCTCTTTCGTCGGCTATTTTGAGAGCTCATAGTTGAAGAAACTACTTTAGTTTAAATTCGTTTTATTCTCAAATCAGAGGTGAAAAGACTGGTCCTAAATTAGATCAATTTTGCGTGCTGATTACTTTTAAAAGTTCCTAACTCTATCGTTTACTTTTTCACTTCAATCTGAAAAATTAACTATCAATATCTACATCAGGAAATAAATAAATATATTCGCAATTTTTTTAATGAAAATATCACAGAATACATAAATATCGTCTATAGTTACAAGGATGACACCTTGGCGTTTTCGCTGACCATTGTTCGAGATTTGATAGGTTGCATGCACACCATTCTATTCATTGAGCGTTTCGATAAAGTCGTGGCCATTTAACAATGGACACCTACCGTAATTAGGCGCCAATATTTTACGTTTTTCGACAATGGTCACGAAAAGAAGCGAAAACGGCAGATGCCACACATCATGAACGCCGCCAATGGTGCTAAATGTAGGGTGATCGTATTTCAGATGAAAAATTCGGGAATTAATCCAAAAATAATCATATTTGACGACCGAAAAGTCCAAAGGGGACAAGTGACATTTTTGCCCAAATTGAGCTATGTACAGAAATCTATATACACTCATATATTTTGTTGCGAAAGGATATAAACGAACTTGAAACGCGTGTCGAGATATATCATCAAATCACTCGATCTCCAACTAATACATGAGCTCAACTTTGAGCACATTCTTCTTGAAATCACCACGAAGTAACTTGTACCCCTTGGTCTTTTCAGTCGTCAATTGAAATCGAAAGAAGAATGTGATTGTATGCACTTGCGTCTTATGTAAATAATAGATTATGTACACTCACAGTGTGCAAATATGTATGTACTAGGTTATGTGCTCTCAGTTTGAGTGCGAATATCAGATGTTATGATCTTGATATTATTCGAATGTAATATGAACTGAGTGCATGTAAACTAGTATTTGCACATATGATCAAGATATTTATTTTATATTCAAAAAGTATAAATCAAAACAAATGTAAGGAACAAGTTTAGTATATGATTTTAACGATTACGGCTCTTCGCTTTGGAATCGCTCGGAGCAATTTTAATCAGTGTCGCCCAATTAAATAATTTTGATCGCATGGTCACCTCGCTCACGTGTAAAATCAGCACACTGACAAAAGGGGAATCGTCTCCAGGTAGTTGCTAGCTTATTGTCGTCGAACAAAGAGCACAATCGCGAACTCCTTTGTGCAACGTACGCTGCAACAATGGCGCACAATGGGGAAATGTTGCAAACATTCGGGGAACAATAATAAAAATTGACATTATTTCATCCCCCTGTGCCGATGCGATGTGCATTGTTGTCACCATTCATGTGTGTTCTGAGAAAAACACCTTTCGGGTGTCGCTCATTGATTCATATGCCATCGATCGGACACGTCTTTGCAATGTGCTATCTATTATGTTACATGTGAGATTTGTAGTCTGTTCTCGTTTTTTTTAAAGATTTTTCATTGTAGAATTTTAGAATATATTGACTTGTTCAATGAAAAATTTTTCGATATCCGTTTATATTAAAATGAAAAATTTAAACCGAATACCGATTACATGTATATGAAATTAGTTTTATAATTTCTTCTAAATTATTTGAAAGTATGATATGCCTTTTGAATAGATTTAGAATTGAATAGGATGAAACGAGATACAGGAAATTAATTCATTATCTTTTATCTGCAAACTTTTAATGAATTCTACAACACTCAGATAAAGCCATTGAATGCAAACTTCATAACAGTCTTTTCATCGAAAGACTAAAATGTAAATTATATCAGTTACAATAGCAAACTACATCGAAACAATGTTAAATTTTATAAATACATTTAACAGTCAATGCATAAAAAAATTATATTTTTTTATCGCATATTTTCCTGTATTTTTTACGCATCATTTCGATACGCACGTTCGAGAGTTAAACGCCTTTTTGAAAGCGTTCAATCAAAACGCTCCTTTGTCGATCGACCACATGATTGCTTCATAATGACCGACACAAAAGTGACCGCGATATTATTATGAATATTCATCGATTTGACAACAAAAAAGAGACTACCCGATACAATACAATGCAAAAAACACATCAATTTTTCGTGGAAACAATCGTACGATCGTAAGATTTTTCCATATATCGAATTTGCGCATGTAATTTATCATACTCCATGCTTCGTGTCTTTTATTCTTAAACTTGATAAATTTCCTTTCCTTGTATTTATAAAAATTTGTAGCTTCTTCAGGGGAGGAATCACGTCGTTTTCAAAGGCGAGGGGAGAGTGGGGATACGTTCGAGTGATTAATGATCGCCAGGTATACGAACAATAAATTGATGTGTTTTTATTCGCTTGTCTTGGGTCTGATGGCTCCCGGGAGATCTTTATTACACCCTTTTAAGACGGTCCATATATCGGTTACACTTTTGTTCCGCGTAATGATATCGAGTGTGCATAATCGACTATTACCTGCATCCAAAAAAAAAATTGATTGATGATTCACTTTTTTGAAAATGATGTTTACATACAAGGCCGCAATTGAATATTTATGAAATTAATAATCAAAATTATATTGTAAACGAATGCACTTTGAGAAGAATGATTCACGCGTGGCATTAACACAACTCGGTAGGACGTTTCCTTTAATGTTAGTTGAATAAAACGGTTTTAATAAGGAATGACGTGACAATCGACACCTGGTTGTGATTTATCGTCTTTTCCGTATTCGGAAAGCAACGGCCATAAAATGCCTTGTAGCGACAATCGATCTAAAGATTTATGATTTTTTAATAAACGCGTTAATTATTACCACACGCTCCATTGTGCAATCCACGCACATCCTGTTAGAAAGTGCTATTTAAGCTAAAACCTAATTAATAACATACCTACTTAATTATGCAGCTTCCAAATTTTTCACACATCTATAGGTAAGAGCATTAAGATGCGCCACTAAATAATTTTTCTAGTTAATGAATACGAATTGAAAATAATTCACGGAAAATCAAGGCATAGTTATGTAGTGTATATTTTGACTTAAAAAAGAATATATTTACTCGTATCAAAGCATTGATTGTATTAGGAATTACTTAAAATTAATGTATGCTACTTATAAACTCCTTTACCGCTCGTCCGATCACGATGAAATTTTCTCGATTTTTTTTTTGAAAAATTTCGTTTTTTTTTTCGATTTCAAAATAGAATTAAAACTGGTGTGTTTCCGTCACAAAATCGATCACTGTGGGTGCATAGAAGTGTGCTTGGGCGCGACAAAGGGGCGGTGAAGTGCATGTGTCACCCCAGTTTGTATGACGTTTAGCGGGTCGTTTGTTAGACGTGTTCAATTGTCGATGGACCAAGTAACCGCTTCTCATACCACGGGATTACAACTTAACATCGGATTGGGTTAGATTCGATGTCGAATTCGAATTGACAGTCGATCGATTCGAGTATTGAAAAATGATGTAGTCGATAAGAGTTGCGCAAAGGTGCGACTTGTTTGTGTGGAATGTGACTGGATCACAAATCAATCGATGGCTTCTGTTGCTGGTTCTTACTTCTACTATTTTCGGTAGCTTGAATCATTTGAAATGATTTAATTTTTGAATTGAAATCGCACAAAAATGAGAGCCAATTTCATGCCTAACCTACGTCTTGGCGGGGGGTACAATAGGTACTTAGTAATTTGGTTCGGAGTTCTACGCTCCCTTTTTTCGGTTAAAAGGGGTTCTCTTTGCTATAAGGGGTACTTTAGAGGACCACAATCATCCCTCACTGAGATCCTTCTGGATCCGATTAGACTTCGGATGACCAACCCTAGAATTATTCCGATCAATCAAGCATCAGATTGGCCAACTATCGTTCAAGCACCTTGACCTGCTAATTAATTAAAATAGGGTCAAAATGAAAATAATTTAAAAATACCTTCCTTCCTTTTTATATTATCGATGGTTAGAGCTTAGTAGGTTTTGAATATTGATATCGATCTAACAAAAAAAGATACATGCGAATGGGAGCATGTGCATCGTACGAGTGCAGTACAAAAGTAGGTGAGGTATAAAATTAAATCTAAGCTCGCAAGTTTATGGCTGGCTAGCTTTAGCACTATTATGTATGGTTTGTTAAACCATGGTTACGCAAACAATATGCTCGTACGAGGGCGAAGGGAAAAAACTGATACAAGCTCAAGAGGGATCGTTTTTAAACGAAATATTAACTGCTGGAAACGTATCAAACATCGATGCGGAAAAGGGGTGTTGTAGGGGAACTGAGATTCTACAAAAAAAAAGTATCCGTGCACAATGCAGATGTGAGCAAATCTAGGCGGCATGAGAAAAAATTGCGCAAACTAATTTTTAAATTGTCTGTACTTATATTCTTGCAAGTATTTTTCATCAGTGGTTCAAAAACTTTGGGAAGATTTTACTTAATATATTACAATCAATGCGTTAGTGTATACTTTGTTTAGTTTGAGTTTACATTGAATGGCGAATTTTCGGTTTTCTATGCAAATTTGACAATTTCGGTCTCATTTTTTTCGAGTTTTTTTATTATTCTATTACAGGAATCTTCCGTTATTGGATTGAAGTACAGATGGTACAATTGACAAATATATTTATTCTATACTTGGACGCTTTTTAACATTTTTAGTCCTTAGTTAACAAAGTATACATTTAAATATCTTAACACAATTACTCTCACAAACAGACGATTCATATTAACATGCAATCACCTGTTAAAAACTATCATCAATATTATTTTTCTAAAACCAACTTTACATAACTACACTTTCGAAAAACGTCCGAACGCATCATTCAAAGCAACATTTCAAAACTTTCGACAATACACAAAAATGACTCGACACTTTCGCACACTAAAACACCATGCACTACGTTCATACATTATACACTCGACCCGTTTTCGTTACAAAATTCTCAAAAATCCACCAAAAGATGACTCGTCGATTCCGAAGCTTCAGCTACCGGTCACACCGGCCAATCACTGCACCATTGTTGCGAAAAATGTCGCTTCTTAAAATGCTTTTTTTCGGTTCCATTTTCAAAAAACAGACGAAGAAGGATGCACTCGAGCCGCACTCGCATAATTCACTTTTAAATGCTTACACGCAATAAAGACGGATTAAACGTAATTGAAAATATAACACGGGGGGACGGGAATTGCATTGTGGCCGTGCCCACCTTTTGTCGGGCATAAATTAACGGAATAATGGAAGGCGACACACCTTGCTAATCTCGAACGACCGAAAAGGGTTTTCAGATT
Organism: Cheumatopsyche charites; assembly: GCA_024721215.1. NCBI lineage: Eukaryota > Metazoa > Arthropoda > Insecta > Trichoptera > Hydropsychidae > Cheumatopsyche > Cheumatopsyche charites. Next base: position 12,375,342 of record CM045577.1, read on the forward strand.
TATTTTCATAAACATCCTTTCAAAACGCGCCACACACAAGCACGAGAAAAATATTCATAAATTTCGGACGTCACAATGTGAATAAAATCGGTGAATGTGTCATAGAAGAAAAAAATTCAGTACATGCACTTAAAGCTTTTTGTCCGCTTTGAAATGTGCTCGCTTACACTGTGCGTGAATACATTAATTGTTTTTAGTATCAGTTAAAAATATATTGTACGTATACACATTGAAAAAACAAGTATTAAATCAAAAGGCTATAACTTTAAGGATGTAACCTCGTTAGATTAATTAAAATTAAACAAATTGAGGAATTTAGCGATGTCTTTCGGTTTGAAATGTCACTTTTGAGACCATAAAAAGAGTTTAAATTGTTTCAAATCGAGAAATATAATCAACATACGTGAGATTGTTTAATTTAGTTAATTTTAAAAAAACCTGATGAGGTTATATCCATTGTATAAGTTATAGTCATTTGTCTTATTTCATTAGTATTAATCAATTTCATGGTTGAATTTTATACGTTCATTTAATATCTTACGTTAATAAACGTTTCTTTTACCATATACCATACTTAATTAGATGCTACTATGTTTATGATAAATATACGAAATTTTAAAATAATTCAAAAATATACAATTTCATAGTGGGAATCAAAATCTGGGTTTGTCGAATTAAGACGACTTTTCCCTTCGGACACTCGGCCATAAATAACATCACTTGACTTGTTATTTGCCTCCAGTTTATGGGAATTTTTCTGAATCATCTACCGACGATATTTCGCGTTTGTAAAATAGGCGAAGAGAACAAAATGAAATATGCTCAGAACGAAATAAAAAAAAAGCAGTCGCAACCGGATAAATATTTATGATGACCAGTATAACAGCTTCATGAGGCGTATTAAAAAAATATTAAAACTAGTTTATCCCAAATATGACAATAGATACCTAATTTGCCTATTCTGCCCACCCCACCATTATTTCATCGTAAAACGGTATTTACATTGTTCACCCCGTTAAAAGATAGACCATTTCGGAGACGGTGCGAATAAAAAAATTATGCGCGGTGCATTCGTGAGGATGCAATAAATTTTACGGCGCGATTGGGAAGCTGTGTTATTTTAATTTTATGTGCAGTAGCTTTCGGACATTGAAAAATGTCCTCTTATGAAAAAAATGGACGATATGAGATCATTGTTGCGGCTCATACGGTAGTCGGCGTTGTGTGAAATATACGAGCCGATCAGTGCACAATGTGAGTAACTCCATAAAACAAAACGTATAGAAAAACAATTTATCATGTTTGATGCATTTTTGCACACAATTTATCAATAAATATCAGTCAGTTAAAGTGTAAAAGTGAGCCACAAGGCGAGAACTTCGGAGAGTAAAGAAGAGGGCTAACAATAGGTGTCGCTAAATAGATCAATTATTAGTAGTGAAGATAATATCATTTGCGAAATCAATTCATAAAGCGTTAAATAAACACTTTCGTCTAGTCAGATTATTCTAAATATTTGAAGGAAATGACCGAGTCTCCATATCAATTAATCACTTAACAAAAACGACATGTGACTCTCGCCAAGACAGAACTCGAACCCACATTTCCCATGTATACTGAATCGACATGGCATGCACAAACTCTTTATACCACTGCACTATCGGCTGACTATAGTGACCAATCAAATTTTGTCATTCACACATTTCAAGCATAAAAAGTTATTATAAAAATTACGAAAGTTGGAATGAACCACACATTCACACGTTACAATTGTGTAACGTCTGTGAATAAACTTGTAACACTATGAAAGCATTGTGATAAGTCCGTATGTCTCTTTCGAGCTCATCATACCTTATGAATACGAAAGAGACAGTATTGTTTTGCAATATAAATTGTTCGTTCCAACTTTGTTGTTTTTGAAAAATCGGAGTTAATCACTTTACGCACTGAACAACCGATAAAATGTATTTGTGAATTCGTGTTTTTTATTCGCAAAAAGCGAATGTGCCATAAAACACATCTCCGACTGTTTTTTTTTACCGTTTTCACTGTGTATCAACGTCGATTCGGTCTGCATTCCGAAACTCGGTAATAAATTACGTGTTCGATCGAAGTCGTCGCTTGAACCAATTGCTAGCGGGGCTTATTCGACCCCCGCCGATCATTCAACACTTCATCATCGACGCTTTAACGTTTTATTGTGAATCAAATTATTATGAAAACATGATCTCGCAGTGAGGGTTAGTACTGCCGTTCTCCACGTTTCAAATGCGCAAATCGCCAAACTTTTATTCAAAAAAAAATTCTAAGTTCAATTTCGAAATGAGCGTATTAAGGGTCTGTATATCAATTCTCTTGAAAGCGCTCGGTTATCCTAATTGGGTCTAATTAGAAAGCGGGGTTTTTACCGCTGTCATGTTAATTGATATACTGACCCTAACGCCTTAAAGAGGGCAGATAATTTCATGGGTGTTTTTCAAATGAATCTTTCAGTCGTAAAAATCTTTGAAGTGGATTTTAAATGTTGCAGGGATTGGCTTTGGAGTTTGAAGCGAATTTATACGAACGAAACTAATTTCTTTTCGAATGAATATGTTGCTTTTTTTTCAAAGATATTGTGTTATGTTCATATGTAGATAAATTGCACAAGAAGTAATTTAATTTAACAAGTTAGAATGCGCTTCATTATATCATTGGATCGGAAAGTAATGAGATGATTTAGTTTGACGCTTAGTAGTTAGACGCATTAATTTCGAAACATATCCTGTATTATAATAAAATTGAAGTTTTTAGTTTATGATAAAGTTTTTTATGATGATTTATATGAATATTTTCGAAAAATGTACTCAAATCAGAACAATGCACATTTCGAAACCCGACCATTCCCAACGCCTGGCGTTCGAATGCGTGCCAAAACGCATTGATGTCACCAACGTAAATAATCGTGTTTCGAGCAGTTTTAAGTAAATCACGAGTATCTTTCGCAGTGATAAATGTCCCTTAGGAACGAATCTTTTTCATTAAACACACACATTTAGAAACTTTGAACCCCCGAAATCCTCCTATGTATGATGCAGCTTTCGGAAATTATTCATTCGTTCTCGCTACAACACAAAGTTCAACAATGAGCATTGAACACATATAGAGCACAGGGTGGCCACTAAACTGTGAAATCCCCCGAAAAATGGACGGCTCGGAATTATGTTCATTGTGTGCGGAATTAATCGTTTGCGTTTTGTGATGCAAATGTGCAAGGGTCAGGTGCGGAGCGAGCTGCAATATGTGAACGCGACGTATAGGCGAATATATGTTATGTATGAAACGCATGCGAATTATCGCGAAATTTGCGAGCTTTTGTTGTCGATTTGTATCGACGTGAATTAATTTTTCGTTGTATCGAAGGCTCATTGTGTTTATTTTATTTAGTGCTAGATGGTGTTCGATTGTGCGCCTTTTTTGTGGGGATCGTGTGAGTTTCGTTATTTCGATGATCGTTGTGTTTATTGAATGAGTTTTTATTCAATTTTGTTTTTTTGATCAATATTGTAATGTATTTTATTTTATTTGATATCCAAATTGACTTCATGTATCCTTAAGGACACAATTAATTGATTAAGTTCATTAATGAAAATAATGGTGTCAGTTAACCTTTCGTTCAGTGTTATTTAACGGCTTACGTTTTATTTTGTTGAGTATTGGAGTTTGAATGTGTATCTCAAATTTGCATACTTATACATTCTAGTTAATGTATAAGCAATAAAATTACTCAATAATTGAGATAACGAATGAACACGTTAACAAATCAGTTTAGTAAATAGTTTTACTAGTATACAGCAGCATGCGAATGAATTTGCAAATCAATGTATATTTCATACTATAAGCTTTCTCTAAAAACTCATGATAATGTATTCATTTAATATTCAGTTTATACCGATACGATATTTCACTTTATTACTTTAGTAACAAATGTATTTCACCAGCGTTCATATTCAACCACAAGACACAGGCATTTTTGCGATTTTCCGTTATGAACCACTTTCGTTATTAACAAATTTTTCCTTTGGTAATCTAGCAGAGCGTGGTGTATTATATTTCAAAATCATCGGCACTCCCCTAAAATTTTATTGTAGTGCGAAATATGAAATACGCAATGACCTCCCCTTGTGCGTAGATATTAAAAATATTTTTTGTGACATCCCATTGTACGCCGACACCCCACTTATGTGTCCAGTTACAATAGACGGAATAATGGGCATTTTTAATATATATTATATTATACGTATAAAGCATTGATTATTCATGAGAGTATTATTCGAGAATTAAAATTTGAAATCGTTCGCGTCCATATAATGCGGCTATAAACAACCGATATTACGATGTGAATCGATTGAAATCACGACAATGTTGCGCCTACTGTGTACATGAATATTTAGTTTCTGTTTCCAATTTATTCATTTTGTTTTACGATCGATTATTATTCGTATTTTTTTTATTCAGACTGGAAATCGAATTTTATACGTCGTTTAGACTATGAAATATATGTATAACGTCACATAGTAAGTTCGTGTCTGTTGTACTTAACATTGCTCATGAAGCAAACTAAATAATCAAACATTACATGTGACGACTGAAAAAGCCAAGGGGTTGAAGTGACATTATGGTGACCTATATGTGTTAGGAGGAGGTAGAGTGATCTAAATATAATATATACATATCACGGCACAAGCTCCAAATTCATTTATGTCCTTTTGCTACCAAATACACATAGTAGAGCACATAAGTACATAACTCAATTTCGGCGAAAATATCACTCGACCCCTTGGCCTTTTCAGTCATCATATAAGAATACAATTACAAACCGTATCGAACAAATTAAAGATACGAACTGCATACATTTGTATATTTTATAGTGAATAGTTTAAAATCGATTCCTGCAATATTGCTGTAATATTGCTATTGCAACTGTAATAAGACTTGCATTCTTCATAATGTAAACGACGCAATTCGTACAAACGATAAAAGCAATTTAACTGCAAATTTCATTAACAAACATAAAAGAAGATATAGGCAAAAGAAGACAATACATCATTCACATATTGACCATTCACTTTAATAGTCAGACTTTCTGTCCGATGCAATGACTTCCGCAAATTGTTAAATTTAATTTACTGCGAATTCATCATCGGACCTTTCCGCGTAATTTTAATAAATCACAAATTTTCAAACGGCTGGAAGGTTTCCGAGAATCGATAAAATGATGCATGTTGCATTCACGTATCGCATTGTGGAACGAAAATGAGCTCGTGAAATATGACCGTCTCGATTGCTCACTCTTTCGTTACAAACCTTTTCTCGATGGAAATTATGCGCTCATTGTTCTCTCTCAATGCTCGTGTGTTTAACATAACGAGTAAAAGACGTAATTATGCACACGTATCATTCGACAGCCTTCTTATTTTTTCGAATGTGATAAATCTTGGACTAATTTGCATATTAGAATCGTGAAAATCGCGCATTTTTAAGTCGCAAAAAAATGAAAGAAATCATTACGTTAAACGTTAAAAGATCGAAAACTCTGCAGGTCGTTCAATATGAATTGTTATATGTAATAATGTAGATAATTTTCCAGATGTGCTCATATGTAATTAGTTAATTAACTAAACTAAATAATAATAAAAAACTAAATAATTTCTCAGGATAGTTTTATTGTGATTGAATTAATGGTAAAGAAACATATAATAAACCCACACATATTTGTAAGTATATTTTTTTAATAAGTAGTTTTTGTGACTCAATTCCGCTCGAGATTTTATAAACATTATGCTGATTTTTACTGTTGTAATTGCGATGTGTATGTAGACCATGCATAATAAATTGCTACTACTAGGTTACGTGAAGTTCCTCCTAAGATTTATCTATCAAACGAAAGAAATCTCGTTTGTTTTTATATTGAATGTAATGATACAAAAAAGACAAAAGTTTCATGCCGAAATATCAGCCGTTAAAAAGTCTATAAATTCAACTAATAGACACACTTTTAATTATAGGGTGATTTTGGGAAAGATGGCCATAGATGGTCATAGATGGCCATAGATGATCATAGATGACCATAGATGGCCATAAATAGAGTAATTCTACGAGTATATATTAATATTATAATATTGAGCTTATTATGCTTATTATTATAGAAACAATGCGCCGTTTACATTATTGAACGGCTGAAAGAGCGTTTCAACAAACTCGATCGTTAAATGCGGAGCACGTCCCACCGTCAGACGCGCAGCCTCACTAGAAAGGATTATTTTTTTTTTCTGAAAAAAAAATTTTTCAGTACCAACAATCGTGAAACGAAACGGCTCAAATTCGAACAAAAGATTTTCGCGCTTCGGAGCACACAACGCGACGCTTTTTTCTCTGTTTTGACGTGGCACATTCGTACGCCATTTTCTCTGCTCAATTATGAATTTCCACGAATTTCCACGACGAATTACGTCCATGTGTTCGGAGATTTCGTCCGCTTTTTAAGATAAACCGTAAATCTTAGTCTGAATCTTATTTTCGGTCGATTTGCGAAAATTTCACGTGACGCCCCCTTATTAGTTGAGGTTTTTTTTTATTCGCGTCGCGTTCGCATAGAAAAGTAGGAGTTCGGATAATTTATTGGGTTCGCATGCAAATCAGTTAATGTTTCGATAGCTGTTTATCGTGCTGACGATAGTTAGGCTATATTTTTTTAGGCGGATGATAAATAACGAATGTCGTGTAATTTTTCCGCGATTCGGCTAAAAAAATTGCTTGTTTTCGACATTTTTGTAGCGTGAGAAGTTTATGCGTAAACGCTATGCGGTGAATATATATTTTATATAAAATATGACATAATCAAAGTCGTAAACATCTTGATATTATGATATAAACATACAGATTACGATTTCATTGATTTTCGTTGGATTTGAAATATGTTTATAACAGTAGCTGACTTTCATATATCCTGTATTATAGGAAATAAATTCATATGCAGTCATAAAATGATTGTATTACATCTTAAAATAGATTTTATATAATTGCCTGATTTTTAAATCGTTAGTTACAACTCATTGTGAATTAAGGTTAGATGCATTCACTTATTTTTTTCTATAGAAATTGACAAATGAATGCAATCACTTTAAATGCCAAATTGTGAACATGATTGCGTTCATTTGTCAAATTCTCAAAGATAAAAAGTGAACTAATGTTGAGGAATGATCGATTGAAAAACCTAAATCTAATAACTTGTTTACATATTCCTATTGCCTTTCATGTTGTGTTGCTTTTTTCGCTCAAGCGTTTAAATCATGCTCTCTCTCTCTCTGTATCGCAAATAAATTGGTCATAAAACATCCCAATTACATTTAAATTAAAACAATCAAGATTAATATTCTTCGTCTAATAAATTCTATAACGACTCGAGCATGAATAATGAGACGCAAATCATAATTTCCAAGAATCCATTTGTCTTTATCGACTCGGTTTTACATTAGTCGAAATACACGGCACGAATTTGGACCGAGGCTGTCAAATTTTTACACCTCCTCGTTTCGTGTCCATACGAAGTATTAAAAACGGACAAAGCCAAGGGGGCAGTACAAAAACGCGAGAAAAAGGATACGTACGTCCAACAATGGCACCATAAATGGTTGTAAACAAGCGCGGCCACAAATATAAACCTTCAGCCTTTTTTACTAAAAAACTCACACCATAAACTAGTCGACTTTGTAGCTCAGACTCGAAAGGATGCTTATTTGATTGACTTAACTAGGACTTGTTAACTCGAAGATTTCAATTAAGCAACGCGAAGAATCTAATTATTTGTATAGATTTCGCATACGATCGGTAATTGATATTATCAATGATTTCGCTTAAGTGCTTTCTTTGATGTTGTGACGCCCATTCAATTTATAGAATAAATACAAAATTGAACAAATAACAAATGAAACTCCTAGTCAAATCTAAAGTCAAAGATATGCATGAATCTTTCGTTTTGCTCTTATCGTTAATATGCTTTTAAGATCGTCAGCGTCTATAGCAATTAAACAGGATTATATATCAGTCAAAGGTATCAGACAAACGTCCTAAAACAAGGATTAACAGATTATATTCGAAGCATTCATTTGAATCTTTTGAAAACACCGCCACAGAAGCGGTTCTTGTCAAAATCCTTTTCCGAGAAAAACGCATTCGTCCTTTTGTCACACGAGAAGTCGACTCTCACGGAGATATTACACGATTGTAAATTAAACATCAAACAATGAGCGAACTAAAAGCATCTCTCTAGAAAGTTTCGCCTCGAAACAATGTGTTCGTATTCGGAGTCGAAGATTTCGGACAGTCGATCAGCGACGGTTAATTTACAGCCGGGCATATTTTCGTAAATATATACGATAGACAATAAAAATGTAAAACCGCCACGTCTCCGAGCCATAACGAATGTTTTACAACGGGAACAACAATGGTCTCGGGGCTTTCTTCTGGTTTAACAGCCTCCCGAGGTCCGCCTCCTTTGTCATGATGGACAAACGTGCGTGTAACGAGCCCGTCAATGTTTCGAAGGTGAGATAAATGCTCAGTATCGTGACATGTTCAGTTTTTTTAGATGGACATTGCCGTTTTTGACGTCGCTCCTTTGTGCTGTTTGACCGGACTTAACGTATTGGCACGAATTAAATTGAAATGTAAATTCGAGTATGTTAAGTTTTAGGGCCGATCTCTTTACATTTGGTTTGAGAATAAAATGAATTAAAACTTCACAAGGTTCTCTAACTGCCAACTGTCAAAATCTGGGGGAAAGAGATGGATGTATGCATTTTTGTACGAATTGTAGTATGTTTGTCTCTTACAGAGTCATGGAGCATTTGTAGATTAAATTCGTTTTATTCTTAAACCAGATATGAAAAGACTGGCTCTTAATATAGTTAACTAAAGCGTTTGTGCATGCTGCGTCGTGGTGGCGAGAGTCACACTAGAAATTTGCAAATGCATAAAATGATTATTTCCACATTTTGTAAAACAAATATATTTTAATGTTTAAGTCCTTGGTATTGTCATAAATTTTTATGTGTAAAATACAATGATAAATAGTATTAAATGTCAAAATTTGTTTGGCCACCGAATAATGAATCATTTATTTCAGAGGTCAGTTAAATGAATTCCGTACTTTAATGTTAATTGACCATATCCGTTGCTTATTATAAATGAAATTTATACTTTCGGTTTTATAGACTGAACGACTCACATATCATATTATTAATCGATTGTTTCTTTCGAATATTTGATTTGTTTTGAAAAAAAAAATAATTCAACACCTAACGAAACAGTTTCTAAAATGGATCAAAACCCATTTTGATTAAATATTGATTAAATTCGATCAATTTAGCGACACATATTGTAGCCCTCTTATTTATTATTCTTCAGACTTACTCTCCTAACTGCTTTACTTCTTCAATTTAATAGCGAATATTATGTATTGAAAAATATAAAATAATTATGTAGCAACACCTTTGATAATATATAATCGAATAATTTACCATATTTGTGGAAAATATCTAGAAAAAACGTATCGACAACCAAGAAGGGCAACTTTCTCGAGAGCGTCACACCGTGCGACAACAAACAAGCACAAAAGTCGTATAATTATCGAGTTCGAATCGTCAGCTTGTGTGTATATAAAAATACACAAATATCACACACGTATATATGTATATGCCTTGTCCCAAAAGGAGGCATTCACGAACGATGATCGCTCAACAAGACGTGTTTGACCACAGCAAACAAAATAACATTCTACGCAATTATGATATTTCACACGCGAGGAGAAGACGACTTCGTATCCTCGCACGGCACACTAACCATTCGGACAATATTTTCTTTTCGTTGTTTGGTCACATTTTGGCTACCACCATTTAGCTATCGTACGAATATAATAACGAACCTTCAATCTTTCGAAATTCGTTGCTGAAAAAAATCGACTTTGTCGGCGAATAGAGGCGATTTCGACGCCAATTATTCGACTAGTCTACATCGAATTCGGCATTGAATAACTTGAATAAAAATTAATATCCAAATGAATTATCGATTTATAATGATAGGGTATACTTCGAAATTGAAAAATTTAAGGAAAATACAAATTTTCTCGGATATTTGTCACCAAATATTGTCCAATTATCACCGCATTGAGTTCGGGGCTAGTGCAACGGGTCTGTACACACGTTTTCGTTCAGAGGCCTCACATCCCTGGTAAATTCTGGCAACAATGAGATAACAAGCCACTGAGAGGACAACTGTTTGTCCAGTGGCCTGTCTTTGATTGAATGGCCCCATTGTGCCACCTAATGTTTGCCTACCGATTTTTACAAGGCGCTCTTACATACTTGCCACCTCTCCTCTGTGTCTCCAAGTACATAGAAGCTTTGTATCTCTAGGTTTGCTTAAAGAAACTATTTTTTATTGAGTCTAGATGTACTATTTTTTGATTTAGTACGTATTTACTATATTAGGTTTTGATTAAATGCAAAAAAATGAAACAGAAGGTTTGTTTCATTGTAGTGAAATGTGCTCTGAAGTGAAGTCACTCCGATGATGCTATATTTCACCCATTTAAGCTAGTTTAATGATGTTCTTTAAAAGCAAATTTTTATTAAATGAATATTTTGTTATACAAACTATTCATAAGATGAAAAATAATCTTAAAAAACATCGTTAAACTACTTAAAATGAATGAAATGTAGTGTTTTTAGAGGGGACTTATTTCAGGAAAAACATGATACGTATTGTTGAAATATTAGCTTTTCAAATTATCACTTAAAATGAATACAAGATTCAACCTAATTTTATGAATAGTAAATTGATATATAAAAAATATAAAGTAAACAAAAAAATCATTTTCAGATTCGAGATCCATTTTCAATTTCGCGCGAATTCAATTTGCACAGTTTCAACAGACTCTGTGTGAAATCTAGGGAAAGATTTATACGTTCGGAAATATTTTTACACATATATATATTTTTATACACATGGAGATAAATGTGTACACGTATGTGTGGAATCCATTAGTTAAACAAACCGAGCCGGTCGTGTGTGCCCAGCAGTTTTACTCCACGAGAGCATCCACTTCTACAATATATCTGCTTCGTTTTAGCTCTAGCCGTTGTCAACTGGGCCTGCGGCGATTTTTTCCCGTCCGTGACGGGAAAAATAGGGCGAAAAGGAGGGAAAAATAAGGGAAAAAAGCGAGGAAAATGGCCGCTTTTTGTCCGCTTTGTGCTGGTGAAAAACGGCGGAGATTTTCGCGCGAATGTGTGCCGAACAATTAGCGTTTCGCTTTTCGTGTTTGTTCATAAGCGTTAATAGTAAATCATCGTTAATTGCCGAGTCGTGATGTTGTGTTTCAAAATGAGGCGTTTTCATTTTGTTTCACGAGAACACATATCGTGTTTGTTCGAAATGTTAGCGAAGTCGTAAATGCGTATGTTTTTGTTATAAGCGTTATCGTGCTTTTGCTGCGCGCATCGATTCGATTCCTCTGTAAGGAGTTGAAATTTTTATTACATTTATAAATATGACATAATGCAACAATACATATTTGGAGTGTATTTTTCCTCACTCTCGCAATAATGGTGAAAAAAATTTGACAAATTTTATCTACATACAAATGTTTTGTCGTTGCGACGTATGCGATAATCTGAAAATTAAATGATAAACGAAGTACGTGATATTAGTGTTTGTATAGTTTCGCATTGAAAGAAAAACGTAGTCGATACGAAAAACAAACAAGATGCTAACAACATTTTAATATTTATCAATCAATGAGAGATATCCAAGTATTGAAATTATATTTCTGGAACAATGATCCTTAAACGGGTCTTTGTATTTGTGAGTTAGTTCACATAAGATATATCAATTGCGAGACTAAAAATATACGTATAAAATTCAATTATAAAATAAAAAGAAAAGTGAGTGAGATGGCAACAAAATGAGTATTGATGAGTCTTATGCAAAATGCATAGAAGACTAGAGGATTAGAAGACTAGAGGATAAGAAGACTAGATGATAAGAAGACTAGATGATAAGAATACTAGAGAATAAGAAGACTAGAAGATAAGAATACTAGAGGATGAGAAGACTAGAGGATAAGAAGACTAGATGATGAGGAAAACTAGAGGATAAGAAGACTAGATGATAAGAATACTAGAGAATAAGAAGACTAGAGGATAAGAAGACTAGAGGATAAGAAGACTAGAGGATAAGAAGACTAGAGGATAAGAAGACTAAAGGATAAAAATACTAGAGGATAAGAAGACAACGTGAGAATGAAGGTGGATTTCATCATCAGCGATAGAAAGCGACAAGATAGTCACAATGCGAACAATAGGGTTGTTTTTTGGAATCTCCATCATTTACATTGCGACCATATCATAGAACTCTTTCACTATCACTTTCCATAACCTAACTAATTAGTCACCTTTCTTCAAAGATTGCACCACCAAATGAATCGGAGTTTTGGGAAGCCCAAAAAAAAAATCGACTGGAATCCGACACATGCGTCACTCGACACACACGATGTCAACCGATAGTTGTCAACCGCTGATCGAGTGTCAACAGTGGCTACTGGTCGGACGGCTTCCGTTCATTAGCGTCTTTGACACACGGCGCTGGACCAACAAGAGTGGCAACCAATATTTGCTCGGACTCCATATCCACTCGCCACTGTGTGTGCCCACCATAAACAATATCGGTGTGTTGGGAAAAAGAAGATCCTGAACCCGGGACGCAGGAGGTCCTCTGGCTGTCGAAAATTCACGCCAGTGACGAAAGAAAGAGATGGACGTATGTGCGATTGACAGTTCGTAGTCGGAGGACCTGCTGTATGTTTGACGATGTGGTGTCTTCGGTGGCCGTCAGCGTGACGACGCTCACGGACTATGTGCTTTGTTTTTTGAAGTTTGTCGATTGTTGTAATGGGAAAAAGCAGAAGTTAAGAATGTCTTTGGATTCTAGAAATAATAAAAAAGTTGTCTGTTAACTTCATAGATAATAATTTGAATGGTAACTAATTGAAAGTGGGTTGTAGTTGGGCCAGGTTTTGCTTACGAAGGAAGCCTTTATAAAGGTCCTCACTGATTGATGAAATTTTGTATAAATGTAGCAAAAGTATTGATATGAACAATTTGTGATGAAATAATGCAATTTTCAAAAGTTTTGTTAAAAATAAGGTCAAAGTTAAGGCGCATTATGAAAATATTGTTTTATATGTAGCATTCTGAAACATCGTCGAAGAAATAAACTCAATCATATCATTACAATTCTTGCTGTTAACTGATAGTTGAAATGAATTGCAGCACTACGATTTCTATTCAATCGATAAATTAAAATATTGCAAATCAAATACAGTTTGTAACGAAATAAACTCATGTCGAATTCTTAGAATATGTTTATGCTTTCAATCATCAACACCTATTATACTTGAAGATCAAAGAATATTTTTTCGGACCGCACATATTTGACGATGGAATTATGATGGCGCATGAATCTGTTTGAAGTCTTTCGATTGCATAAGTGTCAAGAATCGAGTGTAAATATGTAATTTTTCGAAAAACATCAAAAACGCGAATTTCCATTCAATCATTGCATAATACGAACGGACAATGTGTAAGCATTATTAATCGGCGGCTTTCAGGTTTCTTCGGCCACAATGGTCAATGGCGATCCGCGTGTCTCCGTGACGGTTCCCAGTTCATTACGGTCCCGAAACTATTAGCCGAAAGCATTTAATAGTTGGGTAATGATTGTTATGGTTGTCGGGAACGTGTTGTCGTTGTGACCCTCGGGACTGGAATCTTGAAAGGGCACAATGTGAGTTTCCGATCCCCACGAAAACCCTAATCCCATTTTCGCAGGAAGTGACCAAACGACCCCTTGATTCAAATATATAAACTGAACTATTGTCCAGATGATGAATTTTGCTATTTTAATCGAATATTATTCAACATGTGTATTATATTATTAATTGTAATAATAGTTACACTGCCTGAATTGGATCTAATTACTTCGAATTTGATGAGTGAGCTTATTTCGATGTAATGAAAATCAATCATATGTTTTTTTATCAATCCTGTATTTGAATAATTTTTGTGAAAATGCGATATAAATACGTAGCCAGGAAATTTCTCTATCTAAAGTCATCATCCTTACTATTTGATGACGAAATAGACCAAGGAGATCAAGTGATGATTTCAAGAATAATGCTCTTAAAATTGAGCATCTACCTACAATATAATTGGAGGAATAAATGATTTGATTATAAAATATATCTAAGCACAAATATCGAAATTATAATAGTTTTATCCTCTTGTCTAATATTATAAACCGAAAAAAGTGAAATTTCTCAATTCATCCAATTTTAGATTAACTTGTCCAAAATTGTATTCGCAAAATTAACCCGACGAAGTTTACCGTTTACCTTATAGAAACAAATGCCGAACTTAACTCAATTTGAAAAAAAATGTCACTCGATTCCCTAATTCTATTTCATAATCATATATGACGACTGAAAAGCACAAAGGTCACAAGCGACTTTGTTTTCAAAACTGAGTTAAGTACAGAAAATGGTTCTACTAATGAAACTATTTCCTGTATTTAACTCAATTTCGATAAAATATGACACTTATACCCTTTATGCTTTTCAGTCATCATACATAAACATAACATCCACTAATTCGAGTCGTCGTTTTCACTGACCCGTGCATAACGTTTCTCACCATAATCCATTTCACGTACGGACGAGCGTGAGTTTTCCGCGGGCCAGTCGAACCAGGATTCATACCTACGTACATATTATACGATCCACATACAATATATTTTAACACAATATGGCGTACGTAGTCGGAGAGTTGAATTGTCGTCTAGAACACGATCGAAATAGACGAAGCGTGATTATAAACAGGATAAGGAGGGAATAAAGGTCGCCCGTTCGGACACTTGGCGTCAATGGGGTGATCCGTCACTTACCTACGGACTTACCTACGACTTCTCAAACTGTTATGCAAAATAGGGCACCCCTTTATAGTAGTTTTGTGCCCTTGTGTGCATTGTGCGTCGCCTTCGTTGTGAACTGACGGCGATTGTTCCTCGGTTACGTCTGTACGTAATGCAGATTGTTCTTGGAACAATGCGAGTGAATCGATGAATGCAATGCTATGAATTATACATTTAATGAATCTAATGAATTTATACATTTTGTTAAATTTATCGATGATTTGTGGTCAGCTTATATATCGTTTGTGCATGCTAAGTCGATTCAGTATACTCTTGATGTTTGGATTCAAGGCTTTGAGAGTCACATATTTTTCATATTTGATTAATCGATATGACTCAATTGTTTTTTTCTAATATCAATGTATTGTTTTCTAGAAATTCATAGATTTGTGTCATATTTAGCAAGTGAGTCTAAAAACTAGATCTATTTTCGATTACATTGTATCGTTTTCATATACAACTTCATTCCAATTGAAATGAATCAAAACGGAATAAGTATGATCTGAATTTATTATATTCGCATAAAGTTTCTATTAAGCTTGATTAAACGAAAGTCAACGTTTGTACAAGGTGTGTCGTATGATTATATCGGTATACGGCCAGAACAAATTTGGTCAATCTCTAATACAATAATGGCATATTTTGTATCGTCACGTTCGTCGGCTTTCACCGTTTTACGATGTTTGTTCATATATATTAAGTCATTCGAGTGCCAGATTTGATTAGCGTGTATTTTGACAATAAACGGCCGGTTTACGATCACCAATCAAAACGGTCAACACTCGACACAACACCTATGTCGTATACAATAAACGTTTTAACAGCGGATTTCGAAAACGCTTCTAAAACTAAACAGTATTATTTGTTCGATATCCTAATTTTTTTCAGAACAATACATAAATAAAGTTTTGTAATAAATGTGAATAATATGCATATTTTCTTTATGAGTTTTCCTGTACGAAGTCGATTTTCACAATTTTCATCAACATTAAACGAATCGTAACGACGCACGCATTTCGTTCACAATGCTTCAAGGAGCGCTTCGCGACGTCTTTCAATTTTTTATTTATTTCTAGAATATTTTCATACGAGATTATAATATTAGTATAACAGAAACGCGATGTTTATGGCGAACATAAAGGGTGTAATAAATTGTGTATTTTGTACGACGGAGACGGGGTCGTTTGATTAACGAACCATAATAACGCTAAGAAGGGAAAGAAAGGCATTGATTAATCGTGAGTTTACAATATCAACAATGATGCGGCCTTTATGCTCCTTCATTGTGCGAGATTTACATGCGATTTTTTCCGACTTTGCACATTTTTTTGTCCGATGACAATTAAAATTCGAACGACTATTTTTTTAGGTGCAATGGGGCGTTGGGGGTGGCAACCCACTCGTTTGATTGATGTTCTTGTGTTGTGTTGTGTCTGTGATGACTATGACGATCGTGTGGAATTTTTATCTCGTCGTTTTTTTATTGTCGTGCTTTGTGCGAGATGGATTTTATGGTATGTGGTCAACTTTAACCTTCGCGAGTGTCGGATTATCTTTTAACTGCTTAGCGTTCGAGAGCTAATCCGCTTCTTTTACATGTGTGTGCTCTTTTCGGTTTTATTTTATAGCGATTTTTTATACAGAGAAACTTCGATATACGTGTGCTTCGCCATACATACAATTTCGACAAGTGAAAAATGCTTCGATATACGCGCAATGTCCTGCTATCAGAACAAAATTCGTGCTATTTTTATCAAAAACAGCGCGATCATGGGTCTAAAAAATTAAAGATTCAAACAAACCTATAAAGAGAGTGATAAGAACAATTGAATTCAAAAAGGAACTTTGTGTTAAACTTTAAATAAATCTTGCAATTTTTATGGCTTGACGAAATCAACTATTTTTTTTTTTTTGAATTTCAATAAACAATCACGTCGACTGAAAAGGCAAAAGGAAACAAGTAACATTTTTGCCGAAAATGAGTCGTGTATAGGAATCGATTCTATGTACGTTCATATAAAAGGATATAAACGAACTTGGAACGTGTACCAAGATATATCATCAAATCACTCAACGTCCTCATAATACATGAAGGTATATGTTCAACTATGAGGGCACTTTTCTCAAAATCACCGCAAAGTCACTTGTACCCCTTTTTGGTCATACATATGTATATGGTTAAGGTACAAATTAATTCGATTCACATACATACTATTTCTGAAACAGTTTATGTACGTTTATCGGGACTCCACTGCATTCGTAGTATTTAAACACTTTGTTGCTTTGAAAAAATAATGCTTAAAATTTCCAACGAATGCATTCTTCCTGTTTTTTTAGTGTCGTATACGTATGTAAACACATATCGATTGCCTCCACTCACTTTCAGACAATTCAAACAACACTCGAACACAGAAAGAATTCTTCTCGTCAACGACGAATCGCATCGAAGACAAAACGTGTTTATTTTTTCGTCGTCATTTCTGAATCTAATCTAATATTTATAGTGGGATCCGAACAATGCGTCCCACATAATATGGAATTTTCTATGCACACGAGCCGTGTGTTGCCCGTCGCCATTGTTCGATTCAATGCTTTGTCTAAAAAACAAACACTTGTTTGTTCCAGCAGTCAATGAGTGACGACTACGCCCACTTTTCCAATTCATTTTCAATTCATGTCTTCGAATGGTTGCGAAATCAGAAAATGCATGGAAAACGCCCATCACAACATCGACACGTCTGTGTGGCTTCGAACAAAGGTCGTTCGCTTTGATTGATTAGTGCTTTGATTTTGCATCGATTTTGTTCTATATTGTCAGATTTTTTTTCGTTTTGGTGTTCTATGAATGTTTGTAGGTAAATAAATAGGAGTCGGAATGTTTGGTTTGGAGAACATGTGCGTTATAAAAATTTCAGTTCGGATAAAATAGTGTGGAATGAAACATTGGTTTTATTTACATATTTATGAGTTTTTGACAAATGTTTGTGGAAACTCAATGAGAATTCCGACATCATAAATAACTCGGGACAAAAACGCGGGTACAATCAGATGCTATCTGTTCAGTCATCTTCATCTGTAGACAAAGATGACATTATGAAGACAAAAAGTCTCCAAGACCCATTATGAGTTTTTCTGATAGACAATCTGATGTCCTGTCGCTGCAGGACACTAAAATTTTCTACGCTTATACGAATAGGCAAACAATGAGAATCTATCATCGGGAATTTTGACATGGTTTGTATTCGGTGAATGCTTTCAATACACACGGTGTACTCAGAAAGTTATAAAATATATTTTATAAAGAATTATCAAAAATATATGCAAAAAGAGTTAATTTTATGCTTTTTATAAGAATCCACACATTCGTTTTGTCGACTTTCTCTTATCTCTTATCTAATATGATTTCTAGGAGATTTTGAAAGGATTTTTATTTTAAACTTTATTCACATTTTCGTCAATTATATCAAAATTATATCATTTGACACGGTTTTTTAACTCAAAAATGACAAGAATATGTCAAATGTTTAGAATATAACATTTTAGAGTTTGAGAGTCGAATGGAATCATGGAACTCAAAAGTTAAGCTGTGTCGAACAATTTCCAAGTACTATGATGCGAGTTCAATAAAACGATGATTCTGACTTGATCCATGATTGGATCAGGATAATTTTAGTATGTTATGAAATCGAATATCTTAGCCATTTAAATCAACCAATTTGAACTTGTGACTTCACGTATTTCACGACTTTCCGAACCCACCATGTATTCAAGAAAAGTTCAGATCGAGTGTTTCGATTCATTTTCGATCTGAGGATAACAATAAGAACGGACGCAGATTAGAAAAATATCCCCCTGCAAAACATTATCTCCCCAGTATAAAATCTTTTGACCGTTTCGACAAAAGGGCCCGTTCATGACAGGGTCCCAACACACAAAGGAACCTTGCATAATGTGCAATGTTTGTGTATCTCTCATCGGTACCGACAAATAAACGCATTGTGATTCCAACGAAGTAATGATACACATCAATAGCGTATCGGTCGATTTTTTCCACGATCGCCATGCTTTTTCCCATTAAACCAGATCTTGTCGACAATGCCTATACTAGTTTTTCGGGATTGTTATTGTTTGGTTTGTAAAACTAATCATTTCGACATTAAATATTTTACTAGTCGTATAAATCAGCGATGGAATTTTATTTGAATAAATTGGTGAAGAAATTGGGTGCACTATTGTGAGGAAGTCTAGATATTTGATATTTTTTTTCGTACAAAATAATTTTATAGTTTTTTTTATAATTTGATGTCTAGACTAGTCATGTCCGGTTATTAATTTTGAAATTGATAACGACATTTGAAGTAATTATCGTCGAAAAATTCGATTATCTTTACGAAAACATTATCTACTCACAATTAGAAAAAAATATTATCGAAGTGTAAAAAATTAATATTTAACTGGTTATCTACTTTTTATACATTGACTTGATTCTTCAACACAGTGATTACAATAAAATATTATTCTTATGCACTTCGACACTGTTTCAAAATATTCTCTTCTAATTAATGATTTCATTCGATCGATTTTTCTAGAATAATCATTCCAAATGTTGACTCTAAATGCAATATTATGAATCTTTTTAGATTATTCTTTAAATTATAAAAGAAACAAAAAACACATTTACCACAAAATTTACGAAAAAAGCAACATTTCTCTAATACAATAAATAAAGTTTCCAGAATTGAAACCAATATTGCAAAAGTAATCTAGAATTATCTATTAATGCTGAAAATTCTAAAGGTGGAAACACACATCATTCAATTTTTTGTATGCAAATGCTCTCCTCTGTATAATTTTCTCGTTCGCACACAAAAAAATGAATTGGTTGCTTCTTTCTTTCTTTTATTACATATCAGCCGGCGTGTTTTGCCCTTAAGTTCACTAAACAATATTTTTCATAAATAAATACTCATAATTAATGCAAATTAATGACAATTATGATTAGATATAACATGTAAAAATCTTCGATCGTTCAACTGAATTTTAGCGACAGCAGAACAGCGCATCTCTCCAATTCGTTAGCATTATTTCCGACGCGACAAATCCACGAAAGCCCTCCTTTTCAGTCGAAGCAATAAACGCTGTAAGAAGTGAGTTTTCAGCGATGGAAACGTAAGTGGCTCAAAATGCCGACTCCTCGAAGCCTGCGTAATGCGGCGATTGTGCGTCCGCTTAGCGAGCTCCTTGTTGTCACTCGTTATACACTCTGTAACAAGGCAAATTGGCGACGAAGCCTTCTCGTTCGAAAATACAGAGATTCTGAATCTTTTTCGTATTGAATTCAGTTCGAGATACGATTAAATTCGATTAAAATTAAATATTAATGAGACTAAAAAAGATTTGAAGCTTCTATGTGTTCTCTTTTCGTTGATGTCGATTCAATCTTTTGTTATGGCATTATTTGTTATGAGTGATCAGCGCATTGAAAATATCGATATATGCGTGAAAAATAAGGATTAACTTTCATGGGCGAAAATAACATTTTTATGGTCGAACTATAGTGTTGAAATTTATAATTACTGTCCACCATGAGTCGTTAAGTTCGGTTCGTGAATGTATCGGAATCGCAAAATTGAGCTATCGATCGTAATATAGCAATTCAGCAGACAGAAATACAGATATGTGGAACTAACCTATTATGATATTAGGTATAGTTGATAGAATTGCATTTTTATAAACCTTTTTATTTATATTATATTTTTTTTATAAAATAAATCCTTTTGCTAGCAAATATATGAGCGTACATAGAAGTGATTCTTTTCCATAGCTTGATTTCAGCGAAAATGTCACTTGTACTCCTTGGTCTTTTCGGTCATCATATTTAATTTGTTAAGAGTGTTAAGAGTTAAGAGTGACGTATTATTACTGTGACAACTTAATTTTCGACGATTTTCAAAAATTAACGCTTTTTTATTCATTATCGCTATAGTCAGTCATATAAGCTATAATTTGAAATGAGTAATTATAACACTATCGTCCAAATTATTGACAGATGTGCATTGATAACCGATGAGTTGATTACTTATCAATTATTGTAGATTACATTTCGATTCATAATTTTGTTTATGTATCTATGTAAATCATATCGATACGTAACAGAAATCAAAACTGCGCCCAGCAGCGCATAATCGATTAAGCAAAACAATTTCCTACCGCAATTAAGTCTTTTATACCCCGAACGCGACCGAGGAAAAATAGGAAACCTCAATAAAAGATTTACATCACCTGACTCTCGTGAATTATAACACGTCGTCGACAACAAACATCGAATCATGCACTTATATAATAAAAATTAAGAAATTGCTCACAAGAGTGAAACTCGCAGCCGTTTGTCGCGTACTCGCGTGGCAAAAGTTTTACGCTCATTAAATGGAAATTTAAGAAAAGTAGGTGGCAACCCATTGGATTCGCTTCTGATTTTCTTCCCGCGATTTTTAATTATTTATTACGTGATTTTGGCGAAAATCGGGGGTTGAAAAGGAGAACGGCTTGCGCAACTCGAAATGCGTGTGCGTTTTGAATTGTCGAAAGTTTTCGAAGCTCGCGAACTTTTCTCCCGCCCCCGTTTACACAACTTTGATTTTATTATTTTGTGCATTGTCCGTTTTTTTGACGTTTCGTGGTCGATGTTGAGTAATAGAGCGAATTTCGAAGCGTTTTAATTACAAAGGAATGTTTCTTTTTTATTCCGCTAGTTTCCACTCGGCGATGTGATGCAATGATTTCGTGATAATTGTTCGTTTTTTTCCCCTCTGAAGATTTTGTTCTTTGACGTTGGTGGCTTTGTTAAAAGTTACAAATGCAGTCACGTGATTGATTATTCGAATTTTATGTTATTTTTTTCATATGCTTTGTTTATATAATGCATGAATATTACAGTTTAAATGTAGCTAACTTTATTATCCAATTCAATAGTTTAATGGGCAAATTCATCACATGTTATGTTGGCTGCATTTAAGAATGTTCATAAAACTGCAAATTTCATGTATTTTATATGACGACTGAATTTCACAAAGGGCACAAGTGACTTTTTTTATCAATTGAGGACAATACAAAACTTTGATCTATATGTAATACAGAACCATTTTCTGTACTTAACTTAATTTTGATAAAAAATGTAATTTGTGCCCTTTGTGAAATTCAGTCGTCATATATTCCTAAGTACTACAATCTAGATATAATATTACGAGAAATCAATTCGTTTATTATCAACGCGCACTATGTTATTTTCTTTTATTTTACGCAGTGCAAAAACAGTGCAATTTGCTACTAGAACGTCACATGAACAGCAGACAAATTAGCACTCTCATTATAATATATTTATGTATCACTATCTTGTTCAATTTTTGATATCATTATATCATATAAAAAATAATATTGAAAAATTGGATTTTATTGTTTTTTTTATATATGAAAAAAATCGTTAAAAAATAACAAACGCCGAACCGAAAAAACGTAAATTAGGTTTGATGTACTCGTCAAAATCGAATCGAATCATTGAAAGTTGACAAAAAGAAAAGCGCGCCGTTGCAGAACCGATGCCAATTAAAAAAATTGCTAACAAACTTTCGGCAACTTTCCGATCGCAAAAACCCTGCCGAAAAATAATAATTGGCAACACAGACCCGACAGCGCTAAGCTTTTTTTTGCAAAAAAAAATTTTTAAAACAAATAATGATCGAATGCGAAAAATCGAACGTTTGTTGAAAAAAAAAAGCGAACTGTCGGAAACTGCGGAGGAATGTCTGTATGTGAAAATATCGTATTTATTATGGTTTGTACCTGGATATATGTACACGGCAGTTTGGATTTAATCAGCAGTGTTCGAGTGGCACAAGCACTCGACCAGATCGTAGTCTGAATGCTTTTAGTGGTGATTGTGATCAACACTGAAAAATGCTCCACACATTCATAGAAATCGGAGATGTTTGTTTTATCAAAATTTTTAATATTTAAAAATCATTGAAATTTGAATTTATGATATCTGGATGAATCGATAATCATATGTTGTACTTACCACCAAATTGTTAAAATTTAGCACTTGTTCATTTTTGTTAAAATCAGTTGCTCATATTCATTAGTGATTCGTTTGTGTAATAAATCAATATCATAGATTTTATGCCTTTATAGGTGATCTAAATTTCACTTTAAGCTGATCCATATTTGTCGCCCTTCCTTCTTAAATGTATAACTTGCTTGCTTATCTTTTACTTTTTCACCAAATTATTATTTTTTCTACTCTAAGATACAAAAATAAATATTTAAATCGTATTATTGTGATTATACGAAAATTTATGAAACAGGTAAATCATATTGCTAATTTTAATTAATAGTTTTTTAACCAACTTCTGACTTGATATTGCTCAAAACTTTATTATTTTTTAAGGCGATTATGGTAGGTAATATAGTATTTGACTGCTGAATTTGACAAAGGACACAAGTGATCTTTTTGATAACAAAATTAAATTAAGTACAGAAAATGGTTCTGTATCGCATATAAAACCATTTTCTGTTCTTAACTCAATATCGATAAATTAGTCACTTATGTCCTTTGTGAAATTCAGTCATCATTTGTAATACAAGATGAATGCTAAATTACGTCTTGTGTGTATGTCGCGCTTAATAAGTTTGCTACACCTTGATTCACAAAAGCCACTACATCAAATATCAAACATTAAACATCACAAAATTCAAAATGTAACAATGCAGAAACCTTTCCAGATGAATATACAATAATTCTATAAAGTTTCATCGTGATCGAATGAGCTGTAAAGGAACTTAGGCCGAAATAATATTTTTTTATTTATATAGACAATATCGCATAAATATGACAAAATATACCTTTTTCGAAGGCTTTGTCTGCATCGGCGAATTAAAGCGGGGAAAACTCGAAATGGACCGTGGAGCCTGTGCGACTTTATAATTGGTGAGAGAACGAAAACGGCACAGAAAACAACCCCCGCCCACTCGTTCATCGCTCAATAATAAATAAATCATAAACGGGGGGGACGTTAACCGTGTTTTAAAGGGTTGAAAGTGCTCGGTGGCACTTGGTTTCGAATCGGAAATGAAAAAAAAACGTGCGATTCAAACATGCCATGCCATGAATACGCGTTTCAGAGGCCGAATTCAGCGACGTTTTGTGCGTGCTTGAATTCGAATTTGCGGTTTAGAAATGATTACCACTGGTTTATTTAGGTATTTTTAATGTTTTGGTTGACTAAGCGAAGAGTTAAGGTTAGTCAGTGTTGAGAATTCGTCTCTGTTTAGCGGATTTTTGATAGTTCATGGTGAAAGGATTGACTGTAACTCTCTGGTTGGTAAATTAAAGTAGTGAAAAGACTTGATTTGAATGTAAAATATGATGTTATATTTAATTTTATGTTACTGATGAAGTATTAGAATGTATAAATGTATGATTTATCTTGGTTAAAGTATACATTACATAGTTTTCCATGCACAATTTTCAAATCTGACACATTTTCATTAATATCATCAAAATGATTTGACTAGATCATTTTACGGTTTTTTCGGTAATTAAAGGCTAAAAATGCTGAAAAAAATGACCAGGCATGTAAAAAATGTATGTATTTTGGCTCTTTAGAGAATCATCTGTAGGTGATCATCTTCAACGAAATACTCTTGTTATAATATGGCTAAAAAACTTGAAAAAATGAGACTGAAATTGCAAAATCTTTATTATAAATACGCTAACAATGCTCGAAATTTTCAACCGTATTCGAATTTTCGAGCGTGCACTGTATTTGCCGGCGTTGTTCACTCCAAGTCACCGTCGTACTGAAGCAATGCGTCACTTTTTACGTACATAAGGCGTTCGACTTCTTTTCGAGACCTACATTTTTATCATCAAAATATATTTTCATAAAAAGCCGATGAATAACCATGCACTATACACATAAACTAGAAAAAGTATACACTGACATATTTGACTGTATCATATGCATAATGATTAAAAAAATGAACAAACTGAAATAGCGCAATAATTGGATTCACTACGACGAAACAGTGAGACGCAAGCCCTTTACGATAATTGTTCGCTAATTGAATTGACAACCCCTGCTCGAATAATTATGACCGTGTCAAATTCATGCAGTTATGATTCTTGCAGTGATATATTATATTTCATCGCTTATTTACGGATCATACACATCGCCGCGCACCCGCGTTTAATAATCACCGGATTACGAGCGCAAAAATGCAGCCCTTCTTAAACTTTTGAGAATCTTTTATTAATCTTAAATTGGCATTTATTCGATATTCAATTCATAATATTTATTTATTGTTACAAGTATAGATTCATTTGTTTTTAAATTAAACAATTGAGTCATTGCATCAATTGATAAAAACGACATGTGACTCTCATCAAGATCCAATTGAAGTCGAATCCAGCATCATGAAGATACTGAATCCCGACGCAGCATACATAATTGATTCATGCAGTCATGCTATCGGATTATATGTAAGTTATATTAAATTTTTCTTAATATTTATTGGATAAGTTACAATTGAATGTTTTAAGTAGTGTTCATATTGCACAGCGAAGTGCAGACTTGTCAGAAAAATATATAGATTAGTCTATATACGCGAAAAATAGCTATATTGTCGTATATCTGTATATATGTAGATCTAGAATATGAGTCATATATACAGATCTATAATATATAGCTAGACATTTTTATAGATCTGTCTCTGTATTTTATTCTACCATGTCTACACTGCGCTGTGCAATATGAACGCTGCTTCTATCATTCTCAAATTGTCTAAAATACACAAACGGAATATTATTGCAATTGTAACGTTTGAAAATCTCATCCTTAACAACACTCTTATCACATATAACAGAAACGGGGAGGGAACTCGTGTTTACATCGCGAAACGCGGAACATATTTAAATGTCGTAGAAACATATGCGAATGTATCATCGCCGAACCGAGAAACTGGGGATGATTCTGAAGAACAGAATATCGTTATCTCTCCCCTATTTATCTGTGTATAGCTTGTTGGTGTAGAACAACCCTATTCATGAAATATTCACGCAATATTGTCATGGACCGGTGGCACGTGGTGGTTTTTGAAGCGGTACATTTTTAAAAGGACCAACCGCTGATTTAGTAATTCTATTTTTCATTCGAAAGTCGTTTTATTAAAATTGATTTAAAATTGAAATAGATAGTTGTTGAATATTGTTCTATTTCTGTGTAGAATATTCTGTGTCGATTTGTCTTCAATCTCATTCATTCAATACAATTCGTATGTAAGTAATGAGCGTGGGTTTTAATAATCTCTCGTTGACAATAGCCTCCCATGGAGCATCGGGAGTAAATAAGGAAGTATGAAATTAATATCGGAGCAATGTGAATACACCCGTTTTACGTTTCGCTTTTATCATACTGTTTATTGTCAACTGTTATCGTCTTTTAATTAGATAACTGTTTAATTCGAAGAATTCTAATAATACATAAATTTTTCGATTGACTAATTATAAATTTTGTATTTCGAAACGCTGAAAACATTCTTCTTTTAATTTAGATAAGATTTAAATATGAATCATGACTTTCAATATGGGTGATATTTAATGGTTATTTGCGGTGTAAAGCGTTTGTGCATGCCGTATCCGACTTCAGTTTCCTCGAAATGCTGGGCACGGATCCTCATATCATCACTTTCCTTAAAACGATAAAACTTGTTTGATGCATTTTTCAAATTTCCTTCAACTCCTTTTATTATTCGATTTATATGAAATTATATAATAGTTAGATAACTAATAAAGAGTTAGATATTCTGGGTGTGTGTCTGTATATCCATGTAACACTCGAAAATTGCGTTGATATATTCAACTGATTGTTCACAATTATCTTTATATCTGTGTATTTAGAAAAAATATTTCACACATAAAAATTTATGACTTTATCGAATGCTTTGATACTTAAGGACCAGACTTTTCACTGCTCTGGTTGAATAATCATAGAGTTACACTCATTATCAGTCCTTCAACTACAAATTGTCGAAAATCCACAAAACAAAGACCGGTATCTAACTGTTACTCTTTAGTTAGTCAACTAGAGCAGTTAAAAGATCGACCCTAAATCAATTTTTTTCTTCGAAAAATCAGAGTTAATCATATCATATACTGAATAACTTATCATACAGAGACGAATTGTCGAAAATCCACGGAAAAGAGACCGGTTAATGACTGTTACTCTACGGTTAGCTAACTAGAGCAGTTAAAAGACCGACCCTAAATCAATTTTTTTCTTCAATAAATCAGAATTAATCACATTATACACTGAGCAACTCATAATACAGAGACGAATCGCTCGAACTTGGCGGCTTCAGCCATTCACCATAGACTGGAATTTACTGTTTTTACAGCGTTTCAGCGACACTAGTCTGTCTATCCTTCGGTAAAATCCCCTGTTTGCTTTTCATTTCAGGCAGGCATTGCGCACTTACCAGAGCTGCACAAACAGCGGGCGTCTCTCTCGTTGTTTTCGAATCGTAGTCGTTTCGGTGACGATGATGGAGCTATATAATGCCTGACGAACACAATGGGTTAGTCGTTTGTTCCTATGTGTATATGTGAGGATTGCCGACAAGTGTAAATAAATGTGTGCGGTGTTTCGCGTTCAAAAATCTCCGTTGGTGTGTGCAGTTCGATGGTTTGATGGGTTGAGGGTTTGTGTTTTGGTATGAAGGGATTTAATGTGTGTATTGATGGAAATTATTAATTAATAGATGTAGGGTTGATATTTCATTTGATATAGAAATTGCTTTTAAAGATTGTTGGTTTTTAATGCAGTTTTAAGCACACGTTATTTGAATCATTAAAACGCGGCTGAAAAAGATCTAAATCTTATAATTAGTTTGTAACTTTTATAATAATGAATAATTTCATTCATATTGTATTGAATGAACAAATAAGGTTCTTGATATCGCACTTCCCACTGACTTACACAGTGATTTTATGAAAAAATTCAACCCTTATCGAAAATATCAACAATTGACTCCATCAGTATAGATTTCACAGGAACAGTTGCTTTTTAATAATTCAATTACATTTTTTTTAATTTAAATAAAAAAAAAATAGCAAAATACTTAAAAAAAAACATTACACAAATAACACACACATTAATACGAATATTTTTTATATGATATCATAAGTGATGCAATATTTTCAATACGTACACTTTGAACTATGATGCAATTGACGATGAAAATTCAATTCATTCAATAAACAATCTCATTCCATATGAAAGTAAAAGCATTTTTTAAACGAACTAAACAAACATTTCTATTTTTTTCCATCTAACATATTTCAAAACGCAAATATCAAATCATCGATCGACCCAAACTTTCTCCTGAACAGAACCTTAACTAAAACCTTCATCTAAAATCAATCTTCTAACACCAATCGGAAATAACCTCAAACAAAAACTTCACAAATTCAAATCGCAAAATAAATAAAAGTGGCATCGTCAATCAACCTGAACTTTCACCTGAACCAAACCTAAACTAAAACCAATCTTCTATCATTGATCAGAAAATAACCACACACAAAAACCTCACATATTCAAATCGCAAAATAAATAAAAATTGGCATCGTCGATCGACCTGAACATTCACCTGAACCTAACCTAAACTAAAATCATTCTTCTAGCATTAATCAGAACATAACCTGGCAAAAATCTCACATATTCAAATCTGAAAATAAATAAAAAATGGCATAATCCTCACCCATCTTCATCCCCGAGGGTAGTGTAACATCTATTAGGCGGATGCGTATAAACATATTGCCGGATCCGTTGTGCGGTGCCATCATTACCGATGCCATTAATCACCCCGAGCCCTGGGATGTTAAGGGATGGTGGGTTTATGGGGTTGGGTTGCCACCCGACTCATCTCTGCCATGTTACACTGTTAGATGTTATTGAACGTGTATGCGGTTGACGTGTCCCCGTGGTTATCGTATTCGGAGATGATGCGACACTGACGATACTAGTCAGATGTGATTATTACAGGATTGTTGTTGGTGGTTTTGTATTATTTTTATAATATACAGGTAATTTCCACCCAATTATACACAATTATCATTAATTAATATCATTCACTATGTAGTGAAGACAATTCGCCATTAGGTAAGACCAGTCTGAAGAGTAAATTAGTGCACCGCCGCGCTTTCGGCTATTTGTATGTTGTGAGGGTGTTTTTGGTTGATTTTTGATGAATTTGTTGAGTAATTTTGGGTAAGGATTGGGTAATCTTTGAGTGTAGATATTTGGGTAAGAATTTCTTATAGAGGGGGTTGATTTGTTTTAGTTTGTTGAGTTTTTTTTTTGTGTAGATATTGGTTGATCTTTGCGTTTTGAGGTTTGAGGAAGGATTTATTAACGAGATGTTGTGGGATGTTTTATTTCAATATTTTTTTAATATGGGACGCATTTTATACTCATTAAATTGAACAAAATAATATTTTCAATACCTAATTCGAAAAAAATTAAAGGAATTGCATTTTTGCATAGAAATTCATTATGAAAAATTCATCTGTTTTATTCATTTTTTTTAATTTCAATTATATTGAAGAAAAATGATAATATGATAAATTAATATTAAATTCATAATATGAATATGTTAATTTTGAATAAATATGAAAATAATCTGATTTTGATAAGTCTGAGTAAAAATTTACAATTTCCTCCCTTATTTCAGCACTTCGGTAATATCTAAGATTCAAGTCGTTATACACAAATATAAATCATTTCATGGACTATACGAAATGAAAAACGATCTTTATGCATAATGTTACGAATTTTTTATGAAAAATCTGGAAAAACCAGTTGAATTTCCCTGAACAAGAGCACAATCACTCACAGCCGCACACGCTCGACATCACATTCAACGGATTACCCACAACATGTCCGCATAATGAATCGTCACAAACGCACACGTCAAGATTCAAATAATCGTTTACACGATTACAACTCTGAACAACAATCTCTATTATTATTTTTCCAATTTTCCAATTAATAATTCACCTCAAAGCGAAAAAGTACCACACAAGAATCGCACGAAAGATCGATCAAATTCAATCTACACTCTTAAGTAGCTATCTACCATTTCATAAATCATTAAATTGACACTTTTTTCATTCTCGCCAGGATTCAAATCCAGCATCATTAAGTCCCTGAATCCGACGTGGAGTGCACAAACGCTTTATTCGACAAATAGCCATTAAATATCGCGTCGCGAATTATCTCATTGTGCTTTATGCAATTGCATTGCGTTGATAATGAGTTTCATTCGGCGCGATTGATTAATGCGTTTTATTATTGTGCGTATGTAGCGAGGGGTGGCTTTTGTCGAGTGGTCGCATTAATTTGTTTCAATTATTTGTTTAACATTTGCATTTTACGTAGGAGAGATTTTGGGGATGATGCTTTTATCGTCCCGGGGCGTGGCCGAGGCTCTCATGATTGATAATCCCTTTTTATCTCGTGTATTATTATATGTTAGGAAAAAAATGTACTGTGGAGTTTGTGTCGAAGCAAAAAAAAAGACAATAAGTCACATCGGATCACATTTAGACTGTGTGCTCAATGTAATGAAACTTTTTTTATGGCAATAAAATTCTTTATTGTGTTCGTGGTGTTCATAAATTCTATTTGTATTAGCTTGTTCGTTTTATTTTCATGCAAAAATCACTTGATTTTTTTTAATCAGAGTTGTAATGAGGATAGATGTTTTTAGAAAAAGAGTGCTAAAAATAATGGAAAATTATTTAATTCAATGTGCAAAAGAAAGATATGAAAGAAATTCCTTTTTGAGCTGCTTTGTATCAGATCAATATACAAATATGAATATGAATCAGATGTACATAATTCTTATTCGAAACATGAAGTATAATATGTTTGAAAGAAAGTAGTTCGAAAATATGTTTGACAGTAGGGTGTAGGGCTGAATGTTCCGGGGTAAGTTGTTCCGAAAAAAATGATTTTGTGAAAAATAAAGATACCTAGAAATACTCCGTCAAGGATATAATTAAGACATTAGACATTGCACAACTTCATTATGCATTTTAATAATGAAGTAACTTCGGAACAACTTGCCCCGAATCTTCCAGCCACATTATTCCCTAAATATCCAGGCGAAAAAAATACTCTTACTACAGATTTGAATTTAATCAGACAAACTAATCAATATTGCTTCACACATTTCAATATAATAAGATATAAAACATACCATCTCACAAAAAATACATTTGCTCAAAATTACATTTCGTTCATTCGAAAATTCTGTAAATGGCCAAAACAGCCCAGAATACCGTCCATTGTTGAGTACGTCTATTTGGAAAACGTTTCGATTTTTCTTGTGCGTCTCATTCGATACGTGGCCAGACTGAATTTACATGTCGATAAGATCTCGGAATAAGGGAGGACAGTGGGTGGCTTTTTTTTCAACCCCCCTTTTGATACAGGGTGGGCGGCAAGTACTTCGCAGTCCGCCTACTTATAAAAGTCCCTGCGTCGAAACGGTTTATTCAAACTTTGTCCCCGTCGAATGGATATTTCGACTCTATTTCCATTCGCCTTTCAAATGTCACAATGCCGTTATAACTTCGGCAGAGGCCGTGGGGGAGGAGGGGTACCCGTGACCCTTGTGCGAACCCCAACTTCTCATGTGAAAGTGAGTGAAAGGATTTTGGGTAGCTCTAATCACTGCCAGGATTAAAAAAATCGTAGGGAATGTTTGAGGGAGTATTCGGAGACTTGTTTTCTCGATTGATATGCTGCGCTCATTGAATGCTCGATGGTTGTTGCGTGAAGTTTGTTTTGACATTTTGCTATGAAAAGATCAATACGATGTGTATTCTGGAGTAAAATTATATTCAATCTGAAAAAAATGAGAATAATTTGATCTTAAAAGATGTGTTTGATTGTTTCGATTGATATGCGTCCGTTGAAACCTTGGTGGTTGTTGTATGAAATATGTTTTAACATTTCGCTATGAAAAGATTATTACGCTTTGTATAGGTATAGGAGTAAAAAATCTGAAAAAAATGAGTATAACTTGATCATATAAGATGCGTTTGATTGTATCAAATATGGAATCTTTGTGGAATCAATATGAATTGTTTCAAATTCATCATCTTTGAATATAAAATGTATTGGATGTTATTCGTTCTAGAACCTTTTCAATGTAAGATATTGAACCAATTGGTCTATATGATCAAATATTATTTATGTATATTTTCATTACTTTATGTTCAATTTACATGTAGTTTTTTTCATTGCTTTTTTCCCTCAAATGATCCCATTTAACTTTCTCTATCATATGCGAGAAATTCAAACATAAAAGAAACGACAACACCATTATTGCAAAACGCAATATGTTGGTAAAACTTTCCAAATGTAACAGGCACATATATAAATTTCTCATTAGATTTAATGATTGCAAAGGAAATCTCTCACCACTTAATGAATTCAAGATCAAAAATCAATTCAAATGCAACGATCACCCAAACCTACATAAAACCTCACCTCATCGAACCTCAAATCCGAACCCATCAAATCCAAAACAAACAATCCCATTTCGAAGCACACAGACCGAACTACGGCCTGAATGACCTCAGACCGAGCGGGCCGACTACATAACAGTTCACAGTCCAAAGTCCGAATCGCACATTCGCGCATTGTTTCCGCGGACCGTCATCGCATTTCCGGACGTCGATCTTGATGGATGGCAAAATGCATCATTCAGGGGACAGACGCGGTCCGATCGGAGCCCTATCTTGCCCATGTCGACAATGGGCCGAAGGGGGGGCGCAGCCTCCTCGTGGGGGGCTCCGGGCCGGCCAGGTGGGCCCCCATCGCGGGGGAAATGCTGTGCACGGTGAAAGCCCAGTCTCATTTCCCTTCGCGTTATTCAATTTGAATACAGTCTCCGACAATGGATTGTTCCTCCGTGCGGCGACGCATTGGCGACTCGTGGATATGATAATATTTCTACAATGGAACATTTTTATTAAAATTCGGAATTAATCAAATTTCGTATTGCCACGGATGTGTTTATTGCCATCTATGTGTGAAATAAAAAAAGATTTTTACGCCTCATATACATTAAGCGTTGCAATTTCGTAATTACGATGGTAGCTCGGAGAGTAAAGCGGTGGGCCAATAAATTGAACGTCCGAGTTCGAGGCACGGGCTGGCTGAAAATTTCGAGCATCGTTAGCGTATTTATATTATAGATACGGTGTCAAAATTAAGGTTGAATTCTGCATCACATTCATTTTTTTATGAATCCTATATAATTATTATATAATGGATCGTCTTATATATTGCCACTGCAACTCGCATTGATGTTGAATTTTGCTCTAGTTTACTCATCTAACTCTTTGTTTACATATGCAACAAAAAGGGACTACTTATGAACACTTAAGCGTTCGCATGCAACTCAATTTACATTATGATAATTGTACATTCTATTTGCATTTTCTTTCTAAACTATAACAATTTAACGACTGAAAAGACCAAGGGGTACAAGTGACTTTGCGGTGATTTCGAAAAAAGCGCGTTCAAAGTTTACCTACATGTATTAGGAGGAGGTCGAGTGATTTGATGATATATCTCGGCACACATTCCAAATTCGTTTATATCCTTTTGCCACCAAATAAATGAGCGTGCATAGAAGCAATTCCTGTAAGTACATAACTCAACTTCGGCAAAAATGTCACTTGTACCCTTGGCCTTTTTGATCGTCATTTAGAAGGATATAATTAATCCGGGTATTGCGAAACTTTAGCAGGTGACAAAGACTGAATGATGAAAAAACTTCGGAACAACTTACCCCCACACTCCCCTTCTAACATTAGTTTTATCTAGTATTGATTGGTACCCATTTAATCCGAACTAATGATCAATATGCATACATATATTTTCCTCTCGTTTGCGAAATAGTGTTAGATGCGATCGATAGATCAAGAAAAGTAAGGGCAACACGAATGGCATCGATTATATGTAAATTGCTCGATTTATAAATTATTTTCCATTTTTGAATTACGAACCATCCTTGTGCACGTGTAGCAATACAGTTTTCCTTCCAGTGCCGGCAATCCATAGATCCGAGTCTGGGAAATGGTCCAGGAGAAAGTAAGCGCTTTGTGCTCGGCCCGGAATATTCACGTGTGTACATACGAACACAATTGCACCCCTAAACCAACTGCACTGATTAATCTCTGCACTCTGACATTGCCGAATTTTTCGCGTAATTAAAATGACCACTCGTCCCGTATCGTAAAATGAAAAATAGTGCACCGAAAGTCAAACTCTTTCATTCAAATTCAAAATTATTCAAATCATTTTCAAAAGTAATTCAATAGAATGCAACAAAGATCGATCTATTGATACGCAAACGCACTTTTTAAATTTGAGAACAATTAATTCTCTCGAATCAAATTGTTCACCACTTACAATGATAACGATCACGATTCAAAGCTTACCGATTTCGAGGCACATTGTCAAAAATACACGCAGATCTCTATCTGCGCACACATTGCGAACTCGAGATGATATCAATACGTAGCGCGTCGTTGAAAATCGAAAACAAACCGCCGAAGGGTTGTGTAATTCGGATTGTTCAAAATCAACCCCAAGTTTTTGAATTTTCGGTGACGTCACGACGACTCATGCATGGGAAAAGTTGTTAATTGAGATTATGGCAACTTGTGATTAAACGACATTTCGTAATGGCTGTTACGCGTTTCGCCAAAACGTCTGACATAACACCGGTCTCAATTTCGTTTGTCTCGTCACAAAGGTTCATGTGGTGAAACTTTTCGATTTTTCGCAAAAACGAAAAAGTCCCACGTAAATAATAAGCGAAGCTTCTTTGCGTCTTTGAAACTTTGATTGCGAAATTTTCAGTATTTTCAAAGTTTTTTTCCGCATCGAAAATTCGAAGCACATTTTTTTGTGATTGCGTTAGATGAATGATATTGTTCTTGGAACCGGTACACAATATTTACGTATTTATTCGATTAATTTAATTGAAAACGAGCTGTGTGAATTATTCACTACTACTACTACGATTCCCATGCCTTCGTAACTGAAACTTTTTTGTGTTCCGTAACCCTGAAATTAATAACATTTTGATTGAATTTCCTATACTTTCCGCGTGAAACTTCTGATTAACAAAACGGCCAAAGTAATTAATTAAAATCGAATCAAACATGTAAATATTTTTTTTTTTTTTGCTAATGCGATTTAATAAACCAATCACTGGAGAAAATAAAGACGTAGATTCTGTCGGAAAATTCTGCGACAGATTTAATCAGGGCGTTTTCCGTGAATTTCCTAACAGTCCATGGGGAATGTAAAACTCTCGAGGGGCGTACAAAACGGCGCAGTCCTTCCACACCCGAAGGGAAAAGTCTATGGGGGAGAGTGCTTACAGATGTAATTATTTTCGATATGGGGGATAAATAAATGTCCCATAACGAACCGCCTCTCTCCCCCGTTTCTGGAAACTTTCACAATGGCCACTTTTATTCCGTCGACGAATTTTCACCGAGCGAATAATGAACGAGTTAAATCTTTTAATTAATAACTTGCCCCGGCGACAAATGCGAATTCCACCGTTCTATCATTATGTTTATGTTTATTATTTATTGCGAATTTTAAAACGTAATTATGGGCGTCGCGACGCAATTCGCAACAATGGCGAATTTGTTTGTACGAGTTTTCGGCTATCTAATAGTCAATGTGCACGAGCGCGTAAATAATTAGATTTCGTAAGTTTTTCATTTGAAAATATAATTTTGAATTATATTCCATATAACAATTTAAAATATTGCAATTAAACAAATCAAATTATTCGAATAATAATAATTCAATCAACGCGTTAAAATCTCCGAAACTCTGATATTATTTTTCTTAATTTTTCAACTTTTTTCTTTCGCGAAAACTCGAACAATTTCACAGCTTCGAATTGTTTCAAGAGTTTCTTTTTAATAAAAAAAATATATATTATTCGTTTTGCCCACCGTCTTCGTTGCCATGTAGTGGGTAGTGGGTGGATAAATTGAGAATTAAAAGGGGTGACTCGAGGTCACTCTTCAAAGAAAAGGGGGTGAAGTAAAAAACGTTATTGGTTGACGTCAGCGGAAGCCGTGTAACGGCTAATATGAGTGGGCAGTGAAAATCTTTTAATCGTGGGGTGGAAACACTTTCGAATCACAACAGTGAATATTAATTGAATTTAACATAAGTTTTGAATTTTTATTTTGTAAACAAATTTTGTTTACTGCGAATAAAATATTTTGATGGATTGCTCTATGTTTCGGTATACAAACCAAAGTTTTTAATATTTTTTACCAAAAAATACTTTTTTAATCTAAATAGAACAAGTATTTTACTTATTTCATTATTTAAATTCAATACATTTCAAAAGTAGCAGTCAGTGAGAATTTTCACAAGAGGGGCTGTGGCTATTAAATTGAAATAAAAAATAATTATTCTTTCAAAATATGTTAAAAAATGAAAAATAAGTACATTGGGAATTCATAAACATATTTTACAAAAGAAAAATTGATAAAAAAATATTTATAATTGTAATTTTTACAACAGGACTGCAGCCCTGCAGCCTCTTAGGACGAACTTCTTCTGCTTAACATATAAGCTCTCTTAAATTATTTTCATTTTTTTTATTAAAATTTAAATACTGATTAGTTTTTAATACAAATGAAATTTCAAACCAATTTTAATCGATGGGTCTTGCTGTGCTCTACAAACCTACACTAATGTCAGTCGCACTTTTTCCATGAATCACATCAACCTGATCGATCCATATTATATTATTTTACAATAGTATCAGCTTAAATAAACGATTAACTATTTTTTTCAATATTTAAGCTATTAAACCATCAAAATATACACGAACCGACATTCTTCATAACGAAGACGGGGAGTAATGGCACACGTTCCGAATTAAAATTTTCCCTCGACCGTTTCATAATACGGAAAAAGAGACTCGCTCTTCGTTTGAATCTCGGCAAACACCGTCGCAAAATGAATTTATTGTGCACATAGCGACGAGTACACATTATAATGGTATTTGTTCTGTCTTTGGGCGGCAAGAGAGAGAGAGAGCGTCAACTCTCTTCACAACTCTTTCTTCCCCCGACGGGGCATTATGTTATTTTGGTCTTTCCATATTTTATGGGCATTGTGCGGTGGCCCGGGCCCCAGTTCCCGGACCCATTGTCCCCACTCTCCCCCAGGGTCCCAGCCTAGGAAAGGGTTTCTTTTGTCGACTTGCGCGCCGAGGCTTTTTCGGGGCACACCGATGATTCGACACGTTCACGTTCAAAAATTTTAAAATTATACTAGAAAATTTTATCGATCGAAATGTTTAAATTGTAGATTTTAAATATTTTTTAAAATTAATAATCGAAAAATGATGTTTAGTCAGGTTATCTAATACAATAGTCACCCGATTCCATCTGCGCGTGTTTCTTGTCTGATGCTATGTTGCTGTAGCAATTCAATTTTCTGAAATTACCAGTCTTTTACAATTCATTATCGCCGTAATTAGTATGATGTTTGAAATGTATGACCATAATACTATCGACCACGTGCATAAATAACTTTTAGAAACGAAAATTAATCGGAGATGATTGGCAGACTTCATTCTTCCTTTTGTTTTATGTCTCTATCGCTTTTTTGGGAAATCGAATCAAGTAGTAATAGTGTCATAAAAACCCAATTCATTTCCAAGTGTATTGACACTATTTTTTTTCTAATATGATTTTCGAAAAATTATCGTCTCCCCCTTATGTATGCGTTGATGCTCTCTTTATGTTAATTACTAGTATTTGTAATGAAAACCTGTGGAGAAAATTGTATTTAATAATGTAATATTGTTTAATTTAAACAATATATTACGAAAATGAAAAAAAAATTACCCTTTTTTAATAATTTACATTAAATTCAGATTGCTGTGGTTGAGATTCATTTTTTATATGCATGATGTATTCATGAGTTTTAATAATTTTGCGTTTTTCAATGGCATGTGTAAATGTTTTATTTATTTCACTTGGGTGGTCATAAATAATATTTCAAGTACTAAATTTATGTAAATGTAATTGAATTTGCAAATCGCAATGTAATTATTGACGCACGTTTTATGTATGGTGAGGCGCCATCGAAACTTATACTTACATTTATAAATATTGACAGTCGATGAATATGTAATTTTTATGTCACGATTTTATTTTATTCAATGGTTAATGCTTAATAAATTTTAGGCCTACTTGAATGTAAGCGTGTGTAGTGTGAGGTAAATGGAAAGGTTAGAAACCAGAAATAATATTTAAATGAAAAATTCAAATGATTATGAAAAGTATTTCTTTATTTCAACAAAAACAATGAAAAATCAAAAGTTACAAGAGAATAATACAGTAATAATAATTAGTTGTCACATTTTCGACTAACTTTTTAAATATTTACACATATCAATTTTGATAAATTTTCTATAACAATATTCAGTTATCTCGGGAAATAATACAATAATCAAAATACACCGAGAGATCGCATTAATCGGAAAATCTATCTTATACAATAATGAGATTAATAATAATTTATGTAATATATCAACATTCATCAATCACCATTCAAACTATAATAATATTTACATTTTACACAATATCCTCGCATTCCAATCATCTGAAATTTAATACACAATATCATTTGGTTACGATGCATGAATATGACTAAACGCTAAAAGTTTACGACAAGATCAATTTTAATATAAATGCTCACCGCCGCACAACAAACATAGTCAACGATCCATCACAGAACAAAGCGTTTTTCTTTAATCATTTTTAAATCAGTACACATATTTCATATATAGAATATAACATAAGTCACAGATGAGATCAAAAACAATTGAACTAAAATCAATAATATTAATATATGACTGGGACGGGTCTTCGGAGCTGATCTACGGACCCGTGATCCCTCGGAGGGGAATTAGTGGGTGGCATCGGGAATAATGGAGGAGGAAACGGTTTACTCGGAGGATATAACGAAGAATAAAATGAACTAACGACTGCAGCAGCTGAAGCTCCTGGGCTCGAAGGTGGCACAGAAGTCTCGTTTTGTCCGACCAGCTTCGAAAGATGAACGGGATCGAAAGCAGACCCGAAATAATGTGGCATCGGAGAATAGTTGAGTCCGTCGAGCGACGGCACAGTCGGAGGACCAGCGAAGTACGGAGGAAGTGGAAACCCTGGGAATCCACCAGCAGACTGCGGCACGACTCCTTGAGACATCGACCCTGGCATGGAAGACTTCGGTTTCCTCCTAGGTCTGTACTTGTAATCCGGATGCTCCTTCATGTGCATCGCCCTCAAACGCTTCGCTTCATCGATGAACGGTCTCTTCTGCATCTCGGAC
This sequence comes from Cheumatopsyche charites, assembly GCA_024721215.1. Lineage (NCBI taxonomy): Eukaryota > Metazoa > Arthropoda > Insecta > Trichoptera > Hydropsychidae > Cheumatopsyche > Cheumatopsyche charites. The sequence continues at coordinate 12,414,935 of CM045577.1, forward strand.
AACAATTTCCATTCGGCTCCGAGACGTTTAGATATTTCAGAATTATGCATCTTCGGATTATCTTTGGCGATCTGCCTGCGTTGTAGACGAGACCAGACCATGAAAGCGTTCATCGGTCGCTTGATGTGACCCTCGGGTTGAGGAGACGTCGAAGCCCTAGGCACCTCCATGTTGGAAGGCAGCGCGAAAGGATAGCCATGGTGTCCCATCACGGACATGTTGAAATTTCAGCAAAGTGTTGCAATCGAAGGAGATATTCTTGGACGTGTGCTACCGATTCGAAGGTTCGACTCGCACTGACGAGACGAAGGCGCGCCGTGCACTCGCACGGTGAGGGGCGGGGCTTAATTGTTGTTTCGACCAATCATATGCGTTTTGGAAAACGTTGACGCCCCTTTTTGTCTGTCTCTTTTTGACGCGGCGGGTTTGTGTCGTTTCGTCTCGCTCGCGCGTTGAGCTTTCGGGAACTGGCCATCTTTATTACGCGGATTAAAGGATTACACGCCGATCGGTTTTGTTTCGGGTTCGGTTGTCATTATCGGAATATTTATATGCGATCTGTTTAAAGCTCTTGAGAAATTAGAATGAAAAACAAATCAGTTTGGAATATAAATTGATATTTTTAAAAATCTAAAAAAAAATTAGGTATGAATTCGTTTAGTAATTTTCTGTCATCTTGTCGAAATGATACTCAATTTAACCTAATTGAACGAAAAACGTCGCCCAATCGACACGAAACTATCCTAATATGAAAAAAAAACATACATATCCTCATCTAAAATCATGCACACCCTTACTTAAATAGAGATCAAAGGTATAATGACAGAATAATAGAAAAGGATCAATCAAAAAACCACTCAACATAACCTAATATGTAACAAAATACTAAAATACAAATGAAAATGAAATAAAATAACTGATTCATGTAATTGATAGCTTATTCAGTTTCGATTATTTTTAGAATCACAAATGAAATTTATCTCTGCATTACACATTTGAAAAGAGCAAATCTTTCATTATCGAGGGTGGGTATAGTCGGCGTATTTGAGTCCTTTGAATACCGTTAAGTCGATACTGTAGATATAAGCTCACGATTTATAATGGCTATAAAACCATTTATTTTTCCATTTAGGTTTGATGTTGTTCTGTACAGTTTCAAAGAAACATAAAAGCCGAGTCTAGAAAAGAAAAGAGCATCGCTTAAAATTTCTTTGAAAGCAGTTATCTTTCAGGACCCCAGTAAATAATGCATTAACTTTGTCCGAAGCCGCCAAAGAGCTTCGACCGTAATTTAGACGTATCTTTCTGTATTATTTTCGCAATTGTCCCTTTCTCGTTAAATGCAATAAACAATTTTACCGTTAAACAAAAACTCAATTCTGAAACGAGCGTTGAAAGGACTCGTCACAATACCACTCGGAAAAAAAATAACAGAACAAATTATATCTTATTTCAGACGAAGTAAATTTTCAATATTGATTCATGGCTTATTTTGAAATTTTATATCGAAAAATGAAATAATGTATAATTACGTCGTGCCCAGTCGATAATGTATCGGTTTATACAGAGATCGTTTCAAACAATCGATTGTTGTGGAGGAAAAAAACCAACAACGCAAATTGTAAAGAATTGTATGGTACAACAAATAGTTCGAGCGCTTTCTTTGTAGAAAATGTAAAAGGTGCCATAAATATATAAATCAGCTTTGTAAAGTCGAACGACAAGAATTGGTTTCATCATCCATCATAAAGACGTATTGTGTTCAAAAGAAGAGAACGAAACACAATAAAGAAGTTTATACGTATGTATGTACATCGAGTAATGAACGAACGAACTTTCCAGATTCGAAAAGTTTAAAGTATAAAATTCATTTTCGCATTTTATCTAAAAATGGATCTCCTTCTCGTATTTGATAAGTTTGTGAAACGTTTGATTCTTTAAATTTCAATTTATTGTACGGCCAAAAATTGTAATTATCGCTCGTAAATACGAAGCGATGCTTACGATTAATATGATTGAATTATTTCACGGTTTAGTAAATCGAGATCGAGTAAATGCTAACTTGACCAAAGCGAAAAGCTGAGATTAATTTCGAAATAATTGGACGCCCCCGACACTGTAAGCGAGCCAACGCTAATTACCGACAAACTGAGGGTCACAACGTGTTAATTTTAAACGTCAAAGAAAAATATTTTCACATACGCCTTTCAAAATCGTGAAAAGATTTTCTTTTTCAAAAGTCGAAACACTTATGCGAGTTACGTGTGTCAGTATTTTTTCTTTCAAAGCGCGTTTCAATCGACCTGCCACTTTGAAAATTCGTCTATTTTGACTTTGAGGTTGTTTGATAGCCCTGAGTTTTCTTATACGCTTATATAAATAATACAGTGTTTTCGATTAAGGGTCGCATGAACGCTCGCTGCTCGAGGAGATCATGAAATTAACGTTAATTAAGTACGAAACGTTCAGTCTCTGTTGTATATTATCTAAAAATACAAAATTGTATGAAATAATGAATTTGTATATTTCTGTAAACAATAGAGATAACGTTAAAAGCATAACCTTCGAAAATACCGTTACTACCCTCATAAAACAATTAAATCTTATCTGTCGTTAACAATATTCCTTTTAAAGGATCAATACCCATTTTTTTCATCCTTTTACTTTTGCAAGTCTATTTGAGATGAGAAAAGGCCGCTCTTCCTCATCTTCTCTTCCAAGAAATTGTTTACGACTCCATTTAAGACGGAAATATTCGAGTATCAAACACATGTGCCTATGTACCACGTTTTTTCAAAAATAGATCCAGTACGATTTTCAATGTTTCAAGGATGTTTTTTTAAAACGTTTTTTTATTTTATTGATAGTTTGTAGAGCAATGTATTCATAAAATGAATAATTATCTTAAAAAAACTCTGTTAAACTATCCAAAATGAGTATCCATAATGCCATTGGAGAAGCCTTATTTCAGGAAAACCGTGGATTATGTCATTTTCGTGTGCATCGAAACTTTCTGATTCGTTATGTGAACATCAGATACGTGCATTTGCTTCATTTGTGAAAGTGAGAGAATTTTGTTTTGCTTCGTGTATCTCCTGCGAGGATATCCTCGAACAAAAGGCTCTTCGGCGACAATAGTTCGTCATCTCGGTTGACTCCCGCATGTATTGCATTTTAATTCATTATCATACGTACAGTCTCGTTGCTGAAATAACGATGGGGTTGCATCTCTGAGGTTTAGGATTATTGAAGAATCTAGCTACTGGACAGTTTTCGAACTCAGGGATGTCAGAATATTATTAAATTTCGATCAATGAAGTGATTAAATTAAGTTGTTTAGTGATGAATCGAAGACTGTTTCAATTAAAACAGTGCTACTTTTACCGTTTGATTCATGAATCAAACTAATTTTCTCAATATGATTTGTTAATTGATATAAATATTATGATATGAGTAAGATGTTTTTTATATTGAAAATGAAAATTTATAATACCATTGTTTGTATATTTTTAGAAATTCGGATTTTTTTTTTTGTCATGGACTTGATAACTTCGTCTGTGTATGTAACTTCGACAGGCATTCTTAATTAAGTACATTAAACAATATCGCTTTTGTAATATTTAACGATTTGAAACAGTTTAAATACTTAACATTTTGAACCGAAAGATGTTGCGAGATGTTAATATTAATTTGTTTAATTTTAAGAAAACCTGATGAAATTATCATAACAAAGAAATAGCCATTCAACTTATGAGCAACTGAATCGTTTCTTGGATCTTAATTCAAGTAACACTAATATTAATTTAATCATATATATTTATCAAATATACGATTGAATCGTGAATTACATGAAATGCATCTACATATTACATAAACTCACACACACCCCATCAAAAGAGTCATCGACCCAAACGCACAAAACACACCAAAACAACCCAAAACCCAATCCACTCACATAATTAAACTCCCAAATTAACCCAACACAAACGTCCAAAACGGAAAAAAAACGACATCCCTATCCGAAACTCCGTACTCGGAAGCCAAACGGCAAACGGTAGCAAGTGCGCTTGCGTGCCTGGAAAACATAAAAATAATAGGCCGCGCACAAAAAGGAAAGGGTATAGGTGAAATGTCAAGGGAAATTCGAATAAATTAAAATGGGAAACGGTGAATGGAGCGCGCCATTACCATTGTCTGAAACGTACCCCATTATTTTTTCCATATGTACGGCCGCGTCGCATTTTCGCTCTGATAATAATCCGGCAAGGCTTCGAATTGAAGTCGACTGTCGATAATGCACCATGGTGATTATTTTTTCATGTGTAAGCGAAGCCTGCCGAACGAATGGGTAATCTATGGTGAGTGTGTTCGGTCGGATAGTCGGGAAAATGTGCATTTCTACACTGAAATTTATTCATAGTCTCTCAACTCGCAGGATGGCTGGGAATTCGTTTGGGTTTGATTAATATTTATAACGTTTCGGGATGCAGCTTGATTTCAGCATGTGATGAATATTCAAGGTATTTCAATCTGTATTGTTGTGTGGAAAGTTTTTTCAAATAATAGATAAATAGATATTTAGATTTGGCGAAATATTTGACTTTACCTTTGCCTAGCTAAACTAACATGAAAAAATAAGCAAAGACTCAACCTAATTTAACTCAAAAATATCTTTCATAAATATAACTGACTAATCCAGCTGATTCTTCAGCAGTAAAAGGCATTTGTTCATGCTGTGTCGATTCAACATACGATGAATATTCAAGGTATTTCAATCTGTATTGTTGTGTGGGAAGTTTTTTTTAAATAATAAATAGATATTTAAAGTTGGTGAGATACTTGACTTTACCTAATTGAAGTTAAACTAACATGAAAAAATTAACAAGGATTCAACCTAATCTAACTCAAAATTTTATTTTTCGAATACAACTGACCAATCTAGCTGATTCTGATTTTATAGAAGACGTTTGTGTATACCGTGTCGATTCAACATATTCATTATGCTGAGTTCGAGTCCTATCGGATCCTAATGGGAATCATATATTGTTTTTCTCGATTGATTAATTAATATTGAATCTCGTACGTTTCTTTCGAATATCCGATATATGTTATTCGAAAAATGGGTTAATTTATTGTTTTGCAAAGCGGCTCCAAAAATTGATAACCCCTCTTGTGATATCAATTAAATTCGATATTTATATAGCGACATCTATTGTGCGTACTTATTTATTATTAGGAATTTCTAACCTACGAGCTCTAATTTCTTCATTTCAAAAATTATATCAATTGAGTATCAATACCTGTAACAATAAATAAACTACTTCACTGACCAATTTCCAGTAAATGCATGAATTTGGCTCAACTAAAGCCTGACAAACTCACTAAAAACACCTAAAACCTAATTTAACCCATTAAATATCTACTGAATATTAGACAAATACCAAATTAAATCATCACAATGATTAAAAAAAATAATTGCAATTGACTCTTATGAAACGCACGAAAGCGCCCCGACACAGCGAGTGCGCTTTTCTCCGATGCGAGAATGAAACAAAACCGATCCGAACAATAAGCATGATTCTTTATTCAATACTGAATGAAAAAAAAAATAGTACAAAAACCAAAAACAATAAAGACTTAATGAGAAGAGGCTGCGAAAAAAGCATCGCAGGGCGTTCATTGTTTGCTCTAGCCGCGCATAATTGGTATTGAGTCTGCGGAGTCGGCATCCGCCAGGAGTTGGCTTCTTAAATAATAATCAGTCGCTGGTTTTCTGCCCTACGAATGAGAATAATGCGACTTCCTCATCCTGTGTGCAGGTCCACCCTTATCTTATTTGTTCCGACAAAACCCCCCTGGGAAGGGTGGCTTTAGAAGAGAGCACGGTGCTACTAGAGTGCAAGCTTCTCATTATGAATATTGGATTTTGGTTTTGTTTTTTTATATATATTTGATTGGGTTTTATTAACTTTAGATAGTTTTTAAATTATTCTGATTAGTATGTTAAGATACAGTTTTGATTTTATTTTTGAGCGCACGGTGCTAGAGTGCACGCTTCTCATTATGAATATTGGATTTTTTGGTTTTGTTTTTTTTATAAATTTTATTGGGTTTTATTAATATTAGATAGTTTATGAATTATTCTGATTAGTACGTTAAGATACAGTTTTGATTTTATTATGGTATTCGATAGTATGAAGTGTCTATAAAGCTTTTAAATAAATCATATTTGCTTCAACTTTAACTCATTTAGAATTGTTCATACAAAAATTGAGAGTATTGTTCGTTTTATTGGATTGTTGTCGATTTTATTTTATGTTCATTTATACAAGCATATGTGTATGTTCTTAAACAGACTAAATTGTAGATTAAAATCATCTGATATCCAAAAAATATTTAGTATGTCAATTAACCTAATTATTGAGATTACGTTAGACGGTTTTAAATTTCATAACGTTTTTGATAAACTTAGAGTTATTTTTGTTACTGATCTATTATAATTAACTAATCAGAGAGTCATAGTCAGTACTATCACTATGAACTTTCGAAAATCTACAAAACAAAGACGGATTTTGACATTTTGTTGTTAAAGGACTGATTGCAACTCTAATTAGTAAACTAGAACAGTGAAAATATTGGCTCTTAACAATCAACGTGTTATCATCTTTGATGAAAATATTATATAAAATACATAAATTAGGATCTCTAATATCTTCGATAAATTTCATATGTAGGTATCAACTCTATAACTTTATTCAAACTAGGCGTATGTAGAATTTTCAGCCATAAGATTACTCGTTATAAATACTTATGATGTTATAATAACCTTGACTTGCATACGAATTCTTTTCGAATATTTGAATTCTATCTAAACTATAAATTTTGAATTCAAAATATTTCCCAACATCGCCACAACTAAACAAACAAAACCAAAAAAAAAATCCTCGACATCCCCTCGATTTCGATTTCCACACGTTTCCATTCGATTTTCCAGCACACCAATTAAGCGGCGACAATCGCCTCTTCGAAAAAAACACGGGTGCCAACTCCAGCAGCCGCATCGACGACAACAATAACCGCCGACGACAACAACAATAACCACCGACAATAACAACAAACAACGGCACATTTGCGGTGCAAAAATTTCACGCCCATGCGACGCGTGGGCAACGCGCGTCCGATTTCTGCTCGCCCACATAATCGCAGAGTTGTTGCGAAATATTTATGAAAAAAAATATATAATAATATATATAAATGTATATGAATTCAAATGTGAAGTCGAGGGGGGAAAAAGTGGGAATAACCGCGGCGATAATAACGGCTTATTACGCGACGCCCACTCGGCGTTTGACAACCTTCAATTTCGACGGTGTGAGAATTGTTGCTTTTTCCAAATGTTGTCGATGTGAATTTATGGTGGTTTTGTGATTTATTTATTGTTATGGGTGCTGGTTATTTTATTTTTCATTATTTATTCATTTTATGTGAAGAAGTTGCAGTTAAAGGTAGAATTTTCGAAGAGTAATCAGTGCATCAAATATAGTGTTGAAATTGAGCGAGTTCAATTAATATTGATATTTTAGATAGGAGTTTATTTTTGAAGTTATTTATATATTTATATATAGTTGAATTAACTCTTCTTTAAAAGCAAACATATAAAAAAAAAGGTCGAATTATCATATTAATTGAGTTGAAGATGTCGACATATGAATATGCAACGTTTTCATATACGAGTAGCTCAGTATTTGAACACTGTTCATGTTCATATATGTAGCTTAATATTTATATTAACTGCATGTTCATACAGCTTAATATTTGTATTCACTGCATGTTCATATAATAGTTCAGTATTTGAACGCGTTGCATGTTCATATAACCTCTTAAAATTGAAAAAGTAGAACAGCTAATCCAGAAAATCCGAATCAATGCATTGAAGGTGGTACTAAAATCGATAAAATTTTATTTATATCGACAAGATTGAGATCTATTTTTAAGAACCTATTTCAAAATGGACTTAATTAACACTTAAATTGAATCAAATAAATCTAATTATAACATTTCCTTCATATCCATAACAACAAACAACATGTGACTCTCTTCCACAATCTATCAACATATCATTACAAAAACACTGATAATGAAATCTAAAGCGACATGAACAAATGCTTTATACTTTTACAAAATAATAGCTTTTTAAGTTTTCGAAAATAACTATTTGAATCGAATGTGTGCAGAATCTCGCGTCGATCTTAGCAATGGCAAGAATGGGTTTGCGGAAAGCCTCCCGGAAAAGTCTTTCTTTCGGGGTCCCGTTAACACTTCTGAAAGTTATTTGAATGACAATGCAACAATCCCATTTCAAGCGATGAATGAAAAATATACTCGCACACGTAGAACGCGCACAATATCCGGGGAAATTGTGTATTTTCAATCCCGCATAATACAACACTTTTCGGGCGGCACTCGAAAGACCGAGGCCAACAAACCGAGCTACGACCTGGGATTCGAATATTTTCTCCAAATGGGGGATCGTATTATTTTTTTGAGTTTTTCATTAATAAAAATATGTATTTTTGCTATTTAAATATATTGATGTCACAATAAAAGTAATAATATGTATGCTTTGTCAAATTTAAGTTTACTAAATATGAATATGCCTCTGTTTTTCATGCACAATTTTCAACTCTGACTACATTTTCATCAAAACTATCAAAATAAGGTATAAAGAATACCTTACTAATTTTTTTTTTGGTAACTAAAGGAAAAGTTTAAATCCTGTTATTTCTTGTTTGGTAACTTGTTTTTAGAAATGCTAAAAAAGAAAGCTGATACATAATTGAAATGTTTTTTTTATTTGGAGCATTATTTGTATTCTAATCAGACAACAGAATAGTTTGAACAAAATGTAACTGTAATAGAATTTAAAAATGTGCATTAAATACTGAGGCATAACTATTCAATGTAAACTTAAACTAGATAAAGTATACACTTAGGTATTTTAATAATTTAACTGCAACTTTGACTTACTTGTACTTGTGAACAGATAATTCTTAAATGCAACTTTTGTTCATAATCTTCCAATATAAATTAAAACCAATCTTTTACTTTTACATAAACTAACAATATCAATTATGCAAATAAAAACAAACTATTGAGGGACAGTTTTTTCACTTCTTTAGTCAACTAACCAGAGAGTCACAGTCACAGTCACTCACAGAGTTAGTCACTCCTTTCACTATGAACTATCGGAATTCTGCAAAACAGAGATGAATTTTCGACAATAATGATAAAATGACTGAATACACTCTGGTCAGTTATCTTGAGAAGTAAAAAGACTTGCCTTAAAAATATTAAAGAGCACTTACAGTACTAACAATTTGCATACAAAACTCGCAAATAATTACCGATGCGCACCGGAAAAATCGCCATTTTCCCGGTTATTCTCGCAGCCATTGCCGACATGTTCGAAAGTGGCGTCGAAGAAAATAAGAAAAAGGTCATGTCGAAGTTTCATATTATAGTCTGAACGATACGTGTGTGCGATTTCTCATTCAAACGTATGTATATTGTCGGTCGGCGATCGAGCTTCGAACCGCAACGGGGGCGAGGGGACTGGGTGAAAAGGGGGGTGAAATGGGGGCGCATGGGGCGCTCCGCCCCCGCTGAGTGCGCCCCTCAATACAAAATAAGTTTTTCGGTTTTCACAATACATTTTTCTGACACAATGTCGTTGTGGAAAAGAGGTGACGATGTGCTCCGCGCGCTCACCACCCACGTACAGCCGACCAAATTGAAATGTATTTAAAATTTGATATATATGTTCAATATACTTTATTTATAATAATCTTAAATGATAAAATACATAATAACAATATATTTGAATAAAGTCATTTTTTCTGTAAAATTAATATTTCGAAGGAAAACCCACTTTTTCGCTAGTTACATGCACCTCATTTTTCATCTATCTATAGCTAATTGCTAAAAAAACAGTGACACTAAAATAATTGAATAGGGGAGAGTGAAGAGATTTTATTCATTTAGGAAACTTAATCTCCCCTTTTTTTACCTCTAATTCCCTTTCGTTAAGTCGTATGGTTGAAAAAATAGTGTCCAAATTAACTTAATTTGAATCTAAGCATATTAACACTATTTTTTCTCAAATACAATTTTCCGAATGGGAGTTAGATAAAAAATAAAATACATATTGAATCCCTCCACATTTATTCGAAATAATCCATTTTGATTCAAAAAATAAATGAATCTGATTCAAATTTTAGTCATTCATAATGATGTGTAATTTAAAAAATATTTGAATTCAATTCAAAATATATTTTTTATTGTTGAATTTTAAAGCTATTCATTGCGATAATTTTAATCGATTTGAATTTAAAAAATGCAGTTTTGTCTAATTTATCTGATATTTAATTAGACGAATTTAATAAGCTGATGAAAAAGTGCATGATATAAGCGGGATGATTGAGAATATTAAATTCTGACGTACTTCGTTATTATATGCAGCTATCTGAGAATCAATAATTTGCATAAAAATTAAATAAATCGATTGAATATTCAAAAATATAAAAAGCTACATTGTTTTCGATAAAATTTGAACGAATACCATTCCGATGAAATAATATTTTCGTAAAATTTTCCCGAATTTCCCTTGTTCAGCCGGTGTTCGGTGAAAGGCCCGTGAATCAACAATCGGCCGCCATTCTCGCGCGGGAATATTGAATTGTGAATTGCTGTCATGTGCGATGTTTGTGGCCGAACTACCTCTCGCATTCTTCGCAAACACTTATATTTACATAAGAATGAGCCGCCCGTGAGGAATTATTGGAATGAAAAATACCGAACTCGAACCGCGAGTGTGTGTGTGCGAGAAGTCCGCATGTGTTCGGTATGCGCGTCTGCGTGGTTTATAGTGGTGTGGTTGAAGAAAGGGCTCGTGGAAGGGAAACTGGAAAGCGCCGATCAAGTGCGACGCAAATCCCGCACCCTTTTCTCTTGTTGAGCAGAAGTGTGCTGAGAAAATATCGAAAGTGTATGGGGAAAATCGCATTCGAATATTTTTAAGTTTCGACGTCTTGAATGCGACCGATCAAGTGTGAAATACTATTTTTTTTCGTCGCACTTACAAATGTATGTATGGATATATGTTTTTTTGGTGTTTGCTTTTCGTTTGTGATAAGGCGTGACTTTCGATAATCTATAGATAGGTGAAAATGAACGTTAATGTGTATGAGTGTATGTTTGTGTTTTTTTGATCGCGATGAAACTTTTCAGATTTATTGTGTTAACATCTGGGAGGATTTCTGTATCAATGCATTTTCTTTTTTATTTTGGACCTTTTTTATCGAAATTAATTTAAGTAGATACAGAAAATGGTTTTGTATCATATATATAATAGAACTATTTTCTATACTTAACTTAATTTTGATGATAAAGGTAACTTGTGGTCTTTGTGAAAATCATTTGTCATTTCATATTTTACAATCGATTGCATTTTAGAACATTTGACGATTAAAGATATAGCTTTACGAAATGAACTTATTTTAGGTAAAATGTAGTAAACATATTAAGCACTACTTACACAACGACATAATTTAATATTCATAACAGTCCACAATTGTTTAATGTTCATAGAGTCTACAGCAATATTAGGTCACAAAAGCTTGTATAAAATGAAAATACTTCAAAAATATTTTTACTATAATATAGGGCATTTTGTTATCTATCTATATCTTTGAAATTAAATTAAACAAGTTGTACAAATAATATGGCAAAAATTGATTTTTTACTTGATTTGCTTGTATAATTTAGATAAATTTTAACTTAAGGCTTATGGTTTCAATATTATTTAGAAAAAAATGCTGTAAATTTATTCACATGTTCATAATAACTGTTAATTTCGAGCAAACCCATCGAAAAGCCCTAGATATATAACATAAGAACTACGCATTTATCTATCGCACAACAATCGTACAAAATACCGGCCAATCTTCAACAATAACCATTGCATTGACTCAAAACTGGCACACAGAGTATTGTATAAAGATTTTTTAATGTAGGGAGAATTATATTGTAATGATATCGTAAAAATAGGTCGGTGGCCTTAATTTGTTTAACCCTTTCCACTCGAGAACCGTCGGCCCGGAACAGTTTCGATTCCGATGCGATATATTATTATATTCGGCACAGAATGAGAACCACTTGACGGTTGTCGTGAATATGGGGTTCCTTTATGGTAAATAAAGGTTTCACGATGGCGCTTTTCATGCGATTTTTTTTTCGTGATTATTTAATTTTATTTGGTCTAACAACCGGTATGCAGTCTTGAGAGGTTTTTATTGTTCGCTGTAAGCGATCGTTGTGATATCGTATGCGTGACTTGTTAAGATTCGAATGATTGTTGATTTTGTAAGGAATGTATTATTAATTATTTTATTGATATTGATATGTGAATAAATTTGTTAGGTATAATTATTACGGGAAATTTAGATAGTTTGATAGTTTAAAAGATGTAAAAGAGTGCGGGGTTGGAAGTTCCGGGGTAGGTTGTTCCGAAAAGAATAATTTTGTGAGAAAAGATAATAATATTTCGGAAAGAGAATAATTAAAACATCAGGTATTGCGCAAATTTGCATCCATTTCAATTATTTTGATGACAATTGAGTGACGAAATAAGTTTCCAACGGAACTTTTAACCCACCCTCCCTTACTTTTACTCGAAAATAAGGTTAAAATAAATGATTTCTCCTATTTGATATTGCAAATTAGTATAAATTTGCATCAATATTTCTCGAAAAATGTAGTACCAATATTAGATTCTCGAATTTCAATTAAAATATCTTTCAAATTATTAAACCACCGAACATCTAATTGTACACAATTCAAACTATAATGCATTCTATCTTTATATAATATTTATTCGATATTTCCGATATTATCAAATAATTTCGATGCAAACCATACCTATCTAAATTGAATTTATTCGAGATATATTAATTACCAATCAAACCAAACTCGCATAGAAAGCAACCCTTTACTCACAACTCACAATCGCCTCAGATAAACCAAATCAAACTCACATTAAACCCATATCGCTTACTACATTCAAAACCAAAAACAACCCAACAATACACTACTAAAAAATAAAAAATCAAAAGAAAAGGAGCCTCGCATGGAACAATTTTCACCGAATGGACCTTGGAGTGGTTGTTTTCGGCGCATTATGCGCTTCCATTGTACCACGGCTAGAGCTGGGGCCTTCGAGTGGTCAGAGGGCTCCTCGAAGGGGTTGATTTAATAAAGTGACGTCATTGGCATGGTGTTGAGACAAAGGGTCCGTGGGACCGCCGACCGTGGGAGAGCGCGAACCAACCCTGCAAGAGTCAAGGGTGCTCCAGCCACGGGTTAGACACCCCAATTAAATGCATTAATATCGGTAAATAAGATGTTTTTAATGTTTGGTAAGGTGTATATTGATTTTATGGTGATTTAAGATTAATTTGAGAATTGAGAATTTTTTTTATGTAGGAAGTTTTGATAGATGTGCTTGGATTCCGGAAAAGCGCGAAGAATCAAGGGTGCTCCAGCGATGGGTTAGACATTCCAATTAAATGCATTAATATCGGTAAATAAGATAGTTTTCAAGTTTTTCAAGGTGTATATTGATTTTATGACGGTTAAAGATTAATTTGAGAATTAGATTATTTTTTTATATAGTAAATTTTGGTAAATGTGCTTGGATCGTGAGAGAGCGCGAATCTACAGGAGTCAAGGGTGCTCCAGCGACGGGTTAGACACCCCAATTAAATGCATTAATATCGGTAAATAAGATGATTTTCGTGTTTGGTAAGGTGTATATTGATTTTATGGTGATTTAAGATTAATTTGAGAATCAATGTCATTTTCGTATAATTTTTTTTTATGAAAAATTAAAAAAAATTGATAGGTGTGCTTGAATTTTGAGAGTTAATTGAGGTCATATAAGTAAATCTGCAGTTAAATAATGTAAGTGACTCAAATTAAAAAACATAGCTTTATTACAAATTCAATTTTCATTTCATTTCGAGATCGAGTGCTCTTTATGAAAAACTCTTCAGTATAAGCTGCTGTGAGCAGCGTTATTAACAATAAGAGTCAATCGATTTTATACTGATTGTGAACTTTTTTACAGCATTTACAAAAAATAAAAGGTAAAACAAGTAAATTAAACTCAAATTTGAATTTGTGTCGGCTATTATATAAGTTACATACATATGTGCTTTAAATTATAATGATGTTTTAAATTCATCTTCATTATTAATAATGATACAGAAGCCGTCTCAAATGTGCAATAGATTAGTGAGAATTTTTTTTTTAATATGGCAGGAAATATTTTCAAACGTTAGTATCGGTGAAAAATGGAGTAAAAATATCGAAAAAATGGCTCTGTCACGGTCGTTTTGTAAAATAGAAAAAAGCTTTGATTAATAATCAGACAATTTGATCAGCAATTTTGTCACCCTTGCTGGTTTAGCGCCGATCATGGCATAGGACATCAATTGCGTGCACACCCCGATTCACACTGAAATGTCTTTATAAATAATTTTAGAAAGAATCCAAAGTTTTCCTATTGAAAAATAAGAAAGATTACCCGAAGTATGCAATATATTTTGCTATAATTTTATCTGCTGAATAACAATAAAAGTTATGTGCATTGTTATACTTACGCAACTGCAATAAATTCATCATTCTTAGTCGAATACATTATCTGATTGTGAGATTTTTATGAATGAAATATAATAGAGCAACAATATTTAATTCTTTAAATAATTTTATAAAATATTTAAAAATTGATTCGTCAAAGACAAAGCGTTTTGTCTGGTGGTTAACCACCCACTGAGGCAACTCTGAAAAAACTTGGACAATCGCTGCTTTATATCCATTCGAAGCTTTGAGAAAACTCCAGGAAAATGCTTTAGCAGTGTCACTTCCCGTTGTGATCCATCACACATACCCTTCCCATACAAAAATCACAAAAAGGGTATGTTTGATTCCCTCTTTCACCGCATACGCATATTTTTTTGTACGGACACGCACCTTGCGCACAAAAACATTTTTCGATATCATTAATTTGAAAATGCGATTCACTTTATTAAAATTTGATAAATGGAACTCGATATCGTGTAGAATATTTTTGTAAAATATTCTATTTGATCTGCGTGTTATGAAAAATGTGTTAATTGTGAGGTTATACAATATTCAACACTATAGGTATCAGATGTGATTTATTAAAAAATAGATTATGTGACTTGACATGGTTTGAGACTTTTTATGCTAATTGTGAACTGTTGTATGATATTTAAAATAAATACTAATAAAATGTTAGATAATTGGTGAAATACGTTAAATTATGTTGCATGATGTTTGATACAACTCGGCGAGGTAAAAAGCTCTTAAAAAAAACTTTAAAAATCAAGTAAATCGTAAAATGTAATGATGCAGAAATCTTCCGAGATGTATATTTAATTATCTTTGAATGTTTTTTTGTGAAATAATAAGTACAATAAGCAGTTAAATAGTTTACAAAACAAATATACCATCAAACTCTCATACATTAATTTTTATTTAGGTTGTAGTTATATGCAATCGCGCCGCATGCAAATACCAGGTTATGAAGACTTGCGCCTTGTGCTAATATTAAGTTGTATACACTCATTTTGAGTTCGTTCATATAAACTATTTTTTTCAAATAACACGATAATTTCGACCTTTCATTTACATATATAGATTAACATTGGGGTAATCTCGTTCACACAAACGTCTTTAATGCCAATCAAATCTGTACAAGATACCATCACTCCCTTATTTCGAATGGCATTGAGTGTTCCGTGTGCGGAAAAATGGGGACGCGGTCCGCTATATCCATATAATTAAAAAAAAAAGTGTTTTGACGAGTTTAAAAGACGAGAACTTCCCGAGCTCTTCCGAAATCTCCTCACTTTGCCGCATCAATGCTTTTATTAAAAATGTAAAGTGCCGCCGAAAACATCCCCCATAGCCGTCAAAACATGTGCAAGGAGAGACGAGGGGCGAGAAAAGAAGTTTTCAATCCCACCATTTTCCACCCCCTGAAATTCTAGGGGGTGGAAAATGACAGCCACTCGTGCGGATGACGAGCCTGTCATTTTCCACCTATTTTTCTCACCTTATTTTTTTCGCGGACCAATAAATACACTTGAACGGCGAAAGCGTTCGCGAACAAGTTTGTTAGCGACGCCTTACACCGTTATGCTTATACGTGTGTGTATAATACGCTATCAATTTAAATTCTAGACATTTTTGAGAAATATTTTTCAGTACTAAATGGGTTTATATTTCCTTTTATAATTTAAAGATTGATCAAGTACGATTCTTCATATTGAATATGGCACCAATTTTTTGATGGGAAATCGATCAAGCAAAAATATTATACGGAAGAGTATATTATGCTTTATTTTAAAGTGTTAAAATAATATTTTATTGTATAGTTATGAATGTGTAACGTAACGTCACCCTGCAAATGCATTGTGCAAAGTCTGTATGTCTCTTTCGAGCGCAGTATAATACATACTCTTTGTATGGATAGACTTTTCACTATGCGTTTGCAAGGTGACGTCATAATACAAATTAATTCTCAGACACTTATAACATGTAAATGTGTAGTTCATTATAATTCCGGTGAATCCTCTTATGATCTTCATTTCTCTAAGAATCAAAGCAATACATAAAGACAAAATTATCCAATCAAATATAAATTTTGGTAGTAATTTGATAGTATTTACATGGAAATAATTCCAAATTTTGATGTCAAATAAAATATGAAGTACTGTACTTGATCAATCTTTAAAATATAAAAGAAATTACAAGCCCATGAAGTGAAAATTTTGAAGAAAATAAAAATATTTTTTTTATGTGTTCAGAATTCTTCCCAATAGTGTACGCGGAGGAAAATCTCCAAGAAGGTGGTTTAATGCGATCGCAATTTGGCGCGATTATGTCGTCAAAAATATTTTCGAACTCTCTGTGCGGAACACTCTGTATACGCATCATAATGCCGCTGTAATTTGATCCGACGTGCGAAAAATATATTTATTTTCCGTCGCGTTTGATGAAAAAAAAAATTGATTTTCCCCGTTCAGATTTTCATTATGCGAGCGATTCCTTGAATATATGGATTCTATGGTCGTTCGATTACCTGGAAATTTCAATAATGATACGCTCTCCGCAAATTTTCCTCAATAAAAAAAGGTTCGTTCGTGAAAAAAATTCATATAACGCGTTTCTCGCTCGGCATTCAAATCAACTTGGAGCTCGGTAATAAATCATTCTAGCCTTTTGTTTAGCTTCGAGCGTTAAGAGGTTAATATGCGTCATCTCGACTGTTTCGTCTAATTTTAATCGTCTGATTTATACCGACGACGAGACAAAAGAAACGAAAGGTCTTTCTCGACTCATTGTCTCCTTTAAGGAGGATCTGACGCTTTTCGAGAGATCGTTCTTCGTACAAAGTATTTATATATACTCGCTTTTCCATTATACAATTTGCGCGGCTTAAGTTTCACAAGAATCCACCCCCACGAAAAGAAAACTGGGCGTAGGCTGCGCGGTTTTTCAAACTTTTCTACAACACTCGAATCGAATTACATTGATTTTATTTTCATTCGAATTGCACCTTTCAGTATTTCATCGATTGTTCGCAGTATTATTATTTGATTTTCGATTGAAAAATGTACAAAAGAAGGTCGAAAAATATGGACCTACTGCTTTAATATCGTGAAAATTCCACCGAATTAGGTCAACTGTTAGTTTTACATAAAATCAAAGATATTGGATTCATTGCAATAATCAATTGCTAATTTATATTATTGATTATTTTTATGCTAAATTAACGGGCGATATAAATTTAACGGTAGGTAGTCTGTATTGAAGCACTTGGTCCATATTTTTCGCAATTCCTTTGTATGTTCTTTTGCGCGATTCAATTCTAATTCTCATTTTTTCTTATTAGACAGTCAATAATCTAGCATTTTAAAACGTTTGTGCATTTCTCTCAGGCTTCAGTGTCTTTGTGATGCTGGATTTGAATTCTGTTGGATCCTGGCGAGAGTCACATGTCATATTTCTTAATTGATATAGTGACTCAATCATTTCTATCGAATATTTTATTCATTAAAAATGAAAATTTAATACTTTACGAAATGATTCCTTAATATGAATCCCCTTTTTGTCTATATCGATTGAATCTAATCGATTTTAACGCTATTTTTTCCAAGTTAATTTTCTTTCGAAGTTCCTAACCCTAACATTTATTTATGTGTCGATTGAATCCGATCGATTTTAGTGTCATTTTCCGAGCAGCAATTCCTCTTCAAAGCTAATAACCTTAGCGACTTTATTATCTGTTTATCCGACTTATCTATGTATATCGATTGAATTCAATCAATTTTTAGCTGGTTACTCTTTAATATATCAAGCCTCACATGCAACACTAAACAAAAACTCTAATGCCATTTTCCGAGCTGCGATTCCTCTTCAGAGGAATCTTATCGACTTATTATCTACTTATCCGACTTATCTGTATCGATTTAATTCAATCAACTTTTAGCTAGCTACTCTTTGATACATCAATTCTAAACAAAACCCCAATACAAAACTCGAACCGCTCGCGATGCATCGGCGTCCAGCCACAGTTTGACATGCGCTTCGAAGCCTACATTCTCCCAACAAACAAGAATATACATATACATGTGTATCGAAGCGTCAAAAAGGGCCGCTTTCGCTCGGAAATTTCGCATCGCAAAATATATAATATTCGCCATTATTATGGCGGCCCCCATTCACGCCGAAGAACGGCGAGAGGAACGCGGCTGGCTCCGGCCGAGGAGAGGCCTCCATTCAGGCCATTTCGACTCCATTCTGTTCACTCCATAAAAGTGGCATTGTCGCCATCCAGCCGAGGCCGAAATAAGCAATACTCATTGTAAGGAATGGGGGCTGGGCGGTTGTACGGGGGGCGGTCGAGGAAAGCGCGCCGATTTTGCTCCGAGAGTGTTCTCCTTGGGGGTCTTTAAAATTTTGGTCTTTTTTAATCAGATGTTTTTTTCTTTTGTGTGGAATTTGGTAGTTGTCGTGTTTTTGATCTTATAGTGTCGATTTTGTAGAAAAAAATCGTATGTTAACTGATGTAAGTGTTGCTTAAGAGTGAAATTATAGGTCAGAAGATTCAAGGGGTAGAGAAAAATTTTTGATCTGATCATTGGCTTGTTCAATTATCTGTGTAAATAAAAATGAACGTACAGTCGTAGATTGATTCACACATTTTGTTTTTTCAGAAAGTGCACGATATTTTTTCTAAAACATGAATTGATACGATCACGTCTATGCGTTTTTTCGGGAAAATATTGCAAGAGTGTTGAAAAAATACCGAGTGAAGTAATCGCATTAAGCGGGGGACGTCTGTATATCTATGCTTTATAGACTCCTTATCGGTTTATTCTTTCATCGATGGAACTTTTCTGAGTTTTTGTATGTACGCTGAAAATGTTTTTTGCATCATTACATTTATTATTTTGCTGACAATGGGATTTCATCATTTGATAATTCTCAGGGGTGTCTTTTTAAAGTCAAGTCGTAGAAAATATTGTGCATGACCTACACATGCAGCGGGATTTACGTCGAGAACGGAAATATGAAGTAAGTAGGTGCTACACTTAATTTTTGAGAATGAAATTCATACGATTTATGACACGATTTAAGTCAAATTAAAATATCAAAAATATATGCTTTCGAAATTCGAGCTTATTATGATCAATAATGCTCAACTTGCACAAGATACGTTAGATAAACGATGACCCAAATCCACATCATACAAAAAAAACTAAAAACACTCTACAATCGAGCTTTCATTTTCGCAAAATAACCATCGAAACAATACAATGCATATACACACACACGTTTTAAGTTTAATCACTTCGCTCCCCCCCAAAGAAACAATAATTAAGACCCGTCCGGCTCAAACGAAAAAACGCACTCACCGCGCATTGTACGCGATTTTTTCAGACTTTAATCTGAAAAAACGCCCAGAAAGGGCGACAACAAAAAGCGATCGACGCACGCTCCTTTCAGCGGCATGCGAAGCCCGAACAAAAAAGCCGAGCCCCGAACAACAAACAATTCGTTTTGAGAATAATGACCCGGCAACAATGTACTTCCTGAAAGCGCAATGCGCGCACCAAAAAGATACGACCACGACAATGAGAAAGCCTCAATGGCCGCTGAAAAATGGACTGAATAAAAAAGATAGAATGGCCGCTTTTCACCCGCCCTGAAAAATAGTCAATGGCCGCTGAAACGTACACTCGGAGCCGCGCCTTTTATTTCTCCGCCCGATTCTTATCCGCCCATTATTGCGCCACTACACTATTTTCAGTTATTCCTTTTTATATTTTCTGAAAAAAATATAAGGTATATGTGTGCGTTATAATACAGTGGCTTTGTGCGCTTTTCGCCGGACGCTTTGTGTTCAGCTTCGCTCGCGGATTTATTAAAGCGTTACGCGAAATTACTGTGGACGTCTTTTTAGGAGGGAATTTCTTATGTCGATGGTATTTTTTTTTTTTATATAAGTAATAACGAGGCTCTTTTGTGCGACGTAATAAATTGCGTGTATAGTGAATTAACGTGGAAAATTTATTGGTGCTTTTGTGCTAGGAAAATGGAATTTGTTTTTAATCGAAGGAAAATGCGATTCGTAACGAACGTATAAATTAGAATGGTAATTAATTCGATTTTATGCATTTTTTTTTATTTTCTGGTATATGATGATCGAAAAGACCAAGGGTATGAGTGAATTTTTTGCCGAAATTGAGTTAAGTTCATTTATTTGGTGGCAAAAGGATATAAACGAATTCAGAACGTGTGCCGAGATATATCATCAAATCAGTCGACAGTACATGGTCAACTTTGAACACGCTTTTCTCGAAATCACCGCAAAGTCACTTTTACCCTTTGACCTTTTCAGTCGTCATATATATTTTAAAATATATTTTACCAGCTAATGGTACAGCAGTTTGTGAATACCGAGTTGATTCAGTATATGTAGATACTTGTGATATTTGATTCGAGTTCTATCAGATCTTAACTAGAGTCACATGTCGTTTTTTTTTTAATTCATTAATTGTTATGCAGACTCGATTGTTTTGCAGAAATATGTAATTCGAAAATAGTGTAATTTAATAATTTAAAAATGGATCGAAAATCCGTCATTTCTTGATTAAATTCAATCGATTTAGCAAAACCCAATTATGTGCTCTTATTTACTCTACAGAGTTTCTATCCTAGCATCTATACTTCTTTACTTTTGCATCAATAATATTAATCAATTGAATAGCAACACCTGAAACAATAAACAAATAAAACTTTCAACCAACAATTCGAAATTTTCTAGAAAAATCGCATTCATTTCCCATCAATAGAAGCCATTATCTCGCGCACTTTCTATCGGATTTCCACCAGATCATCACAATTCGATTTCTCAAACAAGCATAATTTATGACTGCACTTTGACCGCCATTTGGAGTTCCGTGTCGCGGAAATGGCCGCAAGTGTTGTCGAGTTTCTGCACAACGGTCCACCACAATGGCGGTCGGGACGCTTTCGCCATTATGGAAAAACTTATTTTTCACTTCGCGCAAAAGAAGGATGATCCATAAAAAATGGCGACCCACCCCACCATAAAAATTGTACAATGCAACGAAGCTATATTTCATATGAATTACTATTATCACTTAACGTCGACGTTATATTGAGTCGATTATATAAAATGTATAGAGAAAGCAATTGTTTTTTTTTTTGTTGATATTTTTGTATATTATTAAAGATACTGGTATCTATTTTTTTAGATTTGTTAATTTAACATTCACTTTTAAATGAAAAGTGATTGCTAGAGTTTGGAGCTCGTAAGAATAATCAGTATACAAAAAAATATCGTTAAAATTGATCGAATTCAATCCACACGAACAAGATGGGGAATTCATTTTTACGTACCGTTTTTTTTATTTATTTATTTATTTTAAATGCCACTAACACAGATGACAAAAATTAGTATGTAAATAGTAATAGATATACCTAGATTTTACAAGACAAAATTTGTCATACTAAGTAGTTGTGGACAACATTCATCGATCGTTACTTCAGCTTGCCATTACAATAATATAAGTAAAATAAAATGAATTGAAATGAAATGAAATTAACAGAATGAACAAAAACCTGTACTGGAACACAAAAAGTCAATAATGATTTTTTTTTTGTATAACATTAAATCAATACGTTTTTTGAATTAAATTATCCATCACATCAATTTAAAAAACGATATGTGATTCTAGTCAGGATCTGATAGAACTCGAATTTAAATGATGCCCGAAGCGGCATGCACAAACGTTTAACCCCACTACGTTTTCAACTGTCTAGTAACACTATTTGACTAAATTGCACTTATTTATCTATAGAACGAAAATATATGTATATGTAATTATGTATGTATAATCGGATTTAGCTGATTTCGAATCTGCAATCGAAATTTGCGTATCAAACTAACTGACACAAGGAAATTTCATAGCACACATGCTTTATATTTTCATCAACTAGTTATATATTTATTAAAATACTTCAGATGACTCAATAAACATAATTGAAACCTTTCTCTTCCAAAATCGGCGACATATGCGCGTACAAAGCATACCCACAACACAAACGCGTGATTCGACAATTCACCGAGCAATTTGTTTGATTGCACGGAAAATCGAGTGTCAAAGCGTGATTTCTTTAAATATTTAACCATCGGCCAACTGTCGTTGTCTTCGGTGACAATCGTCAACACACGAGGAACCGAAGTCATCGCAGTGTAATACCAACAACAACCCCTCGACTCGGTAAATACAAATACCAATTATGTGTGGGTGCCACCCCTCGTCTATGGCGAGCTCGACGGTCTCCAATCAACCAAATTAAGGGGCAAACCCTTCGACGACAAGTCGAGGAAATTTTTAAATTGGTTTTTGAAAAGTTCGACGTTTGTTTGTATAATCGAAACCGCAAACGGGTACGCTTGTTTGTCGGATTCGTTCGAGTTTCGTGATTATTTTCTGAGGGAGTTCGATTTTTATTTTGTAACTTGGAAATCAGATTCAATCACATACATAATTATTTTCTTCATAATCCGTATAAAAAAAATAATGAAAATTATTTATAGACTTCTTAACGACTGATTCATTGACAATTAAATTTTCTAGAGACATTGTATGCACGTCTGGGAAAGTTTCCGCATCATTTCATTTTAATATTTACGTATAACGAACGAAATTTTTATCATTTGACAGTTCTTAGATAAGACTTTTCGTAACCTAAATTTAGCAAATATTATATTATGCACGAACTACACACACAACAGGAAATACTATTTGAAAATTCACAATCGGTTTAAAATCCAAAGATTTTCGAGCAACACTGGGTCATAATCTTCTGTGATACTAGCTTTAGTATTATATACGAATATGATGCATAGAATTGGTAGGAATAAACAACCAGTGTTCACATTTATCGCGATGAATAATAAAACTCATATCGAGTCTCGTTCGAACGGCATAATATAAAAATAAAATAAGCCGAACAATGATATTATTCACTGTTGAAGAATCATAAAAAGTATAATATCTCCGAGGAAAGCGTCATAAACTTAAGTCGTTTAATAAAATTCATTGCTTTATATACGAATTCAATAAAGAAGAGCCGTATCCGATTAGTGCTTACGCGAAATCATCCAACCGTGAGCACTTTCCTATAAAGAGCACGCCATCGAATGAACACCGATTAAATATAACATACAAGAACAAACTCATATTTACTACCGTGTGTAGATATTTCGCCATTTTTTTTTCATTTCATACAAAACGTACCGATCCATTTACCCCAACAGAATGCGAAAACGGGGGGTTCGCGAATGCGAAATATTATACATATCACAAAAGTCACTTATGCCCACGACAAAATCAACAATGAAATCTCACATACAAATCGGTAATAAGAACCGTTCGAGCGCAACAACAAATCGAAAACGTACCAAAGTGGCTTCGCGCCATTACGCACGCCGATGCAGCCTCGCTAATGATACATGGCCGAATTAATAATGTAGTATTACACACAGGCGACATAATGCGATAAATAAATATAGGAGGGGGTGAAGGGGACATTTTGGCAATATTTTGACAAAATAACTGCGAGGCTATTATGGTAATACACGTGAGGATGGACGCCCTCCATTAGACGTTTCCGTCTCGGATGCGGACAATGACGAAACGCGATTCCATATTCGTTCAGTGGTGGAGAAATGTTTCTTATATTGTTAATAAATATCCAAAAAATGCTTTATCGAAGATTTTTAGTAATAAATTATAGTTTATTTCAAAAAAATCTATAGGTTTTCAGCGAAATTGTCTAAAAACTTGTCAATTTGTGTAACTAAATTCAAGTATTTTTTCAAAATTTCAGAGAATATATTATCAGTTGTTATATCCCAAAAAATTTGTACAATATCTTCTTCTATTGATATAATGCAATTGATTTTTTTTCGCATTTCAATTATGAAACTACATATGAAAATTCAATCATGAAATTTAATTTTACTATTTCAGAATCGAGTGGATGTAAACTTTTTTTCGTCGTAACTGTATTTAAGTTCATTACTGATTTCCTTATATGATATAAGACGAATTTATCTCATGTTTTTTCAAATATTCGATCATATTCTGATTAATCAACACAATATTCTATATCAACTAATTAATATCATATTTATTTCTATGTAGTAAAATGCAGTTCATTTTCAATATCGATGAAATTTTTCGATTAATATCTAGAATCTGCCACCACTGGTTGATAGAATCCACCCCTGCTTATGAAACATACCCTTTTAAGGAGGTCGAAACCTATTCGCGGTATAATAAAACTATAACTGGCGAAACAAATGGATGTATTTTGCAGACACGCTCCAAGTCGCGCGTATGCCATTTGTCAATGGAGACACCAACGCAGACACCGTGACCCGCTAATCCAACGAAACCCATTACACATCCACCCAGGGGGGTTAACTGACCTCCCTCACAACCATAAGTTAACTATGTATGATTTATAACCGATCGGATTGCAATACTTTCGATATTTTATTTATTTAATCTTTGTTATAAGTTCTGGAATTAATTTTTTGAATTTTAAGAAAAAATCATTCACTTCAAAATGAATAAGGAATGATTCCATGACATTTGATCTAAAGAATTTTTTGTCCAGTGACAATTGGGCTAAAATATTTGGTCCATATGAAATTACTTTTAAGAGAATATTTTTGGGATTGAGTGAGAAATCCATTTTCAGGAAACATTTCGTAAAGCGTTCAATTGATATTTTCTTTCAAATCAAATGACGATGAAGAAAGCCAAAAGAATTAAGTTATATTTTTTTTTTTAGAAATTTAGTTAACTATAGAAATTGTTTTTATGTTTGTTTTTGTGTTTTTAAAACGATTTCTAAATTTGTGCTGAAATAGGTAGTTATATCATCAAATCATTTGTTCCTTTCACAATATACATAGGTAGACGCTCAACTTTGTTCACATTTTTCTCAAAATCACCACCATGTAACTTGATCCCTTTAACCTATTTTGTTGTAAAATATTTGAAAGAATATTATTTTCATTACACATAATATACAAACGCTTAAATATAAACTAACTATACGTTCTAGAAAAAAATCTCTTTAAAAATTAAATCCGCAGGAATTTTAGGTACATAAATATGACGATCGAAAAGGCCAATGTGTACATGTGTCATTTTTGATGATATTGAATTATGCACTGGAATCACTTCTATGCATGCTCATTTATTTGATGTAAAAGGATATAAGCGAATTCGAAATGTGTGCCTCAATATATCATCAAATCACTCGACCTCCTAATACATGTAAGAACACGATCAAATTTGAACGCACTTTTTTCAAAACCCACTTATACTTACAATCGTCACACATTCGATCGATCGATAGTCACAAGAAACTCGAATATTTCCATCACACAAAATACATCTACAATTCCGTTCCGATTCCTTTGGGACCCTCTCGCGTTGAAAGGGACTCTCTTCTAACGTTGCGGAAGAAAATAAACCGGTGAAATTAATCCGCTACATTGA
Source organism: Cheumatopsyche charites (assembly GCA_024721215.1). Classification (NCBI taxonomy): domain Eukaryota; kingdom Metazoa; phylum Arthropoda; class Insecta; order Trichoptera; family Hydropsychidae; genus Cheumatopsyche; species Cheumatopsyche charites. The sequence continues at coordinate 12,441,196 of CM045577.1, forward strand.
AAACTGATCACGACGAAGCGGCTCCGTTAAAAAGCCGTCAAGTTGCGCCGGGCGTTTGTAATGCCGTTCTCGCTCAACGGCTCGGCAAACAATCACTTTACTACGCAAATTCTGTAAGCTTTTATATTATACAACGTCTGTTTCTACTGTGTTGAGTGAGTGTATTCTCGGATTCAATGCGAGGTTCTCAAATATTTGAATCGGGCGCAATTTTATGCGGGAATCCGTCCGTTGCGCGATGGCTCGGTATATAAAATATTTTTTGATTTCAATTTATTGTTACATATCTAGTCATTTGTCTTTTATATTATCGATATTTAATGAATTTAATTATATCTGATTAGATTAGGTTCAAAGATTTTTAGTGAGTCGATCAATCTTAAGTTGAGTCAACTTCACACATTCACTTGAACCAGACCAGTAAAGTAGTTTTTGTAATTATTTTTACATTTACTTATTGCTACCTAATTATTTTATAATGTATATCTCAATTAATTATTCACTTTAAAATAAAAAAAGGAAAGTTTCCATGTTGGAAACTTCGGAGAGTAAATAATATTGCACAATACATAAGTGTTTGCTGAATCGATTGAATTTAATCAATGCAAGATAAGGCGGTTCTTGAATTATTTTTAGGTACCGTTTCGTTAAGCATTAAATTATTATTATTTCAATTAAATATTCTAAAAAATATCGTTTATCCGTATTTATTAATCACTAGCGATCAACCCGTTGAATATATCGACTCGCAGTTTTGGAGCGTTACATGACAAACAAAAACACACACACATATACACACATAATAGCGCTATTATATAATTAGATTATAAAAACGACATGTGATTCTTGACAATACTTAATAGGATTCGTATTCTAATTCGACGCGACAAGCACAAACGCTTTAATAATTAATTGGCTTATGCATTTTATTTATCAATATTTATCGTATTAGTGTTCTGAATCTGACACGTTATACAATATGGCGAATCGAATCGGAAAATTATTTAATACGACATATAAATTATTCGAGCATGAACAGCGCCACGTGTCGGTCGTTCGAACGCGTGCAGTATTCCAAATTGCATTTAGTAGTCAATTTGAGGCAATAAAATGTGGCGACACATAAACTCAACCATAAAATTGTAAAAGATCCAATCACTTGAAAGCCCCATCTTTGCAATCTAAGCACACAGAATATTCAATCTATTGAAAATGTTACGATTGATCTACATAAAGAAACTCTAAACCGTTCAAATTTTACTATTTCTATCAACAATATTGATAAACTCAATTCTATTCATAGTCGAAAATGAGTCATTTAGAGCTAAATGTAATTAGCTCCGCATTTAAATAGTAAATCAGATTTAAATGTCAAAGTAGTTAGTGTAGTCAGAGAAATATCTTGTGATCAGAGATCAGAGAAACTTGAAGAAATATCTTGTGATCAGAGAAATATCAGATGTAAGAAATATCTTTCCTGAATAATAAAAATAGACGCAATTGAATGACAAAATTTGTTCGACTGCTGAATACTAAATCATTTATTTCAGAAGTCATTTTAATTAATTATGTAATCTTATGTGAATTGACTACATCAGTAATTTATTTGAAACAAAATTTGAAAGTTAATAATTTTGGGAAAAAAATTAGGAAATTTTGTAAAACGAATCAAATACGTTTGATCGATTTTCTTTCATGCTCAATGGAGTTAGTCAAAATTAACTCCGAATGGCTTAAATGACGACAGAAAATCAACATAGGGTACAAGTGACCATTTTTATCGACATTGAGTTAAGTACAGAAAATGGTTCTACATACACATATGGCGATTGATTTCACAAAGGGTATAAATGACCTTTTAAATCGATATCGAGTTAAGTACAAAAATGGGTCTTTATATGATACAGAACCATTTTCTTTACTTAATTCAATGTCGAAGAAAATGGTCACTTGTATTCTTTATGTTACTCAATAATCAAATATATATTTGAGAATTGATTTTTACATTATTCTTAGAATATCCGATTCAGATCCACCCGGTAGCGAAAACACCAAGACATTTTGATTAAGCTTAATGCGTGGAATTGGAGCGGCGCAGCAGTAGGCGCGATAAAAGCGGAATAATAAATAATGGCAGCCTGTCGTCGAGTGTGTGCACACCCTATACATCCGTTGTATCTCTCGCAACGGCGGCATTTTCATATGCTTTCGCGCCACAAAAGCGAAAAAGCTTTCGCGACAAAACATCCAGGGGAGAGCGGGGCGAGATGGCCCCGAACCGGGAGTACAGGGTGGTGTGTGTATATGTATGGGGGTGGGTGCTTTTCGTCATTTATTTTCGCGTATTATTCTTTTGAAGTGAAATTACTATGCGTCGCATTGTGCCTGTGTGCGAGATAGGCGTTTGTCTGCTGTATAAGGTGAGGCAAAAGTGCTTATTCGCACTTTATTTCTCATCTAAATTGTATTTATGGGTGTAATTTTTAGAATTCTTAACGGCTTATCCTTTCAAGGTGAAGTTTTTCAGAGTTATTGTATTGATATTTTGCATTATTAAATTTGAAGACTGAATAGGATAAAGGGTACGTGACCTTTTTTATTAATTAAATTTTTCACTACAGACCTAGACCCAATTACAAAAGGAAAAGTTTATCGAAATTGAAAATGGTTCTGAATCATATATAAAACCATTTTCTGTACTTAACTCAATTTCCATAAAAAAAGTCACTTGTACCGTTTCTATGTACTCTTCAGTAGTCATTTAATATTTTACAATTTTCAGGTTTTCTTACTTTGACGTGAAAACGAGAGGGGTCTTATTCGTAGCAAAATACAGCAAATATTAAGAATGACCAACATATGTAACGTAATTTCAACAATTCACGATTGGATAGTTTCAAGCAACGTCGAGTGACAGAAACTAGTTCGATTGGTAAAATAGTTCATATGTAAAATTTTGACCTTAGGCTAAATTAGGATATAAAAATCTATTGGTATTTATTGGATAGTGAATCTGATAAATCCAGCTTTAATTATGTACCTTCAATTAACATTTTATATATTTTTGAATTTTAGTTATGATGTCTTTACCTGTATGCTGACTCAAGAGACTAACTAAAGAGACCGACTGAACTATCGACCGATAAAAAGTCTTCAAGAATTCTTACATGCCTATCGATAATCTCTACATACGAACTCAAAGAAGCATTCTACATCTGAAAAAGCATTTTTCATGAAAATTTTCGAAATACGGTGTATCTTCCGTCACAATCACAAAGCACATACGCCACAGAGGCGGCTCGGTTTCTTTGTGTCCCATTGTGCCCATAGCGTTTGCAGAATACACGTCTTTCTGTCACACGTGTACTCCAATATTATGCACGTACTGGGCCCAGAAACTTCCAATGCGCTACAATTTTAATATGCGACACTTTGTGCGACTCATAATGGCACAATCGATGAATGCGACGACGGTATTAACTCCTTCGAAGTGAGGGGAACTACAAACATACCCAGCTTGAATAAGAAGATGGGCCGAGCTTTGGGAGCCACTGGAGCCAACATTGCTCACAAAGTGTGTAAATGTAATTGCTTTCGGCTGTTGTTGTGTTGGAAACAGTGCTCCCTGAGGATACGTATAAGATTGCCCTAGTATGCCACCCCTTTCTAAACTACCACAATACGCTTCTTCAATCGGATTGATTGGACTAGACGCTCGTTCGTCTTATTCCTGTGTAATAGATTTGCTAAAATTTTATTTCATAAGAAAAAAAATAGATTTACACTTGAATAGTTAAGATAGATTCCAAAAAAGATACGAAACTGCTGAAAAGTGGAGGCCTTAATTCGTTTCAGACTATGAAATAAAATACAGACTCCATTATATGAACATATATTTTAATAGCTTCAGTGTCCCCAGTATTGCTTTTGACTTTTCTCTCATTCTTCAAATACATAGAACTCTGGAAAGAATTATCGTGATAGGTAAAAAGGTTAAGGAATCTGTAAAATACATACCTATAATCAAGCCCATATACATTAATTTTTATTTATTTAAATAAGTATTGATATTTTGTGAAATCAAAATGAATTTTAAATAAACAATCAGATTTATTGATTTAATTACTAATCGATAACGTAGATGTATAAAGCGTTTGTGTATATTTTGTCGGTCTTCAATGTTATCGTATATCCGACTACTGATAAAGTCGGATAATTATAGTAAGTAATTTTTTTCTTGATTAATATAATGGTTCGATCGTTTTATTCAAATATTTGATTTGAAATAAGTATGAATTTAACATTTTATGAAACTGTCACATACCTATTATAAACTTATCCTTCACTATTTTCATTTTGTCCGCTGATACTGTAATACTTTTCAGAATTTTCAGCCTCACAGTTCTACCATTTCACTTAAAAATAAATAATCAATCGAAATTTTCAAAATATAATTGAATACCAATACCTTATACAATTAATAAACAAACGAATACCTCAAAACGAACTCATTACAATCGACCAAAAACAATCGATCGAATTCTCCTCAAATCAATCAAACCAACAAAAAAAAAACCTCCAAACAAATTTTGATTCGATCAAACAACGACAATTACGATCGAACAATCGATATTATTACGCGAAAGGCTCGCTTTGCGGAAAACGATAATTTCCTTCGGCGTTCGGCGGGTTTTGAACTCAATTAAAATAGTGAATGGAACTCAGCGGAATGGCAAAGGAAACCTAATAAGTTTCAGTCGACACGCCGTTTAATTAAATAATTATTTATTGTTATTATTGCCCGGTTAGTTGCGTTTTCTGAATTTCCAACCCCTCGTCGAGTTAGAGGGTGCCAATTTACGCGCGACGTACGTTCAACGCTTAATTGGCGAAGCCGCGCAAATTCGCCACTTCTAATAATCATCAGTTATGTTAGAGACGTTTGTGACGAATAAATAAGCCATTTAATTTACTGTGCAGGGTTAATTTTTTTTTTCGAAGAGGAAAAGTTGGTCAATTTCGATTAAAAAGTGTGTTTTTTCAGGGACGCGTTACCGAACGGTTTGAAGGATATGCAAGAGTTGCTTGTTCACGTTGGTTTTTATTAAAATGTTTTTCCGTTAAATAGATATTATTTGATTTTATTATTTTATGATGAAAAAATAATTCAAATTTAAAATTTTTGTGTTACATAATATTTTAAGTTATAATTTACAATGTACATTTATCTGTATTAAGTCAAGAATCGCTTGGTATTAAGTGAAAATATAATAAAGCGTTGATTTCATTCAACAGCACTTTCATCATTATTAGTCTTTTTAATGCTTTAGTTAACTAACCAGAAAATTTATTTCAGTCTTTTCACTATAAACTGTTAAAAACCCATCTCTATTCCGCAGATTTTTGATGTTCATAGTGTAAAAACTGACTGTAACTTTCTTGTTTGCTAACTAAAGCAGTGAAAAGAAAAGCCCTAAATTGGCAGATGAACCATAATTATAATTATGATAATTTACTATATAATGATAATACATTGATAATATTATAAGCCTTATAATTATGACAATGTTGTATGTCGACTTTCCTTTTTTTGAGATATTTTATATTATAATTTGCGTTTATTAGGTGCTCAGTTGAAAACAATTAACATCGCACTGAAATAATTCGTTCGATTTCCAAAAAAATAATTGTATTTTAAGCTAATTTATAACTAATTTAATTAAATTTGAGTACACCCAACTCTCGTTTTACACGGTGGATAGGGACCAGCAAAAACCGTGTAAAAAAAGTGACATTTTTTATTTCGCGATATTCATTATACAGTTCAAACGAACCGTGTTAGACCAAATAAATCATGTAAAAGTTTTTTTTTTCATTTTTTCAAACCGTATAAAACGAGAGTTGGGTGTACTTTAATATTTGTCATAATAGAAGACTCAATTAAGTCTAACTTAAATCCATACACACATCAAACAACTTCATCAAACGCCAAATCACATTTATATCAAATCGAACTATTTTCCCTCACAATTCCGAAAATACAGCACTGTTCATACTTTAACTCAAAGATCAAATAAGCATTTCGTGCACGATTCAATTTCTGAGATTTAACCGGCATATCCGAAGGCGTCAAAACGGAACCAATCGCCCAATGTGGGCTCGATTTCGTATGCACACACCGAAGAATTAAAATTAATTATATCGCAGTGCACCACCATGGAATAAGGGGGTGGCGGGCGTATTTTCAGATGGGACTGGGAACGCTTTGCATTTAATCTGTCATGGGAGAGAAAACCAATTTGTCCCGGGAACCGAGAGCAGATTCGGATTCATTATTATCGGCGGTCGCATTATAGACTGCCACTCAAACTCTCGCTTCTGGCCTTTGCACAGATGGAATATAGCTTCATATTTGACGATTTTGAAGGCCAAGGGGTACTAGTGCAAGTGGCCTGTCGATAGCTGTTTAAAGCGTGTCGTGTCGATTCGGCGTACTTGGGATGCGGAGTTCGAGTCCTATCTTAGCGAGAGTCGCGTGTCGTTTTTCTTAATTGATAAATTTATATGGAGATGAGGTTGCTTCTTTGGAATGTTTGAATTCATTTGATTCGAAAATAAGTGTTAATTTTATGCTTTACGAAACGGCTCCGCAAATGATCATCACCTACTCCTTTCATATGGTTCGATTAAAGTCGAACTATTCAGTGACACCTATGTGCACTAATTTACTCTTCAGAGTAGTTTTCCTAGTGGTGAATTGTCTTCACTATTGCGAATGATTAATTAATGATAATTGGGTAGAAATTACTTGTATAAAAAAAGGTGACTTCGCGGTGATTTCTATAAAAGCGCGCTTAAATACCTTCATGTATTAAGGAGGAGGTCGAGTGATTTGATGATGTATCTCGGTATACGTTCCATGTTCGTTTATATCCTTATGAAATGATTCCTGTACATAACTCAATTTCGGCAAAAATGTCACTTGTTCCCCTTGGTTTTTTCAGTTGTTATTTGGATTTTGAATATGGTTGTGATAAGTGGTGTAGTCGGAATGGATGATGTTCCACCACCTTTAATTTAGTTCGCACAGTGGCATGCATTGTTGATGCAACAACTTTAGAAAGGCCTCTTGATTAGACTTTCTTGAAAATTAGTATGATTTCATTGTCAAATTTAAAAATTAGGACCTATTTTAATGTTAATACTCTTTTATGACAAATAAAAAATACTTTAACAAAAATTTTGTATGGTAAATTTGAATATTTGCTTGGATAATTAGCATACTTTCGCTGTAAGAATAGCTACGATACTGGAACCACATAAAATTTTCGAAAATCATATGAAAATTTTCAATGCGTCCAGTTCCATAAATCTAAACAAAATATAATAAAAAATATCCCTAATAATTTTGACGAATTTCTTTATATCCACGTCTAATTAAACCTTAATTTGTTATTTTTTCCCTCCTCAAAAATTCAGCACTACACCACTGTTTGTGAGTTCTGTTGGTTGGTTCAGATTTGATGGTTTCAAAGTTCGTTTCTATGCTGCTGTTGACGATTTGAATTATATTTTATTCGAACAATTATTAATGTAAAAGTTAGACATTGATGTAAATTGCGTTCGGTTCAATTTAACGAAGAATTAACGACACAATCGAACGATTACGTTCCGGATAGACGTTAATCAAAATTTTAAACGCATCATTGAAAAGCGAAGTATTTACATGTTCGAAATTAATTATCATTGTACTCATCCTTTTTGTATCCGAATAACAGCAACAAACATTTATTGTGCTCGACTAACAATAACGATTGAACGTTCCGCTCAAAGCCCTTGATAGTACGTTACGTTACAAACACATTACAATGTTTTAGATAATATTATTTTGTAATTTTCTGTGCGTTTTCATAACAAAAATTTCCACAGGTGACATATTGTGCGATGTACAAATAAATTCATTATCGAGTCGCTAACAATCGAATTAAAAGTTCGCGTGACAGACGTCATAAACATTTTCAATTAAGTTAGTTGTGTGATAAATCAACGTATCAGATGATTTTTTAATAAAATCGAATAATACATATTAAAATTGTATCATAATTGTTAGAATTAGTCAGTCAATACAAAGAGTTAGTGCATGGCGTGTAGAGATTCACTATTTTTATGATGCTGAATACAAGTCCTATCAAATTCTGATGAAAATCATACATAGTTTTTTCTAATGATGATTCGATATTTTTTTAAAAATTTGATTATAAAAATTATTTATTTAATTCTTTGCAAAATAGTTTCTAAAAATAGATCCTCTTCCTTGTCTAAATCTAAATTTAATAAATTTTAGTGTCACTTTATATTTCGCTCTTCGTAGCTCCTAACCATAACCGCTTCTTTCACTAAAATGGTAACCAATTGATCGATAAATAAGAAAAACGAACAGAAATACCTAGAACAAAGAATATATAAACAATTACTATTTTTTATATAACAGACACGATTCCAAGACAAATGGACTAAAACCAAAAGATCGTCAAAACAACTTCTGCGCCAAAAATCAAACTCGTCCCAACAATTTCGATTAAAATTCAACAATTAATCAATAAATCAATTAAATCACAACGAACCGAGCTTTCATAGCGGACGTCATCTCGAATCGATAACCGATTGTTGTTCGCCCGAACAACCGAACAAAGTTGCGATTGTTAAGTCCGAATGTCCATTGTGGTGATGGTAAACAATCGGCCCCTCTTTTTCCCCATTTTTCGATTCGCCCATTGACGACGTTAACAATTTTCATTCATTCCACAAACGGCCATTATCACGTCGGCCGCAGTCAGATCATGCTGGAGCCCGAAGGTGGACAGGAGCATCATCAGCAGCATCACATCAAGAGGCCCATGAACGCCTTCATGGTCTGGTCGAGGCTTCAGAGGCGCAAGAAGGCTGCTCAACATCCCAAGATGCACAATTCTGAAATATCTAAAAGGTTAGGAGTTGAATGGAAGTTGCTTACTGAAATGGAGAAGAGGCCTTTCATAGATGAGGCTAAGAGGTTGAGGTCTCAGCATATGATGGATCATCCTGATTACAAGTACAGACCAAGGAGAAAACCTAAGACTTTGGAAAAAAGTCAGAATGGAAGTGGTAAGAGTAATGATATTGCGACGCAAAGTGAGGTTCCTGTTCAGAGTCAGACGTATCCTTCGTTTTCGTATGCCGATCCTATGGAGACGATTCCGAGGAGTATTTTTGGAGCTGGTCATCATCAGCCTGCTTCAAGTGTTCTTCCGCCTATTTCAGCACCTATGTTTCCTTTGGAGAAACAACATTTGCTGCCTCCTTATGCAAGTCTTCAAGTTCAGCAGCACAACGCCATAATGAGAGCTTATCAAGATTTACATGTGTCTGATGGTAGTAATAGATTTAATCCGTATCATGGAGTATTTTATTAGAAATTAAAGGTTACATGAGACGTTTGAGTAATTTTAGTCAGTTCACGTTGGAATAAATTGATCAGGGATGGATTATAAAGGAAATGCTTATTGATTCTTTCTCATTCTTGTAGTCTAGATAAAAAGAAAAAGGGTCCCCTATATAATCCATTCCTGATCATAACATATATTTTTAGATGCACAAAAGCAATTCACTTCATTTTTCACAAATTATCAAAAAACTAGTGCAAATTTTACACAATTTCAACAACCGAGCGAATTTTAATCTATCACACAATAAAAAACACATTCATATCTAGCGCACAATCGACTAAAATTTTCATATTTCTAAAGCACCATTGTCGCTCATTTTTATAAAATATAATCGCACAATACAACAAACTAATGTTTGCGCCACATAACTACACACAAACACAAAGCACTTTCCTATATAACGACCGTCATTATTCGAAATAATCCGATCGATGTTGCATCGCGTCGGTCCATTGTGCGTTGCACAATGCAGATTACGCTTTGCTCCATTTTAGTTTTTCACTTATTTATTTGCCCGTCCATTTTTCGCGTTGTGAATTCGATAATTGTCCGAATGGCGTCAAATAATAACCATCTGCTGCGAATGATTGTCATTGTCGTCGATGGCCATTGTTGATGGCGATCGAGCTCAGGATGTGTCGTCGATTTATTATTGCATTGTTGATGATGGTCATTTGCATTGAGTTTATTGTAGGTGTGTGATTAACGCGGTTTTGATTGTTGTTGGAAAAAAATGATTTTTTTGGGTTTATTAATCGAAAAAGTGTTTAAATTATCAGATTTGATGGTTTCTATTTCGATCTTTTAATTGGTAACTGAATTTCGCAAAGGGCACAAGTGATCTTGATTATCAATATTGAGTTAAGTGCAGAAAAATTTTCTATATACATATGATACAGAACCATTTTCTTTATTATTATTAAATAATTTAACCATTAACTAATTTACGATAAAAAAGGTCACTTTTGCCCTTTGTGAAATTCAGCCATCAATTGTATGCTACAAATTAATTAGAGATTAGAGTTGGTAGTTGGGGAAAAAATCTTAATGAGGATTGAAAGATTGTGTCTTATTTGTTGATTCTTTAATTATTATTTTACTCATAAAATATTTACAGTACACATGTGATATGATACTATTGTGACATGACAATTTTTTCTGTTATTTGAAATATAAGTTATGTTCTTTAAATTTATAGCATCTATTTATATTTATATTTTTTCAAATTTTTGTAAGTAGCTAGATATTATATGTGTGTAATATGTGAAAATATAGTAATAAATTTATTCAATAAAAGTGTCTATTGTATAATATTACATAAATGATACAAAAACATAACATTTTGAATATAATAAGTTACAATGTTAAACACAATATGCAACATTAATATAACTCCAATCATATTAATCATGAATCATTTTAGGTGAAAAACTTGGTTTTGTTCAAGCTAACAATAAGCTGGGGTTGATTCATATTTTGAAAAATTTCACAGTTTTCAAATGTGATCACACTGAAAATAAATTAGTGTTTGATCAAAAGCAATTTTGACAGATTCTTTGAATGGAATTCATTTAAAATTTGTACGTAGAAACTCATAGAAATTAAAAAATGCTTATATTATAAGTATAGCTTAATATTGCAGTATGTAATCAGCCACTCGTTCAAATTAGTAATTACTTAATTTATTGTTACTTGAATAAAGAATGTTATTTTTTCAATAATGCATATATCTATATAACGACATCTATTAGCAAATGGTTAAACTTTTATATTTTGTAAATTTATTATTTAAAAATAGATTCATAGATGTCGATACAAAATTAAAATATTTTTTCAGAAGGAATGAAAAGATTATTTTTAATCGTTTGAATGAAACCAATTTTAAATAAAAAAAAATAAGATTAAGTTTATCAAATGTGTTTTATTCATTTCTGACTGATTAATCCACTTTCAATAGATGCAATTCTATATTCTTCATCAACAAAATCCATTGAAACATATGATGTTGAATTTAAATGTAAATATGGACCATTTTTATCTGCAAAATGTATTAAAATTATTAAAAAATATAACATAAATACATATACCTAAATATTGATAGCAACATTTTAATACCTTTTTCCATTGGCAACCATTCAACATTTAACAAATCCGACGTCGGCTTTCCATTGATAGCAAAATTTGACCACAATTGAGACTAGAAATGTGAAATATAAAACATTCAATTGAAAGAAATGAAATTTCAGCATTACAATATTGTAAAATTGAAATATGTATATGCTGAACACAAACCATCAATTTCGCTATTATCGTGTCCTGCTCGTTTAACGGAGTAGTGTATGGATAAGGATACAAGTAAAGCAAGTCATCAGAATGATGAACACCTCCATCAAATGGATACTTGGATGTGTCTTGACCGTAACCAAATCTTGTGTGCTCTCCGCGGTAATCAAGAGTATAAAAATATGTTTGATTTTCATAAACTACATTTGTCTTCGCTTGCTTCAATGTTTGAGCTTTTAAAAATGACGTTCCTATTATCTAAAAAATCTAAATTAATTGTTTTTCTGATAAAATAAAGTTGCTTTAATTGAAACCAAATGAAATTACATCAGTGACTGCTGGTGCGACATCTTTAAATGTGAGATTGTTATTTTTTTCAAATAATTCTTTGAAATATAGATTATTAAACACATCTACTAATGTATTTGTTTCATCGAATATATCTATTGAACAAGAAAAATTTGATTAAATTGTCTTTTCTGTTAATTTTGATTGAAATTGTACATAAAATCTTACGCGAAAATTCTAATAGATATTTTGTCAGATTATTTCTTAAGAAATAATCATTATTTTGTAGGTTCAATCTTTCTAAAGCATCATACACATCTGAAATTAAAAAAAAATAAACATTAAATATCAGAATTAGATAAAAATATTTGTGAAACTACATTATCGAACGTGTGCTCATTCCACGAAACTGAAATGTATAACAAGTTATAGAATATTTTAAAGATTACATGTTGTTAAAAATGATCCATCATGTTTAGTTACTCCTGCCATCATTGGAACAGTTCTAAATTTTCCAGAATTTAACATACTTCTTGGTGACTCTGAAATGTATTGCGGAGAGCCTGTCTTTTGTACAACAGCTTTATTAACATGTAATGCCATTAACGGGTTTATTGACTGCAATTGTTTGTTTAATATAAGCAATATTATGAAATTCTTTATATTAATGTTAACAGCTGAATTTAATGTTTGTAATATCAATACATACGAATTGACGTTGTACAGCGAGCATAAATTCTAAAACAGAAATATTTTTGAATTCTTCTGCCATTATGGATGCATCTACGTTTTCAGTTGTATTAGTCAAGACACTAAACAAGTTTTTGGAATAAGAAAGTGGATCTTGTTCAAACGCCCAAGGTGCAAATGATGAACCAGACATTACGATCGCTTGTTGAAATAATTTTGGGTCGACCTGCAATTGAAAATGTCGATTAATTTCATAATCATAGAATATTTTGCTCATGTAGCATGTTTTTTATCAGTTGTAGATATCAGCTTTAATGAATGTGTGTTTTATGAATTGTAATTAAAAAAATAAATAAACAGTACCATTGGACTCATTAGATGTAAAGAAACTGAACATGCTCCAGCACTTTGACCGCTAATTGTCACTCTTGTATTATCTCCTCCGAAGTATTTGATATTTTTATTAATCCATTCTAAACTGAGGATTTGATCCATAAATCCAGCATTTCCTGGTAGAACATCATCTTGCAGACTCATAAAACCTGAACAATGTGAATATAAAATGAAATTTATTACTGTATTCTATGGTATAATGAGAAAAAACAAATAACCTAGGGCCCCTAAGCGATATTGCGGTACTACAAAAATGATGTCTTGTTCCAAAAGATAATTAGGTGGGAAGAAATGAGCACTTCCTTCATAAAATCCACCTCCATGGAAATATACTAGTACTGGCAAAAGATCTGATGAATTTTGACTCTCTGGAATCTAATTTGAGCTATTGATTGTTATGTGATATTTTGTGTCAAACGAAAAAGAGTTTATTGTAAATACTTTAGGAGTAAACAAATTCAACATCAAACAATCTTCCATATCAGCATCAGGAGGAGCATTTATCAAATCACCTAATTTTCCAATTTGTGGACATTCTATTCCTTGAGTGGTAGCATCATAAATACCTTCCCACGGAGCTATTTGCTCTGGAGGCTGAAAACAAACAAAACATGATTCAATTTATTTTAACTTTTATTTCAGATCAGATAATTTAAGATGAAAAATATTAAATCACATACCATAAATCTTTTTTCACCAGAAGTGGATTTCCCAAATTTTATTCCTAAGAACTGATGAATGGTGCGGTTTGTCCATGCTGTTGTTGAATTGATTCCTCGCACGTCTCCAAGTTCAGGAATATTCACAACAATGGCGTGAACTGTTGAAGAAATTACAAAACTTAATAGTAATGTAAATGACTTCATTGTGTAACAACTTGAACAGTACTGGATTGATAACAGAAATGTTGGACCTCGATCGAGAATCTTTATATGGCGTGATATTGGAAATGACGTGTTTTTACGATATTACATGCTTAAGTATGTTAACAAGTTCAGAAAGAAATTAAGTAGGTAATGGAGAGCTTTAACAGATTGTAATAATTAAAATCTTTTTCATGAAGATACAGTTCTTAAACACTTTATGCGATCCTTCGTATAAAACAAATCATTAGAAATGATTATAAATTCATAAAGAAAAATCATTAATTTTAGTTCTATTAGCAGTTTTTTATATTGTCTGTCTAAATTGAATGAAAAAAATATATCTAATATAAAAGATAAGATTTTTATTTTAGTAAACATACAGTTGAACACGAAGGCTATTTTTTGTTGAAATGATATTAAAATCAAAATAAATTATTAAATAATTACCTCATTAATAATAGTAGCGATTAGTATACGAATTATATGCATATTTGAACATTATAATATAAAAATATCTTCTTTTGAAACAAATGAATTATATTTGAATAAATTATAATAGAATAATAATTATTGGGATTATATGCAGCAAATATTTGAATATTTGTTATGATTTAGGTAAGATATCTAAAACATATTTTACTCACATTCTATGTTTATTTCAATACGAAAAATATTATCTTATCAAAAATCAATAAATGGAACCTGATTTGAGGTTATATAAAATTATTTGATATCCTTGGATATGGACCGTGTGGCCTAATGGATAAGGCGTCGGACTTCGGATCCGAAGATTGCAGGTTCGAGTCCTGTCACGGTCGAATATGAAAATTTTTTTTAAGCTATATCATTACATAGTCAATAGTTTTTATAAATATAATAGATAAAACATTCATAATTCATTAATTTGCCATTAAAATAACTCAAATTGAACTTCTAATTTGAAAAATATGAAGAAAAATGATCGAACTATAATCAATAAGACAAAAATAGACGATAATTAGACAATAGAACGATTAATCGATACGATCATTGTTTGATTAATGAATCGATCATCCACTGATGCAATAATATGAAATATTTATAGAGCCATCTATATGACCTTGTTCGAACTACTTTGTTGCGAACCAAATTTGAAATTTTGATTCGAGCAAAATTTCAACTAGCTTTCTATCAATTTAAACAGATGTTTATTTAAAAATTGTTAAATATCTAACATTAAACATTGCTCGATTGCATATTGCAATTGAGAATCAAAAATGTTCAGTTTTGGAATAATTATACAATGATCCTTCAAAGAAATCGAAGTGTTTTAATCTTTGAAAAACGAACTATATTATATTTTCAACTATTAATTAAACGAAATTTCAAGAATAACTCTAAAATATCATATGTATGTTAAAAAATATAGATTTGAATGAATTCATATGGAAGTTAAACTTGAATTCAATATTAAAAGATCTGAGATTCATTTTCACAAATCAAGTTACAAAATTTCAACGAATGGATGTGTACTTAGAAATATGTATAGGTAGGTGCGATTCGGTGATGAAATGATGAGCATTGATGAATACATCTACGTACAAAAAAAATATTTAGATGAGTCAAAAGAGATTTGCAAACCGGGACTCAACTCAACGACGTTGTTTTTCAAACGTCATGCAAATTGAGCAATCGTCACTCTTCGAATTGGATCACTACTGATCCAATCTACGCAATGGAAACCAGGACTTCGAATCATTATCCTTTTGTGTAAGACAACAACGTATTACAAACACCAACACACATAATTCAACAGAGAACATCAAACAAGAAAATTCTCAAAAACTCCGAACGAAAAAAAAATTCATCGAAACAGCCTTGTGCCTCTTTTCGAACGATGGGAAAACGTATGGGCGATTTTGATGAAAATTGACAGTTTGTGACTTTTTTGTCGATGATTTTTTTTTCGAATATAGCCTTCGGTTGGGACAAAAGTGCGGGAAACACTGGCCACATTATAAATTCGTCGTTGATTGAAAATTGCGATCATTGTCGATCGGTGGACCGTAGAGATCGCTGTTGCATCTGTGAAAATCGAAATGTTGTTCAAGGTGAGGTCGATTTATTAAATAATGGTTTTGATGCAGTTGTGCTCTTGCCTTTCGATAAATAAGTACTCAAAATATAGGGAAGGTCGTGATGATTTTTGAGGTTGAGTTTCTCTTTTGAGTTTTTTATGATTAGGAGGGATTAATTGTGGACACTTTGCAAATTCGATAAATTTCGTGTTTTTTTCCACAAAATAATTTTGAATTTTTAGTGTGAAGTGAAATATTGAGAACTGTAATTGTTCATTTATTGAATTATAATGTAAAACTATTGTATCATTCGGTGAAAATTTTATGTAAAAATGAAAAGTTCATGAAAAGTGTTCACAATTAATTCAAGTAGTGTAGTTGTAATTAATAATTCTTTATATCGAGTCAATGTGGGAATAATATAATTCATGATTAAAAATGAAACCGTTTTTTAAAATAACTTTAATTTGAATATTTCGAGCAAGAAAATTGTATTCTGAAAATTGTGAGAGTTTTGTATTGCAGGTTTATGTTGTAATTAGTAATGTTTGATTTTTTTTATATAAAAATGAATGCATCAACGAACTTGATATTCTTTGATGAGAAATTAGTTTTATTTACTATAAAAAGAAAATCTTATAGATGAAAAATAATCGATAGTAAAAGGATAATCATTATACATACTATGAATGTGAGATCGAAAAATATACATAGTTTGAAAGTACTTTTTTTCAAAAAATCGTTCTATGAAACAAATCTGAAATACAAAACGGTACTGTGTAATTTAATTTTTTTGTTCGTTTCTATTTTACCACGTTTTTTTCAGAGCTTAATACGTATGTACATTTGAATGAATCAACCGTACAATCATTCATAGAATTAGTGTACAATTGCAAATCACTATTTTGCAATTGTATCTTTAAAAAGGAAGTGTTCAAATGGAAAAAAAAGTGACGTGATACAGCTCATATGTGGTTTATTGACAATTATGTACTTTAACTTTAACACATTAATGTCACGCGAAGATAACAAATCGTATATTAGATAATGATGTTTTCTACGAAGTGAAAGAATAAATTGAGAAACATTTTCAAAACGAATTATTTTAGAATTTGCTATGTGTACAAAATCATATAAATATTTACTTAGGTTTGTTTAAGTAAATGATTTTCGTTTTGGACTCAAGCTTTTTGAATACGCTCGCTAATTAAATAGATAGACATTTGTAATCGACTTTGAGATTCAACTAAAACGTCCTTATATCATTGAAGTTAATAATATGCAATTTAAATTTTTAACTAAGATTGATATTTTGAAATATATTTTGACAGATATGCACATTGGTGGCCCTTTCGGCGGTTTTCAACTACGTAATCGCCGAAGAAACAATTTTGGACAATGTCCACAAAAGCTTCGAAAACATCGGAGAAGCAATTGGTTCATCGATGCACAAAGCTGTAGATGCTGTCAAAAACACAGCCTCCGATGCTAAAGATGGATTATATCATCAGGTAGACAATGTCAAAGAAGTGGCTTCCAACGCCAAGAGTTCCATGTCAGATGGAATCGAAGACGTCAAAGACCACATGCACGACGTTAAGGACAAGATTGAGGACAACGGAGAGTCTTTCTTGGACACGATTGGAAGACATGCCAATGAAGCAGCAAAGAAGATTAAGGAGGCTGCTCAAAGTGTTGGAGAAAAGTTTGGAGAGGCCACTGATTATATTGGAGAGAAGATTGGAGTCATCAAGCCTAAGACAGAAGAAGCTGGAAAAGCTATTAAGGAGACGTTTTCTGGTCTTCGAGATGGAGAATCGCAGATGGAATCTTTGCATCGTTCCAGATTAGTGAGGCGTTCGTCTGATGCTTAATTTTTGTATTTATTCAGAACCGCTTGTATTTTTTTATTGTGATACTATAAATTTTTTGATGTAATACATTTGAAATATATTTTTGTGAATGCTCTGTATTTTTATTAACATAAATAATTTTTAAAAAACTAAAACATTTTCAAAATTAAACTTACTGATTACTCCGTTTCAGCATAGAGAGTGAAAAATAAGCGAGATTTCGCAGATGAAACGAAACGAAACGCGGAATATGAGTGTAAAGGAGAGTTAGACAAAAATTAGTATTCCCAGGTCAATTTATTTAGTAGAAGAAATTTCCTTAGCTTATTCTCACTCTGTTAACTTAATTAAGATCGAAATAAAAACTTTCTTCGGCCCTTCTTGACTAATTAACAACGCGGGTTCATTACGTTGTTAAAAATTGAATTAAAATATGGAAGCTGGAAGCTCGCCGCGTTTGTTTTATTTGTTTCCGAATCGAAACGAACTTGATGGAAAAGTTTATTTTCTTTTTTTGGTTCGATAGATCTGTTGGGAAAGTGAAAATGCACAAAAGTAATAAGATAAGTGAAATTCATGGTTGGACGAGCGTATCTAACGAAATATACAGATCTTCGATATTACTTACATTGTATGTGAATTAAATTGATATTTTGAATATTTAAGCAATTAAGCAATTAATAATATATTATAAATGATTTGTAAGTTACAATTTGATTCATTATTTTAAGGGTCTATAGCTTGTAGGCTTGTTAAGTAATAATTTTGTATTTTTTTAATATTGTACTATGTATTCTCATTTCTGAATAGTCGTTACCTCAATTATTTTTCTATTAAGTGACTTTGAGAAAAATGTTTTTTCACATTGAAATAATAAAATGATGATAGTACCTATATTATACACACAAGGCAATTGCTATACGCATTACAGTTATTACTAAACATGAATATAATTCCATAAAAAAATGTACAATAAGTCGCTATATCACTATGCATCAAATCAAATTGCAATCATACAATTTTTACTGACCTGTGTAAATGTGTGTATGTATATCTGTGCTTTATAGACTCCTGAACGATTGATTCTTTTGTAGTGAAAATTTCCAGAGTTATTGTGTGTACACCTGGGAAATTTCAAAATAATAACAATTAAAATTTTACAATTAAGGGATTTTTCACGGAGAATGTCTCAGTCGTAGCAAAATCGGAGAAAATATTACGCACGGCCTACACATGAAACGAAATTTGTTACGAGAACAAAAAATACAATATAACAGTTTATAATAGACTTAAATTCGAAGAGTTTCGAACAATCGCCGAATCATAGAAGCAAGTGAATTAATAAAATTACGATAGTTTAGTACAATTGCTATTACATTTATTACTATAAGGGAGTGTAGGGCTGGAAGTTCTGGGGGTAAGTTGTTCCGAAAATGTGTTCTTTTATAGCCAAAATAACTAAAATTATTATCAAAGTTGCACAATATCTAATGCTTTAAATATTATTTCATCTTTTCTTACAAAATTCTATTCAGAAAAACTTATCCTCGAAACTTAAAACCTCACTCTCTCCTACATGAATATATTTAAAAAAATACGCACAGCAAATAACTAAATCACTACGTATCATATCAAATCTCAATTATACGAATATAACCGAATAATTTTTTAATAACAACAGAAAGGTCACCGACTCTGACTCAAATTGAACACATACAAAGTTTAGCCAGCAGCTTGACAGCCAGAATTAATTATGGTCGGACAGGGGTAAGGTTGAAAGTCCCCTCGGCGAACAAAACGCATTTCGACTTATCCTCGACGAGGTTTTATCCGATTTCAAACCCGCAAAACCGACTCAAGTTCCCGACCAGAAACTCCCGAAAGGTAATAATGGGCACTGGGTATTATATTATATGGACGAACTGGACTAAAAATGGAACGTGAGCCAAATATGGAACGTCGCGATATTACTTACAATTTCGATAATCTGCTGATTTTGCATAAAATCAGTCGCTAATAGTATTATTGTTAGATTTTCAAAAGAATAACAATAGGATCGATATTGAGTCTAAAAATATTGAGGATTGAAATTTTACTAGATTTTTTTAACAATATCAGCTATAACTTTGAAGTGTGATATTTTTTAGGATATGTTATGAGATTATTGTTTGGCGATTTGTTATATTGAAAACGCATTAATTTGAAATAAAATTCAGTATTTTATATTTGCTACCCTTTGACTATTTCGTATTTTAAAACACTAATATTCCATATTTGATACACATGAAAAAATAATTTTTCAGTTATCGACATTTTTTTCGAATTTCAGTGATTATTTCTTCCTTTTACTATAACGGATGTGTTTTATTCGATAATATTTTTATTGTCATCTATGTGTGAAATGAAAAAAATATCCCACATTTGAATTTTACGCCTTATATACGTTGAACGGTACAGTTTCGTAATCATGACGCGCAGCTCGGAGCGTAAGGCGGCGGGCCAATAAACTGCATGTTTCGAGGCACGGACGTCTGAAAATTTCAAGCATCATTAGCGTATTTATAATATACATAGATTAACACATAACTAAGTATATTTGAGCTCAATTTATTTATCAAGAACATTGATTGAAAAATATATGTTTAAATCTCAGATATTTCCATAATTGGGGCTTTTCCTATATATAAGAAAAATCGACGAAAAGTCGAGGACGTTTTCCGATCTCGACAATGGTCCTTAGCTATGAATAATATAATTTGCGACGAGCGAACCGTGATGGTTCATTGTGCGGTGTAAAGTCAGAAGTTTCGGGAAATTTTTCTTTGTTCCAACGAAAAGCCGAGGGAGACTAAGTGAGGGTGAATCGGGAACTTGGAAGAAAAATCGCGTTTCTTGCCGAGTCTTGGAAAATCGGTGTTTGATTCTTTAAATGTGTCGATATGGAAGTTCGAAAAGATTTTCTTTCGAAATGTTTGTACGGAGATTTTTATGGATGTTTGATTTCGACGAAGTCAAATTTCAAATTCGACGAGTTAATTTGTTCTCAAATTGTATCGATAGCTTCAATAAAGTATTTATTCAATCGTTAATTTCTCAAATCTGTTAATAGAATTGATACTTTAGTTGAGTAGTAAAGTTCAGGTTTTAATAAATCATATTAATTTCGAGTTTATAGCAGAGTACAGTGGTTGTGTAAACATAAGAGTGAATTATAGAGAGAATGTGCAAATTTATTTCGTACTGTGTTTACTCGGTGGCGGGAACAATGCACTTTCGTCGACAACTAGTACCGGAATTGTCCAATAATTAATCGTGTTCAATCAAACGTTATAATTGGATAATTTAACCGAAATCAATTATGAACGGAACAAACGCGTATACGTGTACGAGTGCAAAAGCATAAATTGCCTAATTAAAACTGTGATTAGTTTCGTAGTGCGCTGATTAGTCGCAATCAATGCAGTTCATATGACAAATAATGGTATGTTATCGTATAAGTTTGAACGAGCGAATAAATTATCTTGTGCTAATCATAACGCGAATGATGATACTAATGATAGCGATTTTCATACAAAGTGATTTAAATTTAAATTTTCAATCAACAGTTTAATAGGTTTAATCGTTTCAATGATTATGCAGAGGTATAAAGTGTTTTTGCATGTCGAGTCAATTCAGAATATTGGAAATGCTAGTTTCAAGTTCTGCCTGGTTCTAGTGAGTTACATGTCACTAAAGTAATAAGGAAAGTCAATTTATTTTTTTCTAATATTTGATCAAAAAATTAAAAATGAATCGCTCATTTTGATTGTATCAATTAAATTCGATCAATTTAGCGCTATTTATCGAGTAATTTTTTTTATTTTTAAAAGTTTCTAACCTAGCGAATTTACTTTTTCATTTTAAACGAAATGATTTTAATTGAGAAATATATAAAAAATAATGGCTGGCAATACCTTTAATAATAAATAAAAAAGGACCAATATTTTCACTAACCTTTAACTTACAATTAGATAGCGTTTTTACCCAACGAGTTCGACAACTGTCAAAGTGTGTTCGCGAACTCACAGCACGGAATTTCTTAGTTAGTTAGTGAAAAAATCGACCATAAATCTTTTTTAAAACTATTTAATTTAAATTTTAAATTATTTAAATTTAATTTAATACATGCGAAAAAAATAAAATAGATTTATAGATGTAAATTCGTATTGGAATTAGAATTTAAAAGGGGGTCAGGGGTGGTTGACAGTTGTGACAACTTCCGGTCCAAGTTTCCGACTCGGATTACGTTCCGTCGACCGAAAATCGCACAAAAGTCCCGTTGAAAAGCGTTACATTGTTCTGCTTACTTAACTCACCGAGCTCCTTTTTCATTTTATTCATCACGCACGCCTTCGAAAACATTTCTGTCTTTTAAAAAAAATTGAAAATTTTTGATATTTGTTAAAAAAAAAGATAATTTTCATATTGTGAATAATCAACACGTTAAGTACTTACAGTGGAACTTTGATTAACGAGCATCTTTCATAGTGTGTAATTCGTATAGCGAACAAAACTAGATGTTGAAATATAATTCTCATAACGAGCACTTTGGACAATAAGTTATTCGTATAGCGAGAAAAACTAAATGTAAAAAAATATTTGCGTAACGAGTGATGTTCCGCATAACGAGTGAAAAGAGAAAAGATATTGTGACGTTTCATCAAAATATTGTTTCACTTAACAGATATTTTGCATTACGAATACGTTTCGTGAGCGAATTTCACTCGTTATGCGAGGTTCCACTTTTATTTTAATACGAGTATAATACAAGAAATACATTGAACCCGCTGAAAATGTCAATGCGTCATCTGATTGGAATAAAATTATATTTATTCACTAAATTGTCAGTGCCTATTTTATGCAATCTTCATAACAGCAGTGTATAGAAAATTACAACCCAAGAATCGCACAAACATACAGATAGACAAACAGACGAATTATTACCATTACCTATATTATAATTTAACTATAATATTAGTTATTAAAGTCAATTCAAATCTAATCATGTGTGTAGCTCTATCTAATATAAACAAGTGAGAGCTGAACGTATAGCAATACGAATGGGCATAAATTGACCGTTAAATAAAATTTTATTTCACATTAAATTAAATCTGATATTTATGTGAAAAAATGCAAATTCGGCAAACACAAATTGTCGAAAGGGCACTATCGTGCGAAACACGCACAGAAAACAAATTTCCGACAGTTGTTGAATACCGTTGCTGAACAAAGAGTTTTCAGCGTTGGGTTAATGTCGCGTGGCTTTCTGCCGATTTCCACGGAGCTAAGTCCGTTATCTGCCACGGACCGAGAAACACCGACACCAAATAATACCCTTCGATGGCACCGTTTATCTGAAGGGCTTTGCCCTCCACGATTTCAGCCCTATGAGCTTTTCTTGTGTCGGGAAGTTTTTCCGATCTGGCGTTTATAATCGGCTCCGTTCGTTAGCGAATATTAATCCATTTGTTGATATTTTGATTTATAAAAAAAATGCATATGTGTTTGAAAATAGATTGTCGATTTAAGTAAATCGATATTGGGAAAAAAGTAGTTTGATTTTAATATGAATTCAATGAATAAATAATCGGAATGAGCAAATTTTTATCGAACGTAGTAAAATAAATTATTAGAAAAGGTTTTTGATGTAGAAAAACGTCTGCAATGGCGCAAGTCTCAATTCACGTTTTTATACTAGTTGCACTACTTGCACACTTCACAAAATAAGAATTCATTTTTAAATAATAAATGACAGTATAGATGATTGCTTATCTCTAAACAGTTATCTATTCTGCTTGATGAGACATTTTAAATGACACTAGAATTTTATCTAATTGAAATCGGGTATCAATTTGCCTATTATCTTTTATTTTCGACTGGCTTCTGTAACCCGAAGTTGTTGGGATTCTTTGGATTTTATAGCAATAGTGAACTATTGTGAAATATGTTTCATTCCCGTAGTATATCTCGTTGCGTGTGTATGCCGCGCATAATATTTGCTACAGCTGGGTTACGAAAATACCCCCTTGAGAATTTTCAAGCAATATAAATCCTGTTTTTCGTAAAAATTCAAATTGTAATGATGCATAAATCTTTTTAGACATACATACAATAATTATAGAAAGTTTCAATTTAGAATGATCAGCTTTTAAGGAATCTTTAGGTAACATATCTAAATATATTCAATGTTATTTATATGGAAGAGAAAATGATAATTGTCAGATTTTTTTCAAGAATTATTTTCGTGTGAACAGATTGGTATTCTACTCCACTGCGTACCCAGTTAAACGGTCTGTTATCTTAATTGGGGTGGAAATGGTGAAGGGAAATAAATTTTGATTCGTGCAAGCAGCCATCGGATGGGAAAGGAAAAGCTCTATCGTCCACTTTTCCAACCATTTTAGACAAGATTCGCATCACATACTGCCATTAAAACTTTCTCGGAAATATCTTCGTTTACTTATTATTATATTTCCATTCAAAATATTACAGATTAATTGAATATACATGCAATATTTACGAGAAGAAATTTATCAACTTCAGCATAACAAAAGTTTATATATTCGTTTTTTTTTCAATTATAAATTATTTTTCAGAGAACGTATTGCTTTATCTAGTCGTCAGAACAATAAAAATTCACTCGCAAATGCATCTAGATTGATTTTTAAATTCGTTAGTTTGACGGAGATTCGTCGGGTACAAGTGGCACAAAACGCAATTTGCAACCGCATGCAATTTTCAGCCAGACAATTCTATTTCACGATTCAATTCTGAATCTTTTCAGGTCAATCAGCTATCTAGGCTTTAATGATTCAACGTATTCTAGATTCGTATATAATTTGAAATATAAAATCTACGTATTAGGTAGACAAAGTTGACGTAGTCGAATTCGTACAGTGTAAATATTTGAATTGCAGAATTTCACAAAACTGGACTGTTTGCTCACTGATTGACAACAGTTGAATATTTGATTGACCGCATCGTGTGTTGGTCATCTGATTGCACATTTTGAATAATCGACACAACTATGAATATTCAAAGCATATCTAAATAACAGCACACGAATAAAATCGAATATTTTAAATAAAATCGAGGCTTTTTTCGACGCTAAATAAGTCTTTCGTGGGAAATAAGTTCGAATATCGAACATCGAGTAAACAAAGGAGATTTGAAATGAAAAAAGTCAAGACCTGGCAGTAAAAAGTGGCACATTTTTTCGCCATTTTCGCGATCGAGAAAATTATTCCGCATTTCTTCGAGGCCCCTTCTGTTTGACCGCGTTTCTTCATTCGTTTTTATTTCGCGTTCATTTCGAGATGTTTTCATGCATTTTTTCATGTCGGAAAAGTCAATGCGTATTTACATTTGCAGTTCAGAGGGAATTCGATATCGTTTTTCCCTTAAAATTGATCTACATATACTTTTGCTTATACCTAAGTGAGGATACTTGATATATTTGATAAATAATGCATTTTTTTTGGTAAAATTTTTACTAAATAGATTTATGATTTGAAGAGTCATCGAGCTAGGTTATTAATACTATATTTGGCGACTGAATTTCATAAAGGGCACAAGTGACTTTTTTTATCGAAATTAAGTTAAGTACAGAAAATGGTTCTGTATCATGTAACTCAATATTGATAAAAAAGGTCACTTGTGCCCTTTGTGAAATTTTTGTCGTCATTTGATTTCAAATTTGATATTCAAAGAAAATTTGATTCAAGGACATTACACGGAAGAGATTATTATCGGGGTATAAAAAATAATATATTGATTTTGAAAATAATGTATATTTTTTATCAATGAACAGAACCTAGGCCTCAATTTTAAGCAGCTTTGTAATCATGGGCTATTTTTCGATTATAAATCGTTATACACTAGACCTATTCTATATTAAACAACCCATAAAAGAGAAAAGGTGATAGAAGACAATCACTTCGTCGAGTAGAGGCACATGTCGCCGATATATGTCACCCAAATCGTTCACGATCAGTACAAACTCACAAACTACCTGACAAACAAGGAAAACCATTTAATTAAAATTTATTTTAATAATTTCGGGAAAATTTTAAATATTTTCTGATGCACATTTGGTTTCAGAAGCTTGGTATTTTTTCAGGATTAGACTCGGAAGCAGTTTTCGAATCCTGACACGAAATAAAAGATCGCAGGTATCGACGTCACGTATTTAATGGTGTTTCGGAGAAGGAGAGCGAGTGCGGCTGACGTCGCGACGCCGAAGCCCGGAAAATTGCGACGCCATCAAACGCAGATAGTCGCCGACGTACAGTTTAAATAACAAATATCGTATTATAAGCCAAGTCTATGGAAAATGATGCTGTGGAAGACCGCAGCGATAACGTTTCAGACCATCAAACGAATCGTTATTGCGGATTCGGGAGGATTTGTAAGTTTTCCGCGTGTGACTTCGAATTAGGTGATAATGTATAAAGGTCGGTTTTTTTTTACCTCTGGTTTGAGAATGAAATGAATTTGAACGACTCCAACTATGAGCTGTCAAAACTTCCGCTGATTGTGAGACAGACATGCTACAGTTTGTACAACAATACACACATCCATCTTTCCTCCAAATTTTTGTCAGTTGGTAGTTGGAGATTCGCGTGTAGTTTTAAATTGTTTTATTCTCAAATCAGAAGTGAAAAGATCATATTATCTTCCCAGTTCAAATAAACAAATACAGTATCTACTACGAAATTCTGTGAGTGAAAGTTCACCTTATTATTCGTCACTCTGTCAATTTCTTAACAGTCAGTTTGTAGACAGACGAATGAGTGTGAATCAAATTTAATTTAAATTATTTATTTTAAATATGATTTTTCAAAGGTACAACACAGAGAGTGGGATTAAGTATCCCCACATTTGTTAAAATTAAAAATCATGACTATGGTCGAATATGCATAGCTTGTGGCCGAGATTTGACGAAACATCATTTCTGTGCGATTGACGTTTGACGGAAAAGGCGCTTTGTTCATTGAAAGTCGTGAACATGGAGGAAATAAATACCGAAATACAATATCTGAACGATTTCGACTCTGATGAAGACCGTTTATTGTTTGAAGTCAAACGAGAACTTTTGGAAGTGATGGAAGAAGAACTCGCACTCCTGAACACGTGTCCAAATATTCGACTGCGAAATAGAGACGGATAACGAGGAAGATTACAACCTGGTGAACGATAATATCGAGGGTTCGAAGATGGAGACGATTGGCAGCTCGAGCCGAATGCCTGAATGGCCAGAAGAGCGATTGAGCCGAGGACTCGGAGACGAGGTACAATGTAAAGATCACGAAGGCGTCTCATACGCGCAGACAGTGATGAGAAACACCGGAATGGAAGTTCTCGAAACGATGCCTTCACTGTGCTTTTGGGTTTCGATGCGAACAAAATTTGAAGAAACATGTTCTTATTCATGCGAAAGAAAAATCTTACAACCGCCCACACTGTAATACACATATGGGAGAAAAGACAGTTTGAAACTAAATCTACAGGCTCACTTAGGAAAAAAGTTATATCAATGTCCAAATTGTAAATACGCAGCAGGGAAGAAATCTTGTATGCAAGCACATATTCTGACTCATACAAGAGAAAAACCTTATCAATACGAACACTGTGAATACGTAGCTGGACTAAAGAGTAATTTGAAAATACATCTTGCTACTCATACAAGAGAAAAGCTTTATCAATGTCCACACTGTGAATATGCAGCTAAACAAAAGTGTCATTTAAAATATCTGTTGTGTCCTTTGTGTACCTGTTCAAGAACTGCACTTTGGCACTTCCTTGGAATTATCACACGGTTTCTGAACATTAAACAGCCTTTCACCTGTGTCAATGTGTCCTTCCTGTTGAAATATGGTTTCATGCAATCTTCAACCTTTTGGGGCCACCCCTTTTTCAGATAAGAAGTGACTTGTTTTAGTGTTTCTTCCGTTACTTTTTCTTCCTGGACTTCTCTGTGTGTTGTCGTTGTATATTCCAGTGATTCTGCCAAGTTGCGCCTTTCTGCTACTTCTTGGGTCACTGCCGCTATAACTATGTCTTTGTCTGGTTTAGTTCTAGTGTCAATTAATCTTGAAAGGACATCTGCATATCCAAAATTGTTGATCTTTATGTATTTTATATCAAAGTCATGTGTCAATAGTGTGCAAGCCCACCTTTGTGTTGTATATCGGTATGTTATATTATGTCAAGGGGTGGTATCAATCAGATAGAGAAGAGAGAAAGTGTGAGGTGCAGATGGAGTTTATTGGATGTTTATACGATACTGGCCGGGATCCGAATGGTGTGCCGGCGGTGAAGTGTTGACAACTTACATTTTTTTGACAGTGTTGCCTACATCTCCCCTTTTTAATGACATAGTCTGATAATACATTTTTGTGATACACAAAATACAAAACATTTGCAACAAACATGTTGATGCACATTTAGATTTAAAATCTGAAATTTATTAATACAATACAAATTCAT
Organism: Cheumatopsyche charites; assembly: GCA_024721215.1. Classification (NCBI taxonomy): domain Eukaryota; kingdom Metazoa; phylum Arthropoda; class Insecta; order Trichoptera; family Hydropsychidae; genus Cheumatopsyche; species Cheumatopsyche charites. The sequence continues at coordinate 12,469,638 of CM045577.1, forward strand.
TTAAGTTTCTGGGTGTTGTTTTAGCTCTGTTGGACCGCCTAACTTCCTGCGTTGTCGGTATGGCGTTTGACACTTGTGGGCTATATATAGTTTGTACGTCTTGAGCATCTGGTTGTGATGAGAATTCGTGCAGCAATTCTTCGTCCAATTCCTCTAGGGGGCTTTCATTTGTTTCTTCCACTCGTATGAATTCCTCAAAAAGACGGGTGCCCTCACGACGCTTTAGGTAGTTTTAGGTAGCTTTAGTAGTATCCATGGCTGCGGTGTTTCTTTTGGAGGTGATTTCTGTGTCAGCTGACAAGCGTTCAGTTCCTAACATATTCCTCAATTTCTCTGTCAATTGAGGGCCAATAAACATAACTTCGTGCTATCGCCTTCATTCTTAAGGTGCAATTTTATTTTTGTTGTTGCAGCAGCCCAATTCTTTTTAAAAATTTCCGGGAAATCTGCGATTAGTTTTTTCTCTTTCCCTTCTGCTTCTTTAAAGGCACAGCAAATGCTGTTAATGGGTTTGTCCCAGATCCCGAACAGCCCTATCCATTGTATACCGAATAGGTTAAGGTTTGGTATGCTCGTGACATATGCCGTTCCCTTTTGTTTTATTCCGTTAAGTTCGATCTTGGCATCGAACTCATACTTCAGTTTTAACTGATCTCCTGAAGCATTATTTGGTTTGAACTCCGTGACTCGTGCCTCCGGTGCTCCAATTTCTATATATATTTCTTCCAAAATTATGGTGATGTCGGATGCTGTGTCAATTTGTAGTTTGGCCCATTTCCGATTGATTTTTAGTTCTACATACTTTTTTTCGTGTGTCAGGTTGTTCTCTGTAACCGTGAACACTCTTTTTGTTGAGAAAGAATTTTTATTTGATTTTTGAGTCCTTTCCGTAACAAAATCTTCGTGTACTTTTGGTTTCGGTATACATTCAGATCGTCTGGGGAGTTCAGTTTGTTCTTCCTCTTCCAGGTATTCGTAATCGATGCGTTCATCATCTTGATCTGAATTTGCTTCTTCAGCTGTGTCCATGACATCATCTTCAGCCGCGTCCATGTTGATATCTTCAGTGCATCCATGTTGATATCTTTAGCTGTATCTACAATGGGGTCTTCAGCTGTATCTACAATAGGGTCTTCAGCTTCTGTTGACTTAATTTGTCTTCCTTCATATATGAATTTTATATCTCTTGATATTTCTATCGTGCCGTCATTTGGGTCGACACATCGGTATGCCTTTTGTGAATTGGCATATCCCACAAAGATCATTTCCTTTGCTTTTCTGTCCAGCTTTCTCCTGCATTGGTCTGGAATGTATACCATTATTTTTGATCCAAATATTTTCAATGCACGCAGGTCAGCAGTTTTGCCTGTCCATATTTCATATGGTGATTTCTTGTTGAGACACTGTTTCGGACATCTGTTAATTACAGCAGGACCTCGATTATCCGAACTAATATGGACCGAAGGTAGTTCGGATAATCGAAAGTTCGGATAATCGAAAAAAATCATAATTTGAAGGAAAATACGAGTTCATTCAGTGATTTTTTTTTATTTGATTAAATTTACATACATATGTATTACATATATATTTATACATGTACATAGCTTTAATATTGAATTATTTCTTATACAAAAAAATCAGTTATCGATGTCTGTTTAAAATTTGCTGTTCGTTTCGAAGCTGCCAAATCACGAATACTTTTAAGGCATATAAGTTGTCCCAAGTTGCACTCTTCTTGCCTTTCAAACCACTTCATGGCGACGTCCAAACATTGAAAAGCTTCAGAATGCGTTGGACCGATTTCTTGCTCCTCGCAAATCTCTTCTTCGTCTTCTTGATCTTGTCCCTCTGAGGCTGATATTTCATCGATTATTTCCTCATCATTCAAAATTTGGAAACCAGGATCGTTTGCATCGCAATTTAACCACTCAGTTAAATCTTCTTCGTCGCATTCAGAAAATATTGATATTTGTGCTGTTGCTGCCGTAATACCTCTTATATCAATTTCTATTGCGTCACTGGAACTTGTTGATGGTCTATTGAAAATTTTGTTCCATGATTTTTTCAGAGTTGACACTTCCAAAGAATCCCAACTATCTGCTGCCATATAACAACAATCTTTCAAATTAATTTTTTTGTGAAAACTGATAATTGTTTCTTCATTGTTTTCCTCTGCTAGTAATAATCGTCGAAGTAACTGTTTTCTGTATAAACTTTTGAAAGTCGCAATCACACCCTGATCCATCGGTTGTATTATTGAAGTGACATTGGGTGGAAGAAATTTCACAGAGAACATTTCATCGATCTGGTTGAGAATTTCTATTGATGGGTGAGATGGTGCATTGTCAAGTATTAATAAAGTTTTTCCTCTTTTATCTATGGAGTTCTGATATTTCTTGACTTCTGGAATGAACTTTTTTTCATACCAACGTTTAAAAATGTCGCCATTCATCCAGGCTTTTTTCTGGTTATCATATTCAACCGGAAGAACTTTGACATTTTTAAAACATCTGGGGTTTTTTGATTTCCCAATGACAAATAGTGGAAGTCTATGTCTTCCTGTTGCATTGGCACACACCATTATGGTGATGCGTTCTTTGCTAGCTTTGTATCCTGGTGCAGAAACTTCACGTCTTGATGCTAACGATTTGCTGGGTAGTTTCTTCCAATTTAATCCCGTCTCATCAGCATTGTAAATGAATTCTTCGTCGAATCCTTCCTTCTCCACAAAGAGCTTCAATGTGTCGATGAAAGTGTTTGCTGAAGGTATGTCAGCAGAAAGTCTTTCGCCATGAATTTCCAGTTCTCTAATGCCATGTCGTCCTTTGAACTTATCAAGCCAACCCATACTCGCTTTGAAGGTGGGATCGCCATTTAATTTTGAATTAAAAAATAGTGCCTTTTCACATAATAATGGACCAGATACTGGCTCTCCAAGTGATCGTTTTTGTATGAACCACATAAAAACACAATCTTCAACTTCTTCATTTTGTGATTTTTTCATAACTTTTCGTTCTGTAGATCCGTCTTCTGATATTAAAGTATCAGTATAGCTGATAATTTTTTCACTTTGTTTTTTTATACCCGAGATCGTCGATTTCGCGACACCATATTTATCAGCCAAAAATTGTCCTGATTCACCACGTTTCAATGCAGCAATTATCTCCATTTTGTCTTGTAATGATATCACAACTCGTTTTCTTTTGGATGACATTTTCTTTGGATGATAATGTTATAAATATTTAAATCGTGACCAATATTCAATGCACGTCTAAAAGGTGTCAAATCTGGACGAAGACTGAATATTCAAAAATTTCACAGGAACCGTATTTTTACAGGAATCGTATTTGTTTTTAGACTAATTCTGAGAATAAATAAACTCAAACGGCAAAATGTAACGCATTAGTCACGCATACTGCGGCGTGCGTAACTAATGCACCGTGTGAAAGCGAGCGCGCGCAATTCGTCGAAATTCTTAAAAATCAGTAAATTCATAATATTTTTGATTATTTTGAGCAGTTCGGATAATCGAAAGTTCAGATAATCGAAGTTCGGATAATCGAGGTTCTGCTGTATCTACAATGGGGTCTTCAGCTGTATCTACAATAGGGTCTTCAGCTTCTGTTGACTTAATTTGTCTTCCTTCATATATGAATTTTATATCTCTTGATATTTCTATCGTGCCGTCATTTGGGTCGACACATCGGTATGCCTTTTGTGAATTGGCATATCCCACAAAGATCATTTCCTTTGCTTTTCTGTCCAGCTTTCTCCTGCATTGGTCTGGAATGTATACCATTATTTTTGATCCAAATATTTTCAATGCACGCAGGTCAGCAGTTTTGCCTGTCCATATTTCATATGGTGATTTCTTGTTGAGACACTGTTTCGGACATCTGTTAATTATGAAGCAGGTAGTTTACTGCTTTTGCCCAATATCTCATGTCTAGATTGGCATCAAACACGAGACATTTAGCTCTTTCTATGAGCGTACGGTTTGCCCTTTCAGCAACTCCATTTTGTTGTGGGGTGTAAGGCGTCGTCGTTTGATGCGCAATACCCTCACTTGAACAAAATTCTTTGAACTACGAAGCTTTGGAAACGTTCGAATGTTTCAGATTTATATTTTATAATTGAAACTTCCATGTACTTGGAAAAGTCATCAATGAAGGTAAGTGCGTATCTCGCACCTCCAAATGATTCAGTTTCCATTGGTCCGCATACGTCCATATGTACAAGTTGTAAAACATCAGTCGATTGGGTTTTCAATGTCTTAAATGGTCCCCTTGCCATTTTTCCTATGCTGCATATCTTGCAATTTATGATATCTTCATAGTTATTATATTTTATATACGGGCATATCTTCTTTATATTTCCCATCTCTTTGGCGTTCAAGTGGCCTAATTTTTGATGCCGAATCATTGCATCGTTCATTGGAGTGTTGGTATTCATAACTTTAGCGGTCTTCTTTGGCGCTAAGGTGTAAACACCGTCCATTTCTTTGATTGAGATTGTATCATTATTATGTGGAAATTTTATCGTGCAATCTTTTCTATTGAATGAAATATTACAGTCTTTGGTTGCTGCTTGGCTTACTGATATAAGATTAGTTCTTAATTCGGACACAATTAGCACATTTTTCAAATCAATTGTCATGCTTTCCGTTTTGATGATTTTATCGCCCTGTCCTGTGACTTGCAGGACGTTGCCGTCAGCTGTAGTGATCTCCTTTACTTCACTATTCCTTATGTTGTTCATGGACTCTTGGTTCGGTGTCATATGGCGAGATGCACCGCTGTCAATGAACCAGCTTTCTGTAGATTTTGCTGTCGTTGATGTCATCGCAGATGGCCTCTTATTGTTGTGGAACTTCTTGTTCAGCCCCTGTGCGCTTCTGCAGTCCTTCGCCATGTGTCCTGGTCTGCCGCACTTAAAGCATTTCTGTGGCTTCTTTGTGAATAACGCTGATTCACTTTTTATTTTAATGTCGTTGACTGACATATCTAAAAGTTTCGATGTGACCATTTCCATTGTGGTTTTTAAGCCACTACCTTCGAAACCCATTATGAGCGGTTTGAATTCTTCTGTTAGTCCCGCTAACGTAATTGCTCCGATTAATTCGTCATCGATTTTTATCGACACAGCCTTTAGCTTGTTGGCAACATCTTTAATCTCGGTGAGATAATTATTCATGTTTTTGTGCGTTTCTAACCTACAGTTGATTAGTTTCTTGATTAGACTAATTCTGCTAGTCATTCCGGCACTTTGAAACATATTTTTTATTTTCGACCACATGTCGAATGCTGTGATGCAGTCATTCATGTGTGGGAATAACTTATTCTCTAGGTATATAACTTATACTAACAAAGACACAAACCAATCATTGAGAACAAAAGTATAAAACACATAAAATGTCAAAATCAGGCTTGTCAAACACAATTTAGTCAATCTTATTAAACATTACATCAAACATCAAATTTACTAAATACAATAATCAGTCTCGTTAAACATAATAATCAACCTTACTAAATACAATAATCAGTTTCTTTAAACATAATAATCAGCCTTATTAAACACTACATCAAATATCAACTTTACTAAATACAATAATCAGTCTCGTTAAACATAATAATCAACCTCACTAAATACAATAGTCAGTCTCTTTAAACACAATAAACAGCACTGAAGCGACTACAGCGAGTCGCCCCATTCCTTCATCATGTCTGCGGATGTGGTGGTATTGTTGGGACCTACCCCCACACCTATTTTCCGCACACAATAACGGTCGTGGCCATTGTCTGCAATCACTTCATACGGCCCGAAGAACTTCGGACGTAGTTTTAATCCACCTCCAAATTGCGTCCGTTTGATAGCGACCAGGCTGCCGACAGGGTGCTTCTTGGCGGGCTTCCTCTTCCCGTTGAAGGAAGCTCTGTTTTCCTCCTGTACCTTGCCAATCTGCTTCCCTCTTATCTTGGACCTCCTTGGCGTCGGCGTCCGCTCTGAGACGCTCTTTTTCTTCATTGAGCTTCTTGAGGCGGTTGAGCTCCTTCTCGTTCTCCAACCACAGCCTCTTGTAGTCGGAGGGCTCCGTTCCATCTCTGGCTGAGTTCACGTTTCTCGCTCCGAAATCCACTCCGTCGGAGTCAATAACTATCTTCAACCGTCGGATGGCGTCTCTTCCTAGAATCACCTTCGCTGGAATCGTTCCGCCTTCGACTACGTGGAACTTCAGCTCTGTTGCCGGCTCTCCTGTGGCCACCTCCACGGTTCCTAACGTCGATGACCTCACCCCTCCGATTCCTTCTATTGAAATCGTTCCAGGGATATATGTCTCAGTCCCCACCTTCATTGCCTGGCCAATTGTCATCAGGTTAATACTGCTGCCAGTGTCCACCAGTGCTTCCATAGTGACTTTAAGTGAGTCACTTTAAGTGTTGCCACTCTCTCGAATCCTACATATGTATGTATGTTTCAATTAAATTCTATTTTTTGACACATGTGTGCGTGATAGCTTGTTCTCCAGAGTGTTAGCCTTACGCCCAATTTTATTTTGAATGATTAATGACAGATCATGATGCACTTTTGCATGATTGAAGACTACATTACATTTAATATTCATTTAAAATTTGTCTTATCGATGGAAGCTAAATTGTACCAAATTGTATTGTATCAAATTTTCCCTCTGTCATTTGTGTATAAATATGTAGAAATTTACTGTATGTAAATATATAAAAATAACAATACAAATCGATAGTTTAACTATGTGATTTTATTCACAAGAAACTAAATGATATTTGCGTAGAAGCGAGGCAAGTTTGCAAGGGCCTCAAAAGGGAGCGTCTCGCCTAATTGTTGCAAGTGACGTACGCGCCCCAAAGTTAAAGGTAAACGCACAAACCGCAAGGCAACCCTTCAACCCCCGCGACCCTAGAATTTAACTAAGTTGCTCGTGCAATTTGCATTTTCGCCACCTCGTGAATGCTTAATGGCATCGGAGTGTTGGTGCCGATTCACGCGAAACCTTTCCGAAATATGTATGTGGGCTAATGTTAATGGACTAGTGCGAAGTTTCGTGTGTCGAATTCGAGTTGGGTGATTGTTTAATTAGTTTGGAATCATTTTTTGTTTGGAAATTAGTATGGGTGAAAATGTGCGATGAGAGTTCTTGTTCGTTGTACGTGTGGATTTGGGTTTAATGTTCTAATATTAGTATAAATGAGTTGTGATAATTATTTTCAATTCAAATATCAATGAGTTAGTAATAAAATGGTTATTGAGTTTATAAAATGAATTGTCAGAAAAGAAAATTTGATTTTTTGTAATGAAAATTCCATATCTACAATAGATGTCATCATAGTGTAAAAATTATCAGGATACTAATTTGTATCAATACATGTATGTACCTATATCAATTAATGCATAATTTTTTTTTCATAAGTGGAAAGTTCCAATTGAGGACAATTTTAAATATTCTGTAAAAAAATGATTTTTGATGATTAGAGGTCAAATACAACTTGTAAATAATATAAATAGTATAGGTATTGTTAATTGTTATTTCAAATATTAATGTATAAATGATAAATTTTGTAATAAATATATGAATTTCAAACAAAGCATTGTTTTAATAATTAATTTTATAGATCAATTTATACATGTTATTTGTTTTATCATCGATTCATGCAGAAAGAAGGATATGTAATAATAATCTCTCCCACCCAACGGATTTAAAATATATATCAAACAATAGATATTAATAATCTCATAATTTTTACTATAATGAAACTCATCGTTGATTTAAAGTTTTCATGGAAAATAGATTTTCATACTAATTTTCGTTCACGGGAGAACAAAACCCTTGGATGCGAACTATTTTTTTCTACGAACTACATCAATATCGGGGTCAAATTTGATCAAAGCAATATTTTAAGGATCGTAATGAGTTAACAATTGTCAAATTGAAATGTGTTCAGGGGGGAGTCGAGTCGCCATAGAAAGCTGCGCATTTTCCAAAATGATAAAACGGCAAAAACGGGACCCTGCGCTCGTTCGCCGAACACGTCCGAATAGTCCAAATTAATTTTAACAAATTACGAAACATTTGTACTAATTACTCGCTGTCAAATGGCCGAAAGTACAACACTCGGCCGAAAGTTGTGTGAGGGCGCGGATGTTTAGCCATTTTAACAAATCGCTGCGCGAAAACTCGGCAAAAGCTCAGAACAACTTTTTTCCGAAACCCTTGGCTTTAATTCCGCTCTCTTTTTTTTTTTTCGTTATTTCGCTCAAAACTTACGGATTCGACCGTAATTATTGCAAATCGCACCAATTTGCCGAACAACTTTACGGATAAAAACGCAAGCTTATGTGAGATTTCTGATATGAAATTTTACACCTATACAATTGGAGCAATAATTTGTTTGTTGTTAACTCGTTACAGGTATTCATTATTTTGAAAATCTCAATAAATCATTCACTTTAAAGTAATGAAGCAATCACTTGAAAAGTAATCAGACACTAAAATCGATCAAATTAAATCAAAACAGAAATAATGGGGATTTATTTTTAAGAACTGTTTTGTAAAATTAATACATTTTTTCAATCTAATATTCGAATAAAACTATCAAACTATTATATTAATTGAGAAAGACGACATATAACTTGCCAAAATCCAACAAGATTCCAACCTAGCATCTCAAGGATAATGTTGTCCAACGCGACATGCACAAATGTTTTATATATCTACATTATCGGCTGATTAATATGATGAAACAAGTTGAAAATATCAATACACGACTGGTCAGAATAAAATTATTCACATAAGATTTATACAATTTACTATCGGCACTTACAATTTTCATAAAAGTTAGAGCAAATTGTTACCCGAGCTTCAGCCAGACACCAAACAATAAGCGCTATTATTAGAAGAAGCGATCAACCAGTTGAATATATCAACGCAATTTAGAAGCATTACATGAACACACACACACACAGATTAGCACAATTATATAGTTAGATATTAGATATTTATCTACATATGTATCAATCTTGATATAGAAGCATATTTAACAATAGAGTTATCCGATGTTATCCGGAGGAAATTCGATCGTTTTCGATGGGGATGATAGGATTTTTTTTTTGACAAATTCGCTATGTCCGAGTTAGGGATGCAAATTAGATTGATTGTTCCCTTGGGTGGGTCAGCAGCGAAAACGTCGAATTAATGAAGTCCCCTACCGTATAATCCAACGGTCCCGTCCACTTTGCATCGCATTTGCATATGGCTTGACGTTTACTGCGTCCCAGATGTGAGTATCGACGAAAAAATATGAAAAAAAAGCTGAATGACTCGTTTTGGAAATTGTCTCTTATGTAGATCCGATTCTAAAAACTTATACGTAAAGTTTAAAATGATTTTGAACAATTTGATTAATCATATAACGTTTAGATTCTGCACACTTTCATGCATAAATTCGTTAATCGCTCGCATTTCAAACATTCCACGTGCGATATTTCAAATTAACCTTTAACAAAAAGTAATTAGAAACTGACAGATTTCATTAAAACCTAACCCTAGCCAAATTCTCGTCGATTTTTATATACGATACATTGACGCAGTGACCCAATTCGATGGGCGTTCACATCAAACGAGTTTTCGGCGCACAAAAAAATATATACACGTACAAGTCGCAGCGATTTTTCTTCGGGGGCGGGAAATTCGGAAAAATACACATAATAAGATCATTTTCGGGTCTTTTCCGAGTAGGCGTTGATTTGTTCCGGCTCGTTTCGCCGAACGGCAACCAATATGTCGAGTTCGCCTTCGAGCTTTTTATCGCTTTCTGATCGTTGCCGACGATTTTTCACGCGAAATTGCGCTTAAACCGATTCCACGCCCTTCGATGGTCTAGAAAAGATAGAAAACGATGATCGCAATGAGGCAGAAGGACACTTTTCTACGTGCAGAATGATAATTCGTAACGGGCGCTGTTGTGAGAAATGCTTTTCTTTATACTTAACACTGTATAAAACTGCTTTGATTTTTTTTTATTTTAAATTATTTATACAAGTAATTTCTACCCAATTAATTATCATTCACTTTAAAGTGAAGAAAATCAACCTCAAGGCAAGACTTCGAAGAATAAGTTAGCTTACACATAGGTGTCACTAAATAGTTCGAATTAAATCAAAACATATGAAAGGTTTAAGTGACGATTATTTGCTGATTCGTTTCGTAAAGTGTACATTAGCATTTTTAAGTTAGTTCATTCTAAGGTGTCACTAAATAGTTCGAATTAATCGAACATATGAAAGGTGTAGGTGATGTGATCATTTGCGGAGCCGTTTCGTAAAGCGTTAAATTAACATTTTTTTCGAATCAAATGAATCCAAACATTCGAAAAAAACGTCCGTGTCTCTATATAATTTTTTTCAATTAAGAAAAACATGTGACTCTTGCCAAGATAGAACTCGAACTCATGCATACCAAGTATGCTGAATCGACACGGCATGCACAAAAGCTTTACATTGACTGGATTTATTATTCATTTAAGGATGTGGTTATATGCACTCACGTAGTTTTTGAATGTATGATCAAAATTACTCAAATCTTGTGTATTCGAATGAGTGAGTTATACTATCAATTGTCTTTAAATATAGTTTAAAATTTATTTGATGCGATATTTGTTTGTAATTTGGGTATATGTAAAATTTATGTTTAGCGGAAAGGACAAAACTAAATTGGGGTCAACCGTATATATTAAAAAATATCAAGTTAGTTAATGTTGCACCTTAATCGTGCCCAAAGTTTTTAATGAGTTTACGAGGCGTTTCAGAGCAAAAAAAAACTTAAAATTTAGGTACACAAAAAGAAAAAGTTGAATCGAAAGCGAGTCGCGCTTTGTTAGAAAAATTAAAACGATTTTCTTTTTAATTTACTAAGGTCGGTTTACTGATCATAATCGAAATTGAAAAACTTTTTGCGAAATTCGGAATTATCTTTTCGCGGGAATCGTCGAATCGAAGCGTGTATAAAACGAAATTAACATCTTTTTGAATATTTACGTGTATAATTTTCCAATATAAAAAAAGTATAACAAGGGCGTGTAGCAATTGATAAACATGCATTCGATCGGAAAATTTTTACAATTTATTGTCGAAAGTTCGAAGGAAAATCAGTATAGACCTTTTTATATCGTTCAAAACTATTTGTCTTCATCGCACAATTTTTCATCGCTACGCAAAAAAGGCGGAAGAAAAATTGAGGGCGTGTTTTTTCTACATTTTTCCGCTATCCATTTCGAAACATATATTTTATTCTCATACATTCTAAATATATTTATGTACATTTAAATGCATCAACTTTAAAAATTTTAAACTACACGCAGTCCTTCAACTACTAACTATCAAAATTTGGAGGAAAGAGACGTATGTATAGGAAAGGCGACAAATATAGAATATCGTGATATATATTATTCACAGTTTCGACCATCTGCTAATATTGCATAAAATCAGTCACTTATAGTATTATTGTTAGATTTCAAAAAAAAAAAAAATCAACAAGATCGACATTGGTTCTAAAAATATTGAGGATTGAAATTTTAATAGATTTTTTTAACAATATCAGATGTAACTTTGAAGTGTGATATTTTTTAAGAATATGAGATTATTTCTTAGTGATTTGTTGGATTAAAAATGTGTTAATATGAAGAAATGAAATTCAGTATTCCATATTTGCCACACTTTGACCATTTAGTATTAAAACATCACTGTTCCATTTTCGATGCACATATGAAAAAATAATTTTTCAGTTGTCGTCGTTTTTTTCAAATTCGAATGATTATTTCTTACTTTTTCTATAATTAACACATAATTTAGTATATTTGGCCTTAATTTCAAGAACGTAGATTTTTTTTCATACGTGGAAAATAAACGCTTGAAACTTAAGCGTTTGCATATTTGTCGCATTTCAGAGATGAAAAGACCGTCCCCGAATAAAAAGTGCGCCGATTTTCCCTCGAAAAACTTTGAACCCTTTACAGTATTTTCGAAAGACAGAACTACTAGAAGCGAGTCCTTACGTAGGTATTCATAATCGTATTGTTTGGCGTGTCGTTCTCTAGTACACGGAAACGCAATTATGGCAGTCGGGCTGATACGCGCTAATTTAGTTTGTTGTCGTAACTCGCTTTGCGACACACAAAAGTTTCGCGCGCACTCCGCCATTATCCAATTATATGCCCTGTGTCGACGTGGAGCATTTCCATCCCTTATTTCCTGCTATCCTGGAGAATTTGGACGACTTTTTGGGCTATTTTTGTCTCCATGCACTGCTCGAATCGATTATTTGTATTGGCGATTCTTTATTTGTCGAAAATCCACGAGAGACGAAAGATGAACGTATGTAGGATAATTCCAGTATAGATGGCCATATAGAAGACGATGATTAACGGTCGTTTTTTTTTTCAAAAATTGGAAATAATAATAATTTTTTGCACTCTAGTTGGATGTCTAGTGGTTATAAGGCGTTTAATAATAACAAAAATAAATAATTGTTGCCAATTTTCAGAATAAAATGACTTGACTATCGTCTCTTATATGGCCATATGGAAGACGATGGTCAGCGGTTTTTTATTCTTCGAAAATTGGCAATAATTATTATTTTTTGGACTCAAGTTGGATGTCTAGTGATCACAAGACATTGAATAATATCAAAAAAATAATAATTTGAAAAATAAAATTACTACTGACCATCATTTCTCATATGGCCATCTATACCGGAATGTGTTTATGTACGTGCGCCTCCGTCTTTCGTCACTCAAGTGAAATTTTGAATGTTCGTAGTTGAAGGACCTAGTTTAATTCGAACCAGTTGCGATTGATTGTTTAAGAATTATCCAATATAAATCCACTTAATTGAGACTAATATAGAATTAAACATAACTGAAAAGAATCTTTGATTGTATTTATTGAATTATCGATTCGTCAAATCCTTCAATAATACAACTGTTAATTGTATTATGCGGTATTTTAGAGTACATCACCGGTTTTCTACGTCCATCGAGCGGAAAATGAATTTCGGAAAATTCGACAAAAGCGATGGCCGACTTTCCCGATTTTTCCGAGGCCCACTTTCGGTACAAGCTGTTCCGATTTTTAAACTTTTCGAAAGGCAACTGCGATTAATCACGACCGGCGCAAGTTTTTGTCGCTTCTAAAGAAAGGATGAATTATGACTCGCACTAACGGCTGGCAGTAAATAAAGTACTCGTAATATTACTTCATAAAAGCGCCTTCCCCACTCACATACTCTTGTATGGAGAACATAATAGTTGAGAGAGTGAAAAGTCTGAGCTTCTTTACAATTCGCGGTTTATTATGCGCCGCGCGTCTACTTCGGAGTAATTGATATTGAAAGTTTATAAATATGAATGAAATGTTTAAGTAAATTGGCATTTGAACTCTAATAAATGTCATACGTATCGAAATATAGATGACAGATGAATTTCACAAAGTGCCCAAGTGATCTTTTTCATCGAAATTGATTTAAGTATAGAAAATGGTTCTGTATCATATAAAGAACCATTTTTTGTACTTAACTAAATATCAATAAAAAAGTTCACTTGTCCCCTTTTTTAAATTCAATCGTCATATAAAGTGTGTCCTATATGTTATGATTTTTTTTCAATGAATATACGAGTATAATTCATATCTGCACAAAAATTAAAATTCTCTAAAATTGGATTCTTATGCTTGCTAGAAGCATTCGAAGGGACCTTTCTTTATAATAACTGCTTGGATAGTTTCAATTATAACAAAATAACATATTTTGAATCCGTTTTTTAGTTTAAAGAACAGATAGAAAATGACAAATGCTTAAATTTTTCAATTTAGAGTTTAGGAGTCAGTTGGAGTAATCAGAGTCAAAAGCTAAGTAAATACAAGAAGTGGCATAACATCATCAATAGTATTCATTATTTAAAATAAAGGTGCACTTATTTGGCAATTTTGACTCAACTAATATTCAAATCAGATAAATTTTAGATATTTTATTAATTTGAATATTTAATTCAAAAAATTTAGTAAACGTAGAGAAAATCGACATATTTTATGATTTTCAAGACACACCTCATGTTTCAGACGTCTAATTGTAAGTAAATTGGCATTTGAACTCTAGTCAATGTAATACGTATCGAAATATGTACAGTAAAATACGATTCGTAGCAGTTGCAGTATCTGTGTTCGAGAAACAAACGTTCTCGTCGTCTGCTACCACCAGTTATCTAGATTGAGCGTAATTCACGATGGGAAGTTTTCATGTTTTGATAACAAATTATTAATCACCAAAGTTTACCGCTGAGAAGATGTTGCCGAGGACAAAACCTTCGTTTATAATTGAGACGATTCGTCGTTTCTAGCTTTCGAGATATTTTACTCTTTCATTTAGGTATCGAACGAAGAAAACTCAACGTTGAAGCCCCTCATGAATCGCTCGAACGTACTCCGTTTGAAGAATAATATAATTCGATTATATAAATAATTTCAAATAAAATTGCATTGAATACGTTTAAATCGTATTAAAAATCATAACTTGAAAGCACACTCTGAAGATGGATTCTTTGGGCGTGGTACTTGGGACGATTTATTAGTTTTCGTCGAATTATTCGAAAACGTAGACTCGTTAGCAAGACGAAAACCCAATTAACGTGAAAAGTTTCAAACACGAACGGAAAACGGAACGTCTTAATTAGAGTCGTGTCGCCGTTGATGTCACATAATTAACAATCTTCAAATAATAAAGTCGCACGTAACTGTATTTTCTATTGGTTTAGTGATTGGGGCACGAAATTTCATACTATGAACCTTTATAAGGCGCTTTGATTAAAGAAAATTCATTCATACAATTTTAATTCACACATCTATCTTTAGATATAGAAGTGTTTTTACATTACTTGAAAAATATCAATTTATTAAGATCCAAATATAAATTAAATCATACAATATAAAAATTTGCTTAAATTAAGAATCCGATTCAAAATAATTTTCAACCTTGATTTTTAAATGACTTATCCTTATTCTTTTTCTCTTTTTTATCGTCGCTTCTATTAGATGTGAAATCAGGATATTCTCTGTTTTGGAGACGTTCTCTCATCCTTTGGCATTGTCTAGTTTCTCTCATTTGATCCGATGGACAAGATAATTGCATTTCCCGCCAAATGCAATGACTGAATTGTAAAGTTGATGGATTGCATTTCTCAGAATTCAATGTGGTGGCTGTGTTATTTTTTGCCAAAACTGCCGGATTAACTGAAGCGTTTGCTTTAGCTATTTGTGTGAAATTTTCAATGTCCTACAATTTGACAAATTCATATAAATATGTTTAACAGTTAAAATTTCAAATAATTAATCTTCCTTTATAAGTACCTTTAAACATTTGTCTAATATTTTATCAATGATTTTCTTTTGCCACTCTGTCTTTACAAGTTCATTTTTCACGAAGTTCGTAGTGTTTTGTCTAGAAATGTATCCTTGACTATCAATCTTAAATAGGAAAATATTGATTTATAAAATTTTCACAAATGTGAATACTAAGAATAATTCATCAATACGATACTCACTAAATACTTTTTCCTAGCAACACATTCCATAACACACTGTAAAATATTAAAATAAGTTATAATCTACGTTCATAAGATAATTGAATTATTCAAAAATGAAAAACTAACGATCAAATCGTCTTTTGATTTTCCAACTTTTTGACAACTGAACATATCGAAAGGTTCTCCATCATTCGTTGCTTTCAGACTACGATTTCTTCGCATTTCAGCAAAGCATTCTCGTCTTATTTCCCTAAGTGCATCTCCATGCATTTTAAGATCATCTCTATCACCGCAACATGTCCTTTGGTATCTGTTGTTGCCACCGTTAGTTGCATTTTGTAACAATGGTCTAAATGGACTGTAATTAAATGAATACAATTAAATTTTTATCAGAGTATTGAATCAGAATGATATGTTCTTATAAAGAATCTATAGCATTCAATTTGTTTATCGTTTCATTGAATAGAAACTGTTATGCTATTTGTCATATCGTACACTTTTTATGGATGTTAGTTTGTCAAAGTCACGCATTTTATTGTCCTATTGAGTTTTGAAAAAAACTTTCTCTTGAGAAAGTAAAAATGTTTCATTGTGCATTGGTCACGTTATTCAATGCAATAGTAACCATGTATAAAATAAGCCTTGTGAAAATTAAGAGATGTTGCAAAGAATGAAAGTTATATATTAGACTACATATTCATATTGAAATCTTTTTAGTTTATATTATTATAGATGAATCGAATTGAGTGTTTATGAGTCAAAACTCATTTTGAAAACGTAATTAAATATGTAGAGATTTTAAATTGCATATCACAACATAGAAAATCAAGTTTCTCTATCCGACTGTAGATAATTATTTGAGAGGTGAAACTAAATCGGTACTCGATTTGTGCAATGCAATTAATATCTTGTTTCATAAACTTGTTTTAATACATATTTATGTATTTAAAAAACCAAGTGATGCGAATTCAGATATAAAATACGCAAATTGAAGATTTTTTTATGACAAAATACTAACGGTCTACATAATGTTTTTTCAGTTGTTGTCGGTTGAGTTGTAGTTGTAGTTGTGGTTGTGGTTGTGGTTGTTGCAGCTTGTCGTGCAATTCTGTTATGTGCAGATGTTAAACTATTATCAATGTTATCCAAATCATCAAGGCTTTCCAAGAAATCTTCTTGCAATATTAAATCTATTAAAATAATTACATTTTAATTCGAAAATCGAAAAAATTATTTCATTATTTTTAACCTCAAAAATATTATTTCACTTACTAAAATCAGTATCAGACCAATCGTAAGCAAACACTAGACTAGCCAAAAACGTAGAACATACAAGAAAAATCAAAATTTTCACCATTTTTATCACTTTAACACGAAACAAATGTATAACCACACTTCACCGAACGAAAATGTCGACTAAAACGATCGATCGGGATCGTTTCTCTTTTATACCGTGAGCTGACTGCTGCTAAAAAAAACCGTAAAAGACACAAAAGGATTCGAATTTTCGAATTCGCAATAAAAACGTCTATATTATACTCAATTATTATGAGATTTGAAATTTTGATCTGTGCGGGAATTCCGTGAAAAACGTTGCGATTTAAAGAGCCGCGATTACCGACTGATTGTGAGTTTCAATTGTGAAGCGTTCGTGATTTATTGTTGATTATAACAATGAGTTGAAAAACGAGGACGATTTTCATGTTTTTCTCGTTGATGTGCGATTAGAATGTGTATTATTATAGTTTTTCCGAAAAATATTCGCGATTCGTTTCCGTTTTGTTCAGGTCAATTGAGTCTGTGCGTCATATGATGATAATTTGTTGTTGATGAGTTTGATTATATTTTTTGGGATTGATTGATAGATTTGGGGCGATTTTTATTTTGTATTATTAAAATACTTATTTATCTATGTAAATATAATTTAATATTTTTCTGTATATTACTTATAGATACCTTAATCACTGATATTTTGACAGTGAAACTTTTTAGAAGTTCGAAAAGTCTCGAGCAAATGCCGGGTCGCAGATGCTAGTCTAAAATAAGACGATATTATAAGAAGATTATGATTAAAATTGTGGCAAAAATAAAATGAGTGTCATTGAAAATTTTGAATATGAAAAAAAATCGCGAATTTTCACGAAGATTATGACACGTTTTCGATGTTTTGAATTCAGCATCGTTCGTCGAACTCTTATAGAAAATAATTTATTTGTAAATAACACTACGTATACGAGACACTCAGAAGAAAACATTGTTAACTCCATTAAAAAAAAAAGATTTAAATTTCAATGAATTTGGTACTGTCATAACTTTCTGCGAGTGAAGTACCTTTTCTGAATAATAAAGATACCATTGAATTCGTTTGGTCACCCGATTACTCATTCAATTTTGAAGTCATTTTGATTAATTATGAACTCTAATATAACTAAATACATAGATATATAACTTATTATGAAGAAAATTTGTGTTTGTAACATCTGAAAAATTGAAATATGAATGGGATTTAGGGAATTTCGAAAAACTCATTAAACGAATTTGATCGTTTTTCTCGACTTCTTGCTTTATGGAGTTAGTCACGTTTAGCTCTGAGCAGCTCATATATATGCTTAAGACAATATTTTATGTATTATATATGCAACCATACACATGTGACCCGAATGATGACGACTAATGCCGTTATGAAAGTGGTCAAAGTCAAGTGGTCCGTCAACGAGAGACAAGATTTCAACAATACATAAGCAAAAACTACACTCAGCCCCGACATTGACCGATCGTTTAATTAGCATATGATCTTTTTTAAAATGACTATTTATAAAATAAATTTATTACATATTTATTAAAAAAATATTCAATTGTTTGATGTTGTAGCACATAGATATTTTTCGTACTTTTTTGATTTATCGAATCAATTTGAGACGACTTTTTTCAAATTGCTCGATCTCTTCATGTGGGTCAGTTAATCTAGTTAGAGTATGTAAATTTGGCTGGCTTACCAGTTTCGCGATATCCGAATTTATGACCGGATAACAATCGCACTAAATCAACTTCTACATATCCTCTAGAAAAAACAAGAGATTTTTTTTAATTAGATCTGTAACAAATTGTGTCTAGATCAATCGGATAATGAGAGGAAATAATAAAATATAACAACAGATGATTAAATGGACCATATATAACATGATAGATGCATTTACAACATGTATTATATTGAAAAAAATAATAATAGTGATATTTAAGGTTAGAATTTCAAATTTTTTCATATGGCTTTTCATTGGAACGTTTAAATTTTCACGTTTTTTCAGTTATTAAAATACTATTTAAGTACTACTATATTATATTAAAAATCATAAACTATAGCTTAATTATATTAGTGGATGAATAAAAAAAATTGAGGCTGTATCACATACACAAGATATTTTATTCCATTCCGAAAATCTACGGTTCCTAATGAAAAACACTATATTAACTTCACGTTTACTTTTTTTTCCCATTGAAATTGACACCTATTATCGCTAAATAATTTCAAATATTCAATTGAAAGTTTGGCACTTTAGAAATTGGCTGTTTGTAGCAATTTAAGATCGGTATATCAATAATTTGTTAACAATGTGACGATTCTTTACCCTATAAAATTTGACAGCTATTATCACTAAAAAATGCTAACAATAAGAAACAATTGAAATATTAAGTTTAAATCAACTATTTAATTCTAAGAATAAACTTCAACGCAAATCATCAAGATAAACAGCCATAACTTCATCGGATTATTTTGTGGATATAACCTCGTTGGGTTTTCTTAAAATTAAACAAATTACGCTATCTTGCAATGTATTTCAATTCAAAATACATAAAAGTTTTATATAAAAAATATGTTCAAAGTATACGAGACTAATTAATCAATTCATTTAATAAAAAATCTGACAAATTCACACTCACTCAAAAGAATTATACGATTTACCTCACACACTATTGAATTCACTACATTCTTCGAACTCCACAATATAAAAACGACTCAAAATAAAACTCAACAATAAAAATACGACTCAAAATGAAACTCTCCAACAAAAATACTTCTCGAAATAAAATAAAACGGTATAAAAAAACAGAAGCTAGACCTCTACAGCATCCACCCACCACCCCCCGACAATTGCAGAAATATAAAACGGGTTCACCTCAAACCGCAGTGGGGTGCACCCGTCATCGCCAGATGACCGCGTGATTTACTCACCACTATACACGTCCAGGGGGTGGTTATTCCATAGTTAGGGGACGGTTAAGGGGTGGTTATCCCATAGTCAGGGGGTGGCCGGGATGGGTGGTCCGTGCACGTGACCGTGCGTCAAGCGTTTGTCATTCTGCGAAATGTGCAACCGGAGGACCCTTTTTTGCGCCGGCCTCACCTGCATGCGAGATATCAATCTTGGCTTCTTAAGGGAGCTTAGGACTTTAGTATGTTGAGATTGAGGGGGTTGAGATGGATTTTTTCGATGGAGCTACAATGTGTTGGGTGGGTGTGTTTATGTATGGTGCAGATGGGGCTCTGTTTCGGTTGTAAGTGTTTTGTGGGGTTTTTAATTTGTGGGATTGTAGATTTGGATGTGTTTAGTGGTTTAGTGTTAATTAGATTGATGTTTGATACTTATAAGTGTGTAATTTAAATGATGAATTTAATATTCAATGAATCTCTGTGAGTCAATGACGTCAAAATTTGTATCAAAACATATTGATTTTACATATAGTAGGATTATTCACTTTTTAATCTAGATGCGAAAATTGTCTGAATATTATTTTAAAATTAGATTTACTATATTCTTTTATTTAATTTTTCGAAGAAATATGGTCAAGAATCTCAAGATGCATTTTTTCTTTTTAAAATAGTTTGATAATGTGTAGATAGATGTCATTATTAATTAATTTTATATGTATGAAAATATCTTTAGTTTACAGCCCAAAAGATAAAGTGATATTCAAGTATAATAAGCACAAGTTACAGTGTGGGACAGAGACAAACATATAACACATATGTACATCCGTTACTATCCCGCGGATTTTCGACAGTTCATAATTGGAGGACTTAAAATTAGTGTATTTTACTTAAAAATAATATAATCGAGTATTTTTTGAGGGTTATAGATGTTGAATTGTAGCAATTGGGTTGTGTTTATTGTAATTTTGAACTATACAACCCAAAAGCTACAATTTAACATCTACATCCTACAAAAAATACACGACAAAATCGGAAAAGAGAACAGTTTTTTGAAAAACACAAGACACGACGAAATCGGGACAGTCCCGGTAAAAACGGGATCCTACTTTAACACGAAACTCGCACACATTTCCATACTTAATTTTCAAAATCTTATAATAAAAAAATCAAAACAGGGTCGACACCCTCATCGAACGTCGCAATTTTGAACAGTATCGGACTGTTTACAATTTAACGGTCTGACTAACTTCAATCAGTACACAAAATACAATGGGGAGAGTTTCAAAGGAACCGTCCGGTGTCCAGTCAAAGTTTGCACAATTCATTATGTCTTGATTGGCATGTTTTCGTTTCTGTTTTATATGCAGCAATCAATTTTCACCATCGTAGGCCATAAGACAAACAATGATTCATCGAGATAGGGTGAGAAACTTTTTCGTTTGTTTAACACAATTTCTGTATAAAATACGAACCCTTTGTGTTGAATTTTAATTTATTCGTTTTTTATCAGTTTTTCAGACAAAAGTTTTTAAAAACACTTTTAAATTTCCTTTATCGCGGTACAAATAAGTTTCACGGGGTATGTTATATCGACAAAAGCTTAGCAGATACGTTGATTTGAAATAACATTCCATTCTACGACACAATTGAATTTAAACTTCACATGGGGTTTGTCACAAAGCAAACAATGATGCCCTAACGAGAACCACATTGTGGAATTCTCAAACTTTTCACGGCGAAAAAATAAATCGAGTTTGAATTTACAATACAACGAAAACACGAGTGCGTTAAAATGAAATAAAAATAATTTTAAAATTATCTGATAAAATTTAAGACTCATAAATAATTGGTTTAGTGGAGAAATTAAATGTTATTTTCATACTCTCGTTAAAAATGCAGTCAGAAGTGAAAATTATACACGGAAAATTGAGGCATTTCCATTTAATTTATACTTCAATTAGATAAAGTAAACATTAACTCTTTTCCTATAACATATATTCAATTCGATTGAAATCACTTAATTAAATGAAAAATTTATGAATTTGCAGCAAAACGGAACACACATAAAGGCTAAGCTATTTCGAGCGAAATACATACGTATTTCCACCGCTCGTTCTCAATTTTTTCCAACGTTTATTTCCACTGCACCTTATACAGACACATATACACATATGAGACGAAATAGGCCAATGGGAACAAGCAACATATTTTTTGAAAATGACTTAAGTACAGATATTGTTTCATAATATATTATCAATTCACTCGTTCCTTTTCTATAACGTATAGAAACAATCGTTACTCTGAGAGTATCATTCTCGAAATCACTTCCTCGCCAGATAACCCCCTTGGCTTACTTCATCACCGATATAAACGATTTCGGAGCCTGTGCCGAAGTGTATCATAAAATCACATATCCTCATTTAAATTAGGTACATACTCGTATACTACAATTATGTAGGAGGCACACGCTCAATGTTGAGCGCGTTGAGATTTTCTCGAAATCTAACTCATATCACTTGCTTCCATTGGCCTATATCGTCATAAATGCAAACGATTTTAGAGCCCGTGCTGAGATGTATCATAAAATCACTTATCCCCATTCAAATAGGTACATACATATATTACATTCATGTAAGAGGCATGCGCTCGACATTGATCACGATTTTCTTTGCAAATCACGCTCATATCACTTGTTCCTTTTAGCCTATATCGTCTTCAATTCAAACTATTTCACTCATATAACTTGTTCCCATTGGTCTAAGTCGTCATCAATGTAAAAGATTTCGGAATCTGAGCTGAAGTGTAAAATGAAATTACTTATTCCCGCCCAAATACGTAGGTACATATAGTATACTTAAGAGGCGCGCGCTCAACATTTAGCGCGATTTTCTCTGTAAATCATGCTCATATCACTAGTTCCCTTTAGCCTATATCGTCTTCAATTCAAACCATTTCACTCATATAACTTGTTCCCATTGGTCTAAATTGTCATCAATGCAAACGATTTTGGAGTCTTAACTGATGTGTAAAATGAAATTACTTATTCCCGCCCAAATACGTAGGTACATATAGTATACTTAAGAGGCGCGCGCTCAACATTTAGCGCGATTTTCTCTGTAAATCTCGTTCATATCACTTGCTCCCATTGGCCTATATGGTCGTCATACAAAAGGAGTGTTCCAGAAGAATATGAAGAGCGCTGTATATCATCGGCGCTTTTCCGGGCCGCGTCTGCTCGAGTCACTCGTCGTTGAAAGTTTTGCGTCGCCGAGCTTTTCAAATAAACGCGCTCCCACCTGGCGCCGTTTTGACGTTTTTCCCCACATATAAATAAGGGCTGAGGCGACGTTCACTTAGGGATTACGAACGTACAGGGACTCCGAGGACCGACTGCTTTGCCTGGATGAGGAAATGTGATAAATTGAGGCTGAATCGACTGAGGGTGCGTGATTCGACGACGAGAATCAAACGCGATTGCGTTCGGATGCGTTAATGCTTCGGGGATTTGTTTTGTGTGAATGTTAAATATTGTTTGACGAGTGAAAAGGCCAAGGTGTACAATTGAGTTATGCACGGGAATCGCTTCTATGCACGCTCTTTTATTCGGTGGCAAAAGGATATAAACGAATTCGGAACGTGTGCCGAAATATGTATATCATCAAATCAGTCGATCTTCTCCCAATACATGTAGGTATATGGTCAACTTTGAACGCGCTTTTCTCGATATCACCGCAAAGTCACTTGTACCCCTTGGCCTTTTCAGTCGTCATTTGATCTGGGGTTTTTGAAGTTTTATATCACGACTTAATATCACAAAGGGCAGAAGTGAACTTTTTTATCGATATTGAGGTAATTGTAGAAAATGGTTCTATATATTATTCAGAAGCATTTTCTGTACTTAATTAAATTTTGATAAAAAAGGTCACTTGTGCCCTTTGTGAAATTTATTCGTCATATATTTTAAGTTTGTTGTGTAATATTGATGATATAATAAAAAGATTTAGTTTATCTTTGAATTTGCGATGAGTTGTTATGCATTAAGTCGTTCTCGATGATACATTTTAATGAGGGATTTAGTGTAAGAATGAATGCTTATTATTTGTTAAAATAAAATTATTATTATGAGATTACTTATTTCAATTCTTGCATTTAGAATGAAAGATTAAATCATTTTTAGCTAGAAAAATATATGAAAGTAATGAAAATGAAAAATATTGTGAAGAAAAGCATATCCTCTTGTACACTGTTCTTTATAGTTTGACGTAAACGTAACTAAGCAACCGAGTTCATAATTTGTTTGAATTTTGAATTAAATCAATTATTAATTTTGAATTCATAAAAACAAAAGCATGAAGTATAGAGTAGTATCTAATGATTTGATTCTGTATTTTTTTTTATTTGAGAACTAATTATAAGCGATCAGAGTGAAACTCGACGAGGTAAATTATTTTAAATATTGAGATAGAATTTTAAATTAAGTTAGGTTAGTTTTTTCGATTTTGTGCTAGATTTAGCTAGGTTAGGTTATATTATATTTATTTATTAAACAAAAATAAAAATAGAATCAGATAGGTTAGTTTATATATTATAAATAGATCATAGATAGATAGATAGATAGATAGATTATAAATAGATAAATACATACATAGATAGATAATAAATTTCATATTGATCAAAAAGTACACGAATAATTTCTTTTATAAATTGAAATTATTGCAACTAACGATAAGCAGAAAAAATTCTAAACGTTCTCACACCAACTCTAAATAGATTCATCGAAATCTCAAACAGTGTTCATCCAAAACTCAAACACACACACAAACAAAAATTATTTTTTATACATAAAACATTCAATTTCATCGACTATATCTTAAAACACATAAATCAAAAAAACTCCCTTTCCTTCATACAAAAAAAAACCGTCACATCGAAACAAAAAGACGCGCGAAGAAAAGGGCGCGCATGTCGAAAATACCGATGCGACGAAAGGTTCTCTCGTTACCCAGTCAAAGTACGTAAGGATCCCGCCTTATTTTATTCCACAAGAGGCACAAGTGCCAGTTGTGACGGGGCCAGGACCTCGGGGCCCACTTTTCGAGGGGAATTCTTCGGGACGCGTCGATTCCCAGACCGAAACAGTCGGCCATTTTGGCGGCGAGTGAAAAATGATACGCGGCAATATGGCGGACGCGTCGCCGGGGGACGCAAGCGGCTTCTGAATAAGAATTTTCGCTTTCGGCTTTTTCGGGTATGATTGAAAAATATAGAGATGAGACTTGAATTGTTGACGATGTTGACTATTTGCATTAGTAGAAAGGATATATATTTTTTTACGAGACGAAAATTTTTTGATTGTAGAAAATTTTATGGATAGAATGAAGAGACAAGCCATAGATAAATTGTGAACCAGGAAATGTGTATAACTAAAAAACAAAATAAAATAAAAATATTAGAGTTGACTGCAGAGATCATATCTGATTGTGAATATGACGACTGAAAAGGACAAGGGGTACAAGTGACTTTGCGGTGATTTTGAGAAAAGCGCACTCAAAGTTGATCATATAGCTACATGTTATTAGGAGGAGGTCGAGAGTTTTGATGATATATTAAGGCACACGTTCCTATTTCATTTATATCCTTTTGACATCAAATTAATGAGCGTGCATAGAAGCGATTCTGTGCATAACTCAATTTAGGCAAAAATGTCACTTGTACCCCTTAGTTTTTTCAATTGTCAATTGTAAAACGGGAAATATTATATAACTAAAAAACAAGATAATAAAGAAGTAACAGAGTTGGCTGTAGACATTGTGACTGATTGTGAATATGTTCATTCGATATCTGTATTATATTTGACGACTGAATTTCACAAAGGGCACAAGTGACCTTTTTTACCGTAATAAAGCAAATTACAGAAAATGGTTGTGTATTATATATAGAACTATTTTCTGTACTTAACTCAATATCCATAAAAAGGTCACGTGTGTTCTTTGTGGAATTCAGTCGTCATTAATTGTTAGTCACAGTATTAAGTGGACAGTTGTTTTTTTGTAACTAACGATCATCCAGCATATGGATCAATGTATCACTGATTAGAATAAGGTATTTTTTAATTATTGTACATATATATGTCGAAGAAAAAGTATCTATCACTCGCCATGGAATAAAATAATATTCATAAGGCTAAATTTGTTACTTTATATTGCCTTTCACTAGTCACACACATATACATATGTACAAAATTTGGCTATTATGATTTTAGATAGTAAATTACACTCATTTGAAGTTATTTTTTATTCACATAAATGATTGAAATTCACATTATAAGTTTCAAAAAATTAACTATCCACTCAATAATCAACAAACTTAAAATATATCAAACAGTATAGGTATCATTAGGTCACTTGATTTTAATCAAATAATTACAATAGATATATTATTTTGAATATGATTTTTCGAAAATTTTACCGAATTTTCTTGTATCCCGTAACTTCTAGTATCCAAAATCAGAATGCAATTAACAAACTCGAAACAAAATAAGCACTCACACACATTTCAACTAATATTACCAAATACATAATTTAAATTAAAAAATACATCAAATAATTAATAATACACATCAAATCGAGCATGACACACTTTCTCATACTCGAACAATAACCGAAAAAGAAAAAACTAGATTTTCAGGGACAAAAAGCAGGGGCGGACCGAAGGGTCAACTAAACGGGCCAACTATTAATTTATACGGAACCGGTGTACGGTTCGAATGCGAAACTTTCAGATCGTTAGGCATGGGTCCCCTGACTAAACTGCGGTCACCTGATTCGGGACACTGATAAACTGAGAAAAGCGCTAACGACCGGGACCCGGGACCCGGACCGGGACCCGGGACGCTAAATCAATTGAGGTTACGCAGGAAATTAAAAAGAGAAATGCTCCACTCGGACAATTCGATTTTTGTCCCCCAATAGTTTCGCTTCGATTTTTTTCTGTTTTTCGTTTGCATCAGATTGCATTGTGGATGTTGCGCTTTTTTAGTTTTAGGTTTTTTTAGTGTTTTTTTAAAATATATTTAGCGAGTTTAATCAAACGTGAATGATTTTAATTTTATTTTTCATTATAATTTTATTTTATTTGAATCGAAGTTGCTCGAAACTAAAAATGTAGCCTAAAGAAGAACTCTCATCATTAGTCAATTGAATTATCATCAAAATTATTGCTCTTTATGCTTTAGTGTGTACATCTAGAGAAAGATAGGCAGTGCCTTCTAGTTAGAATATAGCTTGAAAAGAAGAACTCTCATCATTTGACAATTAAATAATTATCAAAATTATTGCTCTTTATGCTTTAGTGTGGACATCTAGAGAAAGATAGGCAATGACTTTTAGTTAGAATATAGCTTGAAAAGAAAAGTGTTCCCTCATACACCAAATCTCTACTCGATGCACTATGGATTTTAAACTGATTGTAAATAAAATGAAATAGTAAAAATAGGAAATAAAAGATATCTGTCATGTCATACGTGTGTAGACCATGCTTAATATGTTTGCTATGACTTGCTAAGCGAAAGCCACTATATTTAAGTCAAAGGTTAGAAGTACATACTGTCGATTACAAAATGTGAAATGTAATGATGCAGAAACTTTTTCAGACGTTTACACAATAACTCTGAGAATTTTCATTGTGATCAGATAAGCGACAAAGCAGCTCATAAAGCACAAAACTTCAAATACCCACATACATGAATTTTCATTTACCTATATAAATTATCACAATAGAAACAATACTTTCCACATATCATTTTCAAATTCATCCCATAATTTTCCTCATTAAAACAATCATTCTTCTTCACATCCAGCGCAATTTCACGATTCTTCCAACATTGCATTCGAAAACACTGAATAAAATCCTACATACAATCCCGCCCTAGAACCTAGAGCTACAGGGTGTTTCAAAACGGCACCGTAGTCCGGATAGTCGAGTATTTCACGAATAGTCGAGTATTTCACTAACCGGACCGCCGGAAATGAATCCGATTCCAAGAGACCGGGACCCCGCATAAATCACGGATCAGCTACACGTAAGATAGCGTTGATTTTTGCCAAAGTCTATATATACACCCTATATGGGATATAAGGCAGTGGTTCTCAATCGGTTCTCGAGAATTGAGAAGGCTTTGAATTGAATGGGTGCCTGTTTAGTGTCGCTTGAAGCTTTGGAAGCGATTGATTTTTCGATGCATTGATGTTTCTATGTGTACTTAATGTTTGAATTTTCAATTTTTAGGGGTGAATGTTAGAAATACTAGACGTGAGTTTAACGAGACGGATCTATATACTTGAATGTGAAAGTTGATATTGATGAAAGGTCTCTTATTCTCGTGACTAGTCATTCTTATGCAAACTAGTTCTTAATTAATCAATTTGAGTCTTATTTATTATTAGTTGTTATTTTTTTCTGTATATTCTAATCATTAACGAATTCAAATTTCATAAATAAAAATAAACTCGAGTTATGTAACACTTGATTTGAGTAACTAACGATTGACAGTTTGCAACTTACAATTAGAGCCGATGTTTTCACTACTTCAGTTAAATAGATTAGACGGAGCTATCTTTAGTTAAATCGGTCCATTTTTGATAGTTCGTAGTGAGAGGACAGTAACTCTATGGTTAGTTAACTGAATAAATGAAAATACCTAAATAAGTGTCCATATTTTGAAATTCATTGAAAATTTTTTATGAAAGTCTAATAAATTGTACGTACATCAATTGAATACATTCATATATATGGTTTGTCAATATGAACGCTCAAATTATAAAATGAAATAAAATATGTGGTATAAGTAATAAAGAATTTTTTATATATTATAGCAAATATTGAAGTTTTTCTTTGAATTTATATTTGAAAAAAAAAAACATATTTGAATATTTTAAGCATTTTCCGAGCATAAAATTTGAGATTCTCCGCAAAAACCGTCTGAATTATTAAGCGTTCTTCGGCCATTGCGAATCGAAACTATTTTTCCTCGTCTACGAACCGACTTCCGGATCGATGGTGTCCGTTTGTGGTCATTTTTTCACTTCCGGAAAAGTAAATACGTATACGAAAAATCGGCATCGGAAATCAAGCACAAGATGAAAAATCACGCCCAATTTTCGTCGAATATGAATTTTCGCGACATTAAAAAACCGCAACAGCCTCGATAATGGGCGAAGCTTTCTGCGGAAATAAAAACCTTATAAGAAAGCGAAAAGAGTCTGTGATACGCTTCGGCTTTTACATCTGCGGAATCCCGAAGAGCCTGTGGATAAACAAGTATTTACCCGTTTTTTTTCCCTTCCAACCCTCACTCGCAAATATTTATCTTGAAAGGGATACTCGATGGAAAGCGCCTATAAAAACACTTTCAGAAGAATTCATCCTCGGTTGCGTATCGGAAATGACTGGGTCGACCCATATGCGAATTTTTAAACTGTAGTTTTCGCTAGAAAGCGTTCGATAACTTTCTTGATGCAGGAGATAAATAAGGAAAAATATATGTATGATATTATTGAAAAAAATGTATTTGAATGTATAGGATTTTTCATTAAGGACGATCGATTTTCGAAATGAAACGAAATGGAACAATGTGTACTATTATTTTAGTCAAAATTGATTCACTAATATGATTTAGCTGTAGATTCAATAACGGATGGTCTTTTTTCTTAAGCTGAATTTGTGTTTTTTTTATAGAGTTTGAAAATTGACATGGTATGTTCGTATCAAACAAAAAATTTTAGTTAACTAACATGAAGAAGTCTATTCAAAAGCGAGTTAAAAGATTGGCCCTAGTATAGTCATATTGAGCTTCAAAGATTGAGTACAACTATTGAAAAGCCTTTTATTATTATTTATGCATTTAAAAATTGCAAATACTCATACATTTATTAAGATCTATGATTTGAATAGGTTAAAATTAAACTATGTAATACAATTTTTGTGATATTCAATGATGTACGAGCATATAAACGAATTTGACTAGAAATCATTAATGTCTAAAATGATAATGCTTCAAATGTTCATGTTTAAAACTATTTTTTCTCTAATATAATTCATAAATGAAAAAAATAGTATAATTTATAAACTCGTTAGCTGCTCATCAGGTAAACAATCAGATTTTCACAATCTGCTTAAAGTCCATAGAGTTTTGAGCATCTTCAATTCATATAATTTAATATTGAAATATACTTTCGTTCAAAATATATTATATCTATAGATAAATGAAAAATTTATATGATTTATAAACTCCTTAGCCGCTCATTAGATAGACAATCAGATTTTCATAATCTGCTCAAAGTCCATATTGTTTCGAGCAACTTCAAGTCACAGAATCTTGTGTTAAGATATATTTCCGTTTGAAATATCACATATGATAATGTATATGAGAGAATAGTCGTAAAAAGTCGTCGATATCAATGCGAATATGGGTCGTATGAAAAGTTGGATGTTGGTCACGCGGCCCACTCGTGCAAACATATGAAAATATTCAACAAAAATATCATATTTTTCTTGTGTTGGGCTAATGTAAAATTTGTGTACGCGTTTCGCCTCTCGTATAACTTCGAATGTTTATTTCGGTCGACTTTTTTCCCGCCGTCGTATTATTCGAAACGACAATCGGGAACCTTTTGGAAACGGTGTCACATGTCCTCGCGGTGAAAGCTGGCTCGTTTCAATTGAAAATAAAGAAAAAAATGGCGGGAAAAAAACTGAAAAATACATGAAAAAAGAGAGAAAAGCGCGCGAAAGCTCGTCCATCTCCTTTTGTGTATTGTGGCGCTCGACTAGACTCAAACGCAAATTTAAGACGTTTCGAGAAATCCTAGTATTTTTCGGTGAATAAACAAATTCTAATATAATACAAAATGATAATTTATTGTATTTTCATGATAAAAATAAATATTAATTCAAAATTTTAAATCGAAAAGTCTTCGTATGTACTTATAGGTACTAGATTCTGAAATATTCCGAAAATATTTTTATTATATTTTAGATTTAAATTGCTTTTTATGGCATGAAAAGCGCAGAAATGTGCAACGGACACCCAGAAAGCTTTTCTGTGTACAGGTAGAAGAGAAAAAAGAGCACAAATCTTTCATTAGGTACGTTGCTTGGATAATTGAGAAAAATCGTAGTAGGCCATGTCGGGTTAGGATGAACAGAAATTGAAATAAGGCAGAAGCGATATTTTACGAAAAAAATATTTATAATCGAATATTATTAAGCTTTTTTTATGACTAAATTTTGATTTATATGATTTATTATTGAATTTTGTTTATTTATGTATTGTTATAGGTATTGCAACTTAATTATTTGTATATATATTTCATAATCAATCATTAATTTTAGAGTATAAAAGTAGAGTTGCTAGATTAAAATCTCCGAAGATTAATTAATACGCACGATAGGTGATGCTAAATTGATCAAATTTAATTGATGAAGATTAGGCGAGTGATTGAACTTTGAGAAGCGTTTCGTTAAGCCTTAAATCAATACATATTCCAAATAAACGATTGAGAAAAATAGTACTTTTTTTCAAACGAACGAATTATCAAATTAAGTTTATTTAAAAGTTGCATCTCAAGCATCACATCAAGCCGCGCAAGCCACAAGCCTCCTTAAATAATAAAATTTAACTTTCTCCCATAATTTTATCAATCTTTGAGACTTTTAAGGTTATCTAAAATCTAACACTTTTTTTCAAACAAAAGAATTAAACACGAGTCATCGAAATGTTTATATAAAAGTCACATCTCAAGCCTCACCTCAAACCGCACAAGCTTCAAACCCTTTCAAATAACAAAACTCATCTCTCTCCGACATTTTTAACAATCTTCGATTCTTTCGAGCCATTCTAAAATCTAACGCACTTTTTTTCAAACAAAAGAATTAAACACGAGTCATCAAAAACTTTATATAAAAGTTGCATCTCAAGCCTCACCTCAAACCTCAAACCCCTTCAAATAACAAAATTCATCTCTCTCCCACATGTTTACCAATCTTCGATACTTTCGACCCATTCTAAAATCCAACACACTTTTTTTCAAA
Source organism: Cheumatopsyche charites (assembly GCA_024721215.1). NCBI lineage: Eukaryota > Metazoa > Arthropoda > Insecta > Trichoptera > Hydropsychidae > Cheumatopsyche > Cheumatopsyche charites. Next base: position 12,501,537 of record CM045577.1, read on the forward strand.
CAAAAGAATTAGACACGCGTCATCAAAAAGTTTATATAAAAGTCGCATTTCAAGCATCACCTCAAGCCTCAAACCCCCTCAAATACCAAAATTCATCTCTCCCCGACATTTTTACCAATCTTCGACACTTTCGATCCATTCTAAAGCCCGATCCACACCCACATCCGACTTCCACACATCGTTTCGCATTACGTCCGCCCGCCGAACACCGGCGGCTTGTGCAGCGTCGCAAGCCTCCGAGCTTCGACCTCATGCAAATTTATACACGAAAATCCAATTTTATACACATTCCGAATCGGGAACGGCGGCGGCTCATTCCGCGAGATTCGAATATGCCGCCAATTTATACGGGGGGCGTCCCCCTTCGGTCTTCGGGGGCCGTCGAAGCCTTCGGCCATAAATTACGCTCACTTCTGGCCGCGGCTTCGGGCAAATAAATCTCCATCCCCAGCCCCGATTTTCGGGGGTGGAATACGCCCCTGGAATCGGCCCGATCGGAAAACTGTGGCTCTTATCTCGGGACGAGGGGACCCCGCAAAGCATTGACAGCTCCCAAGTACAGAGAGGCTTCGATTTGTGTTGGCTTTAATTAATTTTTCGAAAATTTTTATAGCATCATATGTGATGGCTGAAAAGGCCAAAGGGTACAAGTGACAGTTTTGCCGATTTTGAGTTATGTACATGAATCGCTTCTATGTGAGCTCATATACATTTAGTGGCAAACGGATAAAAACAAACTTGGAATGTGTGCCGAGGTATATCATTTTATCACTCGACCTCCTTCTAATACATGACCGCGAAGACATTTGTACCCCGTGGCCTTTTCAGTCGCCATATAGCAACTAAAAAGGGTATGAGTAACTTCGCAGTGATTTCGAGAAAAGCGCGCTCAAAATTGAACATGTACCTACGTGTATTAGGAAGAGGTCGAGTGATTTGATTTAATATCTTGGTACACGTTTCAAGTTCGTTTATATCCTTTTGCCACCAAATATACATAGAAGCAATTTCTGTATATAAATCTATTTCAGCAAAAATGTAACTTGAATCCTTTGACCTTTTCAGTCGTCGTATGATAATGAAATAGAGTGAGGTGGTCTTGTAACGCAGTGGTAATTTCGAGAAAAATGCACTATATAGGTACACTAGCGTTTAACTCATTGAATATATCAACGCAGTTTTGAAGCATTACATGGACACACAGACACACAGACATATAGACACACACACTAGATCATCTACCTTTATTATGTTTCGATTAAATTTGATCTATTTACTGACATCTATGTGAGCACTAACTTACTCTCTAGAGTCTTTCTTTACGCCTAACTTTTTCACATTAAAGCTGAATGATATTAATCGACAAACTTGTGTATAAATGGGTAGGAATTACCTGTTGAAAAAAAATATGAATTAATGTTTTCATATTATCTGAAGTGCGTATTTAAAAATATTTTCGATGAAAATCAGACGCACTCTGTATGTTCCTTTGTGTAGAAAGGGGAAGCAGAAGGCTCTATCGCGAAAAACTTAAATCTACCCTCTTCGGAAAATTCGTCCGCGAAATACATACTTATCTCACTCGATTTTTCTTCACTCACTTTCATTCCGATTATATTCTTAAGTGCTGTCAATTATCCTTATAATTTATCTAGAATCCGATATCTTCGATATGAAATATCAAAATGAAACGTATAATAGTAAAAGCGTATCGTATCCATTTTCGACGATATAAATTTCGCTTTCGCATTATTCACTAGCTAAGCAGAAAACAAAGTGAAAATCCACAGCCTACGAAGAGTGCCCATGGATATTCATTCATCTGGGATAGCTTTTCACGAAGAATGTGACCAGATGTTACACTGGATACTGAAAGAGCATTAATATTTATAAATCCGACTTTTTTTCAGCGTGAAATCAGAAAGATCGCGCATTTCGCTCGATTCAGACGAAAATTCTACGAATTTCATTTAAATATTTACATGGAACGAGCGCACCATAGAGAAAATTTTCATTGAAAAAAATCCTTGAAAATCATGATTATTTTAAACACAATGGTAATCTATTTTAAATGACATATTTCGAATGACGATTCTCGAAATCGTTCGAAAAAACAGTCGTTCGATTGCATCGTCGATTTCCATCGTTCAACTTATAAATGATTACTTCCGAACTGCGATCGTAAATTTCGAATTCGGACAGAAACTCGCGCGAATTCGGTCTCTTTCGCAAAAAAATTGAATAAAAAGGGAGTTTCGAGCGAAGAATTATCGGCGACCCAACTGTGGGTCGCGACACTCCATAAAGGTTCATTGAATAATGAGAGGGGCGCGAAATTCAAATTATTCGGGTCGACATCGATCAAAATTGCGAACGTTTCGTACACAGATTGGAAACGGTTTGTTTTTTTATTTTTTATATTATATATGTATGTAAATTCATTTATTTATTGTTATTTTATATATTTTTTAATTAATATCATTCACTTTTAAGTAAATAAGTAGAACAATTAATCTAGAAACTCCGAAGGGTAAATGAGAGCGTACAATAGTAATCACTAAATCGATCCAATTTAATCCATGCCAGAAAAAGTGAATTGAACCAAATAGAAACCTTATCGTAAAGCGTTAAATTCATATTTTTGAATCAAACATTTGAAAGAAATTATCGATTAATCAATTAAGAAAAATGACATGTAACTCTCGCAAGTCTCTAAAAGGATTCGAATCCATGCATTCAAAGTGTACTGAATCGACGCGGCATACACAAACGTTTTTTCTAAATTATTTTGATTCATTGATTCTTCGATGATATAATATACTTTAATATATTCGACAAAGTCGATTGGTGTAGTCTATTGAATATTGAATATCGAATAATTCACACAGTACAGCTTCGGTTGAATTTATTGGAAATTGGCAAAGGCTGTTTTGAATTTTAGAAGCATGGTTCTGTCGGATTTTCCTTATTTTGAGAACCGGAACTAGCTGAACCAGAGACCAATTTCGTTCAACCCAGTTCTGTCGCTTTAAATGCTTTCGTTCATCCATCATTCTATGAAGACGCTTTTGCTGAGAACGCAGTGACAGTCAATATTCACAAATCTCTGTGTCGATTTCACTTTGAAAATCCACAGAGGTATAAATTTATTTTTCTTACATATAAATATAAAGTTTTTTATTTAAATTTAATGAATTTATGTAATAAAAAAATAATATATGTTATTTATAGACGCTCCTTAACGGTTTGTCAATTTTCGAAGTTAATTGTGTGCATATATGGAAAGGTTTTTTCATCATTATTCGTAACGAATTAATTCATCTTATAGGAGTACTTAGCTCCAATGGCCACTAACCTGACTAGCTAACCATAAATTTTCATTATTATATTTTAGAATTTACTAACAACGGAATTTCTATTGTTTGTCAATTCTCAGTGGGATCTTTTCAAAGCTCAGTCGTAGGAGATATTAAATAAAACGAGATTCAATACGGAAACGGAAATATATATACTACAGTTCATAATTGGCTTCAAGTCTAAAGAGTTTAGAGCAAAGTTGAAACTATATAGAAACATTGAAACTAATATTAAATAAAAATGACGCATTTATGACGATTACATTCAATATGTGATATTCGGATTTTCATTGCCATGCGCATACGCATATAATAATTGAATTATAGAGACATCTATAGATTAAAATACATATTATATGTAAATTTCGAAATACTTTGAAAAGATGTCGCCATTTATTTTTTCTTTTGAATCGATACTTACTATGAACACAAGTACAATAAAAGATAAGATATTCAATAGACGATTTATGAATTAGATAAAGAAACCATTGTTATACACACACATTTGAAAAACAGACGATAAACTCAAAGAACTCGATTCATTTGAAGAATTCAGTCTCGAAACGAGCATTGATCGAACGATTCACTATAGAAACGTATTTTTACACAATTCAAAAACATTTTCGAGCGATCAACTCAACCATTTCGAATTCGGCGCCAATTTGAAGAACGACAAAGGGCAAAAAGGTAACGCACGTCATAAACGTAAAAATTTATTTGGCCATCGACGTAATTCGTTCCGGTGCGATGAATTATTCGAAAGTCGCGCCCATAAATTATTCGACCAATTATCAGCAGTTGGTTCGAGTTTAATGGACGGATCGAACGTCGAATTTCCGATATACACGTATAATTTTTTTTCGGATATTTTCGGAAATGTGCCATTTCTCCCTAACACCCCCTTTGGAACCCTTTTTTCGAACGAGTTTTGGGTGTAATTTCGTTTTTTTCGACCCGCGGCGGTGATTTACGCTTTCTACGATTCTGACTGTGCATAGAGTTATTATATGCTTTTTGATTGTCGTATTATAAAGTGATTCAAACGTATGTAATATTTTTCATATTTACGGGTTAGGTTTAGTTTTTTATTATTATGAAATATTTTTTATTATTTAACAATTATTATCTTATGATTCACAGATAATTCAATTTGAATGCAAAACGAAAATATTTGTCGCTAAATTTCAGAAAAAACTATCTATTTTGTATGGCCATTTTTCCCATATGGCCCTTTTTTCATATGGCCATCTCTCCCGGAATTACTCTATCATAAAACTTTCGTTGTACGTAGAAAATTTTGAATTCATTCGCTTGCGAAGTATGATAAACTGTAAACAGATTTTAGTTGATAGTTGCTTATTTGCTGAACTTTTCTCATAAATTATGCATCACTGGGTAGTTTTGTTGAAATGTTGCATTGAATCAAGATTGCTGTTTTGACTTATTTGAATTGAAAAAGCTACGCATATAAAATGCATAATATGAAGCATATTCGATATTAATAATCGATATTTTCACTTTTAAATACGGTTTAAGACTTTTTTTCTATATGAAAATATTTATTGTAATTATTCGAATTAAGTCATTAGATACAGAACTAACACCAAAATCAACGACCCTTTCAATTAGACGATGAAGATAAAGTCGACTTTTCATTAATTGATTAGATGTCTTTTTCAAATTAAACTAGAATTAATTCAATCGAAAAAAAATAACATACTAATCAATGTTTATTCTGTGATCCCTAAACTTGGAGCATCAGTTCGAGATTTAATGGATCGACCAGTCTCATTTTCTTTATCTTACGACCATCTTAATAGCAAGAGGCGTTAAGAAATCACATTCGAAACCGTGTTTTGGACTATTTGATTTATAAAGTAGGCTTCGAAGGACCTTTACGAAGCACCTGTCCTTTCGCGGCTCAGGACTCATCCCGCCCTTGTCCACATTTGAATTAAATTACAACGTCGGCTTACACCTGCTCCGATTTCTGAAGGTATTCACGTTTTCTATGTTCTTTCTGAATCATAATTTACTAATAATAAATATTGGAAATTAATAATATTTTTGATTAATCTAATTAAAATTAATAATAATGATAATAGCGCTATTTTTTTCGCTTGTATGTTTTGTGACGCTCTATTTGCAATTTTCGCTACACTGGTGTTATGAAAATTGCATAAAATAGGCGCTAGTAATATAGTGCAATTGTTGAAGTAAAAAGGTTCAAAATGTGTTAGTGTATACTTTGTCTAGATGAATTTTGCATTGCCTGGTTATATATCAGTTTTTTTATGCACGTTTGTCAATTCTGGTTCATTTTTTCGAAGCTTTCATTATTATAGAACAACTAGGTATGTCTTTTATATGACTGGTAATATTCTTAACAATGCAGTATTTAGTTACATACGATTCGTTAGAGTAATATTAATAAATTATTTTTTTTATTATCTTGATAAAAAAATGTAGACAAAGTTGAAAATTATGTACGAAAAATCGAGGCATATCAATGTAATGCATACTTTAGCAAAACATACATATAAGCATCTTAATGTTTTAACTGTTACATACATGTATTTCATGACTTTATTTTAACTAGGTTCCTTTACTTATTATTTAAGTATAAAATTTCATATTTCATAGTATGATTTATTTGAGATTCAATATCAAAGTAAAAAATATATCATATGTAAAGACGCATTTTTATCGCTTTATTTAAAATGTACATATGTCGCATTTAGGGGAAAATGTTTTGTACTGAAATTTAACATGTTAGTCATATTGAGGGTAGATAACGTGAATACTTCGAGCAGGTGCTCTTTGCGACCGAAAACTAATTTACTTCTTTAGAGGTTACATACCGGACAATCAGGACTTCGGAACAGCCATTTCTATTTAAATCAAAAGCTCGTTCAGAATACGCAGTGACATATTCCGAAGAATTTAATAAGATTACCGAAGATACACACAGATACATATAACGAGTATCGAATCGAATAAATTCGGTACAACGTCGCTCCGTGTACTTTAAGAGATTCCACTTTTATTTTGTTCCCGTGCAACGTTTTCGTATAACGAGTTCGGAGCTTTCTAAACCGGGAATTAAACGTCGATCTTAGAGAAAGAGTCGCCCCCTCGATTTAATATAAAAACTTTTTATCTGTTCGAAACGGAACTTAGGGCTCAATCCCTGAAGCAATTAAGCGTCAAGAGTTCGTCTTTTATCTGGAATCGGCAACGAAAACGATTGTTATTATTCGGTCTTTGTTTTTATAACGTCGTTATTGCTGCTATCGCAATAGTGAATGCAATAAAATAACTTTTCAAACCGTACACTTATAAATTATGCAATAACATGTCTGATAAATCGTACGAAATATTTACTAGATACAGTGGAATCGCGTAATTCGTACACAATTTATTCCAGGAATTGGTACGAATAGCGAAACATTTTTAGCATACGTTATAATATAAATTGGATTGATTTGTTCAACATACATATATAATTGTTTTTATTTATTAAAAAACAATAAATACATGTAGATTTCATCATGTATCATTGAGTTGATAAATCAATGACAAGAGATTCACTAAAAAAGAAATTCAAGAAACTACATTCAAACGTCGAGTTCATTGATTAGTTCAATTTTTGTTTTCACTACTATATTTTTGGTTTTGTCAAATTTTTAATTTTCCTGGACCTATGGTCACACTTTTTCTAATGAAAATAACAAAAAATAGCCAAAAATTTCAATTTGTCCGAAAAGCGAGGAATTGTACGAATAGCGAATCATATTTTATTGTTCGAAGGATAAATAGATCAATCGACTTGATATCTGTATTTACTCTACTTATCCATCAAATTTCAACTAGATCCAATTTAAAATCAATGGAATTGGTAGAATAAACTTAGTATATACTGCCATCATGTCAATTAATCTACTAGCCCTAAATTGTATGTACAACGAATTGTATGAATAGCGAGACTAAGCTGTATTCGTTTCAATTCATGCTCATTCATACTCATTCTTATTCATATTAAAATAAATAAAATACTACACAAATGAGAAATTTCAATGTATTTTTATAAGAAAATATATAAAATACACCGAATAGTGCGTCGTATGAGATTCAGCATCATGTACGATTTTGTCCCGTTTTTGATCCCGTTAACTCCGGGATTCACGTGCAATACTCATTCTTATTCATATTAAAATAAATAAAATACTACACAAACGAGAAATTTTAATGTATTTTGATAAGAAAATACATAAAATACACCGAATAGTGCGTCGTATGGGATTCAGCATCATGTGCGATTTTTGTCCGGAATCCCGTTAAATCCGGGATTCATGTGCAATACTCATTCTTATTCTTATTAAAATAAATAAAATACTACACAAAGGAGATATTTTAATGTATTTTGATAAGAAAATACATAAAATACACCGAATAGTGCGTCGTATGAGATTCAGCATCATGTGCGATTTTTGTCCGGGATCCCGTTAAATCCGGGATTCGAATCGAAATACCGTCAGGACCGCAAAACCGGCCTCGAATTAATTTTAATCCTTCGCGTTTTAGTTTCGTACGATGGTATTCCGAGGGTCGGAAAGGTGTGTTCGAACGTTTAATGGGAGATTTACTATGTGTAGTCCTATGGGTGCAGGGCCTATTTCTCATACTAATTGTAAGTGGGTGATTTTTCAATATAAATTATATTTTGTGTGTAAAAATAAACTGATGTTTGTATAAATAATTGTGCTCTATGTAAAATGGACTTTGAATCTATTTTTTTATTGATGATACATAACGTTCTGTTTTCTTATTGATAATATGATAATTATACACGTACTTCAGATAAAAACAGAAAATTAAATGCAGATCCTTTATTTGATTAGATAAGACGAACTTTTCCGATATTTTTTAAGATAGCAATTTTTTAACGTATTTCATCACTATTGCAACATACGATTTTAACATATCACTCGAATACATATCTTATCATAAAAAATAAATATTTAACAATAGAACAAGATTTAATCATTTCAAAATTTCTATCAATATTTTGAACTAATATCATTATATCAATCACATCTAAGACCGCCAATACAGTCAATTTTGAACGAAAATCGTTAATCAAAAACACTGACTAAACAATGACATATACTTTCAAATTATACATAATCAATTTTGATTATCAATAACAGATTGAAATTCAGGACTAAATTTCTACAATCAGATAGATATTTCTATGATTTCCCATCACCAATTCTAATGACGTATCCATACATAAGCCAGTGGCTTCCAGCAGCAAAACGAAATACACGGCACAAAAAATATTTTAAATAATATATTCTATATTTTATTATAGTGCGAATTAAAACATGAATTCAATTTTAATAAACTAGAATAAATAAATTATATAAAGCCAGCCGATAACGCAGCGGTATAAAGATTTTGTGCATGCCGTGTCGATTCAGCATACTCGGGATGCGTGAGTTCGAGTCCTATCTTGGCGAGTGTCAAAATGTCGTTTTTCTTAATTGATATGGAGACACGGTCGTTTCTTTCAAATGTTTGGATTCATTTGATTCGAAAAAAGTGTTAATTTAACGCTTTACGAAGCGGCTCCGCAAATGATCACATCACATACGCCTTTCATATGTTCGATTAATTCGAACTATTTAGTGACACCTATGTGTGCACTTCTCTACTCTTAGGAGTCTCGTCTTCACTATATATAAAGTGAATGATACTAACTATTCAGGGTTATCTGTGTCACTTGTGACCGATTAAAATACACTATGTGTATATAAAAAATTGGGTAGAAATTACAAATAAATAAATATATGAAAAAAAAATTTTTTTACTGAATATTATTTTTGGCCGCTGACATAAAATAAACATCAAAAACTACCTAATATAAAGAAAAAAATCAGGTAAAACCGCTCACACACACAGTTTTAAATCGTCCTTATTTCCCCTCGAAGTAGCGAAAGGGTCGATTAAGTTCAAAGGTCCGGGCCCAAAGTCCACGTGACAGGTTGACCCTTATCTTTCACACCGCATCTGCAGAACGCCCAATAACCACTTTACTAAAAAGGATACGAACGTATTTATACGTGCCCAAGATTGCGCCGCCACGGGCCACGTATGCGACCGAAGGAACTGTGCGAAGAATATAAAGTGTTCACCGCGAAAATTCGCCAAACGCACGTGTTACGTGTGAAAGAATGAGGAAATTCGGTTTTGTGTCTGTTCGGAGAAAAAATGTCGTTTAAATGCGTGCCGGATGAATTTTAATTGAGGCGATTAGTATTGAGCGGTTCACACGTGGTCCGGACACCAGATTCGGTTTTGCTGCGAGATCTGGTCAGATTAGTTGAATTTTTATGTTAAAGAAGCTGCATTTTACTCTTCTCAATTTAATTCTAATTTGGTAACCTAATTGGACTTAATATTAGCAAGTTCTCAGATTTTCAGATTTGGACTTTACAGAGCGAAAAATCTGATTCGGAATCCAAATTTTGAGTGGGTTAGTTAAATTCGGAAACATGGCAGATGTAAAGAAAGATCGATAAATATTTTGTGAAAACCCATTGAATAATGTATCTATTATATATTGATTCATATTGTTATCTTGAAGATTTTTTTTATTTTGATAACATATATTGTAGATATAATATTAAGACAATCGAATTTTCTTATCCGGAAAATTGTTTCATACGTTCTATTGTCGATATTATTTTTTTCATAAATCAAATTAAAAATAATTATTACATTGGATCATTATGAAAGCATAAAATTCAAATCCTTCTAAATTCGTAATTGTGAACGATTTTCATCTTCATTCCTTTGTTTGCATGTGTCGAAAAAAAGCGAAGATGCGCTGAATGAATCTCATACAAATTGTCTGATTTTTGAATCGAATTGTATATTTGAATTTATATCAAGTTTTAATGGCAGGTTTTGGAAATAGGCCATGTCCTGCGAAGCCTTCTTGACTGGGTGCGGTTTTTCAGATTTGAGAAAGTTTAGTCCTTTGGGAGTGACGTTGCGGTCCCTTTGCCATTTTGGGCCAACTACCGGCGACACTATTACATTATCTACCTAAATTTTGAAATATCAAATTTTAGTTACATCAGCATATAACATAATAAATTAAATTTATTAGAAACGATCACATTGATTTTTCGATCATTCAATATGTGAATGAACAAAAATATAAGACATTTTTAATTGTTTAGTATCTTGAATAATTTTCGAGCATTTACTACATTTTTTAAAACTTGTTTTTGTTCAGTTTTAATATATTTTTTGAACAGTAAAGTTCGGCCCGCTTTAATGTCGGCCCATACTAATTTTGCATCCCGTTTTCTCCCTTCGGTACTTCAGTGGGTCGCGTAATAGAAAAGTTTTTATTTTTGCGCTTTGCAACACGAATTTGGGGTAGGTTAACAGGCTCCGCGTATTATCTGATAAAGCTCTGGATGCTGGATGAATTTTTAAAATAAATACGCCATTGTTTTTGCAGCGCTGCGAAAGTTTCGCCATTTTTCTTTTTTCCAGAACCGTTCATGTTTTTATTTATTTTCGTTACGCTATAGATACTCGCACAGCGCGAGTTTACAAAAGCACAATATGCAAATTGAATTTTCATTATGTTACTAGCGTATATTCGACTTGTTACCGAATAATATTACTCTAACATTTCAACGATATATCCATATAAACAACACATATTAACCGATTTAAAAAATAATAATAATTGCAAGAATGCGGGTATATGTACTCGTACCGAATGCAAATAATAGACTGTAAATACTCGCACTGAGTGTGAGTTCGGAGTTATATGCATTCTTATCTAGTGAAAATACTGGCTATATGTAAATTATCAAGTGTAAATACTGAGTTAAATGCGTTTGCATGAGTAAAAATACTGGGTGTGGTCAGTGATAAGCAATGAACACGATTTTTTTTAGCTTACACAAGTATTTGTATGCATTATGAGTTTGTTTTTATCCATCAGATTTTTTCATATTATCGTATAATTTGAATTTATCATATTTTATATAATATAACACTGACACATTTTGATTTTTTTTAATACTTAAGCCAGGTTTTGCATAAAGCGATAAGCGGCAAGCAGCAGGTAGCACGTCTTTTGCTGCAGGTTCAGCAATGGGAATAATTGAGTTTTTTACTTGGAGTCCCAATTGTTTCTATTATTGACCAGCATAATCAAACTTTGGATGTAATTGTATTCAAATCATATGCAAAAAAACTTATTATTTACACTCTGTGCGAATATATAAAAAGTCACATCCATTAACGTATCGAAATACGAAAAGTAAACGAATCATTTCATCTAAACACACAATTTTCCCAGCAATGTGACGTTTTATAATTTATCAACCAGCAAAACCAAGCTTTAAACGTAATCACACTTAAGCAAAATGCGCCCACTATTTGCACTCACAGTATCATTCACATCCATAATTATTATTATCTCAATCAGCATCATCCACTAAAAGAAAACGAATCAATTAATCTAAGCAGAATTTTCTCACTACTGAAGATTTTCCCAGCAATGTGGCGTTTAATAATTTTTCAACCAGCAAAACCTAGTTTTGAACTTAATCATACTCAAGCAAAATACACCAACTATTTGCGCTCGCTACATCATTCACTCCCATCACTTTTAAAATCACAATCGGCATCATCTACAAAAAGAAAACGAATCGTTTCTTCGAAACACAGAATTTTCACACAGCTGAAGATTTTCCCAGCAACGTGGCTTTCAATAATGATCAGCAAAACCTAGCTTTGAACGTAATCACACTCAAGCAAAATGCGCCGACTATTTGCACTCGCTACATCATTCACTTTTAAAATCGCAATCGGCATCATCTACAAAAAGAAAACGAATCGTTTCATCGAAGCACAGAATTTTCACACAGCCGAAGATTTTTCCAGCAACGTGGCGTTTAATAATTGGTCGGTTTGACTCGATTAAGAGCGTTTTTGCCGCGTGTTTGTTCCGTGGGCCGTAATAGACCCGCGGGGCGTTTTCGCGCCACTTCGCACAACCCAAAGCCGCTTTTCCTTTGGGAAATAACGCGCTGCCATAATGCGATCAAGTTTCCTCGCTTGTTTCTCCCGGGCTACGGCTATGCTACCGTACTGTGCTCTCACCTTTCGGACATGCCTTTTATGTCGGGCATGAAAAAGATCGAGGAATCGTACAGCGGACGAAGAAAAATCTACAGGAGCACTCGAGGGTCTTATTCGCGGGGTTAAAGCGTATGAAAATTTTGAAATTTTATGTGAAGAAAAAAAACTCCTTTGAGATTTTTTCATAGTTTAAGAATCAAATATATAATTTTTCTGTCAAAAAACATAAAAATTGAGGGAGAATATTTCGTTTATCCATGCAAGTATAGCGAAAGGAAAGTATTTTAGCTTTAAAAATTCGTTTGAAGTATTATTGGATGATATTTAATAGTTCAATAATTCTTAAAAAACTATTGAATATATTTACGTGTAAACATATATTTTTATTTTATATCATTCATCTGAAATTGAAAATAATTTTGACCATAATAGATAGGTAATTTTATATCAAACAATTTAGTATTTGCACTGAAACTGAAAAATGGAAATTTTGATATAATATAACAATCAATACAATGGAGTTATGAGTAAAAATATAGAAATGCTATTCTCACACATGAATACTGGCGATGGACCTAAAATACAATGATCTAAAATAATAATAATAATCATTTTTAATTCCAAAATCATTGGGTATCAAGTAATCATCTCAAATATAGTTTATGAAACATCACATCACATCACCTACACCTTTCATATGTTCGATTAATTCGAACTATTTAGTGACATATATGTACACTAATTTACTCTTCGGAGTAGCTGCCATAATGGCGAATTTTCTTCACTGTATGGTGAATGATATTGATTGATGTGGAATTGGGCCTAAGCCTGTTGTGAAATAAAAAAAAAAAGAAACAACTCGCTATAGGAAAAAAAACAAATTTTCACGCAATTCCAAATTCTATACTAAATTTTGCATAGTGAAAATTCATCAGACTATCAATATGTATCGATCATGCTACATTTAAAATAAGTTAAATACGATTTTCTGTTAATAGAAAAAATTCTACCTATCCTAAATTACACTCGACATCAAATTTCAATCAAATTAACCGACTCAATTAAACTCAAACTCACGTTCCGAATCACAAAACGTATGAATTTGTGCAGCGAAAAATGCACGCTCGGTCGCACTGCGTTCCTTTGCGACAGGGGCGAACTCGACACAGAACAACAATAAAACTCCCCTGAAAATTAATAATAAATTGCGGGAATTCGGACTTTGGACGATGGTGTGAGATCTTTGGAACAATGGGGCCGAGGTCCGCGTGCATGACTTATGGCCGGAACGCGGCGTCGACCTCACTTCGCGCCCCGTCGTCACGTGCGCACAACTATTGTGCCGCTTTATATAATCTGGTGACTATAATTCGAGGTATTATATGTAGATTGAAAAGGTCGAGGGGTATAAGTGACGTTTTTGCCCATTTTGAGCTATGTTAATTTGGTGGCAAAAGAATATGAACGAATTTGGAACGCGTGCCGAGATATATGATCAAATCACTCGACCTCTTCCTAATCCTCACTTGTGCTCTTTTGAACTTTCAGTAGTCATACATATGTTATCTTGAGTATAATTCGAGACGGTGACTGAAAAGTTCGAGGGGTATAAGTGACATTTTTGTCCATTTTGAGTCATGTACAAGAATCGCTTCTATGTATTTTTGGTGGCAAAAGAATATGAACGAATTTGGAACGGGTGCCGAGATGTATCATCAAATCACTCGACCTCCTCCTAATACTCACTTGTGCCCCTTGGCCTTTTTAGTCGTCATATAATGTCGTATGAGTTATTAGCGATATTATATGACGACTGAAAAAGCCGAGGGGTATAAGTTACATTTTTGCTGATTTCGAGTTAAGTACAGGAATCGTTTCTATGATATGAACGAACTTGGAACGTGTGCCGAGATATATCCATCAAATCATTCCACATCCTCCTAATACTCACTTGTACCCCTTTGAACTTTCAGTAGTCATACATATAATATGTATTTTGAGTATAATTCGAGATATTATACGACGACTCAAAAGGCCGAGGGGTATAAGTGACGTTTTTGTCGATTTTGAGTCATGTACTGAAATCGCTTCTATGTACGCTCATACATTTGGTGGCAAAAGAATATGAACGAACTTGGAACGTGTGCCGATATATATCATCAAATCACTCGACCTCCTCCTAATCCTCACTTGTACCTCTTTGCATTTTCAGTCGTCATATGATGCCGTGAGTATAATTCGAGATATTATATGGCAACTGAAAAGTCTGAGTGGTACAAATGACATTTTTGCCGATTTTGCCGATTTGATCATTAATGTACTTATAATTACATAATAAGTACCTTTACTTGACGTTTTTTTCTGTGTTCACTACATGAAAATGTTGCAATAGACATACATAAACACAAAAGAAAAATCGTAACAGTGATAATTTGAACATTACGTAGAGTAATTCCGGGTGAATTGGCCAAACGGAAAAAATGGCTAACTCATTCTGAATTAACCTATATAAAAATGAATACAATAATTGTACCTATGCTTGTGAAAAAAATATTAATGCAAAAAAATATTATTATACAAAATATTTTTTCACATTTCAAGATTTTCTTATAATTATAAGAAAATTTTCAAAAGACAAACGTTAAATTAAAGACACTTCCCGGTTCGAGCGAGGCTCGCCTCGGCGATCAATTCCTTCGAGCGAAGGACGAGATGTTGAAAAATGAAAATTTAAAGCGAAAACGTGAAAAAAAGCCGCGAAAAGAACCGACGCCCGCACTCTCGGAAGTAAAGGGCAAACAGCGCGCCGCCGCCGTTTTAAATTGTTCAAATTTACATTAGCATTGTTTCGTGTAAGCTGTGTGTATCCCGGAATTTAATTAATAAAATTGCTTCATTTCCATATTTTTTCATATTCCGGTGTGTTCTCTTTTTTTTTTTTTTTACGCGCCTTTATTTTATATTTTGGCCATTATCATTTTTCGCGGACGGATCCAAGTTTTTCGGACGCGACGCGAAAGCTCTTTGTCCCTAAATCAACCACCGCGACTGTTCTTTAGCGCGCTTTTCGTTTTGTACGTGTTTTATTCTGCGAAACTTGTGACAGACCTATCCGAATAAATTCAAGTGAGAGATAAAAATCGCAGACGTAACCTGCAATTTATTATATGTATAAAAAATACTTAAATAATCATATATTTTAGTATTGTTTTAAGTATCGTTGCCCAATTGTTTTTAAAATTTTCAATAAATTGTAAATTGATAAAGTTGCCACTAGGCTAGAATTTCCTAAAAGTGATATCCGTGCATGAAATATGGTGCTAATTTAATCGATATAATACTTAAAAGATGGGTGTTACATTTTTAAGAATTTTCGTAAAGCGATTCAATAATATGACTTACGATTAGTCAAAATTTGTAGTTTCAATATCATTAAAACATAGTTAAGTTGCAGATTTACTAATATGAGCACAATTAATTTTGAGTATCAAAAGAGGATGTGTAATATTAGACTATTTCACTTAGCAGATATAAAACATAACTCAATAGAAATTAATAATCTTATGATTTTTTAATATGACGATATTTATCGGAGATTTAGGATTTTCATGGAAAATCGATTTTAAATGACGTCCGCAATGGCCATAGGGTACAAGTGGCATTTTTGCCGAAATTGAGTTATGCACAGGAATCGCTTTTATGCACGTTCATTTATTCGGTGGCAAAATGATTTAAACGAATTCGGAACGTGTGCCAAGATATATCATCAAATCACTCAACCTCCTCCTAATAGATACATGTAGGTACATGGTCAACTTTGAACGCGCTTTTCTCGAATTCACCACAAAGTCACTTGTTCCCCTTGGCCTTTTCAGTTGTTAAATAATTTCATTTAAATACTAATTTTCATTCAAACTTATGTATGCGAACATTTTTTATTCACGGACGACATTGATTTCGGAATCGAATATGACCATAGCAATATTTTAGTATAATAACATAATATAATAGTCGAAGGAGAAGTCCACTCATCATAGAAAGCACCTAATGTCCTTTCTATTGAAAAACCCTACAAATAAAATTCTTTATAAAAAAAAAAACAAGATCGGTACGTAAGCACGTTCAAATCAAAACATCTTTAATATAAGATAGCGCCCAGAAAATAATTGATTTCGAGAAAAACGCGTACAAAGTTAAACATGTACATGTAAAGAGAAAAGTTACACGTTTTAGGAGGAGGTCGAGTGATTTGATGATATATCTCAGTACACGATTCAAATTCGCTCATATCCTTTTGTCACCAAATATACATAAAAGCGACTGCTACACATAACTCGATTTCGGCAAAAATATCACTTGTACCCTCGGCCTTTTCATCCGTCATATAAAATACAAGATCGGTGCGTAAGCACGTTCAAATCGAAACATCTCCAATAGAACGCCCAGAAAATAATTAACTGCTACTTTTGGAAACGTGCCTTTCGGGTTCGAGGATAGCGAAACCCACTTAAGGGCCGTCTAATATTCGCCTAGTGCCAAAACAAGATTAATGACACACCGTGACCCGTGTTATGTGCCACGGTGGGTTTTCCCGCGGAAAACTCGCCATGTATCATTTGTGTTATATGTATCCAGACGTCTGCTTAATGATCCAAGGATACGCAATGTTTCGGAATGCCGAATTATCTGACCGATCGGCGTTTCGGAAAATGGACGATGAAAATCGGGCGGGAAAAAAAAAATACTCGTTTCGATGCCGATTTTCCGCCAGACGAAAGTTTTTCCGATGGAACGGTCCGATGTAAATGAATATGCGAGGTTTCGTTTCGGTTTTTTTTTTGCATCATTACACTTTAAATAATTTATATTGTGACTGTTGAAAGTTTGACGTTAGTGGTTTTCATGCAATATCTAACTGTATATTAGCGCTATTCTAAGTCTGTTTGTCTGTCTGTGGGTATGTGTGTCCATGTAACGCTCCAAAACTGCGTTAATATATTAAACGAATGGAAACTGCGTTTATACGTTCAACGGGTTGATCGCTAGTTAGTATATATTAAAAGTGTATAAAAATCGACGAGAGTTATTTAAAAATAACGAATGATGCTATTTTTTATGGACATCTTCAATCCCTCATTTAAAATACTTCAGCAGTTGAAGCGAGCCGATAAATTTGCCGATGTGCATTTTTTATATTTTTCCTCCTTTTTAAATAGAACAAAGTCATTCATTATTTATGTTCGTTCGATCGGAACTGTATCATCAAATTAAGCAAAATGAATAATTTCAAAAAAGTAAAAAGGATAAATTTACACAGAGAATCGCCAATGCAGTTAATCCTTGTTACTAAGAAATTTCTTATTTTATCATAAAAATAATGTTTTTATTTCTCGAAACGTTTGTAAACATTCAACATCTTGAAGCAAGGTAATAAGGTTGCTTTTTCAAGTAGTTTTTCTTACTAAAGTACTTCTATTAGGGGAAGATGGTGAAGGGGCAAAAGATTGACATATTGACTTTCACATACTAAAGGTATATTGAAATTGATTTATTGCTGATATAATCTAATATTCATTAACGTGTCGTATAAAATTATATTTTTGAAAATATGTTCTTATTTAAAATTAAAAAAAAAATGAATCGCAGTATTTTCTATTTATATAGTATCTAGATGTTTCGGTACGTGAGAAAAGCAAATTCGTTTTTCTTTTTGTTTTTTCGGACGGATAAAGGTTTTATCCGGTTTTTTTCCTCTTTAGTCGGACTAGGAAGTGAATGAGGGAATCCACTGTTACTTGTGCTGGGAAAGTTTGAAAAACTTTTCTCATAGAAAACGTATTTTGGCAGCTGCCGATGGAGCTTTGTATCAATACTCGTCTCGGATCGTCAGCCTGTAATTTGGACTTTTCGGATATTTGAAAATCGGACCCATAAATAATAAGATACACCATTTATCAGAAGTTTCGTGAAAATAATAGGGAAATCGTTCTATTTTTATATGTATATGTTATCTATTTGAACACCTTGAAATGTTATCAGTCAGACGTTCAACATGTAAATCGAACAATGTTACGAATTATTCTCCAAAATAGACTTAAAAAACTCTCACAACCAGCTGATAGCAATATAAAGTTGGTTTAACATCTTTAGGTATCAATTGTAATAATATTTTGTTAGACGTTATTTATAGAGAAAGACCTATTCACGCAATGGAGATAAGAGCGAGTAGCTACAAAGCCATCATAATCTCATACATAAAAATGTTTCTGTATTTTTTATCTGGCATAAAAGAATAATTAAAACTAACCTTAAAACACTTGTGCACGCCGCGTCGAGTTATAGTGTCCTCGTGATGTTTGTTGTTAGTTCAAATCCCGTCAGATTCTGGAAAAAGTTAGAAGTCATTTTTATCTATTGCTAGATAGTTCATCAATTTATTTCGAATATTTGATTCGAAAAAAGTCATGATTTATTACTAAACGAAACATTTTCTATAATT
Source organism: Cheumatopsyche charites (assembly GCA_024721215.1). Classification (NCBI taxonomy): domain Eukaryota; kingdom Metazoa; phylum Arthropoda; class Insecta; order Trichoptera; family Hydropsychidae; genus Cheumatopsyche; species Cheumatopsyche charites. The sequence continues at coordinate 12,520,569 of CM045577.1, forward strand.
AAATTCCCTGTTTTTCTGTGTAGTTAAATTCGATCGATTATAGCACCACCTATCGTGTGCTGATATTGATATTACTAGCAGCTGTATCTTCACTATGAAGTGAATAATAAATTGAAAAATTTTAATATACTTGGTGGTGTTTTAAAATACGAAATAGTCAAAGGGTGGAAAATATCTAATACTGGATTTCATTTAAAATTAACGCGTTTTCAATTCAACAAATCGTCAAGCGATAATTTCATAACATATCCTAAAAATATATCACACTTCAAAGTTATAGCTCTGATATTGTTAAAAAAACCTAGTAAAATTTCAATCCTCAATATATTCAGACTCATAGTCGATCCTGTTGTTTTTCTTTTTGAAATTAAACAATAATACTATTAGCGACTGATCTTATTCAAAATTAGCAGATAGTCGAAACTGTAAGTAATAAATATCGCGATGTTCCATATTTATCGCCCTTCATATCCATTTAAGTAGATACTCAACTTTGAGCTTGAATTTTTCGAAGTTACTTGTACCCCATGCTTTTTTAACATTAGACTATAATACCACACCGATCAGTCTACCTACGTACACATTCTTCGATTTTAATTCGCCGTATTGCTTATACTGAAGAGTTTCGACTGTTTGCAGACTCGTACGTGATCCAGAGCCGTTCTCGCACACAACACCATCCCACTACGGGATTATTCTTCCCCATACCAATTCAGTACCGAATTTGTATGGATTGTGTCCGTTGCCCACCCACTTTACCCTTTCGTATCTCTTCGACGACCCCTTGTTTGTTTTCGGTACGAAACCTGTCCGCCGAAAGGTGGAGGAGCATTTGGCCCACGTCAACGCCAAACTTTGCCCACAATTCGGTCTGTTCCGCAAATTATAATCGCTCGTATTATTCTACGCGAAGTTGGGAGCCAAATGAGCCGTTCGGATATAGAACGAGACGAATCGTTAGTTAAATACTCGTTTTTTTTCGTTGTAATAATTTATAAGAGGATTTCGATATGGGAGTGTGCGGCTGAAAGCTTCGGGGGTAAGTTGTTCCGAAGATGCTTCATCGTTCAACTATTGAGGATAGAATAATATAATTGATTAAATAGTAACTTATTCTTTATTTATAATCTACACGTGGTATTACTATCTCTTTTAATATTTTTGGTAGGAGAGTTTTTGGTTGAATGCTCCGGGGTAAGTTGTTCCGAAGATGCTTCATCATTCTGCCGTTGAAGATAGAATAACAAAAATGATTGTATAATACCTGATGCTTTAATTATAACCTTCACGTGGTATAACTTCATTTTTCCTAACACGATTTAATATTTTTAGTAGAGGAGTTTTTGGCTGAACGCTTCGGGGTAAGTTGTTCTGAAGATGCTGAATCAGTGAACCGTTGAAAATAGAATAACAAAAATGATTTCACAATACGTGATGTTTTAATTATAACCTTCACGTAGTCTTTCTATATATTTTTTTTAATAAAATTTAATATTTTTGATAGAAGAGTATGTGGCTGAACGCTTCGGGGGTGAATTGTTACGGAGATGTTTCATTATTCAACCGTTTAAGATAAAATAACGAAAATGACTGCACAGTACGTGATGCATTACTTATAATCTTCACGTGGTATTACTATATCTTTTTGTAACAAAATTGAATTTTTTGGAACAAATTACCCCCGAAACTACACCCTTATAAAAGAGTTGAGGCCCATTCTAATGGTTTGTCCACACTATGTAAATGACAAATTTCTTTGACTCAAATTATTGACTCTCAGATATTCGAATTTATCGAATACAAATTGGTTGGAATCTGCTTGAATCGAGTCAACGATTTTTGTCATTTTTGTTATGCACGAAGGGCTGAAAAATTACTGCATCGTAATTATCGATATTTTTTAACAATTCTATAATGAAATTTCTAAGTATTTTGTTTATAATTTTTAGTGGATTTCCTATTTCATGTTTGTATATCGGTTAAAGTTCTTCCTGTGAACATTTTCACAGATCTATACAAGTACATACATAAGAGTATATAAACGACTGTATTCAGAGACGCGATAAATTCTCACAAATCGCGGAAAAAAGAGACGGAATAAGAAAAAAATAAATAAATCGTTTTGATATGCCGAAAATGGGCGGACAAGTTACCGTCGCGGTACTTTCCCTCGGACCCACGAGGGGGAAAAATAAAAAAGGTTTTCGATACGAACGAGCTCTGAATCCGAAATGAACCGGACAAGGAAATATCCTTTCCGCGGGCAACGCTGATTGCATCCACTGAGATGTGCCTTATAATATTGCCTTTTCGGTGAACCGGAAAAAATCGGCAGAAATATCGGTAAGTTCGAAAATAAACTTGCCACAACGCGGTGTGGTCAGATATGTGTGTTTAGAATTGAATATGAATTTTATGAAAAAAAAAATGTAATGATTGAATTAGAAAGAATAGGGTAGATCCTTTTAATGCGTGAAGATACTTTTATTTATTTATTTATTTGAACAGGTAATTTCTACCCATTTTTTTATATACACACCGTGTATTTTATTCGGTCACAAGTGACATTTCACTTTTATATATAGTGAAGACGAGACTCCTAAGAATAGAGAAGTGCACACATAGGTGTCACTAAATAGTTCGAATTAATCGAACATATGAAAGGTGTAGGTGGTGTGATCATTTGCGGAGCCGTTTCGTAAAGCGTTAAATTAACTATTTTTTCTAATCAAATGAATCCAAACATTCGAAAGAAACGACCGTGTCTACATATCAATTAAGAAAAACGACATTTTGACACTCGCCAAGATAGGACTCGAACTCACGCATCCCAAGTACATATGCTGAATCGACACGGCATGCACAAACGATTTATACCGCTGCGCTATAAGTTCCGCGTCTTAATAGATCGAGTGTTAAAAGTTAGAACTTGATTTGAGTTCCATAAAATAGAATATGTTGTATTGAGATGAACTTATAATGCTTCTGTTGAGACGATTTTGTTATTTTTTAGTATATGCACTCACTTGGTTTAGTACGATTAGTAATCGATTGATCGAAGTTGTAAAAAATGGTAGTTTTTTGTGAAAAGTTTTTGAATCTCTTTTAAAATTTTCAGCGTTTCTTAATATATGTTAATATATCAAGCGATGATAAAGTAAAAAATGTTTCCACAGTGACAAATTATATCTATGTATTATATTTTCGAACTAACATTCATATAAAATTGAAATTAATTAGTGAAAGATTTCTATCAGGCGATCAATTATTTCAATGGCGAAAATGATTACGTTGTTTTTCATTTTTTTAAGATAAGATTAGATCGGAGAAAATGTATTTTGCAAAGATCCAGATCAAAGTATTAAAAATTCGCGTACTATCAGAAGGCATATTAACAGGATCTACTGTATGAATGTATATCGAAAACTTTGCAAGCATTAATAAATCGATGTGTATTGGATATATGTGAATGTATGCCGAATGAATAAAAAAATGGAAACGAATTAACCGTTCAATCCTGCATATTTTCACTTCGAACTTGTTCGTATAATGTACAAGTTCATATCCACAATATCGTCGGTTTTATTCCTTTTTCGTACGTTTTTGGATGAATGAGTCCCGCCGGCGCGGAAAGGGAAAACTCGGCTCAAAGAAAAGCGAAAAAAATTGAATTCCAGCAACGGATTGGAAGGGAAAATGAATTAATATTCAACGAATTTTCCGCCGCAGGCTGTAATTGAAGTTACACAAATGGAGAGAGTGCGTGTTTTCGTTGGATTTTTCCGTGCGTTTGTATTTTTAAATGGTCCGACTCGTTAACGAGCATGATTCTATTGAGATTATTACGAAATTCGCGCTGTATTAATATTTTTTTTTATCAATTCAATTTTAACATAATAAGGGGCAATCTTTTCACTCTTTTAGACCTCATATTTGTCAACTACTCCGACTCCTCGAGGTATGTAATTGGTTGAAACGTACTGAGTTTGTCTCGTTCTAATAAGTTAATGAATCATTGTTGTTTGCTAACATTAGTGTTAAAAGAGTCAAAAGAAGAGATAATTTTAGATCGAATCGATGTGAAAATTAAGCAGTGGACGTATTTAGGATTTGAGCCATTAAGAGCATAAAGTGATTAATTCTTCTTTTTGATAAAAAAATGACTTAAATCTTAAAGTAGTTATAGTTCTTTCTCTGACTCTCTCGCTCGCACATAAAAAAATGAATGGGTTTCTTCTCTTTCTTTCTTTTATTACATCTCATCCAGTGTATTTTGGCCTAAAATTAAATTTTAAATAAAAATTTTAAGTCTATAATTTCGGACAAATCGAATAATGAATCTAATTTCAAAAACGCATCAAAAACATATTTCATCGAATTTCCTCGACTTTTCATTTTATGAAGTTACTCAAATCGTTGTCCGAACATCTCGTCTATATATACGATGAAAAACAAGCAAAAAAAAAACAATAAAACAAACATCTATCAGGATTGTTTCGTATCAAACGTATCGTTTTGAATAATACATATTCGGAATCGTTTTCGGACATTACTGCCGGCTCAGTTCGGCAGTTTAAATAAACGTCCACGTTGTATGGGAGAATTGCGTGGAGATTATTGTGGTGCCGGAGTCGGAACAATGGAAGCGAAACCATTTATCAAGCAATCCATAAATCCAGTGTAATCCTCGTATGGAAAGTGTCCGTGGAAATGGATTGCGATTTTCTCGTTCACGCATCCGAGCGTATTAATAGTGGCCGCGATTCTCTCTCTCTATGTCAGATTTCTGATCGAAAAACCATTTAGAATGTCCAAATTTTGATGTTTTTATTGAAAAATAGTAATATCTAACCAATTTTACATAATTATCATCAATTAATTTCATTTACTTTATAGTGAAGAAATTCAGCCTCAAGGCAAGATTTTGAAGAGTAAGTTAGTGCGCACATAGGTGTCACTAAATTGTTCGAATTAAATCGAAACATATGAAAGGTATTGATGATCGTCTGCAGAGCCGTTTTGTAAAGTTAAATTAACACTTTTTTCAAATCAAATGAATCCCAATATTCGAAAGAATCGTCTAAGTCTCCATATCAATTTATCAATTAAGAAAAACGACATGTGATTCTCGCCAAGATAGAATTTGAACTCACGCATACTAAGTACACTAATTGTAAGTCGATACGGCATGCACAAAAACTTTATTTCGCTGTACTATCGGTTAGCTTGTACAAATATAAAGTATACAAAGTAAATTTAAGAAAGAACATACAGTCATTCCCCGTTTATTGCGATTACTTTACATTTTTTTTTTCAATACACGTGCAAGTTTTTTTCGAAAAAACATAACTAGTGTAAGTTGTAACAAGATTCATCATGTCTATGCGTATTTATCACATTCAAGTTTGATTATTGAAAAAAAAGTGTACCTAATAGATAATTTATCTAAAAACTAGCAGTAAGCGCATGTGTATCGAAATTGTTCGGAATTAATCAAATTTCGTATTGCCACGGATGTGTTTATTGCCATCTATGTGCGAAATAAAAAAAGATTTTACGTCTTATATACATTAAGCAGTGCAGTTTCGTAATTACGACGTGTAGCTCGGAGCGTAAGGCGGTGAGCCTAATAAACTGCACGCGCGTGTTCGAGGCCCGGCTGTGGTTGAAAATTTCGAGCATCGTTAGTGTATTTTATAATATATACTAGTAGTGCCACAGTTCGGAATTAATCAAATGTGTAAATAATATTATTCGGAATATTGCCATCTATGTGCGAAATAAAAAAAGATTTTATGTCTTATATACATTAAGCGGTGCAGTTTCGTAATAACGACAAGTAGCTCGGAGCGTAAGGCGGTGGGCCTAATAAACTGAACGCGCGGGTTCGCGAGGCACGGCTATGGCTGAAAATTTCGAGCATCGTTAGCGTATTTATAATATAGATATTTATATGTGCAACTTTTTAATTTTTCCTCGTATTTTTTGCAATTTTTCCCGCCGAGCCATGCTCATTAGCCCCGCGGGCTCTCGCTTTATGCGCGCACATGATACGCGCGCTTTTGTTCACGTCAAAAACACAAAAACGCTCGAAAGGGGCAAAACGCTCACAGCTCCTACACCACATAAGGAGGAGAGGAGATCGCCTCTGAAATTGTCTGTTGCCTGAAAACCCCCTTTGCCGTTTTAATAAAGCCGTTATGATTAAAAACCTTTGTGGTGCGACTGCGATCGAAATCCGTTTACCGATACGTGTGTGCGTTCCTTTTTCATATTATTTTCATCTATGTAATTTATTTCCATTTATACACGATTTTATCAATTAATATCGTTCGCTTTTAAAGTGAAGAAGTGAGTCATGAGGGAAATAGTCTGGAAAATAAGTTAGGGTGCACGTAGGTGTCACTAAATATATCGAATTTAATTAAAACTAGTAGTGCCGTAGTTCGGAATGTGACAGTTCGGAATTGATCAAATGTGTAAATAATATTATTCGGAACTTTATAAAATTTCGTATTGCCGTCTATGCGTGAAATAAAAAAATATCCCACATTTGGATTTTACGCCGTTTCGGTGCGGTTTCGTAATTACGACGCGTAGCTCAGAGCTAAGGCGACGGGCTAATAAACTGAACGCCCGGGTTCGAGGCACGGCTGTGGCTGAAAATTTCAAGCATCGTTAGCGTATTTATAATATAGGTAGATAGATATGTATTAGGTAAAAGATGGTTATTTGTGGAGTCGTTTTGTCAAGTGATAAATTAATAAATGACGTCAAATAACAGTTTTTTGACAAAATATTCTTTCTGAATTATTTTATTATAAATATATTTATATACACAATAATACTAGAGTAAATATTCTACAGTTTACTTTTATTTTATTTTTTCGTGAAATCAATAGTTTTGGCGTACGAGCGCCACAAACATAAACAATCGGCTGATATGAAGTCTGCAATTTGTGGGGTTCATTAAACTTTAATCATTGATATTGATATTGTTAGTGTAAATCATGCAATATATAAAGATTCATATTATTCGATATTTATCGCTCGTTTAATACAAACATAATTCTTATCGTATTGTTTTGTGTGTGCGAAGTTTCGCGAGAAGCAAACGCCGCTCCTCCCATAATGGCCTCGCGCCCATTGCTGTTAATAGTACCGAGAAGGGTTAATACGCCCATTATCTTAATGGCTACTTACATTACGGTTAACATGAGTTTTTCATCCGTGAATTTATCACCGAGCTGAAATATTAACCGCTGCGGGAAAAACTTCCGACCGAAGACGCCCACTTGGGCACAAATTGTTGTTCTTTTTTACCTTTTGAATCGTCCGAATAACACGAGTATGATACAGTCGTCTTCCGTTTAACACGGTTTTTTTAATACGCTTGAGATATTTTTCCGAAAAAAAAAAAACAGAGACATGATCGTTCAAGATTCATCATGTCATATTTTATTTTCAAAATTTATCTATTTACAACAAATAGTTCAATAGGTGATAAGTTTATCAGCAGATTACAATCGATAACAATAGAAAATTTTGTTCGAATATGAATATATCAATGAACGTTTAGTCAGTATGGTGCACTCTGTCTTCAAGTAGAGTCGTTCGATTCCTGCTCTAGAACATTATCAATTCAATCGATATTTGCAAATATCTGTTAAAAGGTACGTTTGTATTTTTATGTTTTGCAATATATTTAAATTCTACACATATGAACTCACTACGAGGGAAGCCCACCATCCTGCCTTTAAACTGCACTCCACATATGAACTCAGCAAATATATAAATATTAATAAAAACTAACATAAATGATATTTAGATTTATTTTGAACAAATATAAGAATGTATCTGTGATCGGTTTTTTTAGTACAATTGAGTATTTTAAATATGTAAATTAGAGAAAAAAATAAACTCAATTACGACAAAGTATCGACATGAACAAACTTTTTGCAAAAAAAGCGCGATTTTCACGGGGAAAAATTGCGATTTTCATGGGAAAAAGTGCGGTTTTCATGGGAAAAACTACGGTTTTCCACGGGAAAACACCCGGTCGTTCGGGTCGAATTGAAAACGCTATGATTTATCGACGAAACGGAAACTATTCTACTACGTCGAGCCGAAGATTTATCGTTATCAATTTTTTTCCTTCCTTCTTCCAGTTTTCCTATGATGTTTCGATGTTTCTTGATTGCGCGATAACGAATATTGAAAAGAAAACGACGACGTCCGAATCTATTCGTGTTCTTTCATGTAATACGTTTTGATTTCCTTTTGACTACGTTTTCATCGATTTTTCATCGAACAGTTTTTTTTTGGATTGTATTTATTTTCGCTTAGTATGTGAAGTTTGAGAAAAGCTATTTCTGCCAATAGACCAAGATGTCTTGGGCTAAGTCCTCAAGTGAGTGGAGTTAATCCTTTTTATTTGGGTTCGAAGCCGATTCTAGACAATGTTAATCCGAATCGTTATCGGCTGATAGCCTCTTCCAGGGCATTACAAGTCGTAATCCTTAACCGGATTTTCTCGATTTTTAATCATTTGATTCGAAAAATTGGTATGAGATGAAAAATATAATTGAAAATTGATAAATGATCATGGCCAAAAATATATAGACCCTGATACTTGCTTCAATGGTCATAGTTTATGTATCGTTACAAAGATTTTTGTCGTTGAAAAATGTTTGCTAAAGCGTGAGCTTTAATTCGTGCTTAGGATTGAATAACCTCAATAAAAAGTTTATATAGAAACGACACGTTAACTTTTAAAAAATAATTTATCTAGACAATAATAATTGCTAAGACATTTCAAATGATACTACTCTTATGTCTAATGGAACGAGTACTGATTTGTCCTTCCTCATTTTGTATTTAAATATTTAATTTTATTCAAATTTTGATATAAAATCTATCAGATATTCCCATTTATACAGACATTTGTTTTCTTAGATGAGTGGTAATATCAAGATTGATGACGAGGAAAAAAATAACAAAAAGCCCGTTTTGAAAATAGAAGGTGTGACTCAAAACACTAAAAAAGGAAATGCTAACATAAATGTGAAATCTAATAAACCCACAACAGAAATTTCAGTTACAAATATAAAACAAAACGTTGATCAAGGTAATAGTAATATTGGAATTTCTCATAAAGATGCCGAAAGTGTCCACATAAAAGGAATCGGGCAAAATGTTAATGAAGGAGAAGCGAATTTCGTTCATGGTGACGATGATATGTGAAAAAATTTAAATGTGAAAGACAATAGCTATCAATATCCATTTAATTTTTGGAATCAATGTAAATTTTGTTTTTGGGGAGACATAGAAAAACAATTTGTAGGATCAGCTTAACTATGTTTGAAAATGTGTCATTTTTCAATTTGATAGATTTGTAAATGTAAATGTTACGTAAAGTCAAAATTTAATTTTAAAATATAAATTTAGATACTTAAAATTTATCTCTATGTATATTTTTCATTTATTACTGAATTAAATTGCTTGCGAAAATAATCCGATATTTTCATTTCTACACACTGATAAGAATTTCAAATCGTAAGTATCATGTTTTTTTTGTGATCAGCTTAAAAATCGACTTTCAGCGAATCCTTCTTAGAGATAAAAATTCAAATACTTAAAATTCAACTGAAAAACAATAACTTAAATAAAAATCAAGAACTTCTTCAATTGTTTTGCAATAGATTCAAGATGATACAGGTGTGTCGAAAGGGTTCACGAATTCGAAATTCCTTCGCCGAAACCACCTCTAGAATACTCTTGACGCCCCGCGAATAAATAACGTTTTATTGCCAATCGACTCTCATCTTCCCCACTATTCATCGACTATAAATAGCAGTTGGTTTGTCTATTTTCTTCACTTTTTCAATTTCCAATTTTCGCTAGAAGAGTTCGCTTTTGATTCGTCTTCAGACGCGATTTGTCTTATTCATAATTTTCAGTCTAAACGTGAAATATTTTGAATGATAACTTAAAATTCTTTCAGTTCATATTGAATTTTCATCGAAAATGAGATCCTATGATGAAAAATTGTATGTATTATTAATGCAAGTCGTTATGTTATCGAGCAAATATTTCAAGGAAGAGCCTTTACAAGTCAGTTTGGTGATTCGAAGGCATATTGGGGTTGAGAAAATTTTGGAGATGGGAAGGAAGAAGCATAAATAAGCAGTGGTAATAAGCGAGTAACGGGATAGGATTAAACGAGATAAGCTGCTGGTTTTCCCCTTTATGCGACAGATCACCGTGGAAAATTCACGATGCGATTTTCCGAATGGGAAAGCCTTATTATTCTATGATACAAACTTCGTGCTCGACAAAATACACAGATAAGTCTTATGTCTTTTTGAAAATAAAACGAATTTTTTGAAATGAAAAAAATCTTGCTGTAGTGATTTATTGTTAGAACAATAGTTCGAATACGACCTTAAGACTCTTTTTGAATTCTGCGACAAGCAACAAGAGGCACGCAGTATGGAGCGTGGTCAACTATCAGAACAATGGAAACCCCATTGTTGCCATTACCAAAGCCTCTGTTTTTCAGTCTTTTCGTAACATTGATTGTCTTTTTTGTAAAAGATGGTTATCTTTTAGACTTACTCTATCTTGACTATAAATAGCACACATTAGCTCATAAAAACAAATATGACGGAAAAGTATAATTTCGTCGAAAAAAATCACACCATGTGAGTCAGATAGGCTACTGATAGATGTCGCCCAAATCGTTCTGCATAAACACATGAACGATTTAAGCGATTTAGACAAGCTAGAAAGCTATAGTAATTAGAACCATAAAATAGATAAATAGCATGTAAAAATATGAGAGACATTTTTTTGTATTTGTTGATTATGACTCAATACGAGAATTAACATTAAAGTATATATGTTTTCGATGATATGAAATAATTTCAAATCCTTGCAAAGAAATATCCAACGACCGTTAAACTGTTACAACCACTGAAAACCAGCACGTTTCATACTGCGGTGTCGTTATCGGCATCTGTGACAATACAATGAACTGACAAAAAATACGATAAAATAACACAAACTTCCGTAACGACCGTAGTTGCTTGATTTCGCTAAAATAATATAATAAGTAATTTCAGAATTATATATTAGTTGAGTTAATGCATTTTTAATGACTATTCGGAAACATATGAAAAATCTAAACATTCATTTACTTATGTACATAATAATTATCATTTAAACGGGTGAAATTAAGTTAAGATTTCAACCCTTCATTATATTAAGTAATTTATATTTTTTTTAGATGAATGACGATATCAAGAAAGAAAACGAGCAAACAAAAACGAGGAAACGATCTGTGGTCATAGAAGACGTACATCAAAATACCAATCAGGGAAATAGTAATTTTAACGTAAATTCTCAAACACCTGAAGAAGAAATTAATATCAAATTCATCAGACAAAATTCTAACCAAGGTGACAGTAATATTAAAATTGTTGGCAACGAAGCTGTTGGTACCAATATAAGAAACGTTGGACAAAATTCCAATAAAGGAAACGTAAATTTTAATTACGGTGATAACCAACCAAATGAATCATCATGGTTAAATCGATGTGAAATATTATAAATTTAACATTGTTATTTCAAAATTTTTATTTGAGTGATTAACACTAGTATTTTAATTGAGCCAACATCAACAATATCTATGTAAATTTTTAATAAACATTCATCCACCAAATAAATCATTGCTCATTTTAAATTTGAATTAAAGTGAAAAATCTGAATATAGGAGTTGTCAAGCGTTCGAAGTTTCTCGAAAGTGTTGCATGGGCTTCGAGCAGCCAACAAGGAAAGCTAGTTCGCATACATTATGCAGTGGTGGTGAATGTTATGCAAATTCCCAAAGGAGAATTGGTCAAGGGGTGGAAAATGGGGTTGGTGACTGAGGTTACAAACCCGGACCTTCATAATCTTCCTCGATGACTACGAGGTTTGGCTTAATTGTGTAGCATGGCCAAAATGTTTGTACGCTTTGTGTAGGTATAACAGAAATATTCTACATTCGGAGATGAGTCAAAAAATATTTTGAATGGAATGAAAAATATAAGACTATTTAAGGATAGAACGGTTTGTATTACTACTAAAATCGTAAATGAAATAAAGTAGAATTTCGCTATCGGTTCTAGAAAATAGTAGTCATACAAATGGCGAATCATTTTTTGTATCAGATCCTATTGTAAATTATATTAATCCATTCCATTTTCACGGGTAATTGCAAGTTAAAACTTCTGAAAATGATAAATACAGATAGTCCACGACTTATGATGAATTTTACTTATGACCAAAGTTCGGGAACCGAATTCGGTCGTAAGTCGAGGACTACATATACAAAATACATGAAAATTTCAACATACTGTACTGAATTTTTAGGTCAAAAACACGATTTCGACTTTCAATCTTTGCAGCGAGTTAATTTTATAGTTAAACTGATATTTTAACTGCTTTTTAAGGCTAAGTTTAATCTTCAATTCATTCCAAACCATCACCATTTTTAATTAAAATAACACAAATTTTCGTGATTTTTTTTAAATAAAGAAGCATTTTGCAAATAACAAGCTAAATTTTACAGGATTAAATTGTACAAATTGCAGGATTTTTTCAATAATTAGAAAATCATATTGTCCAAATCGAATAATTATTACACTTTTAAACTATACTGAATTCGTTCAAATAATTCAAATGTACATATATGAATAAGTATTTATACAATAGATATGAATGTATTCGATGTACTTAGTGAAGCTTTCATTCTGAAATAACAGGACGTTTATCTAAGAAATGAAACATAAATAATGATTCTTTTCCGTTTCGAGTGCAACGATTCTTTCGGTGTTTTTTCGAACGGGAGGAAAGTGAGCGTTTTTCCGTCGTGTTTATCCGGAAAATCGATTATTAAAATGGAGGTTTGAAGAAAAAAATGGAAAAGCGGAAGAAAAGTTGCGAAAGAAGTGGAAAGCTGCACGCGTGCTTCGCATCTCTAATGTGAAATCATCGTACGATTCCAGTTCCCGAGAGTATTTATAGCTTTTCTTTTCAGGAAAAAGTTTCACGCGAAAGGAATAAGCATACGATAGAAGAATTATAGACAAGTTTTTCCCCAAAATTAAGGTTTGAAATATTCTTTTTTCAGAGTATGAAAAAAAAAAGAATTCAAAACGATGAAAAAATGTATGAAACGTATTTATTTTTAAACCATCGTGTATGTCTCTTAAAATTATCTGCCATTTATAAAGTGTTATAAAAGAAATCAATAATTTAGACACTCAGAGCTATACGTGATTAATTCCAGTTTTTAAATAAAAAAATGAGATAAAAATATTAAAGTACTTGGTACAGTCATAACTTTCTGTGTGTAAAATATCATACTTGAATATTAAAATGAAATACCTTCAAATTATGCAATTTATTTGACCACCGGATAATAAATCATTTATTCCAGAATATTATTATTAAATCTGTACTTAGCCTATTACAACAACAATCGAATTATTATAATGATGAAGCATTAAAAAAAAACCGAAAAACGCATCAAACACGTATGAAAATTTTTTCGACTTTTAGTATTATATATGTAGTTAATCACTTTTACCTCTGAACGGCTCATTAACATAAACTAGTAGTGCCACAGTTCGGAATTAATCAAATGTGGAAATAATATTATTCGGAATATTGCCATCTATGTGTGAAATAAAAAAAGATTTTACGCCTTATATACATTAAGCGGTGCAGTTTCGTAATTACGACGCGTAGTTCGGAGTGTAAGGCGCGGGCTGATAAATTGAACGCCCGGGTTCGAGGCACGGCTGTGGCTGAAAATTTCGAGCATCGTTAGCGTATTTATAGTATAGATTAAAAAAAATCTAGTATTCATAAGAAAGCAACTTTCGTCTCAACATCGGAATCGGACGACTACTGAAATAGCCGTTGAAATTTTTAGCGCAATTTTCCTTATAACCATACGTCATGTCGCAATTTAACACAGCGATCGCGAGGGTCGCGCTGAAAGTTCGCACACCTATCGCGTTCGTGAAAGCGTTTTCGCACTTTATAATTCATGGGGAGCAGATGAGGCTTAAGTGCGGGGCGTGGCGAAGTCTCATCCAGTGGGGCTTCGCCCCCATTCTCTCACTATTTCAAAATCTCGTTTTAGAAGATTTTAACGATAATGGATAGTTCTAAAATCACATTTTTTAGAAATTTTTCAACTGAAAAAAAAATTAAATTAATCTATTTATTTAAAGGAATTGTCCTAAATATGGAAACATCTAAGCTGTAAGCGAGTTTTTTCCACAAATGAATAAAAATTTACGTTCTTAAGAAATAAATAGAGGCCGAATATACTTAGTTATGTGTTGATTATAGTGAAAGGAAGAAATAATCTTTCAAATTTGAAAAAAAACGACGATAACTGAAAAAATATTTTTTCGTCATACTATGTGTCTCAAATATGGAACGGTGGTGTTTTAAAATACGAAATAGTCAAAGTGTGGCAAATATGGATTACTGAATTTCATTTCAGAGTAATGTGTTTTCGATCCGACAAATCACCTAGCAGTTATCTCATAACATATTCTAAAAAAATATCACATTTCAATATTAAAGCTGATATTGTTAAAAAAACCTAGTAAAATTTCAATCCTCAATATTTTTAGACTCAATGTCGATATTGTTGTTTTTCTTTTTAAAATCTGACAATAATACTATTAGTGACTGATTTTATACAAAACTAGTAGTGCCACGGATGTGCATCAAAATTGTTCGGAATTAATCAAATTTTGTATTGCCACAGATGTTTTTATTGCTATCTATGTATGTGTGAAATAAATAAATAACAAAAAAATATCCCATATATGTGTACGTTAAAAGTTGCAGTTTCGTAATTACGACGCGTAGCTCGGAGCTAAGGCAACGGGCTTAATAAACTGAACGCCCGGGTTCTCGAGGCACGGCTGTGGCTGAAAATTTCGAGCATAGTTAGCATATTTATAATATAGATTAGCAGATTTTCAAAACTATAAGTAATAAATATTGCGGTATTTCACTATATAGGACAATTCATCTATATGGATGATTATTTAAAATTTTGCGAAACCAAAAAGATGGCGCAATTAATGAAACGAAATTGGACAAGTCTCACTTATTATCGCTGAATTTTCGTCGCCGATGCTTTAACCGTTCACGCGAGTCGCATAATTAAATTAAACAGTCGTTCATTAATTATAATCACCTCTTTAAGGGAGGAATGAGGTACGTGTTGAATTTTTTCACCGCTCAACCCTTAATTAAAACGTCTCAAACATTTAATTATATTAGCGCGTGTTTGTTGTGCGAAATTATTCACGACAGGCTTTCTGTTGGTTTATTTGTTTGTTTGGTAAACTTTTCGTTCGACAGCTGGATATATTTTTGTCGTGTTTTAATTTTATGTCGATATTTTTTCATGATATTGATTGATTATGATTTAGCTATGAAAATAAAAATGAATGTATAATGTGTTTGTCAGTGCTTTATACGCTCATTAACTGCTTTACCTATCATTAAGAAATTTTCGAGAGATGTTGTGTGCACATTTGGAATGGTTTCTGCGTCAATATATAATATTTTACAATTCACATTCATTTTTTATTTTTTGATATTTTATACAGCCCAGTTACAGCAAAAATAATGTAAGACCTACACGCGCAATGTAATTTTACACATTTCGACAGATATTTTATATTTATTACAAACAATTTACAACAAATGTTTTATATGAACAGTTCAGAATTAATTGTGATTATATCTATATCTTGATAAAAATTAGATTTTAATGTCAAAGCACTTGGTATAGTCATAAATTTCTGTGTTAGAAATATCTTTCCTGAATAATGAAAACAAACACCATTAAATGACAAAATATGTTTGGTCACATGATAATATGAAGTTCATTTAATTAAGAAAATATTTTAATTATTTATATACTCTATTGTAAATTAATCACATTCACAGTTTATTATGAAAATTTTACACGTTTACAATTTCTGATAAATGGAGTGATGATGGAAATTTAAGGGAATTTCGAAAAATACATCAAATGAACTTGAAATTGTTTCTCGACTTTTCGCTTACTGTTAATAGAATTAGTCATGTTTAGCTCTGAACGGAAAATAAATAAATAAGAAAAAACTTCCGACACTCAAAATAAATAAATAAATCCTCAACAATGCACTCAAATTGCACACAGACCTATCGAAAAAGGGGAACTTCGTGCATTTTATTATTTCATTATCGTGTCAATAATGGCGTAAGATGTATATAGATTCAGTATGGGGCTAGACCTCCCGCAACGGGCTTCGAGCAAAATTAAATTAATATTTCATTCTGGTCCTTTGTGTGTTACCGCAAATATTTTTCCACCCTTAGCTCGAATCGAAGGGCCGATGCATTAAAATGTCTACATCAATCTCCCCGATGCAGAAAACGTCTAAGGGCTGATGTTGAAAGGGCGTCGATGAACATCGAAGGGCTGAAAGATTGCACTTGATTGATTTTTCAACACTGACGCTGTTGGATTGGTTGATAAGAGCATCGAGAAAAAAATCCGATTTCAATTGAATTGAGACTTTCGAAAAAGGCACATCTTGTCAGTCCTCTAACTGTGAACTGTCGATAATCTGCGGGGCAGAGACATGAGGATGTCTTTATCTGTTCCGTGATTGTTTTGACAGTTCGTAGTTGGAGAACTGACTGTATGAACGATGCGATGAACGTGCGATTTAATTGTTTATTGAAAAAAGTAATGTATCTGGTATTTTCATTGCTCTAGTTAATTAAACATAGAGTTACAGTAGTAGCTTCAACTATGAACTGTCGGAAATCCGTAGAACAGAGCGGACTTTGATAGTTCGTAGTTAAAGGATTGACTGTGAATATGTTAAGTTAACTAGAGCAATGAAAAGATTGGATTTAATTTAATTTAATTTCAGTGAAATTCATAAACATTCACATTTAAATCATTTGACGCAAAACGTGATTAAATCCATAAAACTAAAAAATAATGAGACATATAAAATATTTGATGCGTTTTTCAAAATTCCCATCATTCATTACTCCATTATCCGAAATTATATACATATTTTTTTTAATTAAGCTACAAATGTGGTCAGTTGACATTAGAGTAAAGAATTGATTAAATTCACTTATTGCGTAACCAAACAATTTTTGTCATTTAATGGTACATATTTATTTTTCTTATTCAGAAGAGATGTTTTACACATAAAAAGTTACGAGTATACCAAGTAAATTGATATTTTAAACATTTTTTTTCCAAAAAGTGAAGTCAATTACATCGTGCACTTAGCATCTCATATGCATAATTCAAATAAAATTTAAAGTAAGAAAAGTAATAACGTAAGAATTTCAACTGTACATGTAAATAATAAACAGATACACACAAAGATGCACCAGCATCGTCGAAAAGTGTTCACATCAATGGGGAATGGAATGAGAATCATATTATGTCGTACTTAAAGTGGGGTGAAACTGAAATTGTAATTCGCAATGGTGTGGGGTTTGGTTGCGTTTTAATGCGACCCCAAAAAGCGTAAGCTACCCCCAATTGCGTCAATTGTCAATTCCGTTTTCTGAGTTCACCCTTCGAATAGATGATAGCTGTGTTGGGGTACGTTTATAGTTGATTTCGTGGAATATCAAAGAATTATTTTGATAGTAAATGGTATAAAGATAGATGTGTATTATAGGTAATTTTATTTTTCTTGCAATATGTAATATAATGAATCAGGTTGATATTATCATTCTGAAATTGCGAACGAAAATCATAAGGAAAATGTGTCAATTTGAAAATACATACAAATCACGAGAGTTAGAACGAACCACATATTTGCACGTTTTAATTGTGTAAATTCTGTGAATAAATTTGTAGCATTACGTCACACTATGAAAGCATTGCGATACGTGTGTCTTTCTCTTCCGCGCGCAGTATAGCTTATGAGTACGAAGGATATATTATTGTTTTGCAGTTGTTTCTTTTTATAAGTGCACTTTCCAACTTTGGTGATTTTGCCTATAATACATATTTTCAATAATGGTTAGATTTTGCACAAATTTATTATTATTATTTTAGACTGAAATTCAATACAATTGAGTTTGGTTTTACATGTTGCGTCTTGTTTTCGTTAACCATTGATAAATTGTATAATCTGAGATATTTACTTATAAATTTATAAATGTATTATTATTGATTTTACGAATACAAACGAAAAGTAGAGATTAGATTACGGAAATCGATATGTATTTGTTCAAAGATATACGTGTATATAAATTATGAACAAGATTAAAAATATCAGTTTCACTGATGTTGGAAAACAGAAATGTGTTTTTTAAAGAAAAGTGATATAAATTATTGTGATCAATGAAGTTCTTCGGATATACATACATATGTATAATGGATATTATGTAAATTCACTTTTTTATAAGACTTTAATATACGAGCATATGACACCTATTGATTATATGGATTAAATTCAACTAGCAATAAAAGTTATTAATATTAAAATATATATATAAAAAAAATATTAATATTAATATTAATTAAAAATAATATTAAATATAATCCTGAAATAATAAAAAATGGGCAACACTATTGCGAAAAATACTCAAGAAACTATCTATAAAGGGATAACTTTGAATAGTGGAAATGATACATTTCAACAGTCAATTTTCGGAAACAATACATCAACTGTTAAAAATAAAATCAGGTAAAAAATAATGATTTGAACGGTTGTTATTGAAACTAATGTTTTGTGCACAAATAAAATATCTTTGTTATAAATTTAAGCAATTCAGTCATTCAGTTGATGGTGGATAATAAAGAGGATTTTTTCAAAAAGTCTTTTGGAAATACAACTCAAGAAGATACGTCAAGTGAATCATCAACGGATAGTGGTGATTATGACATACTTGACACAAATACTATCACATCGAAGGGAAAACGAAAAAATGGTTAATATTAATTAATTAATGAATTAATCAATAATACATGTTTTATATAATAATGCTGATATTAACTTTAATGTTAATAAGTTTAAATATGTTTCCAAAATTAGAAATAAAATTCCGATTGGGTGATTCTGGTTCACTTCGGATGAAATTAAATCCGTTACGAGTAGATAATAAGCAGGATTTCACTGAAATATTCGAGATAAATGATTTCAATCAGGTATTTTATTGATTTGAATTCAAATCTCCTTTGGAATCGACTAAAAATTAAATAATGTTTCGTTTTTAAAGATTGCGAATCATTTTTCATTGGTATACTTAGATTCTTCACAGTTTTTTAATTTACTTTCTCGTCAAGATTTAAGAGTAAAATCAGAAGAACAAAAAGTTTATGCTATCAAAAAATGGATAAATCATGATTTGGAGAATAGAAAAGATAATTTATGTTCTCTTTTGAAATTGGTCAAATTACAGCTTCTTGATGTTGAAGTAAGTGTACATACTATGTATTTGTTACTTGTAAAATATTTTTTTTTGTATTTTATGTTATTTTAACAGTTTTATTCTGTTCAGTATTTTTTGGATGAAGTGTACCATTCATGTGGAAATTGTTGTAGAATATCAATGGATGTAATGATTTGGCATTTTTTACCGAAAAGAAGATTCAAAATTAATACCTTACAAGAAATCACATCAGAAATTATTGTAAATGAAAAAAAGATAGATTTTAACATTTTTGTTGTAAAATGCGATAAAAAAGAAGTGAGTATAGTAACTGAAATTGAATATATACGTACATATTATTTAGTTCGTTGGATTTTCGATATATTTGATTTGTTAGAAATATAGTGAAATTCAATCATATGATGTGATGGAAAAGAGTTGGAATTTTTTTGCAAATATCAATCCACCAGCTTCTCTTTCAGCTGTGATAGTAACGAATGATCTACTTTTAATTATCGGTGGATTGAATGAAAAATCCACAGTATTGAGAAAGGTATTATTTTCATTTGATTTGATGATTAATTTATCTTTAGTAACCAATATATTTCCAGATAATATCTTTTAATATAACAACAAATGAATCAGAAACTAAATATATGAAAACTGAACGTGGAGGAGCAGCAGCAGTTTTTCTTAATGGAAAATTGTATATTACAGGAGGGTGTAACAAAAAAGGACCTTTAGAAACAGTTGAAAGGTTAAAATTTATATTTATATAATTGTCAAGGTATAATATTCTCTAATTCATTAATTACTATTGAGATTTAAAATTAAAGATGGGATCGCTTGACAGACTCGTGGGAGTATACTTATCCTATGAATTATAAGCGTTGGAATCATGCAGCTGTAGAATATAACGGGAAAATTATCGTATCAGGAGGTAAAACTGAAGATATGAAAAGTTTGAATACTTGTGAAATATATGATCCCAGGGAAGGAAATTGGAAAGAATTATCGCCAATGAATTGTAAACGTGTTGAACATCAGGTACGTATAATTTATCATATTTTTATTATTCTAATTACAAGCGGACTTATAATCACATGCTGTTTTAAGGCTGTAGTTTTAAATAATGAAATATATGTACTTGGTGGTCGTGATGGTGCATGGTTATTCAGCATGGAAAAATACAACCCAATAACGAAAAATTGGTCATTCGCTGCCGATCTACCTTTTGCAATGTATGGACAAAGAGCTGTAGTAAATGATGGAAAAATATTGTGTTTCGGTAAACGATTTATTAAAACATTCATTGTATTTTTATTTGATATCAAATATTTTTTGTTTTTTGAATTTCAGGTGAAACTAAATCTTACGAGTATGATCCAAATTCAGATAAATGGAGCTATTTTTTGTCCAACGAAAACCTAAACGTTCCATGGAAAATTGTACCAAATATTGTTAAAAAATAATGTGGTGAACATCAATTTCAAATAATTTAGAAATTGTAACATTTCAATGTACAGACTGATTAGGGTGACAACTAATGATTTTGATGATATTTATATTAACTATGTATATAATTGTAATTATTATAGATAATAAGATGAATGTTAATAAATTTTCACACACATCTAAAATTATTGTTAAGTGACTTTTTGAACAACTAAAACTGTATTTTAATAAATTTTAAGTTCATATTAAATTAATTTTATTTTCATGTGAGAAAATTCATCAATGCATACAAAATAAATTTATTTGTAAGTTTTAGATGTTTTTGAAATAAATATTGTATTTTTAACGTTCCCATATTTTTCAGCTATTATCGAAATAGGTCAAGCACACTATTTGTGATGTTCCGAATTTTACTCGTTCTAAAAAAATAGCATCTAAGAACGTTAGTGTTGTCTTTGCCCGACAGTCATCAACGCCCAAGAGAAAAAAGTCAGAAGTGAGCATTACCGTTCGAAAAGAGTATTGGGTAACCAACAATTAATTATTTTCTAAACAATAATCATAAAATTTACGGTTGACTTAAGAATATTATAAATTTTATTGAAATATTTCATGTTTGAAACAAAAATTTCATTTGCTGATTTCAAATTAATTACTTAATCGATTTCAATAAAACATTCAAAATCTTACAACGAGATACATTTTAATTGTTATTGAATATAAAAGAAATCGATTATACACTCCGCGCAAAATTAGTACCCGTCCTTAAGTTGTTGATATGGTACATTCGAAATACAAATCGGCGATTGAAAATCAAATCGAAGATTCAATGAATTTGAAACTTCACATTTATTAATATTTGAATTTAATCAGAAAACATTGTTTGAGGTTATCCATTACTGAGAAAATGAGACATAGTGAGAGGCATGCGGTTGTCGTTGTCGGCAAAGTGATTTTTTCGGATTCACTTAATCCTGACTATCACAAAGAAAGCCTGAATGCGGAAAGGGGCTCCTGATTGATGACATTCTTGACTCGGAAATATCCGTGTCCGGTGTGTGTAATTAATTGAATTCTGGACGAAATAGCTCTCGTCTCATGTCGATTAATCACACTCGAATCATCGCTCTTTGGTAATTTTACATATCGATGATTAATTAGAAATTCAGGGTCATATCGTGAAAGACGTTAAATTTAATCTTAGAAAAAAATATTATATGTAAGAAACATGTATGTTTCTTCAATTTAAATTCTACCGCGCTCTACAGTTTGAGCTCTAGACCGCGGTATTAGTTCCTTAATATCACGCCACGAGTGGTGGCGCTGTCGGCAGTTGAATGACAACTCATCGATGATTCATAGTCAGTCGGTAAATATGCAGCTGACCGTGACATTGCATATTTTGTTGCAACATAAGAATATTGAGAAGGAATTGTTAATTTAAGAAATAGACTTTTGTAATAATTTAATGCGAATTCCGTTAAGGTATATCTAATCAAACGGTTGTGTACTTTTTAATCTCGTCTGCATCGGTGGCAACAGTTTAATTAGTAAATTTAATACGAAAAGCTCCAAAAGTGCAGAAAAGCCCTTCGTTGAGCTTACATAGACACCCCTGCTTAATGGCGTTCAATTAAAGAGCCATTGTGAGAAGACTTCCACTTTCCTTCGGTTTAAAGCGAAATGATACTCATACCTGCCACGTGCGTTCGAAAATTTCAACAAATTAAAATTATCCCATAATTACTCAGAAATTTATTAGAACGTTAAATAAAAACATAAAAATCGAGATAAAATACATGTTTTATTTGAGAATTTCGTTCGATGAATGTGAACAAAATTTTACTATTGTGAAGAATTTTGGACACTTTTGAGATAAATGTTGTGTTTTTAAGACAATTTTTTACTAAATGAGTATAGCTTCTTTTATATTTTAAATATTGATTATGTACGATTCGTATAATTGGATTCGATACCGAAATTTGAAATTATTTCTATGAAAAAAATTGATTCAACGAAAACATTTACTAACAATAAGAAGATATTTTTGTTTTAACTAATATTTGAATTTGAATTAATATTTTATTGAATGAGACTTTTTTTAAGCATTTTCTCAATTATTTGAGACAAAGAGTTTGCAATATAATAATATTTTATATATTTACTTCGATAACTTTTGCATAATTAATAATTTTTGCGAGTGATGCTTTCGTTTAATGAAAAATTTAATAAGAAAATCATTCCAAGTGTTGGTACTAATGTATGTAATATTAAAAATCATGCCTAATCATTCTTCGAATTATAAAAAAAATACAACACATCTGAAATTCATTAAAAAGGTGTGCAGAATTAAAATCAAATTAAATTCATATGTTTCAAATAAATTCGATCTATTTAGTGACACTTATGTGTGCACTTACTTACTCTTCGGAGTCTTGCCTTAAGACTCATTCATTTCACTATATAGTGAATGATATTATTTAATGACAGGGCAGATTTTAATTGTATAAAATATAAATATAAGAGTGCACAAATCAAATTCGACGAATTGACAATTTTAGATGATAATCGACGAATTTGATCAAAAAATTAAGTATCCGGAGCGATTTTTCATCAGAAGGGCCATCCATTTCGAGTTGGGACACGTTGTAAGTTAGTGACGTGTCCCTAAGGGCAGAATCGCCTTACGCACGAGACGTCGACACTTTGAATACTTGCGGAAACCTAATCGAATAAGTTTAGCAAGTTTGTCGACATTATGCGAACGACTCGTATAATGGTGTAGCTATTAAGTCTCCCGTAGCCGTTTTCTACGATGCAGAAATTTACAGCGAGGAATATAGCGAGAAGTGCGTTCGAATCAAGATTTATTGTTTTATATAATATAATATAATATTTTTTATAGATTATATCGTTTAAAATATGACAAGTTAGATTATGTGCAGATTATATTTTTTTATTGTATTGTTTCATATCGCATGATTCACAGATATCAGATAGGTGCATGGGTATGATTTCGGTTGAGTGGATTGAAATAATTGTTTTTTATTTATTTATTATTACAGGTATAACTTAAAGATTATGTTTCAATTTTTTAAATATCCATTAACTTTTTAAGAGAAAAGGCAGAAACGCTAAGCTAGAAACTTATATGGATTATATCAATGTACGAAAGATAGTGCTTAAATCGAATAAATTCGATTCAAAAAAAAAATTCGAAAGCGGTAAATTAACACTATTTTAATCAATTTTTCTTAATAAATGATTGATATATCATATCAATGAAAAAAATTATGTTACTTTCACTAGGATTTCGTAGGACTTGAATCCTTCGTCATGAGGACATAGAAACCCGACGCAGCATGCACAAACGTTTTATACAGTTAGACTGTCAAATTACTGATATAATGTAATGTAAACTAATTGTGAGATACAGTGCTAAGGAGAATGCTCATTATTTTGTCTAACAATAAATTATGGCATTTTTTGCTCTAACGCTTGAATTTAGAGCAAGATAGGAGATAGTTTCAAGCTAGAAAAGATGAGCGTCCTCATTAACATTAGGTACTTTTTTTAATGTAAAGTAAACTATCTTGTTACATTAAGTTAATGTATAAGCACATCTAACTATATAATAGCGTTAATCTGTGTATGTGTGTTTCTGTGTATCTGTGTGTCCATGTAACGCTCCAAAACTGCGTTCATATATTCAACGGGTTATAATAATATAATCGATGCGACAGCCAATTACATATAACGGCATTCAAATTTTCCCACGATCTCTTCAAAATAGCCTGTTACGCTCAAACTTAAACGGCAATAATATTATAATAAAAAAGAATCTCAACCGCATTAAAGAGGCGATCGACCCGCCATAAATCAGACTCTCGAAAATTAATATTTCATATATAATACAAGGGGGGGCAAAAAGTCCCGCGAGGGTCACCTCGTCCCGGAAGCGCACAGGATCCCGGCCCCCGAAAATAAAATGGGAAAAAATCGGGAAAATGGCAAAAAATATACGAAACGGCCAGGGGTAAAAATCCCGAGTGACCCTTGTCATATATCGGCCGGATTTATCCCTTTAACCTACGGAGCCCCGGCCCTAATCCCCGATCCGGCCCATTGTATGACGAAATCGCGGGACAGGGGCGGATTCGAGAAAACGGGGGTCGGAGGAATATTAAAAGATCGCCTGTGGGGTCCCCGGGGACGCTATCCATCAGAGGACGCGTCTTCGGGACCCTTACCTGTGTCTAGGGACTTTGTTAAATTCCTAGGTCAACGACAACTTATCGGAGAAATCTTCAGATTGTTCAAGGAAATTCGATTGAGTGATGTAATTGATTTTTTTTTGTTGAATTTTTTTAATAGAATATAGAAATTATTGATATTAGTCTTATATAATATGATTTGTTAAAGATGGATATCAAATAAAGACATTAGAAATCAATTTCAAATACGAATGTATTATTTATTTATTTAAACGGTAATTTCTACCCAATTTTTTATATACACAATGTGTATTTTAATCGGTCACAAGTGACACAGATAACCCTGAATAGTTAGTATCATTCACTTTATATAGTGAAGACGAGACTCCTGAGAGTAGAGAAGTGCACACATAGGTGTCACTAAATAGTTCGAATTAATCGAACATATGAAAGGTGCAGGTGATGTGATTATAATTGTGTTAAATAACTATGCAAACTCGTAGATTGTACTTTGATCTTATCAGATTCTAACAGAATTTAATTTAAAATATGGAATTGAAATTAGAATAATAATAATTCGAAAAACTATAAAGTAGTTCGTTAGGTACAGTTTATGAAAAGTGCATGAATTGACACTCAAACGTCGATAAAATTACATTTGAATCATCCTTTCAATACAGAAAATATCACAAATACATGTTAAAATCTTATCAAACCGATTTTTAAATGCGTGAAATCTTTGGACCAGTTCCTTAAAAGGTATATTAATAATCGTTTTATAAGATTAATTATATTTTACTATACTATGCATTAGAATTTCGCTAATATCTCAGGCATTAAATTTTCCATGGCCATTACTGTTTCCAATTTTTACGTTTTACTGCAACTTTGCGCACTCTTCTTAAATGATATGACATTTAAATCTGATTTTTGTCAAAATGCAGAATTATTCATGATTAAGGTCATATTATAAATTTTATAACACATAGGTATGTTAAGGGTTGAAAATAGTGAGGCGCCATTTCGGTCCATCAATTTCACGTCTCATTATTCGCCGACGGGTGGTCGAATATCGACAGAAAATGAAAGATTGCGGGTAGAACCGATGAAAAATTAATTACACCCTTCGTTTGTCGGCTTTCATGCTTGTCATCCGTGAAAATTTAAAGAAAATCGTTTAAATACTATCGAACGTTAAAAAAATGTACATAGGAAAAGTAAACTGCAGCTTCCTTTCATAGAAAATCGATTGTAAGGGCGTAGACTGCAGATTTTCTATCGGCAGATAGTTTAGTCGAGCTTTTTGATCAATATGGATGTGTGGAACGTGTAATTATTACACAAAGGTTACATCTCCATACTGAAAAAGCGCCAAATAAACTATCGACCGATAGAAAGTCTGAAAACTGCAAGGGCTTTAAATGAAAATAGAAAAGATTTTATGGAAAAAAAAAATAACTTCAATAATTCGATTCTTGTTTGTGTTGAAATATTGACGAATGGTTAATATTTCTATCTATTTTTTTTAGGAAAAAAATGAAAAAAGGTTCACCAATTTAGGCTGGAATCTCGCAAAATAAGTTTTTCGGAACCATCTCATTTTGATCCCGCGAAGAAATGAGGCGAAAAAGACAATATACGAGCGAAAATTTTCATCGTCGAAAAATTGCTTCGTAATGGGCTCAAATCCCTTTTCTAAACGAATATTGAACCTTAGATAACATTATGTAATATTATTAAACTTTCTTTCGAATTATACGCATGTTTTTCAAACGAAATTTTCAATGAAATCGATATTAAAAATTAAAATTTTGATTCTGCATTCAATTCAAATATTTTTACAACTATTTTTGTATCAATGTGTTGAATTTTAATTAGTTATAATAAATTTAATTGATCACAGACTTTGCGTGACCAGATTATAATAATTTTTGCAAGCCGCACCCTTAAAGCTGATGGAATAGATTACGTGTAATATTTTACCTCTGAGACACCAGAACATAAAATTTATTAGTCGAAATATTCTGTGTACTGAAATACGTTTATTTTTTCGTTTAATATTGCTGAAATTTTCATCCAGTCTTGTTAAGCTCCAAATTAACTCGAGTTTGAGCAATTTGCCGGAAAAATCATGTCTGGGATTTCGAGACCTTTTCCTGAAGAGTTTTCAAGACGATTCATTTAAAGATTTCAAAACACCTGAAAGGCGTTTGATTCCTTTCCCGTTTATTTATTTTGAATACTCGTCGTTAAAACGACGCTGTATGAGTACATAATACGATTTGACGAGAGTGTAAGCAAAATTATAATATATTGAAGCATGAAAATAAAATATTTTCAGGTGATTTAATATATTTTCAGTTATTAAATTATTTATATTATATAACAAAATTGTTTTCATGTTTGAAAAATAATATTCTTTTTTCCGAGGAAAAACAAATTAACAGTAAGTATTACCGAGAAAGATTATTTACACGATACGATACAGAGAGAAATCAAATTAAAATTTCGTCCCGTGTAACGTCGCTATATTATTTATGCACTTATACATGGGAGACGAAGCAACATTACAAAATTTACTTTCGTTTAGTCTCGTGTACAGGGTGGGCCGTAAATCATGCGCGAGCTGCTCGCACCGACATGAGATCGCAACATAATTAAATTTATTATAATCGCAAGGAGTACACACTGACAAATATCAATTTGATGAATCTTTTTAATAGACGATAATTAAACAACGTAAAGGTAATATTTCATTATTAAATCAGCGAAATATTTTCATATATTATTTCTATAATACACATGCACATATATACAGCCTTAGAAGGTCAGTCTTATAATATATAAGTGATCAAGCTTATTTAAAATAACAATTCAAACTTTTTTAGAATAAATTTTAAAATTCGTATACTTTATTATTTGCGCCTAGTTTATGCAATGTATGCAATCTTCATAACAGCAATGTGGAGTAGATTGCAGCTCAAGCATTATTGTGACACAAATTAGTGCTTTTATTATATTACTCGTTGAATATATCAATGCAGATTTGTAGTGTTACATGGACACACAGACAGATTCACACACACAGAATTCAAGATTTGCTTTGATGATTGAAAGGATGATGATCAAATTGGTTCCCGTTACAATAGACATGAGAGTAGTGTCATTTTAATAATTTAGTCATAGTTATAAACAATTACTATTATAAACAAGTGTATAAACAATTACTGGTTAAAAATCGATTAAAATTCTATATTTGCGTAAAATGTTACAAAACACAAATAGACTTTTCAGGAGCGTAAAAAGGCTATTTAGCACTCGTAAAAGGAATCTAGATTAGGCCAAAGAGTCGATAGATTTTAAAATGAATTATTAATACGGAAACGAGAACGATTTAGGGAAACATTAAACGAAACGGAACGTCGGGAAGGCTTCGTATGATCCCACGTCCCAGGGATTTAAGATCAATCTCCGGCCTGTCTGATTACATCAGATCCTCTGCTCTCACCCTGCATAAAACATAACAACGTTTTCTATACCATAATATAATACTCCTACTGAATGTTTACATTACCATTTTATCGTCCTAAATATATTTCGATCTGAATAATTATTTCAGAATCGATAATAATCTGATACTGTTAAGAAATACCTCTTTAACCTAAGACGCCTTGTCTTAAGGTTTTAAGGTCAAAAAAAAGGTTTTTAGTTTCATCCTGTAGAAAGTATGAAATGTGGAAATTATGCAGTTTTTAATCGCGCGATTCATTCTATTTAGAAAGAGGAGCACATTGAATGATGGTTTTTACCCCTATTTTCTCTTTCAAATGTCTTTGATCCGTTTTTTCAGATATAATACGATATTTCAAACATTCAATGATAGAATATTTATAGTAGGATAAATAAATGAAAGTAAAAACTCACCATGCAGTATGTTTCCCTGTCTATGATGAATCCTGCGATTGGAAGTCATATAAATATATGCAAAATTTCATCTATTCTTCCAGCTGAAACAAAAGAAATAGTTAAAGAACTGTACTAATTTGTTCCATTTTTTACATGAATCATAAGATACGGACAATTCTTATCTATTATAGTTTTCTATGTAAAAAACAAAACATAACGCATTGAATTACATCAAAGGTTGCCTAAATATAAAATCACCTTCGTTGAACAAAATAATCTAAATTTTTTTCAGAATCGAAATGAAAAATGGTCCATGTTGAACAAACGCAATTCACCGCAGCTGCTTAGACTCAATTTAGTTTGGAAAGTTTCTTCGGAAACTTTGCGTCAAATACGAACACGGCAATTTTAGTGTAACAGCGAATACGTGCTTTCGGCGCTCAAAACAACGATTGCTCTCTTTAAAATTTTCGAGCTTTTGATATTTATCATAAATATGCACGAACACGGGGAACGATCTATAAACGTTTATGCAAAACGTGTACACGGACGTTAATTATAATGCGACGCCGTGGAAAAAAAATCTCTTTGAGGCTGCTCGGAAAAGCGCATCGTTGAAAAACATTTTCATCTTGCGGAAAATGAACGCTTTTCGCGGCGACAACGCTGAAAATAAACCGAAAAAAATGCAGATTATGAGAAAAAATAGGGTCACAACTCAAAAAAATGCACATTATTTTGATTCAATAGGATATCAACATGCAAAACATATTTTAAATCGATTCTTTATCGAAGTTTTACGTGATACAATATTATTAAAAATCATCTCACAATCGTACTTAAAATCAATATGATCTAAAATTGAATCAAAATACAAATTTAAAACTGGAAATATATTTTTGCATCGAATTCATAGCCCTGAACGAAAGCGTGGAGAGTGAAATATTGCATTTTTATTTTGCACCTCCAAAGCGTTTACGGAAAGTAACGGATCTGCCTTTGAGCGGAGACAGAAAAAAATAGAAATTGCATTTCGAGTGCATAAATAAAAAATGTTTCGCTTTGATTCAGATACGGGACGGTTTAAATAATTTTCTTTGAAAATTCTCATCGGGTGCTTTTTTTCAGTTTCGTTTTATTTTCTTTGTAGAGCGTTTAACGGCAGGTTTTAAATCGTATCGCTGTAATCACGACGTGTTCATTTATCGATTTTTTTTAAGATAAAAAATAATATTTTTAATACATTATTGTATAATATTCAATTAGGCACCTCTAAAATCAATATTCCTTACTAATCAGGAGTTGTTCAAAATTCTACAAAATTTAAATTGTTTGTGAATTAAGAAAACAAATGAAATGAATGTCTGTCGAAATATTTTAAATAACCTGTGTGAGCTATGCTTAATATGTTTTCCTTAATTCATTTACGGAAAAGCTTCTCCGTGAATCTTTGAACTTAAAATATCATGTTAACTGTGAAATGTTAAATGTAAACTGAAAAATATGATGAAGTAAAATCCTTTCCAGATCTGTAGATGTACACAATAAATCTAGAAAGTTTTATTGTGACAAGATAAGTGGTTTATATACCACATAAAATACATACATTCGGTCATAAATTAATTTTTATTTATTTATTAATTTTGGTGACTAGGATTTGCTTGAGACTCTTCGGACTTTAAGCTGATTGTGAATTATCGTATCTTTTTTCTTGTATTAAATCCCGTTGTGTATAATTTTACTACAACTAAGTCATTAAATTAAACAGAAATTCTATAAATTATAATACATGAAATACTTGTACAATTTGTATGCAGTAAAAACCTTTTCAAATATACAAAATGATCCCGAAAAGTTTCACTTCCAAAGGATAAATCGTTAAAGAGTCTATTTATTACACAAAGACATTCAAATTTATTGATTTAGAAGAAAATCGACCAAATCATCTCAATACTCACATTAAACGCATAAATAAGCACGAGCAGTACAAACTCATTCCATCATTTACGAACCGTCAAAAATTCACAAGATTTTTGAAAGATGACTACGGATATGTATACACACATACATACAGTCCCTATTTCATCACTAGCGCAGATTTTCGACACTTCGCAAACGGACTCGTTACGCCTCGTTGCGT
The DNA here is from genome assembly GCA_024721215.1 of Cheumatopsyche charites. Taxonomy (NCBI): domain Eukaryota; kingdom Metazoa; phylum Arthropoda; class Insecta; order Trichoptera; family Hydropsychidae; genus Cheumatopsyche; species Cheumatopsyche charites. Next base: position 12,551,769 of record CM045577.1, read on the forward strand.
TTCGCGTTATTAGCGAAAGTGGCCGGGCGTTTTGTTTTAAAGCTCCCCATTGTTTCGCATTATTAGTTGGGCAGGGCCGAGAAATCATAAAAACTTTGCCAGCAACCACCATTTGGAAGGTAGTAAAAGTTGAAAGAAAGTTGGACGGGCTAGTTTCAGGCGCTGAATTGCGCCGCATTATTTACAGTTATCCGTGACGACGTGCAATCTTTTAGAATGGCTCAAAACCACCTTTATGCGTGGTTTTCACGTAAAATGGCCGAATTGTGCTTTGGGAGAAGTGTATTTTATTTTTTGTCTAGTTTTGAAACGATTTCGTTCGTTTGAGTTGATTAGTCGTAAGCACGAGTGAATGAATCGACGAGACTCAAATTTTCATTATAAAACGATTAATATTAGTAATAATGTATATTTATCTATACACAATTATCATTCAATTTTTTTTAAGTGAAGAAAATTAGCTCTAAGGTAAGACTCCAAAGAATAAGTTATTTCGCACATAGGTGTCACTAAATAGTTCGAATTCAATCGAAACATATTAAAGGTATAGGCGATGATCATTTGCAGAGCCATTTCTTGATGCGTTAAATTAACACCATTTTCAAATCAAATAAATCCAAACATTCAATAGAAACGATAAAGTCATTATATCAATTTAAATTAATAAAAACGACATGTGACTCTCACTAAGATAACACTCGAACTCATGCATCCCATGTATTCTGAATCAACACGGCATACACAAACGGTTTATAACACTGGCTATAATGAATTTGAATTGCAAAAAGTTGATGCATTGATTTTTTATGAGTTCGTGTTTCGCATGCGAATATTCTTTGGTGATTTTTCATCTGGAATTATGAGCGAAATCTTCGGAGTCTTGCTGAAACTCGGCCTGAAAGTGACATCTGCATGTCGTCTGAAAGTCACGCTCGTGAACAATTTTATTCTCGTTTATTTATACTTGCACATTTGTATAAAGATAAATAAGCAACATAGAAATTTATGAAAACGCATTCAATTTTCAAGAGAAAACAATTTTGAATCTAAATTTGAATAATTTATTAAACAAACATTACACATAACTATAGAAACGGCAACCATTAGTGTTCACAAAATACTACCTATTTGTACGGAAGTGAACGATTGTTACTAATATTATATGACGACTAAAAAGGCCAAGATAAACAAGTGACATTTTCACGAAAATTGAGTCATATACAAGAATCACTTCTACATATGTGCGCTCATATATTTGGTGGCAAAAAGATAAAAATGAACTAGGAACTTATACCGAAATATATCATCAAATCATTCGACATCCTCCTAATACATAAAACTCCTGAAAAGGCCAAGAGGTACAAATGACATTTTTACCAAAATCGAGTCATGTACAAAAATCGCTCATATATTTGGCGCCAAAAAAAAATAAACGAACTAGGAACTTATACCTCGACATATCATGAAATCAATCGACCTTCTCCTAATACACGTAGGTTCAACTTCGAGCGCACTTTTCCTGAAATAACTTGTACCCCTCGGCCTGTTGAGTCGTCATATCAAATTCTCGTACGAGGGGTGCAAAATATACACGTTTATATGAGCATTTGTGTCGTTTTCGTCAGAGCTGAACGCAGCCGTGCGCACCAGACTGTCTGAAACTGGCCGAGTGTGAATCCTGCCATGCAGCCGGTGCACGAAAAGGGCTGTTTTCCATTTTTACGACACTTTTCCACCGAAAAGTGCATGAATAGGCTTCGCCGCTTCTTATTTTTCAGATTTAGATACAGGAATCTGCAGCCGATCGCTCTTAGGTCAGCCACAGACGTATATTTTTTGGATCACGATCCAAGAAAATAACAAAAGAAATTCCTCAAAAAAAAAGTGTTGGGTCTCGGATCCTTTTGTTATTTTCAGCCGACACTTTTTTTTGAGGAATTTCTTTTGTTATTTTCTTGGATCATGATCCAAAAAATGTACGTCTGTGGCGAACCTAAAGGACTCTCATGCGCATCGCTGATTTCGTGCGTTGTATAAAAAGGTAGTATCCCCAACGAGTGCTTCATTTCATTATGATAGACTAAAATTAACGTTTTTGATTTTTTGAGGTTTTTGTATGGGTTTTAAACTCATTTTTTTCGGTAATACTCTTGCAAGAAGCATTTATTATATTATATTAGCACCTTAGTACCTAGCACCTATTATAATTTAACTTTCGGTAAGGTTCTAAAATTGAATCTTCAATTGTATTATTTATTATGTGCAGTATATTTTTGATTCAATTCAATTAATAGTTTTCAGTGCTATAATTTGTCCACAAAGATCCAAACTTTTCAAATATTTCTCATTTAGGTTATCGGTCGATATCTAAGTGGACAACATTGATGAAATTATTAAAAAGTACAATTTTTCAAACAAAATAAGTTAATATTTCACGGCAGCTTGAAGTTTAATCCGAAAATTACAATACTTCTATCGATGTTATTTTTGCTATTTTGAAAAGAAAGAAAATCTCAATTTCAAGCGTTGATAAATTATTTCATAATATTCTAGTAGATTATACTTACAATTAGTATCATAATTGAATTAATGAAGAAAGCATTGATATACGAAAAAACATAATAATTGTTGAAAAAATAAGTATTCAACTTTTACGTACATTTTAATATGCTTAGGGACTGCATACATTAAACATATCGCTACCAATATCCTTCTTAACACTCTTTAACTAATCCGGAACACTATCATAACATTATCATACGGAATTAATCAATCTAACGATAAGTCGAATGCAAACTCATCTCTGCCGAATTCAATATACATACTATGTAACGTTGAGAGCAAACGCGAATTCACTATGACTTTGACGTCATCGACTTTGACACAATTCCGCTGCACATTTGGCGAATTGCGAACGTATGAATTAACGTCATCCATTTGACGTACATTTACCCCAAAAACGAGGGTGTGCTTTTGACATGTTTATTTGAGCCGAAAGAGACGATCGAACTGCCTGAACCATGGACAAAGCCTCCACATTAACGTGCCACTGAAATGTACGTATTTTTTTTTTACTGTAAATACAAGATTTTTTGAAAATTCGAAATATAATATTCTATAAAAAAATATGTGACGAATGTAAAGGTTAAGGGGTACAAGTGACTTGGAAATGATTTCGAGAAAATAGCACTCAAAGTTGAACGTGTATCTGTATGTATTAGGAGAAGGTCGAGCAATTTGATGATATATCTCGGTACAAATTCCTAGTTCGTATATTTTTTTTTTTGCCACCAAATATATTTTTTGCGATTCTTGTACATGACTCGATTTTGGCAAAAATGTAATTTGTACCCTTTGGCCTTTTCAGGAGTCATATGTATCAGGAGGATGTCGAATGATTTGATGATATATCTCGGTACACGTTTCAAGTTTGTTTATATCCTTTTGCCACCAAATATATGAAAGTACATTGAAGCGATTCATGTACATAACTCAATGTCACTTGTACCCCTTGGCCTTTTCAGTAGTAATATTTATTTTTAATTTTGATTCGATCAATATAAGAAACGTTTTTAATGCGATGTGTTTGCTGGAAATTATACGAAACCGTGAGTTATTACGAAAATTTTGCATAGTAGTCGTCACGTATATTTTCATTAGTCTCATTTAAATTCGCCTGAGTGACAGTACGAAGAAAAATTAATTTTACGAAAATTCCTTGGGAGACCGCAGTTTTTCGGGCGATTTTCTTAGTGTCTTGCAAATGAAAACATTTCTTATTCATGTCGAGCGAACTTAGAGAAGCGCAATATGTCATAACGACGAAATTGAATGTACTTGCGTACGTTTGGTATATTTTATTTAAATATGCGATTTTTATATAAATGAAATTTTTGAATATTAAATATGTAATGTATTAAGAGAGTATACACGAATGTATCGCAATATAAACTATGCTACTAGCTTTTGAAAGCGTATACTGAAAAGCTTTTGTTAATCTCAATCTGTTTTTGACGAATCTTTACGACTTCGCTTGCATCATGCTTTATAATTTACTCGAATACTTACGATTAAGGATTCTCAATATATTATAAATTTATAAATAAAAAAAGGGTATGAATGAGTGAAATCGGTACGATTGCAAATATTGGGTTATATGAAGTCAGAGGGACTGCGAATACTGCGTTATACACAATTTATTCAACTGCAAATACTGGACTAAATGATGTTGGTGCCACTAAAAATATTAGATTAGATATACACAGTTACCGTAATTGAAAATACTGTGGTATTTATAGGCAATTATTGAGCAATATGAAGTAGAAGCAACTGCAAATGCTAGGCTATATGAAGTCAATGCAACTGAAAACACTTGGTTATACGAAGTTGCTGCAACTGCAAATACTGCGCTATATGAAGGTGGACAACTACATATATTAGGCTGTATGAAAGCAGTACAATTGCAATTACTGGGCTATATGCAGTCATACAATCTTCAGTCATATCCTCAGCATTTGTTCACATTGACTAGCATTTAGTATGCTACTACATATTTATAAAAATACGATTATTAACAAAATATCAAAAAGCTATAAATACTAATTTAAGCACACTGATATGTCATTGTATCATTCTATATTCATCACACACAGCTCATACCATAAATGCAACACAGTTTGCGAAACGGTGTCCTCCATCAGGAGCGTTATAACCGAGGGCCATCTCTTTTACGACCCCTCGACTTCCGCTGCGATTATGCGACATCTTCATCTACGACTCCCTGGTGACAATCGACAATGGATCTTCACACGAGTTGTAACGACAACGACGGTCACGAAGCTCGCCGGAATAATCACTCTCGCAATTACCGGAGTCCGACGAACTCGGATGTGACTGTACTTGGGGTGCGATTTGAAGTTTGACGGTTCGTTTTGACTTTTGGTGTGAAAGCTCTGGTTAGTTTGGGTGCGAGCGAAAATGGCACTATGAACGAGGAGATAAGGGTCGGTTTTGCGTATCGAGATTTTCGAGACGTGGGGCTGTTAGTTCCGGGGGTAAGTTGTTCCGAAAGGAGTGATTTTAAAGGATACAATTAAAGCGTCAGGTATTGTGCAACTATTTCAGTTATTCTGGCGAAATAGTGTAGTGAATTTCGGAAAAACTTGTGTCAGTTTTGCATATTGAGACGTGGGGATGTAAGTTCCGGGGGTAAGATGTTCCGAAAGGAGTGATTTTAAAGGATACAATTAAAGCATCAGGTATTGTGCAACTTTGGATACTATTTAAGTTACAGTGGAGTAATTAAATAATTTCAGAACAACTTTTCCTCGGAACTTTCTGCCCCACACTATACTAATATGATTTGCTTCCATTAGAGATGTTGTGCAAGAGGGGAAGCTTTTCTTTTCTAACTAAAAATTGTCTTTCTAGTTTTAGATGCTAGGTAAAGGTAATAATTTCTAATGAGACGAATGATGCACATTCTCTCTTTTACCTAATATCTGTCCCTTAATGATAAAATTTTCAATATTTATCATGATACATCAAGCCATGTCACTATTTTTCACCATTTTTCATTTTCATTCGCTGTCAATAATTCAAATTTTTGAACATTGATTATGAGTAGGTAAAACTTTATAGTTGATACACAAAATTGACTCTTATCTCCTTGACCATAGAATCATTTTCTCATGCAACGAACAGTTAAATCTGAATGCCCTGAAATAATCAAAATCTGAAACTTTTCTACTCTAATTATCAAAATAAATCAGATCTAAAAAGCAAACAAGCTCGATTAAGACAATCGCGAATTAAACCAAAAAACGCAAAAAAATGAACCACCTCAAACACGGCAATCAACGACCATTATACGCGTCATTTTTTTTAATTGTGCAAATTTGTCAACGACGAACGGTTTTGTAGCAAAAACGCGTCCAAAACGGCTCGCGGCTAAACGTCCCTCGCACAAAACGCGTCCAGATAACAACAACAGTATGGCCGTCGTATGACGTTAACAAATTATTCACGCCACTCACCCGACTACAATGAAGACGCTATACGTACTCGCATAAGCACGTGCGACGCTGTTTCGCTTCACGTGTACTTTCGCGAAAATCGTCGAAATTCGGTCTGGCGACACGATCTGGTCGTAAAAGATCGAGACGGACATATATACAGTTGAAATTTTATCTGTTTGGGTAATATAGATAGTTTTGGGTTTGATTATTTTGGTGGTAATTATTATTTAAATTTTCAAAATTGTTGAAGTTCGTGAAAAATTAAATGAAAATTAAAGTATATAATAATAAACTCGTTTATATTATAATTACACTAGCGATCAACCCGTAGAATATATCAATGCAGTTTTGGATTACATGAACACAGTCACACACATATTAGCGCTATTATATAGAGATGTCCGCTTAAAATATAAATTATAAGAATTATGCATCTGCACCTAATTTATTGAATTTTCATAATAGTAATACTGAGCAAATTACAAATCAACCATTACAGATAGACATACAGACAAATTTTCCCTATTTTCATGTAAGATCAATTGAAGATATGCAACATTTGAAATTTATTTCTGAGAAAATTTTTGCCCATGCTTCTTTTAATAACTAAACTAAATAAACTAATAACTAAAAAACTGAGACAGACCTATGAATATACAGTGGTATTTAAGTCATCTCATTTGCGTATATAGACCTATCTTTGTCTCTTGGTCATGGTTTTGATTTTTTAGCTGTCTTATGAATTAACCTGAAAGGAGAATGAGCAAATGAGATAGCTTACATACCAAATTATCAACTTAACTTGAATATTTAAGTTTGTCTCTGTCTTTTGATATTGGTTTTGGATCAGATACTTAAGTGTTAACTACCCTTAATTCACTTTGAACACATATATTTATTCTCAAACATTCCACTTCGATCTTCATCCCAATCATATACAAAACCCTTCAGACTCAACACTGCATTATTTAACAATAAAATTTCTAATTTTTGACACAAAACCTAAATATTTGACGAACACACAGCGAACAGCACGTGACACTGTGCACAGTCCAGCGACGACTTGTGTCCGTCCAGTGTTTGTTTGCAGTTTCAAAGTTGGGCGGTTCGTTAAAACAGTTCGGGGGTCCGCCAATTATGGCCTCTATTGACAGAAACTGATGTTTGTTTTCAATAATTGGGGACATGGTTGTGTGCCGCGCCCTTTGACCCCAAACTGTTAAACTTTAATTGTATGCTATGCCGCGCAATCGGAAACGTACCATCCCTTGGTCAGCGGTTCTTCATTCAGTAACTTTTGTCTTTATTTTATTTGAAGACTGAAAAAGATGAGGGTACAAGTGATATTTAAGTCGAAATTGAGTCGAAGGAAGCCCACCCACCATTCCGCCTTTTAACTGCACTCTAACTCTATGTCAGGTTGTTAGGTCGGCCTAGTTGGGTACAAGCGAAACTAGGCAAAACTACGGGCGTCACATTTACATTAACAGAGAATTATATTATAAAAGCTATCAAAGAACAGCTTTCCATGTGGCATGCGGAATGCCAAGTGAGTCATGTATAGGAATCGCTTCATATGTTTGGTGGCAAAATGATATAAATAAATTTGGAACGTATGCAAAGATATATCATCAAATCACTCGACCTCTTTTTTAAATTATTTTCGTTTATTTTTTGTGTTTCTCTCTTAAATTCATTAAAATACCTAGTTAACTCGCGTAATTTCCAACAGTTTGAGTTCTCAAAAGCAGTCGGCGAATGCACCGTGCGCTTACAAGTGTAATTTCTTCAAGTTTTTATTGCATGCACACTAATATTTTTAACACGTTTCTTAATTGAAAATATAATCCGAGCACTTTACATTGAGAACAGAACAACAAAAGGAGTGCTCCGTGAATACGAAAAGCACTTAGCGCTAACTTTATTTTTTCGACTTCTTCCCCAGTTGTTGCCGGTGCATTATGCGCTTTGCATTCAACCGAATTTTTCATAAACGAGAACCATCATTATATATTTTTTAACATCATATATACCTAATTTGAACCTTATCTTCACATATATCTTATATTTTCATCTCACACGCGATAAAATGGACCGAGGGAGTACTCTACAATGTAACGTCGCAATACACTTCGACGCGAAATTATCTTATGCGGCGCGATAAATACGCAATAAAAAGTCGAATAATACAAATATAATATAATAAAAAAATATGATAAAAATGCCGGCTTAACACGTTAACGGTGTAGTGCCTGCGAACAACGCAGTAGACATAAGTAGTTCCCACATAAAAGACAGGGGAACGACGCGTACATCATACACAGAGGAGCGTGCGCTCGACTACGAATATTCTTTCATACGACGAAAAAACACACCCCGCGAAATAAATGTGGGTGTTGGGGGGTTGTTTCTAATTCAGGGATGACGATTTTCAAAAAAAAAAATCAAGTTTTTTCAAGGTTAATTCGATAAAAATGAGTGTTTTCATTGTATAAGGGTGGTGTCGGTTTTTCAGGGGTAAGTTGTTCCGAAGTCTAATTTTGACTATCGTTTCCAGATTAACTAAAATGGTTGCAAATTATTTGATGCTATAACTATGCCTTTCACTTGGTATTACTAAATCTTTTTCTTACGAAAGTATTCCTTTCGGATCAATTTGTCTTCGGAACATTCTGCCCCACACTTCTCTTATGAGCAATCATGTGAAAATCATCAATATTGTGTGATAATAGATTAATAGTGTTACTGAAATTAACGTTTCAAATTAATAGTGAGCATTTTTAAATGCCGGTCTTTTTACCTCTGGTTTGAGAATAAAACGATTTTAAACTACGTGCGCTTCCTCCAACTATGAGCTGACAAAACAGTCTCCGAAAGGGACAGACATTTTACATTTCATATAACAAAACATACACCCACCTCTTTCCCCAGATTTTAACAGTCAGTAGTTGGAAAACCATGCGTAGTTTAAAATCGTTTCATTCTCAAACCAGAGGCGAAAAGACCGGCCCTTAAAATCTGACTTATTGCAATCGTAGTGCTCACTATTAATTGAAAACGGAAATTATAGTAATACTATTAATCTAGTATCACACAATATTGCTAATTTTTACATGATTACTCATAAGAGGAGTGTGGGGCAGAATGTCCCGAAATCAAATTGAAAAAAATAGATTTTTTTTTTCGCTAAACTCGAATCATTGATTTTTCAAATTGAAAGTATTTAGTGATTATTTTCATTTATATTTTCGCACAGTATCATCCCTGCATTGTGTGTATTTTGACGGAGCTTTATGCCCATTCAGGGTGGTGTCCATGAAAGTCCCTCTCCCTCTTCAGTATGATGCTAGGGAATAAATTGCCTTCCCTTCCTTACCTAGAGCCAGACATTTTCGCGAACTCGCATACAAACACACACCTCAACATTTTCCCGCCCCTACGGAATTTTTTCCTCCCGGGATGGATGTTTACACATTTGCTTCCAAGTAGAATGGAGAAGGGAAAAAACTTACAGAACCTACGAGTAATTGTTACCGCATTTCGCTGCATGCCGGCAATAAATCCGAAACAAACCACATGTAATGTCTCTAATGTCATATTGCATTATAATATTTTTGTGCGAATTGATATTGTTTGTGATGCTCAATTTTTGTACACTATGCTGTAACGCACACTTATTTTATCAACAGTGAAAATATTTTTATTTTTAAAATAAATATGGATTTATTTATATCTATTTCTAATGGTTTAGTTACTATTTATCTGATTACGATGAAATTTTCCTATTGTGTTCACATTAGAAAAAGTTTATGTATCATTACATTTTTCAATTTACATTGAATTTTTCTTAATCTAGATAATATCTTGCTTTTAATTTTAACTGAATGACTTCAATGTAGACGAGCTATAACGAAAATATTAAGCAAATGACGTAATTGAACGAATTTTGAATAATTTACATTTAATTCATTTAATATTTTAAATATGTAGAATACAACAGTTCACAATCAGCATAAAATTTATAGTCTCGAGTAACGCCAGGTCACAAAAACTAGTACCATTATAATTCAAATAAAAGTAGAATGGTCAAATTGGTACTCGTTTCCAATAATTATGATCGATTTGTGCAATCAGTGTGATTAGTATGAAAACGTGAATTAGGACTTAGGCCATTGCAGACGTTTTTCTGCATCAAAAATCTTTTATATTGATATGTATAATTTATGATTATTCTAATGGATACCGCAGTTGATATAAATTCGACATTGTGCATCAAAATTTTTAATACATATTCTAATGCAACATTTACACAAGACTGTTACCATTTTTATGGCCATTGCATTTTTTGCTTCGAATTTCATTACCATTTCTCTCACGCATATACAACAGAAAATTTGACACTAAAATTAAACCAAAAAAAAAAAGAATCACCAACGGAAACAGCAAAAAGCCACATATAAACGCCACACAACATATACAAAAGAAACGTTCGAAAACGTTTTTCTATGACATAGCACACGTTCACAAACAAGGTCGCCGAGTTGCGGCGACTCGCTCGTTATTGGTCCTCTCCTGGAGGCAAAGAAAAATGTAAAGATACGCAAAGGGAGGGAAAAAGTCCCACAGGGTGTCCGGATGAACCTAAACAAGACCTTTTCTGGCCAGTTCGTATTTTGTGCGGCGAAACGAAGGTGATCATCCATGCGCCGGCAGTACATTGTTTTCTCTTTTTTTGCCCATATATATTTTTTTTCCCTCCTTTTTATATCCGACTCTTCTGGGAATATTCATATAGGGACGTATATCGTGATATATGCGGTGAAATTTTCAGCAAGTTCGTGAAAAATTCGCCCGCCGCACTTGGGACGAAAGCTCTCGATAGTTTCGGAAATTTCGGATCGGCTTGACGTGAAATATATTTTGCTATGATGAAAAATTGATTATACTGAAAAAGCCAATTTTGGAAATTTTCTTAAAAAAATAACGTATTTTAAGTTTAGGTATTACGAAGAAAGTTCACTATCCCGCTTGTTTTGAGTTTAGACAATATTCAATTTAGAAGACAATAAAATCGATAGGTACATACATTATAATATTTTATAAGACATGCCGTATTTTCATATTGAATTTTTTCGAAAAGATTAGACAATATATTTATATTACTAGCTTCTAAAAACTGATGATGCACAAGATTCGATGGACTTAAGGTTGATTTTGAACTATTTTAATTAAATCGCATATGTAGGTCTTACATATTATTTGTTACGGCTAAGCTACCAAAAAGCATCCTTGACAACTGTCAGATGATAGAAATTCCATAGTTTTTAAAATTTTAAATGTAATGATGCAAAAACCTTTCGAAACATGTATTAATTAACTCTTAAAAGTTTCGCATTCAAAGAATCAGCCGTTAAAAATTTTATATATGATGACCGAAAAGGCCAAGGGAGTAAGTGACATTTTTGCCAAAATTGAGTTATGCATAGGAATCGCTTCTACTTATTTAGTGGCAAAAGTATATAAACGAATTTAGAACGTGTGCCGAGATATATCATCAAATCATTCGATCTCTTCCTAATACATGTAGGCACATGGTCAACTTTGAACGAGCTTTTCTCGAAATCACCGCGAAGTCACTTGTACCCTTTTCCCATTTCAGTCGTCAAATATCATACATCAATTTTACTTATACCTTAGACTGAAATTTGAAATAAAATCAACGACTTTCGAATAAAATGAAATCTATTGAAACATTTCACACAAAAAATCAAAATCTACACACGATCAATCGAATTCGAGTACCAAAATTTTCGAGCTCACTCGAAAATAAAAATCACACATTCCGATCGAATCGAACTTTTTGTTCGACGAAACACTAACACTCATCTTGACTGTTGAAAAAAAAACGCTTTCCATTCAAATTTTTCCCCATGCGTATTTTATTCAGTCGCAATAAATAAAGTACAGAAGCTTCTGTGTATAACCGGGGCGTCCCTAAAGGCAATAACTAGACGAAGATAAAACCCTTCATGCGAGGTCTGCCAAAGGGGGTGGTTTTCATACTGTGGGGTTGCCACCCCAATTCTACCACCCACTGGGTGTCCACCCGCTTTTGATAAATGGAAAAGAAGTCGTCCCTCCGGAATGAAATTAAATTTGATGATTAATTAAAGTCAAAGTTCGTTTTGCTGCGAATCGTAGTTTCGGTGTTTGTTGTGACAAGCGCTACAATCCTATTATTATATTATATAAGCAGTCTAGAACCAATCGTGACTAACTTTGTTTTTTGATAAAAATCAGATTTGAATGCTGAAGTATTTAGTTTAATCATAATTTTCTATGTGCAAATATTTTTATTGAGTAATTTGAAAACAAAATCTGTTTAGCCACCTAATGATAAATCGTTAATTTTAGAATCCATTTTTATCAATTTTATATTCTAATGTGAATTAAATAGATTCGTAGCTTATTCAGAACGAAATTTGTATGTTTATAATGTCAGGAATATTAAATAATGAAGGAGACTTTAAAAATCGCATCAAATATATTCAATTATTTTTCTTGACTTCTTATTTATAATTACTGAAGTAAGTCATATTTAACTTTGAATGCTTCATATAAGCTTTTGTATAAAACGATTAACTTCATAAAACGATAATTCGAGAAAAATGATGAAACGTGTATGATTCATTTTTCGAAATTCGCTTATTCCTTTATTTTTTCGATTCATTCAAAATTAAAATCAATTGAATTTCATTTATAATAAGCTACAGATGTGGTCAGTTCACATTTTAGTGCATGATTAATTAAAATGGGCTCTGAAATAAATAAAATTATTATTCGGTGGCCAAATAAACTATGACATTTATTTTAGTTATTCAGGAAATATGTTTCACACATAAAAAGTTATAACTATACCAAGTGCTTTGTCATTTAAATCTATTTTTATTTTCAAGAAATGGAGTTAGTCACTTTATGCACTGAGCGGTTCATATAATATATAGTTGCATTGTGTGTGTTTCAAGATTGTGTTGTGTTTAGTGAATGGGGTTGTTTTTTGTGAGAAACAGTGTAATTATTTTAAAAGTCATGTTATTGAATTAGTTCAGTGACGATTCTATTTTCAAATGAAAGAATAAATATTATTTTCTTTTTAATCTAATAAAAATATTGTCTATGAAATAAAGCACTCATTAACTTGAAAATTAAAAATTTTCAAAAAACAATTTATTGAACTTCTTAAATGAGATGATCATAAAATTTTATACTCGTACACTAAATATAAATTGCGATCATAAACTATGTATTTTTTCAAAAAAAAAACTTTATGATAATACTCTGTTAAAGTATGCGCTTTGAATATTTAAATACACAATATTAATTGTAATAAAATTCTTGAAATAATTTAAATTTTATGTACATCGAGAAAGTTTTCTCGGTGCTCTCTAAACGCATAATTTTATCAAATTTCAACGTCGAAAAATCGCTAAAATATTTAATGCACTAAACTTTTATAGTTTTGTCTTAAGAGTGTATTCGCGATATAAGCTACAACGGAGCAAAGAAAAAAGGGCATAAAAAATCGGATAATCCAAAGTTTTTATGCGATACGAGCCATAAAAACCTTTATCGTCCTAATGTTTAATGCACGCATAAACTTCACAATCAGCAAAAATTTAAAACGACTCCGATATAAAAATTCAAAAGTGCATTCGAAACACGTACACTGACTCCATTACTGTTGCACAAATTTATCTCTGAAACAAATTCACTTTCGTCACACGAAAATCACAAGCGACACTTCGAACGTATTACACATGCGACTCAAAATGAATTTTTCATTTCGACGTCAAAAGGTTTTTGAGCAAAAACGCTCATTAAAATTCAGCTGGATTTAAAAACGTGTACATATATAATGCTAAATAAATCGCCTGACCCTTTCGCTTTGGCGAAGTCGAAAGCAAAAGTGGCAAAAGTGCGCGTTAAGATATATTCTCTGGATTTTTTCGTATTTTTTTTTTCGGGGCACTCGTATCCTATGAGAAATTGCCCGCACTTCGAATAGACCTCTCCGGGCAAAAAAGTATACGTAGAAATAAATATAAGTAGTGGAATCTCGATTTAAATGCACCTCACTGTACGTCGAAATCGTTAAAAACAAAATACAATGAGCAAAAATGTATTGATCGTGGTCCCAGCTCCAATAGAAATAATTTCTATACTTTCCTTAGAAAAGTATTGAAATTAAAAAAAAAGTCTACTATAGTGCTAGTCCCGATTCAAATATATATTTTCTTATATTATTCAGAAAACTCATATGACAAATACTCATTTTTGTATATAGAAAATGACAATACAGAAATTTCACTAATTTCAAACGCATCCAGATTTAAAACCAAAGGCTGTGATAAATATTATTCCTTTTGGTAAGAATTTTAAAACGAAACTACAATTATATCTATAAGAATCAATCTGCCTTTTATTATTTCAAATTAATATCTCAATTCACTTTAATGTGAAGAAGTAGCTAGGCTAAAACAAAATGCACCTCACTATGCATAGAAATCGTTCAAATTTAATTTCTCAATTAATGTGTCGTTAATATCGATCGAATTTAATCGATACAAATAAGATGGAGGATCTATTATATAATTTTATTCATGGAAAGTTGAATTGACACTTCAAAAAATATTATAGATCAATTAATAAAGACGACTTGTGATTCTCACCAGTATCTGACATTACTCAAACCCAGCATCACAAGGACATTTAAACCAACGCGGCATGCATAATATATTTATTCCTTTACGCCGTGAAGACTAATTAAAATAGATTCATATATAATATTAAAAATTCTCACAAAAACCTTGAAAAAATCCACGCACCCACCAAAGCAGACGAATAGAACGAAAATTACAACGATAATAAAATCCTTATTTTTTTTTCTCCTACGCGGCGTAAAAAATATTCAACATAAATCAGGAGGCGGATATGTGTGTGTGTTAAAAAAAAGGCAAGTAAATAAAATCGCATGTATATTCATGTTTGAGGGTAGAGACCCCCTCACCGGGTCGGTCTCTTGGGTAATTATTAATACAAAGAGCGAGAGCTCGAGGCGAAATATTTTAGAGCGGTCGATGTCTGAAAAGAAAACTGGGAAAAGCGCGCACTGAATATAATAACCGACGAGTGGTCGCTCCTTTTATTTCCTTCCGCTTGTGTTTCTTTTTTGTCCGGTTCGAATCGCGTATCCGTGAACGTTTTTGCTCAGTGCTCTTTCTCCACCTCCTATGAACGTGTATGGGTATTTTTATAAAGGCGTACTACGTATGAACGTGAGAGTTTCGTTTTAGCGTCGTTTTGAAAGTGGTATATGGATATGATTTAAATTTTTCAGATTATGTGTATGTGACGAATGAATTTCACAAAGGGCACAGGTGACTTTTTATATCGAAATTGAGTTAAGTACTTAACTAACTTAACTTAACTTAACGTACTTAACTAATTTCGATAACAAAGGTCACTTGGGCTCTTTGTGAAATTCAGTCGTCATTTGTAATTGAGTCAGAACTTATGAAAAGTGCATACTTTGGAGTCATTATAGATTGTATACATATAATCAGTTGATAGTTTAGTTGGTCAATTTTTCAGTATGGAGCTGTAATCGTTGTATTTAACTCATTTATACATCTCCTTACTAATTAATAATCTCGATTTAGGATTGATATTTTCTCTAACCTTAACTAAGCTATTATTAAACTAACCATTTTTTTCTGTCAAATTTGTCATCTATCAAAGTGTGTTCGCAAACTCACAGCGTCAAACTCTATAAAATACGCTAGCTAAGTTATAATTTCGTTAAAATTAGTGAAAAGATCAGCTCATAGGGCTTTTTAATGCTTTAGTTAACTAACCAGAGAGTTACAGTTAGTTCTTCTACTATATACTGTCAAAAATCTGCGAAACAAAGATGGATTTCCGACATTCCATATAAAAAGGACTGACTGTAACTCTTTGGTAAGTTAAAAGCAGTGAAAAAGATCAACCCTTAGCATTTCTGCATTTACACGAATTCTCAAAAAAATCTCAAGAATCTAGAAACAATAACCCGATTTAAAAATCGGCCGATTCAGTCTGAGAAGATTAAAGGACATTTAAAAGTCACGATTCAATTTTTCGAATAAATTTAAGTAAAATAAATTCAATAATTAATTTTCAGCTCGGAAATGTACGTTTTAATTCCTGACACAGTTCTGCGTAATGGATCTTCCAGAAGTGTAAATATTTATGAACACTAGAGAAAGGATGAAAGCAACTTTAGCGACGTCTGTCAGCGTAGTACGAGCGAATAATTTTCGCACACACCGCACTTCAACACTTAGCATATCTCGACTATCCACATATCAAAGGAAAATATAAAAAAAGGCGAAAAAAACACCAAAATATATATATACAAAAAATATGAGCCCAGTCGCAAACTAGAGAGGAATCTATATACACAAAAATAAAATATAAATACACATAAAGAAACAACAGTTTTCGTACCCACCTTTCTGTACGCATTTCGGATTCTACGTCACATAAAGTTCGTAAAGTATTATCCACGCTTTGTCTATTTTCATGAAAATGCGCACCGAAAGGGAGACGAGGAATTTTCAACATGTTTGTATACAAGATACATATAAAATATACACAAAAACTCTAAAGAATATTTTCTTAAAGTTAAAGAATTTCTAATGAGTAGATGAAAATATTTATATACTTTTAAAATTTTAATTTGGTCTTTGATAATTTCATGTTTTAGAAACTTTAATAATGAGAATTAATATGAAATTCATGTTATATTTAAAGTGATTTTTTAAGAAATTTTTCATGAAAATGTATGTAAATTTGTGCATTTGTTCACACGAAAAAAGTCTATATGCGTAATATACACAGCTCGGTCCTGTAAATCTTTTATGTAAAGGCAAATAATACTGGGCCGCAACAAGAAAATAAATATAAACCGCGCGAAAAGGAAAATAAAAGGAAAAGCTGAAAATAATCGTCTTCATGTCGTCTTTTTGCTGAAAATATTTTTAAAATATTACATGCAATAATGTGTGTATTGTGTGCTAGGAACGTTAATAGCGAACGAAATGAAATGTCGCATTTCGTTATTAACACGTGAAAATTTTATACGTTAGCATTTCGAAAACGAATTTTATAACTGAAGTGATTTAATTTTTTTCTATTTTCCTAATGAAATAGAGTGTGAATCTATTCAAAATTTGCTTAAAATTGGTACGAATGTTCGGAAAAACTAATTTAATACTCTCGGAAAAGTAAGAAAATTGTTGAAAAACTTTACAACCGATTTCCTCGTCTAATTTGCAAACGGGTAACCGGAGTCGTGGCTTGTTTAATTATTCGTTTAATTATTTGCTTCGTTTTTGCTGGGGGAGTTAATTCATTCGTCTGAGACGGGAAAAATTTATTCAAATCGCATTAAGACAATTCGATAGAATTCATAAATATTTCGAGAAACTTTCCAACAATCGAAAGTCGTATTGATCCTCGTGTTTAATGCGAATATATTTTACGCTTCGACTCCCAAACATAAATAATAAGATCAAGATGAAATCTTCTATGTACTCTTTTATGGCTGATTGTCGGATTTATTGCGATTTACGAACCGGTGAATGTCTTAAATAAGGTTTTCTCTTCAGACGACTTCGATATATCCATAAAATCGTAAATTGTGAGATTTTATTAAAATTGAAATTATTTATACACGTAATTTCTAACCAATTATATACAAATATCATTCATTATACAGTGCAGACAATTTTAACCGAAGACTCCGAAGAGTAGGTAATATGCGCACACATAGGTGTCACTAAATAGTTGGAATTTTATCGAAACTATTAAAGGTATAAGTGATGATCATTTGCGGAGCCGTTTCGTATTAATATAACACGTTTTTTCGAATCAAATGAATCTAAATATTCGAAAGAAACAACCGAGTCGCCATTATCAATTTTATCAATTAAGAAAAACGACATGTAACTCTCGCCAAGATAGGACTCGAACTCACGCATCCCAAGTATGCTGAATCGACACGGCATGCACAAACGATTATTGTTATTATTATATATACTATAATATATATACTAAATATACTAAACGAAACTGACTATTAAAATTACTATTACCTGCACCTTTCATATGTTTCGATTAAATTCAAACTATTTAGTGACATCTATGTAGAATAATTTACTCTTCGGAGTAGTTTGCCATAACGGCGAATTTTCTTCACTGTATGGTGAATGATATTGATTGATGGTATTTGTGGAATTGTGAGGAAAAAAATTAAAGTGGTTATTAAAATTAAACGAATTTTGTTCAATGACAAATCAAGCTTCGACTGAAAAATTGAAAACAATTTCGTATCTCGTTCGGAATGGGAAAAAAGTTGGGGTTTCGCGTCCCGAATAGCAAATAAAGTTCATGCCGCATAAAATAATAAAATAAAGTCCGGAAAGCATTAATTCGATAGAAATTTCTTTGCTAATTTCGAGTTATTTATATTTGGGGCACGCGCCCGTCGATGTTTACGAGCGAAACGCAACGGAGTCGCAGAAATTTCGCAAACATTATCAAATCCGAAATGTTACTCGAGGGGATTCTTTCTGTCTGTATATATGTATGTTTGTATGTATGGTGTATTATAAAATCTTTACTTATAAGAGAGTTTATCTGACCGTTTTTTTTTTAATTTGGATATTTGGCTCTGTACAGAATCGAGAATTATTTGATAATGTTCAATATGATGCTCGTTGAATTTTTATATGATTTATTTATTTATTTATTCATCGTTTATTTTTTGTTATGGGTACAGATATCCAATTTTTAATAATTTTCAATTATTTATTCATTTTCTAAAGTGAAGAAGCAACTGATAGGATTAGTAGTTCCGAAGATAACGATAGTCGAATGATAATGAAAATCGAAACATAAATTAAGAATCTATTTTCAAAAACTTTAATTCAGCTTTTTTTAATAAAATGAATGAATTATTTGAAATAAATGATCGATTTGTCATACCAATTATAAAAAAAATATGTGACTCATCAGGATCCTGTAGATGTTGGATTCATGATCACGAGAGGCATTGAAGCCCGACGCGGTTTGTACAAACGCTTTATATCAAAATGATATTGACACCATAAATATTGATTTTTTAATATATTTTTATACATTATAATTATTTATATTCTTATACGATTAAAACAAATACATAAGATAGTATGAGGCGTTCATATAAGGCTGTTGCCATTCATATTGTCATTTTTTTTCTCTTTTTGACGTTTATATTTAGAAGTCTCTTACATATGCTAAAAAGAGTAAAAGTCAGAATGAGAAAAGTAACAGCAACAACCATATATAAACGCTGTATTGAGCAGCATTCACATTGAACAGCGCAGCGCAGACATGGTAGTAAAATACAGAGACATACCTATATACGAGAGATAAATCTGACTATAAAATAGCGCTATTCCGTGTGTATGACTGTGTGTACGTCTGTGTGTCTATTTAACACTCCAAAACTTCGTTGACATATTCAACGAGTTGATCACTAGTATAAACGCCTTATTAAGCAGCATTCATATTGAACAGCGTAGCACAGACGCGTCGAAAAAAAAACAGAGACAGACTTATATACGATAGAAATTTGATTATATAGCCATATATTTTGTGTATATAGCTCTGTCTCAATATTTTTCTGTCGTGTTGCAATCATAGATCTATTTTTTTATCATGTCTGAACTGCACTGTACAATATAAACGCAACTTCTGATCCAAAAAAAAAAACATTCCTACCAACCCCATCAAAGTCTGATTGATCAATTTCGAATGACGTCACCTCTCCTCATCGTAATAGACTAGCAGTAACGAATTTACGTTTCGAATTATACGAACTCGCTCAATAAAATATTCCCCTTCATGGGAGTTAGAGAATTTGGGGAGACTTCATCATCCCGTGGGAACGTGCCCAGTATTTTTCGCCATTAAGGAATGGATTTTGTGCGTTTGCGGAACGCATTAAATGCTGCCACCCCCATGCATTTGTATGTGCATTCTATGGAGTTTCGAGAGGTATCTCTATTTTTATGTCTGCTTTATTTAATATCGGATATGGGCGGGTTTTTCGACTGAAAACGTCGAAGGGTACAAGTGATTTCGCGAGGATTTTGAGAAAAGTGCGCTCGAAGTTAAATATTTATTAGGAGGAGGTTGAGTGATAAGATGATATGTCTCGGTTCACGTTTTAAGTTAGTTTATATCCTTTTGCCACGAAGCGTACATAGAAGCGATTCATGTGCATAATTTAAAATCGGCAAATCTGTCACTTGTACCCCGTGACCTTTTCACAGTCGTCATATATGATACGATTGAAATTTTTGCAAAGATTAATTAAAACCTATACAAATCGAAGCCATTTCCTTCGATATCAGGGACATTTTACATATCGAGGTGATTAAATTAATCAAGTGACGACTGAAAAGTTTTGCAAGTTTGTTCCTGTTCGTGAACTCATGTCGTTAAATTCTATAGAAAAAAAATGCAACATAATTCACAACTAACTAACGATTGAAAAGATTGAGAATCATATGATTTATTATTTATGTTATTTCGATTTTAAAAGGCGATAAAATAATTTGTTACGATCTCGATAGAGTTCGCTATAAATATTTAATTATTATTTTCAATACTAATAAATGATTTATTTTACTCGTTTAGCTATTTACAATCTAGTACCATAATTTATCTTGTCGAAGAAATTTTCTTCCATATTAAAAGTTTCATATAAAGCACCTAACTATCGCATATTGAAGAAATAACTAACTGCATCCATTACATTTCCAAACAACTTTTCAAACTCTAATAAAGAATCAAAACAACATTCAAATCTCGATCCAAACATAAATCAGCAATTTCATAAAAAAATCTAATGCACTTAAAACAAATCGATAAAAAATACATACTAAACAACAAGAGGCGAGAACAATGCGCGCCCAATTTCAAAATTTTAATTAATCGCGCGCCACTTTCGAATTTCGACCCGGCGCAGAAAGAAAGCAATTTTCTTAATTTATTTACAACAAAACAAAAAAGTTTCGCTTAATCGTTATCGCAGGGCACAGCGGCGAAATTTTCATATATAATTTAAGTTTGCTCGCGGACAACAATGGCCGAGAAGTGGAAGGCGGAGGCTTCATCATTTCCCGATTATGAACCTGAGCCTGTGCCTATTTAAAAACACCCCCCATTCAATATTCATAACAATTATTGTATCAAAGTTTAACAAAGGGGCCGCCGAAGAAATTTCCGGAGAACCGAAATTGACTTTCTTAACGGGCACCCTCTCATTTCGGATCCTTCTTCTGCAGGTTCTAATTTTTTTTTTTTAAATATCTGATGCTTTTAGAAAGTGTAAACAGACCGATGATACACTTGACGACTGAAAAGCCCAAGGGGTACATGTGAGATCGCGGTTCAAAGTTGATCATGTACTTACATAATTGACTTTCTTAACGGGTGCCCTCTCATTTCGGATCCTTCTTCTGCAGGTTCTAATTTTTTTTTAAATATCTGATGCTTTTAGAAAGTTTAAACAGAACGATGATACATTTGACGATTGAAAAGGTCAAGGGGTACAAGTGAGATCGCGGTTCAAAGTTGATCATGTACCTACATGTATAATATTAGGAGGAGGTCGAGTGATTTGATTACATATTGAGGCACACGTTCCGAATTCGTTTATATCCTTTTACCATCAAATAAGCGATTCCTGTACATATGTAACTCAATTTCGACAAAAATGACACTTGTACCTTTGGTCTTTTCAGTCGTCATTTGAAAAAAATATTAATTGTTTTTGTAAAAAAATCTACGAACCTGTTAAGTCTTGTGCTGTAGTGAGTTCGTATGTGTGTATAAATGATGACGTTTGAATTGCACAGTTGATATTTTCTCACTTACTATTTACACTTAAATATGTATCGATTATATATGTAATAATTCACAAAGATAATTAGAAACACGTATGTATTGATTATAGATGTGATATTTCACAAAGATAATTAGAAACAAATCGATGTTGATTTTTAAAGTAATACGAATCAAAAAATACGTCTTTATTTGAAGACACGACGATCGACACTGCTCGTCGTTTTGTTTATTTAAATTTAATAGAGGAAATAATTATACATAAAAAATGAATCGCCGATAAGAACGTAATTAACTAAATCGATAAACAATAGCTCGAGAATTATTGTTGCAAAATCGACGAATCACGGATCAGTACTGGTCTAAGCGTTTTGCGACGACGACGTGTTTTTTTTAACCAGAACATTTCGATCGTAATAATTTATTCTCGATATTATTTTATGGACCAGTCTCGTCTTGTGAATTCATCTACAACGCAGATTCAATAGATTTCCGAATTTCAAGTAAGTTCTTTCAATAAGTGAATATATTTTTAGTTATGTTTGTATAAGATCGTTTATAGATTTAAAACGAAACAAAATATGCATAAGTATGTTCCGTGATTACATTTATATTGTCATAATTTCAAACCGACATTTTTTATCGATAATGACCTTGAATATTCTAATCAATTTCGTTTTAATATATTAGTTGGCCTTAATTGTTATTTTTTTCGCATAGAAAGACTGTTTCGATTAATTTAGGTTAAATCAAAATTTGACACACGTTCACATGTCTACAATAAAACTTAAGTTATGCAACTAATCGTAAATCAAACGGACAGAGATCGCCTTTTATACTGAAAATAAATGACTATATGACGACTGAATTCCACAATGGGCACAAGTGGCATTTTTTATCGATATTGAGTTAAGTACAGAAAATGGTTCTATATATGATACTGAACTTTACCCTTTGTAAAATTCATTTGCGTATGCATGCCAGTTTCTATCTGGTTTTGTTTTCATGTTTCTTAGGTGCGTTCAGGTTATTTCAAGCGCCTTTCTGATAGGATAATATAAAAATATTATTAAATCATATGAAAATATTTATCTAAAATATAAATCAGATATAAATATGCGCATATAAACATCATAAAGTAAAAAACAACCTGCAATTTTCGCAATGCACACTTGACCTCCCGAGGCAAGAGCGAAAAGTCGTTTCAGCGATTGAATCTAAACGGCAAAAGGACCCATTTACCCCCTGGTAAAGGTCATTTTGACCCCAGGGGTAAAAATGCATGCGATTTAAATTCAAACGACCCCATCGCGAAAAATTATCGCCGCGATACGCGAAATAAAAGCGCGCCGTTCGACAAAGGGCGCGAAATCGTTCCGGCGAATTTATTTCGAGGCGATCAAATTTTTAAAACGTTTTTCGAATCCTTTTCGAGTCTTTTTTGAGTTTTTTTTTGAGTCCTCGAACTCGATGCACTCGACTGTAGATCGAAATCTCGTTCGATTCTTGTCGTTGGATGTTGGTTCGTGTTTACTGAGGCGATGTGGGAATTTTCTTGCTCGAGTGTTCTGCACGTGAGCTCGAGGGTGATATTATATTTGGGGATGTTTTGAATTTTGTGTGTGTTTGTTATAGGTTTTCTTATAGAATATGAAGACTGATAAGGTCAAGGGGTACAAGTGAAATTGCGTTGTTTTTGAGAAAAGCGCGTTCAAAGTTAAACATGTATTAGGAGGAGGTCGAGTGATTTGATGATATATTGAGGCGCACGTTCCGAATTCGTTTATATCCTTTTGCCACCAAATAAATGAGCGTGCATAGAAGCGATTCCTGTGCATAACTGAATTTCGGAAAAAATGTCACTTGCACCCCTTGGCCTTTTCGATCGTCATATGAAGTTGAATATGTATTGGATGTGTGAAAGTTATTGAATGATGAACGATGCATCTATGATATCGATGTGCTATTGTGAGGAATTCTGCACATTTTTGATGAATTTGATAAATGTTGTATTTATTTGAACATTTTCAATTAAAGGGTATGTAATATCTTCTATAATTTGAAGATTTATAAAGTAAGATTATTAATACTAAATTTGATGCTGAAATTTGTAATGATTTTTTTATAGAAAAATTCGATTAAACGGAAACATTACAATGTCGGGTTGTATGAAATTATCATTTTATTAGATTATTCGTGTTTTTATACATTTTCTATATTCTTATAGATAAAAATATTAGTTTTATACATCCGTTAACCGTCGCATTATAATTTCTTCCAAATAATATTTTTGTTTAATCAAGTTTTCTACAAAATGCATTATTAAGAAGCATGTTTGATCATTATTTGAATTATTAAAGAATCAGAATGCATAATATAAAAAAAATGTAAGGCTTCTCAAATTCGTTTAGGAAAGTGTCCAGAATCGAATTCAATAGTGTATAACGTCAAGAAATGAAAAATAAATCAGAACGAAGTAGAGTTTGGAAAAATGAAAAAGAAACCTTGTGAGTTCTATTCATTTTATTTACAGATTTTTATAAATGATAAAGACACTGAAGTTTTTCGAATCCTTCATACGAAGACTTTTGAAAGTCGATGAAAATAAATATTCAAATACGCGTGAAACATATTAAAAAACTTTCATATAAAAAAACCTACTCGAAACGTGATTTTATTCTCGACCACAGTTCAACCGAAAAAACCCCAATATTTCATCGCCGAAAAACTACAAATCATAAAAGATGCATCAGATTTATTCTAGACTTTTCATAATTCAACATCAATATTTCCACAGCAAAAATCTGCAATTATTTACGAAAGAGCTTACATCGAAAACCATTAAAAATTAACACCCACCTCTCGATCGACCCTCGGGGTGCATTGAGAACAAAAAACCGCGGGAAACGATATTCAAAAAATACACACAACAAAACGACGACTTCTCGAACAACAAAGAACCGTAATTGTTCGAGAGGCATATAATTAAAGATAAATAAATTACTCGCAAGGGGTTGGTAGCCCCGGAGCACAAAGCGCGCCAAATTGAAACAGATTAAAAATCGCAAACCGACCACCCCCCCTACCCGCATTCCCCTCTCGCCTCGGGGGGAAGGTGGGGATGGTACAAATGGAATTAAAAATTAATCTCGGCGAAAACGACCCCGGAGCCGATTTCGAATGTGGCGATTATGGCCGTTTTTAATTTACTGTTTTGCTCCGTTTGTTCGCATTTTTTGTTTTTTTTTTTTGGATTCGTTCCGCTGTTTATTTTGTTTTTTTCGAGTTTGGGTTTCGTTCGAATCTCGCGCGGAAGTGCGAAGCGATTCTTTTCGGTCTTAATGCGTTTTTTTCCGGCTTGAGATTTTTCGGGTTTCGTTCGCGTTTTAATGCTTGATAAAGTATAAAGGTTATTGCTGTCGAGGGATAAGATAGATTAGGGGATGCTATGATAATGTTTTATTTATAAAACATCATTTAATTAATGAGAAAATTAATTAATGTACATGAAATCATACCTACATTAATGAATTACAAAAATCATATCAAGGCAAAGATGACGTTTGTATGTGTATATGTTTGTCTTTGACTTTTGAAACTCGTGCGAATTTTTGACAGTTCGATAATGAAAGTATAAGTATACTTAATATAAAAATTCAACTAATTTGTGTGCATGTCTATTCATATGACACTCGGGTAGCAATTTGCTTTACACTGATGTTATGAAGATTGCATACAATAGGCGCAGGTAATACAGTTTACGAAACTTTTCAAAATTATCACGTACACATCATTACATTTTACATTTGACAATTGCAAGGTTTCAAGTGTCTATTAATTAATATTAAGCACGACCTATACACAGTAATTTAACAAGTTTTGTATTTCTTTAAATACTAATAAAAAAGTTAACAATCGGCTTAAAGTCCATAAATTCCCGAACAACAAAATGTGTTTTATTTTACAGCTAACGCGAAAATATTCGAAATCATAAAAGACAAAGGGGGCGTATTTCGAAACGCATTTTTCCACACACGGAACCCCTTTTTTATATAAATTTCATTCACACGAGAAAATCAACCCTCGTCCCGGATTTTATCGTCGATAATTTATCGACAGCGTGATGGGAATAAATTCGATATTCGCAACCGTGACGATTTCATTTGTCGATCCTTTTAGTCAAATCCTGACCGTGTTGTATAAATTCGCCATTCTTTTCGTATTTGGGCAGAGTTGGGAAAAAGTGCGTCCACTTTTGGGTTATTTAACTCATATTCGCTGGGCTTAACTTTTATAATTAAGCCCCACCCCGTGCCTAGTTGATACATGACGGTCCTTAGCACGTTATGAGGCAGTTAGCGAACTGATATTATGTATTATACGAGGTGTAATTTATCGCACGCACCTGCTTGGATTTTCTTATTTATATTGTTGTTTTTTCATAAAAAGAACGGTGTAATCGAAAAGATCCGCCCAAGTATCGAAATATTGTAAAATATGGCATAATTAACAAACATAGTATGTATATTGAAACTATCTTAAATCGAAATACGTTCTTATTTTCAAAAAAATAGAATATTATGTATTATTTATTTGCACTAAATTCGACTGGATTCATATCGCAGCCAAACGTCTATATTTGCACGAGTCTAATGCTAAGAAAATACTTATTTTAAGCGGTTCGATTTCGCATTTTCGATATCGAAATCAAACATCGGAAAACAAACAGGCTTCGAATAGAATTTAGAAGTTTCCTCTATACAAACACAATCACACAGCAGACTTTGAATTCGATATAAGCGTGCAGCGCGAGATAAGAACAATATCGAATTTATTTGAGATTCGGACGTAATTTCGTATTTGAACAATAACTTTTAGGAATCATGTGGTTTTAAATTCTATTTATCGATATAAGCTATTCAATTTTTTAAATTTATCGATGAATCTTTCATTTTGAAATTAAAAAATTGTGTCGATACACTGAAAGCTCTGAATGGTAGTATCGATTGCTAAAATTGAACGAATTTAATTGATACAGATAGGGCTAATTATTATTTTTTTGTAATTGTTTTTAAGCATTAAATTTTTAATTAACGATTCGAATATTTAAAAAAATTGATTGAATAAGAAAAATGACATGTGTCTCTCATCAGAATCTGATAGAATTGAATCCAGCTTCATGAGGACATTGAAGTCCAACACGGCATACATAGACGCTTTATATCGCATTTCTAACAGCTGAATAAATGAATAAAATAATCAACTCCACTTTTGAAAAAAAAATCAAAGCACTTGCAATAGCTATAACTTTTCATACATACGTGTAATATCTTTCTGTATTATAAAAAGACTTATGTATTATAAATAGCATCAAATGACGAGATTTATTTGACCACCGAATAATAAATTATTTATTTAAGAGACCATTTTAATTTATTCTGTACACTTATGTGAACTTACCACATTCTTAACTCATCATTAACGAAATTTTTACGTTCATAATAAACACATTTCTTCGATTTTCTCGACATGGAGCATTGCACTGAACGACTCAAATAACGAATCGATTCACTCGATTCGAAAATTCATTCGAACTTACCATTTCCTTAACTCATCATAAACGAAATTTAGTACGTTTATAATTAACACATTTCATCGATTTTCTCGACATGGAGTATTGCACTGAACGACTCAAATAACGAATCGATTCACTCGATTCGAAAATTCATTCGAACCTAACACACATAACGAATCGATTCGAAAACTCATTCGAACCCAACCCACCCTCGACATCCATACATTTAACAAAGTACGGAGTGCAATGTCGCATTCGGCCGCCGAAATAACTTCGTTTTCTTCATCAAAACTACATCCGTACACTATATGGGACATCTTTGAGCAGACACACATTCGCCTAATACCCGAGACGAGTTGATTATTTCAAATCAGCGACGTTGGCGCGCTTTTGCGAAATAGACTGCGCTCGCACGCCGTATTACTCGGATATGCAATTACTGTGCAACTCTGCAGATTCACTGTTATATGCACATTTATATGTGTCTGTATGTGGACTAAGTGCACACACTCTCATTAAGCCGATAATTATATTTGGCGAATGCATCGAACTCCAACAGCCCCTTGAGCCGAATGCGGAGTTCGGGTGTAATTTGTTTATATATGGGGAATGGATGGGAAATGTAGCCAAGATGGTTTAAGGTTTTTTTTTCACCTCTCGTTTGAAAATAAAATGAATGAGTTCTCAAAAAAGTCGCTGAAAGAAATAGACATGCTTCAGTTCATATAACAATACATACATCGATTTCTTTCCTGCAGATTTAGACAGTTCATAGTTGGAGGGAGCGCGTGTACTTTAAATTCGTTTTATTCTCAAACCAGAGGTGAAAATATTGGCTAATAAGTGGAAATTTGTTTGAAATTATTTTTATTGAAAGTATGAATGATTCATTGTGAGTATAGGTCTTATCATCAGAGTTTGAATGAAACACAAAAATTTATTTCTGTACAAAAGTGTAGTTATTTCTTTATTCACGTGGATTTTTTTCAGCTTGTAATTAAAGGACCTAGTGTAGGTTTTATTAATTTCAATAATTGATATGTTAAGCTATAATTACTAGAAATGAAAATTTATAACGAGATGTGTTTAAATGTATTATAAACAATAGCACTAATTTATCTGTTCATATGTCGTTCGGGTTACAATTTGATCTACATTGGTGTTATGAGGATTGCATAAAATAGGCGTAAATATTATTTTAATATCTTATAATTTTAATCTAATCAGACGTGTGTTATTTTTAACTGGGTGATTACCCGTATATGAATATTCAAATAAAAATTCGTGTTTTATCGATTTTTACATATCGTGCAGCTAATATGCTGAACGTGCAGACAGAAACGAACAAAATGAGTCAAATAAATAGTACATGGGAGCGATTATATTTGCACGGTATAAATATGCTTTAATAATATTAGATCTATGTAAAATCATATCATTTTACATTCTCACATATTAATTCACATAGAATTTCATACTTGAACTTAACGTACACTAACTGAAATCATACTATATTTTTATAGGAAAAAAGTTTGAAAACCCACCTGCAGTCCAATAAAAAAATAACACAATTGTGTCATAAATATGTAATTCCTTCGAGGCTTTTCCATTTCACTGAAATAAACGGCCAGATTAAAACCATTGGCGATTTATGTTAAACGCGGCCTCAAATATTGCAACGAAAGCCTCTTTTTATCCAACTACATCCGGAAAATGCACTCTCTTGTTCCGGCTGCAATTTTGCATTTTAATTTATGCACTTCGTTAAAATCTTCCGAGGAAGCGACGTTCTGGCAAAATCGACGTGGATTCCGTCTTAAGATTCGAAGGATTTCGCTGAGAAGAAAAGCGCATTAGCCTTTTGAGATTTCGCTCCTTTGAAATATTTATTAATACCGACTATTTTGTTCTGTTGTATTCAATTTGTCGAAAGCTGGCCTCTTTGGTTCGGTCTTGCTTTACTTGAAATTCTATGAATTTTTATTGCAATTGTGCATTGTATTTGAAGGAACTTGTTAAATTATGTCGTTTGTGTGACTTGTGTTTGTTGCGAAAAAATTCATGCCAATATTTAAGCATTTTTCTATACAAAATAACGATCAATTCATTTTTCAACTCATACCGTTGTCATAGCAATTAATATTTATTTATACAGTCGATTTAATAATTCAAAAATAATTTGAAATCAATTCACGTGTTTTCATTTATTTTTTCAGTCAACGATTTCGATTTTAACGTCAAACTGTATTTTTTTCGCTGTTTTAAAATTTTCATTGCACAGTTCGATTTTCTCTCAATATTAATTCTAAATTGCATTTAATAAATACATACGATCGGTGTCTTATATTCTGCCTAATATATAAAAAAAATGTGAAGTGTTTTATAAAAAAAATATTTATATATTTGCAGATATGAAGTGATGATATCGAAGTGTATCAGTGTCTTTAAGAAGAATCAGCACAATTTCTCAATTTCGCAAATGCATTTGCAGAAATTCTACTACAAAGAAATGAAGGTTGTGGCAGATTCGCCGAGTTTCAAGTAAGTGATTTTTTTTCAACGGTTATCGATGTTATTAAGAACTGTATTCAATCAGTCTTCAAATTATAAATGAAACTATAATGTAATTTACTGAAATTTTTTTGAAAAATGCAATTAATTATCAAATTAATCGGGAGCTCAGAATTCATCATAATAGTTAATTTTTACTATTTTCACTATTTTTATTATCTTGTACTCAAAACCATTTGTAAACTTCGGATGATGTCTGTAGAAATTTGAGATAGATCTGTATACGAAAGTGTAATTGTGAGCATTTTTTTTTCAATATAGTCAACTCGTTCTCATATATTGATGACTAAATAACATAAATGAATGCGAACACAATAACAGTATAGGGTAAAACACACGGTTTCAGAAGTTCTAAGACTTCACAAAAAAAGCAACCCATTCAATTCTTTATGTGTGAGTGAGAGAGATGTAAAAACGTCTGAGACTTGTGGCTCGCACTAGCACATAAAGAATTGAATGGTTGTTCATCTCATCATTTTATGACGTCTCAGAACTTCTGAGTGTAGACAAAAATCAGCGAAAGATAAGATTAATCAACACTCATACTCGAATTGAATGGTCGTTCATCTCATTCTTTTATGACGTCTCAGAACTTTTGAGTGTAGAAAAAAATCAGCGAACGATCAGATTAATCAACACTCATACACGAATTGAATGGTCGTTCATCTCATCATTTCATATATTTTCGCAAAGATAAAAATCGGCGAACAATCAGACTCATCAACACTAAACACAAGGGGCAAATTCCTCCATTTCATCATCAGATAATAACAATTCCTGGAAATCGGAAGCTTTCAAGCTATCTGTTGGATTCAATTAGCGAAAGTGTCGATCACACTCCCGGGACTCGAGGCTGAAACTCCCCCGATACTACATATGCTCACCTGTCTCTGTCTCTAATAATGTCCCGAATAACGCAAGTATCGTAGGATTCGATTAAGGAGGAGTGAGAGTCTTTGTGAGGAGACAAAACTTCGCTTAGGGGTTTTTGTCTCTCTCGAGATGGGGAGGTGAGTTGTGCTTTTGATCGGGGAATTTCGGCCTGGTTGTTTTAGCTTTGTGTGTGTGTTTAATTGTTGTTTGGGATTTGATTATTGTGAAAATAATATTGATTGTTTGTGTGTGACGATTGAAAAGGTAGAGGGGTGTAAGGGGCTTCGCGGTGATTTCGAGAAAGTAAGTTCGAAGTTGACCATGTGTTAGGAGGAGGTCGAGTGATTTGATGATATATTGAGGTACAAGTTTCGAGTGCGTTTATATCATTTTGCCACCAAATATATGAGCGTACGTAGAAGCAAATTTAGTACATAACTCAATTTTGGTGAAAATGTCACATGTACCCTTGGTCTTTTCAGTCGTCATGTGTGAGTCTTTAATATGGCTGATCTTTCAATGAATTTTCAGGGTCATTGTGTTCACGTCTAGATTTTGGCATGATTTTATTATGTTTTGTGAAAAAAGAGATTCGTATCATTTGATAGTTTTTAAGGGTGCTTTTTTGTAGTTTAGTCATAGTAAATTTTTTGCACGACCTGCACATGCAAGGTAACTTAGTAACAGATATTTTGCATTTCGTTTGTTTTGGGTCGATTTTTTTTACTAAAACAGTGAAGAAATTGGCTTTTAGTGTTTATTATTATATCAATACATAATTGGCAATAGTTTTTTTAATACAATTTTTCATATCTATCATATTAAAATATATTTCAAATTTCATCAAAGTCGAATGCAAATAATTGAATATTCGAAACGAATAAATGATAACTTACACCATTGTTATGATTAAGTACACAATTAATATAATCATCAAATGAAATAAACAAATTAGACATTTTCAAATATATTCTTTCTGTGCGATTATGGTACTACTACGAGTACGCTGAAAATAATTAGTTTCTCCTGCGAACCTACATATATCGTTCTCATCTCCAGTCGCACAATCAAAAAAAATCGAACCGAATCGAAAAATTAATCAAAGAACGAAACCATCAAAATTTCTATATTAATCTCGCGGAATAGTATTCGAAAAATTCTTTACATTTAGAGCAGCGAGTCCCGTTTTTAATCAGGAAGGCACGTTTCGCGCAAAGCAGCGGGTGATTTTAATTCGCGCGTCCTTTTATTAGATTAAAGCACGCACGCGTGATTTGTTGGGAATTCGGCGACTACCCGAACCACCCCAGACATCCCTTACATTTCGAGCCAGGCTCTTAATTAAAAAGCCTTCGTTTGCATTCATTAATTCATAAAAGTCGCGTGACTGCCGCGATCGGAAGTCAACCGACGCGCCAACTCTATCCGCCGCTGATTCATTCGAGGAAATTGGACATTTCAAACTATTTTTTTGAATATTATTTGATTGAAATTTATACATTGATCTATATTTTGTTTGAAAATTAAAAAAAAATTCAAATAAGTTTATTTTAATTGAGGAAAATTGGATCAAATTCAGAATCTCATGTTCTATGACTGATCACATTTAATAGTTGAAGAATCCTTTTTTATAGATTTCGACAAAAATTTTAAGATAGTTTTGAATATTTAATAAATTGAGAATTAATTTAGTCGATATTAAATCATTTATTCATGCCTCGTCTGTCTTCAATATTCTTGTAATGCTAGGTTTGAGTCTTGTTAAATTCAGGTAATAGTCTCGTTTAGTTTTTTCTTTAATTGATATAATGTCACGATTGTTTCTTTCAAATATTTTATTGAAAATAGTTTTAATTTACGATTTTAAAAAAATATTAATCCTAATCTTGTTTTATCGAGTGATTTCAGCACAATTTTTCGTGCGCTGATTACTCTTTGGTATTCCTAACCATAGTAGCTGCTTCTTCACTTTAAAGTGAATCATTAATCAAAATTTTTGAATAAAATGTACAATCGACTTATTGATTTTTCAATAGTACGAAAAACTGAAAAATCATGACAAACAGAGCGTAAATTAAAATACTAAAAAAACTAAAAATAAAACAAGCATCCTGCACAAAATTCAATCTGGACGCACTTCGCTGCTCCTAAACACTGTTCATATGGCGTGTCCCGAATTTGCATAAGTGTGTCCAGATACTATTATACAATAAAAGCACAATATCCACGAACCGTGGATGTGTATCATATAAAATACCCATCGTTGCCACAAAACTATAATATATACGAAATTGTGTTGTTCTGTGTGAAACAGTCGCGTGCCAAGCTCGGCCTGGAATAACATTTGTAATAGTCAGTCGTTGCACAAAATGCACAACTGTTGTGTTCTTATTTATTATGCACAGTTAGGCTCTGGTGATTTCGGTTGCGTGTTAAAAGTGCGTATGTGCTACGAAAAAATATGTCAGTGTCGAAAACGAGGGTGTTTAACTGATCGGTAAATGGGCGAAATCTGTAAAGCTGCCATTTTATGGATGGTTAATACGTCATTGATATAAGTGAGGGTTGATTTTGGGTAGTGTATGGATTAATTTGATTGTTAGTTTATTTTAAGAATTGGTTTATTCGAAAAAGCTTCAATTTTTACGAAATAAATAAGCTTACAATTAGTATATTTTAAGCTTGACTTAACTGCTCATATAAGGTGTTTTTCGTAAATGATGGGTCTTACTCAAAAGTTTTAGTTCTAGGGGATTTTAATCATTGTCTTACTAGAAATCATTGCATTTATTGCTCTAGTGCTCTCATTTAGAGTCAGAAAGGAAATGATTTCTATTTAGAGTCTTGTTAGGAATAATAAGCGTTCCTCCTTGGACTTAATTTCTGACTTTCACTATTTTCTGATGCAAAGATACAATTATACCATGTCCTTTTTACAATTTTATTATTTATTAGACGTTTCGATATTTTTCTGTATCAACTAACCTGAATGGAAATGATTTTGACACGATTGAAATCATACAAGTTTATGTCACACAATCTCAAAAAGCGATTTGCTGAAACGCACCTTCAAATCTTCATTAGCTTGATATTAAAATATGAATCTTAAAGTTCACATCCATTCAATCTAACTCACAATCAGTAAGATAAGATGTGTTATAATGTGTTTTTAAGGAACAGAACTTCCACTTTTCACTAGTTTCATAACCATGACTTTCTTTTGCCTAGACGTAGTTAATCTCTGGACCAATAACCTACCATTCTAACTTACCTATACCTAACATATTACCCTAACAAAATACATTTTACAAAAATTTTCTTCAAACTTTAGATCATTTCTCCAACCATACTCAAACTATATACGAAAACATCAAATATTTCATCCCATTATTATAACATTATACACCATGCGTCATAAATTTCCCCTTAACACAACACACGACGAACCGACCGAGTGCCATCAAGCGGCGGCAACTTTGTTCTCGCCGTTGAGGTGGGATAAATTTATTCAGATGCGCATATAAAGGCATTATAATACCCGATGCGGAATTATTGCAACCCGAAAGCATAACCGATGCTTTCTGGGGGAGACTGGGTATCGGGGAGACTGGGGAGACGTGGTCTTGTTGTTAGCCCAAGGCGTTTTCCTCCACAAAGGTATATGACGGTGGTGGGAATACGAAAACGATCCTGTGCGATATTTTATGCATGGAACTGGTCTCTATTATATTTCGATGTTGGTATTTTATGATGTGGTTGTTTCGATTGAATTCTTCTATTGTTCTGCGTATTTTATTTTTCGATCGAAGGTATTTTTTAATATTAAATTTGAATAGTTCATATCGATTCTGTTAAACAACAGTAGATTTGCAAGCTTAAGAATTTCTAGAAAATACTTGAAATTTTTCATTGTTTGACAGTATCAATTAACATTTAAATAAAATTGAATCTATATTATTTGACGACTGAAAAGGTCAAGTGATTTCGAGAAAAGCGCGTTCAAAGTTGACCATGTATTAGGAAAGAGGTCGAGTGATTTGATGGTATATCAAGGCACACGTTCCGAGCTCGTTTATATCCTTTTGCCACCAAATAAATGAGCGATTCCTGTGCATAACTCGATTTCGGCAAAAATGTCACTTGTACCCCTTGGACTTTTCGATCGTCATTTATAGACTCCTTAACGGCTGATTCTTTGAAATTTTCTAGTTTTGGAGTCTAGAAAGGTTTCGGTATCGATACGTTTTACAATTTATATTAAACATTTTACAAAGGAATTTCAATCTGACTGTTTTCAGTGGAAGCTCTTCGTAATCAAGTCGTAGCAAATATGCAGTCTACATACACAATGTAATTTTCTATGGAAGCGAAAAATGCTATATAACAGTTTACAATCGGCTTAAATTCCTAAGAGTCTTGAGCAATACTGATTCACAGAAGCTAGTCGATAAATAGATTGATTAGATATTTCTAAATTATAAAATATTTTCGATCGATTACTTTTCAATAATTGTTCTCAATATTTCGATTTGAATATATCTATGAGAAATGAGAATTTACTGTATAGTTCGATTACCAATCATTGTTATATCGTTATTTTAGTGTCGCCGAAAGCGTACGACTATTAGTTAACATCATTTAACGACTCGAGATTAATTGGAACTACCTTTTAATTTTTACGAGGTGAAAGTTCTTCGTACTGCATTTAACGATTTACTTAAAAATAACGTGGGTGTTCCATTAAGATTGATCTTTATTTATTCGACACAACATTCGTAAATGGATCTAGTTTTTTATATCCACTATAAAGTGAAGCAATGCAATACGTTTTCGATATTTTTAATTAAAGATTTATGCCAAAAGAGAAATCAAATTGTAAAAAGTAGATATGCAGACATTTAGATATCAAATTTTTCAAATTATAAAGCTTTTTATATTTGTTTGAACAGATTTCATTTTGATTCGTTTCGATCGAATCTAAATTAGATTTTCATCGATTTCCTCAGATAAATCCTGCATTTTAATCGCGATTTTTTTTTGTCCAGCATCTCGTTTATTTATACACGAGGCGATTAACTTAAATCGTTCTTTGCAACTCGGAATTATCAGATTAAAATTAAACCGCGCCGTTTCGCTATTAAATTAGCATAAAGAAACTTTTTAAGCGCCGTAACTGCGTTTACACGGCAAATACTCGCTTCGCCCATATAACGATTATTTTTCAACGCGACCATTATAAAATATTTACAGAAAGAAAATTGCGATTACCCCCTCTGTACTTTCGTGTAATTATTTATTATTATTTATTTGCGTTTACGTGTATTTTTTACGAAAATTCGTACAATTTCTGCGATACTTTTACGTAAGAAAATTCACTTAATTGAAGTAATTTGTGTAATAATGTGTTTACATTTGATCAGTATCGAGTTGATTTTTGTTAAATGCTATGAATTTTTTTTTGAAGCTGGTTTTTTTATGAAACAATTTGAGTTGTCACAAAAAAATCTTTGATTTTATTCCATAATGATTCTATATTATAGCCAATTTCGAAATAGTCCAACCCTACACAGAAGGGGGTAAACAGGAAAAAATAGCATTTTATTTTATGTTGGGTGAGCACGCCATAAAAAATAAACAGAACCATGGGTCTACTGAATGCACCGAAAAGTGTTGAACAACTTTTGAAATATGATCCTGATTTAAAAGTCATAAAATTACTAAAAAATAATTTTATTAATAAATTATTTTACACTACATAATCTATGGAATTCTCTAAAATTTGAATTGTTTAATTTAAGCATTTTTTTAAACAGTTTTTTAAGGGGATGGAGGACTTCTTTCGAAAATTTTTTTTGCGTATCTTAATTGTTAATAAATCATTTTTATAGCCTGAAAAGTTAATCCAAATAATTATTGTGACACTTTTTACAAACAAATACTAGAATCGAGAAAGGTTTAGTGACGCTGCATTAAACGGTCTCGGGGTTCTTCGGTCAGGCGTAGAACGCCTATAAATTAAGCAGTAAAAACCCCTACATTCGAATGCCCGTTTTTATTTTCTAATGCAACCGACAGACATAAATTAATTACTAGAAAATTCCTACTAATTCAAAACAAGGCGGCACATGCATATTCATCGCGCAGTAGGAGTTCGTCTGCACTGATGACTTCATCCACTGCCAGACGATAATTTACTACCGTGTCCGAAAATATGTACTCTATAATGTACTTGATGGTATAAATGTGTACTCTAGGTGTGCTCGAAGGGGAATTATTTATGGACAGGAGTGTTTCTTACACCATCGGAAGTCGGTTAGATAGGGTATTTTGCGCTTGAAAGTTGTGGAAATTCAGTTAAAATGTACTTGTACTAATTCTAGAATTGATTGTAGATTAGATATTCATTCAAATACTATTGTGTTAAATATAATAATAAGTTTAATTCGTTTGTAGTTTAATGTGATGCTCGGGTTGCAATTTTCTTTGCGCTGATGTTATGAAGATTGCATAAATCAGGCGAGTAATTTTTCTATGTTTATTGATATTGGGATATGTGTTGATATTTTTATCGGGCTGATTACTTGTATATTATAATTTGAGTATTTCTCACGAGTTCCTTTACAGTTTATTCGATCGCGATGAAATTTCATAAATATGTTGATTACGCATCTTCATATTCTGCAATTAATAAGGCTCTAAACATTTGAAGCTTAATAAATTGAATATCATGTATCAAACGTATTAAACACGACATTCACTTACGTCCAAATTTAACATTTTGACAGATATTTTTCATTTTATTAAAAAATGTTTTAACAATCACCTTAAATCCCATAGAACCACAACACTCACATCAAAACAAAAATCATAACTTTATCTCTTTGAGAGCACCGAACCAAGAACTCACCCCGAACCGACATCATATCATAAAACACGCAATAAATAATACAAATGACGACCGAAAAGGCCAAGGGGTACAGAGTTATGCACACGAATCGCTTCTATGTACGCTCATTTATTTGGCGGCAAAAGGATATAAACGAATTCGAAACGTGTGCCTCAATATGTCATCAAATCACTCGACCTCCGCCTAATACATGCAGGTACATGGTCAACTTTGAACGCGCTTTTCTCAAAATCACTTTAACCCCTTGTCCTTCTCAGTCATCACATAAAGAAAACGAAACTAGATAAACCGCTTTATAAGATCCGAATCGAATCGACGCTCTTCTTCTACGAGATAACCTCCGATCTTCAAGCGCAAGGATATCGTCCTCACAGACGAATTCGTTTTAGGTCCGAAGTTCGTATAAACCTCGGCTAAGATCGACCTGTCCAAGGCTGGACCGTTTAAATTTATACAGATAGATAAATCTTATCTTTTATTAAAGCCAGGAGGGGGTTCGCCCGATATGGAAATTCGGTGTCGCCAAGGTACCGGCCTCCTTAGCCCCATAAATCAAGCGAGCACAAACCGCCATACCGTGTGCTTTTATGGGTGACTTTTATATACTACGCCTTTTTTTTCGATATTATTACGATATGAGTCTTTCAGTGCTGAACGTGACTAACTCCATTGAGTTAGAAGCTGGGAAATGCGATCGAACGTGTTTGATGGGTTTTTCAGTATTCTTTTCAATATTCCGTTTTTCCCGAGTTATGAGTATACTCATGTGTAGGTCAATTCTTATTAATATACAGAATTAATTATTAATTTTTCGGTGGCCAAATAATAATAAATAAATTTTGTCAATAATGGTGTTTCTCTTTAGTGTTTAGGATAAATATTTCACATACAGGAAGTTACATCTATCTATATTCAATTCTGTGACATTTTGATTTTGTGTTCATATAACTTATCGTTAGTATTTGCACACAGTTCGAGTGCATATGATGAATGAAAAAGCCAAAGATTACAAGTGATTTCGAGAAAAGTTCGCACAAAGTTGAGCATTAACCTACATGTATTAGGAGGAGGTCGAGTGATTTGATGATATATCTCGGTACACGTTTCAAGTTCGTTTATATCCTTTTGCCACCGAATATATGAGAGTACATAGAAGCGATTCTCAATTTCGGAAAAAAATGTCACTTGAACTCCTTGGCCTTTTTATTCGTCTAATAAATATATATATTTTTAATTAATATGATGGTTAAATTGACTATTTTGAATATTTTGATTCTATCATGTTTATTTCAATTAAATTCGATCGATTTTAGTGCCACTTTTCGAAGGCGGATCATTATTCATAGTTCTCAACTCTAACAGTTGCTTCTTCACTTTAAAGTAGATGATTTATTGAGAAATTTAATAAAAACGATACCAAGACCTGTAACCATAAATAAATAATATATTTATACGAATTGAAATTCGTATTCAAATTTTCAGGTTTTCAAAATCATCCTGTAGTTTATGAAATAGCAAACGTCGCCGATTGAACGAACGAGGTTTTTCTCTAGGCAAACTTTCTAGACGAGCCGCTTTGATTTTCGTTTGAAATTCAAATAGTTAATCCTTTATAAATATTCGAGTATGACTTTTCGAATTTTGATGTTCTATTTTCATAGATTTTTTATAAATCGTGTCAACTCAAGAATGTCTGCTGCATATAAAATATGCTGAACAAAAATTCAATAGCTATCTAAATACCTTTAATTATTCCATACATTTTTACAATTCAATACTCAATAATTCTTAAATTTTCTGACGATATTTTGAGTCGTTTGATCCGAAAAAATATATTGCTTAAGGTAAATCCTTACCATTCATTAGGTCTTACATAGCCTAGATACACTTTAGTTCTAGAAACGAAATACCATTCTGTGACCAACAGTAAATACATTGCAAAAGAATTTCTCTAGCTGGTTACTGGGTTTTCGCCATAGTCAATAAATCGGTCATCTTTATTGGTCCCAGAACAAAAGCACTGCTCCTGTGATAGTTTGTTCATTATTACTGTGAGATACTAGAAGCGAATCAGCTCTATAAGTTTCTATTTAGCTTTATTTTTTTATATAAAAATATTTTTTTATTTTTAAAAACCAATTTAAAATTTTAATGAGAGCCTGGTTAGAATAAAGTT
Organism: Cheumatopsyche charites; assembly: GCA_024721215.1. Lineage (NCBI taxonomy): Eukaryota > Metazoa > Arthropoda > Insecta > Trichoptera > Hydropsychidae > Cheumatopsyche > Cheumatopsyche charites. Next base: position 12,591,881 of record CM045577.1, read on the forward strand.
ATTAGATTTATACAATAAATTATCTTTGCCTATTTTGTGTAAACTTCATAACATTGGTGTTAAGTGAATTGTAGCTCGAGTGTCACATGAATAGACTAATTAACGCTATTATTTTTTTCATTCCGATTAATATATTTATCGAAAATCGAAATAAAAACTTTGTGGGGCAAGTGTATAAGAAAACTCAATGTGCTTAAATGTGTAACGTGTTGCTTTTAAAAGGTCAGTTGCACGCTAAGGATTTTATAGGCACTTGATATATGAGACTTGTGTACTCCCCGTTGCTACTTCACTACACCACGTTACACGAAGAATATTATTTTCCTTTAAAATAAGGCAAGAGATCGTTTGACGTGTCTAGGCCGCGTGTTGCTCATGATTGATAAATATAATAATAATCTTATAAGTCTATATAGACTGCGAAATAGTGTTGATACGAAGAACTGAGGATATATTATATTAATTCGAAAATTTTCAAATATTAAAATTATGTATGTTTGTGTATGTTTGTTGTTCAGATATAGAAAATATATTAATTTAAATGATTATTATTTAAAAATTTAAATAATGACTTTGAAATAAGTTTTCTTTGTTTACAATAGAATATTTTAATTGAATACATGCATTCAAATGCAAAATAATTCATACTGGGAAATTAATATGAAAATGCATTTTTCCATTTACATTTAATAAAACATGCAAATCAGATTCTAAGAACAATAGAATACGTACAATTTCAGATATGAGTTCTATACTGATATGTACCTGCATAACATACAAATGTAATGTAATATGAATGTATACTTTCTTTAATTGCACCAACATTACAAATTCTATAATCGTTGAAGATTTCGATTAATATTGAATATAATTGTTATTTAAAATTATATAGTTTCCATTAATTAATTTGAATAACCGTGTAATTTCCTAAATGTCTTTCGTCCACAACCGCCATTACGGAACAACATCAGTGCGGAAAATCTTCAGACTAATTCAATTTGGTCTGTTCACATTTAAAAATGAAATGGAGAAAAAAGGAAAAAAAATGGCAAACGTTTCCTCGCAAAACGGATTATGCCACCTTTTTGCTATGGCTAATGGCAATAACAAAGAAAATTGACGTGACTTTGTTAACACGAAGTTTCTTTAGAAAAGCAGAAAACGTTGTGTGCATATTTGTGAAAAATCGTTCAAATCGTAAGGATGAAATGAAATTATTAGTGAATAGGTATTATGATTTCTATTTTGATAAAATAATTTAAAAAATGTATTTTTTGTCAAATATTTTAATCTATTGAAATGACAATATTTGTCTAACAAACACATTTGAAATTCTTAAAAAAATATAAAACTTATATTTTATATTAATCCACATACTTTTGTCAGAATAGAACTATCAGAAGGCATATTGTTTCTACAATTTTGTACACCGATAACTATGCAATGATATATTTCAGTTTTGACTGCACATAAGTCAATGAATATCGATATTTGAAAATAGTAATTGATCCATCCTTGTTTTGTAGAAATATTTTGTTCTGTCACTGAATTTATACATGACATTATTGCATTTTTTTGTTCAAGTATACACGAAATTCCTCCAGTATATACGAACATATCGAATGGTTTATAGCCAATGAATCCAGGAGATGTAAGAATAGTTTCGGCAATTATAAGGTTTTTGTTGAAATTCGTCGATTCTTGTTGTGTTAAACAGGGTGCCAAAATATTAGCGAAATGTTCGAATATGTCATACTGATATTTATTTCTTAAATGGCTTTTTTCTAAAGCATATTTCCAATTATTGTATATTTTTTCATATGCACGTACGACGTCGTTCACATACCTTTTGGCTGCTGCGATTTTATTAATATGATCAATATTGTAGTTTTGCGTACATTTTTTTCTTAGAACTGTTGTGAATAGTTCATCATTTGTTTCACTTTTAACAAAATAAATTAATACAATAAAGATTATCAAAATTTTCGAATATTCCATTTTTCACGTCGCGTTGATTCAATATTTTTAAATCAAATACGAATTCGCACTATCAAAGACTTCACTATATTTCCCCTCCTATAATTCTTGTACAGATAAAGTAAGATAACCTTAACAAATATTATGTGGTGTGATATATTATATTTTTTCATCATTTTTATTTTAACAAACGAAAACATTGTTCTATTTCATTTTCGATACGAATGACCTAGGTGTGAACAATAGAATTTATGTCAAATTTTACGATATCTTCGTGTCTTTTCACCATTCAGTATATTTTCTTGTCTCAACGAAGAATCTACATTTCTATAATTGAAAATCTGAAAAAAGAGATTCAGACCTTAAATTAATCAGCATGGTCTGGAAAAATAATTTTTCATCAATTTAAGTGAAAATCGATATTTGATTCATATTGAATGCTTCCGAATCAATTTTCATAATCATACACAAACTGAACGTTACCGAAGAAAATGTCGAATATACAGCATGTTACGTTAAATAAATATTTTTTTCTTCAATCTGTGATTTATATTAAAGTTTAACATACGAAAGAAAAATCATAAATTCGATCTAATGATGTCGAAGTTCGTAACAAACGTAAGCACTAAATTTTTCAGTTAACCCGTTGTGCTCTCGTGCGGCATTTACGATCTTTCGAACAATCGACCAATCTTTTTTTATGTCCTCCCAACAATTTCGCGAATAGTTTCAATTGTGTATTCGACACTATTGAATCGAACCGAAGTGATTCGTGTAAGCCGTTTTACCTTAAAATCTATGGAAAATTTTGAAATTCAGGTGAAAATCCTATTAATTACGGTTTATTTTTAAATTACATTTTCAACAAAGATTTTGGCATAGTTAACACGATATCGTATTTGGTAATAATATTATCTAAATTACTTTTCACCCAATTATTTTCTTGGTCGTATTCGTAATTATTTTTCACACCTGAAAAATTAAAGTCATATGTAAAATTAATAATTAATGTATATGATTCATACACAGTATAATTCTTACCAAAAAATAAAAGTTTTCCATTGTAAGACACTAAATTATGACATTGTTCCTTAGGTCCGTTAGATGATGTAAATTCTATCCATTCTTTATCCTTTTCCAAATATTTTACGTGATGTTCTTTTGGCTTACGTGAAATTTTGAAACATTCATACACATAAATTTTATTTTCATAAACAGCTGCTTTTATGTGATGAAACTGGAATTTAATTTCAAAATTAGAAATATTGGTAGATTAATAAAAATATAATAGTAGGTTAACTCACGTCATAGCAACAAATGTCGTTTGTGTCTGTGTCGATTCGATGAAGTGTCCATTTAGGTTCAGAATTTGTAGTATCGTAAATTTCAAATGATTTTAAGTAAGTTTTTCCACAATATCCTCCAAATAAATAAATTTTCTTATTGTACGAAACGGCTGCTGGATGGTAACGTGCTTGATTCAATTGCGCAACTTGAATCCAGGATGAATTGTTCCATCTAAATTCAAAAATTGAAAATTTATATATTATCTGTATCAAAATATATATTTAATATTTGCAAATTAAAGCTAATACTTTTCAACGCTTTTCAATGCCTGTCGATTTTCGTCCATACCTCCAATCGCATATAGTTCGTTTTCTATAACAACTACCTCAAAGAAAATTCTTCTTTGATTCATTGGTGTCATTTCGACAAATTCTTTCGATTTTGTGTCAATGCACCATGCCTGAAATTTGATTTCAAATATTATAACGAAAAAATTTCTTTAGTTCTAATGAAATACACATATGTAGATATAAATATAAGCTATAAAATAAATAAATTTCACGTACATTATTCGCAACAGTTCCATCTGAAAATCCACCGAAAAGAATTAACGAATCCAGCAATAATACAGCACATGAATATTTCATTTTTGGTGTTATATTCATGTAAGTTGACCACTTTTCATCGTTGAATATTCTTATATCTTTATATTGCTAAATTTAAATAAAAACATAAATGATAAGATCGAATCAAAGATAAAAATTAAGATAATGATGAATATTTAGGAACTGTACTCACTAAAAATGAATCGGTGCTTAGATGCATTAAACTTTGCATGTAATAATGACGTTCATTTACATTTAAATTGACGTTTGATCTTAAATTGGGATTTAGATACCAACGTATTAGATTTTTGCAAATTTCCATACAATTATTGCAGCCATCTAAATGTTCTAATACCAAATCGGAGATAGACTAAAATTCAAATGATTTCAAAATTTTCCTTTTCATCCGCAAATGTATGTAAGTAGTACATACATTTGCTACAAATGCTAGTAAAAGTTTTCTAATCGTATTTTATGATACATACTATTTTCGACATGTGCGTATATCGAACTTGCTGTAAAAGTGTACAAAAGCTGTCCTGTTTGTATTTATTATTTTTCACGCTGTATTCTTTCCATTTAATTAGCGACTTAAACACATCGTCTTCTGAAAATATTTTCAGATCATCTGATGAAAGAACGTTCTTCATTGTATCATCGTTTATTTCTCCGATATTGTTCTTTTCTAAGATCTATAAAAAAAATGAATATTTTTTATATGCAAATATTATATTATTTTTCAATATTCGCAATAAATATATACTTTAATGAAATTTTTGATGATAAAGTCCGTTGCATTTTGATTATTGGCATTATTTTCATCGACAATCGTGACTTTACGATGTTTTATTTCTTCAAAACTTGACATAGTATTGTTATTTGGATCGTTCGCTGAAAAGTGTATTGAAAAAATATTATAAAACAAATATATTATTTTATCACCCGAATTCATAAATATCTTACATTCATTTTTCCTTTTTAGCAAACAAGCTCTTTGTTTTATTATGTAGTTTCCATTTCTAAAAATCAATAAAAATTTCGTAATTCCGTAAGAAAAAAATATTGACTAGGTACAGATGTATTTTATTACTTGTACTTACTTATTATTAATTTTACATTTCGTTGAATATTCTTTTCTAAAATATCATAAATATTAAATTAAAATCAGATTTCATTATATTTCAATAATAATCAATAATAATATTTACCCTTTCTTATTACATTTGCTGCCGGTTGTATACATTCTATTACTCATTTTAACTATATTTTTTATTAATAAATCGCCAAAATTCTAAGCATTAAAACGATTTATGCAATTAGATTAATATTATTTTATATTTGAGATGTTCAAACCAACTTTCTATCGCTCTCCTATCTCGCAACTGACAAAAGTTCATTTTTTCCGAACACATTTTCGTTATCTGTGAATATTTGCAAATGCGTATCTCATATTAAGTGTAAATAGCTAGGGTAAAATATTTGTTAAAGGACATTGAAGTCTATAAATAACGATTAGATAAGTTGTAACACTTATATTTTCTCATTTCGTATTCATTCAAAGAAAATGTGTTGGTACATAATTGACATTTTAAAAATATTTGATTGAATAATAACAAAAAATTATGTGTTTTTAAATTTTTAATCTACATTATGTGTGCAAAACCGTTTTTGGAATAGAAAATATATGATTGTAATTATCTATTAATTCTTGAGATATGAAATTCTTCCATTTTCCTTGTTCTGGGTCATAAACGTAATTTTGTTCAGATCCTAAAATAAACATTAATTTTAATTTTGTAAAAATTTAAAATTAATATTCATTGATATCTATACAAATAAAAGGATAAATACACGGAATAATTTTACAAAATTACCGAAAAAAATGATCTTTCGTTCATGAGCAACAAGATAACGGCATTCTTGAGGATTCGGAATATTATTAGGTAGCTGACGCCATTTTAATGGTTCATTACTGTACTGGCAATTTTCTTTCAAATTAGCAAATTTCACATGATGTTCATATAATGAAGAGTCTTTGAAACATTCATAAACATATACAATATCATCTAATACAGCAGATTTTATATGAAAAAACTGAAATAAAAATGTTATAATTTAACGGACTATTTTTGAATATTTATATTTTATTATTTCTACTGTTCAAGTTTTGATATTATAAGAACTTTGTTTCAAAATTATTGTAAAATTAATTAATCAATCAAATGTTATACTGACATCATAGCACTGAATATCCTCTTCATATTTATGTATGTGCCAATTACAAGTTTCCGAATCATAAATTTCATACGATTTCAAATACTTATTTCCTTTATAACCTCCGAAAACATACAATTTCTTTCCATAAGTTATAGCAGTATGATGATATCGTTCTTCATGCATATCATTAATAGTACTACCAAATTCCCAGCTTCCTCCAGAATTTTCAGCTCCTCCACAACTTTCAACTTTGGGCTTCCAACTTAATAAATAAATTAAAGTATTTAATAAAATATACTATTTCAAATGATAGTTAAAATTTTCTAATTTATATACATTTCAAGTGACTTCATAGCATTTCGAGAATCATCTAAGCCTCCAAAAGCCAAAATATTTTGATCGATTATTGCCATTTCGAAAAATATCCGCGGTTGTCTCATTGAATTGATGTTGATTTTTTTCGAAGGGTTATTTTGTAAATCGTAGGACCAAGTCTATATTAAATATATTTATTTATTTATATTTTAAAAATAATATAAAAATGAATTTATTATGATTTTCTACCTTTTCGGTCACTGTTTCATTTTCTGTAAAATGACCTCCCAACAACAGAAATGTATTGTTATTTATTTTTCCACAAGAATATTTGATATCAGGTGTTATTTTCCAAGCCAATGACCAACATCCTCGTTGAGGATCAAATTTTCTAACTTCATCATATTCCTGAAAATATTAATTAGCCACCATGAATATTTATTCATTAATTAAATCAATATTTAATTAAATTTAAATGTGTAGATTTTAATAGATACTCACCAGTTGATCGTTTGTATTAATTTGTATTAAAACTTGATCGTAGTATCGACGCATATTTGTATTAAAAATGGTCATCATAGATCTCTTATTTGGATGGAAAAACCATGTTTCTACATTTTTCTTGATTCGTTTGCATGAATTACAATTATTTTCCATAACTTTGCAAAAATGGTTTAGGAAAAACTGAAATGAAACAAACAAATTTATACAATATTTCATCAATTTAGCACATTTTATATGATAATTAAATTATAATATCATACATTTTCTGAAAAGTATGTGAATCGTACACAATTTTGAATCATAGAACAAAACTTTTCATTTTCATCTCCACTGGCAACACATTCGATTATTCCTTCACAATTATTTTCATACCAATTTTCTAATACATCGAATACAAAATCTTCAGATGAAACTTTCAGATCATCGCTTTTCAAAATTTTCTGCAATTGTTTTTGACTCACTTCTGACTTTTTTATATATCCAGCATTAAAAATCTTAAAAAATATATATGAAATAACTTTTTTTTTAAATTAAATATAAAAAATACTTAATTATATTACCGCTAAAAATTTCGACAAGATAAATTCTCTGCCAAAATTAATTAATTTTTCATTATTATTTTTTTCAGCTAAATTCCAAAATTTAAAAGCATAAGAACATAAAGACAATTGTTCTTTCAATTTTTCGTTGATTTGGTTTGATATTGTTTCATCTTTAATATATTGTGAATATTCAAAAAGTTTTTCAACGTCATCATTTTCAAGAGCTAAAAAGTGAAATTGGTTTATTTTATTGAGTAGGTCAAACATTATAAAAGCAAATATAAATTATTAGGTACGTGTATGTATAAATATATTATATAACAATTTACTCACGCTCTGATTTATTATATTTTTTGAAAATTTCTTCTACTTTAGAATCATATTTAATGGCATCTGAAAAATTCCAAATTATAATATGTTTTATTAATTATTTACAGGTCACAAAACAATATAGAAATTTTTCAATACTGCTATTACCATGATTTTTCTCTTCATTTTGTTTGTAAATGCTAGTTTAAATTAAATGACATTAATATATTTTATTGATTTTAATAATATAATATGCAATAGTTGCTTGAAAAATATTTGATTATTGAATTAGTTCCTTACTTGTAAACAACATTTACATTCATATGAGGACTGCCTTTATTCACATTGAAATTAACTCCAGAAATGCTTGTATCAGATTCCATTATTTTTCAAATAAATCAGTTAAACTAGTTCGAAAAAGTGATACAACATACATATAACAGTAATCAATAGAAAACATCTAATGAGATGTGCGCTTCATGAAATTCTATTTCACACTGACTTCCATATCTATATTGATTCATGATATCCGAAATTTTATCATTTATTGTTTGAACATTTGCAGTGCACATTTCCCCTAAAATATCTAACTTCAACACATGAATAGATAAGTATTATATAAGGATCAATCATCCGTTGAAAATATCAAAACACGCCTGATTAGAATAAAGTTTTTTACCTAGAAAAAATATCATCCTTTATAGACGAAATAATAATCCCATGGCTATTTTTTTAACTTTATTGCGTTTCATCAGACATACGTAAAGACAATTATTCAGAATAAGACTACTTTATTTTTGAATTAAAAAATTATATATGCCAAATTTTTATTCATAATTGATTTTTATCGAGTATAAAAGCTTATTTTATTTCAAAATTAATAAAACAACACCACAATATAATGTTTCGACTGGAAAAGAAAATTTCGCTAACTCAACAAGAAATAAATGTACGTGCACGTAGTAACATTTCTACCGGCTGCAGTTAAAGTTAACTCTGTCGTTCAAGTTTAAGTTTAACCCTTCAGTAACAGGCCTTCGCTTCCAAAATAAAACATTTCATAATTCTCAGAGAAGCTAGTTTGTTTTCAGAACCGGAAAAGCGAGTACGCGATTTTCTTGTAGCTGAATTCTCGTATTTATTTTCAATGCCCCCTTAATGCAATTTTCACAGATACGTTTCGTATTTTCTATATAAATCTTGTTCTAATTTTTTTTTTTTTAATAGTTAATTGAGCTTTTCTTGCATGTTTTTGTCCTTATAGGGGTGTAGTTGCAAGTCGGTCAATTAAATGTATTGCAAGTAGTTAAGGCAGAGCCACACAATTTACTTCCTAGTCTTACTATCCAAGTACTGAAGAGAGTTTGTGTAATGTTTGTCGAACTCGAAACTTGGTCGAATTACAAGTACAAACATCAATCGGCGGTCAAAAGACGTCGTGCTTCTAATAATTGCATAGCATTTACATACCACTTTTTTTTTCTTAGTTATAAAAAAAATAATTATCAATTAAATAATTAAATAATTAACTTTTTAACATATTTTTGCTGATTATTTCAAACAAAACAATGGAATTATTGTATTATATATATATGTACAATATTTAATTTATGATAATATTGATGATAAATAAAATTTATCATTTTACTTCAAATCTGACGTTATAAATATAATTATATTTTTAGCAAAGACTTTGGCACTGTTAACATAGTATCATATTGAGAAATAGTATAATTTGATTTAATTTTCGCCCATTTGTTTTCATCGTCGAATTCGTAATTATTTTTCACTCCTGAAAAAGAAAAATAATTAAGTACCATTCAGTATTCTTGATTAATGCTTATGATTCATTCACCATTAATATTAAAAATTACTTACCAAAAAATAAAAGTTTTCCATCATAAGATACTAAATTACGACATTGTTCTTTGGGTGCATTAGATGATGTTATTTCTATCCATTCTTTATCATTATTCAAGTATTTTACATGATGTTCTTTGGGCTTACATGACGTTTTAAAACATTCATACACGAAAATTTTATTTTCATAAACAGCTGCTTTTATATGATGATACTGGAATTTAATTTCATAATAATGAATATTGTTAGATTAAAAAAAAATAGTAGATTAACTCACGTCATAGCAACAAATGTCGTTTGTTTCGATTCGATGAAGTGTCCATTTACATTCAGAATTTGCAGTATCATATATTTCAAACGATTTTAAGTAAGTTTTTCCACAATATCCTCCAAATACGTAAATTTTCTTATTGTATGAAACGACTGCAGGATGGTAACGTTCTTGATTCAATGGTGAAACTTTTGTCCAGGATGAATTTTTCCACCTAAATTTTAATATTGAAACTATTCGTTTATAATTTAAATAAAAATAAATGTTTTTTGCATTTAAATAACAAATAATACTTTTCTACACTTTTCAACTCTTGCCGATTTTCGTTTATGCCTCCAATTGCATACAAATCATTTTCAATAACGACAACTTCAAAGAAAATTCGTTTTTGATTCATTGGTGGCATTTCGACTAATTCTTTAGATTTTATGTCAAAACACCAAACCTAAAAAAAACATTATTTTTATTAAAATATAAAATTTTAGGTACGAGTAAGCATATTTCGATAAATTTGAAATAATTATTATAACGTACATCATTTGTTACATTTTGGCCTGAATAACCACCAAAGAGTATCAATGCATCCATCAAAATAATAGCCCGAGAATATTTAATTTTTGGTTTGATATTCATATAGGTAGACCATTCATTGTTATTGAATATTCTTATTTCTGTATAACGCTGAATATTTGAAAAAATATTAATTCAATAATATTACACTATATTTCTATTTTTTCTAAGAATTAATTTAAAGAAGATTTTTTTGAAACTGTACTCACTAGAAATGAATCAGTGCGAATGTGCATCAAACATTGCATGTAATAATTCCGTTCGTTAACATTTAGTTTGATGTTTGGTCGTGAACCTGGATTTAAATACCAACGTATGAGGTTTTTGCAAATTTCCATACAATTATTACAATTGTCTAAATGTTCTAACACCAAATCGGAAATGAACTGAAATTTCAATTATATATAATTTTTTTTTTCAATTTTGTATTAGAAAATTTTTCATAAATCTAATTTTACATACTGTTTTTGACATGTGTGTATATCTGACTTGCTGTAAAAGTGAGCAAAAGCTATCATGGTTGTATTTTTTATTTTTCACACTGTGTTCTTTCCATTGGATTAACGATTTGAACACATCATCTTCTGACAATATTTTTAGATCGTCAGATAAAAGTACATTCTTCATCGTGTTGTCATTAATTTCTCCTATATTGTTCTTCTCCACAATCTATAAGAAATACGTTAATGAAAAATATATAGGTAAATGTATATTAATTTTGCATATTTTTTATGTAAAAATAAACGTGTATTAAAAAAATATAAGTATACATCATTGAAATTATGAATGATAAAGTCGGTTTCATTTTTGTTGTTTGCATTTTTGTTACCGACAATTTGTGCATTGTCAAAATTATTTTCATCAAAATTTGCTTCATTTGGTTCATTCACTAAAAGTTAGTCACTGAATAAATATGAAATTACATAATAATATCACAGGAATTTAAATTAATCTTACATCCTTTTTTCCTTTTTTGTGTGCTAGTTCTCTTTTCTCTTGAGCTATTTTCATTTCTAGGTGCGGAATGTATTTATTAAATTAAAAATTGAAATAATTAAACGAGTAATTAAAATGATTATTAATAGGTCTTACTTGTCGTTTAAATATGTTTTACGTTTCCTTGTTTGAATTCTACCAAAAAATGCAATATTTCATCGATATTAGTTTGAAAATTAACAAAATTGAATAAAAAAAATAAAAAAATATTGAAAATGTACCTTTTTACATTATATTGATTACGTGTGTTTGTTTCGTCAATTTCACTGTTTTTTGCATTCATTTAATCAATTTTATATTTCTTGAATAGACAAAATTTGAAGCACAAATAGTAAACTAATATTAATAAACATTCGACACAGCTTACGTTCACTCTCCTGAATCGAAACTGGAAAAATATAGATTTTTTTGTATGGAGAATCATATTTTTTTATCTATTTGATAAAGCTTATCTCGATGTAAACGATTAGATATAGATACACAATAAATAATGACTAACATGTAAAAAGTTAAATTCAAAACATTTAGATACAGTAGAACTGTTAATTTGATATTGATATTGTTTTTGTTTACAATAGTGTGTTAAATAATGAATATTTATATAATTAAATTCTTATAAGTAGGTACATATAAGTGCCAATAAAAAAAATGAAAATGAACTACGAAACTAAATATGTACTTAGAAGTGATATTTATCGAACATAGATGTCACTAATAAAAATTCAACAAGAAAATTTGAATTTTATTCTTAAATTTTGTGACGTTTAAGATGGTATCATTAACCAGTAAAATTCCCTAGTTTCTCCACATGTCAACTTTTAAAAGTTTACCTTTTATAATAATAATAATACAAAAATATTCACATTCAATTTCGCTAGTAAATGTTTTCAACACAAAGAAACCAATCGATATGAAATCGAAACCATAGCCACTATAATACATTCACTCTTGTATGACGACTGAAAATGCCAAGGGTACGAGTGACATTTTTTCCAAAATCGAGTCATGTACAAGAATCGCTTCTATGTCCGCTCATATATTTACTGGCAAAAGGATATAAACGAACTTGGAATGTGTACCGAGATGCGTCATCAAATTATTCGACCTCCTCCTAATACACGTAGGTTCAACTTTGAGCGCGCTTTTCTCGAAGTCACTCGTACCCCTTGGCCTTTTGACTCGTCATATAGTTTCCTTGACGGAATCGAATTTCGATCGATTTCGTGCTTTTCCCATTTTCGCATCGGCCCTATTTTAATTCGCGAACTCCTCTTTGAGAGTTCCGAATGCGAAGATATTGGATCGGGTGTTGGTTCCACAAAGGCGAGTCGATTCTTTGAAAACGGCCGACCCATTATAAATTAAAATGTCCTCACAATCTGTCCTCGTGTCCTTAAAAGTCTAGGGCACGAAATTGTTAGTGAAAATAGAATTATTTATAACGTACTCGAAAAGGCTCATTTTTCATATGTCATATTGTTTATTTGTCATCTGCAGATATGTAGTAAAACTCTCATCATTTGCCTAGCTAAAAATTATTTTGCTCTAGTGCTCACATTTAGAGCGAAAAAGGAAATAATTCATAGTTAGTCTATCAAATTTGTTACCCAGTTATATTTAAATTTCAAATTAGATACTTTGAAAAGTTAATATTATATCATATCACGAAAGGTGGCTCTAAAATTGATCGAATTTAATTGATTCAGACAATGTGGGTTTTCCATTTTTAGCAACTAATATCAAATATTCGAAAAAAACGATCTAGATATGCATTAAGGTAAACGGTTATAAATTTACAAGCCAATGTCTGGATATAATTTTGTTAAGATTTCTTAAAATTGTATAATTGAGCTATTTTAGAATGTCTTTCTCGAAATTGAATCTAGATATTCTAGGTATTGCTTGATTCATTAAATTTTAAGAAATCCTGATCATTCACTTTATAGATATCAATTGAAGAAAACTATATCTAACTCTTGACAGAATCAAATATTTCTCGAACTCAGCATCACAAGGACTTTAAAGCCCAACTCAGCATGCAAAAGAATCTAGTTATTTATTCATCGATAAATCTAACAATAAAAATCGAATAGTAATAAGCGTAGAAAACCGTGAAATCGCCGAAACAATCAATCGCTAGATCGAAGCTCTAAATCACCGTCCAATTAAAATTCCCATACATCACGCGCGTTATACGAAGTAGAGAAATCATTCACAGCAGGACTTCGAGTGCATCACTGAACACAATGATATAAAATGCATCTTACAAAAGAAAATTGTTGCAGAATAGACCCGACAGTTCATCTCTACATTTCACGGTCGTCGATCAAAATTACGAAACGGGGTACTGAAAATAACGATTTCATTGTGTTTGCGTTTTTACGACGTTCCACACAGTCGTAAAATATGATGATTTAAGCCCTTCATGTTGTGATTGTGCATAAAATAGCAGACGAGTTGTTGCTGATGCGAAAGATGATGACTCTTCGTATATAAAAACAGTTCAGTGTATGAAGTGATTAACTCTGTTTTGAAATTTAAATGTCAAAGAACTTCAAAGAAAAATCTTTTCCATATAATAAAGATAAATACTATTAATTTGTTTGGTCGTCGAATGATAAATTATTTATTTCAGTGGTCATTTTAATTAATTCTGTACTCTAATATGAACTGACCAAATGAGTAGCTAATTATAAACGAAATTTGTATGTGTATATAATTTCTGAAAAAATAATTAATGAAAGGAATTGAAGGAATTTTGTTAAGCATCAGAAATGTATAATTTTTTTCAGAATTTTTGTTTCTTAGAGTTAATCATCTTGTACACTGAACAGCTCATATGAGATCATTTAATAGTTTTTCTTTCAAGTTTTCCTCTTCATATACTTTTATTAACACAATGTATTACGAAATGTTATGATGAATAATTTCATTAATTTACGAAAGATTTTAATTGGAAAAAATTAACGTCGCTCTGTTAATTAATAATTTCTTTCGAACGGTGATTTGCAAAAGTGAAAAACTCGACATACATACAATACATAAAATTCGTCCAATTAGCCGCATGTGACAATTTAATAAATACACCTTTGTTATGGCCTATTATAAATCCTTTGAAGTCCTTTATTTTTCGGACCAATTCCGTTAAAAAAGCCCATTTCGTTGATTGGACAAACATGCAAATTTTTTACAGCTTTCAAATGCTAAATTCGTTCCGTTTTTAAACGATGGAAAAGATTCCATTTCATGTTTTGTGTTTGATGAAAAAAGGGGGAAATACTACTAATGTACAAACGAACGCATATAAATATGCACATAAGAGAGCTGTACTTACGTTCAAATAAAAATTTTAATATGAAGTATTTAGAATTTAAGAAGATTTATATTGTATTGTTAGAATATCGAATAATTTTAATTAAATGCACATCAATTAATTTTTATTTAATTCAACACCGACGTGAAATAATTGCATATTCATTTCCCACAAATAATTAACCCCCTAACAAATTGGCTTGATTAAAACGTGTTTTATGCCCCTCGTGTATAAAATTTAAATAAAAAATGCCACTTTCTACGTAAATAAATATATCGTGGGTGTGTCACAATTTTTTTTTCAAACTTCATTCAATTCTGCTTGTGAACCTTGGCCAACTGTTGCGGAGGTTCATTGTTGTCATTGATATTATATAGTTGTTAAGGTGTCTTTTGATCGCATTCTGAAGGTATATAGTCCTAACAGAATTCAAATGCAGACTATTCTTCGTCCTTTGTATTGTGAACTCAAAATGCAGTGGCATCCGGTGATTTTTTTATCGATATAATAATAAAAAATCGAAGAAAGGACACGTGCTTCGTTTGTTTTTTTTTTCAAGGAATTAATCGTTTGAAAAAATGAACTATAGTTAAAAAAATATTGAAGTAAAATAGAGGTATTAATAAGTTTTTATAGTGAAATTTTCGAAGTTATATCATCGTGTAATATTGAAAATTCTATATAGAAATTTTTAGTGCATGCGCGAAATTGCATCGCGCCACACAACGGGGCTAAGTGTTATTGTTGACGTATGGCAGTTTTTCGATTTGAAAATTTACGATTGTATTTATTGTTTAATTTTCAGTTTTCATACGGTTTTTACGATAAAGCTGTCGCGTTTTATTGTCGGCCATTGTTAGAAATGTTTATGTCTTTTGATTTTCATTGTGTGGCATTTCCTCGGTACGTTGCATTTGCATGCAATCGATGGATATTACATACGTACGTTTACATGCTATATTCGAATATTCTATCGAAATATTAATGATGCAAGGATTTTAATCTAATTACAGTGGATCCTGATATTCACATAATTTTTTCTAATAAAATTAGACACATTTTTCGTACATAATCCGCGAAATTTTGAGATAATCTCATCTTATTTCTATTAAAAACAGTATGGTCATAGATCCGAAAAAGATTAATAAATCAATCAAGTAACATTGATGAATCGATAATATTTATCGAGAATGAAAATATAAGATTATAAAACGAACATTCGACACCCTTGAACATTTTATGTTCATTTTTGCTTCTATTGGAAAATCGGCAAACCGTAGCATTTAACACCATGGCGTCACTCGGATCCGACCCGAAACACCTTTATTAAAAGCAAACAAAGCTCACCGAAATCTTTGTATTCGATATATAATAATATAATATATAACAATACATTCGTATGGTATTTATTATACGTGTGTTCCGACCTCAAATCGCCATAATACTCTGTCGCTTTTTATGATGAGTCCATTGTGAAAGAACTGTTTTCCTTTTGTCGATGATATGGACTCTGCGATTGTTGCTCGTTTCACGCTACGAAATTAAAATGTATTTTTCGAAACGTTTATTTGTGCTGGAGATTCTCTTTTTGATGGATATCAAATGGATTGGATAGACTTTTTTTCTGTATCGGATAAAAATTCCGTTATATAAGAAAGAATCAATATTTTATAAAAAAGATTGTGACTTATCGTCCGTTCGAAATTAGAACCTTCATAAAAATTAAATATATTCATGAATCTACACGTTTGATACATAAATCACTTTGAATACATTATCGTACAACTTTGTTTCAAGTTTATTTAATGCAGTTCGATTAAACGGTGATCAATTGCTTCGAATTCGCTACAATTCTAGTAGAGCGCTTAAGTTTGTCGCATCGAGGCCGGAGCTTTTAAGAGACTTTCGATTGAAAAAGTTTCGTATAATTTGCCATTTTGATTGTACGAACTGTCCAACTATACGATCGGAACGATCGAAAGCCTCCATTATGATAATAAAATAGAATAAAATAACGTAAAAAGAGAGAGAACGTCGTACGTACGTCGACTCGTTTTCGGGTTAAACGAAGCATTAACGCTCGTCTAGTTTTTTCGATTCGATTTTATCGCTTGTGCGAGATCTATAGAGATTCAATATTTGATTCTTTTTAGAACTAATCGTGACTAACTCTGTTTTTTTAAGATTGAAAATAGATTAAAATGTCGAAGCAATTGGTATAGTCTTAATTTTCTATGTGTGAAATATCTTTACTGAATCAAAAAGATAGACACTATTAAATGGCAAAATTTGTTTGACCATCCGGAAATAAATCATTTATTTCTGAAGCCATTTTAATCACTTCTGTATCTTAATGTAAGCTGACTTAATTCATAGCTTATTATAAACGTAATTTTGGGAAAATGAAGGGAATTAATGGAATTTCAAAAAAAGCATCAAACACATTTGATAGTTTTTCTCAACTTCTTCCTGAATGGAGTTAGTTACATTTAGCTCTGAATGGTTTATTTGAAAGAAGTCGTGTTGTTCGATTTTCGATCCGTAAAAAAGTTTTTCGAAGCATTCGATTTGTTTTGCACATTACTATTCGTATTTTCTTCGAATTCTCGAAAACAATAACGCAAACGAATTTCATCTGGAAGTATAATATCTAAGGGCCGGTCTTTTAACCTCTGTTTTGAGAATAAAACGATTTTAAACTACACACGGTTCACTAAAACTACAACAAAATCTGTGGGAAAGAGATGGGTGTATGTATTGTTATACGAGCTATAGTATGTCTATTTCTTTCAGCGGTTGTTTTGACAGTTCATAGTCGGAGTAAGCGCGTGTAGTTTAAAATCAATTTATTCTCAAACCAAAGGAGAAAAAGACAGGCCCTAAGCCTTTTTAAAGATTCCAATCGACTGAAAGGGCCAAGGGATACAAGCGATTTCTATTAAGCGTGTGTATCTACATATATTAGAAGGTGGTCGATTGATTTAATAATATATCTCGGTACACGTTCCAAGTTCGTTTATATCCTTTTGACGATTCCCGTACATAAACTCAATTTCGGCGAAAATATCAATTGCGCCCCTTGCCCTTTTCAGTCGTCATATATGTACATATATTCACAAAAAAACTGCATCGCAAAATGCATTCTCTTGAAACGTGCGTGCACCTGGTACATACATAGGTTCATTCGAACGATATCTTTATTTGCTTTTCATGGCCTAACCGAGAAATTCTATTGTATGGCGAAACTCAATGGTGTCGCGGTGCACAATGAGCATGTTTCCATTGGGAACGAACGGGTCACAATGGATAAATGTGAAACAAGCGATACGGAAAATGACAATTTCATTTTTGCATTCTGCACATTATGTCCGGGTATGTGTGCGAGTTCGCCCCATTGTGCGATAAGAATGAGACGGTCTTGATTTGTTTGTGATGGGTTCGAACGATTCTTGGAATTTTGAAAAAAAATTGAACGATTTGAATTATATTAAGACGATCGTGTGGTGATATGATGTGTCTGTTTATGCCGTGTTGGGTTTCAGTGTTGTCGTGATGTTGGGTCAGAGTTTTGTTGGTTCCTGGTAAGAGTTAAATGTTTTAATAGATGTGATTGTTAGGTGGTTTCTTTCGATTAAGGTATATGGCTTTAGATTCATTAAACTAATTTCGTAGATATGTATAACTACGTCAAGGTTTTTTGAATTTAAATAAATTAAGCAATTTTGCAATGCCTTTCCATTCAAAATATCAGTGTTGAGATAGTAAAGTATTTAAATGGTTTCAAATCGAGATATATGTTTGATTCCTCAATTCATTAAATCAACGAAAAAATGAAGTTATTTACACTGATGAGGTTAATACCATGTACTTTATTTAATTCAATATGACTTGAAAATAGTGATGATTATGCTTTATGAAACAGTTCCTGAAAATGGTTCCCTGCCTCATCTATATTGATCTATTTTAGTTCCATCTTTCGTATAGTGATTAATTTTCAGATTTTCTAACATTACTGCTCTACTTCAGCACTCTTAACTATTACTTGTGAAATTTTAAATAATTTAGTAATATAGGCATACAAATGCAAAAGCTCAATTTGGCACCTATCTAACAAAAAAAAACTTCCTGCCATTCACAGCAACATTTGCACGACATGCTAAAAAAAATTCAACTAAACACCCCGTGAATATATCAAATGCACGATTTCGAAACTCTGTTCCTAATCTGACGCGTGATAGAAACGCCCTAACAGTCGTTGCACGCGATCCTAACAGACTGTAGGCCTATTTAAATAATTAAAATATGTATTTTAAAAAAGGAGCATATAGAATATGAAATAAATAAACAAGGGAGTGACCGAAGCAAGTTCTCAAAGGTGATCGTAATGGGTTTTGACGCTCAAACGAGCCGTTAATACAGATGCATACCTTGCTTTTTTATATCAGTGTTATGTACGATGGTTTGTTTGCTTTTTTTAAGGTTGAAGAACTTTACATTGAGTTTTTTTGGATGAATTGGTGGTTAAAATTTCGATGTTCATTTCTGAATCGGTAATAAAATGAATCTTTGTTGGAAGATTTTTAGTAATTTGGTACTTTAATAAGATATATTTAGGGAAAAATCTAGGTCGTTGGCTTTTGGTGGCAAGCACAACATTTTGCATATAAAAATATCTTCATGCAAAATAAAATTTGTCTTGACCAAATTCAATTAAAATAAGATAAAATGAATTCTTTATGATGATATTTGTTTGTGCTATAAGGTAAATGGATATAATCAATTCACTATATGTAGCTTTTTCAGGAGTTTTCATATTTGATGATACGAAGCAATTCAAACACTTTGAATTGAAAAACATTACGAAAATGCTCAATTTATTTAATTTTAAGAAAGCTTAACTAGCAATAAATTGTATCTACTTAATTAATATATCGAAGTAATGACCGTTAACTTACATTATATTTGAACTATACCTCGTTGTGTACACGCCGTAAAAATAAAATTCAGTGCACCTTCTAAATCATTTAACTAAAAATCTTTCAGGAAAAATTGAGGTCAGTGTTTTAAAATATCACAATTATATTCAACCTATCGACCGACAATTCAAATTCGAAATATGAGTACTTTTATGCAAAAACACCACAACATTTCAGCACGAACGACCTGTTGTGATGCGGGACTCCAATTTGCATGTTTCCAAAGTGTTGCTAAGTCATTTTCAGTCAAATATGCTAACTTATGCTAAACGAACAGTGCGCAGCGTGAAAACGTCTGAAAAGTACGGAGACATCGCATCGCGATGCTTATCGTCCAACTGACTGTTCGATGTTTACTATTTCTCACTTGAAATATTTACATATTACATGTTTAAATAAATAGTTTTTTCTTTCGTAGACATAATGGTCCCGCATGTTTTTTATATGGGACGTGTGCGCCATTTGAAATGACGTCGCATGACCGCATATTACGAGTTTGGTTGCATTACTAATGACGACTCATTTTAGATTAATTTAGAATCATTTGTAATGTCGTATACATTATTTATTTTAATTCTAGATGTAACTTGAGAAATTATGTGTTTTTTCGAAAAAATATTACTATAGATATGTATATGACGACAGAATTTGAAAATGGGCACAAGTTTTCTTTTTATCGAAATTGAGTGAAGTACAGAAAATGGTTCTGTATCATCTATAGTGCCATTTTCTGTATTTAATTTAATTTAAGTTCACTTGTGCCCTTTGTGAAATTCAGTCGTCATATGTAGTTTATTTTATAATTTAAATAGTGGTCAAGTACAGAACTTAATAATACAATTGGCACCAATATTTGAAATGATTTTTATGGAAAAAATAGATTCAGTAAAAACAAAAATTGGAAGAGATTGTTATTCAAAAGTGTATAAAAATGATATTTTACTGTAAAATCTATGTCTGGAAGAATCAAGGGAATGTATTAAAATAAGAGCTACCCAATAAAATAATTTTATACTCCTGACAATAATCTCTTCCGAGTAAGATTTTTCGTTCTATAGAATTTTTACTTGGAAATTATTTCAAATATCAGTACCATATTCAAATTTAAGAACTGCAATTGATCAGTTAACAAATTATAAAAGAAAATTCAAATCTATTTTCTAAAAATTCAACAAAAAAAAAATGCAACATTTATTAAATTTATCAAAAGTATCCAGAATTCCTCACAGTAGTGTAGATTCATAGTAAATATTTAGAAATTTTAATTAATCATAGAAATTATATTTAAAAATATAATATTTAAAGAAAGCTCGTACAAGAAGTAACGTTTCTCATTAACTATTCTGTTCTATTTAACGTAACGTCTTATTCGTTCTGTTGGAAGTGTCAACGTTTTACAGTTTACACTCGTTGCGATAATAGCGACGTGCATTATTTATACGATATCGCATTGTGTAAAATAATGATGTTATATACCTATATTATAGTCGACCCGTGTGTTATATGGAAATGTAAAAGTTTTCGCGTTGAGATAACAGTTGCTAAAGTTTGTTCGTCTCGTCGTCTCGGCGATGTATTATTACGTAGACAATATTATCTATTAAATTTTAAATTGCGTATAAAAGTTATATCAACAAATTTCGACGAACAATGAGTCGGTAGTAAAAAGAAACTTTTTGTACGTCCGCCGAACATAAAGGGGTGAAGCGTATCAAAAGTATGGGATCGTATATTTTACGCGTAATTATAACGCGTCTATACTACGTCGGAGCTTTTCAATTTTTTTCTACGATAAATACCAAGTAAAATTTATAATTCGGTCGATAAAGGTCGATTGAAACACCCGATGAAAGTTTTTTATATTAATAATAATATTTTATATATTTTAAGGCCTTCCATTATTACTAAAAGTTTTGAGTCGAACATAATTTAAATATACATATTTACAAGGAATGGCTTCATAAAAGTCTTAAACGACTTCGATGAAAATTTGTAGAAATTATGTGTAAATATATAGGCATAAAATAATTGTAAAGAACTAAATCGAAACACCCAATAGTTTTTTAGCTATTGTAGTTCAAAGTTTGGTATATTTTTAAGATGCACTAACAAAATAAAGTATGAAGTCTTTACTTATATTTTCATAGATATAGATAAACACAACAATGAAAATACCTGTTTACACTGAATAATTCATATAAAAAACTTTATTTAAAGCATTAATTTTTTAGTGCATCTGAAAATATTACCAAAATTTGACCTCCAAAAACAAAAGAAGTTATTGAGAGTTATGTTTTTCGTCTTACCAACTATCCCATGTCTATATTTATACTTTATTTCAACAAATTTTCATCAAAATATGTAAAAAGCTTAATGTAGACTCTCCTTGTAAGATTATCTTACAACCTTAAAATATTAATGAGACACTCGCTTAATTTAGCATAACATAATCAAAAATAAAAGCTACAGTTTGAGAGCTTTCAAAACTTACAACACTGAATGTAAACAGCTCATACGAACATAGATAAATATTTTGGTAATAAAAAGAATTAAAAACAACTCGATACCAAACTCGTGGTCAATTTTAGGCCGTTGAACATAGTAATTGTGGTACTGCAGGAAAAAAATGAAAAAAAGGATCGTCACGAACCATATATTCGTATTAATTATGCGGTCAGCTAAGCACAGCGCCAAAAGCAATTATGACACAATAATACGGTCAGATACTGTAGTCGTTCGAAAGGAGGAACTGTATAAAAAAATGATATTAAAAATTGTACAGAAAAAAAGACGACCCTGTAAATGACGGCTACCTTACAATGGGGCGGATGAAATCACCGACGTATACCTGCAGGCGTTGGAGTTATCTAATTAGAGGATACGTTTTTTAGTGTTTTGTGTATGTGTGTGTTTTAAAGAGGATATATGACGATTGAAAAGGCCAAGGGGTACAAGAGACTTCGTGGTGATTTCGAAATAAGCGCGCCTAAAATTGAGTATGTATTAGGAGGAGGTCGAGTGATTTGATGATATATCTCGGTACACGTTCCAAGTTCGTTTATATCTTTTTGCCACCAAATATATGAGCGATTCCTGTACATAACTCAATTTCGGCTAAAATGAGACTTGTACCCTTTGGCCTTTTCAGTCGTTATATGTATTCATATTGTGTGTATGGGTGTTTTTTAGAGGATATGTGAGGATCATGTATGAGGAAGATTTTTGAAAGCTTTGATATATTCGTGTGTCTGTGGTGTAGTTTTTTTGTGAGGTAATGAAGATTGGCATCTCATTATCACTTTGTAATAGCAGAAGCTTTTGAATATTTTTTTGTGTTTGTTATAAGATATATCTATAATACATATGAGTCGTTCGATGCATACAGTGATTAGCTCCAAATCGAAAAAATTAATGTCACTCGGTATTGTCATATATTGTATCAAACATTTTTCACCGTTTTTCTCAACTAGATTAGCCTTATTGTTAGATTAGATTAGATTTCAAGTTTTTAATTGTTAATTCAATTTATTGTTTTATTTTAAATCTTTTATTAAAAACATTAATGTACTTCACGTACATCAATGAATAATTTATCTAGATATTTTTATTGATGAAAATATTTCGAAAACAAAAACGAACAAGAATATTTAGACAATACGTATAATATGTAGCATACCTACATCCGAAATAATAAAACAAATCCCAAGTCCCTAAAGTTCAAAAATCCCATATACTTTCACCGCCGAACACAAACGCACGCGAAACAGAAGCGAATAAAATACGACATTATTCTATAAACTTAAAAAAAAACACAATAGGTATAAAACAGCGATACATACAAATATATATAAAAATACAAATACACACCGACAATACAAAGAGCGAAGCGAAAACAATGACTTCGCACTTCCCTAGAGATTCGACAAATCTCCTTCGGCGTCGGTACGTACATAAAAAGAATGATTTATCTACGGCCGAGCGCTGAAAGAACTCGAAATAGTTTCAGCCCCCGAATAAAAAAAGCTGAAAAAGCCGAAGAACGTAGGAAAAGGGGGGAAAAAACCGAAACGGAACGAAACGGCGCTCGAATGGCCGCGTTTTTCTCGAACGGTCGAGATCTTTCACCCTTCGGCGGTAAAAGGCTCTCTCTTTCTTTCTCATTTCGTTTGCGGTCCTGGGACTGGGCTTTCAGCGTTTTATATTTAGTCAATTTGTGAAAAAATATGTACCAGTTATATTTTGTATAGGATGAGTCGTGGAAAAGTGATATATTTTCGTTGATATGATGATAAGTTTTGATTTTGTTAGTTGACTTGTGATGATGTTGATGCGTTGAGTTGTTATCTATTTGAATGAATGTTGCTCTTATGTGTTGATCTGTGTCATTTATGGATAATATAAGGTTGATTTTGGGGTTGAATTTCACTAATCGAAAAGAAAACCGAGGTATTTGAATAAATATTGCTCTTTTTGGTTGATCTGTGCCATTTATGGATAATATGCGATTCAGACTGTTGTGGCAAGGTATTGTTTGTGCCTTATGTTCTCCTTTATCTTTTATTCGATTATGATGAGATTTTCTATAGTATTTATATGCATATCTGGGAAGGTTTTTGTATATTTACAATTTATATTTTACAATTAACAAAGCGCTGAACGTTTGACATTTAGCATAGTACCTCCAAGATGTGTCAAATATATTAAGCAAGAACTACACAAATGACTAATTTTAACATGTTTCTACAGATATTTTGCAATTAGTTTAATATATATTTATTACTAGCTTCTGTGACCTGGTGTTGCTCGAGACTATTTGGATTTTTAGTCGATAATAAACTGTTTTATATTTCCTGATCTCGTTGCAAAATTTTGTTGCATTTGTATTCCAATAGAAATACCGTCGAACAATAGAAATACCGTTGTTTATAAATTTTTAAAATTAATGTTGCAGGAACCTTTCCAGATACTGATACAATAACTTTGGAAAGTTGAACTACCAAAAGATCAACAAATAAAAAATCCTTAAATACAATGTAAATATATATACATACATTTTATTTTTTTTAAACATTTTTTTTAAATTCCATAGAGTCTCGAGCATCGCCAGGTAAAAAAAAAAACTATTAAGGCCTAATTTATCATTCGTAAATATGCCATAGCTTAAATATTTCGTTTAGTAATTGTTCGTTTCCGTTCGGATTTCTTCTCACCGTTTTTGAATTCCTCTTGAGTTTTCCTCGTCGAGTCTTATTTTCAGTGTCGTTTATTATGCTTATCGAGCGTTTGCAAATAATGGCATAATTGGTACTTTGGTGACGTCGAAATTATGGGTAATGCGAGAATGTGCTCTTCTTATAACTGCCCATTATGATACCTGGAAATATTATATCGATTGGCATACTGAAATATAAGTCCATCCTAATTATATAGGGCTTTTCCTTATTTTTTATAGAAAATTTCGACATTTAGTTACGTGAACTGAGAATTATGGTTATGAAATGTTTAGTCTATAGTTAATAATAAGATTGTAAGCATTGTAAAAAGACATAAATATTCCGTTTATTATAGCTTATTATTCGAAAATCTTAAGAAGGTATATATATTCTTGACTATTTTTAAGAACTGCCGAATTTACAGATGAGTACTGAAAGAAAAAAATGGAGATATGAGTACATACGTCGATCTTTTTCTTTCGGCACTAACCCAAAAATCTAACAATTCATAAATAGAAGTATGAGTGCATATTGAATTAATGAATTTCTAAAACTTAATAAGACCATACGAACGAAATTAAAAATTTCACTCTTCAAACACCGAATTAGAATCGACAAGACAGATGATCATGCACATATCTAAGAACGCTATCGATCTTCGATTATTCAGAATTCGAATATCAACTTCTTCCATACAATCAAAATAAGAATCACGAGCTGATAGAGCGTCCACACCTCGAGACCCATTATTTCACAGAATCCTTTTCATATTCATAGCTTTCGTCGGGACGTGTAACTAATTCGTAATACCACAACCGTGGAAGGCTTTAAAGGGGAGACGGTATCCAGATTAGAAGAGGCAGGTGATCGATAGCCTTCGGTATATATTGTATATATTGTAATAAACGAAGTCCATTGTCGGTGAGATCGACAAAAGGACCTCTCTGTCGAAGGAGGATCCAGTGGATCATCTCGTTGAGGTATTATGATTGGATTCGAGATGAGAAAAAGCTCGATCGCTTTCGGTTTAACGACCTATTGTTTTCGTAAGTCGACGATATTGATGCTACCTATAAATTTTAGATGAAAATGGACTTCGGTGAACATTCGAAGTATTAAAAATTTGATATTTCGAATTCAAAAATTCGATAATTTATCTCTAAGTATGGTCGAGTAATTGAATATTATGTTTAGTTAAAGTTCAGGTCGCATGACTATGTCGTGGTTTTTTATGCACCTTTTTCAATTTTTATTCTAGTTTTATTTGTACTATTACAGAATTAGATATTCCTTTCTTGAATTCAAATACAGATTATGCTCAATCAAACAAAAATATACCTTTTTGTCATATGCCTTAAGAATTTTTAATGCTTAGTAACCGGAGAATTTTTTCAGTAAGGAGATATTTATGTCGTTTTGGTGATCTTCTAAAAATGAGTCAGAGTTGAAAATTATACAAGGGAAACAAAAGTATTTAGATAAAGTACACATTTACGCATCTTTGGGCCAATATTTTCACTAGCCTTTACTTTAACTAAGCTAGCATTTTTATCTATATGTAAGTTCGTGAACTTGCCATAACAGCTTTCAAACTCAATAGATTCTACAAATCTATCGGTTATAAAATTCAGTTAAAAAATAATCTTTCAATATTTTAACTGTAACTTATATACGAAACATCTTCAACACATTTCCTCGAACTATCAAAGCAATATCAATAACGAAACCGAAAAATTTTCAACAACAACACACATTCTCCGGAAAATTTTACTCACAATCAGATCTCAACGCACCGACACTCTTGTTACCTTTTCCTCAACGTTCCATTTACCCGAAAACTTTCCTAGATCCAAATCGAACATAACAATAACACCGAAGCATTATAATTACGAGGCACGCATTATAAACACTTTGAACCACTATTAGGGCCTTGTTCGCGAAACACAACATTACGGACGCAACACGCTAAAGCTCTCAGCTCGGCAATCCTTCGTTATTAGATTAATTTATTTTAATTTCGGTCGCTTTAATATCGCACACGACCGTTTTAAATATGTTCCGATTCATGGGAAGTAATTGGGATATATTGTTGCTTTGCACGGAATTAGTTCGGCGAACGTTCAATCGCGACCCGCTTGGGAAATCGCGAAGAAAAGTTGGTTCGCGCTCAAATTTAAATTCGGTTTTTAGTGTTAAGTTTTTCGTTAAAAGTTAGTACGTAGTTTTGGAATAATGTTTGTGCTAGATGAAGATGAGGTTTTCAAAAGAAAATCGGTTTGTATTCGCTTAGATAGAACGATGTTGCAATTACAATCTTCTACTCATTTACGTGTCTTTTTTAACGCCGTTTCATTTTTGCACGGTCAAGAAAATGTTTTTTTTTTCAGTATTTAAATGATTTTCATGAGGTTTCAGAAAAATCTCCAAAAGTTCACAAAACTTGCTTAGTAATAATAGAAAAGTTAAATATGCCAATTTGTGAAGAAATTCGTTCGAAATCACTGACGTTTCTGTAACATATTATTGTCCAAACTTATTATGAAAATACATAGACTTTAATAGTCGATGTCTTTCTCAAGCAATTTAAAAAAAAATTAAAGATTTTTATAATTATGAAAACATCACTTATGAATTATATATTTGACATTATAAATGCCTTGTTGAATATATTTTTTCCATTTAAAGATGCCTTAAAATATAATATTACCAATTAACTATTTCACCCTACTATCTTTAACCTATCTTTAAAATTTGTATAGAATCCTAGTCATTTTCTATGCGGTTTCCATTTATGTTAGAAACGTTCCTACCTCGTAAATTGTTAGATACATGCATTTGATTTCAACTCGAAAATTCTTAAAATTTGTTTCAATTTACGATATAATATAATTTTGCGATACTTAACATATCTTGTATATTTTTATACATTTCGATATCGATGAATGGAGTAAAATCGCGAACATTTCGATTGCACGTACTCTAGGAAGTCATATATCATATCGTGGTACACTTTATTCCATATTTACCGAAGCACATGGTGCTAAACCCAGCACGTGTCCGACAAGCTGCTTTCTGAAAAGGGAATATATTAAGCTGGAATTTTTAAAACTGTGACTCGCTTTTTATAAAAAAAAAATATGTATAGACTTTGCGGTTATAATTACGGAGTATAAAAATTATTCCACCGCTCTTATAAAACGACATTTTTTGATCTATTTATGTATATTTCTAATAATAAATTTAAAATTGTAATTCAGCCACATGTGACACTTCGAATCTTAAGTCAAGTGTCATTTTCGAAGAAGTCTATTTTTCAACTCGTTCCTAATTACGTACTACGTGCAAGTAACAGACTCGTGGTGACATAAATAAACTCTTCATAAAACGAAAAATATGTCGGCTTAATTTAAAAATAAATTTGTACACACTTCCTGTAACAAATTAAATATATTTTTTTAATTAAAATTTTATTAAAATTTTGAATTCATTAGTGTAATAAAATTATGAAAACTTTCATTAACTGACTTAAGTTTAACACCCATTTGATATTTCAATATTTCGAAACATTGACTTTGAATGTTATTTTTCATTTAGAATTTACAATTATTTATTATTTTAGAATTTAGATTTTAATTGATTTTAATGCAAATTTTAAATATAACACAATGATTCAGTATTTATAACCATTTTGACATTTCAAAAGGGGGAGAACTTTTAATTTTAACCCGAATCTTATATTATACATAGGGGTCCTTTTGACAGTTTTTACGACTAGTCAACAGTTTGTTTTCTGTAATCGTATAATACGGCAGCCAAAAGCTTAGACACGTCAAATCGATTTGAATCAAGAAAGCGTCTTTCGTAAAGCAGCTAAGACAAATTCGTAGCAATCATCATAACTCACGCAAGAATAAAAATATGACACTTTTCATTACGAGAAGCGATAAAAATCATGTATGTGTAACGAAGGTGTTAAAATAGATCTTAGGTTTTCACTAAATTGAAATAATTTTCTTTATATTTGAGTTTAAAATAGACCAAAATATATTTTAATATGAAAAAGTTTTAATGAAAATTTATAGTAAAACGACCGTGTGAAATTTTTAAAGAGGGCAAGTTTGTACAAAGTATCATATGAGTTGTGAACTGATAACAAAAACAAAATAAATAAGCAGCTCCTTTTCGAAGTCAGCAACGAAACACGAAAGGAATGCGAGTTGGATATTTCTCTGCCGCAATTAACCGACCATTGTGACCACTGCGGTTTATACAGCGGTCGCCAACTATTGCTAAATGTATACCTAATGTGTTATCACATTTGTGATAAGTGCGTTGATAGTGTCGAATGAATCATGCAGTTAAAAAAGTGTAATATAGCTAGCCTATATAAATCTTTTGTGTATGCCGTGTTGAACTCAGTGTTCTTGTTATGCTGAATTCGAGTTCTATCTGAGTTTGTTGAGAGTCACATGAAATTGTTCTTATTTGATATTAATCGTTATTTTCTAATATTCGATCAATTTGACTTAAGTGCTAATTAAATTTTTGTGAAACAGTTTCTTAAAATGAATTCTTCACCTTAACTGTGTATGTAAAATTCGACTGATTTTAGTGCTAACTTTCATGCATTGATATTTCATCAATCTTTGGAGTTTGTTGTCTAGTAGCTCTGCTTCGATTCATTAAATATTTGGATATCGATAAATAAAATATAATTTTATGATTTTTGTACCTGTGAAAAAGAGTTTTAATCTGCCTCACTAATCAATTTTACGATTTCAGATAGCAGAAAGCAAGATTTGGCAAGTTTTCAATCATGTGATTCGATCTAGAAAGGGAAACACGTTAAAGTGTGAGTTTTTACCCCTAAATATTTCTACCTATAGCATTAAACATGATAATTTAACACATTGCGATACAGTTCCAAAAAAAAAATCCTTCACCTTAACTCTGTTAATTTAATTCAATCGATTTTGATGAATATTTTTACGATTTCAGATATCAGAAAGCAAGATTTGGCCAATCATGTGATTCGATCTAGAAAGGGAAACACATTAAATAGTGAGTTTTTACCCCTAAATATTTCTACCTATAGCATTAAAAGTGATAATTCAACACATTGAGATACAGTTTAAAAAAAAAAATCCTTCACCTTAACTCCATTGATTTAATTCGATCGATTTCGATGACTATTTTTACAGTCCATTTCTCACATTTAAAATAAATGATAAATTGATAGATTAAAAAAATCGAATTCTAGCATATGTAAAACAAATAAATTTAGTTTCGTCAGTTCAAAACACGATCAAACTCAATCAATTTATCATTTCGAACTACAATAAAAACGCGTCCGAATTCGCGGAATCGAATCGCGATACGCCGAACGATCATCGAACGCTATTTATTACAGTCGAGGCGCTTCTAAAAGTTGGTGGGTGCGAATTATTGCGCTCGTTCATCAGAATGTGCATACAGTCCATTTGATAACCGGCACAGTTAATGTTCGCAGTCGAAGTTTTAACAAATTGCAGCCTCCGGTAGTTCGAACGGTTTGCTTCGTTTCCGATGCGATAACTGTTCGCGAACTTCGTCGGCGAGCAAAAAATCATCCCCCACTTGGTGAAATATTCGCGTGGATCGTTCGAAATTTGTAATATTGCCAGTTTCTTGCTCGAAGCCGGTCAACTGTTGCGCAAATATACAAGTTTTGTGTTTTGAATGAATTTGTAATGTGATTTTTTTTTCTGAGTTTGGAGTGTTTGGATATTTTTGATGTGATGAAAACTGTAAGATTCTGATGAGTATTTTGATAAAATGTTAAAAATTGACTAAGTCATAATTACACAAGGTATTAACGCATGAAATGGTGCTGATAGTGGCAACAGTTGAAAATAAATTTGAATACACACACGTGTGTTCATTCGCAGGCATGAAACAGTGTCAAATGTCTAGAATCTAATACAAAGTTTAGCGAATATCAAGTTCGTATAACCTAGTATTTGCACTCGCATTGCACTCGAACTGAGTGCATATAACTTAATAATTGCACACGAAGTGAGTGATTATAGCCTAATATTTGCACATGGAATGAGTGCTTATTGCTTAATATTTGCACATAACGTTCATGCAAATGTCTACATCATAAATTTTATCCATCGGAATAAAGATACAGTTAATTTTTTTTCATACTTTCAAATACGAAAGTTGAGGGATCGCAATATTTTATGAGTTATATGAAGACTGAAAGTGATATATTGGAATTATTATATTAGAAATATGAATATGAGATATGAAGACTGAAAAGGCTAAGGGGTACAAGTGACTGCGGTGATTTCGAGAAAAGCGCGTTCAAAGTTGACCATGTACCTACATGTATTAGGAGGAGATCGAGTGATTTGATGATATATCTCGGCATACGTTCCGAATTCGTTTATATCCTTTTGCCACCAAATAAATGAGCGTGCATAGAAGTGATTCCTATTCATAACTCAATTTCAGCAAAAATGTCACTTGTGCTCCTTAGCCTTTTCGATCGTCATATAATAGCACTATCCTATGTGTGTGTGTCTGTATCCATGAAACGTTCCAAAACTGCCTTAATATAATCAACGGGTTGATCGCTAGTTTTTAATATTCTACAATTTCCGACTCAATCATGAATCATCTCGAATAAAAAAATGTTGCCGACGCCCGAACGCAATGTTTGCTCTTCGGCGGGTAAAAAACGCACCCCGCAGCCGTCGATAAAAACGAAAAAGCGTACAATTTGAAACAATTAATCATTCGGCGGGGTATTAATTACGTCTGCACGCGGATCCGATGACTAATATTCGAAATAAACTCTGTCTCGTACGAGCATTAAACGGCCATTACCGGTCTTGTCCCGGTGCGCTCTCCGCACTATTACTCACCGTCAAAGTCGTCCCGGTGCAATCGCTCGACACGTCCGAGCTGTAACAGTAATGTTAAAAAAGCGTATGTTTTTAGAATCTGTATCGTATCTTTGTTTTTATGGCGTTTGAATGGTTAGATTATCTTGTACGGTTTGGAAGTTACGGGGGGTTGAAGTTGGAGTAAGTTTTTTGCATGTGTTGCTACTAATGATTGAATTTTTTTTCAATTTTGGTGAAAATGTGAGATATTTTACTTCTGCAAACAATGAAATGGTCTTTTGATTCAATAGGCAATTATAATTGATTTTTTTATGACAATTTTTGCGTTCATTTGAGTGTAATATCTCAGTTTTCCACTCAATTATTGGTAAATCATCAATTAGTAAGCAATTAGAGCGGTTGTTTTCTATATAGGAAAAAAATATCGACAGATTGCTAATATACGATTGAAAAACCGGACTTTAGTTTTATAATGTATTTTTTGAAATATTTCATCGATTAGACAATATAATTGATCGATTGTGTTCGTATGCTGAGTGAATACAAGATCATTAATCGAATTCAAATCTCATTTTTGAAATTGTATATCTTCCCATAAACTGACTGTTTAAATTCTATATCGATTTATCATCAAATATTTTCGAAATAAAAATTGTATAGTTTTTTTTTTATTACAAATATTTATAGAAATTCTATAAAGTATCAATTAAAGCATTTACTTCTCAAAGGTCATTAAGTATGCATAGTTTTTCATTTGAAAAGCTTTATTAGGTGCGCGTAAAATCAGAGCATAACCCTAGTATTACGCGTTAATAAAACCGTTGAAATATATTATAATCGTAAAAAAAAGTGCACCGCTTTTATGACACCCTCAATTTTTACGATGAGTTCGCATATCTTTACGTTTCGCTCTCACAAGCTCTATGTTGAAATATCTCTACTTAATTACTTTGAATGGAAGAATTTTATAGCTCTGTAAAAATATTTCAAGATTTGATTTGGGAATCGAAAAAATGTACAATCGACATTTATTAATTATTTGAACAAAAAGTATTTTGTGCTCAAAGATATTTTCTTAGAATTCTTATAGATATAATTACAAAGATGTTTTTGTAGTCGTAATATCTTTTAAATTGCTCACGTTTCGTAAGTTGAAAATACAATAAATTTTAATGAAAACACAACTTGATTTCGTATCATAAGTTTTTATACGTAATTTAATGAAAATTTACATGATGTTTTTTTATCCGATGAATATGAAAATTTCATCTTACAATTAATGAGCGTTTAAGAAATTTCAATTCACAGCCAATAAACAAGACATATTCGTTACTTCAACACAACAATGTATGAAACGTTGCGTCGAAATATCATAAAATTTTCTCAAATGTCAAAAGAACACGTTATATTTTGTTGCTTCCAACTGACACCTGAGAGGTTAACGAACCACCTTTACGACAGTTTACACAGCAAATAGTTAGTATGGCGGGGTTAATGAGATTATGGATCGTGGTCCTTATAAATCACCGAGGAGTCATCTATCATCTGAACTTTGAGAATTCGCCCTTCATATCCGAAACCGAGCGCGACTAAAAAACCGTACGTAGGTACACTGTGAGCATTGTTCGTGAAATATCTTTCATGTTTCGAATTTTATTTCAAATATTTTCCAGTCGATGTATAAATTAATTGTGGTTTTTGAAAAAGGAATATTTTCTTTACATTATTCATAAAAATGTGTTCTTTTGATAAGTCACAATTCGAATATTTTCTATAGGAGAAAGTAGGGCTGGAGGTATCAGGGGTAAGTTGTTCCGAAAAAAATGATTTTGTTAGAAAAAAAGATAAATTTATATCAAATGAAAGGCATAATTAAAACAACTAGTAACCATTTTAGTCACTATGTTCATGACAATTAAATGGAGAAATAACTACGGAACAACTTACCCCCGGAACGTCCAGCTCTACATTCCTCTAAAAAAATATTATGAGTACAATAGTTGTTTTAATATTATATAAATCAATCGATAATGTTTTAAAGTCACATATCGTTTTACTTAACTTATATGATGGGTCAATGTACCCTATCGAATATTTGATCCACTAAATTTGAAAAAAGTGTTAATTTAATGCTTTTCGAAATAGTTCCTAAAAACGAATCCTTCACCTTATATGTTTTGATAAAATTCGTTCGATTTTCATTATGTTTATTACTCTTTGGAGTCTCATCTAGCCGATCTGTTTCTTTTCATTAAAGAATATCAATTTTGGGAAATTTTAAATAATTGGATAGCAATACCTGCAACGATAAACAAAATGAAAATATTACCCAATTTTATGAATTTTGTACCGCTTACAAAGAGTTTTTACACTATACGTGTACTAATACAACGCGATAGTTGCCCAGAGTCTAGCCCCATTTCATTTAGCGAGCAATTTCGCAGCTCCGCTTTTAACTTCTCCCATTTTGAACCGAAATAACGAAAGATGCTTCTCGCCGAAATTAAAAACGCGAAACGAAACGAAATAAATCAAACGGTTTAATCGCGCGAAACGAAATCCTCGACGGGCGCTAACGACCTTTTGAACGTGAGCCGCAACAACACAACAATACAACAACGCAACTACAACAACGATACATACGTATAGGAATTGTCCTAAATATGGAACACCGCGATATTTATTACTTACAGTTTCGACAATCTGCTAATTTTGCATAAAACCAGTCACTAATAGTATTATTGTTAGATTTCCAAAAGAAAAACAATAATATCGAGATTGAGTCTAAAAATATTGAGGATTGAAATTTTACTAGGTTTTTTTTTTAACAATATCAGATATAACATTGAAATGTGATATTTTTTTAGGATATGTTATAAAATAACTGCTTGGTGATTTGTTGGATCGAAAACGCATTACTTTGAAATGAAATTCAGTATTCCATATTTGCCACCCTTTGACTATTTCATATTTTTAAAACACCACCGTTCCATATTTGAGACACATGTGAAAAATGACGAAAAAATAATTTTTCAGTTATCGTCGTTTTTTTCAAATTCGAGAGATCATTTCTTCCTTTCACTATAATCAACACTTACAATTAACTAAATATATTTGGCCTCAATTTACATATATCTTGAGAAAGTTAATTATTATGCGCCGATAGTGCAGGGGTATAAAGTGTTTGTGTATGCCGTGTCGATTTAGCATACTTGGGATGCGTGAGTTCGAGTCCTATCTTGGCGAGTGTCAAAAATTTCGTTTTTCTTAATTGATAAAAGTTGATATGGAGACACGGTCGTTTCTTTCGAATATTTGGATTCATTTGATTCGAAAAAAGTGTTAATTTAACGTTTTACGAAACGACTCCGCAAATGATCACCTGCACTTTTCATATGTTTCGATTAAATTCGAACTAATTAGTGACATCTATGTACACTAATATAATAATACACTTCGGAGTAGTCTTGGCAAAATGGCAAATTTTCTTCACTGCATGGTGAATGATATTGATTGATGATGTTCGTGGAGTTGGGCCTAGGCCTGTTGTTATATTTATTTGTGAAAAATACACGCTTAAAGCTTATATACTTCCATATTCAGTACAATTCCTCCACATACAAACCAACAATATATCAAAAGGGCAAGAAGTAACCGTTTTTAAATTAAATCGCGTCGGATTGCGGCGCACATTCATTAATATCAATTTCGAATTTTACGCCTCCTCGGGGGGTGGTGTATGGGGTGTTTCAATAGGAGTATCACTCCTTTTACCAACCGCCCTATGTTTAGTCGCCCGCTGTGTGAGAGTTCGTTAGTATGCAAATGGTTGTGGTTTCGTAGCTAGCTTCGTCGCACTTAATAAGCGATAAATCATTTTTATGTGATGTGAGTTCTGGATGAGGTTTGATGGGTTTGCTCGCCTGTGGTGAGTTAATTTTGTCAGGTTGTTAAAGGATGTTATTGATAAAAAAATATAGAAATTTATTTAATTTGGGAGTGCTTGTCTGGTTAAGGAGTGGCTTTTGAAAAGGGCACATGTTTCTAATATTGTTCTTTAATTGTCATGATTTATTTGAAAATCAAATGAATGTTTGTATGTGTATGAAATAAGATTCGATATAAAATCTAGTGAAGTAACAGCGTCGATTTTTTCTATGTATCTGTCTGTCGTAAAGAGACTCAAGCTTTAATTTACATTTTCTATGCTATTTTTATTAAAATTGAAAAAAATAAGCTCAGGTGAATAAATATATAAAGATAACTTTATTTTTACCAAGCGTGCGTTGATATTCTCAATAGGCTTTTTGCTCATAAGTCATAGACAATATTTGCATAGAATGGTTTGCATCATATACTTTCTTGAGCCAATAATTTTGGTTTATTCAAATTTGTTTAAGTTATGAACATACTTCGAAAGGATTTTTCAACGTTACTAATTACAATTGAAATAATTAAAATTTCAAAATTTTTAATTAAAAAGAATAATTACATATGAGAAATTCACTATCTCATAATACAAATTCTATGAGCTTTTTTTTTCATAAAAACTAATTTAATTCAAAAAATACATTTGCTGAACTTATTTGCTTAGTTTCATCAAACTACAATAATACTGTAAATAATTACGTACATATGCAACTATCTCATGCTTCATTTGCAATAAATTTTAATTTCGATTCGATTTATCATTTTACATTTTCGATCATAAATTCATTCACAATCAGCTTAGAGCCTGTTAAGACTCAAACAACTCAAGTCACAACAGAAATTTTATATCATAACATTAATAAAATACATTATATTCTCAGTAAAAATACTTATTTTAAAATACCGACAAATTCATCCAATTTGTCTCGTCGAAATATCCGATTTTCCCTCAGCAGACCAGACATAAAACGGCACAAATCGAAGGCGAAACATAAAGCACACAAGGTGAACTTTGCGCAGCAAACACACGCGGGACAAAACGTATTCCGTCCAACATAAAGTGGCCGAACATACATCATAATCAAGTGCAGCTCCGCTCCAGGGGTTGTCAAGTCGTGTTTTTGGTGCGTGATTCGAACCTATAGTTTCGTGTCCCTCTGCCGAACGAATCAATCATCGTTTGAGAGGCTTTCCTCCGATCGCGTCCGAAACATGCTCCTTTCCAATTTTATTCCGCTTTTTTTTTGGTATAATATTTCATCTGGTTTGGTATAATTTATTTTTGTAGAATGTATATTAGTCGATTATTTAAAAAAAAATTAAAAATAATGGTTAATTTTAAAGTGGGTTTGGAAATTTGAAGAGCAATCGGCGCACGAAATATGGCGCTAAAAAGAAAGGCAGAGGATCCATTTTTAAGAACATTTTTGTAAAGTGTTAAATTAATGCATTTTTTAATCAAATATTCGAAAAAAGTCATCGATTAAGTGAAACATGTGACTCTCACCAGGATTTGACAAGATTCGTACTCAGCATAACGAGGACATGAAACCTAACCTCATGTCTCAAAGGTACAAAAGAACACAGATCCAATGTGAAATAGCCTTATTTAGCCAAAATTAGACCAACTCTTAACTATGGATAAAATCAATCACAACTATACATATTTATATATGACGACTGAATTTCATAAAGGACACAAGTGACAGTTTTTATCGATATTAAGTTAAGTACAGATAATGGTTCTTTACATATCTATATGATACAGAACCATTTTCTGTACTTAATTCAATTTTGATAAAAAAAGGCCACTTGTGTCCTTTGTGAAATTCAGTCGTCATATATTGTCAATTGATTTATGCATTTAATCAATATCACTCATTTAAAGCAAAATTAATGTGTTCTAAATATGATGATATAAAGTTCACGATGATCCATATTTAAGCTCTGGTCCGAATTTGTCGCCCTTCCTCTATATTTTTTTGTGGTTTTAGTAGCGGTTCTTCGTATAATTTCTCGTGCGTTTAATGATGACGTTTCGCGACGAAAAAATGTGTTTAAAAAACGGCCAAAAAATGGCTGTATGTAAGGAATTGTCCCGAAAGAATTATTGCGTAGCTACTTTTTATTCGCGACAGGCGGCGAAAGCACAATTGAATTATTCGTACAATTCGCCAAGGTTAAGATGAAAAGCGTCTGTTTTTATTCCGTTATTTATTTTTGCCCGCAAAAGAGTGACGAGTTTACG
Source organism: Cheumatopsyche charites (assembly GCA_024721215.1). NCBI lineage: Eukaryota > Metazoa > Arthropoda > Insecta > Trichoptera > Hydropsychidae > Cheumatopsyche > Cheumatopsyche charites. The sequence continues at coordinate 12,629,907 of CM045577.1, forward strand.
CTAAAGTAAATAAAGAATGGCTAAGACTCGACAAAAAAAATATTTTCATACATTTTAATATTGCGTAGAAATTGTGAAGTATGTACGTAATACATTTTTATGAAAGCTCGGTTTACAATGTTTCGCAGAATAATTTTATTCTCCGATGGAAATTATGGCTAATAGTTTTATTAAAAGTCTTTTCTTGATGAGTTTGCAGAATTCGTAAATGGAAACTCATCAAAATATATGAGAATTTTCAAGTATGGAAATATCAAAGAATTAAAAGTGTCTTTAATATAATAGAAACAATTCAGATTTTAAATTCAAAACTAATAAATGTATCACTTTTCTATAAAAACTCATAGAAAAGAACATATCGAGAAAACTTTTTGAATAAATTGTATAAGAAAATAATTAAAACGGTTAAACTTCAACAAAGAACATCTGCAATAGTTTCAAATACAGTAATATCAAATGCAAATACATGGTTCAAATTATCTAATTGTTATCGTATTCGAACTATTTCAGTAAAATTTAAATTCAAACACGAGTTGAAAACTTACAATCTCAATTGATCGAACAAAGCTTCTAAATTACACAAGACTAATTAGGTTATGTTACATTTTTCTCTCTTTTCGGGTTATCTTAAGTTTACTTAAAATGCGTTACTTTAATTATTATGATAGCACATTAATACCGCAAAATTCTTTACCTAACATATTCCTACTCCTTGTTTAATATAATTAGACAGCAACAACCAGTATCTAACAATAACAATTCAAACAAAAAATATATACGACAACCGAAAAGGCCAAAAAAGTGACATTTTTGCCGAAATTGAGTTATGCACAAGAACCGCTTCTATTCACACTCATATATTTGGTGGCAAAAGGATATAAACGAACTTGTAACGTGTGCCTTAATATTATATATCATCAAATCATTCGACCTCCTTCTAATACATGTAGATACATTTAGTAGGTGCTTTTCTCGGAATCATCGCGAAGTCTCTTATACCCCTAGGCCTTTTCAGTCTTCATTTGTATATTAAAAAAAAATCCACTATTTAAAGTCAAAATCAATACCCCCAACCTTCTAAAATTCGCATCGACCAAATGTCCCCATAAACTTGCGGCAATCAATCAACATTCGTCTGAGGTTATCTTTGTAGTACAACATTCGTCTCATTAGAAATCCTCGAGCCGGCCCTGGCAGAGGTAGGCCCGCGGGGTGTCTCCGCGGGGGGGGATTCAATTATAACTTGTTCACCTGACAAACAAACATAGTTTGAGAAACATAGGGTGTATCATAGTTTGAGATTCGGGTCGTTTTAGGGGTTGATTGATGGGATTTTTCGTGTTTGTTTTATATGAAGGGTGGGTGTTTTGATTTTTTTTTGGAGTTGTCTTTGCTTTTGTAAATTAGGTTTGGTTGATTTTGAGTTTAAAATATATTGTGGATATGATTTATTGTTAGTTTTTTTTTAACTTGAATGATGTATCGTTTATATTATAGATAGAAAACGTATCGATACTAAAGCTTCATGAGCGAAAATTCCCATACATGAGATATTATAAGATTTAATTCATGAATTTATTGTTGCTTAATGGTTCATTTACACCAGAACAAAACCAACGGCCTGAGATAGAGCTATATACACAATTGAGATAGTTGTATATTGAAGCTGTCTAATTTGAGGATATAGATCTTTCTCTGTCTTTTTTAGTTTCGATTTGATTGCGGATGTGTTAATACACTCTTAATTAAAATTATTTTTTTAACTTTATTGCTCTGTAAATTAGTTTCAACGATATTGATTTGATGTATAGGAGCAATATTACAATTATTAATTAATCTAAGTTAACTATGTATAGTCAAAAATTTTTCTTTTTTTCAAATAGAATTTAACGACTGTAACTGTGTTATTGTCAACTAATCGATAGTAAATTATTGAATACTAGAATTTATTAGTTTAAAAAATGAAACGCTTTCGTTGTTGACAATGTCTCTATTCATGGTGAAATGAGATAAAATTTGAAGAACTTAAAATATAATCTACTAAAAATCTCATTTATAATTTAATGAATTATATTGAAACATTTTTTCATCAAAAATCGTTGTAATGAATTCGTCTGACGTGTAGTTGAAAAAAAGTCTTTTGAGGCTGTTGATAAAATACGATTGTTTAGCTTTAAATCTCTTCTTTGATCAGTATGCGTAAAAAGTTTTTGTAGACCGAACACGTAAACTGGCAACGGTTAAACGTTTAGCTTTTTATCGAATCGGTTCGCGATAAATTATTCGCAGAGACGGACTTGGGCAACATTTTTCCCACGAGTGACGTATAAGGGCAATCGACAAAAAGAACTAAGTAATCTGAGATGGATTCGACTTTCTGAAACTATTTACATTGAATAATAGATATATTTAAATATTCTTATAAAATAAATATCGTTTCTTATAGACAAACATAATATTTCCACAATCAAAAAAATCACAATTGTCGAGCTTCAAATAATATTCAGACAGTGAAAATTCACGGAGATGAATCGTAAATATACAGTCGAGCTTTTTTTCCGTTTTTCAGCGTTTTTCTCAGTTTTTCCGACAACGCGTATTAATTTTCCGGCTTCCGGCGACGGAATTCGTCAACGAACCTTTCTCGCAACACTTTTGCTCTGCAAAAGCAACAAAAGTACGTATTTCACGTACTTTTTCATGTGCAGGCTCACCATGAGAAAGCTTGCATGTAAAAATGCATTTTTTCTCGTTGGAAAATGAGGAAGAAATGCATTGTAGACCCACAATGGGACTCGTTGATTGGAAACTGAGCCCTCTGGGCAACTGATGTTTTATTTTTCATGTAATTATATTTAAAAATCACGTCTAAATACGATTTTTAATTGAATATATTCATTATTAGATACCTTTTGTGATTTGGGATTGTTTTAGAGTCTTCGGAATTTTAGCTAATTGGGAAGTGATATATTGTAACTTATAATATTAATGATAAATGTGGAACAAATGATATGCAAAATTTCTATCAAAATGTGTTAAATTTTGTATTTTGTTTAGGTCGAACATAATTTTTGCTACTACTCAGTTACAGTAAAAGCCTTTCTATGAATCTTCAAGCTATAAATCTTGTTTTTTTAATATAAATTGTATAATTTGATGATGAAGAACCATTCTGGATAGGAATCTTTCGCATATCAATTTTGAAAAAAATTATCGTGATAAGCTAAACAGTTAAGGAGTTTCTAAGGTACAATAGTACATATGTACATACATACATTATTTTTTATCCATATAAGTATTTTTTTGATTCAATAGTATTATTTTTCGATGATGATAAAATTAGCGTTCATTCGTAATGTGACAGATTTACTATCAATATTAACATCATTTTCGAAATATACTTTTATCACTTTTGATATTTATTACGTAAATACGAAAAAAACATCACATAAAATACACAACCAATAACAAAATAACATAAAAAAGCCACACATTCAAAAAGTCAAACGAAAACCCATAAAGCTCACCGAAACGACAATCGCACGACTCACACTCGCTCAAAAAGCGCACCACACCATAACACATCCCTTATAAACAAATATATAAATATACATATATACATACATATATACGTGGATATATATATAAACACACATTATAATAAACACGCACACACGTACACAATAATATAACGCGTTTACACAAAACGAGCCGCACTAATTCACAAATGGGTCGGCGTTAATCTTTATTTAGTGCTCGCGTTTTGATTTACGGTTCCCCACATTCGGTTTTCGGGGAATGGGAAAGACACGGGGTTGGAAAAGTGGGGTCGGAAAAGCGGGAAAATACATTTCCGCCTATCAATTTTCCGAAAAAGCGTTACGTTTGATTTTCACGCCTGATTACGCGACGACCGCATACCGTTGCATTTTGTAGTCGGAAATTTTTTTTCAGGACGTTCGTTGCTGAAAAATAAATGAATTTGCTTTGATTTCGGGTGTGCTTTTTTGAAATTCGTTATTGTTTTGTTTGGGTGTTGAAAATTATATTTTATGTATTGATAAATAAGTGGAAAGCTGAGATGTCGCGCTCGTGCGAACACGAATGTTTTCAGAAAAAAATCGATTAAAATATATAACTCTTTTAGGTTAGTTTTGTTGTTCAAAATTGTTAGAAAAAATTGTGAAAATTGAAAAAAAAATGTTCAAAATATCAGTCAAATGTATTTAAATTGTTCGATATCGAGAAAAACAGTCAACATACATGAGATTGCTTGATTTATTTAATTTTTGGAAAGTATGATGAAGTCTTATACAGTGACTAGGACATAGTCGTTTTCCTTATATTATTATTGATTCAATGGGGACGTAAAGTTGCATTTTCACAAAACGTAAATAAAATATTTATAGATATTATAAAATATTCAACGAAATAATATTTCATATTTATTATAAACTAATTATTTTATTTAACGATGTTGCAAATTAATCTAAAAGCTTTTAATAATTCCGTGCAGTAAATCCGTTTTATACACTTTTATAGAAGATATCTTAAATATTTATTTAAAATATCAAACATTTAGCTATAAAATCCTTAATGTATAACGTTTTTTAAATTAAAAAAAAAATGAACATTGAAATAAGTGAGTTTTGATTCTGCACATTTCAAACGTGCATATTTCGGTAATAAATGAAATAAAAGTTTGTTTTAATTGTCGATATGCGAGGTTTTGGGTCAAATGAAAAATCGCTCTGCAATTCGGCAATTAGTCGTCAACGTATTTGCATTTAATGTTATATTACAGTCAAAATGCACAATCTATTTCAACGCAGCTTTCGTTAGCAGATATCGTTTGTTAATTCAATGTGTGGATACATTTTTCATAATTAAAATATAAGCTAGTCCAGAAATAATTCGTCTTAAATTGTATTTTAATCGAAAAAGTTAACACAATCAAATTAACCATCGCCGAGTTAAAACAGCAGACGTTTGATAAATAATTTTCATCGCAAGAAGCTAGAGTTTTAATTGCGAAAGCCTACCTTCGTCCAAGAATCCGATTTTCTTTCTCGGGATTTGATTAGTACAGTCGTACAGCTGCATTCGCATAGATAGACACCGTTATTGCATTTTTTTGCTTCTTTGCCGGTGCAAAAAACTGCAGAAAAGATCGCAGAAAGAAAGTGGGAAGACGATCGAGGATAGTCCGGAAAAGGAACCTTCTCTTCCAGGCCGCGACAAAGTAATTTAAAAGACATAAAAGTTTAACAATGTCCCTCTTTGCTATAGCATCTCGATGGTGGTAGTCTTCTATGGTTATGTATTATTATGGAGAGTGGTGGTAGTTTTTGTTTTTTCATGATAGCGATTGAATTATTCAAACGCCTTTTATGAGGTTTTCTTCTATGTGTTGGTAGGTTTTTGATTTAATGGCTGGTCTTTTCATTGCTTTAATTAAATAATCATAGAATTAGAGTTGAAAATCTGCGAGACAGAGATGAATTTTTGATAGTTGGAAGACTGATTGTAACTCTACGGTTAGTTTATTTAAGCAATGATAAGATAAAGTTCATATCATAATTGTATCTTGTCATTTAAAAATACATATAGAGATAGGCCTATATTCATGAAGGAAATTTGTGCGAATAATTATATAGTCCTGTCTATATTTTTCTATCAAAATCGATATGATTAAGATAGATGTCTGAATATATGAACATGGCTTAAAGTATTTGTCCTTGTGTCCCTGCAAGAGTCACGTGTCTTTTTATAATTATTTTTCAAGTTTCTTGCAAATATTTGGTTAAAATAGTGATAATTTAACAATTTATGAAACTTTTCCTAACACTATAACCTTTGCCTTGTATGTATTGATCAAATTCAATCGATTTAAGGCCATTCCTATGCACTGATATTTAAATTTCAGAGTTTATATCGTAGTAGATCTGCTTCTACATTTCAGTACATGATAAATTTAAAATGAGAATAGCAAAATCTATAACAATAATTATATAAACACGCGCATTTAATATTACTTCATTCTTTTTGTGTCGCTAGTCGTTCTCAGATATAATACGAATATAAACTTTGCAGTATATTCGAAGCATGCATTATTCATACGAAGCCCATTATTTAATATACTTTGTCATACAAATGTAAATCGTAGAAACTCTCGTTTCAATTAGGCGGGGTTCGTAAAAATTGCAAAATTCGCGTTCGGTAAAAAGGATGCAATATAAGAAAAGTTCGGACGACGAACTCGAGAAAAGCTCGAGAGAAACTTCGGAGCTTTCTGAAAGCTTTTTTTCAATGGCGTCAAACAAAAGATTCATTAGCGATACAAAAAAAAACCCGACGCCCTTCATATCGACGAGAGTCATTTATTTTAAATAGAAATTATAACTTTTGATAGGTTCTGTGTATTTTTTCGCTTTTCTCTTCGGCGAGTTTTATCATCGAAACTCGTTAAAGGATCCATTAGTTTGTTTTTCGCATTGAACGATTGAGACGTCGTTATCATTGAAAATAATATATTTGACGATTGAAAAAGCCAAGGGGTACAAGTTGCCGAAATTTAGTTATGCACAGGAATCGCTTCTATTTACTCTCATATATAATATTTGGTGGCAAAAGGATATATACGAACTAGGAACGTATATTGAGATATCATCAAATCACTCGACTTCCTCCTAATACATGTTCAACTTTGAATGCGCTTTTTTTGAAATCACCGCAAAGTCACTTGTATCCCTTGACCTTTTCAGTCGTTATTTATGTATGCATATAAAAATATTTTATTTTAGAATATAGTGCAGAATGTTTTAGAGAAAAACATCCCATTTGAGATGTCTAGCTTTCGCCATTGTTGCCTTTGTAGAAAACTAATTTCCATTTCGGGAATTTAATAAAACCTTTACGATTTCTTTTTTATTTCGTCCTCGATGCGTTGCTCTACACGTGCTCCTTTTCTTAGCACGAAATTAAAGGTCACCCAAGGCGCACACACAAAATAAACTTTACAACTCCCGCGGCAGATTTATATGTGAAATATAGTCACCATAAAACGGATTCACCACGTAAAAAATACACTATCCTCCAGCTACGTGCACGAGATAAGATTTCGTCTGTTTTAATCCGGAAAAATCGGGAAAATCGCGCTGAAAATAGTATATTTTTCGTTTCGAACTAGATATAAGTCGAGGATAGTTTTTGATTATATTTGTATGTATTGTTAGGTACCCAATCATATCTTATTGAAATATTTATATTATGAATATATTTCAGTTACATATGCAGTTACAGTAACTTCTTGGAATATGATGTCGAGTTTTTTCTTCGATGGAGCTGTTAATAATGAAAACTCATATTCTGGGGAGTAACTGTAATCACATATGCAACTACAATAAGACTTGCATGTTTCATGGTATAAAATCCTTCTTAAATTTATCAATTAATAATTCACTTCAAAGTGAAAAAGCCGTACTGCTAGGTTTGAAACTCTTAAGAGTAAAATTTATGCATGAAAAGTTTTGCTAAAATCGATCGAATTTAGTAGATACAAACAAGGTAAAGGCTCTATTTTCAGGAACGATTTCGTAAAAATTAAAATTGATACTTTTTACGAATCAAATATTCGAAAAAAAAAACAATTGAGTCATCATATAAATTATGAAAAGACTATACGTGACTCTCAGGATATTATATGATTTGAATTCAACATCACAAGGAAATCGAAGCTTATGGGGCATAATCAATCGTTCTATACCACTACAATTTTTTATCACTATAGATGTAAGCTTTATAGCTTATATAATAGCTCAAAACACCAGATGCAAATTTAAATTAGAAATAAATAGTTTCAATTAAACAAATGAAAAGCATTCTCTCTTATAATCCACGCCCGATTTGAATCTGGTTGAATATATTTATATAAGAAAGCGATTCGAGTCTGTGTATTCAGAATAATTCCGAATTCGCATAAATTAATTAATTAAAAGGAATCGGGGTAGGTGCGCAAAACGTACGGAAATCAAATTTGAACTTGTGTATAAATAATTTCCGACGGCAAATGTTGCGCTCTCCGGCAAACAACGGGCGGTAATATTTAATTTCGTCGTTCGCAGTTATCACATCGCCGATGTAAATTTATTCATGAAATATTGTTTCGGCCCGTATTTATTATATGGGCGCCAGTGTGCGCTCGAACCGGTTACGAACCGCTCCTAGGAAAATTCCGCATCGGAAAATTCGGAAAATTGACCGTGTAATTGTTGGAAAATTGACGCAAAACTATGCGCCGCCCAAGGGAATATTTCGCTCGTAATAGATTTGTGTTTGTTGTAGTTTTGGGTTGATTTTAATGGAAGAGTTATTAATTGTAATTTTTGATATTTTAATACAATTTTATATTTTAATTATAAAAATTATGAATTTTTTAATGATGCGTAAAGAATCAGGATTGTCGTAATGCTGTGTTCATGTTTTCTTCGGAAACTTGTGAGAGTTACTTGTATTTATTTCTTAGTTGATATTAAAGTTCCATCGTTTCTTTCGAATATTTAATTAGAAATAGCTTCAATTTAACACTTTATAAAACAGCTTCTAATATAAATCTCTTACATAGCATGTTTCGATTGAATTCGATCGATTTCATTGTCATATTTCAAATACAATAAACTTTTCAAAGTTTCTATCTAGCTTTAGCGGCTTCTTTTTTATTTCTAAATACGTGATTGATTAGGATATAATCAAAAATGATTACCAGTACTGATAAATATAATAAACAAAGATAAAAGTGATACTTTGCTTGTATGTATGTTTGTCAAAATAACACTCGAATTGCAAATATATCATATACTCGCACAGCTGTTAAGTTTGAATGAAATATGTGCCGATGAATAAATCTTATAAATTTATTCTAATCAAGCATGAGTTGATATTTTCAATTGACAAATTACTCATAAGTAAATATGATAAAAATGAATTTTGACCTAATTTTGTATCGAACAAACGATGACAAATAAGTCCATCAACAATATCAAAGCGATCCACTTTAATCTCTATTTGCAAGTTCGAAGGAAAGAGGACGAATCGGAAGTTGGGAAAAAAACGCGATTTAGATAATATATTAAATAATTAATTAAGCTCACTGCCTAAAAGCTCGTCCGGTGTGCTTTTTTCAGTCATTTTTTTTGCAGAGCCGTCGTTAAGTTAAAAGCTTTCCGCAATAACCTGAGAATTTCGACGCGCGACGCTATCATCACTTTCGGAAAAGCGCGCCGCTTTTCCTGATACCTGTTCATTTATCTATATAAAATTTTATTTTAATAAATACCGTAACGTACCGTGACGACGTGGAACTGTAATAAAGCACGTTTACGGTACGCCGTGCAGTGTTATGATAAAATGATGCGAGAGGAGGTTTAACGTCTATGCAAAATAAGCGAGCTTTCTTCCCTGATGCTGGGTTGTGTTTATTAAATTTAGTATATTAAGTTCGATAAAAAATTAAGGGTTAAATTTGGGACGAATCTAATATTTTAGTGTGTGGGATATTTTGGTGTTATGAAAAAAATGAATCGTGTTGTTATAATAATTTTAATTATAGGTTGTATTTATTTTTATAGGGAGTATACAATTTTGGTATCGATGAATCTAAAAAATATTGTTTCAGATGAATTTAATTAGTGATGCATTTGATATAATCAATTGTATCTTTAGGTATTTTTCAATATGCGATTCTTTTAACGATTAATTTGTAAATAAAATATGATACAAAACAAAAATTTACGTCATGAAGTCTATTTAATAGACACAATGAAAATTTGTTCGATTATATCTTCACATTCTACTTAATTTTATGAAATTAAGTTTTATTTATGTAATTGATTCGAAAAATATTTCTCATATTATCTAACATTATAATAGCGCTATTCCATATATGTGTCTGTTTTCTGTCGGATATTGGATGAAGTTGTAAAAGGAAATTGTTATTTAATAAAATATACTTAAATATAAACTCTTAAGAGCGATAGCGATACTCGAAGAGTATAACGAGATGGTCATAATGCGAAAAATGGGACTCTCCATCACTGGCGGCAAAACTCATCATAACATCAGTACATCGAGTGCATATTTTTTTAGTCAAACAACGAGAAAGCGGCAACATGTAAACGCACCTTTACGAAAAAAAAAAAATCGCCGAATCACCGCGGCCAATTATTATTTCTTCCTGGTAAACAGCACTCGAACTATTCGTTCGGACTTTTATTATGACCCTCGGAGGCTTTTACGCCCCGACATAAATTAATGAAGGGGTGTTTCCCACCTACCCCAATTTTATTCCCTCGGCGGAATGCGAAGGACGAAAACATGTTTTATACGCGGCCGAATTTTATTGGAAATATCGACGAAATGCGGCCCCGGCCATAAACGTCCGACGACAATTTTATATCGCCGACAATAAAGCGAGTGCTCCACCATCGGTGAAAGTTGATGAAACGATGACGCGACTTGCGACGACGTTTCGTCTCGCGTTTTTCGGGCTTTATCGTATTACACATACATGGGTTGTTCCATAATTTATGATATGTATTTTTTTTTAAATGTATCAATGTCTTAATTATTTAAAATCGGGTGAAAATTTGTGAGATATTGTTAAAAATGTAAAGAGAGGGTGAAAATTTTAGAGTATTTTTCAGAAATTTTAAGAATTCGGATTTTTGTAGATAAACCGTGAGCAACGACTTGGTGTAAAGGGGTTAAAGATGGTAGATAATATCAAGAGATATCCCACAATACCATCAACATTTTTAGAAACGTATTGTCAGTAAAGAAACTAAATAGTTATGAATAACGAAAACGTAACTCTCAATAGATTTTTAGTTATCGTATGTCAGTTTGGTATATTTATTAGCTATACACGAACGTATTAATGTTTCAAATAAAGTTCTTCACATGGCTTATTCAACGTATAACAATATTAATATTGTTGATTTATTTATTTGAAAATATAACAAAATAATTAATATGAAACATTACTTTGTTAATGCGCCTTAAAATTATACCAAATTTCGACTAACTTTGAAAACTGATGACTTTTAAAATTGTTTTAACAGTTGGATACGTGTCGATCATATCAAATGGCTTCTTTTTTGTATGTTTTTGATTTACAAAGTCGATCAGGTTTTATAAGAAGTCAGTTTAGAATTATATAGTCAAAAATAGTTTAGGGAGTATTTTTTTAATTGAGATTAATACAGAATTTGATCTTCCAACACCATTCAGAAGTATTTACTGTAGTAGATACTGTCTTTACTAGATACTATTTATACTAGATACTATTCATACTAGATACTATTAATACTAGATACTATTTATACTAGATACTGTTTATACTAGATACTATTTATACTAGATACTATTTATACTAGATAATAATTATACTAGTTATTATTTACACTAGATACTATCCATACTATAATAGATAGATAGGACTATCATGTTCTCAAAAGAGAAGTTTATTTAATTAGCAATCCTGTCTCTGATATTTCTTGAATCAAGGTAATTTAGAATGCATTATGAATCAGATTAATTCAGTCATCAAAAAAATTCTGTCACACATTAAGTATAGAAAAAAGATTTATAACATGAATTTTGGGACACACCTTGTATTATATGTGTGAGTTTGGTCGTACGTATTATAAGTCGTGAAAAATTTATGTTTTGTATACCGATGTGATCTGTTTTTTCGTTAGGTCGCTTTGACGTCTGTGCGAAGTTTATATGAAGTTTTCGTGTTTGCGCGAAGTTTGGTGTTTCGCGATTTCGGTATGCACACAAATGAAGAAGTTTACAATGGCACGAATTATTGTTGGAATATGTTCCGTAGTTCAGTAGTTCGAATAAAAGATGTTCCTTTGTGCTAAAAAATATAATATTATCATTAAAAAAATACGAATTTCTAAGATCCGAACATTCAATTGTTTGTTTGTTAAATAAAATTGAGTGTTATAATATTTTTTATCCTTTATTTGTAATTTGAAAATTTGAACCTAATTACATCAAAAACTTTGAATCTCTGAAACAATTTTCAAAACATATTAAATTTAATATTTTATTTTGCAGTAATTCAAAAGACAACAAAGCCAGTCGAATAAGCTGATAATAAGGGAGGAGCGCATGGAACAAGAAGAATGGTAAGTTTTCCCTTGCGATAAAGTTAAAAATAGTATTTTTGTTTAAGTATTTGCAAAATATGATATATTTTGTAAACTTTTAAAAAAAGTGAACCATAAATCGCACAATTTAATTCATCCATTTCAAACACAATCAACATCATCGAACACATTTATCTCCAACAGACATCGTATCACAAACATTTACCGAAAACACAATTGTATAAAAATCACATCGAATATTACACAAATCTTCCAAACCATCGAACCGCACATACACTCAATAAAGGTTGATCCACACAACGAAAAAAAAAATACCTTTCATATCTCGCATGTTGTCTTCACGGATAATTAAACGGGCGCTTCGCACTCACAAAGGAGACCCTTTATGGACCCTTCTTGGATCCTTATCTGCACCTTGCACCTTATAATCATACAGAGTCGGCTATCCTTTGTCCACATTTTAGTTGAAAAATTTAATATTTTGTCCCATTCATAGGAAATTTAGGTCTTCTTTCAATATCGGCATTGCGCGTTTCGCCGGACTCTGGTCACGCTCTTGCGCCTAATTATTCTCTCATTCGAAGGGATTCAGAGTGATATATAACTGGTAATATGAAAAAAAGGATCCAGGTGAAATCTTAGGTACAAAAGATGAGTTTTGAAAGCGTTCCTAAAACGCTTGACGGACGTGCATACGCCCCTTTTGCAGAAAATTGTACGTTTAGTGCAACGAAAGAATGGCGGTTCGTTTATGTAGTTTTTTTTTTCAAAATGATATTTAAGTGATTTTTTTTTCGTGCATCTTTTGTGCAGATCTCAAATATTTATTTTATATGAAATATAATGACGCATCGGAATAAATCGTTAGTGCATTCTGCGTTGATTAAGCTGAATTCATGTCGTTTTTCTTAATCGATAGATTCATTCGAAAAATAATTGATACTATACGAAACAATTTCTTTAAAACGAGTGTCATAAGTGTTCTTTTTTATCAAAATTAAGTTGAGTACAGAAAATGGTTCTGTAGTCATCATTTATGATATTAAAATCCAATATTTTTATACACACGTGAACTAGGGATTGCAATTTCTTAGTAAATACCGATAATAATTATCAGTAAATTCTACCATTTACTGGTAAATCAATATTGCAATTCTAAATTCGTGCGTATGTATATCTATGTAAATATTTGGATAGGAATACCTGTTTAAATAAATATTTGAAAATAATTTTTCATTCGAGCGATTCAATAAATATTCAATCAGGAAGAACTTTGCATATTCCAATTAACGTAACTCGCGCCCGAAGATAAAAAGGGAACATTTAATTTACACAAAATTTCTTAGAACGGAGCCATTCGCGCAATTCAACCATTTCGTTCTGCATTGCACCGAAAAAGAAACTATTAGCTTTCAGTTCACCGAGTTTCTTCTCCTCCATTACGAAGAGCTTAGAACAATTTGAACATTTGAAATTTAAATCGTCCGAGACTTTCATATCGAGCGAACCTGCGAAAAAGAAACCTCGCTGATAATAAAATAACTAATTTCAATTACGATCGACGTTAATTGATTCCGTTCGATCTACAAATCGGCGCCTTGGGTAAAATAAACACGGATCCTTAATTGTTTTATCGCCTGAGAACAGGTGCTCCTTACGATGCGAGATCCAATCAATTTTTATGTAGGTACAAGATTTCGATTGTAGATCGGTTCGATGTGTTGTAATCGACGCATCGTTAGATTAATGTCTATCTGTTAATTTCCTTTTTATTTGAATCCTATCATGAGGTCGTTTTCGTTTTATTATCTTCATTTCTTTTCCTTTTCTTCTATTTAATTGAATGTGTGTCTGTGTGTCGCTTATAGACTCATTAATGGCTGATCCTTATAGGTTGTTTACACTGAGGATAATAGCAAGTCAACTCGACCAATGTGAACATATTATTTTATGTCAAATGTGTTATACTTGGTCTAGTTGATTATCAACTGCCCACTTGACGCTAAATAGGACAATATATAGTCAATTGGATCAATATTTATATTAATTTGATATCAAATACCGTGTTCATATTGGCCAAGATTATTTGCTACTATCCACTTGACTAGTTACAGTTCTCAGTATGAACCAACCTTAAGGTAGTGAAACTTTTCAGAATTGCCTAGAAATGTTTCTGCGCCTTATATTTAACAATTTACTTTTTATATTTGACAAACTTTAGAATTTGTATCGTTTGACAGTTCTCAGAATGGCCTTTTCGTAGCCCAGTGATTGCAAATATCATGCATGTTCTTTAGAATTTGTATCGTTTGACAGTTTTCAGAGTAGCCTTTTTGTAGCCCAATCGTTGCAAATATCATGTATGATCTACACACGTAAATAAAATACTATAAAATAGTTCACATTCAGCTCAAAGCCCAAAGTTTTGAACAACGTCGGTTCACAAAAGCTAGTATGAAATAAAACAATAAAGAAATGTTTTATAATGTGGTGTTTATACATAGCTACTGCCTCTCATATTACAGTCACATTGTCCAACATACCAGTTCGACATTCGAATAGCAACAGCAATATATGAACACCATATAAGATTTATTTCAAGTGTCACTAAAGATACACCAATAAATTATTATAAAGGAAATCGTGTCACAATTTATTCATGCTCGAATACAATCGAAGCCGATTCATTAATATTGAACCGATCTTCCAACTTTATGCATACAACATAGAAGATAGAATAGTATGGGCGAACTCGCCTCGAGCAGTTTATTTTGCGCTTATGAAAAATTCATTCGGCGGACCGTTGATTGGAGGGAAGAGATCTCCTAGATTTATATGGAGCGAGGAGAGCTCTCTTAACGAGTCCCTGATTAAAACCGAGCAACTAATTAAGCTGGATTTTTGTTGTTTGTTCTGTCTCTTTGACTGTATCCCTCTCCTCGGGGTTGTTTCTTGTAAAGTGCGACGAAATTCGACTAAAACTTTGTTTTATTCGCGACTCGTACACTGAAATGCCGTTTGTTATATATTGTATTGTATATACGACGAACGATTTCCTTATTTATGAAAGCCGACTTTGATTGTTCGTAATACAATATTTGCATTGAGCCCTGAATACTTATTGTGCTCCAATATCGCTTCGTTCGTATTAATAACGGAAAAGTCGCTTAAAATCAATTCATTTTAAGATAGATTGCAGTATTTTTTTTTTAAATTTCAATATTCATTTTCAGTATATTCACCTTTTAGTTGGTGTGAATGACCTTGTCGAGAAAATTTAACTTCGCTAATTTGATGCTCGTTAAAAGTTCGCAGCTTTTATATCACACAAACGAGATCCCATCTAAAGCTCGCTGCTGAAAATATTCTAAAATATGATAAATTTCATAACCATCAATCATATAGACGCTTCTGATACTAACAACTTCACTGACACTTATGAATAATCCACTTTATTAAAATTTCAAAAATATCAACGGGGAAAAACTCGCATTTTCCTCGCGGAAAACCCGCATTTTCACACATGAAAAATCTATTTGTGTAATATCGATATCAATCCGTTCACAAGAATCGCACCTTTTACTCGCGCCGAATTCTAAATTGAATCGCAGCTTCTAGTTGCCGCACAATAGCGGAAAATTGCTTCGCACACATTCATACATGTGTTATTATCGAAACATACATATAATATTTATGCTGGAAAAACGATTTATATCTGTATAAGAGGTGCCATAAAAAATAATACTTCATTTTATGACCATTTGATCAGAATATATTTAAGAAAATTTTTCGTTTAATATATCATCGAATTCTATATATTCGATTTTGGGCTATTGTACTTTCAATGAATAGTGAGGAATATATTTTGATATCATTTAAAAGTAATCATATCGAATACATATCTATTCATATTTAAAGTGCAGTATTATGTAGAATTCTGAACATTTGATGAATGAATCATTTTCATTTTTTATAAAATTTTTGCTAAATGGGTTTATAGTTTCTTTCATAATTTGATCTGATCAAATATAGTTTTCAGTATTGCATTTGAGATCGATATTCAGAATGGTTTCCATTAAAAAAAATTATTAAACTTCAATATTACTAGGAAGAGATTATTGTTAAATTAATATTTTATTGGATAACTCTTGTTTATGTGCATTGCTTTAACTCTTCAAAATATACGTATCTAGGAATTACAATAAAATATTATTTTTATACACCGAAAACTGTTCCATAATAATCTTTTCTTAATAAATTTTCGCTTAATAGAATTTTTTCACAAAAAGCTTTCCAAATTTTGGTACCAAATGAAATATTAAGAACCCCAATAGATCACTCTTTAAATGATAAACGAATGTATAAAAACTTATTTCATGAAAAAATACAACAATTTTCAAATCGATTTAAATAAGTGCCCAGAATCAAAATCAATAGTGTATCTTTTTAACATATTTACGTATAAAATTGCCCAAAAATATTTCTATGACAGTCTGTATTTTTAATATTTCTTTTGAATGCCTACGCTCGAATGCTTTTCGAGAGATTTTTTCGTCGCACGTGTGTACACAATGCGCATTTTATTTTTTAAGCGTATTATTGTCGGAAAAACGGAAAATGGGCGCGCATTTTCCTCGGCGAATTTTTCCTCGTTCGCTTTCCCTCATCGCGAACAATAATCGAATCCGTCGTCTTTTTTTTTCGAGATTGACGATCCGTTAACGCTTTGAATGAAATTTGACGCGAATTTAGAAGCTTTTATACGGGATCATCCATTTGTCAAGCTATCGGAATTTTCTAGCTGCGCGGATGTGTGTTGATCTTTTCTGTGACGTGATTTTTTCGATCGTTTAAAATTTATTAAAGAGTCGGTCTTTTCATCTCTAGTTAGCAATCGAAGTGAATTTGAATTAGATATATGCAGCTCTAACTACGAGATGTCAAAATCTGTAGTATAGAGACGAATGTATGTATGTTTTCTAGTATAAATGTTTATATGTGGCTGTTTTGGCAGCTCATAGTTGAAGGAAAGCATGTAGTTAAAACTAATTTTGTTTTTTAATCAGAGGCGAAAAGACCAGCCCTTAATAGTTATAAAAATTGTAAATTTTATAAATCTAGGTAAATAAAAATGTATGTGTCTGTCTCGATAGACTCTTTAATGGCTATTTTTTTAATCAGAGGCCAAAAGACCAGCCCTTAATAATTTAGAAAAAAATATTAATTTTATATATCTAGGCTAATAAAAATGTATGTGCCTAGATAGAATCTTCAATGGCTGATTCTGTAGTAATTTATACTTTTCAGATTTATTGTGTGCATATCTGCGAAAGTTACTAAATCATTACTTTTTTCAACTTAACTTTAACATTTTACAAGCATCTGGGGTTTTTTTATCCATTGACAGTTTTCAAGAAAACCTTTTTGTAACCCAGCCATAGAAAATATTACGCTCAACTACACTCGCAATAAGATCTATTATGGAAACGAAAAATATTATACAAAAATTTAAATCTTAAAAAGTCTCAATGATCATAGAATTTCAATGAAAATCATTCTTTATATATTGAAGAATCTACAAATATAAAAAATATCTGACCACTAAACACATCTATTTACTCATAAATATTAACAGACAGACACTCATCTAGCCTAAGAACGTTCATACGTATAAATCGCCCATCTTTTATTTATTCATCCCTCAGCCCTATGTGTGTGGGGTGAGTTTTCCGATCTTATAAAACGTATCCAGCTTTGGGGAAAAACCTCCTATCGGTGTTTGTGTATGTATTTTCTGGCCGAGAGGTTTCCACTTTAAAGCAACGCATAAATCAGACCCGGTAGTGTTTTATTTTGAGCGCAAAGCGATTTTCAATGGGGCAATAGAAGTACATGCTTCTTTGTAAGACCCGGGCCTAGGGCGTGTCCGAGATCACTTCTGAAACTCGACTTCATATCGACAAAATATATAAACCCTAGAGTATACGCTGAAGCATTTATTTATTGTCCATAAAAAAGTATATTCGAAAATATTGAAAACGAAATTCAAATATTTTTCTTACATGAAAATGTATACATTTGTTGTAAAATGTATTATTGCCATTTTCTCCTTGATTAACCATTTGATTTGATGTGAAAAAGTTTGGTTGCTAAGCTTAAATCTTTGAAGAGTGTATCGATATTAATGCTCAAAAGTCAGCTCTTAAATTAGTCCAATTTAATCGATAAAGACAAAGCAGACGATTCATTTTTATGAATCATTTTATAAAAGCATTAAATTAAAACATATTTTGTTAGAAATCAATCAAATTTATGAAATAAACGATTGAACTATTATAACAATTGAAAAAATGAAATTTAGCTCTCGTCAAGAACCTATAAGACTCAAACCCGGCATTATAAGAACACTGAAACCTGGCGTAGCATAAACGCTTTATTTTGCTTTCCTTTGCTAGATATAAATATTAATTAATTTAAATAATCTAAATTTATGGCTATATGAACACGTACCATCTGCAAATATTGAACTGTACGAACTCGCATTGTGTGCAAATACTGAACTATATGAACACTATTTATTTGATCTGTCAAATTATTTTCTATGAAATTCACTTTTGCACATATATTGAATGCATAAATTAACACAAATACTTCAATATACTCCAGTATTCAAACACAAATAACCACAATCTAAAGGGTTTCAAAAGTAGCCAGAGCAATCATCCCTTATCGATACCGAATCTCGAGGAAGTGCATGACGAAAAGGCGGGCAACCATTTGAAATATTGCGGTTAAAACCCCCTTATTCGAAACGCCACCCCTGGTCTTGGTGAAGAATCGCATTAATATTCTAGGAGCCACCCCCAGCTTTTGCACGGCCGCATACAATTTGAGAAAATTGACCATAAATATGTTATGGGGCTGCACCCACTAAATTTTTACCTGTTGGACTGGCACTGTAATAAATAGTTGCCGGCAAAGCGATACTTCGACGGGAATCGAACATTATTCGATTCAAATGGTTTATGTTTGTTCGGTGGAGTTTGGTCTGTATGTGAATGATTTTTTTTCGATTTTTAAAATTGTAGGTTATAAATATTTATTTACGTTCAGGTATAATTGTAATGTATGGAGGATGTGTAACAACGAACCATTCTACTCAACAGATTTGAAATGTATTTCAATCGATAGATATTAATAATCTCGTGATTTTTATACTATGACGACTATACCTTAGATTTAGGCTTTTCATGGAAAATAAATTTTAAATCATTCCATTTTCATACTGATCTTCGTTCATGGAAACCTATGGATTCATTTTTTTTCAAGAATAACATCGATTTGATCGTAATGAGTTAATTATTATCAAATTCAAATGTGTTGAAGAGGGAGTCCACTCGCCATAGAAAATTGCGTATTGTCTTTTATTATTCACAATATTTTAATCAGTTTCATTGTTTTAATTTTATTTCAAAATTTGCATATTCGAACCATAAAAGAATCAATAATTTTCAATAAATTTTTTCATCGTAGTGCAACTAAGTTAAGAAGCGCAAAACTTCAGACACTCTTCGAACCGAACCGAAAAACTTTACCAATATTATACGAAGGCTACACATAAAAACCTCGAACTACATGTACGTACTTTTTTTTTTATTCAATTTCCCTCGTAACGTCGTATATAAATTGCACGTAATGCGCAAAAGCTTATTGCACATCTTACAAAGCGTCTTTTCAATTTGCTGCACTAAAAATTTGACTATTAATAAATTTCTTTATTTTTTTAGGGATATTCGAACCAATAAATAGGGGAAAATGTGCTAATTTTATTTAATTTTTTTATTATATTGTATAGCAATTATTTTTATTCGATAGAATAGAAGTATCATGCATTTGTGCATGACTTGTTGAATTAATGGTTTTTGTGATACAGAATTTGAGTATAGTCATATTTAGGAGGAGTTATATATCGTTTATTTTAATTTAGATATATGATGGCTCAATCGATTTTTTTCGAATATTGAACTATTTGATTAGAAAAAAAAATTAATTTGTCCCTTTATGAAACGATTTCTATAAATGGATCCCTTTTTATGTGTCGATTAAATTCGATTGATTTTCAAGTCACCTTTCGTACACTACTCTTCTCAGTTTTTAACCAAAAAAATGCATTTTTATATTAATCGTTTCGTATATATTGAATTGTAGTTGTAGCTTTTACTATATTTTATACATGAAAATCTGAATTTAAAAAAAAAAAGAAATTACTATTTACCCCTGCCCTGCTATTTTGTCAATAACTCACAAAATTTTGTCGATACCAAAGTGAATAATTGAAAATTTTAAAAGTGAATGGATATCTGTATCTATAACAATAAATAAATAGAATACTGAAAACAAAGAAAACTTTCAGATTGTTACGTCGAATCAAAACGACTCTCTATCGGAAAACAAAGATCAACAACGAAATTGCGAAATCAGCCGAACCATCCCTTATACGTTTATAAAATATACAGTTGCACCCTCAAATACCTGAGCACCGATACACCCCATGATAATAATAATAGTAAAAAACACACCGTAAACGTCCGATGGGGGTTAGATACGAACTGTTTGATCTGAACCCCCATGGCTTTTGTCTTTATGAGAAGTCGTCGTTTTTCGAGCGAAACAAGCGCTCCTTGCACCGTAACTTTATTGGCATTCTTGTCCGTTTTCGTGACCCTCCTATTGAGAAATGTTTGACACACTGTCTGTCTATCTATCTTACCATTAGATAAGTATGTTGATTGATTCGCCTAAGGGTGGCATCCTATGAGATTCCCGAAGGCGTTCAGATTGCGTCGAATCCGTCATGCAGGGGTTGATAAGTTGGAACGTATCAATCTTGTCTAATTTCGGTGTTTTTGGATGCGAGATTTGATTTAGTGTAACGTATCGTTTCATTTGAATGTGAGTCAATCGTATTCGAATGTGTGTATCGTGTATTTAATACGTTATCTTGGGAAATGCGCTTAGAGAGGCTTTGTAAAGGTTCTTAGCGATTTTGATGAATATTTGTTGAAATTTTATGAAATTGTTGTGAAGATCGAAAATGCATATTTCAATAATTTTTAGTTATCACAAGTTTGGTGTATTTGTTAGATGCACTAACAAAATAATATTTTATACGATGAAGTATTTCAATATATTTTCAAATGGATAAAGGCATCGATATTAATATCGCTATACGTTGAAAAACTTGATTTAAAGCATTAATTATAGGTCTTTTTGCTATTTAATAAACTAAACAGAGTTTCGTTCAGTCCTTCTTCTGTGAACTGTCAAAAATCAATGGAACAAAAATAGATTTTTGACAGTCTATGGAAGGACTGACTATAACTTTCTGGTTAATCAACGAAAGCAGTAAAAAAACTAGCTTTAATTTTTACTGCACCTAACAATTATTCTAAACTTTTACTAAATAACTATTAAGATTTATATTTTCCGTATTCAAAACTATTTATTGGCTATGCTCATACTACATTTCATCTAAATCAGTTAGTACCTTTATAAAACCTCTCTTTGCTAGACGAATCTGTTTAGTGAATAAATTTCTATTTTATTTATGTTCAGATTCAAATGTTTATTTGACAAGCGCATAAATTTTTAAATATTTGTCTCAGTCAAGATTTATTTGTTTTAATTCGTTTTGAAATGAATCGCTTCATATCGTCATACACGTATGATTTTAGTCGTCTATGTCGTTCCATAAAAGCGTATGAAAGTATTGTGAAACTGTCAAAATAAATAAGTTTTTCGTATCAGTCATATATTTATTTGTATAAAATGAAAAATATGATTTTTTTAACGTGAAAGCCTTTATATGTTTTGAGAGGTAGAGGGAAAAAATGTCAAAGCACAGTGGTTAATATTCTTATAGATAAATCTTAGAAATCGAATAAATAAAGTTTTTAAATTGAGTTGATATGATGTATTGCAGTTTTTGTAAGTGACATAGCGATAGTATTTTTTTTTAACACAATCAATATCTTCGAATAATAAATTATATGAAAATATTTTTTAAGAATTAATGATATGTGTAGGCACTTGAATAATGTTGAATTATTATTTTGACGTTATCATAAAAATATATTACACAAATATCTTTATAATTTTTATCTTAAGAAGTTCAAAAAAGTTTTTTTTTTTTGCGTTTTCCGATAAATAAATAACAAAATGCCCTACTCTGAATACATAATAAAATCTACAATAGAGACATCACGAAAAGACATCGTCTTGAGACACAATGACAAAACTAGGATTTCACAGAACACTACTCTATTTCCGATTACCTGTCTACTTTCGCACCTAGAATTCTTGGAATGAAAAGATTTACAACTGCACTGAATAACAACGAATCCGAAGTGCGAACAAATGAGTCTTTTAGAGCACAAACTGACTAACTCCATAAAACATTCCCTTTATTATTCAATTCTTTCAAAATGATATACGTATAAATTCGTTTATAAAAAGCTATTGATGTAGTTAGTTCACATTAGAGTACAGAATTAATTGAGGGATGTGTTTATATGCACATGCATCGAGTGCTTGCATGCATATACCAGGTTAAGAAAAGCCGGTGTTTTGTAATCCCACACATGCATATAAACACATCCTTAATTAAAACGATCTTCGAGATAAATGATTTACAGTTCAGTAGACAAACAAATTTTGTCATTTAATGGTAGACATTCATCTCTATTATTCAGGAAAGTTATTTTTCAAACGAAAGGTTATGTCTATACCAAGTGCTTTGACGTTAAAATCTAATTTTTTTTTTCAAAATTGGAGTTAATCTCTTTACACACTGGCTCAAGTAAATTCAACACAACCAAACTAATCCTCAATTTCTAAATCACTTCGAAATCTCAACGTGGAAATCTCCTAAGTGCACGAATGCAGATGCATCCCTCAACCCCAACGACTGTCACATCGCTTCAAGGGTTCGGTTCTAACAGGACTCACATCACCCCATATCCACCCCCAAGACCGAAATCGACCTAACATACGCGAAAATCCAATATATGCACTCTTTTCCCTTATTTTCTATTTTTTCCTTCGCCGTCGACTTTGGCGCCTTATCGCTTCTCTCGTTCGCAAATCCTCGCAAGGCTTATCCGAGCGCATAAAAATGCATCGCGAATTTGTTACGAGGGATTGCAAAATTGCACGGATATAAGCATTATTCTCTTTTTATCGGGAATGATCTTCGCTTGCTTCTCTTCTGATTTTCTAGTTCGAATTGCACGGTCGTTTTGGGATTGATCGTTTCGGGGTGCTAACGAGCGCGATTGTGCATAATGTGCATTTATTGCAACGGATTTGCGGTGCAAATTTAAATATTTGGTCAATCAGCTTTTATCGAACTAAAGTAGATAAATAAACTTTTGAAAAGTGCATCGTAACGAAAAATTGTTTCTTATTACAAATTGGCTGTAGAGACTCGGCGTTGATCGAAACTATTGACTTAGGGCCAAATTGACTTTAAAGCAATTTTAAACTACACACGTTCCCTCTAACTATGAGCTATCAAAACAGCCTTTGAAAGAAACAGGCATACTACAGTTTGTACAATAATACTTACATCTATCTCTTTCACATTAAAAATGATTTATTAATCCTTGTCTTCTATGTTCCTTTCTACATATCAATTAATGAATTTTCACAAATATTCGATAACTATTTCAAACATTTGAATCACAGAATTCAAACTCATCAATATTTCATTAAAATTATCATTGAATTCGAATTCATAAAAAAGGATAAGTCTAAAAATTAGGTAAAATCGTTATCTACATATTTGTACTCGAGTTTTTTCAATATTACAACGATTATAATGATACAAAATTCTTTCCTGATGTGAATTGAACATCTCTTAAATGTTTGATCACATTCGAATCAGCAATTTAAGAGAATTTATACTATGAAAGACACACAAATATAAACTTTTACATACTACACGTAAATATACACATTTGTTGCAACTTCGAACGAAACTCGAGAGAAGCAAAGCGCAAACAATCATTAACTTTACAATCGCAACTGACACAATTTCGCACGACACAAACGATCCATTCGAACTCCACATCTAACCTAACCCACATCCAAAACCGAACCGAATTACGACAACGTCTTGTGCGAAATTGTTTAATTAAACTCCGCTAACTGCACACGTCCCTGCACAAGGTGTGCAACGCGCACGTCTCAATGGGAACATCCAACCGACCCCCTAAGGCCACCCCATCACAAAACCACCCTTATAAAACCACCCTTATAAAACCACCCTTAGAAGACCATCCTTAAGTCGCGTTCACATGTCTACATTTCAACTTAAAAATATTAGGGACTCATCGGTACATTAAAAGAAAGATGAATATTAAGGGCGAGTTCACATGCAAGTGAATTAGCCAATGTTATAACTCGGAAAAAAAAGGGACAAGTCTATACAATGTAATGGAAATGGTTGAATATTTTTTTTTTTTGTGTATATATCAATCTGATTTGTATTGTATAGATCTGACTCTTTATTTAGGTTAAGTTAATTTGTTTACTTTATTTGCGTGTGAACTCATCTTAAAGATACTCAAGAAAATATGAATTCAAGTCATGGCGGGTGTTTTTTCATGAAATATTAAGTTCTACTACTAAAGAAGTATAGAGTGATTCATTGTGAATCTTTATCTCAAATTTTATTGCTAAAGAAGGTTCTGTTTAGTTTGAATGAAATTTTAAGAGAATGTTGTTTTGTGAACTCATCGTTTTTTCAGTAGATGTTTATCACTCATTGTTACACAATCGCGCCTCAATTTCTCGAAGAAAGTGTAATCAAAACATGATTTATTTTGAAATAACTATTTGAAAATATTTTTTTCAAGATCATTTACTGAATTAATCATAATTTTAGAATTTTTACTAAACAAATATATACATTTTCTTCATATTTCTGAAATTTAAAAGAAAAATGACGAACATCGAAAACTATGTACTTTCCCAAAAAAAAATACAGATGCCAAACGATACCTATTTTAGCAACAAAATTTGACTAACTGACTAATAATGAATTAATCTACAGTTCTTTAAAAGCAAAAAATGGTATTACCAAAAATATTATACAATAAATAAATCGATACACTTTTTCACATTTATACGCACAAAAAATTACTACAAACCTATATCCTTCGCATAATAAAAGTCTGCCTCTTTTTTCAGATTATGCCTACAGTTACTCACGTGTGAACCCACCTTTAGAAAAGCACTATTTCGGCTGCAAGGAAGTGCAAGAGACGGGGAGACTTGTCACGCGCCGCAGATATTTTTCGAGCAAGGTACGTGTTGCGGTGAAGTGCCGCAACGGCCCTAATAAAAGTTTGCTCGGTGAGTTTTCTGGGGATTCCGCGGATTGATTGCATGCTCGCTGTTAGAGGTGCATGTCTGCATAAATATGCACTTTAGGGGTGCATCGTGATTGAATGCGGTGTCTATGATTCTGTTAGTCGTTGAATTTTATTTATGTAAGCATTTTGATTTCGGATGATTCTAATCGATTATCGAGTGTACTTTTGAGCGATTTCTATATAATTCCATTTTTTTTTATATAATCGAAGAGATTTATCGATTTCAAGTTTCACGTGCAGTCTTTCTTGTAGTACAGCCATAGAAAATTTGCACAACCTACATATGCTTACATTAGATAGATATGTTATATTCATTATACGTAAAATATGTATTTTACAACACTTCGTAATCGACTTAAAGTCCCTAAACTCTCGAGCAATGCCGAATCTCAGAAGTTAGTTCAGTAATGAAATGTCTGATATTTAAAGTATGAAATCCTTATCAAATATTTCAAGCAATAGATAGAAAATTTAAGTTGTTTTTAAACAATATAATTTTAATATTCTGTCTTGAAAGATGAGACCTATATAGATGCAATATAATTTTAAATTATACTGAGTTAAAATAATTTTATAAAAACTTTTCATAAGATCATATAAACTCCTTCCATAAAATAAACTATCCAAAAGCATAACAAACTAAGTATAATATTTTCAAACAAATTAAACTTAACAAATATAAACTTTCGTTGTTTGTATTGTATGTTATCCAGATGCCAAAACAGTCGACCTAATTATCAAAACTAAAACGTAATCTAACCAAACCGAATTCAATCAAAAACCTAACCAACTAATCTCAACAAAAACTAACTGAACTTTTCAATCATCTTACCAGCTAAATGACATACGAGTAGCTATAAATGACATAGAAATAGCTAATCTATTTAAAAATTGATTTAAAAAAAAAATATAAATATAGATAATATTATTATTTTGAAATTGAAATGTCGAACAAATTCTTAAAATAAACAATACGGAAAAAATCACAACTCAAATCGACTAGCTGCTGCGAAAAGAGGTTTTGCGTATAGGCTCCAAGCAAACACGGATACGATGATGATGCCATTGAAATACGCCAGGGTTTTTGATTGAAGAGTGTTTTGAATCGCGCCCTCAAGGGCTCACACCCTACCCACCTTCCCCCCGATGGAAAAACTCCCACTCGGAATAAGAGCGAATTTTCCGGCGGAGAATTTTCCGGGGGCAAACGTCTGACTGGATGTCAATCGGGTGGCAGACGGTGGATTTTTGCGCCCCAGTCTCCCCTTTTTTTCGTATTTTTTTATATTCTTTTTGCATTTTTTTATTCGAATTTGTAAGTAAGTGGCGGGAAAATCGCGTGGGGTTGCGCCGCGCGTGAGTCGTATGAGAAATGAGGAACAAAAGACGTGTAATTTTTAGTGTTGCGAGGAAGTTCGAGTCGAATATGAATTTTTAGGTGTGTATTTTTACATTTTTACATTTGTATGTTTTATAGTTTTAATGTTGAATTGAATGGTGTTTATTAAAAAATAATTTTTGATATGAAAAAATGAAGAACTGCTTATTCTTTCGCAGTGAAACTTTATAGAATTATTGTGTGTGCGTCTAAGAAAATTTCTACATCATTATATTTGATATTTTACAATGTGCATCATTTCTATTTTTGAAGTTTCATGAGGGAGGTCTTAGTGTTAACAATCATTTGGTATATTCTACACACGCATTAATACTCTCGAGCATTGCTGGTCTAAGTAATATTTTAACGAAATTTGTTTTTATACGTCATTCTTGATTCAAGTTTTTTTAAGAAGCTTATTTTTTAAACTTTCATTTCATAAAATGTGAGGGGAATATTTTTATTTGAGAACATATTCGATTTTATTAAGATAATAAAATGTCACAAAATATGAAATTTTCCTTACGTTTCTTTTTTATTTGAAACCAATTGATGCGAAAATAAAACGAAATCATAAAAAAACTTTTCATATAAAATTCTGCTTTCAATAAAATGAAACGATTTTATGGATATTCACATTATTGATGAGCTAAAAATGTAATCATATTATTCGTATTCACAAAAATCCCGTACTCGACATTTCTATAATATAATGATATCAAAAATAAAATTTGATTTGTATTATACTAGCTAAAGCAAAGCCAATTATGGAGCTTTGTATAATATTTATTATAAAATAAATTTAAAGAAATGCGAAATGTTTGTCAAAACATTTTAAATTACATTATTTGTGTAGACTGTGCATAATATTTAAAATATTGAATGTAAATTACAACAAATAATAATACAAGAAATGTCATACGATAGAAGTCCGGTGATTTACATAATTTTAAATGTGACGATGCAGAAATATTCCCTTAGTGCTCACGATAACTCTATAAAGTTTCACTGCCGAACGATCAGCCGTTAAAGAGTCTATTAATATTCATTTTAATTTCATAAATTTACGAACCGACTCATATGAGAAAAATATGATTTCGACATAAACTAAAATCAAATACCTATTGATATATTCGAAAACCGCATTCGTGCAAAATCCACCGCTAAACTCTCATTCAATCAACAGATAACACTTTGGTTATATCCACGCATTTGTCGCACAATACAAAAACATTCATACATTCGCCAAATTAATCAAAAACCGATCCGAAAACCTTCCATTGCGCACACAAAAGCCGAATCCGAATCCGAAATCACCACAAAACAACAACAATAATCTAATCAAACTTCCGCACACGCGTTCGGAACAAAATCGAATCATTTCGAAAATTCATCTCGGACACAGATTCGAAAATATATTCTCCTCTCGAATATGACGACTGAAAAGGCCAAGGGGTAAAAGTGATTTCGAGAAAAGTGTGCTCAAAGTTAAGTACATGTATTAGGAAGAGGTTGGAGTGATTCGATGATATATCTCGGTACACGTTCCAAGTTCGTTTAGTGGAATTTTCCTAAATATGGAAACATCGAAGCTCTAAGAGTGTATTTTCTACAAATCAATAAAAATTAACGTACTTAAGAAATAGATTGAGGCCAAATATACTTAGTTATGTGTTGATTATAGTAAAAGGAAGAAAAAATCTCTCAAATTTGAAAAAATAAAGGCCAATAACTGAAAAATAATTTTTTCGTCATTTTTCATACGTGTCTCAAATATGGGACGGTGGTGTTTTAAAATACGAAATAGTCAAAGAGTGGCAAATATGGAATACTGAATTTCATTTCAAAGTAATACGTTTTCGATCCAACAAATCACCAAGCAGTTATCTCATAACATATTCTTGAAAAATATCACATTTCAATGTTATAGCTGATATTGTTGAAAAAAAACCTAGTAAAATTTCAATCCTCAATATTTTTAGACTCAACGTCGATATTGCTGTTTCTTTTATTGAAATCTAACAATAATACTATTAGTGACTGATTTTATGCAAAATTAGCAGATTGTCGAAACTGTAAGTAATAAATATCGCGGTGTTCCATATTTGACGCATGATTCATATTTAGGACAAATCCTCTATCTCAGTACGCATTCCAAGTTCGTTTATATCCTTTTACCACCAAATATATGAGCGTACATAGAAGTGATTTTTCTAAATAACTCGATTTCGGCAAAAATGTCACTTGTACCCCTTTTCAGTCGTCATATTGAGTCCTTTGACGGAATCCGCGCCTCGCGAAACTTCCCAGCCGAAAGGCAAATCGAATTAGCAAATTAGTCGACCGTTTATTTGGACTCGTCTGGAATCAAACGGGTTAATTGAATTTAGGGGAGAGCGGGGCTTGTTTGCCCCCGTCTTGAGAGAGGCGAAGAAAGAACGCTAAACTTTGCAGGCGTAAGATGCAACCGACAGTGTATATTCTCGACGAACGAATTCATCCTGGTGAATATATCTGTGCTCTATGTATATAGGAAAAGTTAGCATCGGTTCTGGATTCTTAAGATTACAAAGGAACACAGAGAGAGGCTGCGTTTCTGTGCTACGGTTTTTGTTTGCTCGATTCAGTCGTGTGTCAGTTTTTGGATTTAATCGTAATGAAATGTATGGTGTTTGTGTGTCAATTCATTAGCAAGATTAGGTTTAGTTTTTTTTAAGTTAGGTAATGTTGAGTTACGTTTTTCTCTCGATTAGGTTACGTTAAGTGTCATTCTGGTGAAATAATAGACGTATCCTTTCGATTATTATTTTCACGTGTTTAATGAATTTGTCAATTTGAGCCGAAATTTAATACATTTATTATGCTCTCAATTGAGTAAATTCATTCTATCTGAATACTTTAGAATAGTTTACACTGCAGTAACTAAACTAAAAACAATATTCAATAGAAATATACAGTCCTATATAAGCAAAAAAAAAGTAGGATTTTAAAGCCAAAAGCTAAGGAGCTTTAAGCTCCTTCATTTTCGTACAATATACAAAATCTCTGCATTTCTTGGTTTGAATTAACTTTGATTAAATACGTGTGAATATACCTATAGAGATAATTTATATTACTGTGATCAAACTAATAACATGACCTAGAGATGGAGACAAACCCATATACACAAATGAAATGATGTAGTAATATACGAATTTTTCACAAATTTATTGAAAATTTATATAAAAAAGCCTGTATTTGTCTCTTAATCTTAGATTTGGTTTAGTTGCTGTAACATAAACTAGTCTTTATGAATGCAATTTTTTTTTTCAATTTTTCACAAAATAAAAAACTCATTTCATTCAACGATTCAACCCTATACACATGAGAATTCATATCTGATATCAATTTACACTAGTCAAAAATAGAATAAACATATATAAACTGATACATATAGATCTCTGATAGCTGGTATAAATGTCAGTATAAAAAAAGAATCGAGGGTTTCCCTCGAGGGGTTGAAAAATCTCTCAGTTCGCAACAAGGTGGTGTCGCGGACGAGACGAGAATCCTAAGGACTTTCTGGCCTCGGTATAACGGATGATGGGTGGAAGAGGGCTCCTTGGCTCTAATTAAAATGATGCCGCGTAATTTGCATCAGCTCGATGTCTGGGGATGAAACGCTTTTTTTTCTCATCTTAAAACAAAGGTCGTTGCTTCATTTTGGGGGGTTGTGACGAATCTCGCATCCACTCTGTCTTAAGGGGCTGCTGGGTTGCAGTCCACTCTGTCTCGAATTAATTGTTACGATTAATAATGTTTTTTTTGCAATTAGATTTTTTTCATATTGTTTGTAAATAATGCAGAAATCTTCCTAGATGTGCATACAATAACTCTGAAAAATTTCATTGATAAAGTCGTTATGGTTATGGAACTTAAAAATAACATACAGATTAAGGTTGCTATGATTGTTAGACAGCCGACCGGGACACTCTTTTTCCCATATATTTTTTTCATATTCTTGAATTGAAATTAGATTTAATTACAAAAAATATTTATAATAATCCCATATTCAATGAATAATGAGCTTCTGACTGAGACAAATGACATTCTGACCGGGACAAACGACTTTCTAACCGGGACACAGGGCTCGAAAACGGGACATGTCCCGTTATTCAGGGACGTATTAACATTTACATATACATACATTAAATTTCATTCATATATGTAGATGATTTTATTAATATACAGCAGCCCAATCCTATAAAAATTCTCATAGACCAATCCACTGATTTTTTTCATATATATCACATTTTTCCGAATTCATTGAAAATACA
This sequence comes from Cheumatopsyche charites, assembly GCA_024721215.1. NCBI lineage: Eukaryota > Metazoa > Arthropoda > Insecta > Trichoptera > Hydropsychidae > Cheumatopsyche > Cheumatopsyche charites. The sequence goes on from CM045577.1 coordinate 12,661,216, forward strand.
ACATCGAATCTAATAATCAATATCTGACTTTCGTCTAGAGCGATACACCACAAAACTGCCGAATCGACCTTGCCCAGAACGAAAAGCGCACATACAAAAATTAAGACTGTACATCTCCGCAGAAATCCTTCGAGAAAACGAGCTCTCTAGATTCGTAGATTGTCTTTCGCATAACGATCTCTCCGAGTTTATCTCGACCGAATTACATAGCTGATATATCAAACGGCGGTCATTCCGTTTAAAGCGAGTCACTTTCGCCACGACGATAATGATTCCAGTACAAACTTTATGCTTTCAGACTCTGAAGCTCACAGAAAACCGCAGACGAAATTCAGAAATTCGCGCAATTGCCCGAAGCGGTCTTAACTTGAATAAAATTTAATTAGAAGAATCGTTACGAGGCTGCGGAGGAAAAAATTCGAAGCTTATTCGAAGCCGTGATGAGTTCGCGTCGTGATGGATGGGTTTAATAATAAGTTATAAAGTTGGAACTTGAACAATTTTAATTTCTAGTGATACATTATTAATGTTTTCGTATCATTGATATATTGCTTTTGAAGTACGCAAATATTTTTCATTAAATTTTCATGCCGTTATTTATTGTTGAAAGTAGTTGCGTTAGCTTTGTATCGGTCTTTGTTTTGTTACATTTTCTTACATTTAAGCTCAAAGATAATAATTTCATAAAATTATGCAAAATTTTCAAAAACATTCGTTATAATATTAAAATCATTATTATTTAAACATTATTTACGCATTTCATGTTATAATTTAATTTTGCTGCGTTGATATTTTAACCGCAACTAGTTAACACGCGCATCATATTTTGCAAACTTAGGGGATGATTAAAAGCCCCCGACATTATTAAATGTAAATATTTTTATTTTCTTTGTATCATGGTCGTATTATGCAATGTTTACGAAACATTTGTCGACTTTAGGCCGAAAAAAAACGACCCTTCGTCATACAAAAAGCTGACGCATCAATTTCAACATTATTAATGCGGGAATCGTTCGATTTTTTTTTATGTTTATACGCACAACTGATAATTTTATTGCCTCGTTTTATTGCTCGACCAGATTCGATAACGACACGCTGTAAAAATTAGCATTCGTCGTAAAAAAATGTACACGTTTCAAACGTACGAAATACGCCATTTGCATACAAGAAACGCGCACGAACGCTGCAAGGACGTAACACTTACCGTTAACGATGTGCATGAATAAATCAAAGTTTTGCACTTTTTCCAGTAATTTTGTAATTTTAAAACGGGGTTAAGTTGAGTCTTATATAATTCGAGTCATCAATTGAGCCGTTCGAAGTTTAAAATGACTCCGTATTGCAATAAGTCGAGAAAAATGATCAAACGTGTTTGTTGCGTATTTCGAAATTCAGTTGTTTATTATTTTTTAAAGAATTTTAAAACATATAAATTTAATTTATATGAGTAGTAAATGTGGTCAGTTGTTAAAAGAAAATAGAATTTATTCAAAATGACTTCTGAAAATGAATGATTTATTATTCGGTGGCCAAACTTTTGTAATTTAATGGTATTTCACATATTTAGGTCTTAAAAGTTATGACTATACCAAGTGTTTTGAAATTTAATGACATTTAATTTAATTTGACGACTTTTCACTGCTTTAATTAACTAATCAGAGAATTACAGTCAGTCTTTTCACTATGATCTGTCGAAAATTTGCGAAACAGAGATGATTTTCTTAAGGACTGACTATAACTATCTGGTTAGTTAACTGAAGCTGTAAAAATACCGTCTCTAAGTCACTTTTTTTTCAAAAATTGAAGTTAATCACTTTAATATTAACGACTCAATTGGGAAAATCTATTACACAAACTTTCGACATCAATCAAGTTCGATTAGCAAATAAAAACTGACATGAAAATTATAGACATCAAAGGGTCTATGTATTAAGCAATTCTTATGCAAATCGAATTTATATATAAAAAATAACCGCATATAAATATTTTGATATTTTTTGTTGTTAGAAAGTTCAGTCTGCCGAATCATGCACGCCTTACGAAACGTCAAACTGTGAAATTTGATTGTGAGCAGCTGAGGCGCACACGATTCATATATTTGGTATTTTTTTCATCAATTTTATTAAATAATCACTGCAGCTGCCTATGATAAATGATCGAAGCCCCCCGTAGGTCGTGAATATTATCGCATAATTTTTTTCATCTTGTCCCTTCCGATTCTTCCAAAAAAATTCAGGTACAATCGATGCGGTTCGCCGATGCGGGCTCAAATTATAAGCGGAGCAAAAAATAATATTTTTTATATGATACATTATGTTTTACATATTCGCATGGAAATTGGATAAAAATCCTTTCTTACAATATGTCATGTCAATAATTCAAAAAGTTATATTTCGCGCGCGCGCGTGAGCGTTCATAGAACTTTTTTAAATTATAACTTTCACGAAAGGGTAAAAAGTTACTTTTTTGTCGGTTCACTTTTTTCGATACCACGTGTCATGTCTAGAATCCTTTTTTCTCTATTATATTTTTATATATGTGATTTTTTTTTGTGGACTTCACATTCACCCTTGCGTCTGATTTTGAAGGCGAAGTGTATATAGGTACGTATGTGCCCGAGCTCGTTTTTGCTATGCAATGAAATCCCTTTGAATCGAGTGACTTGTAAAAAAAAGGGGACAAGATTGTTCAAATAAGATTTATCTGTCGTACTTGTTACGCTTGTTTGGATTATTTTAAGGATTTCTTAAATTTTAATTCGTATTTACTAAGCAAACATAACATAGTTATCGAATGTTTTTTATAAGTCCTTTGATACATCGTTCATTATTTATTAAAATGGCTTATTTTCTTTTTCAGATCTTATTAGTGATATAAAAAAATTCTGAAAATCCAAATAGATTCAATTTATTCTAGTATAGATATACTTATATGGGTACATAGTGTTGTGACGAATTCTGGTCACTTTTGATAAATTTGTTAAATTATTTGAAGATCGATTAAGAGCGGTTCTTAATTACGCTTACAGTTCAAGTACATAATTCCTCATTCCTCACAGAATTCCTCACAACACTATAAAGATCAATCAAATTAGTCACATCGGAGTTAAAAAAAATCTATTTCAACATCAAATCAAAATACATCAATTAAAAAAGACACAACTTTTATTTCAATGAACAAACATACGTGATAAATTTCAAAGAGAACATTTTTTAGAATCATAAATAACGCGAACAGCACCGTTACACAAGAGAACCCGAAAAGAGTAGACACCTCACTCGATTTATCAACAGTTTCCTTATACGTCCTAGACATACACTTCCTCGACTTCTATTTATCGTCAACAGACCGACAAACACGCAAAATAATATATGCAAAATACACAAATCGAGACACTAGGTGCTATGTTTGCCTAAAGGACTACGTTAGCGGGTCGGCTGATCAGTGGCGTAGTTATTAATTTTGGAGTCGAATGTTAAAACTTTGGAAGGGCCCTTTGAACGAATTCTCCCCTCATTCACAGTAAAAAATCAATATTTGGAAGAAATAATATATTTTACGTATTTTTTAAAGGGTAGTGGGAAAATTTATATGAATTGTGTTACCTGCTCGTAATTTATGAATGATTAGAAAATACTTTTGATGTAGAAAAACATCTACCAAGACGCAAGTCCCAATTCCCGTTTTCATTTTTTCGTACTAATCACACAACTTATACAATAGGAACTCTTTTTTTCTATTAATATAAAATGACAGTTATGATTAAGTATCTATAGTTAAGATTTTTGCGTATCTCATATCAAAATAAGATCTGAAACTGGTTGTACAGTAAATATTGTTCTGTTTGATTAAACCATTTAAATGATCATCTATTAAAACCGGATACCAATACGCTTATTATCTTTCATCATATAATATTTAATTCGTTTTGAAAAATCTTGTTAGCTCCACAGGCGCATTTATTTATAAATTTTGAAATTTCATTATCACATTTGAAAGATGACTTATTTTTATATTTATAAAACCATAATATGGTATGAAACTCGAAAATATTATCATCAAAAGATTTAGGTTTTACATTTTTCATAAATAAAATCTTTGATTCATTCAAAAATTAACCCTGCAAATGATTTTTTTTCCATTATTTTAGAAAAAAATACTAGTTATTATATCTGGAAGATCTTAGAAGAAATTAATGATGTTATAAAAATATTTTCAATTGATTTTTCAAATATTTTGGATACATTATTTAGTACAATTTTATGAGAAATATAAAAAATGATAATTTATTTAAATATTTGATAAATTTGGGCATTTTATACATGGGCCCGGAAGCTTTGCTCACCTTCGCTATATAAAAGCACAGCACTGTTCGACTCGCTAGAACACACACGCGCTCCGAACGAACGAACGCGAATTTTGCTCTGCGATATTTGCCTGTTTAATTCGTCGTGCGACACTTCATATTTATACACATTATATACGGGAAGGGTCCTGTTTGTTTTCCGAATGTGAAATTTTGATAAATTTCGCAGTCGCGAGCTTCCTTTGTACGATGTACCTACAATGTATGTAGTGTAGCCGAGTGTACAGAAGCGTCTAAGAAAATGAGGTCTGCAGCTGGTCTCACTATTTTCATACACGTTTTAAAATATGGTGAATTTAATCCCTAGAGAGTATGTGAGCTTATCTAATTTAGATATTTATGTTTTCGGTACGAAATTTTATAAAGTGTTTTCGTAAACTTTCAGACACACCACGAAGATTATTTTGTAATTTTTTTTTATAGTTGATTACTCATCACTTTTATGAATTATTGTATCCGAATTTGACTATGATTCGAGAATTATAATTACACGTATGATATACGAATCATTAATCTCGAGTGGGTGACTTGGTAACGAAACAGCGCAATGTTCATGACTCACAATCGTTCTAATGCACATTAGTTTTGCCAATAATAGATTATTGAATCAACTAAATGTATTTAAACATTTTAATCTAAATAATTTTCTATATGATTGAAAAAGCAAAAAGGTACAAGTTACATTTTTGCCGAAATTAAGTTATGTACTGGAATTGCTTCTATGTACGCTCATATACATATTAGGTGGTAAAATGATGTAAACGAACTTGGAATATATCATCGAATCACTCGACCTCTTCCTAATACATGCTCAACATTGAGCCCACTTTTCTCGAAGTCACTTGTGCACCTTGGTCTTTTCTAGTTTTCATATATTTTTGAATATTTTTCCACGTTTATGAAACAAGTTGCGTCATTTGTGCACAAGTTTGCATACCTCCATACTAGATGAGCGTTGAGTTCGCCCTTATGTGTTTCTAGGGCCTCGTTACGGTTTCATTACTCGTTTCTGAAACATGTCATTCTCGTCCTTCTCATTAGATCTCTTTTTTCCTAGATACTTCTATAACACGTATATAAGAATATTCTTTTTTCCGTCATCTCGTCACGCTTCACGTGTTCGGTTGAAAGAGTCGTTTCAAATTTACCGCCTCTTAATTACCCGACATTGTTTTATTATTATGATTAATCAGTTTGTATGTGCGGTGATTTGTGTGTGAAAACGTTTTATGTAATAATTGCTTTATTGTTTGTGAGTTTTACGTTCGTTATTTACGAAGCATTAATGACACTGTGAGTCATAGATGAGATTTTTAAGATTGAATTCTGATTCGAAAATATTGATTTATTGTATTGTAATTGAATAATTGTTTAATTTCTTGATTAATCAATCACTTTAAAGCGAACAGAAGCAAGGATATGAAGTACAGAATAATATATTACAAATGCCCTAAAGATGATGCTAAGATTGATCGAATTTAATCGATATAGATAAGCCAAGGCATCCATTTTTATGAACTTTTTCATAAAATATTAAATTAACACTAATTTCCAATCAAATCAATCATATATTTTAAAGAAACGATTTAGCTATTATATCAATTAAGAAAAATAACATTTGATTCTTACCATTATCTGACAAGATTTGAAGCCAAATTCAAAAAGACATGAAGCCAGATACGGCTTACACAAATGCTGTTAGTTACATTTATATTGCAACCGAATCAAACCAGCTTCCATTTTCAACTTACAAAAATATTTTTAACTATTTGAAAGGATCAATTAATCAACATTTTCATTATATAAAACCATTCAATAACCTTCGACACTTGACAAAAATAAAAATACACCAAACTGAAAACTCTTATAATGGAGTAATTACTTAGGAGCGGCGTCGAATCGTCGAAACTCAACCGAATATTCTATTCGATTAAAACGCGCCGCAATCCGAGCGAGACTTTTCCGAAGTAAGGAGGGAATTTTCCCGGGAAAATTCGAGGAACATTGTCGCCGAGGAGGGAGCGAGTTTTCCCGTGGAAAAGCGCCATTCGTAAACACGTCGAATATTGGACGAGACGCGCCTAACCGAACCAACCTAAGCGAAACCAATAACGAAATCCATTAGGCGGAAAACTCGCGTCTGGAAAAAAAAAGTGTTCGTATATATAAAGAAGAAAAGCCCTTAATTTTCACCACCCCTCTGCTGGCCGCCCGCTCGTTCAATGTGTGGAAAACAGGGATGCGAATTTCAAATTATTTTTTTTTCTACAAGTTTATTTTGAATCGTTAAATCTGTATCTAACTATATTATAGTGAGATGGATTCTTAATAGTTCATAGTAGTCCGAGAAATTAGGGGAGTCTATGGTTTCAGCTGACAGAAAGCATAAGATTTTGGGAAAGGGTAGGTCTTAGGGGTGCATTTGGATCTAGAAAGGGGAACACGTCGAAGGGGATGTGAAGGACCCCTAAGACCTACCCTTTCCCAAAATCTTATGCTTTCTGCCAGCTGAAACCATAGACCCCCATTTTTCGCGCTAATTTCTTGTAGTATAGTGAAATTATCAGTCCTTAAAATTACAATATGAATAATGTATAAAATTGGCTCAGATAATGTATCTGCATTGATGCTCAATGAGTTGATTATTCGTTTGCTAAAATTGTGTAATTGTATGATCTCATATAATAATTGCACTAATCTATGTCTAATTTGACGCTCACAACTCAATTGTCGACAATTTCTCTAAATTTACGAACGAAAACGCAATTTAATTCATTATTATTCCTGTGGACAGGAATATGCTATTAAGCGTCCAACAACGTTTGACATATGAGGTCATAATACACATAAATGTACCTGCGGATACGAAAAATAATACATAACGCTTTGATTAAATATTCAACGGATTGATCATTTGTATTTACATACAATAAATTAATCAATTAAATGAATTCTAACATATCGATATAGGAGTACAAACATGAATTATAGAGACTGCATTAAAGCAAAAGTGGTCAGACAATAACCGTCTCTATGTACCTATTTAATCAATAGATATAAAGAGTCAATTATTGTCTATTCACATTCACGAGATCTCAATGACTGATTTTTCAATCAATATAAAATCGATTCGAATTAAAATCGTTATTTTTTTTAGTCTAAAACGAAAATTGAATCGAGTTTTCCACAGCCCTGCACGAAAACGGAAAACCGGCGATGGAAAAACTCGTGGAAAAGTTAACTTTAACTCGCTGTCGATTACAGGTTGCGCAGTTCGCTCTCGCATAATCGAGATTTATGTTGCGTGCGTATTATTTTATAATGCTCGTATTATTTTATGCGTTTCTTCGAGGATCGTAGCACTACTATTCACGTATATATTATACCAAGTCTCGAAAAGTGTTTCGTCGCGCGCAGAGGTGGAAAGGATTCCTCTTCACTTAGCGTTTCGACTGATTTATGGTTAATAGGCGCGAACAATGAGACGCGTCTTTTGTTTCACCCTGTACATTGTGTTTTATTTGTATAGGTAGGTGCGCAGATACGCTCTCGAAGGCGAAAGTGAGCGTGGGCTTTCGGTGATTTTCGAAATTATACACCGCTAATGCGTTTCGAAGGTGACAATGTGCGTTTTGTATTTGGAATTTCAATGGAACATTAGATCGATTCGGGTGAAATATTATCTACACTTATTCCTCCATTTAAGAATCAATACACAAGAGTGATGAAAGACAGAGACGGTTGTATGCACAATATGTACCTACATACGTACGTCTTTGCCTTTCGGGACTCCTTCAGATTTTCAACTGTTCGGAAATGAAGGAATATTTGTACATAAATAAACGATATATGACGACCAAAATGTACAAAGGGTACAAGTGATATTTTTTTTATCGAAAATGAGGTAAGTACAGAATAAGGTTCTATATATTGTACAGAATTTTCTGTATTCAACTCAATTTCGATGAAAACTTGTCACTTGTACCCTTTGTGCTTTTCAGTTGTCATATACGTATAATAGTTCTAAACACCTTAACAACTGATCCTTTGGCAGTGAAACTTTCCAGAATTATTTTGTGCATATCTAAAAATGATTTTGAATAATTATATTTCACAATTTACTTCTAATATTTTGTAAATAACGTGATTTCTATCATTTGACAGTTCTTAGGGGGGTCTTTTTGTTGCTTAGCTATAGCAATTATTAAGCATCGCCTATTGACGCAACTATATTCATTACTAGAATAGATAATACCATACAACAGTCCACTATCATCTCAAAGTGTAAAGACTATCTTGGGTTTTTTTTCAAATTGAACATTCAAAAGAATTTGATTCTACAGGACTCGAATCAAGCATTATTATGACAATGAAGCCATACGAGGCATACACAAACATTTTATTCACTATCAGTTGGGTATGATAAATTTTATTTCATAAATTCAATTTTTGCATGACACGAATTAATATTTTTCAATTTTTCACTGCAATCAGATCGAAAACGAACAAATGAAACTGTAACGTTTCGAATCGGTGCGTACAGACATATCTAAAAATGATCGAATCGCAACGAGGATTTATACGAAAAACATTTTTATGGTCATTCGAAAAACATAACCGTTTTCAGGTGTGCTGAAAAAAATATAAAATAACCGTTTGCGAACTTTTCCATAGCAAGGAAGGTCATAAATTTCGAAATCGCCCCGTAAAAAATAAACGCCCAACAATGAATAAAGCGCACTTTTGCTTTCTTTTTTTGGCCGAAAGAGCACACATTCGCCAACTTTTAAATTAAAGGCGCCAAATAATTTATATGCACAGTATATGTTTTATATGATTTTTTTAATGTTAAGTGCGCGCCTATAAATTTCGATAATGGAGAGTGTTTATTTTTTTTCGTCGAACGATTCTTTAATTTCGGATTTTGTTAGTCTTTAGTGATTGTGTTCTACGAAAGCTCCAATTTTCTTTTTAATAATAATCGATGGATATAAAATAGTTTGTTCGACGTTGCATAGTTTTAACTGAATTTCGTTCGTTAGTTTCTAACTTTGAATTGCGAAACGAGGCAATTTTTAGTTGTTTGAGTTTTGTTTTAAATATTCATCAAACTTGGGCTAATTGTTTCACAATTTTATATTTTGATGTATTATAAAATGATCGAATGTGACGCTTTTTAGATTTATTATTTAGCTAGGGATTTAATGATTAGTTCGTTTTAAAATGCCATATTCGTGAATAATTGTATATAAACTAGATGTAAACTAAACGAATAAAAATTATAAACCACACATAAACACATTTCAAATCCAAAAAATACACACCTCTACAACACAATATGAAAAATCGCGTTATACGAAAACCCAAACTCTATAAGAGACGAAGAAACACGAGTAGAATCTGGACATGAATCAGTCTAGTGACAGTTTATAAAAATATGTCTTTATTTAATTTAAATTAGAACAATTATTATAAAACACATATCAAATCCAAAAAGAGACACATCTCTATAACACAATCTAAAAAACTGTATTATACGAAATCCCACAGAAATGAAGAACCGCGAGAGGAACCTTCACTCGTGTAAATAAAAATATACATATATAAGAATAAACATTATAAAATATATTTCAAATCTAACATACATATATAAACCTGTGTAACACTATCTGAAAACCGCGTTGAACGAAAACCAAAACTATACAAGATACGAAGAAACGCACAGGGGGAATCACTATTCGAATCAATCGAGTGAAATTCAATAAAAATATATCTATCTTTAAATTTATATTAGTATAATTATTATAAAACATATCAATTCTAAAATAAAACACACCTCTACAACACTATTAAAAAAAACCGCGCTATACAAAAACCAAAACTATACAAGAGACGAAGAAACGCTCGGGCGGAGAAGGGACCTCTATTCGAATCAATCGAGTGACGTTCAATGAAAAAATATTAATCTTCAAATTTAAAATAGAATAAACATTATAAAACACACAAAAAAAATACACACCTCTATAACACTATCCAAAAAATCGCGCTATACAAAAACCGAAACTATACAAGAGACGAAGAAACGCTCGGGCGGAGAAGGGACCTCTATTCGAATCAATCGAGTGACGTTCAATGAAAAAATATTAATCTTCAAATTTAAAATAGAATAAACATTATAAAACACACAAAAAAATACACACCTCTATAACACTATCCAAAAAATCGCGCTATACAAAAACCGAAACTATACAAGAGACGAAGAAACGCTCGGAGGGGGAGGGGAGAGGGAACCGCTATTCGAATCAGTCGAGTGACGTCCGTCGGGCGAAGCGCACGTCTCTGCGCTCTTCAACCGCACATCTAACACACGTCGCGAACAAAGTGATAACCTAACCTAACCCAACCGGATTACGAAAAAATCGTCGCGTGTGCTCCTACCCATTCACGTACTTTCGAGTGTTTTTGCGCCCGAGGCGAGTTTTTCGCTCGGGTTCAACAAGTATACGACGAGAGCCTCACTTATAAGAACGTAAGTCCGTTTGAGGTGAACGCCCACGTTTTAGGATTTTTTTTTTTAAGTTTGAGTTTGAGTTTTTAGTGATCGTGTTTAGGTTATGTGATTATTTTTTGGTTTGTGCTTTGATTCAAATTTTGTGTTTTGAGATTTGGATTTGAAGTTTTGCTTTGGTTGGACGTTTTGAGCGTTGTGTTTGCGGCGTTGTTTGTGTTGGATGTTATGTTTTTTGAGGTATCTTTATCACTTTTTTTTTTAGTTTCATAATTAAGTTTGATTTATGATTAATTTCGAGCATATAATTTCGTATAAATTAACCTAAAATTCAATAAATTGAGTCGTATTTTTATTTCGAAATGTCAGACTTGTTTGATATCGAGGAATTTAGTCAAAATATGCAAGATTGTTCGATTTATTTAACTTTTAATGAAAATCTGATGGATTTAATCGTTTACTTTATATTCAGTTCTTCAATTACGAACTGTCAAATTCTCGAAACATAAGTAAATGTACTGTCTTTACTAGAAAATAAGACCAATTGCGATATCGAAGAATGGTTTTGAAATTAGATTTTTTTTTTGTTCTGCAAAAATTGAATTTATTGAGGTTTTCGAGTGTAAAATTAATATAAGACCGGGTATTATATTATGTCTGTCTTTGTCTCGTAGATGTTTTGAAAATTTGTGGTTGAAGATGCTATAAATCGTTAGATTAATTTCGTGAATAATTGTCAGGTCTTCTTAAAATTAAATTAAGTAATCTTGCAATGTCTTTCGGTTCAAAATGTCAGATAAAAAGTGTTTCTATTAGTTCAAATCGAGAAATTAATTCGACACATATGAGATTGCTTAATTTATGTAATTTTAAGAAAATTTGATCTTGCTCTTTTTTTCTTTTCGATATATTTTTGAAATTGCTTATAATTTTCCTTTTCATCGTTATAAAATCGTCACGTGAAAATTTCATCGTTAATCACGAGTTTCATTATTCAATTGTTTCGCCAATGAACAAATCTCAAACCGATTCAATTCAAAATATTATTAATTTTAAATTATTTCATTATAAATTATTCGAAATCTACATTTTATAAATTCGTTCTAGAAGAAAATTTTCACAATACGTGGAACGAACAAAAACTCGAATGTGACCTTCGTCATTATCAACGTGTTTTTCTTACGACCGAGACTAGTTTTGCAAACAAATCTATTTAAGATTCATAAGATTTGTTCAAGACTCAATAGAAAATGTATTGTTTATATAAAATCGACATTTTTCGTCTTATTTGCGATATTTATTATCGACATGCGATTTGCACAAGTGTGTTTTTATGTCGTCGTATTAATTGCTTCATCGTTCAAAGTGCATATTTTCGCTGAATTTTATATATGAGTTTCAATACTTTTTTATGACTATTCATTGATTTTATATCGTGTTTTTGTTATATCGATGAGGCAATGTTTGTTTAATGCAGTAATTTTTGTTTGATTTACGTATTATTTTTCTGATGATTAGTAATCTTGTTTGATTTTAACGTGTCATTTTATATGGAATATCAGAAAGTTTTGTTAGAACATGTATTTTAATTGCATTTGAAGAATCGTCAATTCGCAAAACCAATTTGAATTTTAATATCGTTAAAAAAACTTTAATATCCGGCTTCGAAAAGATAAACTATTATAAAGAATATTAAATTAATATAAATGTAAATAATGATTTATTGAAGCATCTTTCTCGCACAATCGTTTTAGATTACTTGTGTTATTATTCATCTAAATAATCCGATATATATATAATTTATGTTCCTAAATTGCCTTTTCCATTATTAGCCTACGAGATTATACAAAGTGCAAATAAAAATAACGTAAAAATGAATCTAAATTTGAAAAATGAGACAAATATAAACATAAAAAATTCTAAAAACCCTTTTTTTCCAAATCTCATGCTTATATTAGGGATTAATTCCAATGCAAATAGAACGTATGCAATATAAGCCTTTCAGAGCTAATCATGACTAACTCCACTTTTTGTTAAAAATAAGATTTAAAAGTCAACGCACTTGATATAATCGTAACTTTCAATGGTAAAATATTTTTTTTAAATAATAAATGACAAAAAAAATTTCGACCATCATTTTAACTAATTCTGTACTCTAATATGAATCAACCACATTTATAACTAACTAGCAATCTACTAATTGAATATATCAACGCAGTTTTGGAGCATTACACGGACACACAGGGAGATAGACATACACAGAATAGCGCTATTATATAGTTTGATTTCAGAAAAAATAAACGTTTAAAGACACATTTAATCGTTTAATCTCAAATTTTCACCCAACGGAGTTAGTCAGGTATAGCTCTGGACGTCTCATATAAACATCGTATCGCTTTAACGACGCTTAAAACCGCCGTAAATACACAACAGTATCGTTAATTGCGTCCTTCGCGAATTTAACGCGCGCCGTTTTCATATTTCATGCGGATCTAGGAACCGCGGATTACCGAGCGGAGCAATTACGTCAAAGCGAACGATTTATCGAGGATTTTCAACGAAATGCGAAGAATTTCGAACGAATTTATAAGATTTTTCGCCTTTAGAGGTTTGATTTCTACGTAGAAAGTTTCTATACGACGATTAATCGGCGGAGATTTGAGGCTATTCCGTAGCCCGCTGTGATAGTTTTATTGGTTTAGGTTTGCGAAAATGTGATCGTTATATAAAAAAACTTGTTGTTATATAGATACAGTAGAATTTTGATTATCCGAATCTTTTAATTTTCATTAAATTTCACTTTTTATGAATATCGTAATTGCATAGCTCTTTCGCTAATTCTACAGCTAAAATCTGAAGCTTTCAGAGATCAAATATTGCCATGAAGTGTTTCAATCCTTTCATGCAAAAAAATATTTCAATTCAATATTGATTCTTTGTATTCTTAATTCTAAACAGTTAAAAATGATTCATACTTAATGTAAATGTTATTTTTTTTCAATAATTAAATTTTTCGATTATTCCGACTACCTTCATTTCCAATCAATCAAGGTTCTAACTATATTTGTCTCCCACTGTGATAATCTTATAAACTTAAATTTTTTGATTACTCCGACTTCCTTCATCCTAAATTAATCGAGTTTCTACTGTATTTGTCACCTACTGTGATAATCTTATGAACTTAAATTTTCAAAAATTTCTTCATCAAACTAGATTTTTTAATATAAATTATTTACATTCAAACGGCAATCAAAAATCCTGATAATGTCGTTATTCAAATTTCCCTTTCGTTGAGTGCGAATAATTTCTGAATTTATCTTTTAACGATATACAAAGATTCATACATATTTGCATTCACCATCTCGATAGAGTGATTTTGAATATATTTCTTGTACGTTTTGTATTGTGAATCGAACGATGACGTCTTCTTGTATGTGTTAATCACGAACGGCCGTGAAGCGGCAAGTCATCGTTTTATTTATTTATTTTTTCCATAGATATTTTTTCACCTGAGGTTAGATGAAATAAGACGCATTAGCATAATAATGTTCCGCAGAAGAAAAAAACTCGTTTTCGATTTGATATTTCAGAGTTGTGCATTTAGCGTTTTTTTACGATGTGTGCATTCAGTTGAGACTCAATTTTAGATCAGGAATTTTTTTTTTATTAATTATTTTGAAATAATTTTTAATTGTACGTAATAAATCATTTCATAACAATCGTCACACGTGCAGTTGAATAACTGTGAATGCAAATAGTAAAAGTTATTCTAAACACACATCTATATAAAGAAACGTCGTAAAAGGTATGACGGCACTCGATACTCGATTCGAAAAATAATTCTAAAACATTGTATGCTAAATTATATTACGCAACGCGGCCGTGTTCAAATTCAAATTTATTTAAAGTGTTCTTCGCTGAAAATGAAGTTTCTTCTCTGGGATGCTGAATAACGAAAAGTAATGAAATGAAAAAAATTGAAAAACGGAAAACACCGTTCGTAGATTTTCCGCAACGATTTCGCGGTGTACAACTCGCGGTTAGCGCAATTCATAATTTATTACCGATTTTTCTTAAGGAAAAAAAAAGAAGAAAAGTCTTATCGAATAACAAAGGCGACTTTTTTCGAGTTTTTCTTAATTTTCATCGTTTTCCTTCGTTCGTTTTTTTTCCGTTATATTTTCGCAAGAAAAAAGTTTTTCCTTTCTCGCGAGTTCCGTTCTTGCGAAAAATATCCTGCATAAAAAAAATTACAAAGAAACGGATCTGAAACGTGATTATCGTAACTCGTCGGGGATTATCGAATTTTTAATTCCGTCATCCTAATTCCTGCTTATTTTCGCCTTGGTCCTGAGGGATTATCCTTTACCGTTCACACGAATTTATCATTTTTTCCATTCGAAATCCATATGATTCCTGAAAAAACCAAGGGGTACTAGTGAAATTTTTGCCAAAATTGAGTTATGTACAGGAATCGCTTCTTTATTTGTTGGCAAAAGGATATAAACGAATTCGAAACGTGTACCGAGATATATCATCAAATCACTCGACCACTTCCTAATACATACATGTTCACATTTGAGTCCACTTTTCTTGTACTCCTTGGCCTTTTCAGTCATCATATAGAATCTATAAAATATTTCACACTTTTGTAAACATCGATTAAGCGCCCATTTGAATTTTCACAATTTCGATTGAATCGATTCTAAAAAAAATCTGCATTTTCTCTCCATAATGAAATTATCTCGTCGTTATCTCGCTTCTGAGTAATTTTATCTTTCATTCACAACATTATTCAAATTCGACAGGGTTTCACATAAATCAATCGTTTCGCCGCCGAATTTCGAATTATCAATGAGCCCCCCGTTCCCTAGAAATACCCTTATTTATTCCCGAGAGGCGAGCGGGAAAATTTGAATGTACCTTCAATTTGCTTGATTGAAATGGTAATAAACAGGCGGCCTTAAGAGCGTATAAATAAATTTTGTTATATAAAATTCGCGAATAAATATAATTGCTCGGCGATTTTCGTTTTGGCGAATTCGAATTTCGCGCCCAAAGTGCGTCAAAAGAAAGATTATTTCGACGCTCGTTTTATGTATATTATTTTGCAATTCAAACTCTAATTTTCGCGGTTTTGTCTCGTCTCGTCTCGTCTCGTCGTCTATTTTTCTTGTATCGAAGGATCTTTAATTATTCGTTTTCTTGGTGGAATTAATTGTTCTTTTGTAGCATCGAAGCGTTTTAAATTCAAATTTGAGAAAGCAGAAACTATTTTGCATTGTGTTCGATAATTTTATTTATTCGTTGATATTCAATTATTTTGAATTTCTCAAATATTGATTCATCTTGAAGTGAAGAAGTATTTGTTAGACTGGAAACTCTTAAGAGTAATAGCTTACGAAAAGTGTTATAAAATCGATTGAAGTTGATCAGAATAGACAAAGCGGGGAATAAATTTTTAGAATTGTTATATTAAAAGTTAAATTATTATTTTTTAAATCAAATATCAGAAAGAAATGATTGAGTTATTAAAAAAACTAAATGTAACTCTCATCAGATTCAAATCCAGTATAGCGAGTATATTGAAGTATTACGTTGCATATTCAAACGCTTTATATAATATCACTTTTCTATCGACTAATTTTACTATCTAAATTTGAAAAATTATTTAAATTTTTCATCCAAACGAATTATTCGGCTAAATAATACAAGTAATATAATAGAAAAGTATCCAGACTCATAATGTAACCTCACAAATGACAAACCCTAGCGCCATAAACTTTTCGATTCCGCCGAATCGAACATTCAAAGAAAAGGCCACCCCGTTAAAAAGCCCTTCACCGAAGACCATTCAGCATCCACCAGAAGACCATTCAGCATCAATTCAGCATCAGCCCGAAGAAGAAGATCTCACTTCATCCCCCCTTTTGGAGGCTCTTGTAAAACAATTAAAACCATTATATTCGGCGTCGATCAGACGCGAACAATTAAACGGCCGCTAAACGCTCTTTGCTCGAGATCCTTATATATTTTTTTTTCGAATTCCCGCGCTTTTCGACTCGAGAATTTTTGAATTTTTCTTCGAGGCAATTAATCAATCTCTTGAGGTTGTATTATGTGTGGTTTTTTCGATGGTAATGATCGCAAAGGTTTCGTGTTGTTGCGCAAAGAACGGGTTACGAGAATGCCTTACGGGCTGCGAAAGAAATTATATGTATGAAGACTGAAAAGTCTAAAGGGTACAAGTGATTTCGAGAAAATCAGGCTCAAAGTTGAGCATGTATTAGGAAGAGGTTGAGTGATTTGATAATATATCTCGGTACACGTTCCGAGTTCGTTTATATAATCATTTGCCACCAAATATATGAGCGTACAAAGAAATGATTCTCAATTTCGGCAAAAATTACACTTGTACTACTTGGCCTTTTCAATCGTCATATGTACGAGCTGAGAATGTGCATTTTTTCGGTATATGGAAGGTTTTAAAAGTTGTCGTTGTATTCGTGTACGTTTTGGGAATTTTGATTCATTTTTTTGGTTTTGATGCGTTTTATGTGGAGAATTGTTATGTGCATCCCGATTTTGTTGATGGATACGTTACTGGAATTAATTTTAGTCACTTCCAAAAAATATTAAATATATGGAATGTGTCCACAATTAATTCCACTACTCTGTATTATCGATTATATTTATTAAAACTTAAATTTTATAATCTTCTTCATCGACCGATTTCGTTCAATACAAACGACTTTCGCTAACTCAAAGACATTGACTAATGACTCATTAGCGATAGTGATCCGCGAAAATATAACGTTCGAATTAAATTCCGCGTTAAAGGCTTTTAAGCAAAATGACGCATAATCGATCTTAAAACAGTAAATAATCCTTGATTTTTCGTTACTTTTTCGCGTTTTATGCACGCCATTGTAAATTAACATGTTTGACATATCAAATATGGAACTCGACACGCGAACTAAAGCGAAAAAATAGCGTCACGCTCGAATAGTACATAGATTATCATTTTTTTTTGGAAAGTGTGCTAATTCGATTTGTATTTTGAATTTGAAAGCGCATTTTGGACTCTTTTGTGTGTTTTGAATTTTTGTTTTACTCTGAAAAATTACGTGTTAAAGCCTTCGCTGTATCTGCGATTGAACTTAAGTTCATGCAGAGCTTCAAGTGAATTATTGCTCACTTTTCTCAGCCAAAGACGTTTCAATTTACGTCGTTTTGATTAATGTTATGCATAAATCAAACGGAATCGTATCTATGTAAATAAATTTGTATTTTGTATAATGTTGATAAATTTTGTTTCTTATAGCTCCTATTGAAAAGACTTAGCATTTCTCATCGCCGCAAGAAGTATCAATAAAATACAACGATTATGATAGAATTAATCAAGTTGATCATTGCATAGAATATTTTTGAATTGACATTTAAAAAAATATTTTTAATTTTATTTTCATCTTATGAGTAACGTTTGCTAATTTATTACATCCTCGTATCTTAAGCAATTGAAATTATGAGTCACCATCAATTTTAGCCACAATTACCACAATGCAATTACACTTCATATTTTTTTCCGAAAAAATATTCAAATGTATTTTTTTAATTGGTTTCCAGCCCCACAACGTAATAATTGCTACGCTCTACTAACCGAGCGATTACCGATTTTAATGGATTTTTCTAAGACCCCAGGCATAAATCAAAGATCAATTCGGTTCAACGTCCGTTTCTTAATCTGTGTAACATTTTCGAAAAATAAACACAGAAACGCGTCCTTATCTAGAGTTTGAACTCATTCTGAATCACCTTTTGTTTAATTAACGAACGGCTCGTCGAGATAAGGTACGAGAAACGCATTTAAATATTTGTTGCGTTCAGAAAAACCAGTCAGATATATTTATGTACAAATTCAATAAATATATTATACGATCGGAATGACAATGATGAAAATTTGTGCGTGTAAAATCTAGGCATCGTATCAAATCGAAACTTATCGACTTTTTTTACGATCGCCGTATATGAAACGTAAATAAAAATTTATTATTATCGGCCGTAAAGCCGGGTATAAATCAAGAAACGCTAGAAGATGAAAAAAATCGAACACACCCTCGTAAAAGTCGCAATAAAAAATGTATTTATTCATTTTTTCGTAAATTTTCCTAATGGGACAGGTGTAAATCTCGACACCTCTGCTCAAAAAGAGACACTTTCTAATGACGTATCCACACCTAAGTCTTCGATTTCAAGCGAAAAACAAATAAACTAAAAAAAATCATCTTCGAATATTAAAAATTCAATCTTAATCTAATTCTGTTTAGGAACATAAAATTTTTATGCAATGCCGCTGAAAGCCGCCGGCTTAGATGTGGATACGTCACAAGCGACTAAAACAATTCACATATCAAATAGGTGAAAAATAAAGCCTACACTTCCAATTTTATTCATTCGTTATCTTATTCAGTCGTAATCTGTAATTGGCCTTTGTGCTCGAGAGTTGTGAAAAATATTTCGTGTAAATTACCCGTCTTGATTTCGTTCGTTCGGAGATAAGAGTACGTGAGGTTCCCACGACTTATTCTCTTATTTTGGTGTTTTCAGCGTTTTATTTTTTTCACATTTTTAAATTCGTCTGCTCTTTTTTAAGACTCGACCTTGCTACGGTTTGTCGTCTTCGTTCTTTCGTTTGTCGGACTTGTCGACAGCCGGTTGTCATAATCGGAAAGACTGGTTCTTGTGAAACTCGAGAGTCATTCATTGTTCGGAGATCTAGTACTTGCTCTCATGCTGTACCAATACGTTTGTGTTGAGAACCGAAGTGGTTTCCTGGTCTGCTTTGGGTACATATTTACCGGGCAAACAATAAATTTTCTTGGATAATAAAACGGTTAATTTATTCAAAATGTACCATTCGAATGAAAACTATCTCATTTTATTTAAATATACTGAATTTCACGAATGGTATGAGTGGATTTTTCGAAATTGATTTAAGTACAGCGAAAGGTTCTTTGGGATCTGTGACCGTTAGTGATGTCTTTTTAAAACATTTTCTGTATTTTACTTAATTTCGAAAAAAAGTCACTTATACTCTTTGTGCAATTCAGTCATTTATATATATAATATTTGTGCAAGTCGCTTTGGAATTCACTGTCTTTGTGATGATGCTGGGTTCAAGTCTTGTCGAATTCTGGCGAGAGTCGCATTCATTTATATTAATTGATGCTTTGAATCAAATATTTGATTTAAAATGTGTTAATTTAATGATTTACGAAAAGATTCTTAAAAATTGATCATCTCTGTCTCGTTTGGATCGATTGAATTCGATCACTTTTAATGTCACCTTTTGTGTGATCTTCGGAATTTTTATCTTAGCAGTTCTGCCTCTACACTTTAAAATGAATAAATAATCAGAATTTAACACGATTGATTAATATTTCACCAAAATATGAATTTTGATACTGTAAAATAATTAAATTATATTGAAAATAAAAGATAATTATTTCCGTTGCGATATTTATAAACATACATCGCCATACACTCATCATACGATAACGCACTCAAATGAAATCGATTCACATTTATTTTTCGCATGTTCGATGCGACACATTTCCTACGTGATAAATCAATTTAACGCGAAATTCCCGCATTACTCAACACGTCATCGAAGAGTCACAATCACACGTATGTACACCTTTTCAATTCAGTGTACAATTCCCAGATATACAGATATGTACAATTTGCATAGATATATGTACAATTTACACATACAATTCAGGGCGGCGACGTTAAATCTTCGCTGACGCGGATCGAAATTACAATTCGGACCCAGAGTTTCGATATTGAAATTTCGCGCGTCTCTCAAATCAGCCAAACAACGCCGTTTATTAGTTTAGAGACCTGCGATGACAATCTCTCGTCGAAATTAATTGCTCCTGTCCGAGGATATAACGTGTCCTCGTCGAGGATTCAGACAAACCGATGTTCGTCGGTCGAAGTGTCCCTCAGGTCATCCAGTGTCGAGCGAATGAATGGTACGTGTATGTACGTGCAATTGTGAATATGTTGTTCGAAATATATGGTAGAATCTGATATAATGATAGTGTGTTGGGATGAAATGTTTGTGCATGCTGTGTTGGACTTGAGTGTCGAGGATTCGGACAAATCTATGTTCGTTGGTCGAAGTGTCCTTTTGGTCATTTAGAGTCGCGTGAATGAAGTATACGCTTATAAAATTGTAAATATGATAAAATGTACTAATATAAGTAATAAATAATTATCAGCATATCAGGAAACGTTTGTGCTTGCTGTGTTGGACTTGAGTGTCGAGGATTTGGACAAATCGATATTCGTCGGTCGAAGTGTCCTTTTGGTCATTTAAAGTCGCGCGAATGAATTGTACACTTATAAAATTGTAAATATAATAAAATGTACTAATATAAATAATAGATAGTCATCAACATATCAGGAAACGTTTGTGCGTGCTGTGTCAGACTTCAGTGGCGAAAATTTTGACAAACAAATTGCCCCACAGGTCATTCATTATCGCTTGAATTGCATGTGAAACATACGTGCAATTAATTCTAAATACGTCGTTTGAAATGAACTGATTGAATTTAATATAATTATTGCGAAGCGTTCATAGATGCCGCGTAGGGCTTCAGTGTCCTCATGATGCTGGGTTCGAATCGAGTTCTGAGTTCGAGTAAAATATCTTTAGTAATAATACATGATCGTATTATAATGCTAGTTTGTTTATCGGATTGTCGGTTAATAGAATATGATTCTTGATTAGTAATATGTTCTACATTGCTCTTATGAATAATTGCATGAAAAATGCATAAATAATGTGTAATCTTATAAGTTTATTCTAACAATACGTGCGTTTATATATTAACAATTCATATTGTATAAAAATAACTTAGAATTATATTGAAATCGTAGAAATATGTACATACATATATTTTATGAAAGCTGCAAATACCAATTACATTATCGCGTATATACGTAATCATATTTCGCGTACGTAAAGCAAAATGTCAAATAAATACATTCTATCATACATAATTGGGGTTTGTGAATATATTTTTTTTCGTTTAAGATTACATAGGAAATTCTACGCCTACGCAAATAAAAATCAGAGGGAACGATTGAGAAGCTCGTTCGTTCGAAAACGACGAAGGTGAAGGTTATAAGGCAATACGCTTCGTCGAACAGCTCTTATTTCGGTCAGGTTTTCCCTTTCGCCTTTTTTTTCCATTCCCCTTTTGTTTTTCCGCGAGAGTTTTCCGGAAAAACGGGAAAAGTCGGCGGGCACGATTATTATCTCGTCGTGTGCACATTCGGATAATACGCAGACAGAAGTATATTATACGATGATATGCCGAATCATTTCGTTCTGATTTCTTTCACATGAACTTGATTGATATTTTTTTAATAAAAAATAATCATTTAAGCAGAAAAATCATATGTGAAAAGGATAATAAGATTTTAAAATTACTTTTCAGTAACATAAATTATACGTATGTGCGTTTTAATTTTGTGTCACTAACTTCAGTGTATAAGGCTGTGTTAAGTAAAATGCGTGCACAGGTCGCCGAATTTTTTTTTCTTGGGCATTCTTTCCGCTCCGAAGAAAAAGTAATTACGATTTCCTCGAAAATGTTTTCCGAAGATTAAATTGCGAAATTTTAATGATGAAGTTTTTCCTTTCCAGTTCTTTTGTGTGCCGCTAACTTTCGGGTTCCGAGTTCGCCCCCGCACAGTTAGTACACTGTTTTCGTTCTACGGTTCGAGTATCGATGCTTTTTCCGGAAAAAGCAGAATGAAATGCAAGATTTTTAATTATAATTTAATTGAGAATCTTATCGAATTAAGCTCGACGAAATTTCAGCATATTTATACAGCGACGATAATGGGGGAGGGAAAAACTTTTTCGACGAGCTATAATAATGTTCGATGTCGTTTTTCGAGAATTTTATTTGAGTCGTTCAGAGTTTAATTTAACTAACTCTTCTTTTTGATACAAAAAAAGAGATTTAAAAAAAAGCACTTAGATACAGTAATAACTTTCTATGTAAGAAATATTTTTTTTGAATAATTAATGAAAATTCCTTTAAATTACAAATTTTGTCTGGCCACCTAAAGCTAGGTTTTGTGTATAACAACAAGCAGCACGTAGTGTGATTAAAAAATGTAAACAATAGAGTATGTTTTTTAGGGGTCCACATTGTTCCCGTTGTTGACCACGCAGCGTGCTACGTGCTGCTTGCTGCTTGTCGCGGTATACAAAACCTAATTCAATAATGAATCATTCATTGCAGAAGCTATTTTAATTGACTATGTACACAAATGAGAATTTACCACATCTACTGCGTATTATTTTTTTTTTTAATTTCTGAAAAAATATAATTATGAAGATATTTCGAAAAATATATCAAATACATTTGAAGGCTTAATTCAACTTTTTACTTCAAGGAATTAGTTAAATTTATCCCTGAACGTCTCATATCATGTCATATCGTTATTCCGAATTTTTCAGAAAAGCACTGAGAAATCTGAATTTTTCCCCAGCACAGAAATCGAATTCAGTGCAGAACGTTGAATTTCTAGGAAAATCGCTGAAATATATACAAAATCCAAGCATGTCGGCCAATTTTCCCGCCATTAGGCGCTCGCAAGACGGAATATCGTCCTCGTTACCGATTCAATCCTTCTGCCAAACACTGCCGAATAAAATTCCCGTGTTTTACGGTAACTTGTGTCCCATTAGCGTGCAAAACAAACGGAGCCTTATGCCAAACGAACGCGCCGCTAATTTTGGCACGATTTTGTCAAAATTGATACGCGAATCGAAAAATCATACACTAACCCAATAAAATAATCGCACGCGTACCGAATGTCGTTTCGATCGTAGAAATTTTGCAAAGGTGAAATTTTAAAATACGGTCGATTCATATCGGGTTTTCCATTTTTTTTTTGTGTTTGTAAAATGTAATAAATCGATCGAATCATCGTATATAATCAAATAGGCGTTGCTCGGATGTGTCGAGCAGATTAATCGCCGTTACAGTTCTAATGTGAAACTTATCGTAACTCGCTTCGTGCGAAATTATATACGATTTTATTCGAATACATCAACTTTTCGACTTTCCATTTCTATACTTTCTCTGCGAAAAAGCGACTTAACCTGCGAAAAAAAAAACGACAGGCGCGATCGCGGAAAGTATTCTATACAAGGCGTGTCCTGAAAGTTTTGTAAAATATATTCATTTTCTGCGTTTTTACAAGTCTTAAATTAATTGAATTATGTAGCTAGTATCTTCAGCTTTATGATCTGTTCAAAATTAATTTGATTCTTAATATATTTTGTGTCAAAATCGCCGATTAAGTGCACCCATCTTTCGAGACATTGCAGCGGTATTAGGAATGTTATTCGACAACACTCGAGTATTAAAACTCTAACTGACTCCCAAACTATCTTTTCATTGTTTCTTGAGCAAAAATTGGTATCAAAAGATGTTTTTTTTTTACAATTGAAGTTAATCAAAGGATTGTGACAATAGAGTATATCTTCGAAACCTCTTAACAGGCATATCATGCATGTGAGATGAGAGAATAAATTGTGTAGATACTCATATAGACTATTGACTCTTTAAGCAGATATTATTTGTATTTAAAAAAATATATTTTATGACTTATGGTACACATGTTGCATAAAGTAGATGCGAGTCTGGAAGCGTCTCTAGATAGCATTTTTCAATTTCGGAGAGCAAAATCAAAACGAGACGATATTTTCATAACCGCCACATCACACGCATAGTACATATGCACGGCTCGAGATTCATACGAAATTTATTCAACGTGCGTTTGCCTCACATAGGCGTTTCGTTCGCAGGCATTTCCATCTCATACATACATTCACCAGATTGCGTATACGCACTCTGTACTTTTATGAGTACAGAGTGCTCTTTTTAGCTGCATTTTCGACTATTAATCAAGTGCATGTTAGCGCCTTTGAAGCTAGTTGAAGCAGTCGTACGTTGCATAGTTATGCTTTGTATAACTGTTTTCATTTATAGGTCAAATTTATATGTAACGTTTCGAATTTATCGATGTAACGAATCTGTCACTGAAATGTGCCGACTTTACACGTTCGTCTGTATAAATTTCGCAGAACACTCTGTATATTTCAGTACCTTAATGTAATATAAACGCACAACGAGAGAAGTGGGTCACATTTCACGCACACACTTTTTTTTCCGCAAGCGATTCGTTCAATTAAATTTATAAACACAACTGAACAAACATGCATAGCACATAACATAAGCCCACTGCTTATAACCATACAGTTATCAAACGTAATCCGTTCCGAGAACAACGAGCTCACAAGATTATATGGCGAGCACATAAAACGTTGAACGAAATGAAGCGGAGCTAATTATTTCTATGCAAGACCGTTCTTATCATTTTAAAATTTCTAATTTTCATTCTAAATGCAAACTATCGTACAGTTTCTTCTTTAGTGGTATCCTTAAAGTTCATAGTCGAAATTAATATGTTTCATAATTGAAGACTTTAGAAGCTGAAATATATTGGACTAGTTTAAATCATTGCCAATTGATTTTTTTAATAAAATATATTTCATTGGTCTCTAAGGTCTTCATATAAGATAGTCCGAAATCGATGGTAGATAAAGTACTCGTCAAATATTTTGATATTTTATTCAAAGGTGAGACAACCGTCAGAATACGGTGTTTACATATGGCTTTTGTCATTCATGTTGCTGTTGCCTTTTTCGATTTAAAGGCTGTTTCATAATGAAGAAAATGGTCAGTCATATGGAAAATAGATAATTGATTGAACTAATGCGAACTCCTAACTTTTCAAGTTAGTACACTTTGAGGACAGTAGATGAATAAGTTCTTAGTAAATGCGTAGTTAACTGAACCGATTGATTATCTACTGTCCTCTCAACTGTCTGTTGTCTACTGTCCACTTGACTATACTGTCTTTTGTCTACCGTCTAATTGTCTACTGTCTAATTGTCTACTGTCTATTTGATTGTCTACTGTCTACTGTCCACTTGACTGTCTACTGTTCACTTGACTGTGTACCAGCCTGTAAACTTCTCTCTCTCTTTCTCTTTCTCTCGACGATCGTCGAACCGACAAATTCAACGGCATAAGCTACATGTAAACGCGTTATAAAATCTCAAAAGCAATAAGCTCCGCGTCGTCGTTATCACAACGACTCGCATCAAACAACCGAGGCACCTAATAACGCGGCCGAAACTTTTGTTCAATTTAATGCGCGACGAGAGACGCTTTCGAGATAATTCATCCCGGGCAATCTACCGGGAAGAATCTCCTCCATTCCCTCTCTATCTATCTCTATATTCTTCCTCTCTCGTCTCTCTCGTGGAAGGCAAACAGAAACGTGTTTACACGAAACCCGAAAGGGGGAGGCCGGGTTTGAACGACACCCCTGTGGCGTCGTGTATTATGTATGGAATCGAATCGAGTTATTAATTTATATGCTAATGCGATTGCACTCGGTGCGTGCTCGATTCTCTCTCTTGTGGTCTTCTATAGTCTGTAGTCTTCTTCCCTTCGGTTATAGTCGGCGATGTCGCGAATTTTTTTTTTTTAGATGTTTTTCGATTAAGAATTTTGTATATTTTGAGTTGAAAATATAATGGGAGTTTGTTTAACGAGCATCTTTTAAAAAGAAGCAGAATGATATTTGAAAAAATGTCTCGTATAACGAGCGACGAGAGGAGAGATATTGTGATGTCATATGTGATAATTTCGTCGTTCAAAAAATATCATTTCGCACTACGAGTAAAGTTTGGTAATGAATCTTGCTCGTTATGCAAAATTTCATTGTAATTTTTAATTTACATATAGCTCTAGTCAATCGTATTGCTGTTATTTCTCGCTCTAATATTCGTATCTAACTTTTTCTCGCATATATAATACATACTAGAATTAATTGTATATAAATTGGCTAGATCTTTATGTTTATTGATCTTTAGAGTGAGAAAAGTGACGACAAGTCGAATGGCAACAGCTGTATGTAAATTGTTTATCCGATTAACATTTGGTAGATTTACATCCTAGAACAATTTAATACCGTATTAACATACTAAAACTACAACTTATATTGCCGTTATCTTTTGCATGTTCTCATCTAGTTCTTTTCCATATTATGAGAAAAAGGGCTAGATAAGTGTAGGAGTGTAAAAAAGATTACAGTGAAGTAAGTTGCAGCAGCAACTTGTAAATGATTTTAGAAAATATTGTGTAAATTGTTTAAATTTATAAATTTACTGAACATTTTAACTGACATGAAATTTTAATCATTTATAATTAAACGGAAGTAAATTTAGTTTGTGGAGGAAATAGCGCTTTATTTGAATGGAAACTGTAAATTGAACTAGTTGCATATATGCGTATGTTTGTACATTTATTTGTATTCGATGTTTGTTGACGTTCGATTGGTATGTCTGCAATTTGCACGTTTTGAACATAAATTTTCCTACCGCTTTCCATAATTAAAGTAATCCGAACTGCATTTATAAATAAACGCAGCGTTTTCAAATCACCGAAAGTTATTAAATTTTATGTATATTGTTAATTTATGAAATTAATGTAAATTTCCGTCGCAATGCAAATCTAACAAAATCCACTCAATATAACGAGTGCGTTATTCAAAACTGTATCAGATCGACCGAATTTCCACAGCGTAACCGAACAACAATAAAAAGGCAAATACACAAATACACAAAGAACGAGAAATAAAAATGGTAAAAGTACACGAAAGCGCAATCAAACGTCGAATTAATAAATCGTACTTTTCCACGAAACGCTAAAAATTAAACGACGATTTATGTACGGCGACCGTTAAACTGTTAAACTTTCACGTGTGTGCACGCCATTTGTGCTATATGTATAGAGAGTTGGGGTGGCACCCGTAATTCGAAAACGAGTAATAAATAGTTTGCCAAGGCGAAGGTCGTAAAGAAATAAAGGAAATTTTCCGAGGAGGGTTGAATTTTCATGAATAAATTTGTTCGTTCATTTTCTTGCAGTCGCTCGACTCGAGTGAATTGCATCCTTGTTTGATTGTCGTTTCACTTTTTTTTTGTTCCATTCTATTTTCTTTTTAATATCATCAACTGGAAAGTTGTTTGTGTGAGCATCGATGGAACTTTTCGAATAATAAATCTGTGGAGAGATTTCATTGTATAGGGCTTATAATTAAGAGCGCTCTTACTTTGAAATGAAATACAAGTTGTGTTAGGTAAATGGCTATAACCTTGTCAGTAGATACAACTTAGAATTTTTTTCTTAAAATTAAATAAATTAAGCAATCTTGAAATGTGCTTAGGCTTATGTCAGTATTGAGACGAAGAAAAGTGTTTAAATTTTTCCAAATCATCGAGAAATATAACCAACATATGCGAAATTTCTTAATATATTTAATTTTAAGAAAATCTGACGAGATTTTAGATTTACATTGACGAGATTATAGACAATTACTCAAGTAATTTAAGTAAGTTTAACTGTAGATTCTTTGATATGATTATAATTAACCATCAAAATTCATGCGCATCTATAGAAAAATTCTTTATCAACAGTAACATTCACCTTATTTTTTCATTTGGGTTACAATTAGCACAAATTTTTCTCGTCTTTTTATAAAAATTCGCACATTTGCGATAATACGATTAGCAAATCCTTCGAATATATTAACACATCATCGTTAAATCGTGTAGTGTTTGAATCATTCACCGACAATTTGCACTGGTTGACTCAAATCCGCAAACTATGCTATCTCTTATTATGAATCATATTTAATACGAATGTCCCAGTTTTGAACAACGCGGATATTGCATGCATAATTTGTTCGAAATCGATAGTGCAATTTCTATATAGAATCGTATTTCAAGCGATAATTTTATGATGAGTTGATGAGTTTTCTCTATTTTCAATATTTCGTTAAGTATTCGTCAATATTGTCGTGGATCGAAGTGTAACGGTTCGTAACTTGAAACCGCTTTCTATTAAATTAACCACTTAAGTGTACAAGAAAACATTCTTCACTGTCTTTCTTATGGTATGTCATAGTAGAGACACTTGACAGCTTCATATTAGAAAGATGTAGTTTTCTTTTCCTTAAAAAAAATGTTTGCTAATATAGTTATTATACATTTGTACTAATTTATGTTTTTTATCGTTTCAGGTAAGCATCATATTCATTCATATTAAATTGAACAATTGAAAACTTCTACACATATTTGGTAAGAATATCATGTATTGTTTATATTCAATAACAAGAATTCGATTAATGACCAGTTGAATATAAAATAATATTATTTCAAAATGATTGAAACGAAAACTTGAATATACATTTCATTCTTGTTATATTACATAAAAATACCGTTTTTTTTTTCATTTAAAGATACCTTTTAAAAGTTCTGAAAAAACTTCGTAACTTTTTTCGGTGAAGTAGATGAATAACTAATTGAGTAAAGTTTGATGAAAACACCCACGTTTCACCAGAAAATCAAATTTAGAACAACCCAATGTAGTATAAATTCAAAAATTATGCAATATAGGTCAAGAGTCGATTCAATTTTATAAATTCATTCATGAACCTTTAAAAATCAATATCTCGAATGAAAAACATGAAAAATATTCAAATTTTTACGTTAAAACCGTTATTTTTCTATCACTAATTAAATTCGCCAATTTAATACGGCTCGTTCAAATTTCAACCCTCATCTAGAAATTAACCATTCAGAGTTAAACGTGACTAACTCTATTCAATATAAAATCGAAAAAAAGTATTTAGTATACATATTTGATACATTTTTCAAAATTCTCTTTATTATTCGATTTTTTAGAAATTACAATCATACAAATTCAGCTTAAAATAAACTACTGATGTGATCAATTTGTACAGTATAAATTAAAATGGCTTCTGAAATAAATTATTTATTATCCGATAGCCATTTTTTAATTATTTAGAGTCGATCATTTCACTACTTTGATTAATTAACTATCGAGTTATAATAAGTCTTCTACTAGTAGCTATTAAAAATCCTTCTTCAAGCTTATGACTTAGTACTTTAACATTTAAATTTCTTATTTGTCACAAAATGAAGTTAGTCACAATTCGCTCTGAAAATAAGAGTCTCATTTTTTTCAACCCCAACCATAATAAAACCTCACATTAACACCGCGTTTCTTTTAACCTCTTCCCGGTGCAATCTAAACCGCCCTTATTACGGACCCGAAACCGTTATATTATTAGTGTTATCATAATAAGACCTTATCCGTTTCGTGGTAAAAAAAACGAAAACGAGATTTTCCCACCCCTGTCTCGAAAAAATCGAACGTTCGTAGGTAAAGAAGGGGTGGCCGTTAACCGTTAACCGTTAACCGTTATCGTTACTATAAACGCGAACGTTCGCCTTTGATGGTTCGGCGTGATTGTTTAACACGTTGTCGTCTGGACTGTGGAAAATGTGTAAAAATGGATATCGATTTTTTTTAGTGTTAAATATAGTGTGTTATGATCGACTTGTTATGCTGAATTCTCGTTTAGATACAGGGTTATGATTTTTTTACAAGTTTGTTTCGATTTTAGTGAAATTGAATGGGTTATGGTGTAGTAAACTGATGTTTGGTTAAGTTACATGAGCATATTTTTGTGCAATATGTTGAACGTATATAATTTTAGAACTGAATTAAAAAAAAATAGGCTTTATATGGGGTTTTTCAATATGTGTTCTCAAATTTTGATAATCAATTTCGCTCATAAGTGAATCTTCAACTAAACCATGTCTTAGTATATTGAATCGAATGGTCGTAACCTCGTTAGGTTTTCTTAAAATTCAATAAATTAAGCAATTTCTCATGTTTTTAGGTTTAAAACAATTTATACACTTTTCATTGTCTCGATACTGACATTTTGAAATGAAAAACATTGCAATTTGTGTATTTTCATTAAATTTTAAGAAAACCTGACTTATTTATACCCAAAAAGTTGACCTGACAACATTATAGACTTTAAAGACATATCACTTATAAAACCTGTTTTTATTTTCGAGATCGAGCACTTTTAATGAAAAGCCCTATATAAGACCAACATCCTGATTTCTCATCTCACGTAACAGCGAAGAATTAAATTCGCACAATAGTTTCAAACGGCGAACTCATTCGAAATTGCAAGGAAGCGCCACATTGAGCGTATTATCGCCAATTATGCAACGCTAGATTAAAACATTACGAATCCGCGAAACTCGACGAAATTTTTCGCTCAATTTCCTGCACTTTCCGCACAGGAAACCTTTCATTTAACCTTTTCTGCGTTTAAACGAAACCGACTCGATTCGCTGAAAAGACTCACGCATCGCAGCGTTCGTACGCGCAAGAAATTTAATCTCAAATTCACAGTCTAAGCGCACGTCTCATAGTTTAAACCTATTGACGCGGCGCTTAGAATGTGAACTCGGGTTCAATTCGTGAGCGTAGGTGTCATTAAACGCCTGTCGGTTATCAGACGGTTAATTGAAACTGGTTGTTTAAGTCGGTGTTGTGGTGCTATTTGATCTTTTTGGTTTGCGATGATGATGATGATGATGATGGGTGTAATCTTATTTTTGACAAATCGGTTGTGTATTAACGTTCGTTTTGATCGATGTGACTTTTAGTCTGTTATTTTTTGAATGTTCGGAAGTTTTTTTTGTTATTTATTTGAATTTGAATATGTGAATGTTCAATATAATAGGTTCATTTTTTAAAAATTCTATATGTTAATTTAGATATTGCTTTAACTATTCTTGTTTCGTGTAAAGTTCTTTTCCGTATATGTGAGAGATTTAGATGCTAACGTTAAGGTTGGTTCACACTGAGGACAGTAGATAGTCGACTAGATCGAAGTGAACCCTTGATTTGATAGACCAGTAGTAAATATGCAAGATAAGTGTAAGTATTTATTATTTGTTGTGAACAGAACTGTCTCATTGCTAGCTTTGTTTAATTACTACTAGACCGTTTAGTCGGAGGTTTATATCGATTTGTTGACTTTCTTTTGTCTTCAGTGTGAAGTTGATTGCACAGTAGATAGTCAATTTTGCCAATACAAACACTAACTTTCGTATTAAAATTGGTCTAGTGAACTACTTGACACTAGAAAAGACAGTAAATAGTCAAGTGCACCAATACATTAAAAAGGGTTTCGCATTGGTCAAGTTAATTTACTGGCCACTTAACTCTCTACTCTCCTGCGAAAAACATCAACACTATCGGTTAAAACTACATATAAACTGACTTTCAAATCTAATTTTTCATTCTAACGTCCTCATCATGAATTTTCCATAACTATTACGAATTCTCACCCACAAACTTTTCCAACTTTTAAAATATCCTAGACGACTAAGATCTCGTCGAGCAGCGCCGCAAACCCGGCCAATATGAAATTTAATACCGAAACTCAACACAAACGAAACTTCGCCGAGTTCCCGTAATCCACGACCGGCAATATACCCGAGCAGTATTCCGCAGTATGTACCAGTATCCCGGAATCCCGGCGGAAAGGCATCGAGCATAATCCAGTCGAGTGTCCACTCGTCCTCCCAAGTTTCCCGCGAACAATACAACATACATTAAACATTGTATACGTTCATCTGTCCCGAGAAAGTTAGGTTCCCGGGACACAAACATCGACCGGGAATTCGGTCGGCGTACCTTAGGACCGAGTTCCGATAGACTCGAGTTCGTGACGAACATACTGATCGATGTGACTTGGATTTTTTTTCCGTTTCGTGAGTGGATACCGTTCCTTTGCTACATTCCCGAATGGGAAGCTGGATGAATGGAAAAATTGGGAGCGTCGGGTTTTTTTTTATATGCGAGGACACGTGCGCAAACATGATTTCTCGCAAATGAGCGAAGATTCGGAGATTCTGCGAAGAAATTGGAAGTTTCGGGAATGTCTTGGGTAGATTGGTTGGTGTTGTTGACGTTTCTTGAAAGTGTATAGGCTCTTGTGCTTGTTAATGGGTTCGCGGTATGTGTTGTTTTGTTGTGTTTTTCGTGCTAAATGTTTACTCAAGAAATCGTTTCTCAGGATGTAATTTTACTGTGCGGGTTCATTTTTATGAATTCAGAATATGATTTGAATGTAAATATGTTAAATAGCTTAACTATAGTATGGTGGTATGAAAATTTTGTGTATGATGTGTCAGATTGAAGTGACTTTATGATGCTGCATTTTGTGAAGTTCTATCGACTCCTGATGAGAGTCACATGTTTTTTTTTTAATTGCTTTAGTAACTCGATCATTTCTATTGAATATACATATAATCCGAAAAAAATCTTGATTTAATGCTATACAAAACGGTTCCTGAAAATAAATTTCCCACCTTGTATGTTGATTAAATTCGATCGAATTTATCATCATATTTCGTGCACTAATTACTCTTCAGACTTCTTATTGTTAACCCTAGCTTCTGCTTACTCATTTCAAAATGAATAATAAATTTCAAATTTCAAAAATAATTGGATATTGACACTTGAAACAATATTAACGACTTGTAACTGATACTTGCAATTTCGCGCACTGCCTAGTGTGAAACTCAACTCTATTTTACAAATAAAAAATCCACATATTTTATACAAAATGAAATTATTTTTATTAGTATAGATCTTCTTGAAATTTCAAAGCCAATCCTTACAGCATTTGAATTCCATTTTTCTTAAAATCTGAGTGGACGTCTCTTGAAATTATCTTCCATCTCCAAGGCGTTGAGCAGATTTCGATCGATCGAAGCCGCATTTTCGCACACCGAAAGCCTTAAATCTTACACATATGATATAAAAATAAATATAAATGAATAAAAAGCCTGTCTCGAGTGTATTTGTGTCAGTTAATCGGGACGTTGCCGCAGCGCTCCGGTTAACCGAGTGATTTATAGCCTTATACCCTTATACTCGAGGCGCGTGCGGATTCCCCTTTGTTTCCCGCTTTTTCGCATTTTATAAATACCCGTGTGCACGTTTTCGTTGTTTTCGCTTTCGGAATAAACGTTTCGTTATATTTTTTTCCATTTTTTTTTTCGTATAATAATATTTATTCATTCATCGCGTTTCTGCGAGGTGCATTTTAATAAAGGGTCGACGCGCGCAATCCGCGAATTGTGTGGGAAGCGTTAAATCCTCGAAAAATGCGGATTGTCGCTTTTTTTAAAATGAAATTGTCTTTTTTGTATGTATTTTGAATCGTAAACGAGATTGATTTTGTGAGGTTTCATAAGACATCGTGGCATGCTAGGCTGCTTAAATATTATCTAGTGTGATTTCGGCATAGATGGCCATATGTGAGACGATGATCAGTGGTCTTTTTTTTGAAAATCGGCAGCAATTAATATTTTTTTCTTATTACTGAATGTCCTGTGATCAATAGACATCCAACTTGAGGGCAAAAATAATAATTATTGTCAATTTTCAAAAAAAAAAAAGACTTTTAATCATTTCTCTTATATGTCCATCTTTACCGGAATTACACTATAGATAGAAGGAATCAGCTGGAGGAGGAGTAAAGAACTCTGAACACTTGGTATATTTGATAAATATTCCATTATTTTGTAAAATTTTCTTTAAATGGGTTTGTAGTTTCTTTTATAATTTAATGACTGGTTAAATAGGATTCTTAATATTGAATTTGATACCGAAATTTAAAATGATTTTCATGGAAAAAATCAATTATATGAAAACATTACTTGAAAGAGATGACTGTCTGGATGTATGAAATTACTTTTAAGGGAAAATATGAATTCGAGTGTCTTGAATTCTATGCATATATTCCTATAAAATTTCATTTACATTCACTTTTTTAATATTTAAAGCTTAAATTAATAATCGAATCAAGAAGTCATGCTCAAACGACATTCACCGAAGAACGAAACTGTCGCTTTGTCGCGACATCTTAAACAAAGAAAATAAGCACCGATAACATTAAGTCCGCTCTATACACACACACAGCCACTTGAGAACCGTTCAGACATTGTCTTGAGAACTTCCCCTTATTTTATACGCGGACGACAATAATTAAAACGTGCCGTTCGCCAAACACGTTCGATCCGAAAGCGAGTTTGTAATCCGATTACAAAACGGTAGGATTCCTTTGAGGTGGAACAATCGGCTCTCGATGTCTTCGCAAACTTGCTCCTGCCGAATGCATTTTAAATAGACGCTTTGTTTACCCGCGGAACAATATCGAAAATTTCCAAACTGTGACTTTGCATTATGTATGGGGGAAACTCGGCGAGTTCCAACTCACAAGTAGTAGTAGGTGAGCGTAATTCTCGACGTGATATAGAGGTGTTCTCTTGGCGTAGTTTGAATTTATAGTTTCGAGTAGTATGTGCTCGTATGATTTTGTATTGTGCGCTCGTTTGAGGCGATAACTATTGTTTAATTCAAGAAATTAACACCGAAGTAAAACGATCTATGAATAGGTAGATATAATTGCAATTCTTCGTGAGTGATGATTCAATTATTCTTGTGAGACTTATTTCATTGTTAGGTTTCTTTTCATGTTTTTATTCTTAAATCGATCTAATTAAATTGATGCTAATCATTATATTTGATCACTATAAAATAGCTACAATTTTGTTAGGTTAACTATAGTATAGATACCTATAACCTCGTCACGTTTTCTTCAAACTGAAAAAAAAAAGTAATTTTGTAATCTTGCTGTTCGAAATGTCATTATTGATAGAGTTAAGTTTAAATTGTTTCAAATCATGAAATAAATACAGCCTAGATTTATGTGAGATTGTTTGATTCATTTTATTTTGAGAAAACTTGAAAAAGTCACAAGTCAAGTCATTAGCCTTACTTTCAATTAGTTTTTTTTTCTTCTATATTCTGTGTTAGATAATGCGATATTTTAAATTCGTGTGTGTTCCATATTAGTGGCACTTCTATTTTTGTTAATCTAAAAAGATCCCGAAATGACACCATTTTTCTCATATTTTAGTGATTATTCTTCCCATTTATTATCACTAGAACATCATCAAGCATTTTTGACCTAAATTCAATTCGAAAATCGACAATAATTTTTCATTAATACGAAAAAATGTCTTTATCATCAATCCTAAACCCAGTGGCACTTTTTTCTAATTTATTCTATGTTTAGTTTATCTACATAACGACTGAATTTCACAAAGAGCACAAATGATATTTTTTATTGATATTGATTTAAGTACAGAACATGGTTTTTTATATGATACAGAACAATTTTTTTGTACTTAACTTAATTTCGATAAAAAAGGTCACTTGTGTCCTTTATGAAATTCAGTCGTCATACATAAATTTTTCCATATTTGTATCTCTTCATCTACTTAAAAAACATAATTGAATTTTTTACTATGACTATAAATTCTGCTATACATATTTTTATTATTGTAAAGCCATCAAATAGCAGAATCTCCCCCGCTGTGACTGCAGGCTCTATAGAAGGTTCTAGTACTCGTGCATCCTGAATAAAACAGCGGTTCGGAAAAACGTACGGACGCATAAATGTTCGATGCAGACAGACGGTCATTCGAAAAGACACTGGGAATAGGAAAACAGGGAAAATGTGTGTGTCTGTTCGCATCGCACGTGTATCTAACTTGTACCCTTTTGTATGTACGTAAAAATTCACGTATGTTTATGTGTCGGGGTTGTGAAAACAATGGTTTCTTCGGCGGTTGCATTTTTTATCGGTCACGAGTTGTTTGTCGGTCGAGTCCCGGTGCTAAACTGGCGTTTTCCAATCGCAAAATCGAAAGGTGTCCCCATAAATTTCGTTAAATTATTTGAAAGTTTGCGCCGATCGACTTGCATAATGGAATGTGTGTGTTTCGAAACTTGGTGTTTCGTTGTTGAGTCGAATTTCAGATTATTGTGAGTGAATTGTGAATTGAGTTTTTGTAGGGCTTTTCGATTGGTGTGTTTGGAGTTTGATAGTCGATTGCGGGGAATAATGGCAATGCTTGATGGCATTTAAGCCATAGAGAGTAGTTAAATCATGTTAGTGAATTAATTTTGGATGTGAGGTGAATAATATAACCATGTCAGGTTTTCTTGGCACAGGTCTTTTCAATGCTCTAATAAACTTACCATAAGGTCATAGTTAGTTCTTACACTATGAATTGTCGGAAAAAAGGTGGATTTTGACGGATATTCAAGTGATAAAAGATACTACAAACTTATATCGTAAAAAAAATACAATAAACGCAACAAATTCATTAAATTGTCCATAATTCCTTACAATATAGTATGTATACCTCATCTTCTAAACATCATGATAATTAACGTTACACAAATACACTTGACTTATTTGACATTCGTCGATTCTAAGTTGACCCAAATTTGTGTGGTCGCAAAGACGAACGCAATATTACATTCAAATGACAACTGAAAAGTCCAAAGGGCACAAGTGATATTTTTACCGAAATTGAGTTATGTACTGGAATCATTTCTATATATTTAGTGGCAAAAGGATATAAACGAACCTGAAACGTGTACCGAAATACATCACCAAATTACTCCTAAAAGCTGAACTTTGAGCGCACTTTTCTCGAAGTCACTTGTGCCCAATGGCCTTTTCGGTCGTCATATAAGTGCGTTCGGCCACAAATCGCTCGCAATAATTGTGCAATCTTCCGTTGTTTCGAGTTGCATTCGTTGCAGTCAGCAACAAAGGGGCGATCGATGCGTGAAACAGTCGTTTTAATTTTCGTTTTGTCGTTCGAAACGAGAACGTGCCGTTCGTTTGACGATTCGATGAGTTTTTATTGCGTGTGAAGTGTCGAATTCTGTGTATTGTGTTTCGAAAATGCAATGCGATGTATTGGAATTCGATGATGTCAATTCTGCTGCGTATTTCTATTCATCGTATATTGTTTTGAATAAAAATTTCAATTGCAATGGTCTTAATAGAATCCGTTGTAATTGGATCGATAAATTGCAATTGCATTTATAAAGCTAAAGGCATTTATTGCGTTTATATCTAATTAATAAAAGATCTTATACTTAAGTCGTTTCGAATAATGAAATGCATGACCGTGTTTTGAAAAAAATGCAGCACTAATTTTTGGAATGATTTATATGCAAAAGTTCGCGTCACTCGAATGAAATTATTTTCTAGGTGTATAAATTTATATTCATAGCAATGTTTTGTTGAATCGATTTTTGTACAAATCATTCTAAGTTTTGAAGCCAAATACATTAGTAAGAACCACACTTGATCATTGATCGAATTGTAAAAGAAACTGAAAACCCATTCAGTACAAATTGCAAAAAAATGCAAAATATCTCAAATTCATTAAATGTCCAGATTTCCTCACGATTGTGCAATAAAATATTTATCATATTCAAGGTTTACTTACATTCACATTTGGATTCTGCTTGATCTTTCAGTATACTGTTATCTTTAAATTTTTTTCTGATGATATTTCGCATATTCGACATGTGTATTTTGGAGTTATGTACTCATTCTTATTTCTAGACCTCACCCACGAACGTGCAAATTCGCTCGTCTTTTTGCGGAGTTCTATCTCCGGTTAAAAAGTTGTTTATCGAAACGACACGATTCTCGGCCATGCTCTCTTTGTTATTTCTAGTTCTATTTTTTTCACTTTTGGATTCTCTTGTATGCAAGTTCAGTTCGTGTGTAAAAAAAAGTGCTTTTACGAAATACCCACACGGAGAGAAGATTCGTCTTCTAATGTGAACGCACATTTGGGAATCGTTCAAGTACTTTTTTGTGCACGCTCGTTTTTCGTGATCTTCAAGTATTTGTTGAGTAGGTATTATATTCGACGAAAAAATAGTCATTAGAATGAAATTTTATCGTAATGTATAATTTGATTGCGCTTGGCCTGTTTATATCGTTGTAACGAATGAAATTCTCGAAATGTTTTGATCGATCTTGAAAAGGAATGTGATGTATGGAAATCAAATTATTTATTTGCGTCATCGTTATATCGAGTTTTGATGTGATGTGATCAAATATTAAATGTTGATGGTTATAAATGTATGAAATATATTATTTAAGTATGTAAGTGTACTTGAAAAATTCTTGTCATTCAAATCAAGTTATATTAGAATCAATTCGCTTCAATTTAGTATCGACGATTCTGTTATGCAAAGTTCTTTTTGTAAGTTGTTAACTTGTTACATTCGAATATTTTAAATAAAAATTTTGTAAATTTATTAATAAATTCATAATTATTTTATAAAATATCTATTACATCATTTTTTTCATTTTAATCACACGTGATTCGGCTCAAATTCAAATAATATACATAACCATACAAATTAAAACCTACTAACACAACTTTTTATACATCAACCTTTCATCGCTGCCAATTCCCATTGAAATCTACACCGACCGGTTTAAACACCATAATAAAAAGTACATTTCATCCATACTACTCTTGATTTTTAATTTATCAGAATCAACCATCAAACGAACCAATTATTATACAAAACGAGCTTCATCATTATACCAACTATAAATTTTGCTTTTTTCCGCAAATCAGTTAAAATATTCACTTCTGTATTCCGAATATTAATCTCATACACACAATTATGTTAGCAGACATTTCATTATTAGTACAAATATAATTTTTATTAATAAAGTGTATCGAAATATCATAGAAAAAAGTCGTAAAATACGCTAATACTGCGCCCATTTCAAGCAATCTTATTAATAGATTTGTAGAGTGAATTAACGCTCGAGCTTCACTCGAACAAACAGACAAATTAGCGCTATTATTATATTAAATTCGATTTAAATCCGATTCTGTCGATCGAAAAATCGTCTTTTCAACGAAAAAAAAAAACCTGAACGAAATCGAAAACCACAATTTTATACGATACGACTTCTTCGCGGATCGAACCAGTAATTCCGGCTCGCACAACAAACAGCAGAACGAATGTTTAATGCATGACAGAAGACCACCGGTCGTCCCGGGACTTCTCGGGAATTCCCGAGAAGTCCCGGGACGCAGGGGTGGCTTATCCCGGGCCCTAATCCGCCCAGGGTGATTCGCTGAGTAATCCCTCTGTCCCGGGAAACAGTGAGAAGTTTATATTAGTGTCGTCGTTTTCAATGTTGAGTCGTTTGAGGGTTAAAAGGGGTGTGAATTGATGGGTCTAAGGGTTCGAGTGTTGAAACTCAAAATGCTCATTTTGAATTTTAATAATCAGATATGTAGTGTTAGGGGAGACTCTCATATTTTTTAGTTAGGAATTATGTCTCATTCTAAATTTGAGTGCTAAATCAATAAAGATCTAGTTAGAAGATTGTCGAAGCGTCCTTCCTAGTATTACATTTTTTTTTGTACATTAAAATGCTTTAGAATAGATTTCAGTAGCAGTATAAAGCATATTTGTCTGCTGCTTTGGGCTTCATTGTCCTCATTAGGCTTGTTTGTTGAAGTCTTGTCTGATCCTTGCAAGAATCAAGTGATCTTTTTCTTAATTAATATGATGGTTCAATTGTTTTTTTCGAATATTTCATCATAAAAATGTTGAATAATATTTTACAAAACGATTCTAAAAAAAAATTGTCTATCTATATCAATTAAATTCAATCGATTTTAGCACCTTCTTTCGTTTCCAAATATTATATTCTTCGAAGTTTCTAGCCTAAACAGTTGCTTCAACTTCAACTTCAAAATGAATGATCAATTGAAAAATTCAAAATTATAAATAACTGCGACAATTGTAAACCTGTAAATTTAATTAATCCCATATGCATTTAATATAAATCCAATCATACAACGAATCAATTCATGCATCAAAACCTACATTTTTTCATTCTCCAACGTCATTAATTTAAGTCGCATTCATGACACAGATGAATACCGTCATAATCACCTCATAAAAAACACATAACGAACATCCAAGACGATATAATATACTGAAAAAAAATTGAAAAATACTAAAACGTCTCATCACTTCAATGTCATCAGTGCACAATACGAATGCAAGTTGCATACAAGATGCAATCGTCGCCTTCCCACGCACAATCAAACGTATCCTGTTTCGCGATTCTTTAAAAAAAATATTGAATAAACAAATAAAAGACCTTTTTAAGAGTGTGTTGTGTCCTTTAGGAAAAATCTACCCTCGATGGAATCCGGTTTTAATGGTTTTTTTCCAGCGGCAAATCGAAAAGGGCGTTCCGTCGAAGCGGCGCAAATATTTACCTTTATGAACGCAATCCAAACAAATTTGCGAACGTAATTTAAACATTGCGTTTGCTCGAAATATCGTAATTGTAAATTTCGCGAAAAATTACTATAAATAACGCCGTTTTATCCGTGCGTGTGCAATTTGAGTCCGATTAATTTTAATTAGTGCCAATTCTCGAATGTTTGCTTTCGTTTCTCCCCTAGGTTTTGTTTTGTTTGAACGTTTGATCTATGATCTGCAAATATTGTTTTCGAAACGTGATCGTTTTTGAATCTGATCGATTTAATGTGAAATGTGAAGGTTGAACGAAATGTGAAATAAGCATTTCTTTCACGCACAATGTATAAGTTGTACGTATTTACGTTTTATATCGCGCTTCGACTTTCAATATGCGATATCAAGATTTTGTATTTTTATGAATTCCGCTTTTATATCATCGTAAAATTTCGCATATCGATTCTCATCGTAAAATTTAATACATTTCAAAATAACTGCATCGAAAGCTCACTACGGAATGCATAAACTTGAGATATTTCCAATATGAAAATTCTCCACTGAAACGATTCAATTATCCGTATTGACAATACATCTTCTGAGAAACTGCTAAGTAATCGCCCTCTGGGATTACAAAAAAAATCTACGAATCCAATCAATTTTAAACTAGATTTTTTCCAACCCCAACCAGGAATCAACACAAAGGTTGAGGAGAAAAAAGCACATAACAACATTGACGATCTTATACATCCAAAACACCATCAATCTTTCTTTATCGTCACGTCACTATAATCGCTCCAAGATATCTTTCGCCCGAAGCGAACGTGCACCGGAATAAAAAGTACAGAAATCGCATTTCATTAAGCGAACTCGTAAAGTTGAGACTCAGATACACGTTCTAGAAACTCGAATTCTAGTAGCTAAATTGTATCCCCTTTTAAACTAAACTTATATTAAATTGTACATAATTAGACTTTATTGGGTATCCCTATACATGGCTCTAACCTTTATGATCTACGAAGTGTCTAAAATGTTTTAAAGAAAAGTCTAAGGATTTTGATAGTTCTAGAAATTGTCTGTGGAAATTTGGTCTATTAGAAAGAGAGGCTTCATAAAAGGTGCTCATCGATTTCGATAAAATTTTGTAAGTGTATTTTTAATATATAATTGAAATAGTTGTATAGAACCTAAATGTAACTCATTAGATCGTATCGTTAGTTATCGCAGGTAAAAGTCAATTAGTTACAGTAAGTTAAAAGTTAGACTGTTCTTAAGACCATTTTAAGCACTTTTAGACTGCAAATGTTAATGTTGTGTATAGTATAAAAAATATGATATTATTATGTGCAATCTAGAGTCAGTTGAGTGTAATTAGCAGTACAATTTGACTACCAACATTTGAGTTTCTAGACTCTGTATCTGAGCCCTTAGCCTGTTAGACTGTTCTTTAGACTATTTTAGACACTTTAGGGTTACAAAGGTTAACGCTGTGCACATGAATACAAAATGAGGCCTAATTATGTACAATCAGAAGTCAGTTGAATCTAATAAGGAGTTCAATTTGACCAGTAGAAAAGCAGTTTTTAGGGCGTATATCGGAGCCCTTAGACTGTTAGACTGTTCTTTAGACCATTTTAGACACTTTTAGAATGCAGAGGCTAGCGTCGTGTATAGGGATACACACAGAGGTCGTAAAACTGAGCGTATTGTGCAATTTATTGCGCGTCCGTTCCGTTATTCGACGATCGATCGAGCGAGCTTACGTTACGTACGAACCGGACCGAATCCAATTTGAAGATCGTGATCTGTTCTTTCCTATTTGTACGTATTTTTGTATGTTTGAGATTCGAAACGCTCCACAGTTCGTAGGAGAGAGCTTTGAAATGGTACTGCGCTTACAGCGAGAGCCGCTCGATCGGATTTCTTATAGTTTTTCAGAGAAATAACTTCTAAAAATGTATAAAACGCGGTATTCTCTCAAATAGGTCATTATTTAAATAGCATTAGAAAAGAGTTTCGATTAATTGGGGACGTCCACTGCCGAGCGGAACGGACTAAGGACACAGATATACGAAAGAAGAAGACGTCTATATGGCTATACCTCTTTTTCCTATACCTGTGTCCCAAGTTCATTCCGTTCCGCTTTGCTCGACAATGAACGACGCTAGTTCCTATTCACGTTTTTATTTCCTCATACTAATCAAACTACATACTCATATACTTAACTTACACAATAAATATTCATTTTTTTACATAGATGTTCTTGAAAAGTCCTTTGAAACAGCTCTATAATCATATCTGCCCATTATAATTTCTAATTAAATTCAGTTCGTGTCAAATTTGAATTTCATTAAAAAATTCCATTCAATGAAAATAGAAATCGTTCGAGAGTTCTCAATTATCGCGTGGCATCTAATTGAACTATTGCTCGTGACCTAAACTAGTCGAAGACGATGTACCAATGTATCGATTGGTACAAGGTTGCATACAAATCAACGATCGAAAAAAGCAATGATGTAACATCGTTGAATCTACATATAATCGCAATATCTACAGCTTGTTTAGTGCGTCGATTTATTGCTCAAAATAAATTAAACATTCGTACAAAAACGCCTTTGATCGTAGGTACTTATGTATTCGTTCGATTTGTAAACGAGCGTTTATTATTGAGTATTCGTCGATTTAGAATTTTAATTCTTATTGTATGTTTGTGTGTTGCGTTGAAGTTTTATGTTCGTGTTTTAAAAATCGATCACGTGTGGAGATTTGGTACGTACAAGTTTCTATCAGATCGACAACCGAATGGAACTTTCAAAATTTGAACTCGGACGTGAGGGATACCTTAAAACTTTTCAGCAGAGTTTTCAGATCAGATATGTGTCGGTTGAATAGCGTGTTTACCTCTTACATTATACACTCGAATTATATATAAAATATCTTTGTTTTATTTGTGTAAATTTACAGATACGTGCTCGAAACTTTCCTCTCTAATAAAGTTATCTATAGTTGCTGAAACGTTTTTTTTTCTGTAAAAGAATCGCGTTGAAGCGAAACAATGCAGTGAGAGTTGGATTACGGTTATTATCGGATTTGAAATTGAAACCGTGCTGTTTTCAATACACCATGAAACTGGCAGATATCTTGCGAATTTGATATCATAATATCGTATTTTACACATAAGACAATAGCACAATATAAACAGAAACATAATATGATGAAAATAAACAAAACATATCCCCGAAACATAGAAATCATTCATCCGATATGACTAAAGCTACAATGCGAGAAATTCGCGCATCCGACTTCCGACATAGAAATGCATACTTCGCATAATACGATAATAATACAAAACGTGATGTCATATTACAATATAAGGTAGAAATTTTCGTTTAACACGAATCAATGTGTTAAATATTCATTTTTTTCATATATGTGCATAATGCAGTGTCCACACGTAAGCCGCCGGAAGCCGCCGGCCTAGGCATCTGTAAAAGTCGACTCACATTAAATTTATGAAGTTTTAATATGTAGTAATTCAATTTTTTTTAATGAATTAAGAAATTATATTATATCGAATAATCTTATTATGTACAATCTGAAATCTTCGAAATCCATATTCCCTGAGTGGATATGCATTTCAGTCTCACCACTCAGAATAGTGGTTTCACGTCAAAACAATTCTCGAACACACCGAGTTGCATACGAGCCGAAATGACAAATTGGCGACGTCTGCTTTCGAGTCTGGAACGAGGGTCGCATAATGGCCATCGACTTTCTTCAACCCCAACCGAAAACTGGGGGATGATCTCTCCTCGAAACCATCGACCACATCCTTG
Organism: Cheumatopsyche charites; assembly: GCA_024721215.1. Taxonomy (NCBI): domain Eukaryota; kingdom Metazoa; phylum Arthropoda; class Insecta; order Trichoptera; family Hydropsychidae; genus Cheumatopsyche; species Cheumatopsyche charites. Next base: position 12,706,189 of record CM045577.1, read on the forward strand.
CGGTTTTCTTTCGCAGAGTTTTATTTTTGTATCGATGCAATTAAGTGCACTCGCGTTTAATTGTCGTCGTGTGTTAAAAGCGTTTCGTTACGGTGCTTTCTGTGAACGAAATTCGATAGTCGTTTTAGGAAAATCTATTGAATTTTCGAGTTGCATTGAGCTAATTGCGCCATTGTGCGACGGGGGTATTATGCGCGATGCTGTTTGATTCGTTCCGCGGTGCGATTTTAGTATTTCGATTTCGTTGAAAGGGATGATAATAGATTTCTATGTAAGTGTTACATTTTGATTCTGTTAGTCTTCTATTTAAATAAAATTGAATTTATATCTGTATTTTATTCATAGACTCTTCAATGGGTGATCTTTTGGCAGTAAAAATTTCCAGAGTAATTGTATACTGCTTAGAAAATTTTTTAGCATTAATAAATTTCGCAATTTACTTAATAAATGAATGGATTTTTATCGTTTGACAGTTTTCAGAGATTTTTGTGGCAAATATTATGCACGATCTACACGTGAATCGGGATATCCTATACAGCAACTCAAAATCTGCTTAAAGTCTAAAGATTTTCGAGCAATATCGAGTCATAGAAACTAGTTAATTAATAAAACACAATTGAAACGATTTCATAGAATGCTGATAAAATTATCGATTGCACATTAAACTGTTGAGAATTTCCGTCTGAAACACGAGCGGTTGTTTGTTCAGTTGTGAAACAGAACACACGGATTTCTTATCGTTCATGAATAATTCTTATCTCTGTTCATATTTACTGTCCTCGTTTAATATAAACTATCGACGCCACGTATTCAATTCCATCTTCGAAATCCAAACACTACCGAGCACTAGAGTTTTTTGACCTTTCGAGTCGCATCGCTTCAAAAGATCGTTCAATAAACACATCCTGAGATAAAACGCTTGTCGCGTTTACATTCTCAGATCTCAACGGTGACACGTATTAAGCTTAGAAATGAATTATTAGATGTATGAACGAGAGATGATTCGCATATTCTAGCCAAAGGATTCCACCGAGGCGTCGGATTGAATATAACGCGATGATGGATCAACGACGATTACAAATCGTCATAATAATAATTTTTTTCACCCTTATATGTGAGGGGCCGGGAAAAACACATAAAAAATACCCGATAACCGTGGAATTTTTTCACGTTACATTAGCCTTCGATGTACGCTCGAACGAATCGTAACGCGACTTATGAGCCACGAACGAAACGTGCGATTTTGCCCAAACTCCTCCGTTTGTCAGGCGATATCTGCTAATACGTTTATAGGGTTTTCTATTCATTTATTATAAGTCTCTGGAATTAGTGGATATTGTATACGAACTTTTGTATTTTTCAGATTTTTTTTTTGGAAAAATCGTAGAAAAAATTTGGCCAATAGCGAACTATTTGTATTTAATTTTATTTTTTATATGAACTGTTCGATTGAATGAAAGTTTTACTTTTATTTCAGGTCGCATGGATAAATATTGGAATGAGAATTCAATTCGATGTAGTAATAACATCACCTCAATTCTCGCTTATTTCACAATTCGAAAATCTTTTTTATCGAACTGTTTGAATTCAATTCAAGAGTATGTTTTACTGATATCACTTCAGAGATTTAGTGTAAAAAGGAACGCTTTTTTTCTAGTAAGAAATAAGTGCATTTATTGTTATAGATGTAAGCACATAAAAAGGCAATAATTTTTAGTTAAACTAATGATGGTCGTTTCCTGTTGCTTTAAATTTCTATGTCATCTGTACTCCATTAAACGTAATACGAGAATCATTTTAAACAAAATATTTCATACAAGAACATGATAATTTTAATATTTTTCGATCACATAAGAAATATATATCTCAATACACGTTAACTGAGAAATCAATTTCAAATCTGAATCGAAACACAGAAACGGGAATCGCGATTCAAACACAACGCACTAACTTCAAACATATATCGGTACACACACATTTTCGATTCCACATTCCTGTATATATTCTTATACCTATATTATTTTGTTTCCAGTTTAAAACCTTTGAATTCCGATCTGCACGATTCGCGAATCCCGCGTAATAAATTCTTTCAGTCTTTTTCAGTAAGATACGTGTACGACTTTAACGTTACCGTATCTCTTCAGACGCTCATTTTTATTCAGACCGTACACTTTTATTTTTATTACGAGTTTGTTTTCCTTTCGAAGATTACGCTATCAATACCCTGTTTACCTACTCTCTGAATAAGAGAAAAAAATACCCGAAGAAACGACCAATCGATTGAGCGGCTCTTATCTTGCAGCCTTATTTTTATTGTTGGGAATTGTTAATTTTTTCGTCGTTTCAAACGTGATAAATTGCAACGATGTCGTTATATCGTTAAGCGTACATGACCCGAATTATCGTCGTTAATTATTTTAATGTGTCGCGCATAAGAGTTATAATCACTCGACAAGTCGACACAGTGTCGTTGTGATAAGGAATTAATTATTAAACATAGCTATGATCTCATTATGCTGAATTATTATGGGAAATTTTAAGTGTATTATTATCATATAGATATTCAATTATTATGTGGAGAAAGGTTGACGAATATGGAGCAGTTCTTTAATATGAACTACTGTCAAATTATACGACTGCCTTAACTTTAAGTCTATTTCTCCAGTCTTTTGTTGATCGCTTTTAATTAAGTTTTTTTTTAATTATGAGTCGAAAATTAGGAAAATATGACAAAGTGATCCTAAATTTATATTATTTAAGTAATCGTTGTTGCTAACGTAGTTGTATTCACACATTCCATTATGAAGTAGCGTTTAACGCGATTAACCTTGCGGCTCTCGCATTCTAATTGAATTCGCACTGTTATATAATATTATACGCGTATGTTACACTGAGACGAGCTTAATTATTAATTATCCAGTTTTAGTCGTGTTCGAATTTATTAACAGAATTAATCTTTCTAATGCGCACAACGTGTTAAATCGACGAGTGTGCTTTTGAACCTTGTTGTGAGCCATTTGTATAACATTGTACGTATATTGGATTCGTGTGCTATCATAGCATCAATATATAACACTTTATTGTAATTTATCAATATTTTATTAAATTGGTCATAGTTTAGAGTATATTACATATTTATGCGATATTTGTGTATGCCACGTCTTTAGTGAACTAATTATGCTGAGTTAGAATCCTATTGAATCATAACAAATGTTTTTCTTAATTGGTATTATGGACTGTTAATTTCTTTCGAATATTTTATTGAAAAAAGTTTTAATTTTAATGCTTTACTAAAGAGCTTCTAAAAATTGATTCCTGTTTCATTTAAATTTGATCGATTTTAGCGCCATATTTCGAACGTTGATTACTCTTGTATTCCTAGCCCTAACAGTAACTTTAAGTGAATTATTCATTGAGATATTTTAAAAATTCAATTTTAATTGAAAAATTGATAAAATAATTGAAAAATGGAATAGAAAAAAATGCCGTAACAAATTCATACATCCACACAAATCTGGGACGCTTCGGCAAATATTTGAGGCGGTTAAGTGGTGGAGGTCCAGTCGATTAAACAGTGTTGACCCGTCGGGATATTTAGTTTGAGGCCCGCCGATTGTTTGGCTTTGATTAGCGCCCTTTGACTGTGAAATTTGCGTATTTACGACTTCCGAACCCCTTTATGTGTATATTGTCTGAATATCATAATATATTGTCTGCCGTTCGACGGTTAAATCGAAAACGGTACTGAACTGTGATGAAATTCAGTAGAATTCGCTATTCGTACACTATCTATTCTAGAAGAAGCTATTCGTACACTCTCTATTCCAAGTGTACGTTATTTGTAGACTGTTCGTTCTAGAACAAGCTATTCGTACACTATCTGCTGCAAGAGTGCAAATAGTCGTACGAAAGATGAATATTTTTTTCACCAAAAATTCAATACAGATAAATCTGCTTTATACCCACATATTATTCATTTAAATCAATGGTAATCGATAAATACTTAGCATTGTACAAGGAAATTTCGCTATGCTGTACTAAATTGCCAGGTCAGAGACACACATTTATTTTAAAACTTCGCAATGACTTGTTATTTCTTCTTTAATTCAATGTCATTAATTTCAGGCATTGATTGAATCATTAATATTTTTCAGATCTGTTTACATCAAAATCGCATAATTTTTCATAATTTTTTCACTAACAATAACCGCACGAATAGTGAGTTTAATTTCACTAGAATATTTTTTCAAAATAGCCAGATTTCACTGTAATTGAAATCTAGCCTTTGTGCTGTGATTTCAAATTTCAATCGTGCTGCATTTTTTAGTTTGTTATAAAAAACGTACATATCCGATAGGAATCGGCATAGGTTCGTTAATTGAGTCAAACTGCCGTTTTACGTTATGTAAATATAGTTGTGAACTGAGCTAAAATTGGATGTGAAATGTGATATTTTAATCGAATTTGTTGTGTAATAGAATACTTGATTCCAATTAACGCTTTCTAAATTAGTCAAGTCTGTGCTATTTGTATTTTCTTACATGTTTATTTCGTGTATGTAATTCAATTTTGATATTAATTACGTATTTTTATTTTGTTTCAGGTGAGTTTCTTTCGTATTGAATTTTAATGAACGTACACGTAAGAAAAATTTAATTTTTATCTAACTATATAATAGTGCTATTCTGTTTGTGTGCCTATGTAACGCTCCAATACTGTAAATATATTCAACGAGTTAAAACTGCGTTGATATATTCAAAGGACTGATCGTTAATTTTAAAGAACAAGCAATATAAATCAAATAATCTCAATAACCTTAAACTTCATAACACAAAATTTTCATTTAGAACCTTAACAAAACGAAATCTACTAAGCACATCCAAAACGCACACAACCCCATTAAGCCTCAAAGGGCAAATAAGAACATATCCAACCATGCCAATTACACAATAAAAACCCGAAAAACGGATTTATTTTCAATTTTTAAACGCACTCGTCCCCAAAAAGATAAAAATGGGGAACTCCACCGGTAATTATTTCCGATTGAGAGCCGCTCTCGCAATGAATTCGAGTTATCATTCAATTAGGCAAACTCGAGACTCTCTCTGCTCTCATTTCCCCGACGAAATAAGGAAAAAGAGCACGAGCCGGGGTCTTTTGTGAACCTCGGTTTTTCGAAACCCCCGGCAAAATTGGGTTTTAATCGCATTCGAACCAACCCCTGCTTCGCCGAAGACTAACTCGATTAGTTGCGCTTCTGATTGAAAGAGCGCATTCTGTGTGAGTTTTAATAACCGGTTTTTTATTTCATGTTAGTCTTCAATAGACTTGAATGCTAATTGGGGAAATTCGGGATTTGTTTAGAGAATTTTAAATTGTTAGTCAACTTATTATGTCTGTGTAAATTTGCGTTCATATTGTTCAGCGCAGTGCAGATACGACTGAAAAATATAAAAGCACAGTTATATATGTATATGAGAAAGATATGTGTAAGAAGGTATATAGACATAAATTCCTCACTTTTATATAACGACCGAAAATACTAAGGGGTACAAGTGACTTCGAGGTGATTTCGAGAAAATCTCACTCAAAGTATAGCATGAACCTACATGTATTTGGTGGAAGTCGAATGATGTGATGATATGTTTAGGCACACGTTCCAAGTTCATTTATATCCTTTTCACACCAAATATAATATATGAGTGCATAGAAGCTATTCCTGTAAATAACTCATTTTTGACGAAAATCTCACTTGTACCCCTTGGCCTTTTGTATTTGTATTTTTTTGACGTATCTGCACTGCGTTGTACAATATGAATGCTGCTGAATTTTTTTCTTCATCCTCATGATGATAATTCAAATCTTTGCGAGTCACATGCCGTTTTTTCTAATTGATATGATCATTTTATTTTTATAATATTTGATTCGAATTAAGTGTTAATTTAATTATTTATGAAACGATTCCTAAAACTGATCATTTAATTAATCTGTATCGATTAAATTCGATTGATTTTAGTGCCACCTATGCCTAGAGTGTCTGGCTTAAATGTGACTACTTTTTCATTTTAAAGTGAATAATTAATTTATAAAATTTCAAATAATTAGATAGCCAATACGTCGAAAATAAATCTAATAATTAGTCAGGACTAAAATAACGGATTTTCGAATGAACATAATCATTCTCACTTAATGGGTTTAGTTAACGTTATTAGAGTTCTGCATTTCACGTAGATTTGTGTTCGACGCTTAACTCTCGGTTCGTTCGTTACCGAGTCGATTTTTCAACTCGAACCGAGTAATTCGATTACCTGTTCGATGATTATTCGTTGATTCGGTAGTGGAGTCAATTTTATACGTTTTGAAGCTTCGTGAGGCGTGTTTTTTATTCAGTAGGGTTCGATGGGAAAATTGTATTTTAATCAAATTTTTTCGAGTTTTAAATTCGTTCAAATATATTGAATCTATTTAAGTTTCAAATTGCATAATATAATAATAATTTCCGATGTGTTTGATTAAGAGCAATAATAATCCGAAGCGCTGCAATTGTTCTATTTCAAAACAACCGCGCTCCTATTCATTACGAATGTACGCATTAAATTGAACTGATTAAACTTCCTATTATATAAAGTGTACCTATTAATAATAATATAACAACATCAATCGAAAACAATAGACGAAAATTTGCACCCCCTACAAATGTTTACCTCCGTCGTTCTTAGAACTGCACACCGAACTTCTCCCAACAATCATCGTTATATTAAAGCGGTTTTTGTTTTAATTACACCCCCCCTTCAGAAGTTGATTTATGTATTTTAATTTATCAAAAACCCACCCCTCGTCGATCCATACAATTCTTGGTGAATTGGCCTCCGTCATCGTGGCTCGGTAATAAAATTTTCAACACAGTCCAGGCCTCCGTTTCCCCCACATTCTTCTTTTGTGCCAGCCAGGGTGGGTTCAGAAGGAAGCCTCGAAGATGGGTAATCAGCGCCTCTGAGTTGGATGGACCTGGAAGTACGTGTTCCATTCAAACTGAGTTGCACACGAGAGTTAATCTAATCAAGTTGCCTTTCGAGACGTGATCGAAACATACGTTTTTTTTTTGGGACGATATAGCTTTTTATTTAGTATATAAATTCGTCAGGTTGATTTTGTGGATGTTCACTATTCAATTTAAGGCTGAAACACATCGGCTGAGATGTACTAAAAGAAAGAGATGAACATTTTTTGTGTGCGAATATTACTCCCTTTTTCTTCCCTTTATGTTATTTTCTCACTTGCACACAAAAAATTGAATGGGTTGCTTCTATTTCTTTCTTTTATTACGTCTCAGTCGGTGTGATTTTCTCTTTAAACAGATCAAAATCGGCTTAGAATTTATCTTTTCACCTTTGGTTTGAGAATAAAATGAATTTAAACTACACACGCTTCTTCCAACTACGAGCTGTCAAAAAGTGACAAACATACTACAGTTTGCACGAAAATACACACATTCATCTCTTTCCCCTATATTTTATCAATTTTTAGTTCAAAACCATTTTATTCTCAAACCAGAAATGAAATGAATGGTCCTTAAAGTTCAAAGAGTCTCATTGTCATTAGCTAGCATATTCAATATAATTTTATGAATTATGAATAATTTAATTAATATTTGTACTTGTTGATTTTATAACAGTCGTCAAATATTCACATTATTATAATTTTGAATGAGTCTGTATCAAATTGGGTCAGTATTAATTCAGGCTGTAGCTAACTATTAATGCTGTTTTGTTTCGGTTATACGACTCGCGTCTACGATTCTCAAAGGTACATATTATATTATACGAATAATACGATTATTTTATCAAATATTATATAACAAATATCATTCCTCGTTTCTTCTTTCGTTATATATTTCACGGATTCCAATCTGGTATGTTATTTTTTTCCATTAGAGAAGAAGAGTTAATCTGCGCGATCGTTCCACCGTTTTATCGGTCGAGCGAAACCTTCGAAAAATATCACATTTCACATCAAATTCTCAAACAATATCAATTTTTTTATGTTTTCTCAATATTCTCATTCACCTTTTTCCCTCCCTTATACGCGATATCAATTTTCTCGGCGATATTACGCCGATTTTTCTCCTCGCTCTTTTTGCGTATCGGCTGGAATAAAATGTTACATCCTTTTTATCCTCAGCCTTCGACGGACGTGCACTTTTTCCCCACGGTTTCCTCTGCTATCGCACTTTTTCCCCTCAGACCAAACATTCGACGACGACTCTCAAACGTTTCGAAACCCGCAAGAACCGAACGCGAAAAACGTCCAAAATCGCCTTTTATGGGGGATGAAGAGTCGCGGTGAGGCGGGGGACGGAATTTTCCGATTTTCTTCGCAATTTGGGAAACTTTGGTCTATATACATGTATCCGGCAGTCGAATACTCGCGCTCCGAACATTATTTTCGGGTCGAGACGTGCCCGGGCAAAAATTATCGTTTCGACGAACAGTGTACAGGGCAAGTGTAGTGTGACTGTATTTCCCAAGATCAAAAACGGGACTTTTTAAATTTTTTTATAGTCCCCCTACTTCATATTTTATATTTATAAGTAAAAAAAGCGCCGCAGACTTATAAAAAATTCTATCTAGAAGACATTATTTACAAATATTAATTAATTTAATTAGTTAAAATTATAATTTTTATAAATTTCATAGCACTACAGATAAAAAAAATCAATATTTTTGAAAATTCTTCAAATGTCACAATTCAAAAAATGCAAAAAAAATGAAACAAATCTATCAATTTTGCAAAAATTACGGGACATATGACAAAAAAAGGATTTTCCCGGCAAAAAAGGGACTTTCCCGACAAAACGGGACTTTCACGACAAAATACGGGATTTTAACGACAAAAGCGGGACTGTCCCGTTAAAACGGGATGTATGGTGTCCCTATAAAAGTAGCCCCATGGCCGGGGCACGTCCTTTGCGCATTTTCGCCCTCGCGGGTATTCGCCCGATTCCCCAAGAAAAGAGATATCTCTTTGCCTGGTTATATATGGGATATTTATATAAAATGTAATTATGCCTTGAGCCTGTAATGTAAACGAAAATATTCGGCTGCTTTGCCAGCTTGCTCTTGAGGTGGCTTTATAATTTTTTTTTAAGTGTATGCCAAAGCGAAAATGACGAGAGTGCTTATTTTGTAAGGAAATTTAAATATAGTCAGAATTCTGTAAACGAACTGTTGAAAAATCACGACAGTTTCGCGTGTGAGTGAAAAAATTAGACAGATACAATATTTATTGTTTTAGGAAGAAATGTAGAGTTCATAATTTATTCGACTAGAATATGTTGCCTTTCTTGCTCTAGTACTCGAATTTAGAGCATAAAACTTGCAATTTATAGCTAGAAAAGAAAAGCATTCCTTCTTGCACATCTTTGATTACAGATTTTTATCATATTGTTTTATTTTTTTTAATTTATCGATCATTTTTAAAGCGAAGAAGCAACTGCAAGACAGGAAAATCTCAAGAGTGGGTAATATCAGTCCTTGAAAATTAGCTCTAAAATCGATTGAATTTAATCGATACAGATAAGGCATGGAATCCATAATTAGGAACCGTTTTTTAAAGTATTCAATCAACATTTTCTTAAATCAAATATTCAGAAAAAGCGATCGAAACTTCATATCAATCAAGAAAAACGATATTTTGACTCTCGTCAAGATTTAACAGCATTACTGAATCCCGATGCTGCATGCACAATCAATTTATATAGCTACATTTTTTTAAATTTATTATTTAAATAATTGCTATTAGATATATTTTAATACTTTTAACGGTGATTTGTAAGGGAGTTGAAATCTGTGCGTCGAGCGGCATCAGCTTTTCCTCGTCGAGGCTCTAAAAAGCACAATTTACTCCATGCCGTTAAACATCGCGAACTTATTATAATAATTCATCCGGTTATGGTTCAAACTTTTTCCCGCGCTTGAATCTAACTTATTATACACCCATACACACACGATACGCATTACCTATAATATTATATTATACGTTCAATTTGAGGCTGGAAATGATTGAAGGACCGATTCGATCACCATTTTTTTTCCATTCGCCCTTTTTTCCGACCAGCCATTCGTTATCGAAGTTTAAAGCGTTTGCTTTTTCCGCTTCGAGTCCAACTTTTCGATCGATTTAATACATATATTATATAGAAAATATATGTGTGTGGTATGATTTGCTGTTTCGTTGCGTTAATTAGACTCTCTGACTTTTGCCGGGTTTGAACAACTCACACGGTACTAACTTTTGTAAACATGTAATTTTTCAACAGCGTTGCGCATTTCAGAGGAATTTCGTCTGGGTGAAAATGCGGTGGATGCTGTGGAAAATGTACACAGTGTTGTGTATTTTAATTTACGTGTTTCTACAAAAAAAATCGTTTCAGACTAGATATGATATGAAAAGTATCATATATTACGATGTTACAAGGTGTATCCCATAAGTCATGAAATGTATATATTTAAAAAAATATTTCGAATCAGTAAAAAGAGTTAATATTCTTCAAAATACTCTTGATGAATTTCGAAAGAAGCTGTTGTCACAACTGCTTAGATAGCTTCAATTATAATAAAATCACATTTTCAATTCTGTTTTTTAGCTCGAGGAACAAAAAGAAACTCACCAATGCTTAAAATATTTCTGTTTGGAGTTAGATTAAAATTAAAAAGTTAAAAATAGAGTTAAAGTTCAGGATAAGTTTTCAAACTAATATACATTCCTTATACTCTGTGTAATTTTAACTTAACCCATATTCAGACTAGGTTAATTGTAAATGAATTGTAAATTTGAATATTCTGTATATTTAATTCAACTAATTTTTACTTTTTTCGACCAGTAAAAGAACAAAAAATGGACATATTTTATGACTTTCGGGACACACTTCTCATGTAAATATAAAACTCGGTTTAAATTCTATATTAGATACATATTCGAATCATGTCACTGAAATGTTACAGCACTCTATTTTTGCATCGAAAAAGCGATGTTTTCCACGAAAAATCCTCGAAAACCTCCCTTCGGCGAATCGCGTCTAGACCCGAAAAAAGGAAAACTTTTTATCTTCGGAACTTTTCCTCGCCGAAGCCTAGAGATAAATGCATCCGACGAGCGAACTGCACGTTAACATCTCGCTTCTTCAAATGCACTACACAAGCACATATGACTGAAAAATCCAAAGGGTATAAATTCCATTTTTGTCAAAATTGAGTTAAGTACAGGAATCGCTTCTATTTGATGGCAGAAGGATGAGAGATACAGAGATACATCATCAAATCTTTCGACCTCCTCTTATGTAGGTACATTCTCGACTTTTCTCGGAATCGCTATGGAAGTCACTTGTACCCATTGGCCTTTTCAGTCGCCATATCTATATCCCGACGTGCATTTCACAAGTGTGCACTTGCGGATGTGATACGCGAGATAAATTGCCCAGAGCAAGTTGGCGCACACGCATCTGGGAAATATATTAGGAAGTCCTCCCATGGGGTTATGGCTATGGTATGGTATGGGGTTAGAAAGTGGAAGAGGTGGAAAATCTTCTTCTTTGGGTGGAAAAGCGAACGTGCAGGTCACGTCCGCGGAAAACTCCGGTTTTTCCTCGTAAACAACGAATTTCCGTCGGGCTTACGTTGTGCCGTATTGGGCCGTTGAGCTTCTTGACGTTCCTTCGGTGATTATTATGTGCTGATTGATTATTTCGACGTTCTTCTAGCTCGCCTTGCGTTGTGTGAATTATTGATGAGTGCCGTTCGTGCTCGGTGGATTTAATTATTCCATTTCGATGAGTGTTGTATTCAATTTTAGTAATTCTGATCTGATGAAAAATCATATATTTTTTGTATAGTGGAGTATCGTTAAACGAGCTCTTCGAAAAATGAGCATATTGTATAGTGAGTTCCTTGCATAACGAATACCTAGCATAATGAGTACAAAAATCAACTCACTTAACGAGTGACGAGAGGGAGAAATTGTAACATTGTATGCGATATATCGGATTTTTTTTTTTGCTTAATGAGTGTTTTGCATTACGAGTAAATTTTGGAAACAAATTGTGCACTTTATGCGGGGTTCTACTAATTTTTTTTCGCCTTTTAATCCTCGAAAGCTTCCTTTAAACATTGATTTATTGATTGATTTCAATGTAATTTCCAGTAAATATTAATATTAGTCTAGTAGTTTTACCCAGTGTAGCTGGTACTTAACTAAGCCAACCCATTAATTTGACATATTCGTAGTTCAGTGAAAAAATCTAAATTTAAAACACTAACATGGTTAAAATCTATTTGTTACTACATTTTTACTGATTTTCTCAATACATTATTCTATCATCACGATTTTGTCGCCGTACTATGAACTAACACATAAACTAGGCAACATGTAACTAAGTAGAGGATTTCCCTTCTTTCGAACAAAAATAACGACGACTTTTAATCAAAGAGCAATCTAGCCGAATACGTCTAACCGAAATCCTCCAATCTTGGTACAATTTGTAACTCACCGTAACTAAATCGGCCACCATCACCAACCACCCCCCATAATACAACAAAAGAACCAAGTCCCCCCATCAAGAACCTAAAAGCCCTTTCCCTGTACGAATAACCACGCACCCATGCAAGAGAAGGGCAACGCCGAACTGGAGATGGACTGAAACGAGATTTTCATCGAGCAGAAGAGCACCAAGGGGTCGGTTGAAAGATATTGCTGTGTTCAACCCCCCTTTAGCACCGTTGCTCGATGGCCAAATTGCAATATACCTGTGTAATGGGGCGTTTAAAAATCGCTCTGCAGCCACACTTTGTACGGGGAGTTGCGTGTGTATGCAGTCGGGAACGTTCCGTAAAGTGTAGGCTTCTAGTGTCGTGATGTGCTAATGCGTTTTGGAATTTTGCATGTCGGAGATGGTATGGGGTTGGAATATGTTTTTTTTTATGAAAATATTGTAAAAATGGTGGTGTTGTGAAGAATTCTGGTCTTTTTTTTATGAATGTTTTGATTTTTTTCTGAATGGGTCTATGATTTCTTACATAATTTGTAAATTAATCAATTGTGACTCTGAATTGTATTTGTGACCAATATTTGGAACTAGCGTTTAGCAAGTTGAATATATGAACGCAGTTTTGGAGCGTTACTTCGACACAGTCTCACAGAATAGCGTTATTATATGTTTAGATGATTTTCATGAAAAAAATTGATTAAACCTAAGCATTGCTCTATAAAAATTATTTTCAAGATGCCTAAAATAAATATAGATATAACAGTATTACTCTCATTTTTATGCATTGCCTTGATTCTTCGAGATATAAAATATTATTTTTATTCACTTCGAAAATTTTGCATTATAATCTTAATTTTTCCACGAAAATCATTCCAAATATTGCTAGCTAATGATATATAAAGAATCTAAATTGATTACTCTTTAAATTATAAACAAAACTCTAAACCAATTTTCCAAAAAAAGCGAGATTTCTTAAAGTATTCGAAATTAAAATCTTACGTGCACGCTTGCGTAAACATCTCCGCATTTGCAAATCGAGTCCAAACATCACATAATACGATCGTTAAGAATAAATCACCATAATATTGCAACATTATAAATCGTCCAGACATGAATTATATCAACATTTAACCGGATGAAGACGCGAAACGAACATAGAAATCGATGATCTCCACAAATCATCGACTACTACCGCTTTCCGAGAGCGCATTCAATAGCTCATAAGGGGAAACGTCGAACGATCGTTTTACGAGTGAGAAATGTATTCCTTCGCTAACTCGAAGACTCCGAAGACCATGAGTACACACTGCTTATATACGACTACTGAATAAGCCAAGGGGTACTAGTGAAATTTTGACGAAATTTACAGGAATTGCTTCTATGTGCGCTCGTATATTTGGAACGTGTACCGAGATATATGAAGGGCGACTTATATGGAAACGTTCCAGTCTGAAGCGTGTGTTTTTCACATATGAAAAATAATTTACGTTTTTAAGAAATATATTGAAGATAGATATACTTAGTTATGTGTTGATTATAGTAAAAGGAAGAAATTATTACTCAAATTTGAAAAAAACGACGATAGTTGAAAATAGATTTTTTTATGTGTATCAAATATAGAACAGTGGTGTTTTAATACGAAATATTCAAAGGGTGGCAAATATAAAATACTGAATTTCATTTCAAATTAACGTTTTTTCAATCCAACAAATCGCCAAGCAATAATCTCATAACATATCCTAAAAAATAATCACACTTCAAAGTTATAGCCGATACTGTTAAAAAAACCTAGTATAATTTCAATCCTCAATATTTTTAGACTCAATGTCGATCTTGTTGTTTTTCTTTTTAAAATCTAATAATAATACTATTAGTGACTGATTTTATGCAAAATTAGCAAATGGTTGAAACTGTAAGTAATAAATATCGCGATGTTCTATATTTATCGCCCTTCATATATCATCAAATTACTCGCCCTCCTCCTAATATACGTTCAACTTTGAGCGCGCTTCTCTCGAAATCACTTGTACCCCTCGGCTTATTCAGTCTCGATACGTATGTATGTATGTAAGAGCATAGAACATAGACCGGTTGGATGCAATTTGCTCCCCTCTCGCATGCCCAAAGCCATCGTAAGGAGATCAATAAATAACGCGCGTTTAGCCGGTTGCAACATGGAACAAGGGAAAAGGGGCGATCGAATCTGGAGCACTTTGCTCCATGTACAATAAAGAGTATTGAAACTGGAAGGACAATGGGCGCCGCAAATTCTGGTCGCTGGGGTAATAAGCGATGTCGACGATTCCTTATTGTACAGAAGGTGGAAGTTACAATTAGTGAGTACGTACCTAGGTGCCTTAGAGACACGTGAATATCAAATCTGGAGGGTGGATTGTTTCAATTCGTAATGAGAAATTTTGAATGGTTAACTTTGGACATTTGTAATGAGGTGGTTTAAACATTCATGGTCGCTTGGATTGTTTCTTTGATTCGCTTTTACGTTGTTGGTTTTAATTCTGGGTTGATTTTTTAGATGGATTTGAAAAATGTTGAATTTTGTATTAAATGGGTTTTTAATGAGTGCTCAAGTATTGCTCTTAATACTGCATTTGATACCAACATTTGAAAAGAAAATTCGATTAAACAAAATCGATACTCGGTAGAGATTATTATGCAACAGTTTAAATTAGAGTGTATAAAAATAATATTCTTTTGTAAATTTTATCTAGAAGAATACAGGCAATGTATTGAAACAAGAGTTTTCCAATAAAATATTTTATAATTTTATACACTTCGACAAAAAACATTTCTTATTAATTTTTGAATCGAATTTTTCTATGAAAATTATTTCAAATGTCGATATCAAATGTAATATTAAGAACCTTATTTCATCAGCCTTTAAATAAAAAAAAAATCAAATCCATTTATAAAAAAAAAATGCTTACAAAAAGTGTCCACAATTTCCTCACAATAATGCACTATAGCGAACTTATAAACTTAATAACCTGCTTATTGCAAAAATTCAATTCGTTTTATTTCAAATGCAATTCTCTATGATTCAAACACTTATTCGATCCACAATTAACCTTATTCAGTACGGAACGTCCCGCAGCAATTCAACCCGTTCCAAAGTGCACCAATTGAACTCGATCCACAACATTTCGAATCCGTTAGACAAAACACACACAGCCAGCGAGCAAATAAAGCCGTTTTCTTCGGACCTGCACCGTTTTGTCAAAGTTCAAAATTGTCCGCCATTACACTGTATAAATCGGGAAATAAAGCGGCCATCTTTTTCATATACAAACCCATGGATAGTGAGCACTCGACCCCCACTTGGAAGAAGAGGGCGAAAGCCGTGCTGCAGAACATAACAATAAATCTGGTTACGTTTCACCTGCGAATGGCTGTTGGCCGCAGACCCAATTTATATTTGAGAGATTATTTATCTTGGCTGTTGAAACTATGGGATTGTACGGTGTAGTCTCGGTTTTTCGATTGAAATGTTGTGATTCATCGTTTTTGATTGGGGTTGAGTCGATTTGTGATGAGGTGATGCTTTGGGATTATAGGGTTTTGGTAATGAATATGTTTCGTTAGTGATAGTGTATCGATTTTTTTGTTAATTGATTTGAATTTGTGTTTAGTTTCGACTAGTGTTGCCGGTATTCAACTAGGTCAGGTTTATAAAATGATACAGAGTGGATGCATGTAAAGGTTGATTTACATATAGCTCTAATAGTTTGTGATATTGCTTTCTTTGTTGCTCTAACATAATATGTTAGAGATAGCTAAACGCAAACATTAATGCAAGAAAAAAACTGCAACACGAACGATTAGAGCTACATCTAAATTGTAGAATGATAAGTTGCCATCATAATGTACCGATTTTCAAAAGAAAAAAAAAATACTAGTCCATCCCGAAATTACAGGAAATTAAGTCAGACACTCGTTCTAGAAACTAGCATTCGAGTTGCTCGAGTTTCTTACATGTCGGATATACAAGTACATATATGGAAAATTTTTACTTAATGCCCAATTTGTATCATATTGGGTGCAAATACCTGATTTTCTCGAATGTGTAAATAGCAACTGATGATCACTCGTTCGAATTTCTTGACTACTAGTAGTGCTTTCCTCAATAAAATAACTACTCAAGTTCAATCAGAATGAACAGTTGAATTCATGTAACGAAAGCTTAAATTCGATTCATTTTAACACTTTTTTTTCGAATTTTCGCTTCTAAAATCGACATGATAATCATTTTGAATTATCTTTGGAAGTATGTTGTATTGTTGAGTAGAGGTCGCACTGTATCCGCGATTATATCCCGCGGCCTTTTTATTTGTGCGATTTATCGCGTCGTCGCAACTGCGAAAAATCGGCCATAGCCCAAACCAGTCGATGTAAAAGTTAAATCGTCTATGTCGAAATCTAGCGCGCGTTACTAAAGGGCCTCGTACGTCCGCTGAAAAATGAGAGAGCTTTTGTGCTTGCGTCGTAAAAATGTCGCATGCGAGCTTTCAAAAGCTCCGCTCTGATACGCCTGCGGTTTCCTCTTTTCAAATTTCAACATTTTCATTGCTGGTTATTTTGTTTTAAATGGGCTCAGTAGTGGTCGATGAAAATTTTCATTGAAAGGGCGATGATTTTTTTTTTGGGTTTCGTTCCTGGCGACGATAGTGGAAGTGTAAGTTTACGACTCGAAGCTCATTGTGAGAACTCACAAAATAGGCTCATTTGTTCACATTGTGACCAAAGTGTCGTATCTTGTTGCTGCTGATACTCGTCGCTTGAGAAGAAGCCTAGTTATGACAATTCTAGATGGAAAGTCGATTGGATTTTTCTAGTGACTCGATCAAACTTTCAGTTAACCAACCTCGCACTTTTACTAGGATCGGATCGGTTTACCTTAGTCTTGCAGAAGAATTTTTCTTTCCCTCATAAATCAGAAAAGCTACAAAGTTGAAAAGGAAAATAGTTTTATCTATTAAAAATATTTAAAAAATTGAAGCAAATACTTCTTCATTTCATTAATATAATTTAAAATGAGAAAATCGCTGAATTAATAAATGTAATTATTTTCACTTAACAGGGAGCGCTGCAACCCTGCAGCCCTACAGCTCCTATATTAGGCTGCCACTATAAAATAATATTAATTAATTAAGTATTTTGACTTCAATTGAATTTGTATCTAATTTGTGTTTTTTTTTTGTTGCAGGTAAGCGTCTCAACATTATCTTTTTCAAGATTGAAAAAAAAATACAATTTTAATTAGTACAAAAATAGTGAGTATTCGAATCACATTCAGTACATTATTACCATATCGTTTTATTTCTCACAATCTGAACGATCGCGATCATAAAAAAATGATTCAATCGCATTTAACGTTCAACGAACCGCGTTTTAAATTACCCGGATTGCGGTAATAAAACACGGACACGCATCTGTCGATTCGACGCTTCCACATACAAAAAACCAAAATTTTCCAAAACAAAATAAAAACCCCTTACACGCTTCGATATCGCGCAAAAAACAAAATCGTTATTTACAACATGCATAATAACGATTTCGCTCTTATCTTATCCTCGCAACATCCTTCCATCGCAGCAAGTATAATATAACGGAACGATTTTCCCCTCTGTTCTTATACTGTATATACTTTTTTGTCTTCGATCCATGGCTGAAGAAGTACCTGCTTGTCCTTCTTGGCCACCTGCGGCAACTGGTTCTACCACTCGGTGGTCCTCCGACGTGGACTTCTTCGGATTCATTCATTCGTGATGATTCAAACCGAGACGTTCTCTCTATAAACACGTATAATGGTTCGTATAGGAAACCAGCTCTCCATAATGTGTACATTCGCCTCGGTATAATAAGTATTTGCTTCTTGCATTGAAATTGCCGAGGAGCTTTTTCCTTCTCGCGGATCACGACTCGTACAAATCA
The DNA here is from genome assembly GCA_024721215.1 of Cheumatopsyche charites. Lineage (NCBI taxonomy): Eukaryota > Metazoa > Arthropoda > Insecta > Trichoptera > Hydropsychidae > Cheumatopsyche > Cheumatopsyche charites. The sequence goes on from CM045577.1 coordinate 12,724,679, forward strand.
CGATTCGAGTTGCGTAAAGTGTCGTTTAATTGAACGTTCACGGTTTTGAAATTGTGTAAAATTCTAGAAAAATCAAGTTCGATACGCAAATTTAGAATCAGTTATATCTACATACATTCATATTGCCAACTACCTAAATTGGGTGAAATGTAGCGTCATTGGAAAGGACTTATTTTAGGGAAAATGCGATAGAATTTTAATTGAATTAGTTAGTTTGGTGGCATGTTTGAGTTTAATGATTCGAAATGCGCAGGTCATCCAATAATATCAACTGTTTTCATTGAATTAACGAAGCTAGTGCAGCATTATATTGCATGGTTCAGCAATCAAAAGATAGATTTCGAAAACTGGTTGGGTATAAGAGAATTTGTAATGCATTTTTACTTTACCAACTCGTTACTTTATGTATGTATTATTCCATTTAAGGTTAAACGAAAGCCATGCTATCATATGCAAATGCAATCACATACTTTCTAAAAGGATTTTCATTTCGTTTCGTTTTCAACTTCTGTTTGTGAATTTAACTTAACTAGAACCGCACATAACGATTATAATTCATTTCCGAATCTCACTCGTAATGCAAAATACTCGTTAAGCGAAACAATTTTTTAACGATAAAAAGCCTAGATGTTGCATGTAATGTCATAATTCATATTTTCCCTCTCATCACATGTTATTCAAACATTGCTCGTTATTCGAGATGCTCGTTATACGAAGTGCTCGTTAAGCGAAATTCAACCGAATTATTTTTATAAAAAAAATAATTTAATATTGTCTTTTCGAATTCAAATACACGAAATTAATATATGTACTTATGTACATTTAACATTTATGACTAGGCACGTGTTCCGCGAACTCACCGCGCATTACACGCGAAGACGCGCGCTAATTTGCGCATTCACTCTCACTAAAATCTTTTGAACGCAAAGTAATTGTCTCGTTCAGTTTGTCAGTGGAGACGAGAGTTCTTAATCGTCTTAACACGGTCGGGAAGGCTTCAAGGTGTTAAGTCTTCGAGGAGGGAGAGAGCCTCGTTATGGCGTCACTCAACAAGTGTGACACGTTCGAAATTGGGTTGAATCGAATTTTTTTTATCGTTGACGTATTCCACTTACTCACTTGTATTATATATGATGAATGAAAAGTCAAGGGGTACAAGTGAATTCGAGGTAATTTCGAATAAGACGCGCTTAAAGTTGAACATGTATTAGGAAGAGGTCGAGTGATTTGATGATTTATCTCGTTGCACGTTCCACGTTCGTTTATATCCTTTTACCACCAAATATATGAGCTTACATTGATTGAATTTAGAAATGTGCTTGGATTGCTCATCATTTGTCTAACTATAATTTATTGCCTTTTTGCTCTAGTGATCGCATTAAAAGCTAGAAAGGAAAATGAAAATGAAGATTTTCTGATCGAATTCAATCGATTCTTCAAGCATTGATAATACTCTTTACAATTTCCATCCTAGTACTGCTTATTAACTTAAAATGATCAATTGAGAAATTTAAATGATCGAAAGCGATAAACAAACACGCGATACATAAATTCATCAATTTAAATTCGATTGAGCAATATATTGGATTTCGCTGACCTCCCGATTTCGCCAATAATAATACACGTCGATAATTCATCTCAATCCGAGCGAATGGGTATTTAATTACATCGTGAATTATTATCGCCATCATCCTTCTATGTTTGATACAGTGCGATAATTGTGCCTTCGGCTGAATGCGAATGCACATGGTGCAAATATAATATAATATTATATTACACACAAACGAGAATATGGGCATTCGCTTGTCTCCACAATATGACGGAAATGCATTCGCGAACTGCGCCCGTATGTCATTTTTGCGAAACGCTCGTTATATTCCACTAACCGCTAAAACAGATTGCAGCGAAATTCTAGTCATATATGCTTGTGATATTGTAGATATCGTTATTCTAAATTAACCATTTTCGTTGCTGTACAATATAATGAGATGTTCTTTGCATGTTAGATTTGTATTATGTTGGAATTTCTTGGAAATCGCATGTGTTGTGTAAAGAATGGATAAAATTTCTTGAATAGTGCACTTATATGTAGTATTATTAGATTTGTTTCTAAAACGCACCACAGGTCATTAATTATGCATGAATCAATCAATAATAATATTTTTGTTTCATTCTAAAAAAAATCAATGCATTTGGTATTCCATATTTATAACTCTTCCTCTATATGCTTTGTTTTGTATCATTTGTTATTTTCTCATATTTCATTTTGTTATTTCACTATTTTACTATGCTGAATTTTCAGATCTGTCTGATCTGATCTGATGATTAATTAATACAATAAATGAAATCATATAAATTATTTCTGTTAAACATACATAAATGGTTAAATCATTATAGCGAATCGTGCTATTTGATCTCAATCATGCAACGTAGAGATATCGATAATACATGCAGATTAGTACAATACCACAAATGCATACATAATTCGAGAGATTGCATAAACAAACAAAGCATTAACATAACGACGATGATTTGGCTCAGATTAAGAATATGACTTTAGTGCAAATACCGTTTAAAGTTCGAAACATACACCTATTATAGTGCTATATTTGATATTTATTTATAATATTTGCTTTTGAATTAAAAAAAAATTATAAAATTATTCATATTTTGACAATGAATTCAATGTTCAAACATTGATATATGATTTTTTTAATTAAAATGTAGAGGATTTGTCATTAATTAGTTCTACTTCAAACCTCAAAGTCAGTTTTCCCAATATTGAATTTCGTTTCTAAGATTTTTATGGCTTAGAAAGATTTTCTCAAAAAATTGACCAATCTAGATAGATGTATCAAAATTATGTGCCGTCACAAGGTGTTAAGAGCATTCGATTTTTGAAATTATATAAAACAAGCTATATAGCCACAATATTTTTTATTTGATTCAATAATCTAATTTAGCTATAGTTTCAAAACGATAGCAGCAGATATACTAAAATAACAAAATTCGAGCGTACCTATCGGAAAGCCCTATAATATTACTAAAATAATTCAAATATAGCAATTTAATATGAAATTTCATCAAATACAAAATGCATATCATTACAATTACATATGAGAATCGTCATAGCGAGACGAAATGATGAAACATTAATTTTGTCATTTTGCATCCTTTTATCGATTGTAGGGTATGTCAACATAGCCGCGCGAGTTCTGGTCCAAAACAGAGAGTAAATAAACCGCGATTCGGTCGTGTAATGCGTTAATTTATTATTATTGTCCGTTTGTGTGCTCATGATTGATCGTTATTAACGTGTTAACGGCCGTATGCGGCCATAACTGCAAATTGGCGCCGTTTCCCAGCACCGAATGCACTAGCTATATAAAATTTGCATTAGTCTCTCTTACGTTAATGGTTCTAATTTCGACTAATACAATCGTACGTTATTTTTATGTCGATTTTTTTAAAAAAATACTACGTTTTAGTTAGCTATTCGATGTTTTAGAGACGGTCTTCTTGGTGTGTTTGGTACTAATTGTATTGCGTCGTAAATGTTTATGAAGAAAAATTGGTAGTCGTATTCGAAATTTTATAATTAATTTAGATTTTATTGTTGGTTGTATATTAGAATGAATGTTTAATAGCTTTATCTCAAATTTTTTTCAGTACAAAAAAAGTTATTCAAAATTTTAATTTTTTATTGGGTCGACTATTAATGATTTTATTTTTTTATAGATTTGTGAAAAATTAATTAGTTTTTATCGATTAAATTAACTAAATATATACGACAAAGTATATTTATGTCCAAATTAAAACTTAGATGAAATATTGATGAAATCGTCGCACGGCCTTCGCTCAAAATTGACAATATACATAATGTACAAACTCGTCGAATGGAACGGTTAACGCTCTCTCTCGCATGCATATATTGGTTAAGTGTTCACTTTACAGTCTTAATTAAAATCCGAATAGCTCGAATAATGCTTTCGCGTAAAAGCGAAACTCCATGAAGCGATTGCGGAATGCGCAGCTGCATTATGCAGCGGCGATCAAACGTGATGATATTGAAAAGTGCATGGAGAACACAAGAGGTGCTTGACCGTCTTCGATCGCATTCGCTGCAAACACAGCATCCTAAGTCTGATGCTTGTTTTTGAAAAAAAACTTGAAAAGAATACAGTCATTTTGTCTGAAAAAGTATTAAAAAGTTATATACATATCGAAAAAGTAGGTATAGAAGCGACCGATTTGAGTATTCGCTGAAATGAATGTAGCTATTAAAGGTCGGCATTTTCATCTCTGGTTTGAGAATAAAATGAATTTGAATTATTCGTGGTCCTTTTAACTATGAGATGTCAAAATATGAAGTATAGAAATGGATGTATGTATTGTTGTATGAACTTTAGTATGTCTGTTTCTTTCAGCGGTTGTTTTGGTAGCTCATATTTGGAGAAACCGCATAGTTAGTTTTGTTTAATTGTCAAACTACAGTTGAAAAGATCGGTCCTAAGTTGAAATAGAAAATAGTTATTTATTAAAAAAATATATATGTATCTATAACTGATTTTAAAGCTCTGTAGCCCTTTAATGATTTGTCCACACTATTTGAAGTTAGGTTTTGCGTTTAGCAACAAACAGCACGCGGCGTGCAGCATGATCAACAATTAGTACAATGAAATCTATTTATTGGGATCCCATTGATTCTGCTTCTCGCAATATTCAAAACTTAGCTTAAGCAACAAGCAAAATTGACTCGAGTTATGAACTCCCCGTTTCGCAGATTCCCGACTCTGCACAACATTGATATTCGACAGAGTTGAATATATTTTTTTAAGAATTAATGACCTATAAAACGGGCCTCCAATTTAACAAAAATGTATACTTTTCGGGGAAAAAAATTGGAAACGACGTGTGTTACTGGTAGTCCGCTTCGACGGGCTAGTTTTCACGGTAATGAGGAATTTCACCGAAATTTATCACGAACAATGTTCGCCGAGGAATTCTTCGGAGGTCGTCCCGCGTCGAATAGTTGGCGCTCCTTTCCAATATTCGAACTCTGTCGAGTTTAACGAGACTTTTCGCATAACTCGCGAAGGCGTAACACGTGTTAAAACTGCTGAAATTTTTGAAGGTGCCGCCGGCTTCCGGGAAACTTTCGCGACCGCCAAAGAAAAGTCTCCGGTTAGTTAGAACTTTCGCGCTCCAACTATTTCCCAATTAATTGTCCATTTTTGCAAGCGAGTTTTTTCTCACTTTTAAGCCAAGCGCGGATCTCGGGAGTTTGAGACAGAGCTAAATACGAGAGCGAGGAATATAGTATAGGGTAATTCTGGAATAGATGGCTCCAATTTGAGTGCAAAAAACAATGATTGTTATCAATTTTTAGAAAAAAAAAAACAATGGCCATCTCTCCTGGAATTACCTTATAGCTTTTGTCTTAAAATACGATCTTTCAAACGTTACTTTACGAGCTTATTTTCATATCGAATTTTCCATAAAAAAAGTCACTTAATGTTAGCTAACAAAAGTTTAGCTAATGATCAAAAAGATCAGCACTAAATGAATCGAACTCGTATAGAGAAAAAATTGCGTATTCTTCAAAATCGAAAGATCGATGCAAACGAGACGCTTATCTTTCCACCCGAACGTACCCAATTGTATGGACTTGATAGTTTGGTGTAATTAGAGTAGTTCGAACTATTTACTGCCGGAGTTTTAGGTTTAATGTTAGTTTGAGATATGAACTTTACTATGTTATTGAACTAGGTGATATTCGAAGATGTATGCAGCTTAAAACCTCGATGGAGTAATTAAGAATTTAACTCATTCGCTTACCGCTTCGTAATAGAATTTATGTTTTGATTCAAACTGTAATATTTGTTTTATTATATGGAAAAAATATATTGATAAAAATAGATAAAAAAAGGCTATAAAGCCAAGAAGCTACAAAAAACACGGATAATATTTGGCGTCCGAAAAAGGTCAAAACTGTAGAAACGATGGGGTCAAACGGTCGTACAGCGAGGGTCGGAAAAAAAGGAACGGAAATAAAGTGGCGCATTATTCACTTTCCGGACTCCATGCAAAAAGGAATATGATTGAGGAAAACAATAGGGGCGGCTTTCGAGCTTTCAACCCCCTCTCTAAAAGCCGGTGTCCGTAATACTCCAGACTTTTATGTATGACGATGTACAAACTCGCAACTCTATATTTTGTATACTAGAGGTTTTCAAAAAGTCATGAAATTTCATTATTTTCTGTGAATAATCACAACAAGATAAAATTAATTGAATTAGATCAGGATAGTAGTAAGTTGCACTTGGCAAACAAGAAAAATTGAGTCTGTTTTATGAAGTTCTCATTTTTTCTATTCTAATCATGTTGCGTGCCGCGTGCAGTTTGCTGCTTGCAACTCTACGCAAAACGTACCTTAAGAGCGTCATTCGAATGCTATCCAATGTCGTAAGCTATCTTAATTTTTTATCTCCTATAACATCAATTGCTTTTCAAACTCTGATCTGAATCATTTCATGCATTTGATATCTTCTTTTTGTTCTTAGAGCTTAAAAGTAGAGTCAAAATATGTCATTTTTTTATAATTGAAGCTATCAGAGCAGTTGTAGAATGATCTTTTCGAAACCTCATAAAAGGCACGAGAAAAAAATTCAAAGAATATTGACTCTATTTATAAATAATATATTTTATAACTTATGGAGCAAACTTTGTACATATAATGTGTCTGCATTGCAAAATATGTGTGTGTACGAGGGTCGTGTCTAGTCGGTACATAGTTGCTGCGAAACTGGATCAAGTGTTTGTAATCCTCCAGGACGAAGACTAAGCGGCGGCCATTAGCGACGCTAAAAAGCCATATTTTAAAACGAGCCATGAGGCTAAACGCTCTGTAAAATTAAAAAAAAGGAAGAAGAAGAAGACGAGGAAAAGCGGCGCGAAAAAGTGGCGGCTCAAAGTTAAATTGTAGTGAAGTATCGCCTTTACTTGATATTAAAGCCCGTTTCAAAGGACTAATAACGGAAGGTTTTCTTTCGAGATAAAAATAAACGGTTTCATAACCCGTCTATTTTTTAATAACGAATCGATTACTCACACTAGAATAAATATATATTTTTGAACAATTTCTCGATAATAGTATCGGATTTGGTGACTATGATGAAAGTGAAAAAAACTTCAATAAAATCAAACGACTCAACTTCACGATTCGTAACGTTAGAAATTAGATGTTTATATATTTTCCTTGTAAAAAAAATGTACGTTGTTACATATAGGAATTGTTTGTGCGTTTTTACTGCTTCAAATCAGGACGTAGGATGTCGTAAAATTGGGAATCTATGCATAAATCGCAAAGTTATCATCGTTCGCAATAAAAAAAATCAAAAATGTCTCGGTCGTTCGTCTGAACGGAAAACTTTTTATGATCCACCCCGTACTTCCTTCACTTTCTCGTGATTGTGACAAACAGAACGCCTAACAAACAAGGTATATATGTGCGCCTTAAAAAGTTCGCGAATAAAATCCTGTAACCTAAAATCGTTCATAGGGCGGAAAATATTGCAAATTATCGCTTAAAAATACATATGTATTTAAAAATATTTCGAAAAATTCGATTAATGTTTTTCAAGTTTGTTGTACATAAGTGAAATTATAAATTTTTCGAGAGTTTACAATCTAAATGTCAAAATTATATTCTTATGTCATTTCGAAGCTAAGATATCAAGAAAATAGTTCGATTCAGTATCGCGCTCTTTTTATGCTTTTTTGGACATCTCCTCATTGATCCGACACCTTTATTCGAATACCATTGTATTCTTCAATCACAAAAATATATGATGTGACGTCAAAATTATAATTCAAATTCCGTAGAAGTTAATATAGAGGTATGGACAAAGTAGCTTTTTAATCATTCATTTTTGAAAATTCAAAATGGCGTTCTTGTAAGTATAGGATCAAATGGAATTATTATTTTTCTCAATGTTGAAACTAGATGTCTTCTAAAAATTCACTCATGGGCAACATTTTGAAGCCGATTGCAGTCACCTAACAATAACTTCATAGCTTTGTTTTTGAATTTGAATTTATGACAGGGCGATTTATTCATTCTCACTCTCAAATTAAATTTCATTGTTACCAAAAACGTCCAACCATCAACAACCCCCGCACATCTAAAATTGCAAACCACCAAAGACATCCCCTAACCATAACATCTTCACAACTTCTCCACTCGGAATCGTCAAAACAGTACTAGGAACGTTTCATACGAACAGTCGAAAACTCCCGCGAATTTCCGCATCCCCTTTTTCATTCTAGAGCAAATTGAATAAACGGTCAGCAACCCCTGTCCGGGGCAACACTTGCAATTTGTCCTGGACCGTTGCAGTCGACCCTAATCTGCATACTGTTGGCGAAACCGACATGTCGTTACCCATCCCTTGGTTGGTTATGGGGGCGAACACCCGCCCTAATGAATCCTTTATGTTTTAATCATAAACACCGCATACGAAATGCATGAAACGGTTCCGTTCCAGTCCGGATATTACGTATATATGGGAGAAGAAAGATGGATGTTTGTCGTAATCGCCAGATTTGAGCTGGAGTCGCTTATTGTTTTTGGTTGGGATGCGAGATTAATTCATATGGAATGATCCTTTAATGCCGGTCAGTCGATATAAATTTGGTCGAAAATGGGAACAATTTAGTCTGTTTTTTGGGGTTTCTATTGTTGATCATGCTGCGTGCCTCTTGCTGCTTACCGCGATACTCGAAACGCGACTTAAGTATCTGTGTATGTTGCGTCAAGCTTCAGTTTTTTATAATGCTGATTATTAGCAATTCTAATCTTAATCTCATGTTTTTTATTGTATGATTTGCATTGTAGTGTTTAGTTGAGTTTCGAAATTAATTCATTTGGAATGTTCTTCTAATACCAATCAGTACAAAGCGTTTGTTTGTTTCACGTTGGGCTTCAAAGTTCACGTAATCATGGGTTCGAATCCTGTTAGATTAATTATGAAATTTTAAAGAAATAAGCACCAATTCTTAAAAGTATATAAATATGATGGATAGTCGTTTGGTGTGTAATCACATGGATGTATTTGTATTCGATGCTTCGGATATAACGAAAATGTTGTAGTACCATCTTGTCGAAACGACTGTGTTGCCCTTGGTGTTATTTTTTTCTCCTCCTGCAGATTTATGTCTCAGCCCGAATTCCGCTTATATGTAAAAATTCAAATTGAGCCCCGAACCCCGAAGGAAACGTGTCTATTTCGTGTGCCAAAGTCAAAAGACGTTGCCGGAAAGCCTCCGAGGGATATCTGGTCTTCTTCGAGACCTCCAATTTTATTTTTTATATTTCACATGAAAATTGAGTTCGATCTGTGATCACTCTCTGCACATGAAACCCATTTTAAATCTAGATATATATTTTAAAGGAATTAAGAGAATTTTTAAAATCTTAGCCTCAACGTTTAATCGAGTTAAGCTGCGTTCGCATTATAACAGAACCGAATTTGACGAATGAGACACACTTATACGATTATACACAGATCTTTCTTCCTTAGAAAGATGATAGATCTCATGATAGATGATTTCTCATAGGGAAAGAGATGATTGTATAGCCTTATATGTATGTGTTTTTCGTTCATCAGGTTCGGTTCTGCGCAGTGTTCTTTTGATTATTCGAAATGTAGTGCTTCGAGGCTCACGTTTTACAATCTTCAAAGGATGAAACACTGAACAATGGCCACAATCTAGATGTTGGAGCCAGTTCCTCGAGTGCAACCGGACACTGGTCGAGGTGAATGCACACATTTTCAAAACAAGTGCAACAATGGCCGAAGGAGAGTTTCGCGCGTAACATAATGCGATGCAACGCGATATCTTTCCTCTTCGTCGACTGAAAAACTCATACAAAAATATACATATATACGTACAAAAGAAAAATAAAAAGGCAACGAAATTCACAAAAAGAACGAACCGGGTCCTTGCTACTCTCACCTGGTCTCACATGAAATATGACTTGTTTGAAAAGGCGAAGACGCGGTCGCGTTACAAGGGATGATTTATAACGCTTGGAAGCGATAAATCAAAAGATTTTTGTATCGCGTCTTCAAAAATTGAGTATGTGAATTCGTGTATGGAATGTGCTTACGTTGTTCGCGTCGTATAATATTTCGAAAAAAAGCGTCATATGTACGAAGAAGCGCCTTGTAAATGCTCCGAATAGCTCTTTCGAAACCGAGATAATTTCATATTCGATATCAAATAAGAGATAAATCATGAGCATGTTGTGAACACTTACACTAATTTCGGTTCCGTAAAAGGCAGGTGCACTTTTTGCATCATTACGAGCCGAAAAATTACTACAAGTTTCGAAATGAAATTATGGGCGTGTTCGAAAAACAAAAGCAATGCACAGAAATATACAGCGCGTGCATAACAATTACGTTTTAGGTCACGATCGTATCGGACCTCACATAATTGCAGGCGAACGAGAATGCAACTTGCACCTGCATCTGCACTCTTTTTGTTCGTTTGTTTTTATGATTTTTTGCTTTCATCTTTCGTATTCTCTCTAGAACGTTCCAATTGGAAAGCTTCTGTTAAAACATGTTAAATGTATTTCAATTTTAATGGCTTAATTGAACGATAGTAAAGTGACGACTAGTTGCTAGAGCAATCGTTTATGTCTAGTCGATAGTACAGCGGTATAAAACGTTTGTGTATGCCGCAATGTGCTTAGCATTCTCATGATGCTAGATTCAAATTATGGAGACACATATCGTTTTTCTTAATTGATTGATCTATATGTAGACTCGATCGATTCTTTCGTAAAAAGTGCTTATAAAATGTTTCATTGATCGATGTCTTTGGATCGGAGCATCATTGAAAAAAACATTATAAATGCTTTTTTTTAAATTGAATTTTTCTACGAATTTCGTTGGAAGATAAATATTTCCATCACGTGAAATATTCGGAAAAGCGGATAAAATAGTACGGTAATGGAGCGATGTTTTCATTCTAGACTATTTCCATTTTCAGTATACACACAAATGCATAACATTACTCTTGGCTCGCACCGAAAAACAAACAACTCGTGTAAAATCCGTGTAATTTGAAAAGTTCCGTCGTTAACCCCGACACAATGCAATAAGTTCATGCCCGGTGCACTCGAGCAAAGCTTATTATTATTATAATAATATATATTATGTATTACTGCGAGAGTTCGGAATTATTTATTATCAGATTTAAACTCTTATAAGCGAGAATTGTGCATTATTTTTAACACATGTTTTTTTATACGAAATAATTTTTCATTTTAACATCAATTTTTGAGAACGTGCATTAGAAGATTTGTATACCTATATTTTTCATTTCGATAAAATTTCTTGTATTTTCATAAAATTAATCCCAAAATAGTGTTTAGTGCAATATTAACTTTCTAGCAATCGAATCATCACCATTGCAACTTTAAAATTCCGAATTTAAGATAACTAAAAAAAAAAGTGAAAATATGCAATTTTGCCCTTTCCCCTTTTTCTCTCAATGATTCGCAAAATTTCACCTGATGCTAATGGATTAAGAATAGTATTTTTATAAAATAAGCTTGAATCTCATTTAGTGAAAACTTTACGAAAAAAGAAATGAAAATTTATGAAAAGTATGTGTCCACAGTTAATTCTAGTAGTGTATGGTTATTTTTTTCCATTTTTGATTAAAGTCTCACAAAATTTTAATGATTTCGCTTTAAAAACATTACGCATTGGAATTTCAACTTAAGCATTTTACTTTCAAAGTGCAGCAGACTGCAAATGTACACCAGTGGAATTAATTATGGACACTTTTCATTTTATTTTAATTTTTTGTTGAAATCATTATGAACATCGATGTATATTGCAATATTCAGTGACTTATTTATTAATTCTACAAAACATTAACGAAAATATAATATAACTAGCAATCAACTCGTTGAATATATCAACACTGTTTCAACCCGTTGAATATATGAACGCAGTTTTGTAGCGTTACATGGTCACACAAATACACAGAATCACATTTTAGTGCTATTATAGATATATTAAATCCTATTTAGTGAAGATTGAAATGTAAATTTATCGTATTTTTGAAAAATATCCACAATTATTTCCACCACTGCATGTACTCGTTTAAATTTTCAAACACTTCGTCACCTTTTCGCCCTCGGGAGGAGAATGGGAGTGAAAATTTTTAAACGAATGCACATCCCCGGGATGTCATCAAATTATCTCGATAGCGAAAAATGTCCGTCTCGTTTTCTTCGTCGTTATGCTTTTTATTATGAAAATGCGCGGCGGCGAAAAGGGTGTGTTTCAACTTCGAAACGACAAAGTTCGAGAGTCTTTTCCCGCGCTTTTTATGCGACTTTTGACGGGTTTATACGCGAAAAAGTGGAACTTCTTTCTTGTGTCTTCTATCTTTTTTTGTTGTATATTGTATGAGTTTTTTTTTTGGTCGTCGAAGGGATGGATGTGTATGTTTTTTTTTTCAATCTGTTCAGATTTGCCGAACTTGATGTATGCTTTGTGTAAGTTTATAAAAAATGAATCCTTTTATTTTTGTATTAAGATCGATTTATTGAAGTGTGATATTATATTTGGATGTAAGATGATTCGTGTCAGTTTAGTTATTAGGAATTGAGGTGAGAAAAGGATCAGGTGTGATTATTTTCTGCTTCACAAAACAGATTTTTTTTCAACTCGATATCAATTTCAGTAAAAATAAAGTAGCACGAAGAGTCAATAGTAAGAAATCTTAATTTATTTTTGAGTTATTCATTTAATTTTTAGTTTCTATTGATTGAGATTCTATTATTTTATGAGAGAAAAATAACTTTATCTCAGACAGAAGTCGAACCCCGGATTTTATGCTTTATATGGGAAAAAGTACATCTATGCTCGAGTTCGATAGAAGTCGATCGGTTAGTGCGTCGCACAGCACAGTTCACGCTCGAAATTTCAAACGTTAGCGTATTTATAATAAAGATATATTCATTATTATTTATTAGAAGATGATTATATATTTTCCACGAAAGAGTTTATAATGTACTCGTACATATGCTAAAGGGGTGTTAAGTAATACCGAGAAACATCCCAACTAGATCCACTCTCCTCCGGCACGTTTCAATATACCACTGAAGCACAACGAGTCCTTCGTAGCCTTAATAAAATTATCCTTGGCCCGATGCGGCGAAAGTTAGTCCCTAGCTCGTCGTGTCCCTTACGGGAAACATAAAACTGTATCTGTTCAGAGCCCGTGACGACAGTCGACCAACTCTCCCCACACTCCCCCCATAGTACTGTCTGTCTGTCTGCTCTAACCCCGCACTTTTCGAGCTCAAATCGCGCAAGACAAACGCAAAAACTTCCCCGAAGGACGGACAAGTGCGGCACGAGAGGGACAAGTGCGGCACGAGAGGAACAAGGATAGTAAAAAGGGGAGAGCGGGGCACGGTGAACCGAGGCCGATCGCTCCCCTGTTCCTTTAGGGGGAATAACGCGTGTTTACACTCGCGCAAAGTTTCCGCACCGCTGGCTGTTACTCGGATTACTTTTCTGAAAAATATTCTTAAATATAAATCTGAAAAATGGGTCGTCTCTTCTCTCCGAGGAACGGAGAACGTGGGTGGTATTGTATAATATAATAATGTAGGTCGTTGCAACCTTTAAATATCAACGGATTCGCTTGAAAGGCTCTGCGATTGATGTCGGTGGCTTTCGGATAAGGTTCGGTTATTGTTTATTTTGTTCCGTTTTAGTCTTTTGAGATTTCTTTGAAAATTCATATTTTTACACTAGATAAGATGTTACTTCATTTTTCAATATATTCATATTCAACATTATATCGATAACTGTGAGAAAAATTGAGATATCTTATTCATACAAGCACAAAATGATCAATCTAAAAGAATTTATTTTCGCATTACAATATTTGAGTTCGTAGAAGTGCAACATTTCACATTTCCTCTCATGTATCAATATGAGCTCTAATTTCCTTTGACATATCAAACTTATATCTAAATTTAATATGAAATACTTGCATCATAGTTTCACTAGAATTAGGTCAATTCAACAGAACTTGACATACCTACCCCGAAGCTCGAACGACAAACAGACCAGAATTTCTCCAATAACAATTTTACGTACGCATTTATTGCGCATAAATGAAAATGTAAACAATAACAATACGTCAAATATATATTCTTTCTTTCTTCCTTAGGTTTAAGAGCACGTAACATCGTATTTTGTGGGTCACGAAAGACAGACAGTAAACCGTTTCCCAAATTGGCAAACATGTAGGTGCCCACTTAATCAATTCATGTCGATTTGTGTCCGGACGTTCCGGCTCGTAAATCCGGAAATTCGAACGTGAAGATTTCATTCGATTTTATTCCATTCGGTCCACATATGCGAATGGATCACTGCCAAAATGCCCTTTTAAACTCGCATCGAAGGATGGCCTTTCTGCACCCCCGTAACTGCCAACCTGTGGATGTGGCCTATCTTAATTTCAGATTCGTGTGAATTCGCAGTATTTATTATTAGGAACAATTGGTCTCATTGTCGACCAAGCTGCGCGCCTCTTGCTGCTCGTCGCCGTACGCGAAACCGACTATAACGATGATCATGTTATGAGAGATGAAGCGGCTTTCCGCCGTTTCAATTATCACTCGGCGATTAATATTTTGAATGAGAGATTTTGGAGAATTGCTTCATAGAAATACATAGGAAGCGTCAAATGCGAGTTTGTTTCAAAACGCAAAACCGCTCCACGTTCATAACACGCCAAGGGTTAATTAACCAAAGTCGTAAACCGACCGCACCGTGTGATTAATTTACACCCACCCACCACCCCCTTGACAGTGAACGTTTCGTTACTATTCATTATTTTGCTCAGCGTTATGAATTTTGAATATTTTATAATATTTTGACGTTTTAAAATTTAAATAATACATAATTTAATTAAAAACTCGAAATGCACTTGCAGTAAAAAAAATATGATAGGATGTACTTCTGTGAGAATTTGCTGTAAAAGTTGTATTAATTTTTCCCTTGTAGTTTCTGCAAATGAAATGCAAAAATAAATTTGTTATTATTTTATGTAATAGAGGATAACTTTGGTCAATATTTTTAAGAGTATCAACATCCTATTTACTCCTAACGGCATGTCCACACTATGGCCGGCGGCTTCCAGCGGCAAAATCCAAAACATGCCATATATTTTTTATCTTCATTCATTTTATATTATATTTTATCTTAATCTATTCCAATTGAAATCTTATATTACTTGTTATTAAATGAAAATTAAGTGATAATGTATGAAGATAAAAAATATATGGCAAGTTTTGTATTTTGCCGCTGGAAGCCGCCGGCCATAGTATGGACACGCCGTAAGACTCTAATTTTATTTTATTGCTAGTGTACATTTTTTAAATTCGAAACTAAAAATTCATTATTTATATTTATATTTCACGCTTGAACTATTCGAATATAAATAGTTGCGAATATTTTTGTTTCTCATAAATATTTTCATTTATAAAGTTAGCGTTATTATTTGAGAGCGTTATTTATAGCGTATTCATGGGTGTTTTTAGACTCAAAGTCGCCCTTTGCGTTAACCCGTTTTAAACTTAGATTAATTTAGGCGCGTGTCCCTCATACGTTGGCAAAGTGTAAAATGTCATTGCCTCGACTTTACGACTCCCCATAAACTACACACTCCCCATAATACACTAGTACGTGTATACATACACCGTCTTTGAATGCCGAAAGTTGTCGCGACATGCAATTCCTCACTTCGTGCGCGCCACCGCGCTAATTAAAACGGTTAATTTTCAGTTTTGACATCGGCAATTTCATAAACGTACTTTATACGAGCGACGAGTGCGCGTCCGGCTTTACAATTCGTCGAAAATGTTTCGAGTCGAACGTGCGAAAGTTGTTGCCAATGGGTAGATGGGTTAACTCTCCCCCATTCATACGGTGTTGGCCAATTCAGCAACAAACTATTCGAAGCTGGCGAGTATGAAAGAAGTTAAACGTACGTGTCGGTAATTACTAAAGTCGGTGTCGAACAAGCTTTATGTTAGTGGAGCTAATCAGCGCTCATTTGACGTGTTTTCTTTGCTTGCGGAAAGTTCGCTGATTGCAATTTTATTAATTTCATTGCGTGATTATTTCAGTTTCAGAGTGTTACCATTGAAATAAATGTAAGTTTTATAAATTTAATAATAAAAATAATATTGCGCAAACATATTTTTCTGCTTTTTAAAGACTCGATCATAATTTCGGAGACAATATAATACATATATTGCACAAATTCATTCTTAATACACTTAATTTTGGTTTAATACAAGATTTCAATAATTATTGAGCATATTGTGTATGAAGATAAAAAATATTGTGATTTGCCTCCAGAAGCCGCCGACTAATTGCGGCCTAGATATGGATGCGTCATTACATTGAATTCACATTTCGAGCACTTTATGAAAGTTACATTAAACATTATCATACTAACTTAATATTTATATGAGCATATCAATTGAGGTGTTCCATAATATATTACATTTTTCATATTTATGCTTGTAATATTCAGAAGTAACCGAAGTGAGTCACGTGCGGGATTATTGCTCGATAAACCGACTCGAGCTTAACGTCGAACCTCTTCGGTCGCTCGTTTATACAAAAACTAAAAACGCCAAAGGGTACAAGTGACTGTGCGGTGATTTCTAGAAAAGCGCCCTCAAAGTTGGGTATATATTTACATGTATTAAGAATGATTTAATGATATATCTCGGCACTCAATATTTGAGCGCACATAGAAGCGATTTCTGTACATAACTCGATTTCGGCGAAAGTGTCACTTGTACCCTTCGGCCTTTTCGGTCGTCTTGTATAAAATAAAAAGAAAAACGTTTTTCCTCGGCCCGAGGCCAGGGTAATGTGCATAAAATTTCAATTTGCTTCGGAAAATTTGTAGACCTCCCTTGCTGAGGTATCGCGTGGTAACGATTGACCATAAAACATTCAACGCTCTTGTGCGAAAACGAGATGTTTCTAGTTTTTTCCTTCTACTTGTGTATCTTTTTTTGAAAAATGTTACATTTGTGCTTTTTCGTTTTCGCCTTGTGAATAATTTAACGGTTGCACACTCTTAAAAACTCGTAAAAGAAATGTAAGTTTAAATATTATATATTTGCTTTCGTACCTAGATTGAATCGTTGAAAATTTAAATTAATATCCCTTTCTCTTTGTGCTGCGAAAGTTTTAGTTTGACTATTTTTTTAGAATTTAATATTACAAAGGGTCTTCGGGATGCTCTTTACACTTAATTAAGATTAGCTTTGCTAATGAACTTTCGTATAGTTGGATTATTCAGCTCAAAAATATAAGTTTGAAGAATGTTTTCAATGTTTTTACTCGGATTTGCTTTGCGCTTTTGTCGTTAAGTTTTCACAATAGGAAAACTTATTTGTAGATTGAAAGTATTATTTTATGCTTTTAATCATGTTCTGCTAAATTTAATTTTCTAAATATGATATAATTCATGAATATTAATATAAAATTTTCAGGTATGTGTAATATCATTTGAATTTGATTAATTAGAATAACTAAGCTTAGATTCTTGTACTTGAATTTCATAAATAGAACTTGAATTTAATCTTCGTGACAGAATTAAAATTAACTTTTCTCCGAAGCAATTAAGTTTCGGTTCGTCTTTCAAAACTAATATCATTTAATTTGTATTATTCCAACAATATTTTGAGCTTAATTTAATAAATTTGAATACATTCAAGCATAAAGCATTCTTATGTATAATTTCATTTTTGAATTAAAACAAACTAACAGAACGTACGTTTAAATTTTAAACATATTTTCCCCTTAATTCCCAAAGTTCTAACCGCACAATCACTCTTGGTTCTTGAGAAGCACTTTAATTATCGTTCCGTCCGAAAATTTACCAAAAAATTAAACTTAACGACCGACTTATATGGTCGGTCATTAATCCCGAGTGTTCCTTACTTCCTCACTTACCGACGTGGGTCTTATCGGTCATAGTCTCGAATTGCCGAGGACTCATGGCGATTTAACGTCCCTCACCGAGTACGTATAGCCAGCCGTTTGTCTTTCGAAATTCGGGGGTCGCAAGCCTGCGTTATTGCTGAGTCCCTTTCTGAGTGGGGTGACTTGGTTTTCAATCGTGATTGACGGATTTTTTAATTTATTTTTAGTATTTTTCAATTAATTATTATGGTTTGGTTGTACGAAGCGTTTGTGCATGACGTGTCGGGTTTCAATTTCCTAGTGATGTGATGATTGGTTAGAGTCCTGATGAAATTTACGATTAGAAAGAGTCAAGTGTTGTTTTTATTAATTGATTTGATGCATTTTAAATATATTTTATACATATTCAGTCAATGGCGTGTCTGTATAAAGCTTTAGTGCATGCCGAGTTGGGTTTAGTGTCCTATTTATGCTGGGTTTGAATCCTGCCGGATTCTGGAAGATGTTATTAGTCATTTTTCTTAATTGATTTGATGCAATTTTAAGATATTTTATACATATTCAGTCAATGGCGTGACTGTATAAAGCTTTAATGCATGCCGAGTTGGTTTCAGTGTCATATTGATGCTGGGTTTGAATCCTGTCGTATTCTGGGAAAAGTTACTAGTCGTTTTTCTTAATTGATATGAGGGTTTCATCTTTTTTTTAAACTATTTCATTCATTTGATTCGTAAAAAGTGCTGATTTATCGTTTTACAAATCATTTCCTTCCAATGGATCACTTGCCTTGTCTTTGTTAATAGATTTAAGCTCAATCTTTCGTACTGCTATTACTTTTTAAAGTCGCGACTTCTTCTTTGCTTTGAAATGAGAGATTTGAAAAAAGGTGTCATAACTTTTAACAATAATTAATAATATTTGCGCTTTAATTTAAAGCTTTTGATCATTAGTTACTCATCTCGCGTATCAATTGATGGTTTTTTTCTATAGAATTTAAACACGTCCACAATAAGATCTGTCTTTAGCGACAATAATTCTATAATGAGAAAAACACCAACTAACACTCGAGCTAAGTAACCAACGATTGAAAGTTCTTAACTAAGAAAAACATATTTAATCGAAATCTGACTAAAATTTTCAAAAATTAGCCTAAAAATTCTACACTAATGAAAATTTGAGATTTTCAAAAATTAACAATAATTTCAATCATTGCGATAAGTCCCGGTTTATTTCCCAAGCATAACAGTCACCCCGAATATGTGGAATATAGGGTTAGGGCTCAGGCTCTCCTTGGGGGTAGAACTACCGTAATTGGGCAGCTTGATAACTGGGCGCTTATTAACTCGGAGCCGGCAATAAAACCTTCGTACGAACGAACGAACGGGGAGGTCAGGGGTCGCCAAGCCGATGATTTCTGCGGGGCGCCGTTAGCGTTGCATAATTTAGATTCGGGTCGGATTTTCCAATTTGATGGCCCACCAAGTCTGCATCGCTCCCCTGAATGGATAATGTCGATTTTAGGTATCGGGATTCAAAAGTGACTCTGTTGAGTCGTTTTATTATAAAATTTAGTGTATATCGCATCAGGAGAGTGAATGTGATAAAGTAGACACAATGCGAATTATAAAGGATTCAAAAAATAATCCCAATTGTTCGCATTGTGACCTTCTTGTAGCACTCTGTCGCTATCGCTTTCTACCGCATGTGCGAAAACCCATAATTTTTCTCATGACGCTGAATTTGAACCTAATTGTGTGTATCCTCGATATCTCATCTGTTTTGATTATTCGATCCATTGAAAGGGTGTTAATACAACGCTATATAAAACAATCATCAATATTATAATTTTAATGATGTGTATTTGTACGTCTGTCTGTCTGTCTGTACGGAATTTTGTATGGAAAATCATCTAGCATAAAATTTAGACGGTGCAAAACATAGCAGCTTTGCATATTTTGCACCGCATTTAATTTGAAACTAAATAAGATAATATGTTAATTTGGATCCTACGGTTTTTGCTATAAGATCTATATTCGTGTGTCGTTCGGATGTTTTGGTAAAAATATGTATATAAATACCTTCATTCCTATAAATCAATCAAATCAAATTCGTTCGATTTCATCTTCAACTAACGTGAGATGATATTTCTCGTAATAATTTCTAGTCTAATGGTTGCTTTTTCATTTTAATATGAATGATTAATTAAAAATTGAAAATAATTAGATAGAAATTCTTGTAAAAATAAATAGATTTTTGGATGCATTTTTGTCGAGACGTATCCTGGATGTGGCTAATCTTGCGGTTTCTTTGTGATATCATGTTTTATAATTGAAATCTCAAAACCTGTTTTAGTTCAGTGATATTTTCAGGTTTTTTTTTCACATTGTCGTTTTACTTTCAAAAATTTTACTAAATGTCAAGCATGATTCATTCATATTTCTTAGAAATTAATAGAAATTCACATATTATAATGCAATAGCCTTCTTCTATCTTCCGATGAAACATCTTAATTCTGCATATATCAGAATCAGATATTTATATTGACATTATTTTCAGTTATCGTTAAACATCACGATTCATATTTCTTATAAATTAATTAAAATTCACACATTATTACCGTACGATAACAGCACGCTTATACGATAACCATCTTCAATATCCTCACAAAACATCTTAATTTCCTCACTGAATCAAACAATCAATTAAACACACCATACAAACAACTCAATCCACAAACAAACACCAACACCAAATCGAAAAACCAGTATAAGGCTACTTAATAAAAATATATACAGCGCAAGAGAAGCGCTCGGTTTTGCACTTTGTGCACTCGAGGCACGCTATGCAGGAGGAAATTCCCGTTGAAACCGCGACTTATGCACCTACGTATAAAGCGGACCTACACCCACACACATGATATAGTGCAGACCTACACCGGCAGCTTTGGACCACGTCCGACTCCGGTGTCCGGAGTCTCACGTAAACCGGAGACCGGAGAGGAATTTCGAACGAACCCTATGCGGAATACCAAAGACTCTCCGGGATGTCTTATGTATTGTCCGCTTTTGATGAATAACTCCGATTTTTATTGTGCATACTGCAAAGGAGTGCACTCTTTTTGTTTTCGGGTTTGTGCGAGAAAATTCTGCATGTGAGGTTCTTTTGATATGATATTTTTAAAAATCTTAGAGGGATTATTGTATTGGTGAGTTTCGAGTTTGTGCGAGAAAATTCTGCATGTGAGGTTCTTTTGATATGATATTTTTGAAAATCTTAGAGGGATTATTGCATTGCTGATTTTTTTTTGTTTTTATTTTCAATTTCTATAGAAATGCTCGATGAGTTCTTATCTTGCTAAATGAGGGCTCTTAAATGTCTGCTATTTTCTTAGAAGTCGCTTTAATTGCGTACTCGCATTATTCATTCTCTTTCTTCAAAATATAGACGATGAGAAGAGATTTCTTCATAAATATTATAAACACGATATTTACGCTATTTATATTTTTCACAACTATCTTCTATGATCGACATTGCTCGATTATCTATAGATTTTGAACTGTTTTTATTACATTGTGTGTGTACGCCATGCCTAACAATTGTTACGTCTTTGCTATGACTAAGACCTTCTCCAGAAAGCATCAAAGTAGAAAATTCCGTATATCAATTATAAGTTGCTAAATTAAATAATACAAAAACATTCTCCGATTTGCACACAATCGTATTACTCAATTTAAGGCCAAAACACTTGTCTGAGACGTCATTAGAAAGAGATGAACTAAAAATTGAATATGTTACTTCTCTTTCGACATCTCAAACTAATGTGTTTTAGCCTTGAATTTAGTTATAAGTGAACATGCATTGCAACCATCAAATTCTGTACTAAAAAACCAAAACTCTGGTTTAGCAAAAAGATCGGTCTTAAAATCGAATACACATGACGAAATAGGACTTGCAAATGGCGCCGCCATATAAATCTGTCCCTTGGCCTATTTTGCCGTTATCTTCTTATATTTTCGCAAATATATAAACTCAAAAAACTGCCTTCAAACCCACACAAATCAAACTCGACTGAAATCCACAATTAAACGGGATTTTTGGCGAAATTGGCACGCACTATTCGCAAGCGTAGAACGGGGGTCCACGGGTCGGCCCTCGAGCGTAATCCTGAGCCGTGTACGTCGTTTGCTCTCTCGGCCCGTAAAATTAAACTTGATTAATTAATTTCGGCCCTAATAGATGATAGCGTTTTGCTGGGGGTACGGGGTTCGTTTAAGAAGGGCCCCGGGACCCCCATTATCCGGCGGCGATGTGAAATGAACCGGGGATGATCCGAAAGCACGGGCCCCCGGCTTAATGTTCGCGCCCACTTACTACAGTTTTGTATTATATTGTACGTGTACGTGATGTTTAGGCTCGGTATGTATAGGAAATAGTGTACAGTGGATCCTCGTTATTAGTATTCAATCTGATTTCAAGAGAAAATGACGAATTTTCCGTTAAAAATGTGATGGCGCGTCCATACTCAGGTCGACGGCTTTCAGCGGCTTAATTCAATATGCATCATAAATTTTATGTGTACGAGATATTTAGGGTTTATATATGTAGGAAATAGTGTACAGTGGATCTTCGTTATTAGTATACAATTCAATTTCAAGAACGAATGATGAATTTTTCGTATGAGATGTTGTGGCGTGTCCACATTCAAGTCGGCGGCTTCCAGCGGCATAACTCAATATGCATCATATGTACATTGTACGAATCAGTGATATTAAGGGCTTATATGTATAGGAAATAGTGTACAGTGGGACCCAGTTATTAGTATACATTCAGATTTCAAGAGTGAATGACGAATTTTCAGTTAAAAATGTGATGGCGCGTCCTCACTCATGTCGGCGGCTTCTAGCAGCATAAATTTTACGTTTACTTAATATTAAGGATTGATATATATAGAAAATAGTGTACAGTGGATCCTCGATGATAGTACACAATAATTTTTCAAGAGCAAATTGCGAATTTTTCGCATCAGATAAGATGGCCCATCCACATTCCACACTTAGGCAGATAGCTTAAACATATTAAAACATTTGAATTGGTTTTTATTTTATTCATTGAATCATTCTACTGTATTGGGGTTCTACTGTACGATACGTATAGGAAATAGTGTCTGGATAGTAGTATTTTCGCCTTGAGTATTTATTATCTTTGAATAAACTACGTTCCCGATCCCTTTACGGCCCCCCGGCTGCATATTTGCCGTAATTATATTATACGATATATTGTATACGTACATGTGTTATTTTATAGCGTTGCATGTAGAACGTATGAAATTTTTAATTATAAACGACGCGGGAAATTTCAAAAGCGAAACCCTCCTCTTGGGCAGCATCCTTTAACCTTCTTCTTAATCCTTTAGGCGCTGTTTAATTTTGCGTTTCGTTTAACGCGTTCGACCCAATTTTTAGCGATAGTACGAAATGTGGGTTTTTGTTTTCGCCCGTTTGATTTATTCGGGTTCAGTTGTTTGTGTTTTATACGTATTTCATGCTCGGCTTGATTTAAAAGTTTATTTTACAATATTAAATTCTTCTCCGTACCTCTACCTAATGCGGTTCATAAATAGGTCAAACGGATTATTCTTGCTATTATTCATCGAAAATAATTTTATTCGCGTTTCTAAATCAGAAAAATTTGCATCGCTCGACCCGTTTACAATATGATTGATTACAATAGACACGTTCCACAATTATTTGCATACGGCGATTGATCATTAAAAGCGATTTTTTCAGCGTCGTTAACATTTAACTTTTTTTTTTCATGTACAATTTTCATATCGAACCAACAGCTAATGACAGTTTTCCTGTTTTTTCAGATCGCGTGAATCATGCGAAAGGATCGCATCGATCGACCTGCATAAAAGGTAAAAAGATTTTTTTTACACTATTTTTTCGCCCTTATTTTATTCCTTCAGTGTCCATTTTATTAGCTGGGTTAGTTTTATACGTTCCCGGTTGTGTTAGGTCTTTGCAATATTAGAAAAAGCCCGTTTTCGTGGCCTTAATGTGTGCTGGAGCGAACCCGCTTTTTGCGCTCTTCTCCTACGTAACATATTAATTAAGAAGCAGTCTTATCTTTTTTTCGCCCGACTACAATCCAATTACAGCTGTAGCAAACGCACGATAAGAAAGACGTATGAGCTTGCTGGTGTATAAAAGGCGAACTCTACAAATCGATATTTGTACGGTAGACCGAAAGTTCAAAGCGTCTATGAATAAACGGTACATCTGTTAATCGATATAAGAAAATATATATTTAAAAAAAATCATGGTGATACTATTTTCATAATCCATTTTTCATATTTGAAAAAAAAAACTGTAGTGATACTATTTTTGTACATTAATATTGTGGCGTATCCATACGTAGGCCGGCGGCTTACGGCGACTTTTATATGATTTATCTTAATCTATTCTAATCGAATTGTTATTTCACTTAAACTTAAAGTATTTTGACTTAAATGTGAACATATCATTAGTGATGTTAAAAAAAATATCAAATCATGTTTTTTGAATAAATGTGTAGCAATACTTTTTATATGCGTATGCGTACGTTCGAAAGGTTAAACGACACGTCTCCCAAAAAAGCCACGGAATAATTGTAGCGCTTTTTCAGCGAAATCAAAAACTAGAACAGTTGCAAATTGCTAGCTATATTTCAAACGTCCCAAACTTTTTGTCGTCGTAGAAAACTCAGAAAGGGCCACAGAAATCCCGGGGCCGCGGGCTAAGAGCTGTAAATCCCCGCATGCACGTATTGTGTTATACGATGTTTACGGTGTGTTTCGTTTATATATTTATTTGTATTTAGCGTGTGAAACGAAATTGGCGCCGTTTTTTGCCCCGTAAAACGCACGGTACGCGCACGCGAAAGTTTTCAGCTCGTGTCCGCTGAAAGACGGCGGCCATAAAACGTTAACGAGCCTCGCTTACGATTCCAATTTTTTTGTTCAAACAGTTTATATTCATGATCTTGCTGATGCTTTTGAAGGTTGTTTCGAACTTTTATTGACTGTTTATTTCGACAAATAATTGAATTCATTTTTCTCTCGCTTTCATCGCTGTACATATTTTCACTTTGAAGTAGAAAATAAACTTCTTTTTCGGCTTATAAAAGTTTCGTTTGTTCTGAGTTTATTGATTGGATGAAAATAAAGTCATTCGCTACATTAATAGTTTCGCTCATAATAAGTTTTATTATATGAAATTAACTTGTAACGAGTGCAAATACTGCGCTGTATATACTTGCACTGACAATGAGTGCAATTTCTATATTATATGCTCAGTAATTACATAAATATTCACCAAATTATAATCATATTATTTTCAATTATACCAATTTAATAATATATCGAAAATTAGTGAACATCCTAAATATTCAAATGAAAATTTCTCAAAGCACACCAATGGAAAATTCTAAGAAAAGCTCTAAAAGAGAAAAAAACTCTCACTTTCTTCGCACCAAACCTTCATACTATATGATGACTGAAAATTCCAAGGTGCCCAAGTGACATTTTTGCTGAAATTTAGTTACGTACAGGATTTGCTTCTATGTACGCTCATATATTTGGTGGCAAAAGGATGTATGTAAACGAACTTGGAACGTGTGCCAAGATACATCATCAAATCACTCGACCTCCTATACTTTTCTCGAAATCACTGTAAAGTCACTTGTTCCCATTTTCCTTTTCTCTCGTCATATACAAGATTTCCAACTTTTTTATAGACAATTTGAAAACCGCAAGACCTATAAAACATACAGTTCTTCCCACCGTTTTGATACACTAATGCGTTGATACATTACGAATGCGGGGCGAGTTTCCCGTCCCGGGAAAATTCCCGTTTTCCAACCGCCCCCTGCCACCCCGCAGCCTCCCCCCTCGGGACAGATAACGTTTTCTCCGGGAAAACTTATCCCGGATTAAAGTTTTCCAGAGCGGTACGTGAGAGCGTTCAAAGGTTCGTTCGATTCGAACCGTTTTTCAAGGTTGCGGATTCGCATTTCGCCCTTTTGAGACTTGATTGAATCAATTTTTATAGGTTTTATAAATTATTTTCCTTAAATAATCATTTTTAAATCGATTTGTTAAATTTTTCTTTTGAGTTTGTTGGTTTGAAGCATTTATTGAATTTCAAATTAATTGATGAATTATCATAGAATAACTATGATAGACAGATACACACTGTAAGAATTATTATAGTTTTGTTCAATTTGTATAAATAAAATTCAATATTATTTAAATTAATAATATTAATTCAAGATTGAACGTCACCTCGAGCCGATCTTGAAAAACGTACTAAAGTAACCCATTGTTAACGTATTACCGATTAACCGAGTCGCGTTCAATTTTTTTTTATCCATTTATTTTTAAATCATAATAATTCAATATTTTTTTCATTTTTATATTCAAGATAATGCTTAATATGTATTATTTTTTCATATGCATTTATCTAAAATTCCGATTAACTTTCATTTAAAATTCTCGATTTCAACCCACTTTTCCGACATCTCAAAGGGTTAATATTGAATGCTTCTTGCATAATAATAACTCTAACATAAATCTTGATAAACTTTGATAATCGTCTCGTGCATCCACCAAACCAGCGGTGCTTTTTAGCTCCACCATGTTCCAAGTTTCCAAAGATGACGTCCCTCAGGAGTCGACCGCCTTCGTGCGAAATGTCGAACGAGCTGGTGGTTTAGCAATCTTCGCAATATATAAATGCTAGAAGGGAAACGTTATAAAACTAGTAATGCCGTTCGCATGTAAAGCAAGTACAAGGCTTGAGGGGTTCGAATGGGAAATTAACCCTCCCCGTTCGAACCCCGTGGCTGTGAAAAAGATGCGATTTTCCCCTCTCTATACGTAATGTATACTGGTTTTTCCATTTTTTTTTTGACCAGGTCCAATTTTTCCCCAGACGAACGCTTCGGAAACCTTTTCGTGCGAATATATGAATAGCATTATGGACGTGCGCATCCGTCTTTGTCTATTTTTCCGCGCGAAGCGAAATCGTTTTGATTTATAGAGAACGTGGCCTCATCGAAAACAAGGCCTGTTATGTAGAAATTTCGAATTCGTTATATTAATCCCTATAATAATTTCGATTATTTATGTATCGATGCGTCAGAAATAATATGAAACGTGTTCTTAAGACATGCATAGCAATAAAACGTAGGAAATTGTAAGAAGGCGCGTAAACAAGACACTAAACTGCACACGACGCACAATAAATATTAATGTTTCCTTCTAGAGTCGCTTTCAAGTGCAAAACGTTCCGACCATAAACAAAGCAGCATTCTAAACAATTCCATCACGCTCTAGCATGAATATGTATGATTTTATTCTACAGATCAATCGAGAAGATTTATCGCTTTGAAGATCGATGGATCTTAATCGATACTGCAGCTGCGGACCTTGAGCGAGACCGACTAATTAGTCGGCGACTTATCAAAGATTCAAAACCAGTGCAATTCGCCATGCATTACGTTTTACTGCACTCGTGTGTACAATATTAATAGTGTATGAATACACTGCCAAGATGTGGTTCTCAAATGTTAGTTATTAATATATTTATATAAAATTATATTTGATTGTATGAATGTCAAAATCGCTTCTCGGCCTGTTGGCTAAGATCAAAGTGTAGTATCCGTTATGTATGAATGTCAAATTGATTTGAAAGTTTTTTATAGAATATTTTTTTGTTTTAATTTAAATAAAGGTTTACAAACTATGAATTTATATATACATAGGGTTGGGGATTGAAATGCAATTTGTGCCTCTGGGGTAAATCGGAGCTCGCGTCATTAACGCGAACCCCGCACGCAAAGGGTTAACATTCATTCATAGAGAGTGCACCTAATGCACTCTACGTAGATTTGCATGCATGATTTATTATGTATCAGAATCAAAAAGTGGACATCAATCTACGTGCATTGGCTTGTAAACTTTTCCCCGACTATTTAATCGATCAGATTATTTTCAGTATAATCAAAAATTCATATTGATGTTTTTCCAAATGTCAAAATTTGTTAAATGGTATGTCGACATTTTAATGCATCGGTTGACTTTTTCGAACCCTCGCGTTTTCGGGTCTATGATTAATCATCTTTATCTCTGCATAAAGAGTTAAAAGAGGGTTGTTTTTGACGTCAAACGATAAAAAATAGATGCGTACTGTCAAATAAGGGGTAAATGATAATAGCGCGTCTCACTTGCATACAAAATAAGCCATTTATATCGCCCCGATAAAATTAAAGGAATTCGATTCATTTTTCACGCTTAACGTCATGTATGGAAACTAATTTAAATCATTCGTATATTAATCATAGAAAAAAATAAAATATATAGTTTTTCGAATTGTTTTCACATTTGAAATGCGGAAAGAAATCAGTTTTTTTCTTATTGAATTGAGTTATTGAAGTACTAGTATCCTATTTACTCCCAATACGTGGGATACATACATTAATATTGATTTCAAATTCATTTATTTGTACCATATTCGAAATTAAACAAATGAACATATTCAGAAACAATTTCTGTATTAATTTTTTTAAATCGTTCACACATACCCTTTAGCTTCTAGAATATTTACAAAAGTTGAAGTGCAAGGGAAAATCCTAATCATTTGTCTAACTAGAAATTATCACCTTTCTATTTCTGATGAAAGGCAATAATTTCTATTTAGAGTCTAGTTAGAAAATAAAAGCATTTCCTTTGAACTACATTTTTGATCTTCATACAAAAAGCTCGCTCCAGACTCATGCGTGATTCACGCTTGAATGTGAATAGTTTTCGCGCATTTTCTTTTTGTACGCATTCACGCTTCGCACTTGCGTTCGCTGTAACATTAGCGCGTGAATCGCGCATGAATCCATAGCAGATTTAACATTTCCCATAACAATAAACGAAACACAATATCATAATACGAAAATATTATTATTAGTCATTTTTATCTCGAGTCTATCTCAGATCCAATCATATCGAACGACACAATTCGAACGGAAAGAACGAATCGGAGGCGGAATTGAATTTCGGTCGTGTAATTTTGCGCGTTAGTACGTAAAGATGTGCTTCTGTCCGCGGCGAGATATGGCCACGGCGTGACGCCATTACCAGGGGTTCGAAACCGAGGGCAGGTGGCACTGGCACGTGCCTCTGTGCCATAAACTCGTAACGAAATATACACCACGTAGCCCCCGAGGTATAGCACCTCTGCGAAATATGGCCGAAACGCCTTGGATGGCCGAGACGCATCTTTCTCAAGCCTCGTCTATCTCGATTCGAGTTCCGGTTGTTCTCTTAAAATCGTGATAGCGAGACTCACCTCGAGAATCGTTGTAGTGCTATTCTTCTTGATTGTTGCTAAATGATGCGGATTTGGTCTTTGAGTTTTGGATCTTCGAGACGCATCTTACTTGCGCCTCGTTTGTCTCGATTCGAGTTCCGATTGTTCTCTTAAAAGTCGGAGTCGCGATAGTGTGATTCATTTTGAGAATCGTAGTGCTACGATTCACCTCAATTATGATCGAAACGACGCGAATCATAACATTACATAATATGGCCTTTTAGCATTAGATGGCTGAGACGCATCTTTCTCAAGCCTCGTCTATCTCGATTCGAGTTCCGGTTGTTCTCTTAAAATCTTGATAGCGAGACTCACCTCGAGAATCGGTGCAGTGCTACTATTCATTTAACTGTTAATAATTGTCGAGTTTTGCAGTACTACGATTCGTAGTACTATCTTCTTGCAAGACAGTGATAGTGGACAGCAGACAAGACTATAATATTAAGTGGAGAGTCAAATAGACTAATGTGAATACCCATCTATTTACTACTTGACTGTCAAATTGAGTGTTGAGTTGACCATTTCGAATTGATTGTCTACTATCGTTTAATTTGCCGAGATCTGAGCTCCGAGATCTCCCGATTTTAACGTGTTTATTTTAGTTTGATGTATAATGTAATTTTATTCTATGTTGTGGTCAATTTTTTGGTTGCATTTGGTAGTTTAGTAGTTCAGAAGATGTTTGATAGAAATCGGAAAATGTTTAGTCAATGTTAAGGTTGTTGCGTGCGTTTTATCGAGTTCTAGGTAAATTGATGCAATTAAAGATCTCTAGATAGGTATTTGCATCGATTCGCTATGTTGTACGAAAATAAGTGTAATTTGTAGCCTCGCTACGCAAATATAATGTATTATAGTATAGTTAGGGTAAGTGTGGCTATTGGGGCAAATGCAAATCGTATCGATACCTACTTGCTCCATGAACCGATTTTACCTTGAATAATATAATCGTTTTTTTAACAAGTTCCTTTTTAATGATTAATTTCTATCAATCATATTATAAAAAAATCATATATTTATATAAAATTCACACAAAATATTTAATTTCTCAAATTTTCTTATCAGATCAGATGGAATTTAAGTGCATTATATTAAAATGACCAAACAACCCAATCACCATTCTTTCAATAGAATTTATTCTCAAGAATACATACATACATCGGAATCGGATATGAAAACGTCAATGTATGTAACATATAATACATAAGAATGTGGGATACGTTGATTTATTAGCGATCGGGATTCGCATTCAACTGGCGGCACACAAACCAATCGAAAGACCCTTAAACGGAACAGGAAATCGATTATTCCACTCTGCCGCATATCCATCGAGCCTCGTTACGCTCCCGTCTAATTTTGCGCCGATTTAGAACTCAGGTAAAATGAAAAAATAGGCACACAACATAATAAGACTGGTCTACCCTCAGTGATGTGGTAGATTTCGAAAAAATATGAGGGATTTTTTTCAAATGTTTGAATCCCTAGTTAAAATCTATGTCTGATATACAAATATTAATATCGAATGACGGCTGAAAAGATCAAGGGGTATAAGTGATTTCGAGAAAAGCGTGCTCAAATTGAACCTACATGTATTAGAAGGAGATCGAGTTATTTGATGATATATTTTGGCTCACGTTCCGAATTCGTTTATATCCTTTTGCCACTAAATATATGAACATACATTGAAGCGATTCCTGTACTTGTCACTTATACCTCTTGGTCTTTTCGGTCGTCATATAATATTGTAACCGTATAAAGCGTTTGTGCATACCGCATCGGGCTTTGTAATATAATCCTTGTGATGCGTAACTTGAATACTGGTTAGATTCATTACTCTTTTTTATTAATTGATATTATGGCTTAATGGTGTCTTTAGAAAATTTGATTAGAAAAAGGTATTAATATGACATTTTACAAAATAGTTCCTAAAAATGGAACCTTCTCCTTATCTGTATTGATTAAATACGGTCAATTTTAGCATATTTCATGCTTTGACATTAGTCTTCTCAAATTTTTCTCTGTGGTTATGCTTTTTTTTACTCTAAAGTGAATTATCAATTGAGATATTTAAAGAATTGAATCACAATACCATCATCAGTAAATAAATAAGTAATAGAGAACCGTGACAAATATGGACCACCATAAAATTTAAACCATCAAATTAAGATCATCTATAAATGTTTAAAATTTACGATATTAATTTGATACATAAATCAATCAGTATTACAGATTCCATTATAAATTTCAGGACGATCCATATTTAAACAGTCTTCGATATTAATATGACTTTAATTAAACGACATTTTTGATTTGAGACTTAAATCATATATATTCGAATTGAATGTTAAATCGAAATATATAAAATTGGACATTTTTTTTTAGTTGTACCCCCCTCTGGGTGCATTTCGTTTTAATTTCACGCCCGATTCGTCTCGTCGAAAGAGAGACCCCCTCAGGGGTTGAAATCGAACTGAAAATCCAACTACTGGTCGAACGGATTAAAACCTAGAGCTGAAAAACAGAAATAAAATGGAAATAAACCGGAGATTTCTCTCGGTTTAGGAGCGTTGAGTGAAATCGGACCAAGGATTCTGTTTAGTCGTTTTTTCGTTCTTATTTTGCGAGTATTTTTCGCTTTGATCTAAAGATCGTTGAGAGGTCTTTATGCGAATTATGAGAAGTTGTGCATATTTTTTTTTTAGTAGTATTAGTTTATCGTTCTTGTATTTGTATATAGTCAGTGGTTTAAAGCGTTTGTACTATACTTGGAATGCGTGGGTTCGAGTTATATCTTGGCGAAAGTCACATGTTTTGTTTAATCAATTAATTGATATGGAGACTCAGTTTTATCTTTCGAATATTTGATTGGATTCGTTTGAATTGAAAAAAGTGTTAATTTAACGATTTAAGTAACGAATCTTCAAATGATCATCTCTCACTTTTTATATGTTTCGATTAATTTCGATCTATTTAGTGATACCTGTTTTCACTATAATTTACTATTCGAACTCACATCTTTATGGCTCACTTCTTCACTTTAAAGTGAATTATATTAATTGTTATAAATGTATAGAAATTATCTGCAAAATAAAAATATTTGTAAATTAATTTTTTCTTACATAACATTTTACAGATATTCTTTGAGAGCGTTTTCTTTTCAATACATCCGTTATTCGATAGATAAACGTACTTACGCTACTCAAAGGAGATATTAATTAATTCTTATCCCATATAGTTGACGTGTAATTGATTTATATGTCATTGAAAATAAAAAGTCTCTTTACGAGCAATCAATCGACATTCGTATGTACATATGTATGTACCTTAGTGTGTTTAAGCGTCAAAGTGCCACTACAGATTCTTTTTTACATAGGAAATTTTCCAGATTGGTATTTATATACCGGTTTACTGTATAATGTGACATTCATAATGCATTTATTTCACACATACGCAACGAGTGTGTATAACTTTGAGTTACGACAACTTTTTTTTCACTCGAGTCACTTTAACGGAAATCGTATGGGAGAGGATTTAGTGACTTTTCGTATAAAATGTAAATTTTCGATCGTCGTTTATACAGTTATCGAATAACATTTCGATTTATGTGCTTTTAAACAAAATCTTTTCATTCTTCAATTATAGCATTATCAACGTTTCTCTCTAAATTTTCCAAGTATTTGAGCCCAATATACTCAAATTAGAAAATATCTTCGAGCATCTGACGAAATCAAATGAATTTTCCAATTTCAACACGAATTTATCGAATTATCATAAATAAACATAACTAGACAAACCGTTTTTTATATACTGAAATTCCACAGGGATTATATCGCCGAACCGACTCTTAACTAATATTTGATTAATTTCACTATCGGATCTTCCATTTTCCTCATACATTATACATTCAAACCGAAATAATTGAATGTCAATTTATATATACGCTATTGAATCATCTCTTCGAATGAATAATTAACAATACGAACAGGTACACCTTTAAGCGTATCGAAAATCAGAAACACGCACAAAACTCTAACAGAAAGTTATTCGAAACGCCCACAACCCTTCGATTCGAATTTTGCCAATATCAAACAAACCATCGCCACATTCTAACTTTCGAAACAATAACTTAATGATATAACATAACAATATATAGAGGAAGAGGGATTAATATGGACTAGTTCTTTATCATAGACAACCTCAAACTAAAGTGTAATTCGCAGTTTTCTATGTTGAGTGGACTCCTCTTAAACACAAGTGAATTTGATAATAATTAACTCTTCATGATCTTTAAATATTACTATGATCACATTCTAACTTTCGAACGAGAAAAAATAACTTATATATTGAAAAAGAGATTAATATGGACTAGTTCTTTATCAAAGACAACTGCGAACTAAAGTATTATGCGCAGTTTTCTATGGCGAGTGAACTCCTCTTGAACACAAATAAATTTGAATATAATTAACTCATTATGATCTTAAGATGTCTTAAGATATAAAATATCTATGATCACGTTCAACCCTGAAATCAATGTAGTTCGTGAAAAAAAATAGTATCTATAGGTTTCGTTCGTCCATAAACGAAAATTAGTATGAAAATGGAATGATTTAAAATCGATTTTTCACGAAAATCCGAAATCTGTGGTGAATTTAATCATAGAAAAACATCATAAGATTGTTAATATCTATTGATTGAGATACATATATTTCAAATCTGTTCATTGAAAAGGTCCATTATTACACATCTTCAAAATTCATTATTACACATTTTATACAAAAGTCTAAATTTGTTTGTTCAGAGTTCAAGAGGTTTTTATTTAGGTACTGGTCCATATTTATAGCACTTCCTCTAACATAATATGAAAAGTTATATGAACGAGTGTGGGTTTTTAACACGTTCGGCACCCACTAGTGGGCGGCAATTTAAAATTGTAATTAATTCATGTCGGATCGCGTGATCCAACCATTGTTTCGTTTTAGAATTTCAATCTATCGGCTACTGCTTTTTTGTATATGTTTTGAATTGTGAGTCTTATACGTGTATTGAGTCTTATCTGATTACACTCAAATGATTCATCAATATTTTTTGAATTTAAATTTATTTGATATTATGTAGAATTGTTTAGGTTTCGATTCGTATTGAATTGAATTAGTTGTATCATTTTTATATAGATGTGAATCGAGCTTTATTCCGTTTAAAGTTATAAGCCGATTGGTCCGAAGCTTAAGTATCGATTTCAACTAACCGATAGTTTTATTGCTTTAGGTTTTGAATGTATATTGTACATGTATGTGTATAATTTATTTGAATTTAAGATTATATGCCTAATACTAATTAATGATCATTTTTATATTTTGTATTCTCTGCATAATTTTACTAAATTGGATTGAAATTTATTGTAGTTTACCAATTGCAACATATTCATGCATATTAATAAATTGTTTGCTTAATATTGAACTTTTAGCTGATTGTGAGATTTTGTATGGTATTTTACATTGCATATGTAGTTCATGCTTAATATTTTCTACGGTAGAGCTACAAAAAGGCCTCTCCGAGAACTGTCAAATGATTTTTTTCTGTAATGATGCAGGAATCTTCTCTAGAGTGCATACAATAACTCAAGAGAGTTTCACTGCCAAAGGATAAGACATTAAGGAGTCTATCGAGCACTGACAGGAATAAATTATTTTATTATTATTTTAATCGTAACGTGTTGAAATTTATATATTAAATAACCGCAAATATAAGCGACAATTTAACCCAATTCCCGTATTATATTGATCACAATGATTCGCGAAAAACACCGTCCGATGAACGCGAGCTGGATTTGTTGTGTAAACGAAATTTCACGGGATTGTAACTTTTCCTCATAACTCGTGTATATTTTCGCTATATCCACATTTTCAAACAAGCTATACATCCATACATATATACATGTATACATAGGTAGATTTACTCGTTCGTAATCCTCGTTCAATTTTTAAAACAAACATTGCCCGACTCTCCCCATACAAGAGTCGTTCGCCACCTCGGCTTATTCAACTTTTCCGCGGATACACGAGATACAGATAGTCTTTTGACTACGAACTGTCGAAAATATTTGATAGTGCAGCTTTATAAAGCGTTTGTGCATGCCGTGTCGATTCAGCGTACTTGGGATGCGTGATTTCGAGTCTTATCTTGGCGAGAGTCACTTGTCGTTTTTTTAAATTGATTAATTGATATGGAGATGAGGTCGTTTCTTTCGAATGTTTGGATTCATTTGATTCGAAAAAAATGTTGATTTAATGCTTTACGAAACGGATCTGCAAATAATTATCACCTATACCTTTCATATGTTTCGATTAAATTCGAACTATTTAGTGACACATATGATCGCACGAATTTACTCTTCGGAGTCTTATCTTAAGGCTAATTTTCTTCACTTCTTTATCTGTATTTTGAAGATGGCAAGGCTTTTTGATGGTTCGCAGTTGAAGGGCTGTGTGTATGTACACGGGATACGTAAAGTAAAACTCGGAAACGCCATGAAAAATGCATTAAATCGAAAGTAGACGTTCGTTACGCACCGCGGTGCATTATTATTATGCATTCGCGGCGGTAATTCGTGCTTTTTAGAACGCATTTACTTTTATGCTGTTGCGAGTACTGAGGGGAAATTCGTCTTTTTTCGGAAATATTTTGAATCTTGCTGTTAACTTTTTCATTTTAAATTTCATATCTATCTCTCATATTCGAGATATGACAATAAAACCATGTGTAAACGACGACTTAGAATTTCAGGAATGCGAAATCAATCGAATCATAATTTTTGAAAAGAGCACATATTCCTTCCATTGTTCATAGAAGATGTGCCCTTCTCATAAGTATAATTAAATTAGATCCATTTGGGGTAAACTAATGGGGGCGACTAATGGAGTAAGTGTGGTAATTGTCAATTTTTTAAATAATTTCTGAAATATTGTCAATTTCTACATTATCTTTTTAAATCGCACTTATCATGGTTGATATTGATTAAAAATACCAATTTATGATATAAATTGTCTTCGAACTGATCATAAACATTTCAATCTAAGAATCACTTACAAAATTTAATATTATTTCTAGAAAATAAAACTAATTCTATAGAATTAACAGAATAAATGTGTCCCAATAGTATGATTTTTTTTTCGTCTTAAATGAATTAAGAGAGGAAATTTCCTTCAATATAAATATGAGAAATATTCACATGCATATTCATGATTTTTTTCTTTCTATACTAAGCAATATTCTCCGGCAATCAGCTATCAAATGAAAACATGATAATGAGCTTCTATTTCATTTGAGTTAAATAGAAAAAAAAAGTGAGATTTCATACTAATCGAACATTTTATGATTTTGTATTGAATCGTTTTTAATTTTGAATTAAAAAATGATAAAAAAGTCGTAGATAGCCAAGTCTCCCCTATGGATGCACACGATCCCCCTGCGGTGCATTAGCGGCCGTGGCGCGAGCAGATGGCAAAGTTTCGGCAAATTTCCTACAAACACGGACCCAAAACCAAAGTGGTCGGTTTTTAGAAAGGGGATTTGCGAAATCAGTGGAGCATTCAGCTCCTCTGGATGCTCCGAGGATTAGCCCAGGCCTCGGTTTACGGCCAGGTGAGTCGAATTAGTGCCGACTGCGACCCACCGGGGAACACATCGGGGACAATGGGGCCATGTACGGGACTGGGAAACACCCTGGCTTTTGGGGGAGACCATCGTCGAAGTTCGCAGACGATTCGCAGAGTGGCGTTTGTCTAGGCTTTTGCATTTTGGATTTGGAGTTTCGTGGGATTTGATGTGTGATGCGAAGTTGCCGTTGAGGGTAAGCGAGCGGCAGACCGCTCTCTTTGTATGTATGGGCGTTGCGCTCCATTGCCTTTTCGAGCGCATTTCAATGTACGTAATTTGGGGGATTTTGATTGTGATGTTGATGTTTAGTCGGACGATGGTTTTGAGGTTTAATGCGTTTGTGCATAACGCGTTGGGTTTCATTGTTTTCGTGATGCTAAATTCGTCCCCTTGGATTCTATGGACACAATTCGTTTTTCTTGATTGAAATACTTGCTCATTTTTTTCTTTTAAAAAATATTATAAATTTAACACTCAACGAAACGGTTTCTAAAATTAGATTCATCACTTTTTTCGAATCGATTAAATTCTATCGATTTTTGTGCCAACGTTAACATTACTCTTCAGAGCTTTAAGTTAAGTGGCTCTGTTATTTTCTATTAAAGTGAATGATTAATTGGGTAACGATAGCTGTAACAATATATTTGATGACTGAAAAAGCCAAGGGGTACGAGTAACATTTTTGACGAAATTGAGTTATGTACAGGAATCGCTTCTATGTACGCTCATATATTTGGTGGCAAAAGGATACAAACGAACTTGGTACTTGATCACTCGACTTCCTCCTAATACATGCAAGTACATGCCAAACTTTGAGAACGCTTTTCTCGAAATCACTTGTACCCCTTGGCCTTTTCAGTCCTCATTTAATATTTTGTATCAAAAAAAAAAGATATACGTTATCAGATTTCACAACATCCGAACCTCATTGAAAAACTATACACAATCGCTGATTTTTTCGAAGCTCAATCGAGTGATAAATTCGTAACACGGGTAGTCGAAACCTTAAACTGTCCCAAGTCACCCGATAGCATTTAACGCATCGCCTGCTCTCAGGTCGTTCAATTAGCGAAACTTCTAATCCGATTAGGCGTTTAGACGAGTGTGAAAAATGTGATAAAATTCGTCACGATTTCGACTCACTGCCGGATTCGTATTATTTTTTTGTTTTACGAGATGTAAAACACGATTCGGGTTCCAAAGATCGGTTTAGTGTCAGTCGTGTAAAGTGCATCGATTAATGGTGCATCGCCGCGGTGCAACATGCATCATTGTCACTTAACACCTGATTTATTGTAATCGTACGTCGTCCAATGGGCAGGTATTCCCACACATTGACTAGGCACTCTTTCAACCCTTACGTGACCAAATTATCTTATTTTATCAATAAATAATTCATCGCATTTTCACACCCAAATAATACAGTATCAAATTTTCATCTTTATGCATAGTGCATTTTATATTAATCAAATCCAATTGAATCTTATATAAATTGAATTAGATTAAGATTATGTGCATCATCTATGAAGATAAAAATTTCATTCTTAATGTGTTTTGTCGATGGAAGCCGCCGGCTTACAATAAGACGTGGAGTGTGGATTCGCCACAAGAAAAATATATTGATTAAGTTGTTTTAATATTAGAATTATCTTTTTTTGTGTCGTTTAAGGATTTGATTATTTAAATTAATATGTGTTTAACTTGAATAAATCATGATATAGTAATAAGTATATAGGAATATGGTCGGAAATGGGTTGAGCGTATTCAATGGATTTCTATTACGCTTAATCCGAGCCATATATTCAATCTCGAGTCGTTGTGCCGTTAAATTCATTTTTCAACTGTAATAAATTTCAATACAGAAACTCTTTTCTGTATAATTCAAGAGTCCTCCTTCGATTCTGTGCTTATTCGTACGGGAATGTGAGATAATATCAGTTACGTCTTAATTTACTTAACATGTTCGATAGGTCGATACTCGATCACATTCGATATAAGAAAATACATAAATAAACTTCTCCTTGAAACATTATTTTCGAAATATGAAATCTACAAATAAAGAACATTATCCAAATTGAACATACGCGTTTAGATGTTCAACGAGAGAAAATGAATGAAAGTATATGAAGGGCCACAAATATGGAAACATTTAAGTTTTAAGCATGTATTTTCCACATATGAAAAATAAATCAAAGTTCTTGAGGAATAGATTGAGGCCAAATATATGTACTTAGTTATGTGTTAATTATAATAAAAGGAAGAAATAATCAGTCAAATTTGAAAAAAAAAGACGATAACCAAAAAATGATTTTTTCGTATGTGTATCAAATATGGAACTGTGGTGTTTTAAAAAGCGAAATATTCAAAGGTGGAAAATATGGAATACTGAATTTCTTTTCAAATTAACACGTTTTCAATCCAAAAAACGGCTAAGCAATTATCTCATATCTTCGGAAAATTGAAATAATGAAGAGAGTTTTAAAAAACCACCAAACACCAAATAGGTTCGATCATTTTTTAAGTTAATCACATTTAACTATGATATTTAACATTCCCAATGATTTATATAAACAAATTATTCAAATTGATAAAATATCAATGCATATTAACACTTCTATTCCGCCTTAGTGATTCAAACACGTCACACCGAGTTCTTATTATTTCCGAACAAGAAGCCCCTTTATATGCCTCGTGTATATTATTTTTCCATGATATTTTCACGCAGGGAAAATGGAAATAATATTGGTTTTTTGTCTAGACGCCTCTATCAAATTTTCCGGGTGACCTAACGAAATTTCAACGAGATACCGAAAACTGCCCGCAGCCACTCATCAATGATGATGTGGCGGAAAACCGAAGGAAAAATTGTATATTTTATATTAGCGAACCCTCTCCGTATATTTTTCCGGTTGGCATTTCGCGAAGGAAAATATTCAATATGGGAAAGGGTATTATTTATGGGTGAAAATTCGTGATTCGTATTAGATTCGACCAACGGGCATGCTCTTACCTAAATATATTTTTCTGTATATCCCACATATATATGATCAGTGGGTCAGAAAATGTAATAAATCAGATATCGATTCGTAAAAAATGAATATTTTCATATGATTTAGAATCGTTGATGAATTATTTTCCGAGTTGGAAATTATGTGCGTTGCTTTTTTCTCATCCGTTGATTATTTATTTACACCTAGGTTAATATATCTTCGATGTACTTTTTCGAATTAGTTAAAGGAAAGCATATAAAATATGGGAAAGTTCTTCAACATGGACTACCGTGAACTTTATATAAAATCTATGATATCAATACAATTCATAAATAAATTATTAACATTGTATTCATTAATGATTATTTCGTCCTAAAAGTGATACAAAATCTATGTATAATAAAGCACTGATACAT
Organism: Cheumatopsyche charites; assembly: GCA_024721215.1. Lineage (NCBI taxonomy): Eukaryota > Metazoa > Arthropoda > Insecta > Trichoptera > Hydropsychidae > Cheumatopsyche > Cheumatopsyche charites. The sequence continues at coordinate 12,765,199 of CM045577.1, forward strand.
ATTTGTTGCCCTTACTCTATTTTGAATTAATATGTTACATTTTTTCCAGACTTGATTTATTTTTAATGATCGACTTTATATCAGATACATTAATCAAACATAGTCATCATTTTATAGAAAACCGATCGATTAGCAAAACTATTCATCATAGCCATTGCAACAACTCATCAAACACTGTTGCAACGATCATTCTATCAAATGTCGAATCGATTAAGAACGATGTGTTTATTAACTATGCCTTATATCGTTATATCCACTCCCCTAAAGCAATATCCGAAAGTTATAATAACGATGACTAGACCACAATTTTCCCGTTATACGCAAAAAATATCATAAAATCGATCGTATAAAAATCATTTTAAATAAGACTTTAAGCATGTGTGTTCGTACTTTTACTAAGCGTTAACGATCTTATGGCTTGGTCCGATGGATAATTACAATGTTTGTTCAGTGCTTTACTAAGTGCCAATTAACGAAAATACGGGATACGTGTGTGAGTCGTTAAAAGTCGCTATAAAATTACTCAAAAATGCTACCGAGTTGAATGTCGATGTGTAAACATTGATAATAATCGTGTGTAATGCTTTCGAATCGTAAATGTGGGCTTTTTATACGTTTTTTTGTTATCAGATCAGATTTAGATTGCGATTTTTTTTACGTGTGTGAATTTGAAATGTATATTGTGTTGTGTGAAGATCGAATTGGCTATTGAAACTTATTTAAAACGCTGAGTTTGTTTTGAAAAAGTTTGTTTTTAATCAAATGAAATCGATAGATTGTTTTGTGAGAAAGTTTTATGTGTCAAAGTTTTTAGAAATTTTTCAATTGAAAAGCGATAAGTGTTTTTGACTGTCATTTGTGCTGAATTTTCAGTGAAATATTTTATGGTTGAGGTTTTATGCACTCACATCGTGTGTGAATGTGTTAAAAATACTCGCAACGTGTGAATATATTAGGCTATACGCACTCGTTTCAAGTGAAATGAGAGTGCAAATACTAGGTTATGAGAACTCAATTCTTTTACATACGTCTTGTGATATGTGTGAGCTAATTTTTATCATATTTTTCGATACATTTAAACTTTTTCCAATACGATTATAAAAATTCGCATCAAATCGCCATGTCATATTCAATACCAATCCGATTCAAAAATTTCGCAGACGTCTAAAAAACGTCCAATCGACAATCTATACGAGGCAGACTTCAATTACGTCTCAAAACTGAAAATTTCAGCCATTACATCGAATGCACAAGCTGAAAATTGAATTCGTCTCGATCTGTAAGCGCGAATCAAAACGCCCCTTTATACATAAGGGAGGCCTAATAGAGCGCGACTGACTTCCATTAGGGCAAAGGGCTTAAACGTAATCAAAATTCACGCTATCTTACTACGGCAGCGTTAAATTGAATCATGATTATTATTATTATTACTCTGGATATATGTATATGTGTGTAAATTTCAATATTGCCCCACTTTGACTTGACGCGGATAAACTAAGGAGGATTATTCGCGCTTCACCTGTCGACGATACGAAAACATACTTGTTCTGAATTGGCGATGTTTGATTTTCGAATTATTGCCGTTGGATGGATTTTAGGATCTGTGTGATTGCAGGCTTCCAATGATCCTTAGAAGCATAGATCTATTGTGATAATTTATGGGGAATTGCTTGGGGATGTGGAGCTTTTGAGTGCTTGTGTGTACTGTGGTTAAAAATTTCGAATTCGATTTGAATTTGATCAAAAATGATTTAGATTCAAATTCAAAAGTTGATTTTATGATTCATTGAATCCGAATTTTTAGAAATTTATTTAAGAAATTATTTTATATGATGTTTGGCTTAAAGTAGAGGAAATGGCAAAATTGTACTTTTTTACTATATTTTTAATTATGAAGAATTCGATCGAACGATTCGATGCCTCAAAGAATTAAATTCTAATATACATTTTAAAGTATCTTTTTTGTATTAACTGCATGAGCAAAATTTTGGCATTTTAAATTATTGCATTGAAGACAATTTTCGATCATAACTTTCGACTTTGATAACCTGCTTGATGACGATTTAGAAACTATTTTATGGTTTTATTGCGCGTAAAATAACCGTAGAGAGATTTTTAAGATTCATAAAAAATAGTATTACTAAAATATCTTTATAAGCTCGACAGTGAATCAAAGTTAACGGGGCTTGCACTTTTGTTACTTACACGAATAAGCTTCAATGCCTATTACATTTTTTTTTCAATTTTATGTCTTTTCGATCTCACATTATCAACTTAGAATCGTTGCGATATAAACCATATATATTTCATCGTTTAATGTTTTTATTGAGAAATGAGCCATGAAATTCCACTTTTTCCAATATCATCCCATCGTGATAAATAATAAATTTCACGAAAAATAGTTATTTTCGATAATAATTTACGGAAAAGGTCAGTTTTTTCATCCGACTCGTATGACATTTTTTTTATCTTATACTTGTAGTGTTTGACCCAAATATTTTTTCAGCAATAAAAGAAATTTAATTTTCGTTATATTTCCCCAAATTCAAAGAAAAATACTTATTTCTATATTGAAACGTACCTAAAAGAGCAAACATTAATATATATTTTTTTTTATAAAACATCGAGAACCCAAATCAGATTTAGAATATAATACAAATATCCATTCTCTAAATCTATAGGATATTTCGATACGATCATTTTTATATTTTTCATATGATGTAATAAACATATCGGAGATATAAAATTTGACCTTTCGCCGTCGAAACGTATTTGTCTTGTTACTTGGAATAACGTATTGCTTTCATCGAACGAATAAACGCCGGGATCCTCGTCTTTGACATAAAAAGAAAAACGTCTTTTACTTCTCAACGACACACATATCTACTATATACGAAATATATGTATTTTCTTTATTTTGCGATTTAACGAGAATCAAACGTACCGTAAACGTGAATGGGAACGAATCCGGTCAAACAATAATCCGTACAAACTGTAGATCGGATCGAGCTTCCTGCCCTCCCTATTGATTCCCTTATTTCATTTTCTTTATTTATTTTTTTTTGCTATAGAGGAGGTTGGGGATAGTTGGCTTATATGGTATACTTGATTCATTCGAATTATCGAGATATTAACCCTTTCGTATCGGGTTATTTTTCATATTCCGAATTCTAGATAATTTGTGAAAAATATTAAAAAGTACAATTTTGCCCTTTCCCCTGTCTTTTTTGCAAAATTTTGTTCATTACTAAAGGATTAAAAGCATTTTATTATTTTTAAATGATAGTAATGGTATTTAATGATATATTTCAGAATTAAGACATGATCAAATTGCAGAGGATTTAGGGCCGGTTAACTAACCTCTGGTTTAACTGTAACTCTTACTGACTGTAACTCTCTTAGTTACAGTCAGTTCTTCCACTATAAACTGTCAAATATTATGGAATAGAGACGAATTTTTGACAGTTCATAATAGAAGAACTAACCATAATTATCTGGATAGTTTACTGAAGAAGTGAGAAGACTAAACCTTTTATGTTTTTTACTACACTAATATAAAAATCGAAATTTTTCATTTCGATCTTGTAATTATTTTTATTTTATTTTTTTTTTATTATTTATTATTATTTATTATCGTTAGTAATAAAATAATTTCGGGGTTTTAATAAAAGCCATTTTTCATATAGATTCTTAATTTGCATAAATTAAGATGTCAAGTCAAAGGTTTCTTTTTGAAAATTGTGCCTATTTCGGATCACATGACTCTTCTTAATTTTTTCCTTCATATCTTGCCTCTTTTCACCTCTTTAGAACATTATTCAATACAATGCACCCAGAATATATAAAATGACAAAAGATCAGAAAAAATATCAATAAACAAAAAAAAACGATACTAACTATAAACAATGTTTTACAAGACGAAAGAATCAAAATTTGTTCACGAATTTCATTCAACGAAATCGTACGAGCTTAAATAAAAAGGTACATACAACCGGCTATCCCCAGCTTCCCCTATAATAAAGAGACGTCCTCGAAATTTTTTTTCGATTCACTTTCTGGGCTTATGTGGGATTTTTTTCGCGATATAACCGAGCCCTTTCAGCTCGAATAAATAATGCGGTGTTGCGCATAATACGCGCGAATGCAACGAGAGAGTGTTCTTTGTGCGAGTTTCTATGTTCTCTCGTTTCCAAGTTTTTTTTTCACTCTTCCAACGCTTTCGTTCTTTTCAGATTTCAGGTTACATGCACTTCTCTATGATGAATCGAGACGTCGTTTTCGTGTTTTGCTTTTTTCCTAGATTCGTATATAATGTGAAAAAGATACGACTTCCTGCTGAGGGGTCGTATATCAAAATTATTGAATGTGGACTTCTATTCGTTGTTCCGTTCCGTTCGGTAATCGATAAGGAGTTTGCGATTATATGTTTTTTTCGATTACAAATGTTACTTATTTTTGTTGGCAATACATTGAACTTTTACAGTGGAAATTTGATAAAAATCTATATAGGGTTAGTTCCTAAATAAACTATGTACTTGTTCAATTTTCAAATAATGATATTTCTTTCTTAATTATATGATGGATATGTTTCAGTCAAAGCGATTAGATGCATCAGTGTATGCTTTGTCTAGTTAATGCTTACATTGCATAGCTATGATTCTGTTTTCATATATATTTTTCAATTCAGGTCTCTTTTTTTTTTCAAGTTTTTCATTATACTATTATAGAATTTCATTCCGTTATTGGATTGAAGTAAATAAAGTGCTCCGAATAGCAAAAATACATCTGTTACATTCAATGCGTTTAGACAAGTCAGTGTATACTTTGTCTAGTAACAGCTTACATTGCATAGTCATGTCTCGTTTTTTATGCGCATTTTTCAATTCCAGTAGATATCATTTTCTATTTTACCATTGCATAAATATTCCGCTATTAGAGTACAGATTAATTCTTCGTAGATCTATTATATGCTCGGTCACTTCTTTAGTACTTTTAGTCAAAAACATCTGTAAGGTGATCTTGATAAATGATTTTGATAATTTTGATAAAAATGCAGTCAGAAATGAAAATTTTGCACAACAAACTAAAGCATATCCATACAAATATAAACTTCAACTAGACAAAACACACAGATGCATCTAAACACTTTGACTATAATACACCTAAACATTTCTAAAACAAATTTGATATTCAAGAATATTCTTATAAATCTAAAAACCCTCTTATTTTAAATAAACTTCAACTCAAACCACAAACAATAGCGAATCTTATACGATTATGCACGCACTAGAAATGCGAACTTCCTCCAGGCGCGTCAAACTCGCGGCCCGCAAACCTCAATTAAAAACCTAGGCTTTAACATCCAGATTTTGACTTCAATACAACCAGCATCCAGGGCTTTCAAACCTCAAAATCGCCGATCCTTCATCGGTCCTTCGGTTGGCCTCCCCTGCACTCCGTGGCCGGAATAAGAGATCCGCAGATAGAGAACGGCGCTCTTTGTGAGGCGCGCTCATTTGCACAAAATTATGGTTTCTAGAATATCCTAGTGGAGGCGAACAAAGCGGCAGGTGTTTCCAACGCGAGGACCGCCACCCGGTGCTTTATCGTTTCTGGGGACAAAGTGTAAAATTTCGAACCCCTGCGCGTGTATTGTTCGGGCAAATTGTTATTGTGCTCCGCCGTTCCGTTTGGGGGTTTATTAAACGCGACGCGGAATTGGATCAGATTTTTTTCTTTTTCGGAAATAAATAAAATGAAACTCTAGTGAAACATTTCTAAACGAGATTGTCGTAGAAAAATTTTCTGATAAGTTTTTGTGCAATCGGATTTTCTTTTCGTTTCTGTTGTTTTTCGCAATTAGATGAATTGTCCTTAATATAAAACATGCTCCAAATAAGAAATACCGCGATATTTATTACTAACAGTTTCAACAATCTAGTAATTTTGCATAAAATCAGTCACTTATAATATTATCGTTGGATTTCAAAAAGAAAAACATCAATATCGACATTGAGTTTAAAAATATTGAGGATTGAAATTTCACTAGGTTTTTTTTTTAAATATCAGCTATAACTTTGAAATGTGATATTTTTTTTTAGGATATGTTATGAGATAACTGCATGGCGATTTGTTGTATCGATAATGCATTAATTTGAAATGAAATTTAGTATTCCATATTTGACTACCTTTGAATATTTCGTATTTTAAAACACCACCGTTCCATATTTGAGATACGTATGAAAAAATCATTTTTCAGTTATCGTTTTTTTCAAATTTGAGAGATTATTATTTCTTTTTACTATAATCATCACATAACTAAGTATATTTGGCTTCAATCTATTTCTTAAGAACGTTAATTATTAGTCATTTTCGGAAAATACACGCTTAAAGCTTAGATGTATCCATATTTATGACAATTCTTCTAAATCAAGATGTATTTGATATGAAAATATGTGATTTCTTCTGAAAACTGTCTGCAAATATTCCCCGTTTTGTTTTATTTGTTCACAAGTGAATTTCTGTGTTTGAATATTTCGTAACAGTTACAAATAGCGTCATTTACTTTGAAATTAACGTCGCACCACATATGAAAGTTATTTCTCTTCATTTACCGCACAAAGTGAATAAGGCAGTGCCTAATTAGTGTGTTTGCACTGCTTGAAAGTTTCTCAAGCGGTCTCTAGTGTTGCACTCTTTAAATATACCATTGTTGCCGAGTGTGAAAAAAGGAAAAATCATGAAATATTCGTGTTGAACCACACCCAGTACTAAAAACGAAGTCGTCCATTGTTCTGAAAACGATTTCCGTGCGCTTTTACTCGGAAAAACATTTTGTTTATCTTTCTTTACAACGCTCTTATAAGCTATACATTCTAGTGACCTATAACTGAATAGCTGAAATTGAAAGCTCAAAATATTCACTTTCTCTGATATTATTTTCAAAATTATGTTTGTCAGTTTATTTTCAACCCATGACTAGTCTAATAAGGAGAGGTTTTGTGAAAATTTTCACCGATTTGTAGAAATTTAATTAGAGTATAGGCATGAAATATTTGTAAAATAAGCGGAAAATTCAATTCTCAATAGTTTTTAAAGTTATCGTAGGTCAAAGTTTCGTATATAAGTATTTGTTAAGTGGGCTAAAAATTGATGTTTAATGAAGTTTTCTTACAAGGTTTTGTGGCAAAATTATTGTTGTTACTTTTATCTCTTCGAAAATATGACATATCGAACTTTGACATGCGATTACTGAAAAACTATCTAGAATTACATTTTCATTCTTCACAACTATTTCATATCTACACTTGAACTACATTTCTACAAATTTTCATAAAAATCGTGACAACCTTTACGAAGTCTTTCCTTGTAAGTAGTTAGAGCGAAGCTAAGTTTGAACGTCCCTGAATCTCTCGCAGACCTCTTTCTTCCACGATCAAATTTAAATGTGGTATTATTTCGTAATTCCATTTTTATGTCTTGAATATGTAATGGGGGTCCTCGCCTTCTAGAGGGGCGCTAAAAAAGCAATCTTCGGCCAAAAAGAGAACGAAGACGCAAAAAAAAATAAGACGAAGCCGCGTAATGAACGTCCATAAAAACGAATTCGAGTATATTTGATCGTAATCAAAAACGCTCGCGAAAAATCCGAAAAAATATTATCGCAAGACGTCCAATTATATATTTTTTTTTACCATCCAAAGAGGAATCTGTATTATTTTTTTATCGCATCTAGCATTTATTCGAAGCATTATCGAATTTGTCGGTGGAAATATTCAGAGATCGCAACAAAGGGACTACTCTAAGGATAGTATTATATTATATAGGACCAGACGCACAAAGGGGCCTTCGAAACAAACAAACAAACAAACAAACAACCGAACAAGTGTACCCATCGTTTACGTATACGTATTGTATTCGGCGCATAAATATTTCCAAGTAGTTCATAAATAAGATCAGCGTTCAGATCAATGATTATTTCCTTTCGGCTTTATTGAGATTTGCGAGGGAAGTTTTCCTCGTGTTACGCAGAGCGTGAAGAGAGTGTATTTATTTTTATTTATTTATTTATTTATTTTTTGCGCTTCTCTTACTTCCTTATTATATTTAATATTATATATATAAGTGGTTCATATGTGCGCGAAAGTTTTCTAGAAATAATATCGGAGGTTTTCTTTTGTGCGTTTGCCGTATTTTCGCAGAGACTATAAATTTTAACGTCGATACATCGACGTATCTTTACCGGTCGACTGTTTTATGATGGCTATAAATAAAAATGAAAATGTTTATAATAATTGATAATATTATATTCAGCTTAAAGTGCAGCAGTGTAAAGTACTTGTGCATGCCGCGATAATTCAGCATACTTAGAATGCTTAATTTCGAATATTGGTGAGACTCAAATGTGATTTTTCTTTATTAATATGGAGATTTACTCGTTTTCAGATACTTTATAAAGTGTTTGTTCATGAAGTGTCGATTCAGCATGCTTGGATTGCTTGATTTTGAGTACTAGTGAGACTCATGTATTTTTTCTCAATTTATATGGAGATTTAGTCGTTTCTTTCAAATATTTCATTAATTAAATTAATGATTTGATAATTTAACAATTTGGGAAACGGTTCCTAAAAATGGATTTGAACCCACCTTGCCTTTTATCATTCAAATTCAATCGATTTTACAACACCTATTGTGCATTCTCATTTGCTCTTCAGATTTTCTAGTCTAGCAGTTCAACAAATTCACTTTAAAGTGAATAATATTAACACCGTAGAGACTGCAAATAATTTCAATATATAGATATAGCCTAAAATTGACGACTTTTTAAGAAAAACTTTCAGTCATAAAAATCTTAAAAATGGAATTCAAATGTTCAATGAATTAACATTGATATTTAAAGTAAATTTATACGAATGAAAATAAGTTAATTCTAATTAAATACGTATGTTGCTTTTTCCCTCAAAATTGGCATTGAGTTCAACAGTTTATAAAACGCACAATCTCGAATTTCGTGGACGATGGAAATTATCGTGCTTCCGCGATACCCACCCTTAATGGGTTGATTGCGAAATTTAAAGTAATTCATCAGCATAATTCCTAAAACAATATTTTAAATAACAAAACGAGATAAACTATTCCAAATCATCCTAAAATCAAACAAACAGCCGAAATGTTCGAATCCAACACCTCATCCTCTCTATCATCAGTTAACCCATTGAACGCGGGGCACTACGTTGACGTTTGGCGGTCGCCGGTGTACAATTACGTTTCGTGTCCGGCCTGCGGATTGTCGTGTCGACCTGAAACGAAACACGGACGATAATTGCCCAACGGACAAGGTTAACCTTTATTCGTGCCCCGTACTACTACTACTGCTGCTGGGTGCATGTTGTTCCGAATGCACCGCTCGTTAATGCTTCGGTTTCGGTGTTTGTGTTTTGGAATTGTCAGATTTGAATCGGATTGGATAGTGTAGTGGTATAAAGCGTTTGTGCGTGCCGTGTCGATTCAGTGTATTTGGGATGCGCGAGTTTGAGTTCTGTCTTGGCGAGAGTCGCATGTTATTTCGAATGTATCGCTTGTTAATGCTTCGGTTTTGGAATTGTCAGATTTAAATCGGATTCAGCTGATAGTGGTGTAAAGCGTTTGTGCGTGCCGTGTCGATTCAGTGTATTTGGAATGCGCGAGTTTGAGTTCTGTATTGGCGAGAGTCGCATGTCGTTTCGAATGCATTGCTTGTTAATGCTTCGGTTTTGCTGTTTGTGTTTTGGAATTGTCAGATTTGAATCAAATCCAACTGATAGCAGTATAAAGCGTTTGTGCATGCCGTGTCGATTCAGCATACTTGGGATGCGTGAGTTCGAGTCCTGTCTTGGCGAGAGTCGCATGTCGTTTTTCTTAATTGATAAAAGTGATATAGAGATGAGGTCGTTTCTTTCGAATGTTTGGATTCATTTGATTCGAAAAAAGTGTTAATTTAACTCTACGAAACGGCTTCTTAAATGATCGTCATCTATACTTTTCATGTTTCGATTGAATTCGAACTATTTAGTGACACCTAATTTACTCTTCGGAGTCTTCCTTATGGCTTATTATCTTCACTGTATAGTGAATAATAAATAATTAATAATTAAAATATATAGTCATTTAAAAAATGTGTATACTATACGACTTGAGAATGCAATATGTCACTTATTTCTAAAAAAAAATGTGCTGTCGAATCGCAACTTCGAATTCGTATTTCGGAAATTACGTTCGAGGATATTAAAGCGAGTTCGAAATTCGTTATGAAATATGAGAGATTGTCAATGGGCGCTTTTAAATTACGCTCTCCGAATAAGGGTTCAAATATAAAACGTTATAACATATATGAAAACTGAAAAGGCCGAGGGGTACAAGTGACATTTTTACTCATATATTTGGATATAAACGAACTTGGAACATGTACCGAGATGTATCATCAAATCACTCGACCCCCTCCTAATACATGTATGTAGGTACATGCTCAAATTTGAGCACACTTTTTTCGAATCACTTGTGCCCCTTGGCCTTTTTAATCGTCATTCGAAAAGGAATCCTGCGCTATGCACTAGTAATTACATACGCTCTGGTTATCTCGAAAGTGCATCAACTCGCTGCGCAACGCTATGTGCATTCTGATTGAAGGTGGAATTTTTACGTTGATGTCTCATTATTCGAAACTCACCTATGTTTCAATTTATTTACTTCACTGGCGATTTTATGAACCCCTAAAAACATCAATTTTATCTTTTATATCTAAAAAATGTATTTTAATCAAATTTTTTATTGTTTCAGGTGTGTATTTTCGCTTTCATTCAAATCTTCAATCGATACAATCGGAAAGGTAATCTATGTATCCATATTGTCTAATTTATTTGGTATACATATTGATATATGAGTCGTTTAGTGCACAATGTGATTAACTCTACAAAATGGAATGTAGAGAAAATCGATTAAATGTGTTTGATGCATTTCTTAAATTTTCTTTCATTGGGTCATTTATTGGATTAAACACAAAAATTTCGTTCATACTAAGCTACGAATGTAGTAAGTTAGAGTGCAAAATTAATTAAAATAGCATCTTAAATAAATCATTTATTAATCGCTTAATCAAAAATATTTGTCATTTAACGATATCTATCTTAAATATTTCACTCATAAACGTCTATGAAATTTTTCCCTTGACGCTTGAATCTCAATTAGACTGCATTTCACAATCAGCGGTTTTGCAACCATGGATCATTTTCCGGTTAAGGATGATTATACCCACACTTTGAATTTTATTTTTAAAATAATTGAATTAATCACTTTATACACTGAACGACTCATATAATATCTGGAAAAACACCAATATCGACCGAAGCAACAAACCATAGTACTTCACACCGCCACAATAAACAGTAGCACTTTATACGCGATATTACATATTAGTTTACGGTTGTAATTGGCCCAGGGGAGGTTACACACAATCGTATCGTAAATCTATCAGTTTAGTTACTAATACCGTTCTCACACGCCACCAATTCTACCATTATCGTTATATACATATCCTTCTGTGTAAGGCTTTAGCAGTGTACGATTTCGAATTTCGATATCTAGATTGGCCAACACCAGTACATTGTGCTAGGTCTTATAAAACGTCTGGTCGACCTTTCAACCCCGTCTTAGATACGTTATTGGGTCGCTGGAGATTGTGTGGTTTCCCTTGTCTAGTTTCGGATTTTGTGGTTTTGGTTTTCGTTGGTGAATTTGATTTGTCGCCTATTGTTTTGGTCAGAATTTATTTATAGAGGGTTTTAATTAGAATGGCCTAAGTCATGGGTGTCGAAAAATTTATTGAGTCTAGAGGCGAATATGTTTTCAGGTCCTCTTGAATTATTCGTAATTAATCCACTAATTCGTATCGTTGTTAGATTTCTTTGAAAAGATAATCAAAATAGCGTCGCTTTTTTTATAAATTCTAAGAAATTTAATCATTTCTTTCATAGCACCATCAGAATATGGCCATGATGTAAATATTATTTTAGTATTATTTCATTCAAATTGAAATTTATCCATTGTATAATAAATCAACAAATGAATTATTTCGAAAACAAAAAAAAATCAAATGAATATTTGCTCAAAACGAACGAATTTATAAAACGGCAATTGGATCAATGCAATATTAAATGAACGCTATTATCTCATTTAAAACTATATTAATTAATTAGTCAAACAGCGTATCCCGCAGTCAAACACTCAACCGCTATTTGCGAAAGTAAAATTTATTCAAAATCTCCACTAATTAACTCGAAAACCGCAATGTTGATTCAACACACACATATTTGCAACTCCCATCAAAAAACGAAGAAAATTTTTAACGAAAAAATTTCCGTGAGCATTTTTCCAAGAATTGAACTTTTCAAAGCTAATCGTAACTAACTCCACATTTTAAAAATAAATATATATCGAAGTACTTGGAATATTCTTAACTTTCCGTATGTGAAATATCTTCCCTTAATTATTAATATATCTAATATCTAACTATGCGATTTTTTCGACTTCTTGTTTAGTGTAGTTAGTCACGATTATCTATGAGAGTCTCAATTATAAAATATATTAAAAGATCGATACAATATTGAAATCGCTCGAAGGGTTTTCGCCGCCAAAGTGTTTTATTTGTTTTAGAGCTTTTGTTGGTTGTGAGCGTCTTGTTTGTTTGTCGTTCGCGTCTAGTTTTGCAAACATTCACCGCATTGTTATTTTAGGACAGAGCAACTTTCTTCTTTCTTTCGTGCAACTGGATCTTTTTTCGTTGCGTTTATTTGTTTATTTATTTATTTACTTTTAGAAACGCCCCGTCTTTGCACCTAGTGTGATCTGAGCTTAAGGTAGACTTGCAGATTCTGTTTATATAAGAAATTCATCTCGATTTATTCTATATACACTGTTGGATTTAATTCTGGATAGTTTTCTTAATGAAGTTGAAAAATGTTGCATTTTTTATAAATTTTGTATTAAATGAGTTTGTACGTAGTTTGTTTTATAATTTAAGGAGAGATTGAGTAGGTACTTAAAATCGCATTTGGTAATATGATTTTCATGGATTTTTTTAATTAAACAAAAATTTTACTCTTAATAGGCTTTTATTCAACAGTTGCTTAAGTGTATATTATTTTATTATAAATTCTATGTCTTGAAGAATCAAGGAAATGCTTAAAAATAAAATTTATTCATTAAAATATTAATTTTATGCACCCAATAATGATCTTTTTTCTAGAAATGTTTTCGTTTAATTGAATTTTTCAGTGAATATCGTTCCAATATTAATGTTAAATGCAATGGTAAGAATTGTATTTGATCAATTTCTTGAAAAATTACAAACTAATTAATTGAAAATTTTGGAGAAAATTGCATTATTTATCAAATTTATTAAAAAATGAACAGAATTCTTAACAAAAGCGCATTTTTTATTACAACACTATTACAAATTAATTACTCGATATTGATATTTTGAAATAATGTTACGATTCAATATTTATGATTCCTCTTTAATTTTTCAATGCATTTGACGATTGAAAAGACCAAGGGGCACAAGTGACATTAATTCGGAAGTTGAGTTAATTACAGGAATTGATTCTATGTACCCTCATACATATATTTTGTAGTCAAAAGGATATGAACATCGGATGAAAAATTCTCTTGTATTAACGCATATTTATACGACTCTCATTTACAGATAAAACGAAAATATTGCGCCTGCATTAAAAAAAATTCAGAGCTCTTTCAGCCTCCGAAAAAAAAACACTTTAAAATTTAAATCACGTAGGAGAATATTAATTAAAACTGGGTAATAATCCCTCGCTGATGGGTCACAAAAGTGAAACGTCCTAAGCGCGCGAGTAAAAACCGCTGACCGACAATAAAAACTCTTTTTACGCCCATAGCCGCTTTCCCGAGTCGGGGGAAAAATGGGGAAAAAAAGGCGGCAAAATAATAAAAGCGGCCTAATTCAAACGGCGGCCTATCGACCAATTATGCTAATGGTCAGCCCTTTTCGGCCGAACGCAAATAATACAATATTATGATAGATGAAAAGAATTTAAACGACCGGAAGACCGAAGGGGGGTGTTATTTTTTAATTCGTCCATATCCGCTTCCGTCGCGTCTAGAGCGCGAAATTTAAATTAAAACCGTTAATTGGACGAGTCGCGCTCCTGGAAACGTGCGTTACGCTGTAATTTGCTTTGATACGGTGATTGTTCAACTTCGGTATTAATATTATTTATTTAATAATTATTTGAATCGATTAACAATTAATTTGTTCAATAAAGTTGGATTTGATTGAAACTCGATTTGAATTAATTAATCATTAGCGTTAGTTTGCGCTATTTTTTTTTTAACAGGTTATTTCTACCAATTTTTTTATACACACACCGTATATTTTAATCAGTCACAAGTGACACAGATAACCCTGAATGGTTAGTGTCATTCACTTTATATAGTGAAGACGAGACTCCTAAGAGTAGAGAAGTGCACACATAGGTGTCACTAAATAGTTCGAATTAATCGAACATATGAAAAGTGTAGGTGATGTGATCATTTGCGGAGCCGTTTCGTAAAGCGTTAAATTAACACTTTTTTCGAATCAAATGAATCCAAACATTCGAAAGAAACGATCGTGTCTCCATATTAATTTTTATCAATTAAGAAAAACGACATTTTGACACTCGCCAAGATAGGACTCGAACTCACGCATCCCAAGTATGCTGAATCGACACGGCATGCACAAACGCTTTATATCACTGCGCTATCGGCTGGCTAAATACATAATAAATACATTAATCAAAACCATATCTACGAATCCAAAAAAAATATATGAAAAATCCTTTTTAGTGTTAGTGTCATTAAACTGAGTAATGACGCGTCCACACTCCATACTTATGTAGGCCGGCGGCTTCCAGCGACAAAATATACAGCATTAAAAAAATATCTTCGTACATAATGAACTTCATCTTAATCTGATCAAAATACAATAATATATTAATTAGAATAGAATAAAATAAAGATTTATCATGAAAATATTTTAAAATGTTGTATTTTGTCACTGAAAGTCACAGATTTAAGCATGAATATGTCATAAATTAGTACCAAATCATTTTTTTCATTCATACATCTATTAATTTTTAGCATCACGATAATGATTTTTGCATTAATTTATGAACCATTCCTTAAAAAAACAATTAATTTAAGAATCAAAACGTCTCATTCATGCAATTTCGACTCAAGAACCTCCATATTATATCGATACAACATTTTTATCATTACAGAATTCGACTGAAAATTGGCTTGAATCAGTTATGAGCCCAATTAGTCGCGTCCCACAGTTTGGGCAGCACAATTCGGTTAAACGGGCGCGTGTTCTCTTTCGGTTGTAAATCTGAAATTCAAATGGTATTGTACACCGAGGACCGCTTTCGTCGGGTTCCAGCAAAATCGGAACCGCGGTTCGCGACACGAGGTGTAACCGCTCTCTCGGAAATAATTCAAGCGGGCCGCAAACTCTATTAATTTTGAAAACCGAATCCAAATTGTCTTAGCCGAGGCCGATCGACCCCCATCTCAAAAATGGGAGTGTCTCGTCCCGGGATATCCCGGGATAAATATCGTTTTCTTAGATTTGGAACTGCGATTCGCAGACCAAGCGACACGAGTTGTAACCGCCTCGGAAATTATTCAAGCAGGCCGCAAACTCTATTAATTTTGAAAACCGAAATCAAATTGTCTTAGAAGAGGCCAATCGACCCCCATCTCAAAAATGGGAGTGTCTTGTCCCGGGATATCCCGGGATAAATATCGTTTTCGTAGACTTGGAACCGCGGTTCACAGCTAGTGTGTACATAAAGGTTTTCACCGATTTCGATGAAAATTTGTAGATGTGTAGTTCAAGTATAGATGAGAAATAGTTGTGAAGATCGAAAACATAACTCTCAATAGTTTTTAAGTTATTGTTAGTCAAAGTTTAGTATGTTTGTCCGGTATATTAAGGGAGTAATTGAAACATTTTGACTTATTATTAATGAAAACAATGATATTATCGCAATACTTGGAACTTACCATGTAAAAAATATGTTTTTTTTTCACACACTTTGACTTGCAATAACTTAAAAACTATTAAGAGTCAAATCTTTTTCCTTCACAACTATTTCATATCTACACTTATACTGCATTTCTACAAATTTTCATGGAAATCAATTGAAACCAATATGAAGCCTCTCCTTGTAAGCGACACAAATGAAACAGCTCTCAGAAATAATTCAATCGAGCCGCAAACTCTATTAATTTCGTAAACCGAACTCAAATTGTCTTAGAGGCCAATCGTCCCCATCTCAAAAATATTCTCGAGAAATCCCGGGATATATCTAACGTTTGTCCGGTTCGGTTGAACGGCGATAAATCGTCGCAATAGTGTTCCCGTTTGCTTTTGCGTGCGCGTTAAGGATTCACATTCGGATTGTGAATTTATGAGATGTGTACGGGTTTCGTGGTGTTATATTATATTTTATTATATTTAGGTGTATATTACGTATATTCGCGTGTTTCTGGGCATGTCCGTTACTGATATATAACCGTAAATTTAGTATTCCATTTCGGTGTGCGGCTGCCGCTTGATAAAATGAAAATCTCTCGTGTGATGCGGGTTCGTACGTTCAACATGTCGAGGATTCGGATTTTAGTTAGAGTTACTGTATTTTCGATTTAATGAGTAAAATATATCCATATTATATAATTTTTCTTTGTATTTTGCCGAAAGATCGAAAACAATACGCATATCATACGAGAGCAACAAAGCGTTTACATTATGCCCGAGACACGAGATAATCGTCCGTTTCGCAGCCGAACTCCGAAAGTGATTAAAAGCGGATCAGGTTAATTTTAACGCGTCTCTCGAATGGGCTAATTCCTCAGGTTGACTAATGGATCAAAGCGAGAATTCGTTTCTCGAAAGCCCCCAGGCTCTTAATAATTCATCGGATCGAGTTTTAGCGACGATAATCCGACTGTTTTAGCGGCCGCATTAACGTCCAATTCGGATATTAAAATGCTATTATCTTTTTCGAGTTTTGTCCTCGCGTTGATAGTATGTGCAGTTTTGATCAACTGCTTCTTGAGATCTTCGAAAATTGAAGCAAGAAACCCAATATACTAATGCCTCTATTAACATACTATCAAAGAACATCCCTAGTGACGAAAGAAGAGAACGGAATTAAGAATGTTCATATTTGTCTTTAGTCACTCTTGCAGTTTTTTAATTCCCAGTAAGATACAATAATAATAATGAATAATTGATTTCAGAATTTCACTTTCCTCGTATTGATTGTTTTGGTTAATTCTAGGTGAAGTGGATTCTGAGCTTTCGGTTAGATGAGCGAGTTGAGAGCCGTTGCTTAGAATGGGTTTCGTGTTTGAAACTTTTGCTTGTTTTATGTTGTGTTGTTGTTGGTGAATTTTTGGTAATTTTCATAATTAATACGCGTGTGCGGCTTTGATAGTCTTCTGTAGATGTTTTCGGTTTGTTTTGTGTTGAAGTTTTGAAATCGATCAGAGTTGATGTTTCGTATAAGTTTCGTGTTTAAACGCTCCTTGGTATTTTAGGATTTGTTTTTGTTAATAAGATTTTCATGTTTTTTTAATAGATATGATAAAAGCGAGCCGTTAAAAGCGTCGGAAAGCCGTTAAACGTTAACAGTTACCGTTAAACCGTTCAAATAACGTTAAAAAGTTAATAAAATACAGGGATAGAATAGTGTATTTTCAATTTAATATTTGATTAATGAATTCAATTCGACAAAAAAAACAAATTATCCCACTGCAAAGATGTTTCCCAGTAATAACATCTAAACCAAACGACAGCAAAAAACCTAATTCAATTTTTTCCAAAACTAGAACGAAACCCACATCAAAACTATAAGCCCTCCCATCACAATACAACAATTATGAAAAAATAAAAAATCAGATACATATTTATCTCAATCTTTTAAAGCACGCACGTGATTTTTTTCTGCAAAAACAACCGAGATACGAAGAAAACCCATTAAAAATTCACGAAAGCGGTCAAAATCCCTACGTATACAGGGTGGACCAGTGTTTAACGTCCAAAATTTTTTTTTTAGATTCCCCACACTTAGGAGTATCCAAAATTACCCCATATATATTCCACCTATTTTACTCATTTAGGAGTTATGATTTTTTTAATGCATTTTTGCGAATTTTCTACCGAAGCAACTTAAAAATATTATAACTTTTTTAATACTAACTTTATTCCATTTATTTTTTCACTAGCATAATTGCATTGAGTCACTATTTCATTTTATGTATCATTTATATAACATTATTCATGATAAGTTACTGAAAAAAGGGTCGAAAGTGAAAATTTTAGTTTCGCGTTGAACGGAACAGATTAAATTTTCAAAAAAATCTTAACAATGCAAAATGGATATGTCTTGAATTCAAACTATTTTCAAAAACTTCAGCAATATGTCAGCTTATCAAATAATAAAAAAAAAGTTATTCTTAATAGGCAATTTTACGACGAAATCGGCCTCGGAACATAGACAGATGAAGGTCCAGGAACTAGGTACGAAAGAAAAGGGTATTTTTTAAAGTTTTAAAAATTGTCATTTTTTTATAGAATTCAATGTGCTCTTTCCGAATATTGACTTTTCACGCTCGTATTTTTACTAATTTTGCCGCCATATTGGAAAAATCGCTTTGAAAATCAGTTTTTTGACAATATTTCCTTTCTGACTCGTTTTATCATAAAAATGTTCATATACAAAATGAAAGTAGAGTAAATTTTCGGTCCACCCTGTATATATTTTTTAGAATCGCTCCTGAAGGACAATCCACCTGCACAGTGTCCAGGTAGTACGAAATCGAAACGACCGCACCTTTACGACGACGTTACCGCTTTTGTAACGTTTTTACACCTGCTCTTTATACACTTCTTTTCGGTTACACCTTTTTTTGATCGTTCCATGTACGTGCCCAAAAAAAAATCGGAGTCTGTAGGGAATTTGAGAGGTTTGTCAATGATTCTGATGTGTTTATTAAATCGGTTTATTAAGAGTGTTCTTATCGGGGGGTAATTTCGTGATGGATGCGAGAGTGGGGCGCACTTTGAACCGTTCGTTGTCGTTAACCCACATCACGAGCAGTTTAAGGGTCGCCGTATCGCGACGACTCGAAAAGGTTTAACCCTTATTACTTTCGACGGTTCAGTTATTGTCGTGCGAATCTCTCCGTAGACGTAATAATGATACGATTTTGCATTTTGGCACACTTGTATTTAAATGTGTATTTTGACTTCTTAATTTCTAAAAATTATATTTTTTTTAAAAAAAATTTTTTTTAACTTATCTCAATTTGAATGTTAGCTTAGAAATATAGTAATGATGTGATGAAATTTATCGAAAATATCTTCTGTTAATACTTTGCATTTGGATTTTTTCAAAAAAATATTTTTGAAATGTTCAACGTGTCTCGATATGCAAATGCAATGGATCAATGAATGAAAAAAATACAGCATACCTATAATACATAGGTCAATCAATTTGTCAATTTTGAAGAAAATAATTAGTTATTTGATAAGTTCTATCTTTTGAAAAATGCATGTTATAACCTAATGTTCAAATCAAAAGCTACATTTTTAGTAACACTACTTTATCTATTTTAAAAACAAAGGAAAACTTGAATATTATACATACTTCGATAATTTTTTTTAATATTCTGATAGGTTTTTATGACAAATTAGGTACTATAATTGAATTTTTAGAATATCATATATAATTCTACATATATTTATAGAATGTAAAAAAGGTTTAAAAAGTCCTAGCACTAGCAGAGAAAATAAATCTGACTGTATTAATTACAATTCGTTCCATTTCATTCCAAAGATAGAGCTTTCTCAATAAAAAACCCTATATTTAAGCACCATATAAATTAATTAATTTTATTTTCATATTGATTAATATTTGAATTTAAACAAATTTTCACTAATCTTAAGCGATATTTGTCTCGCAATTAAATCGCAGCTCATAAATCATAAGGAGCTTTAAGTGATAAGCCGAACGCAATTGTGCCTATAGACACATACAGGTCCGTTCGCTTATCTCGTTCGCTTTGACAAATTTGCAATTTGACACAAAATTTGCATACGCATTATTCAGCAATATCGATTCGTCCTTGACAAATAAATGCGTCCTTGGCGAAATCTCGCCCCCAACGGCAATAAATTCAAAATGTCGGATTATACGAAGAAAATCAAATCGGAAAGGAGAAACTCCTCGCTTTTACGTTCCACGTAATATAAATGTATTATATTTAACGTAAATATTATATAAATCCATCCCCCCATTTACAAGATACGTTCCTCTCGAATATCGTCTAAATGAAAACCGCGCAAAATGAGACTAAGATTCCATTTAAGGAATAGGTTCCATTATACATGCAGTCAATCGGTACTATTTCAATATATCTTTAAATGTAAAAAAATAAATAAAATACATTATTTATTATATTCAATATACAAATTAGAAGTTAAATTTTCATTATTACATAAATCATTCATTTTTGAAATTGCTTAAAAAAAGATATCGACTCTTAAAATATATCCTTATATCAAATCTGATCAAAAAAATTGTCATTTTTTTATTCTCTAATATTATTGAGCAAGTTTCGTATAGTTTTAACTGAGTTTCTTAAAATCTTATAAAAAATCACAAATAGTATTTAAAAAATCATTTCAAAAGAAATATAGCATAAATGGGGAAATCGGTGTACTTACAATAATACAACGCAGTTTCTAATTATGATACGAATGGACCTTCGATACGAAAAATGAAAAATGGGAGTTATTCGAAAAAACAAAACATCATATAAAGGTAAAACAATAATAATCTACATATAAAAAATACGCTTGTGATTTCTCGGAAGCACACTTCGACTTTATTACTTTTTTATTACGTCATTTTTATTGGGCAATTCGAGTTCTTTATTGAAAAACTTCCCTGTATGTTTATGTATATTTATGTGTTTATATTTAGGTATATAAATGTATTTTTTTTTCAGCTGTAATATTCGAAGTTTTTCATTACGCGTTTTACAACTGTCGTTGTTTCATTCGCCCCACTGGTAACAAAAGCGTCACCCCTTGTACTTCTGCGATTGTTGTTAAACTCAATCGAAAACGAATAAAATGAAAACGGTTCAGTATTATTGGGGGGGTGTGTACTTCGAATTGTTTTTGTTCCTAAATCAATTGAAAAAAAATCGAATTCGTAAATTACTTAAAACTTTTGATGCACACCTACTGACTGCGTACGCTCGATCTGTTCAAATTTTATTTTTAGATTAATTTAATTTATAATTTTTATAACCAGACTATAAAATTGATCAAAGGATCAGATTCACGCACTAAAAACTAGTATGCGAATTTTTAAAACACGTGTATCTGACATTTATTTCATATGAAATATTTCAACAGCGAACTCTTCATTCCTTGGATAAATTAAATCTTCTCAATAAACAAAAGCATTTAAATCAAATAGAAATATTTTTTTATTAACTGGACTGCAAAATTACTTAAAATTTCTAATACAGGTCCTTATAATTAGCATGCGATTTTCTTGAATGTGTATCTGTTTCTTTATTCAAATTAAATATGTGTGATATTTCAAATGGCGACTTCTCATTCATTAAATAAATTAAATCGTCTCAAAAAACAAAAGCATATAAAGCAAATACAAATGATTTTTTATTAACTAGACAGCAAAACTGTTTAAAAGATCAAATGTATGTACTTAAAATTAGCATGCAATTTTCTAGAACGCGTATCTGGTTAATAATTCAAATCAAACATGCGTAATATTTCAACTTGGGACTTTTCATCCGCTAGATAAATGAAATCGTCTCAATAAGCAAAATCTTCTGAAGCGAATAGAAATCAATATATATAATAAATAAAAGGGAGCATGAAAGGGAATCTTTTGAGTCTGTGCGTAAATCGCAATCAAGCAAGTCCGCTTCGGTGGAAATAAGAAGAAAAAGGGGACGGTTCAGATTTATATCGGACGATTAAACCGTAGAATCTTAATACAATCTGGACGTTGCCGATAAATAGTTGAAATAGTAAAAACGGGGAGACATGGGCATGGGCGATGGGGTGGAGCACTAACTCATCCGGTTCGTAGCCACTCTGTACTTGGAAAGATCGCTAAAAGAGATTAATGAGAAGCATTTCGAAAAGTCGATTGTGCTCGTTCGATGTATGTATTTCGGTCATTTTCATTTGAGTATTGTATGTATGTTTTATAATGTGGATTGTCGATGTGAAAAAACTCTCTAAATTCTATTATGATAGCGCTTATTTGTTTTTCACAATGGCATTCGAGTTGTAATCTATTCTACATTTCTGCTGCGAATTTTGCATGAAATAAGGATAGGCGATTAAGTGTATACATTTTAAAACTATTTTAACTAAACGTGCGTTGATATTTTCAATTGGATGATTATTTGTAAAATATTATAATAGCATTAATTTGTCAGTCTGTTCGTGTGACGCAAGAGCTGCAATCTACTCTACACTGCTGTTATTAAGATTGCATAAAATAGGCACTAGTAATATTGTGTATCATAAAACTTTATTCTAATCAGACATTCGTTATTATTTTCAATGGATTTCACTCGCTGAATATAAATAAAAAAAATATGCGAAAATATTATATCGAAACGTAATATATCGACATTCCATTGTGAGAAAATAGATTCGGTAAATATTTTTATTCATTAGAATACAAGTATACTCTAGGCTTTTTTTCCACATCAAGTACCATGACTGGCAGATGTGCTTTAGTTGAAATTCCATCGAAAGTACCTGTGTTAGAACTCTTCTCGAGTTTCGATACTTGAATGTATTTACATAATAAAAATCTTATCGACTTTTCTATTGAGATTAAATATTTTTTTTCATTCAATTTTTATTTTATTGATTTTTTAACCTTCTCCATATTCGAAAATTCAAGCATAATGATCAAACATTCAAATAGAAAAGAGTTAGGATACAAATGTGAAAATTATATCATTTATACAATGGATTGGATTTAAAAAAAATCCAATTGAAATTTTTCAATTTGGCGAAGAAAAACTAGGCAAAAATGCTTTCAAATTTACTCTCGCTCCCAAAATTCACTCAAAGAACATACCACCCTCCAAAAAATGCAGGGACGTGTTGCAAGGGACGAGAATAAATAAGAAAACGAACAAATAAACAAGCGAAAAGTGTAAAGAAATCCACAGTCCGTAATGGATACGGGTCGCTCTT
Source organism: Cheumatopsyche charites (assembly GCA_024721215.1). Lineage (NCBI taxonomy): Eukaryota > Metazoa > Arthropoda > Insecta > Trichoptera > Hydropsychidae > Cheumatopsyche > Cheumatopsyche charites. Next base: position 12,788,579 of record CM045577.1, read on the forward strand.
TCACAATGGACCCTCCGGCACAATAACACAAGTCTCCCCACAAGCATTTCGCCATTAAGAGTCGATACTATAATATAACCCAACCACCCACAATTCGGTCTCGATTCTGGATGATTGATACTGCTGCGGATCGCATTTGTTAAATTAAAAAGAGGCGAAATAGCCACTGTGCTCTCGAAATGATGTTGGAACGATTGTGCGCTTTTTTGCTACGCTCTAGAATTATTTTCATTGAATGGATAATGGACGAATAGTAATATTCATATTTTATCCAAAAAAGACACTTTTTGGTAAAAAAAATGTCTGTTATGGTGCAAGTCCCAATTCACATTTTAATTTTTTCATATTAGTCACTCAGCTCATTTAATAAGAACTCATTTTTTACATATTCAATGATAGTATAGATATTTATTTTTATTGGAAGGATTTTGGACGAATAGTACTCGCTCTAATATTCATATTTTATCTAGAAAAGACATTTGATGGAAAAAAACGTCTGTCATGGCGCAAGTTCCAATTTATATTTTAATTATTTCATACTAGTCACTCAGTTCATTTAATAAGAACTCATTTTTAATGATATTATAGATATTTATGTTTATCTTCAAATGCAATGAGATCTAATTATGAGAATAACGCCCATAATAAATATTATTCTGCTTTGTGAGACCTTTTAACCTTGTACAGATTTGCCCATTATTCTTTATATCTATCTGAATATCAATCGTGGGTTATTTTTATTTATTATGCTTTATGAAATATGATTCTTAGCTTGTGAAATGATTAATTAATATGTATGAAAATTTTATGAAAATGTTTTGCGTTTGATCTTCGCTAAAGTACGATGTAAATTTGCTAGACTTTCCATTACATTAACGACCACAAACATAAATATTTATAATTAAATCATTGTCATCACACGTCGTTTAACACTCACGCTGTTTGATAAATATTCATATCTTTCCGAACAAAGCTCACTTTCGACACAGATCTCGACTTCTAAAGCTCATTGTTTCCACAGATTTAATACATATTTAACGAAAGTTAATGCGATTGAAATTAATTTCATCGCGTGATACGAAACATCTTACGAAACGTCCATACAAAAGCTTCCATCGAACGTAAGCTCACTTAACATCATTAAGGGAAAATTGAAGATTGATTCAAACTAATTAGAAAAAAAGTTTTTATTAACTATTAGACCCATATTTTGGTCATACTTTGGTGTTTTTTTTTAATTATTTAGTATCAATCCTACATCTGTACCAACTCTCCCCATCTCATATATTATTGTGTTGTAATATAATATGCACAAGAGACACTACATCCATGAAAATATTTCAAAAATTCGCACATATGCACTTTCGAGTGTATGAAAGCAATACGCGAAATGGAATACGAATAATAAACCGCTTAGCCACATGTCAATTTTCGCCAAATGTTTCCACCATTAAAATTCGCTCACTTAGTTAAAAGTAGTGCATGTATTTTATTCGTTCCATTGTTGTGTATCGTGTGCGTGCATAAAAGCCTCCATTATAAATTCATAAAGAATTAAAAGGTCGTTTTGGTGTAATTTTGATAGGGTAATTCGGGCTATGTGAAAAAAATTGCATCGCGATGAGCTTTTGATGGCACATGGCATATGTCGCTCAAAACGCACCCCTGTACTTTTACGTAGATTTGCATACATACAAAATTGAATTAAAAGTGATTTTTTCGATAAATTGAAAAATTTATCAAATACGAATATGTTCCAGATCAATGAATTCATTTTTTCCAAAAAAACTGACCCCAAAAATCACCAGAGAAACATTTTCAATCGTAAATTCTATATTAATATCCGACTGTTAAATATTGAGAATATTACTCGAACCCTCTACGTTTAACCTAATATTGATTCATAGTGCAACTCCTCATAACCTAATATATGCACATGGTTTGCATGCACATAACCACATCCAAATATTGAATGTAAATTCTAAAATATAATTTTCAGATGTGCACACATCAATTCTATGCTAAAAAAAAGAACTGATAATGAACCTTCAAAGCACTAAAATACGTTCATATTCATTTATATAGATGAAAGAATATATTAGATTTCGTGATGTATGTTTTTATAGCTTAATGAATCTCAGTTATAATTACCCTTGGGAGTTTTTACCGTTGAGACAATTTCTCATTAACTCGAAAATTATTTGGATTAATCATTTATTTTCTTATACGATTTCGATCAACTTCTTGTGCTTGTGCCGAATCATATTTTCATCAAAAAATTAATATATCTTTTATGATGAAATCTTAGTTCGTTTTATATATTTTTTAATTAATGAATATTCGAGAAAAACATTTTTTATGAATTTTATTAATAGACGGAATGAAACACACCAAAATTTTTCAATTTTCGCGATTACCCCAAAAAACAATCGTCGCTTATGCGCTGATTTCTGCGAATTCATTTGCTCCTCTCACTGATCCCGCCGAAAATAAAACGCCAAATAGACACAAGTGAATATTATGGCGCATTTTTTTTTCCTTTTTCCCGGCAATAATTCAAATGATAATTTAGCTAGATCTTGCCAGCTTACCATTACTTTTCCCTCGAAAGCCACGGTGATTGCTTTCGTCCTTCTGTTAAGCCGCAAGAATTCCGCGTCGAGCGAAAGTTGGTCGGGCAAAAATAATTTGGTACCGAACCGTATAATAATTTATTTTCGCGCCCAATCTTTCATATCGAGGTACATAATATATCTCATTCGGATTTAATTCGTTTCGGTCGCTTTTTTTTTTCAGCGATATTTTTTCACCCCGCGTATAAAACGTAACCGAGTCGCTTTCGATCGGATTTCGCGAATTTATGGAAAGACTAAAAAATGGGTCGTATATTATGGAAATCGAATTGAATGAATTATTCAATTTTTCATCATGTATATCTGTGTAAATATAAATGATTATGTGTTATTTATAGACTCCTTAACGGTCGATTCTTCGGCAGAGAAATCTAATCATTGTATGAAAGTCTGGAAAGGTGTCTGCATTTTACTTTCATCTGCATAAACTTCATGTCGTATTTTTTTTAAGTTGATAGTAGTTCGTTTGTTTTGAATTCATAAGATGGGTTTTGTTTGAAATTAAAATGTTTTATTTTTCAAGGTGGACAAATTATGAACGTAAAATTCAGAGAATCCCCTCTGACAAACAGTACAATTAAATCGTAAATCCACTGGGTAGCTTTTTTTAAAATTTTCCACCTCAGTATAATTTTTTATCCTATTTTATTTTTTTCGGAAAGTAGCGATAAAACGCGACACTTTACAGAATATTTTTTATCGCGCACTGCGGGCAACAAAAACGAAAATAATGAAATAATAAAAAATATATATAAATATAAAAAAACCGCAAATAAATCAAATAAAAACTCGACAATAAACATCGTAAGGGAGTGACTGTGGAACCGCTTTTACCCCCGAATAAATATTCCGATAATAAATTAGTCCAGCGAATTGGGGACGATTTCCCCACCCCTCACCATCCCCTCGCCCATCCCCCCCTATGATATTTTCTGTAAGGACATCTGCCGTTTGGTTCAACTCGCACATAAACACCGATCGTACTGACTAAATTACGATTACATTCAGAATTGTTCATCGTTAAGGTTAAATTCTAATATTTTAGTTTAATTTCAATTTTTTTTTAATTCAAATATAAACGAAAGTGTGTTTAATGGATTCTATTACCGCTTATCTGATCACGATAGATACATTTTTGTAAATAATGTGGTTGCACAATTGACAATATTTCTGTATCGTTACGTTTTAGAATTTATATTTGCCTTTTATAATCGAAGGAAATTCGAAAAATTGTCGAAATTTAACATAATTCGTCATATATTTTGCATTTATGTGATTCACAAATATCAAAATTAATTAATTAATTAAACTAAAATAGCCAAATCGAGTAATGTTGGTTCGCATGAATGCGATTGAAATAAATAACCTTACGTAGATATGCATAATATCTTTTGCCTATTCCCATTTACGTTTATGCAGACTACAGTAACTTAATCTTACTTTCAATTATATACTAATGAGTGTTAATTTCAATTTTGTGATACACATTTATTTGCAAGATCAACTAAAATTAATTCCTTGAAGATGAACAATTTTTCTAGAAAATCTTTCAAGTCTTGAAAATCTTGAAAATTGAATTCAAATTTTACAGGAATCGACTGACGATGAGATTAGAATCAAATCTATTCGCATTAACTTTCATGAATGGAAAAATTGTTATGAAATTGGTGAATTTAGTTATTTAAAGTATTATAAATATATTAAATTAGTTAATGTCATAATATTTTGTCTTAAAGAGTTTGCATTGATTGTGAGTTCGACAGTAGATTAACACCTAAAACGCGGGACCCAACCACAACTAGTAATATTTTTTTTCAATAAAATCAAAAATTCAACTTGAATTCAATACATTTTTTTATTAATTATAAATCTTTTCATACTAGAACCAAAATTCGACAATGCAGCCCAGCTTCATTCCGCATATTAAAGCGCATTGTGCCGCCACAAAACACGTTCTTATTAAAATCGTTAACTGTCATTGTTGGCCATAAGCCCTCGACAATTGTTAACCGGTTGACTGTTAACCCCTTCGGTGCGGTAATTTTATTTTGCCGCTCTTTTGTGCGCGATAATTGTTAATGAATGACGGCGAAATTTCAAGGGACTAATTGAGTTTGTTTCACTAACGCATTTCATTCCACGTGTCCGTTTGCTTTTTTGATTATTGCATTATTATTTGGGGGTTTTCGTTGGAATTGGTTTTGTTTATGGCGGATTTTTCGTTTGATCTATCTTTAGTATTTCGTGTAAATAAATTAGGAAATTAATTAATATCTGTATCAAAGCTTTAATTTATATTCGCTGAAAAACGTTTACCATTTGAATTTGTCATAATTATGAAATATTTAAGGAATTTGTGTACGAAAAATATTTATTAACATTTCCGACTCGAAAATGAGCAAAAATATTTAAACAAATCTATTTATAACGAGAACAATCTATTTTCATATAATTGAAAACGAACGATTTCCGGAAATTTAACTCAGAATGTCACCAATAACTAGGGTTTATATAATCGAATATGAGTTCGACGAATAATGTATAATATTTAAAAATAAAATTCGTAATTTTGACTTGAAAACTCTAAAATATATAAAATTACGTCGAACATGTAGGTCTAGCTTTATGATTTGCATTCCAATAACTTTTCTTGGATGACTTAATTTCTATTGGCTCCATATTTGAGAATTCTTACTGAAATTGTATTAAATTTTTATTTGCTATTTAAATTTAATTTTGGATACGATTTGGATTCATTTAATTTCAATATGTTTCGATTAAATTCTATTAAAATCTACTTAACGACACCTATTGTACGTGCGCTATAACTTACTCTCAAAAATCTCTACCTTAAGACTCACTTCTTCACTTTTATGATATAAATTAATAAATTTCTATATAAATGAATACATTTCTATATAAATTAATAAATTTCTATACAAATCAATAAAAATTAACTGTATTTAAGAAAAAAATCATAATTTCCACCCAATCGAAATCAAACGACTTCCGCCAGCCTCACCCTAAAAACCGCCTCCCCTAAACAACCCCGGGGCTTCGAAACCACCCTGAAACCCAAACTTTCACCCAAATCTCGAAGGTCCACGACACAGACACCCCAATTCAACGTCCACACAATCGAAATTTCAACTCGATCATTGTGTCCCACGTCCATAAATTCTGCGACGTTTCCGTCCAGTTGGACTAGGGACAGCTGTTCGCGATCCGAAGACCGCCGACCGCGAACCACTATTCATTCGCTTCGATTATGTTGTATGGGTTATATAGATGTTATATTTGTTATATTGTGGCATAGAAGGGCCCCCGAGAGGGCTCGGGCTTCGGAAAAGGGCCTGCGCCACCTTTGAAAGGGCCCCCGTTTTGAGTGCACATGCTTGATTCTAGTATGGAGTTTCTGTTATTCAATGATTTGGAATCGATTGTATTCTTGAGTTGAATTTGTTATTTTGTTCAAGGTAGTGGTTATTTTTTCAATACTGTCAAAAAGATGAGTTTTTTCAACCAAAATGCATTTAAAATGTAGTCCAACTTAACACGAAGAAGGTAATAAAATCAAACTTATCATCACGTTGAATTAGGGCTATAACCGAAACTAAAAACCGGTTTTTCCGGCTAAAATTTAACCAAATCTAACCTAATCGAATCATCAAGATTCATTTGAAAAGAGAATATATATTTATTTTATTTTGAGGGGATAGAATTTACTGCATGATTTGCATAATTTGTATTCGTTCCGATCGTTCAGAAAAATGTATGAGGTTTTGCAAATGACGTTTTTACATCTGAATCGAATTCGTGATAGTTTTTATAAAATTTATATGAAAGGATATAATTGTGAATTTAGATTAATCTAAAATAATTAACTTTTTGAGCTATGTACTTTGTCGTAGCTAAAGTTAAGTACCTAACTTACACCTTGAAAAAACAATTGTTCCCTGATCTTCGATTTGAACATTACATATATTTTTTTGCATTTTTCATTAATAAATTTATTTTCTTGTTTCAGGTAAGGATTGACATCAATCAACTTCCTATATTTACTTAATGATTTTAAGGTAAATTAGATACAATTATTGAAACGAATTTATCTCAAACATAGCAATTTTTATTGTTACTAATATTTTTATAAAAATATAGATATATATTATGGTATATCATAACAAAAAACATCTACACTGAAAACGTATAAAATTCCCATTTCGTATTTTCACATCTGAAAAAAATACTATACACGAACTCTATCGATTTTATACGTACAAAAATTGATTCCTAACGCCACGTCGTATTTTTCCGTAAACAATCAAAGGCACATTGACACTCACGAAGCTGGAGCGAGAAAAAAAAACTACATTTATTTATCGAAAACGGTCCATATCCGCACGTCGGTAATGGAGCGCGACGCGCGGAAAATTTCCACATTCCGCGATCGCGAAAAATTTCGTTTCGGCGACGAAATTCGCGCTCGCGAACCCACACACACAATAAATGTATAAAAAAAGCTGGAAAAATTCGTACGAAAATATTTGTCGTAGTCATTCGTGCGCGGAGATTCCTCTTTTTTGGGCGCGCACACCACCCACTCGCGCCCCTTTTTCTCCACTCCGTTTTCGGTCTCGCCCTTTTGTCGGGCGACAATGGCGAAAGGGCGTATCGAACAACGCTCGTTTGTATACGATACGTCAAAATGCGAAAAAGGGAATATATGACGACCGAAAAAGCCAAGGGGTACAAGTGACATTTTTGCCGAAATTCAGTCATATACAAGAAACACTTCTATGTACGCACATATATTTGGTGGCAAAAGAATATAAACGAACTTGGAACTAGTACCGAGATATATCATCAAATCACTCGACCTCCTCCTAATACATGTAGGTACATGCTCAACTTTGAATGCGCTTTTTTCGAAATTGCCGCGAAGTCACTTGTTCCCCTTGGCCTTTTCAGTCGTCATATGTATAAAGGCTGTGCGAAAATAGAAATAGATTCGTGGTGGAGGCTCTCTCTCGTTTTCCGCTGCGGTGTGTTCGCTATCGGAGAGGAACGATTGAATTTTATTTCCTATCGCTATTTTTCACGCTCGTTTCTCTATTTCGCCCTTTCTAAGGCCAGGGGTCGACAAACTTTTGAATTTGACGGTTGTTGTCGTAAGTTTGCGTTTGTGCGCCAGGAAAAAGTTTGTTTTCCCTGAGAGCGGTTTGTCGCTGGGAAAAGTTGTATTAGAGTTTTCATTTGAAAGTTTTGCATTAAAATATTTTTTTTAATGATATTTTATTTGTAAATATTATTTTAATGTACATAATTAGCTGATTGTGTAGTATAAATCGTTTGTGAATATCGAGTCAAGCTTCTGTGTCTCATGATGCTGGATTTGAATGTTATCAAATCCTGGCGAGAATCGCATGTTTTTTTTATGAATTGTTTTTTTCAAATATTTGATTTAAAAAAATATTAATTTGACGCTTTTATTGACAATTCCTAAAAATGAAACCTTCACCTTGTCATTATCAATTAAATTCAATCAATTTTTACACCATTCTTATTGCTTTAATATCACACTTAAAAGTTTCTAATCTATTAGCTTTCCATCTTCACATTAAAAGTCAATAATCAATTGAGAAATTCAAAATAATAAAAAAAAACAAATAAACAAATATAGACACACATAAGGTGTTACAGAATTACAGTTACAAACCGTCATTGTGCAGGTGTAACTCGCTGTCAAACCGCTTTTCTCCACACACCCACGCTTACACACATATCAAAGCAAAACGAAATAATAACAAACGCCAATAATGAATAAAAAAAAACATGAAAATAAAAACGAAAAATAGCAAAACGAAACGACTAAAAAAAAAATGTTGGAAAGCGCCGATCCGTGTGACGCTTTTATGAAGTGAATGGAAATCATCACGTGTTGCGATCGCACAAAAGAACACTTGGAGTGGAATATTAATACATTACCTACAACGACGTTTCTATGTACATATTATATGTACAACGTTCACTCGTACGATTATTATTTATTTATTTATTTATTTGCGTGTGCGTATTATTTATTTTTTTTCGCTATCGCCGCGTGTGTTTAAACGTAATTTTATTTGGGGTTGGAAAAATTTATGACTTGTGCGATACGCACTCGTTTTTGTGTTCCTATTCTGCGCGCTTGTTCCGGTTAACGCGTGTGTGTCTATTCGCATGTAAAATTTGCTCCTTTTGAAAAAAAATATATAGATTCATCATTTTTGTAAAATTTAGATTGATTAAATTCTTAGATTGATTCAATTAATTTGAATTCAAAATAAAAAAAAAAAACAATATTTTCACAAAAGCTTATAACATTCTTAAGAGTTTGATCGAAATCTGAAGAATATATATAGAGTATAGATAGAAATACAGGCAGACGAATAGTTCGAAGTCTATTTTATTATATTATTCAGTGAAAACACATTTTCGAATAAATAATTTCAATTCCGTACCTTTACAAACTAAAAATGTCGCTTTACTATTTTATAATGTTGTGTGAAGTAATCGCGTTAAACAGGGGACAACTCTACTCGTATCGTTTTTCCTAATTGACATAATAACTCGATCGATTCTTTCGAATATTTGATTTGAAAAAAAGTAAAGATTTAAATCTTTTTAAATGGTACCTAATAATGAATCTCTGTACTGGTTAAATTTGACAGATTTTGGCACCACTTTGCTCCTGCACAACTATTACTCTTCAAAGCTTTATGTAGCTAAACTTTTCACACTGTATTTTTGACGAAATATAAATTTCAGAATTGTCATAATAATTTAAAAATCATTCCATATATGCATAATCTGAATTATTTGATCAGAATCTAGATATTAAAAAATATGAAAAAACTTACTGAAAAACATTGATTTTTTTCATAGATTATATAAAAAAAATCACACACGTGCTCTCAGCGCATCGAAACCAAACCGAAAAAAAAAATTCAAACGCGGCGCGAAAAACGGATGATCTCTCGGAAAATTGGCGGGAAAAACCGGAAAATACGGTTTTGCCCATCGTCATTTATTCTCAGTTCAATAGGCGGGCGGCGTGACTGTCGGGTTCTTTTTGATTCGCCGCCCACCGCCGAAAGGTGGCGGGCGCAAAATAGGAAAGGGGCGGTTATGGGCGGGAAAACCCCTTATTACGTCCGCGGCCACCTTTCGGGTACGCTACATTACGCTGGAAAATGTGAAAGCGAAGAAAAACCTGTAGCTAATGGGGCACCCACTGTGCATTGCACCTACGTATGTATAGTCGGTACTACACCACTTTACTATTTCTTCTGCTATGGTCGGAGATTTGCGCCTTTTAATGGCCGGGTTTTTCACATTAGATTTTTTTTTTAGTGGAGTCTTTTCTATTTTATATTATTAAAATGAAATAAAAATTTGTTGAGACGTTTCCACACTTATGCCGGCGACTTTCAGTAACAAAATATTTCATTACATAAAATTTATTTTTATACATAACGTACTAATACGAATATAATCTCATTTTATTTGGATGATATAAAAAAATATTTGGTTTGAGAATTAAATTGTTGTGCAATATGCCGCGTTTGGCCGCTGAAAGCCGCCGACTTACGTGTGGATACGCCATTATTTAATTTTAAGTTTATTCAAACATTTTGTGTTTTAACAAAATTTCATGTCCATGTGAATTTTTGAATAATTTGTTAATGCTTCAAAACGTGAGCCGATACATTTAGCGTATTGAATATTTATGATTTTCGTGCATAATCGTCTGTGTTTAATCCTTTCGGTTTATCAATAATTCATTTGGGAACGATAATGTAATAGTCCTTTGGGGCATTCTATAATTTCATATCGATATGCATTTCGAATTGTAAATTTTATTTTATCACCACCACAGATTAAAACCAATATTTATTTTACTATCTATACCAACATATTCATTGCTGTGAATTAAACTGCTGCACTTCCTTCGATTGCATCAAATATTCAAAGATCCGCATTATTCATATGCACACCACATACAACGACTGAAAAGCCAAGGTGTACAAGTGATTTCGAGAAAAGTGCGCTCAAAATTTACATAGTATTTAGAAGAAGGTCGAGTGATTTGATGATATATCTCGGTATACATTCCAAATTCGTACCAAATATATAGAAACGATTTCTGTACATAATTCAATTTCGACGATAATGTCTCTTGTACCCTTTGGCCTTTTCAGTCGTCATATAATCCCACCCTAATACGAACTAGACACAAGCGAAATAGTGCAACTCAAATTCAATATTAAAATATGAGCAATGCAGATACATACGCGAAATACGAATTCCGACACCTACCTCATTCTTCGTCCATTGTATATGACGACTGAAAAGACCATAGGGTACAAGTGATATTTTTGCTGAAATTTAATTATGTACAGGAATCGCTTCTATATATTTGATGACAAAAGGATAGAAGTAAATTCGGAATGTGTACCTCAATATATCATCAAATCACTCGACCTCTCCTAATACATGGTCAACTTTGAACGCGCTTTTCTCGAAATCACTTGTACCCTTTGGCCTTTTCAGTCGTCATATTAAACGTATTATTATTATTATGCGGATAAAACGGCGTTTATTATATTCTGCATTATGTTGAACGTGTATTTCAGCACAGGACGTATATCAGCCGCCGACACTGGAGCCTTTATTAAATTACGTTACGTACTACGTGTACGTAGTGCGGAGGTGCTATTTTTGAAAAACGTTATTGAATCGTTTCGAAAAATTTTCGCTATTACGTTTCCGTAATATCCACCGAGGGGTGTTCATATTACAAAATCCGTAGAATGTGCTAAAGGGAAGAAAAAAAATGAACAAATAAGATCGACGTTGGGTGTGTGTTTCGGGATCGTTCGTTTTATGGGGTACGAAAATGAATTTATTTTCACGTATACGTATATAATATTGTAGGGATTTATTAATCGTTAAATTTGTGCAGTAATTTAATGAATGTGGCTGTATTATGTAGGAGCGAGTGTAAATACTGGGTTACGTGCACTCAAAACGAGTGCAAATACTGAGCTATGTGCAATCGGTTCGAGTGCGATACGATCTGTCAGATAGTAAAAACTTATTCTATTTATTCTAAAATCGTCGACATTGGATGAAATTATAATTTAGAAATAATAATCATTATAATTAGTTTGCTAAAATACTCAATAGTCTGTATCTATCTCACTCGTGTGAATTATTTAACAAAATGTTTGACCCTTAATCTTTATAGACTGATCCCTGCTATTTATGGTCAGTATAAAGTTAGTCTATGATTGGCTAACTACTCCTGATAAACAACCCATGGTTATAAAACCATTAAAAAGTAAATATCCAGATCCAATTCGGACTATAACCCTAGAAAAACACTCGATTCTATATACACTCATATATTTGCAGGCAAAAGGATATAAACGAACTCGGAACGTGTACCTCGATATATCATCAAATCACTCGACCTCCTCCTAATACATGTACCACAATCAACTTTGAGCGCGCTTTTTTCAAAATCACTCATACCCCTTGGCCTTTTCAGTCGTCATATATTTTATCACAAATACTATAGTTACAGATAGACTTTCCCGAAAAGCCCACACGAGATGTTTCGATTTTTGAACTCCGAAGAGCGGTAACCCTTCAAGGGCCGTGATTAATCGCACCCTAGGCGCGTTATCCTATAGCAAAGATACAGCAAAAAGATACGGTTGATACATTTGCGAAACAGAGACAGGCACAAGATCCAGGGGAGGCGCATTAGCGGACCGCGGTCCGAACGAGGCCCGACCTAATCCGATTTGGCCGACACTGGGGCAAGGATTTGTTTATCTTTTGTTTGCTAGTAGGCCTTCGCTCGTTACGCGTATCATCGAGATGTGTTTTTATTTATTTGTGTGTTTTAATGTTTGGAAATGTAATTAACACCTTGAGAATGTGTGAAATTAAATTTTAATGAAAAAAATCGAAAGATGTGTTGTACATTATGAGGGAAGCCCACCTTCTACCTTGTAACTTCACCTCAACTTTATGTCAGCTTGTTAGGCTGGACTAGTTGGGAACCAGCAAAACTAGGCGAAACTACAAGCGCCACTTTTACGTTTACAGGGAGCTCTAAATTTAATTATTATAAAAGCTATCGCAAACGAAGATGTATTGTACATTACGAGGGAAGCCCATCTTCCGCCTTTTAACTTCACTCCGATTCTATGTCAGCTTGTTAGGCTGGCCTAGTTGGGTACCAGTAAAACTAGTAAAAACTACAGGCACCACATTTATGTTCACAGCGAACTTTAAATTTAATCATAAAAGCTATCGCGAACGAAGATGTATTGTACATTACGAGGGAAGCCTACTTTATAACTGCACTCCAACTCTATGTCAGTTTGTTAGTCCGGCCTAGTTGGGTAATAGCAAAACTAAGCGAAACTAGGGTTGCCTCATTTACTTTTACAGGGAAATTAACATTTAATCATTATAAAAGTTATCGCGAACGAAGATGTATTATGCAATGTAATTGATAGTGCCCATGCTTAAGGTGTTAATAGTAGTTTGATGTATAAATGTATGTTTTTGATATTTTATTGTGTTTGGTTATTGGAAGCTTCTGATTTGTTTCATTTCGTAAGTGTATTTTTGTTTTGTGTGTGTTTGTATGAGAAAAATTGCTTTTTGACTAATCACTGTTCATTGTGCGCTGACACCCTTTTGCTACTACACTTTACCCTTTGTTGAAAGTTACACACTGAAATGGTTCTTAATAATACTCTAGAAAATGATTATTTTTCATTATATTCTGTATGATTGTATTATATCTTGTTACCGCATCTCCCACATTAATTAATAGACTAAAAATGATTACGAATATATTCATACACTACTTCGAATCAAATCATGAATCAGATGAAAAGCTTTTTTTTATATATTGAGTGACTCAATTTTTTTCTTTTATCAAAATTAATGATATTTTTTCCGAATTTAAGATAATATTTTCGCGCTTTTGTACGCAAAATTTATCATTCTGCACCATATTTCGACTTCGCAACGCGTGAAATTCAGTTTATCCGACAAAACAATCCAGCTTTTTCCCACTCGGGAGAGATACAGTGATAAATAATTTATCTTTACGACCATAATATATATCACGATAGGGTCACACAACACCTAGCTATATACCAAACCAAACTAAACCAAACCAACCAACCGAGAGATAGCAACAACCCCTGGTTAAGGGAGAAGGGTCGCGAGTTGCTTAAATCCGTTGTTAAAAAATTAACACCGACCGAGCCAATTCAATTTGAATAAGAATACAAAGGATTCGATAAAAAATGCACTTCATGTTTTAATTTATGGTTTTTGTATATAATGTACGCTTATCCCTCGATTTACGCGGTAGATATATTTCGTTTTTTTCGAAGATAGCGTAAATGAAAACCGCGTAAGATAAGATTTGTATTCAAGGGATATGTTTCATTATAAGGATGGAAAATTCGATCGATGCTATTTGAAGGTGCTTTTAAATAGGAAAAAAAAACTACATATTAAGGTGGATTACTAAATTTATCTTTATTTATCGTTATCCATAGTGAATACTGCCTAATTAAAGCAACTATCACTTGGGTTTGATATGGCCATCTCTCATCGCATGTTTTTAAAAATCGTCAATCGGATTTTTTTTTAAACCAAATTTCTAACCCTTGATTAATTTCATAATTCAAATTTTTTTAATAAAACACATGCACAGATAAACGAAGTTTCAATATCCGAAGTTATCAGGATTTTATTTATAAAAATAAGCGAGGAAAATGACCTGAAAAAAACTACGGCCATCTATACTAGAATTACTCTATGCATATTACAATAGTTTTAGTTTTAGTTAAGTTGAGTTTAGTTTTAGTTTAGTTTTAGTTGAGTTATACTCAATAGTTTTTTAGTTATTGCATTCTACATATATACAGCATCCTTAGCTTTTTTGACATGATTTCTTCAAAAATTGGCGTATCTAAGTTCTAACTGTGTTGTTACTGAGAAAATATTGAAGACTTTTAAAATATTATAAAAATCCACCAATGATATGAAAAAAATCATTTTCTTAACCACTATAAAATGAAACTGCGTAAAAACGAAACCGCGTAGCATCGAAACCGCGTAAAATGAAACCGCATAAAGAAAATCCGCGTTAAATGAATCCGCGTAAAATCGAAACCGCGTAAAATAAAACCGCATAAAGAAAATCCGCGTAAAACAAGGGATCAGTATATTTATTTATTTGTTTATTATATTGTGTGTGTGTTTTGTCGTGCGAAACAAGTTCGCCAGTAGAGGTCCCCCGGTTAAAAGCTTTGTTGTGTATTCATTATTATTGTCGTCCGGGTGAAAAACATTTAGCTTTGTGGCTTTATAAACGCCATTAAGCTAACCGCGTGTCCCCCGCTCGAATAAATCTAACTTTATAATATTTTAATGATGAATGCATCCTTTGTGCATTTGGCGCTTTTGCCCGCCTCTGATCGAATTCGCTTTGATCCGTATTCCTGTTTTGTTATATTTACGTATGTATAATATATGTATGTACGTTTGCTACGTTAACGTGGTCGACAATTACGTGACTGTGGTATATAAATTATTTGTTCCGTAACGAGATTTCATATAGTGCTATTATAATTTTGCTAGTTTATATCTATCTCTCTTTTGTAAAAAGGTAAATATTCATATTTTATCATAGAAAATTACAATATTTGTTTATATCCATTCTAATTAAGATCTAGTCGTGAAATTAGCAGTCACTTTAAATGTATTTTCTCTTGGTATAACACTTTAAACTGCACTAAAATCGAATCATTGTAGTCAGATACATTTCTGCCCATTTTCATTTATTTGTATGTACATAGAAAATTATCGTTATTATAATTTTGCAAGTGTGTATCTATCTGTCTGTTGCAAGATTTGTATAAAAATTGCATGTACATAGAAAAATATATCTTCATCATTATTTTACTAGATTTGAATATAATTTTCTTTTAAATTGAAAAAATCATTTCTATAATTATTTTGCTTGCTAAAATTAAAAATCCAATTAAACTCAACCCATGCAAATACTTGCATCCTTTTCAACATCAAATTAATTTCCTTCTGCAATTTTCATTTTCTAATCTAAATTTCGTGCCATCCAAACGCTTTTTAATTACCTCTGGAAAAAAAAAATGAACACTTCCCCTCTTCTATATACAACCCCTTGGCGTTGTAAGACATTCTCGGAGAATATCGGGCAAGAAATATCGTGTCGGGCAATATTTGAACCCTCGGCTCTAGTAACGCGATTGTAGAACGAATAGCACAACAGGTCATTGGCACAGGCGAATGTTCTTTATCCAATTACGAAGACACTCAACAGAGGGTCGGACTCGCTTTCGGGTCCACCCTGTGCATTTAAGGAGAGGCTGATGACCCGCCTTTGGGGTGTTAACGAGATCATACTCCTGTGAATATAACTCGGACATTTAATATTTTCTTGTATTTAAATTGTTATTTTATTATTTTGAAAAAATAATGTAATATCGTACACTTCTACTCAATCGATAGTTATTAGTAACTAGCGATCAATCTGTTGAATATATCAACGCTGCTTTGGAGCGATACACCGGATGGATACACACACGGAATGGCGCTATTATATAGTTAGATCTTATGATTTTTTGCTATGACGATAATCTTTGTAGATTTAGGGTTTTCATGGAAAATAGAATTTAAGGGTCGGTCTTTTTACCTCTGGTTTGAGAATAAAACGAATTTAAACTACATGCGGTTCTTCTAACTATGAACTGTCAAAAAAGCCGCTGAAAGAGACAGACATACAACAATATACATATATAACTATCTCTTTTCACCAGATTTTATAGTTTTCATGGAAAATCGATTTTAAGGGCCGATCTTTTTACCTCTGGTTTGAGAATAAAACGAATTTAAACTATAAGTGGTCTCTCCAACTATGAGCTGTCAAAACAACTGCTGAAATGACAGTTTATACTAAAATACATACATCTATCTCTTTTCTCCAGATTTTAACAGTTAGTAGTCGAAGGATCGTGTGTAGTTTAAATTCGTTTTATTTACAAACCAGAGGTGAAAAGACCGGTCCTAAATCATTCCATATTCATACTAATTTTAGATTATGAGTGAATGAAATCTATGGATTCGAACTATTTTATTTTTTTCACAAAATACGTTGATTTTGAGATTGGATATGATCATAGAAATATTTTTAGACCATAATGGGTTAATTATTATCAAATTTAAATGTGTTTACAAAGGGACTATTCGTCATAGAAAGCTGCGCATTTCCTTTTGTTTATAATAAATTTTGCATGTAGTTAGATGACATTAAAGTATAGAATTAATTAAAATGGCCTCAGAAAAACAAATTCAGTTACCAAAAGAATTTGTTATTTAATACTATTTATAAGCAAAAATATTTCACACATAAAAATTATATGACTACGTACACCAAGCACTTCGACATTATTTAATTTATTTTTTCACAAAGTAGCTAATCACATTATATGTACATTGAACAGCTCATAATAAGAAAACATTATTTATTTTCGTACACATTTCTTCGAATCGATATTTATAAAACGAATCAAGTCTAGAGCACTTATAATGAAATTATTAATTCCTCCTTCGTACATTCAATCAATATTTACCGAAACATTAACGTCCTTAAAAAAAAAATCAGCTACCAATCGTCTGAGATTCGTATATTTATTTTCACCGTTCAAATCCAGCCTCAGAAATAAATAAATATATAATTCAAGCTTTAATGTATAAAGATTGGAGCGCTTCGTAATCATATTTGTTCTGAATCAAACTCAGAATTTTCCTACCCATTATTCGTCGTTCCATTTGCTTCGCCTTTGTACTTTCGGCCTCCTTTTCACAATTCTCGAGCTGAAGACGATTTCGAGCTTCTACTCGAAATAAGAAATAGAAGACGTACTAGAATCTTTAGCACTCTGTCGAAGGAGAAAGTGCATCTCTCCCCCATTTCTGAAAATTATTCCCGGGACCAAATTCAATCTGCCAAATTGGCGAGACGTCTGCGAGAAATTTGGAAAACGCGAATATCCGAAATGAGTTTATTTTCGCATTTTTGTTGCGTTGATAAAATGCATTAACCCGCTCTGTGAAAAACGCTTCTGAATGAAGTGGATCTCTTTTTATTGCTCCGAGAGGAAATTTACTTTTCATAAGTGAATTTTCTTCAACGCGTATTTTCTTGTGCGCCTTTCGCTGGGTCCCTTTTTATATGTATGAAGGGAAAAAAGAGTACTAATTTTAATGATTTTTTTTTTCTTGTACGTATACAGTACATTCGAAACAATGAGGAAACGTTCTTGTTTTACTTTTATTCTCGATTCACTTCCTTATTACGCTGTGTGTACTTTTTAAGTGCTACATATTATACAATGTCTTGAACGTTTTATATCACTGTGTTTATTAATAGAAACGAATATAACTTATTATTACTAATAAATATTTTTATATTCAAGTTTCATTCATTTGGAATATGAATTTAGAATTTCTATTTTTTTTTCGTTAATTTATATACTGACATCTAATTGTAAATGATAAAAACGCCATTCAGAGCTAATCATGACTTATTCCACATTTTATAAAAAGGAGATTTAAATGTCAAAATACTCGGTATTTTATTCATAGCTTTCTTCCTTGAATAATAAAAATAAATTCTATTAAATGACGAAATTTTTTCAACTAACTGATAATAAATCATTTATTTCAGAATGCATTTTAATTAATTATCTATTTTAATATGAATCGACCACATCCTCAGCTTATTATAATCAAAATTTTTATGTTTATAATTGAAAAATATTGAATAATGAGGAGAATTTTCAAAAACGTATCAAACATGTTCTATTTTTAGAGTAGTAGTCAGTCAAAATTAGTTTTAAACAGCTCAATTATGATCAAAATTTGATCTTGAGTCTAAAATAAGCATAATTTATTAAAAACACTTATATAGAACTGCAAAAGAATAAATAACTTTCTGCTCACAAAACACACATGTATGAGCTAAAATACGAGTACTTTTAAATTTTTCAGAAGCTTTCAGCACATAATAAATAATTATTGATTTCGCAAACTTTTACATGAGATGATCTAAAACTAAATAAAACCAACTTATATCCCACAAAAGACGTGATATTAAAAAAAATCGAAGCACTATCCGTTTAATGGAGCCTTTCAAACCTATTGCCGTATTGACCTTTATAATATTAAACAGTACGGCGTAATGTGATATAGGTCGGTGTTTTATAGGGCGGAAAGAAGACATCGTGTCCAGGGTTGAGGAGAGGTCATCTTCAGGTCCCCTGACTGCGACTCCTCGACCAGAGAGGGACCATTAACGTGAGTGGCGCGCGGTTCACCGGAAAGGTTGAAAGCGGCTCTAAAGGTCGACCTACACTTATTATATACATGTATTTTGTGTGTGTGTGTACGTACTGCTTAACTGGGATGTGTGGTGAGTTGTTAATTTTTTTGCTGGAAAAATGGTTTAAATATGATTAGTTTGTGTGAGGTTCTAGTTAGTTTTGTATTGTTATGTTGGAGTTGAATTGAATAAATGTGATTTTTATTTTGAAAAGGTTGGGAAAAATCTATAGTGGAATCTATATTTAGCAAAATCTGACTCAACTTATTTCAAATGTCTCAGTTGATGCAGATGAGTATCTTGATGATTTTTCTCTATGACGTTATCTTACGGTGGCTAGGGATTTTCATGGAAAATTGAATTTTCTCATCTATCAAATTGTTTCATTCGCTCTATATTCGATTTTCATCTGTCGTTTATTCACGAATTTTAATATTTTTGAGGTTAAAAGTGATTATCTATTTTTTATTTCGTTGTGAGTACATTAAACCCAAATCCACAAGTCTTCGTGAGTGAAGAAAGCCTTCACATATTCACTTATTCACGTTTCTTTGTTTTGGATCAGTTGTTTCAAGAGTTGAGTTTTATTAAATTATCCAATCATATCTCTTCTTCCTATATCGAAACATAAGCAACAACAATAGACTTCACTAACAAACCACTACTGAACAATTGCAAATCCCAATCGCACATCGACAACAGAAGTCCTCATCACTCCGAGTTGCTAAAGCGAAGTTCGAAGTCTATCGGATATGATAGCTTCTCAAAATCTCAAACCATACCCACACTCCCCTGAACACACACCACTACAAAACTTTGACTATACGCACTCACACCGCTAAAACATTCTGGCTATACGCACACTCGCGCCGCTCCAACTCTGGCTATACGCACACACACCGCTCTAATTTTCTGGTTATACACACACACCGTTCTAATTTTCTGGTTATACACACACACATAGTCTCGTATAATTATCGTCGGATCCGCTTCCTCGGCAGACGTCTCCGATAATAAAGCCTTCAATAGCTCATCACCGAGTCGGGGGCGAAAACTATGGCTCGCCAATTAAATGCAAAGTGTTGATTAACTATCGTCTCCTCGGGTTTATTACGCAAAATACACTTTGTATCGTATACGGATCGTGTTCGTCGCACAAGACGTGTGTAGTCATACGATATCTTGTGTGTGTGTTACACCGTTAATTACGCTTACGTTTCGGTTAATTGTGTTATTCGTTGAGCGGCTAACGATGTACAAATGTCGCGTTGCGTTTGACTAATGTCTATTCATAATTTTAGAAATGTTTAATATTCTATTTATATATGAAGCATTTGTGCATACCACGCTGATTCAGCATACTCGTTATGCTAAATTCAATAATTTAAATCTGTGAAATATGAAATTTCTTTTGAGTAAAAATTCGTTTGTATGTCAAACGTATTCAACACGTGTGTGTAACGTCGAATTTTCTCGCCGAAAGTGAAAGCTCTCAATTGAAACGTCTTGTGAGAAAATTTTCCCCAAATCGTGATAATATTGTGTTGAAAGCGGAATGAAATAAATAAAAGTTCTTCTTACTTGGTCGTTATACTTGTAGTCGGTTTTCGGTTGCAATTATGTTTGTTGCACTTGGCTCTCGGCCACTGCATGTAACCGAACACGACTTTTAAAGTCGGATTCATTGTTGCAACACAAAACGCGCTCGTCTTTCTCTCTTATAATGTATGAACGAATGTATAAAGCGAGATTAAAAATAAGAATCCGAATTTGTCAGCATCTTTCACAACGTTCTTACACAATGTGTTATATCTACGCGAGCTAGTTCAGCGAAACGTATACGTGCAGTTGAAATTTTGCATCATCGAAAAATATGAATATGTTATAGTGAAAGCGTAAATAGGCATTAATGTTTACTTTATCTAGTTCAAGCTTAAATTAAATGGAAAATAAGTGTATAATTTTCAACTCTGATTACATTTTTTTTTCTTAAATGCACCATATTTACTTTAATTCGACGAAGGAGTAGTATTGTGTCTTTAAAAAATTGAAAGAAAAAAAGGCCAAAGTTTAAAAATGTGTATTAAAAGTAAAAAAAAACCATGCAATTCAAACATTAACTAGACAAAGTATACAAGTACATTTAGACTCGAGACTCATAACAAACATTTCTATAGAAAATTATTTATACACAATGTACGACCGATAGCTGCCAAACTCTCTAAGGCAAGAATTATCGATCACCCATAGTGTGTTAATCGTTCTCATCAAAACGTGTGCTTACGACTTATCAAGTTACTCAGACCTTACACCTTTATTTCAACAAAATACCATTAATTTCAATAAATTCAACATAAAGACTTGCCTTTAAAGCCAAAAATTCAGCATTAACGGTCAAACACATCTACATACAGCCTAAACAAATACGCATTCGGGACGATTTTGACATTTCCCTGACAAGGGTGAGATAGAAACGAAACCCCCTCGTCGTTGAACCGAGGTTTTCTAGACCCCGGAAAATTCGAGGGATGGGATTTTCCGCGATTCGGAAAAGCGCTTTTCCGCGCTCAAATATATGGGCACAACGACGCGGCTTTCAAATTGATGAACTGCGCGCTCGAGAGCTACATAATTAATTTGTTTTAATGCGAGCACGTAACGAACAAAATTTTTGAAATTCGTACTGAAAAAAAAACGTACATGCGGAAATAAAATTGATGGTGTTTCTGGGTTGGAGTGAAAAGCGCGCGAACGACGCATTAGCGAGTTTAAATTGAAAAATATTATTATGCAGGGGAACTATTCGTTTAATATTGCCATTATAATAAACTTTCATTTGAGGCTGAGTGCTTTTATTATATTAAAAAAAAAGTGAGCTATTCTTATGTTGGTGCGCTTATGCACTTAAAGAATCTGCAGTCTTGCGCGTATCCGATATTAAATTTTTCGTAGATGAATTATTCAATATATTGAAAAATTGCTCTTATATTGCCAGATAGTGGTGAAGCGTTTGTGCATACCGCGTTAATTCAGCATACTCATAATATTGGTTCGAATCGTTTCAGATCTCAATTAGAATCTCGCGTCTTCTTAAAGCTTTTTTATTAAACTTGCCAATTCTATTTATCTATATGTCGGTCAGTCTTTTTGTCTGTCGAATTAAAAAGTCTGATTTAAAGCGTCATGATTTCTTAAACAGCGTTAAAATAAGCTTGAAAAACGGGTATTTATGTTCAATCGATTAATTGATATAATCTATCGATTTTTCTTTCAAATATTAAATTTGAAAAAAGTGTCAATTAAACCCTTTCAAACAATTTCTAAAATCGATCATCTGCCTTGATTCATCGATTAAATTCGATCGATTTAACTCCATCTACCTTCCTCTATTACAATTCTTTCAAAGTTTCTAACCTAGCAGCTCTGCTTATTCACTTAAAATCTATAAATTTATTGAAAAATATATAAAAAAGTTCAATTTCAAATACACAGCAATATCATATAACAAAACACCTTACATGAAGCAAGACATAGACACCGTTCCACCCCAATTTTGACAGTTCAATCACGAGGCTTGAATCCCTTCCTCTTATTTGACAGTAGAACGAGACTCTTGGTGGTGGTTGATGGTGGCGTTAAAGAAGTTAGATTATAGTTATTGACGAGCGTAACTTTGCAACATCAATCTGGCAAAACCGAAGCCGAATTTCGGCGGCAAATGTGCCGTGAAAGGAACGGGGACATTTGACGGAAAGTGCCTTTTCAACCCCCTTACGATCTCGATTAGCATCTTTCTAATTTCCCTTCTCTCTGAAGAGTTCGAAGAATAAGGTGGGTTGTTGAGGAGCAGCTGAAAAATTGCAGATTTTTGGTCCAAACTAGGATTTTTATATTTGTACGCTATTGATTTTTGAGAAATATTGCATTTTTCGTAAAGTTTGTATTAATTTGGTTTATATGTAATCTCTTGTATTTTTAAAATTGATCAATTTAAATTCTTAATATTGCATTTGGTATAATTTTAAGTCTGGATACTTTTCTAAATGAATTTTAGAAATGCTGCAGTTTTTCGGTAAATTTTTGCTTAAAAGGTTTATAATTTCTTTTGAATTTCAAATAGTAATCGATTACAGTTTTAAATATTACATTAGGTATCCAAATTTTGAAAGATTTTTATATAAATTTTGATTGAACGAAATTGTAAATTAGAAGAAATTTTATTGCAATTGCATGTGTATGATGATAATATTTTATCGTTGACTCTATATTTCGAAAAATCGAGATACATAATTCATAAAAATTAGAGTTATCCAATTAAATTTTCATATTATACACTTCCGAGTAATGTTTCGTTCAATAAATTATTCCATGGAAATCATTTCAAAAGTTGGTATCGAATGCAATATTAATCAAATTTATGAAATGTACCAAAATTTTTTCACAATGGTGTACATATTTTTACACATCTTTAATAAAAAATTTAAAGTGCGAATACATTTCATACCGATGTGAATATCAAAAATACATTTTTAAATTAAAATATGAACGAATTTCAATTAAAAATGGAATTAAACGCCATTCCTCACAACGAGAAGCTTGACCATCGCTATATCCTATTGTGGAAAGGAGGCAAGAGTCAAGTTCTCGTAAATTTGCATATTTGAATGTGCATAGCCATTTTTATTGTGGCCGGAACGAAGCGCGATAATAATGGCTTTCATTTTTCATAATAAAAGAAGCGAAAGCATCGCGAATTTGTTTTCATTTGTGGATGCATTTTTCGTGTTTCCGTTTCCGAGATGCGCTAACAAAAAACTGAAACCTGAATGTATGTATTTATTTATGTGCACGGACCGTTGAACCTTCGCGATGCACCTTTCTGAATAATTAAACCGCATTAATCAACGGATACGAAATTAAATGGGATTTTATTATTAAACGGTCGCTGATTCGTGGGAATGTTTCGTTTCGTTAGATTTGATTTATAAAAATTTAAATTAAATATAAAAACGCATGTATACGTTGTCGGAAGCGTTTAAATGTGTCAATGTATACTTTGTCTAGTTTATGTTTAATTGTATGGATTTTTTTATGCATATTTTTCAATTCGAATCTCTTTTTGTTTAGTGTTTTCTATTATAATATTACAAGACTATATTCTGATTACAGATTGAAGGAAAAATATGGCTTCAATGAAAAAATATATCTATTATAGACCTGCTCACTATTTTATCATTTTTAAGACCAGTCTTTTTACTGCCCGATTTAACTAACTATAAAGTTACAGTCAGTCTTTTAACTACGAATTATCTTAATCCGTCTATGTTTGCGAATTACATCTGTTTTCTGAGGATTTTTGACGATTCGTAGTTGAAAGACTGACATAACTCTGTGATTAATTAAATAGAGCAGTGAAAAGATCAGCAGTCAATCTTAAGTTTCATAAGAAAAGTTTTGGTAATTTTATGTTGATAAGTTAATTTGATAATCCTGATAAAAATGCCAAGCAATAAGTCGACAATTGTGCAATGAAAATCGATACATAGTCATGTAATGTTTAATTTTATCAGGCAATGTATACATTTATGCTTTCACTGTAACACACAAATATTTGAATATATTTTTAAAATGTTCATTTATTTTATTTTTAAATCAATTTTTTATTTTGTTTCAGAAATCTACGGTAGCCGTTCTCGGAATGCCGAATTGATACTAAAAGGTACGTTTTTTTACAATATCATCGTTTTTTTTAAACGAAAAATTTAACGTTATAGATATTTCGAAGGCTTTTGAATGTGCTTCCCGTTCCGTAATTAAATACGTTATTTTCGAACGTATTTTATACGCGCGTTTAATCTTTAATCCGTTACTTAATATTTCCATTTAATTAATGGCAAACATTTACGGTACGAAACGAAACGTAAACCGCCTTTTTACGGTTCACTTGTGAAACGTGAACTGCTCGAAATATTTCCTACGTATATAATATCTGCTTTACGTGTCTGAAAGAGGAAATTTCATACGTTTTCCGGAACGGAGCGTACTCTGTGTAGCGCAAGAGAAATGTTTATTTTTGCTGAAAATTGTGAAAATTTTTAATAAAATATAATGAAAAAAAAAGGGAAAAGGAAAAAAATAAATGTGCTCACGTTTTGATTGAAACGCTTAAAAAATGTAATTTAACGTACATATATGTTTATTTATGAAAGCTCATCTTTTCAGTTTTATTTTAATTTGTCGAAACGTACTGCGCTCAATTGTTAGTACACGCAATGTCGGTACGCGCAATTGTCAGGGTACCCTTTTTTTAAAAGGACAATGGGCAGTTATAAATGGCGAGTAAAGATACTTGTGAATTTGTTGATAATGTAAATCCAATTAACACTTTTTAATTTCATCGCTTTTAATAAACTTAAAGAATAACAAATATGAGAGTGTATTCAAATCGAAATATATACAAACGTGGATTTTAGCAAACGTTCTCGGTTTTTTGCCAAAACAAAGTTTTAAAATTCCCAATTGCACATAACCGCGAACTCTCAAAGCGTATTGCGCGAACTGCCATCATCTAACTTCGAACAAACAAAACTCGAACAACACGTTAACTTCAGCACAGGTAACCGAGAACGAATCTGAATATTATATTGAAAAATTGAAAACTGAAACAAGCTTTCAATGACTAATTCGATGAACGAAACTTTTCGATTCAGACATTATACACTTTAGTGAGGAATTTTGGTCTTTTGATAGGTATTAATTTTTTTCCGCAAAAATATATATTAATAGACTGTTTTATTTGATTTTTAGTTTGAAATTTGATTAATTACGTAAATATACACTAGTGTGAGGAATTTTAGACATTTGGTAAATGTTGTATTTTTTCGCAAATTTTTCACTTATAATGAATAAATTTGTAGTTTGTAGTAATATTTTTTATCGTAATTAAGTTAAGTATAGAAAATGGTTCTGTATCATATATTGAACCATTTTCTGAACAACTCAACATCGATAAAAAATATCACTTTTACCCACTGTAAAATTCAATCGTCATATAAACAATAAATCTATTTATTATGAAAATTTACTGAAAAACACAAAATTTCTTAGATTCACCCAGAATTAAAATCAATAGCGTATGCGACTTTTCGACACGCACGTCACAACATATTTCAGACACGTGTATATCTGCCAACATAAATTCGCACGTGCACAAGATACACGTCTGTATATATGTATATCTGTATATATTTATGTCTGTATATATGTATGTATGTTTGTAATAGTATCTCGCACCCTCGGTCCAGGTGAGCCTCCATATACGCGATATATTATTCAAATGAGACTAGGCCGCGCTGTCACCGCGCACATTGTTTTACGTCGTCCTGAATAAATTTGGGCATATAGATTGGGACGTTAATGTGTTGCCGGCGACGGACGCCAACGTGTTAAAACGCACCCGCATATACGCGTGTGCATATAGCCTACATACTGGCAATTTGTCTACAACGTACTCTCGTAAGGGATTGTTCGTTTCGCCGTGTACTATTCCTGCGTTGATTAATTTCTGACTATATAATTTTCGTATTAAAGTTGTGCATTTCATAGATTTAAAATGAAAATTTGATATAGAGCGTTTGTGCATGCCGCATTCAGTGTATTCGTGATGCTTGATTCGAAGTTTGTCGGATCCTAGCGAAAGTCACGTGCTGTTTTACTTAATATGTGATGACTTAGAGCCGGTAATTTCAATGCTTTAGTTAACTAACCATTGAGTTACAGTTGGTTAATCGACTAGAAAATGTTACAAATCTACGGAATAAAGATGGATCTTTGACAGAAGATAGTCGGAGGACTGTCTGTTACTTTATAATTAGTTAACTAAAGCGGTTAAAAAGTCTAATCCTGGATCGTTTTGTTAAACATTTTAGTGTAAGATCTTTCGATCAATGATATTATTTTTCAAAGTTTCTAGCCTAGTGAATGCTTTTTCACTTAGAAGTAAATGATAAATTAAATAAAAGCTTGTCGATGTCTTTAGGATCATTTTTGTGTTAATGCCAATTGATTCGTGTGACACTTATCAGCAGCCTTGGCTTCTTCTCATTACTTTTCTCACTTGTTATGAGCTACTTGATAAAATGGTACATTGATAACGAAAATAAAGGATTGGTCTAAGAATTAACTACTCCTATCAAAAAAATAATTCATGGCTACGAAACCTCTGAAAAAATAGAGATGCAGACTGATTTAGACTATATATATTAAAGTAAAGTAGTTTATAATGAATGACATATAATATAATACAATGCCGAATAGTAAAAATGTGTTTCAATTTCAATTTCAACTCGAGAACACACAAATAACAAACACATTCGGTCGGTTCGATTCGTGTTTGTGACGCAAGGGCCACCGCAAGCAGAAACTTGGTCCTTTCGGTTTTATCTACCAGTGCTTCGGATAGTTACCAGTAGTTTGCCACTACTATTATTATGTATGTCGGATGTAAAGTGGATTCTTGGACATTTTCATCGAACGTGCTCGGTTATCGAATGATCCGCAACAGTCGGAAAATCGAGTTTCATTCAAAACTATTAGTACCGAAAACAATTCACTTAGCTTATATTGACAAAAGTTTACAAATCGAATATTATAGATTTAGGATTTATACTAATTTCTAATGGTGTGTCCATACGTAGGCCGGCGACTTCCGGCAGCAAATGCCAATTGAAGCCGCCGGCTTAGGCGTGGATACGACATAAGAATTCAGATACATAAAGATGTAAATTTTAACAATTCGAATTAGTGAGATTTCAGCGTACAACACAGATTCGTGGAATCGTCTGCTTTCGACAAACGAGCAATTTGAGTGACGGTTCTAACCCCACTATGGCGATTTATCAGGTTCGGATAGTATAGGTACATGCAGCTAACCCAACTTTGGACCTGGGTTCGACCCGATAACCCGAAACTTCTCTCGAATCCGAATTAAGCGTTGATTGTTTTTTATTCGAGGTTTTTTTGCCCACTCTCGTTTTGTTTTCGAAAAATCTAACGGGATCCGAAATGTATGTGTGCACTATATCTATTGGATTTATACGTTTAGTTTTGCGAATGTGTAAAAGTGCATGTTTGTATGTAATTTATTTTTTAAATTGAATTAAGATTCGAATTTGTTATAATAGAATATTATGAAATATATATTAATAGTACATAATGTGTCGGAATCAGTTTTGTATGTTGCTAGAATTGAGCTCTTTCAGATGCTAGTGAAAGTTAGAGGAATGGTGACAAATATGGATCAGCAATTTGATTAATAATAAAAGGTTAAATTAATATTTCGTTGAATGGATTCTTATATACTCGTATCTGATTTCTCAATATCGTTCGAAATAAATCATACGCTTTACTAATTGTGATAATTTATGTCAATTTATCTGTATACCAATTTCAAAGTACAGAGATATTCAAATTTAATAATAGTTTCGATTTTCATATCTTTCCACCGATTTTTTTTATCATATCTAGCCCTAGTATCTCTTTCTTCACATACATTCATAGATGATCATTCATTGCGTAGTTTCATCTACCACTGTCTTCGATCACGAGCTGAATTCTACAGTGAAAGTTTTTATAAATGTTAATATATTTGAATCTATCTACTTGGACAAAAGTATATTTAAATAAATGAAAAAAAATACTTTTAAAGGAATTTAAATGAAACAAAGGAATAAGTGTTTTAAGCAAATATAACATAAGAACGAAAATCGCAATCATTCTAAAATTAAATCTAGAACCAGTTGAATGTCCGAGTGCACTTCCTGCTAACAGTGGTTCAGGTCGCAACGATTATGGTCACATTCCGTCCCGACGTCCATTATGCACAGACGACGCGTCCAGATAATGCACCCGACAAGAACAATGCGACCGCAAGTTCTGCTCCTCGCTTTCTGCATTCAGATCTATAATATGTTTCTCTCCTCTCGATTCTATGCACCTTCGGTTCCTTGTCCATCTTCAGCTCTCGAGATGTCTTCAGTTTCGTGGTTCTCTCGAGAGAATGGCTCAATTTAAGATCGAGCTGGTTGGTGTGGTTTCCAATTCAATGCTTTCACTAGATTCGTTTATTTGTTTTAATTATTGATAGTATATAGGAAATGTAGAATGCTTGGTTAGAAATATTTAAGCTGATCTTTTCAATGCTCTAGTTAACCAACTAGAGAGTTGCAGTTGACTACAAACTATTGAAAATTCGCGGAATATAGATGGATTTTGAAAGTTTGTAATTAAAGGATTGGCTGTAACTCTATGGTTAGTTAAATAGAGCAGTGAAAAGATCAATGTTTAGAGTAGTTATTGCAAAAAAAGGTGGCGCTAAAATTGGTCGAATTCGATTGATACAGAAAAGCAGGAGATCCATTTTTTGTTGGAACTATTTCGTTAAATTTACACTATTTCAATTCTAAAATTCTCTGATTCTGCATACAAGGATTCTATATCCCGACGTGGCATAAACAAACATTATATTTCTATATTAACTATATTCTCTCAATAAAATTGTTCAATTAAAGATCGAGCTGTTTTGTGAGGTCCGATTCAATCGCTTTCAAATGATGAAAATCGTGTCTTTAAGCTTATTCGTTTTATATATAATCTTAAAATAATCAGTCAGATAAGTGAATGAACTACAATTTTCAAATATAATCATGTAAAGTTGACGTATAGTTAATTATAGAGTAATCGAACCGATCAAACTGGTATAGCCTTCGGCGCGTCAACCGCGACATTGCTCCGGTAATGGCGGGTTAACGCAGAGCATTATCGCGAAAACTATACAGACTTACTAATATAATATAAAATGGCGCATAACTTTGCACCATACACACGTATATAGCATTTGAAGTATGTACGTTCGGACCGAATTCCGCAGAGTTGTTGTATGGCGGTTTTATGGGACTTGCGGGAAATTGCCGGTGATGGCGTCGGAAAAGCGCGTACATTCGTTATACTGGAACACCATCCTGAATATCAATTTTCCTCTTACTTATTCTTCGATTCGGGTTTATTTGTTGACTGTTCGGTCGTATGCATAATTAAAATATATATTCGGTTCGATTTTGTGCGACCTCGATTTACTGACTATGAAAGAACTCGTTCAATTGGTTAAATTATTTCTTAAATTAACAATTTCATTAACAATTAAATATGCAATGTCACGGTCAGCTAGCTATTTACCGACTGACTATGAATCATCGATGAGTTGTCAATTCAACTGCCGACAGCGCCACCATTCGTGGCGTGATATTAAGGAACTAATACCGCGGTCTAGAACTCAAACTGTAAAGCGCGGTAGAATTTAAATTGAAGAAACATACATGTTTCTTACAATAATATTTTTATCACACTCGATTTATATGAATTTGATGTTTTGAGACTGCTCATAGCTTGGTTTTCGTACACTATGCGAGTTTTCATAACCTAGTATTCGTACACGGTGCGAGTTTATAAAACGTAGTAAATGCACGCAACGCGAGTGCATATAACAACAACGTAAAATAATATGAATTTAAATGTATTTTTCTGCAGAGTGCTCTAAATGTAAACTCGCGTTCGAATGCTTTTAACTCATTTGCTCCGCATTCTTGTTTAAATAGTTTTTAACACGAAAATATTAGTCGAGTGAAAATGCAAGATAGCGAGCACTCAAAATTCTCTATTTATCTCTAAAAGCTAAAATGTATAAATCCACAAAAATGTTATTTTTCAGTGTAAAAGCCCAATCGATATCAATATTAAATTTGAAATCGAATAAAATCGGTACTATTTCCCACACAATGCATTCCTGATTTGCAACTGCAAATATTTTCATACACATGCGTAACATTTCATATATTGTTACGAAACATGAAAAGTCATACACTTATTGATATTAAAGTATCGCCCTTTGTATGAATCTATTGATGCAACACACAGGGGGGTCACTTTTATCTGACGATATATTTTTTTCATATAAATTCGAAATACTTTCGGAATCAATCATCCCCCATATTTATATGTATCTATGATTCGTATGGACTTATTGATGTGACGATACACAATATGCGTTCGACGCACATTTTCCATACAATATTTTTTCGTTCGCGTAAACAACTTGGACCGAAATTCCTTTGATACGCGCTTCCGTTCAATCGGTAATTCTCAATCGTCGATCCGAATAATATACAATATAATGTATCTATATGTGAGTTTTTATTTGGTTCTTGCTCGTTATCGAAATTTTTTCGGAATAGATTTTTTTTTCTGTTAGTTCATTGCTCCCGGAACATTCGATGAAATTTTAGTCCTTTCATGAATTTTTATATTTTATCAAAAATTGATGTGAGAAACATTTATTATGCGAGAATTTTATATTTGACTAATGGAAGGTTGTTCTAAAAGGCTGCTGGGCTGCAGTTTTCTCAGTTTCGCAAAAACATTTACGATTGTTTTTCGTTGCAAAATGTATCTATGAACTTATGAAGTACTTTGATTTCATTATTTATACATTTGTTAATATGTTTTCAATGGATAATTATTTTCCATTTCAATTTCATAGCTGTATTTCCCCTTGAGAACATTTTCATCGATTGCTACTGGATATGACTTTCATCATTTCTATTACCATTGCCTTTCTTTCTCTAATATTTTTATCTAGCACTCTATATTTTGCTACTCTTATAAAATATTAATTTGCTGTTGTATCATCTTCGCTTATTTCTTCCTTTAAATGGTTTATATGTCTTGTAAAGTGCTGTGCTGATGAGGCATAATTTTTAATGACAAGACTTCCATATTTATGAATTACCCAATATTTCATAAACTCAAACTGTATATTCGAAAAAGACAATAGACATATAACGACTGAAAAGGCCAAGTGACTTCAAGAAAAGTGCGCTCCAATTTGAGCATGTATCAGAAGGAGGTCGAGTGATTTGATGATATGAGCGATTCCTGTGCATAGCTCGATTTTGGCGAAGATTTCACTTATACCCCTTGACCTTTTCAGTCAATTTAATATAAATTTAAACTTTTATATTTACAACAGGTATGTGGTGCATTTTGACGCGTTGCAGTCGCATCGCAGAGTTGGTTTCCGGGAATTTGAAAAATTGCGGCGGAATTGGACTGCCGTGCATTTGCATGCATTTTCGCGTGCACACCACTCGGAATGGTGTGAAGTCTCCAATTGCATTGTTAAAGTCTTCTTTTTGCCGGGAGTATAGAGATTTTTTTCAACTTTAGTGCCGCGCTTAACTCTGCGATATTTTTTTAGCGAAACGCATTTGTGTGTTTTTCGTTTAAATTTAAATTTTTTTTTACATCGTGTATTTTTTTATGAATAATTTAAAGTAAATTGCTTTGTTTTTGTTTTCAATACGACTCTTTGTATTGTTAAGCGCTGCGTATTTTATCATTTATTTTATGAACGAATTTTAATTTCATAAAGTCGTTTT
This sequence comes from Cheumatopsyche charites, assembly GCA_024721215.1. Classification (NCBI taxonomy): domain Eukaryota; kingdom Metazoa; phylum Arthropoda; class Insecta; order Trichoptera; family Hydropsychidae; genus Cheumatopsyche; species Cheumatopsyche charites. The sequence continues at coordinate 12,821,206 of CM045577.1, forward strand.
TCACATGCGAAATGAGCTTATGCTTCGAAGCGTGAGCTTTAATTTATTCTTGATAAAATAAATACTGTGCAAGAAATTCAAATTTGAATTTTTGCGAAAGCCTTCGCAATGTAAATTAAAGTTTGATTATTTTAATTCAGACACACAAAATATTAACCATAAATCATCCTACTCTTTAAAACGAGTTTATTATTCTTATGCAAATAATTAATTAATTAATTCACATTTAATTATAAAAGACAATATAGATATTTTTCTTTCACTTAAATACAATAATAGATATAATAAACCGACTCAATAGCGGTCGCTGATCATAACGATTCGAATCGAATAATTCATTCCTTTGTGAAATTCCCGATCACGTTCGTACAGAGCAATCTTAATTGTCGAACTCGCCTTCGAATGCCAATAAATTTCATACAAATCGCCCTTGAAATTAAAGCGCGCTCTTCACCAGCCGCATTCCCCATTAAGCCGGTCGCATACCGGTGCATTAATCGAGCGCATTCCCGCTATGCACTCGATTCGAATTAATCACTCGGAACAAACACAAATAGTGCAATGTTAGCTATATCATTAAATATCTTTCGAATATCTCAATATCGAATTGATCAATCTATTTATTATTGCTTGTTTAAACCGTCTTCAATACAGTGATTTTGATTGAATCTGATGAATAGTTTAGTGGTATAAGGCGTTTGTGCGTGCTTTATAATGTCCGCGTGTTGTTGGTATTGTTTAGACTTCACAACGAATGGCTTTATGAAATTTCACACCAATTTTGACGAATTTTCGCAGAAATGTAGTTTAAGTATAGACTAGAAATAGTTGTGAAGACGGAAAATTCAATTCTCAATAATTATTCCATTATTGTAGGTCAAAGTTCGGTGTATTTGCTAGGTGCATTATAGGTCCGTTTTGCTTACCATGGACAAGCTGCAAGAGGCACGCGGCACGCAACATGGTCAACTATGAGATAAATGGAGTCTGTTTCTTGAGATCCTCATTATTCCTATCGTTAACCACCTTGCATGCCGCGTGCCTCTTGCTGCATGTTGTGGTACACAAAATGAACCTTAACATATTTTTTTAACCAAACTTTATCCTGTGATAACTAAAGAATTATCGAGAGCTGTATTTTGTCTTTACAACTATTATATTTCATTTCTACACTGACACTGCATATCTACAAAATTTCATCAAAATCGATGGGGACTTTGTCTTCGTTAGTGAGAGTCGCACGTATTTTATCTTAATTAATATGTTTCGAATACTTATTTCATAAAAAGTGTTAATTAAACGTTTTACGAAACATCCCAAAAATGAGCCACCCCCTTTATATGTGTGGCTACTTTTTTAGCGCGACTTTTCATGAATCCTTACTTTTTCTAGCAATTTCAGTCAAACCGCTCTGCTTCTTAAACAATAACAAATAGCTCACTTCCATCTTAAATTCCAATCTAAACACATCGCCGAAGATCTATCCATCGATCCCCGCTTTAGATGCGGATCGTTTATTTTCGGCTAGCGAACAAAACGGTCTTGTGGATCAATTGCAGCAATTTAGTAGCCCGCATATGTGCGGTCCGAGGCCAAATTGCCGTCGCCGCAATTTACGTTTCTCCTTTTTAAAGTAAGGGCGTTTAGTCTACCCGTAGGTTTAGTTGAAGCACATACAATATTGGGATGTTCAGAATGCCTTTGTCGTCTCTGTTCTTGTGGCTTGATTGCCTCGAGTGAGTTATGGACCATGAGCTCGTTGTTCGCTGGATCTATTTCGCATTGTGCGTTGATTTAATTCGTGTGCAATTTGTTTTGTGCCTTCGTAATGAATCTCATTGATGCTGAGGATGTTTGTGATGAACTGGTGCGGTTTTCGTATGCGAAAGTTCGGTTCGACGATTGGCTGCTTGATTCGTTTGAGATGCTGCTGCAAATTGGTCTCATTCGAATGGATTACATTGGAGCTTTGCATAACTAGAGTAATATGTTATTGAAGCTTACTTGTTAAGTGAAATTATATTTTTTGAACGAAGGATAGTTGTAATGATTGTATAGAATTTGATGGAGAACATTATTGTCTTTGATAGTTTCTGCAAAAATCTGAAAAAACCTCGATCGGACACCTTTGGGGTTGAATTTCGGGGGTGAAAACATTTCCTCGGCGTGTTCCCCTTTCTATATCAAAATGCACAGCTAAAAACTACACATATCCAAAATCTTATGCTCTCTCTTCCAGCTGAAACCATAGACCCCCTTTTTTCAAGCTTATTTCCTGGTATATGTACATAACTCGATTTCGGCAAAAATATCACTTGTACCCCATGGCCTCTTTGACTTTTTTTACAACTGAATCGCTTCTATATACGCTCATATATTCGGTAGCAAAAATATATAAACGAACTTGTAATATGTACCGAGGTATATCATCTAATCACTCGACCTCCTAATACATGTTTGAGCGCGTTTTCCTCAAAATCTCCGTGAATTCTCTTGTACTCCTTGGCCTTTTCTGTCGTCATATATAAATTCACATTAAGAACTAGACCAAAATTTAAATCAGCAACCACCAACAGCAATATTAACTGAAACCAGAGCCACTTCCTAGGAATCTGGCGCAGCTGCCCCATCAGTTATCCGGAGCTTCCCAATCGGGTCTGCGGTCGGAAAAACGTCCTTCGCATCCCATTCCAGCTCGACATAACCCGATATAGCCCAAGTGGAGCAAGTGCCGGGGTCTTTGGCCCGCGGCCCGACCGCACGGGGTCCCACGGGACGCGCTGCCGGGTCGCCCCGAGATAAGGTGGCGCAATTAAGTGTCGTCTAATTGGCGCAAAGTCGTCGGATCGAATGGATCGCGGTCGACCGGTAATCCGGATAATTCTCGACCCTTCGAAGGGTCCTTATTCCGTTCTTAGGCGAATCGGTCGACAATGGGAGCTATTATGGTCCGAGGTCTCGGCCTTGGTGGTAAAAAACGGTGCATGTTCGCTGAGAGGTGATTATTAGGATTTTAGCTCGATTGAAGTGATTTGGATGCATTTGAATCAATTTGTTGATATATGACGACTGAAAAGGCCAAGGGGTACTAGTGAGTTATGTGCAGGAGTCTCTTCTATGTACGCTCATTTATTCGGTGGCAAAAGGATGTGAACGAATTTGGAACGTGTGCCGAGATATGTATGTCATCAAATCACTCGACCTCCTAATAGAAGTAGGTACATGTTCAACTTTGAGCATGCTTTTCTCGTCAAAAGTCACTTGTACCCTTTGGTCTTTTTAGTCGTCATATAACGATGAAACAGGCCAAGGAAATTTTCTGAAGTGGCGATGAATTCGAGAACAATATGCTCAAACGTGTACCTACATTTACTACGAGAAACAAGCGATATGATGATATTATCTCTGCATAAGTTCTAAATTCATTTATATACTTTTTCCACCAATTACATATGACTACTGAAAAGGCCAAGGGGTACAAGTGACTTCGCTGTTATTTCGAGAAAATAGTGCTCAAAATTGAACATGTACTTACATGTATTATTCGATGATATATCTCGGTACGTTCCAAATTCGTTTATATCCTTTTGCCACCAAATATATGAGCGTACATTGAAGCGATTCCTTTACATAACTCAATTTCGACACTTGTACCCCTTGGCATTTTCAGTCGTCATATGTATACGTAGAACCAATTCCAGTACTCGATTTCAAATGCGAAAACCTAGAAAAGTTTTTGCATCATTAAATTGAATAGTTTACAATCGAAACGTGTGACATTTATCATTTACGTCTGATTTAATTCGACATGTTTCGAAAGATATCTTCCATTTATTATAAATGTTATACAACGCACAATCGATCTCAGTCGTAGAAACTAGCTTTATATAATTCTCGCTCACATAACCAAAGAATATTCTATATCCGCGGAAAATTTATGCGCTCACCTTCGTCAAACATCCAAATTTGTCTCCGTTTTCAATAACGAACGAAACACAATCTGAATATCAAAGTATCATCTCGAATCTCACACCGCACACTAAAAACGAACTCTGACGACAATCGAAGAAACAACTTCGATTCGAACCTACGAAACTTCCGTCCGCAAACTTGTACTAATGTATGCGCGTATACGTTCGCGTGTTTCACATAGATTGTTGTTGTTCCAATTAGTATGTAAATTAATGTAAATCTTATTCGGCTGTCCCGGGGCCAGGATCAAGAGGAAGCTGTAGTGTGCGGGTTAGAAAGTGTGGGAGTGAAGACCCACCCTTATACATTGTACCTCCCATAGCCACCCCAGGTCCCGGGCAACGCGGAGAAAATTTGATATCCTCTTTACTTATTGATTCCCCTTATCATATTGCCTCGAGGAGTACACTACCTCAAATATTATTGTGACGCAGTATTATTAAAAGGCCAAGGGGCACAAGTGATTCCGAAAAAAACCCGCTCAAAGTCGACCATGTTTCAGGACGAGCGATTTGATCATACATACATCTTGATACACGTTCCAAATTCGTTTATATCCTCTTTATATACATGTACATAATTCAATTTCATTTGTGCCCCTTGGCCTTTTCAGTCGTCTTATCGAAGTCCTCGAGAGGGTGGTTTGCTTACGCGCAAACATAACCCCTGGTTCGATTCGGATCTTCGATACGCAAATAAATATACTGCCTGATGTCGTCAGTGTTGGTGTATTGCTAAATTCGACTTTGCGACAATGTAACGTTTCGAAATTGAGGCTGTGTCGTTGTCGTTGGCCTTTGAGTTTTGATGCTGTTCGTTGATGGTTCGATTGTTGTTAAATTGGATGCGTGTCTTATCTAGTTGATGATTTTGAATGTGATATTCGATGAATAGACTGCAAATTGGCCGATAGTTTAATCGGCACTTTTTAATTATGAATTTAATGCACTTGTATATTGGCAACAGAAAGTCTATTAAGAGCTCTTAAAGTACCAGCAAATTGCGAGCTTTCTATCGGTCGATAGTTTAGTCGGACACTTTTTTAGTATTGGTTTATAATTGGCGTAATGTGTATATTTGTATTCTTCTTCAGACCGATAAAACTATCGGCCGATATTTCTATCTCATCGCAGAAGAATTTCCGTCAAAGTTTCCGTGTCGATATTCGCAAAGAATAAAAAGTTTACGTACACGAAAAATATTTTCTTTCCCCGTCTGTATAAATTTTATTTATCTCTCGCCGGAGCAATACGTCTTCGGCGCATATCATCGTAAAAATAAAAACGTAACGAAAGGAGTATTTTATTTCACGATCTTTGTTTTCGAGAGCCATCTCTTTTTAAAGAGTACTTGATACTTTTGAGCTGTATTGTTTTGTTTGCAAACTTTCCACCCGGAGCACTTTGAAGACGACACTCAATTTGCTATATAATATCATTTGCCGCGCGTTCCGATTGTTCCGTCGCTTACCCTGAAACACCATTCTTCTCCTTTTCCTTCCAACTATAAACTTTTATTTCGACTGACGAATATCTGGAGCACCTTCGACCTCATTTTTCTTATCGCTAGAATACATATTTTGACATTCTGAGCCTGAAAAGTCGACCGAGAAGCTGGTCACCGTCTTTAGGTCACGTACTCTGCAGCTTCCTGGTTTCCCAGATAAGATTACCAAACGACATATTAGATAAGTATAGAGCTCCTAGAAAGGGGAACTATCTCCTCTTAGCTCGTTTACCTTCTGATTACCGCTTCTGCTTGTATGTGTATTGTTTGCGTGATTAGATCTGATACTATACGAAGAAAAGAAAAGGTAAAATCCGAAAGTCTCTCCGCTTTTCCACTCTTTAGACCGTGGACTATCGTTCTCTTTGTAGAGCAAATAGAGGAATTTCACGAACGAGGCATTTTTGCGTTCGGTCCTTCGTTGTTTGCCCAGTTTGACGCTTCATTGCTTCTGAAATAATGCGAGAGCTTATTATATCGGATTTGTGAGTTTCTTATAAGTTTGTCTATTGAGATTTTATGATTCGATTGAATATTTTTTTATATAATTTATATGGAAAAATATTTTTTTTATCATATTTCATCTCTTGATATAAATAATCAATGTAATTTTCGACGTTGTTTTTTCATCAACTTCTCAGACAAGTAGATTTTCGAAGAAAAATTATCGTATTCAGCTTTAACGTAAAAAATTGCATTATCAAAGGACGACTAAAAAAGGCCAAGGAGTACTAGTAACTAGAAAAACGCTTTCAAAATTGAAAATGTATTATTGATGATATTTCTGTGCACAATTTTCGAATTCGTTTATATTCCGGCATAGATGGCCATATAAGACACAATAGTCAGCGGTTATTTTATTTCCAAAAAATATTAATTGCACTCAAATTAGATCTCTAGTGATCACAGGACATTCAATAATAATTGTTACAGATTTTAAAAAAAAAATGACCGCTGACCATCATTTCCCATATGGCCATCTATACCGCAATTGCCTTATCCTTTTGCCATCAAACATAGAACTAATATCTAAGTAAAAATAACTTATACACCTTGGCTTTTTCACTCGTCAAATAACAATTGTGATTTTTTTCTTATTTTTATTTTGAACAAACACAATTAAGTATAATCGCAAGCAGACTAGGTCCTCGATTTTTTTCCAAATCGAACTCTCACGCACAAAGACTTCTTTCCAATTATTCAGCAACTGTTCGATTCACTTCGGACCGAATCAATTATTGAAATCCCACTTTTGTTTAAAGCGAAACACTCGTTCGTCTAAACCCAATTACGCTCGTCTAGACGCAGACCCAATCGAACTTCGCACAAATTAGCTCGGTTTGTTTCGGTTTTAATTCTGCTTATATACATACTTTTTTTCTATAGATATCTTTAACCTTTTCGCCATTCGTATTCAGAGAGTATCGAGAGAGATCGGTCAGGTGAGAGGATATCTTGGAGGACCTTCGTCATGAGGAGATCGAAAAGGACGAATCCAATCGCAAAATCAAATTATTTCCCTTATTCGAAGGGAAGCGCGAAAAGGGCATTGAATCCCTGCAGATATTTTGTATTATTACATTTGCACGTCAATGGAAACGTGTCTGTCTATGTACTTTGCATGGAATCGAGAGTTGAAAGAGAAATTGTTTCAAATGTCGTTATGAAGATTTTCATATTTATATCTGCATAAAATATTTGTCTAGACAGTCGAAAATTTAGGGCTGTAAAATGTTTGTGTATGTCGCATAGGAATTCGGTGATGTCGTAATGCTGAGTTAGAGTACTTATTCACACTAATTTCACAATTGACAAATACCATTGACTTAAATATGTTCAATATTAATCGAGCATAAGAATAGTATTGTAACGATGTTGAAACATCATATCTGGCGCGGTTTAGTATCCACTATCGTGGTGTAGATTCACTTAATCTCTCTACGTGTGTTGAAACGGAACAATGGTGTTTAATTTACGGATTTCGCAGACAGTTTTCGCTGAATACATCTAACGAGAGACTCGTCTGTCACACCTGAAATGTGCAAGCTTCGCAAAGTGCATACAAGAAGAATACAAAAGATTTTTCCATGTGTGTTTCGACACTCGAGTGCATTCATGGTGGATATCGGAGATGTTCGACTAATTTCAAATCGATCGAATACTATTTAAATTCTACAATTAAATCTGAAAAGTTTCAAATTGATGCATCTTCTAGTATTGTTTCAAATTTTAATTAATTTTATCTGAGTATTTTTTATTCGACTCAAACTAATGATTCAAAAAAGTTGGCAGATTACGTAGTTGTATAAAACGTTTATGTATGCCATGTCGGTCTTAAGTGTTCTTATGATTCTGAGTTTAAGTCTGACAAGATTCTAGTAAGATTCAAGCGAGTCATCAAATAAATGAAGTAATTGACTCTACTTTTAGAGAAAAATATTAAATAATGTCAAAGCACTTGATATTGTCATCAATTCTTATGTGTGAAATATATTTTATGAATAGTAAAGATAAATACCATTAAATATATGACAAAATTTTATTGGCTTCCGAATGATAAATCATTTATTTCAAAGGCCATTTTAATTGATTCTGTTCTCTAATATGAACTGAATTCCTCCGTAGATTATTATAAACGAATTTTATGTGTATACGATTTCGAAGAAATGGAATGATAAAGAGAATTAAGAGAAAATAAAAAAAAAAACACACCATACATATTTCATTATTTTCCTTGAATTTTTGGTTTATGGAGTTAGTCAGATTGTATTCTGAACGACTCAAATGTAACTTGTCTTAATTGATATCTTAATTCGATACTTTATTTCAAATGTTTGATTATAAATTGAACTTTTTACAAAACAATTCCTAAAAATTAATCATTTAATCAATCAAATTTCTAATAACTAATCACATAGTCAATTTTATCAATTAATCACTTTATCAAATTCGATCAATTTTCAACTCCATCTTACATTCGTTTAAATCTCTCTTCCAAATTTCAACAAAATACAAATTCTACTAAATTTAAAAAACTCATCACACTGTCAATTTCATCAATTAATCCCTTTATCAAATTCGATCGATTTCAACTCCATCTTACATTCATTCAAATAATTCTACTAAATTTCAACAAAATGCAAATTTTACTAAATTAAAAAAAACCTCATATATGCATCGAAATTAGCCAAGTCTCCCTCGCACTCTTTCGTAGGCACTTTGTCGAGTGTGCACATACCACAGAGGAGCGAACGTGTATGGGGTGCACATTGTGTGCGGTGTTTGGAGTGTGCCTGTGACCCGAATTCGCACGTTTTAATCTTTTGACATTTCGCTAGCGAAAAAGTCGCCGAAGATTAAACGCGACAAAATGTCAAAGGCTTGCAAATTGCGACACCAAAGGATGCGCTCGTATGTTACATACGTATGTACGTTGTGCAACGTTTCGCTGTTTCTAATTTTTAATATTCAATTTTAATATCACTCCGTGTTCGCTATGTGTTTCGTATTGGAATGTAAAATAGATCATTTTTGAAAAAAAAAAAAATTAAATATTTTTTTGAAATGGTATTAAACTGATTTCGATTGAAATTTATTGAATGAGTTTAAATGATGACTGAAAATGCTAAAGAGTACAAGTGACTTTGCGGTGATTTCGAGAGAAGTGCACTATTAGGAGGAGGTCGAGTGACTTGCTGATATATTTCGGTACACGTTCCAAGTTCGTTTATATCCTTTTGCCACCAAATATATGAACTTGCTTAAATGCGATTCCTATACATAATTCAATTTTGCCAAAAATGTCATTCGTATCTCATGGCTTTTTCAGTCATTAAATAGTTGTGAAGATGGATAACGTGGCTTCAAGGGTCGGTTTTTTCACCTTTGGTTAGACATTAAAATGAATTTAAACTACACGTAGTCCTCCGACTATTGACTGTTAAAATCTGGGGAAAAGTGATGGATTTATGTGTTGTTTTAGGAACGTTTTTTTCAGTGGCTGTTTTGAAAGTTCATAGTTGGAGGGACTTCGTGTAGTTTAAATTCGTTTTATTCTCAAACCAGAGGTGAAAAGGCTGGTCCTTAATTGTTTTTTAGGTATCAAAGGTCAAAGTTTGTTATATTTGTTAGTTTCATTTAAATTATGATTTGTGTGGAGCGTTTTAATTATTTTCAAATGAATAAAGGTAAAAATGATAATATTACTGCTTGTAGAATAGACCATGTAAAAGAATTCATTTTTTTTTATCCATATATCAAATTTGATATCGATAACTAAAAAAGTATTGAAATTTACGTTTTCCGTCTTCACAACTATTTCAAGTCTATACTCATACTACATTTCTGTAAATTTTCATATAAATCAGCGATGACCTTTAATAAATCCTCTTTTTTATCAAACATCGACATGAACGAAAGCTATAAATAAATTATTTTCCTGCGACCAAAATCGTATAAATGCAAAATCTCAATTTCGCGACGGTCAAAATATTTCAAAACTTTATTTATTCGCGCGACCGAATTTTTTTTCCATCGACGCTATTTCCAACATCGAATCTTTCGCGATGAGAAATTACACTTACTTTACAACTTTGTAATCTTTTTTTTTTAACGGGGCTCTTTTCTAAAATTGACTCTTAGAGTTTCGCCCTTCATGAGCTCCGTACGAAATTTGAATAGTCGCTGCTTACACAGCATATTCCATTCAAACTTTTAATTACGTCTTCTCGATTCTCTTCCGAAAAGCGGCTAGGACGAATTTTTTTCCTCCTACGTCGGTTAAACTTTCACGGATAAGAGAGAAAGGGACTTTTTTTTATTACGTAGGGGAGAATATTGCATCTAGCGATACTTTTTAAATTTCCTTATTCACTTTCTTTTTAATCGAATAAGAGAGTTTTGAGGAGAAAACAATGGATTTTATAAAATAACGATGAAAACATTCTATTATGGTGCCGAAGATTGTTTTAGATTAAAATTTTATTCAATTTTTATTTTAGATTAAAAGAGGAAGATGGGAAGAAGAATTTTTTTGACAAATAGTGAAATTTCAATCAGTAAATTTTTAGTAGATAAGTGGACAATAGTAGTAGGTAATAGACAGTCTAATTTTTTCTATGATACAATATCATGATCTAACAAATTTTAAATGAGAATGGGAAAATCGGTAAGAAGAGTTTTTTTGACAAACAGTGAAATTTCAATCAGTAGATGTTCAGTAGTACTAGTGGACAATAGTAGTAGGTAGTAGACAGTCTAATTTTTTCTATGATACATTATCATGATCTAACAAAATTTAGATGAGAATGGAAAAATTGGTACACGATTCCAATAGTAATTTCATTTAAAAAGTCCTATCAAGCGGAACTATATTATCTAATCTCATTGCTGATCATCACTAATCATCTTATTGTTATTTTATATCTAAAAAAATGAATTCTTATTGTGTGAGTCTTTCGAAAATCGTGATTAGTATGAAAAAATGAAAACGTAAACTGGGACTTGTGCCATGGCAGATGTTTTTCTTAACAAAAAGTTTTTTTTAGTGATACATTAATTATGAATATTAGAATAAGTACCACAGTCCATAAAAATATACCCATTTTCTTCATCTATTTTTAGTCGTCAAATATTTTTGTACAATTTGAGTCACTTAATAATAAAATTTCGACAAATCATAAAAACTTTTCAATAATTCGACTATGCAACAAAATTTTTATCGCTCCGCATCGAACATTTTCCCCATCTGAAAGCTCATTATACTATATCTAACACTCCTGAAAAGTTCGGTTTTCGGGATTTTGTATTTTAAACCTTTCGGCCAGGATTAACTATAAATATTAGAATAAGTACCACGGTCCATAAAAATATGCCCATTTTCTTTATCCAATTTTAATCGTCAAACATTTTCGTCCATCTTTTTGTACAATTTGAGTCACTCAATAATAAAATTTCGACAAATCATAAAAACTTATCAATAATTCGACTATGGAACAAAATTTTTATCACTCCACATCGAACATTTTCCCCGTCTGAAAGCACATAATACTATATCTCGCACTCCTGAAAAGTTCGGTTTTCGGGATTTTGTATTTTAAACCTTTCAGCCAGGATTAACTTCGGACACACTTTCATTTCGCCCATTAATTCTTGCGCGCGCGTGCGACTCCTCTTTTTTCCCCCTTACAGCCCAATACAGATCCATTTTCTTTACTTATCCATTTTCGATTTTTACCCCGGTCTGTGCCTTCCATTTTAATTGCTTTTGGCCGAGATTTTCCCTTTATTTTAGCATTTTTTTCTGTTTGGGGACCCGCCGATTCGGCGGCGCCGAAGTGTCGATTTATTTCGTCGATTGTTATTGACTTTCGGTCTGTGGAAGTCGAATGCAAATTCGAACACCCTATTTTTTTTTCGATGGGATTTTTACTTTTTTCATGGGTTTTTTTCGAAAGCGTAAATGGGTCACGCGAAACCTATTTTTTAATGCTTTTAGCGTTACGCTCTCTTGTCGAGTTATATTGAATTTTGTTCACTTTTTTATTTTTGCAAACCGACTCTAGTTATTTAATCTCGCTCGATGAATAAAAGTTGTAAAAATGTTCCATTCACGTCGACCTGCAATTGACTGTTCCGCTATGTGCCTTTAGAAATATTTTTCGTTGTTCAAATATGTGTTAAAATTATTCGATTTTTTTTCATTTTGTGAATATTTTACGAAAGTGATTCGAAAATTTATCATTTGTTTTTAAAATAGTGCCATTGCCTTCAACAATTGCCAATATCGTCCACCAAATTCTCTATCAAAACGGGCATAAAACGAATGTCATGAGAACAGAATCTAAGTGACTACATATTTATTGAATTCATTTTTTTACTTATTCAAATATGTTATTACAATAATTTCCGCCATCCACTTGTGAGTGGTACAGAAAGGACTAGAGACACACCTATAAGTAAGAAGAGAAACATCTGTCTACTCCTTCTTTCTTATATATCCCTCGTCTTTTCAAGGGATACAAGTGACTTTTTTGCCATAATTGAATCATGCACAGAAATCGCATCTTTGTACGTTCATTTATTTAGTGGCAAAAGGATATAAACGAATTTAGAACATGTGTCAAGATATATCATCAAATCATTCGACCTCCTAATAAATGTAGATACTTGCTTAACTTTGAGAGCGCATTTCTCAAAATCGCCTTAAAGTCACTTGTACCCCTTGGCCTTTTCAATCATCATATATTATTACAATAATATCTGCGCCATCCACTTGCGAGTGGTACAGAACGGACTAGAGACACACCTATAAGTAATAAGAAGACACCTCTATGTCTACTCCTTCTTTCTTATATATCCCTAGTCTTTTCAAGGGATAATGTGACATTTTTACCAAAATTGAGTTATGCACATGAATCGCATATTTGTACGCTAATATATTTGGTGGCAAAAGGGTATAAACGAATTTAAAACGTGAGCTAACATAAGATATATCATCAAATCTTTCGACCTCCTCCTAACACATGCAGGTACATACTTAGTGCAAGCGTTTCTCAAAATCGCCTCGAAGTCACTTGCACTCCTTGGCCATTTAAATCGCCATATGCACACATAAAAAAAAATCAATCCCCTTCACGCCTTCGCCTCTTTTATTTGCCGTAGAAAAATAAACCCGCATTTAAAACTGAAATGCCGCCGGAGGGATTAAAAGTAATAATCTCCTTTAATGCCCCGGTAATAGCCGGGGCCGAACCCGTAACCGGGACGATACCACCCCCAAAGAACCACCCCCTAAGAACCACCCCAAAGAACCACCCCTAAAGAACCCCCGGCTACAGAACCACCCCTCATCGCCGGTTAAGTTTCCCGTTAAAATTCACAAAGCTGCGGCTTAGATTAAAGTGTGCAACGATGCAGGGGCTCAGAGGGTGGTTCGCTCCCTCCCGATGATTTCAATTAAACGCTCCGAGGCCCCGGTCTTCAGAACCGGTTTTCAGAACCGGTTTTCAGGTCCGGTTTTCAGAGACCGGTTTTCAGTGCCGAGGAGAAGAAGAGGCTGCAAAGGGGTTAACTCGGCGTATCAGTTTCAGCACTAATCCGCAAAGGGATTGCGCGACCGCTTACAGTGATACTTTTCTCGGTTGCTTCAGGGGTTGATTTTTTTTTATATATGAGTGTATTATTTTGATATCGATGATTTTTTAATCAAAAAATGGATTTTTTAATTTTTTAATAAAATATGTGAGTGATTTTGAAAATTGTTCGAGGAGTTTTCATGCAACTGGAGTAACCGTCACTACAACTGGATATCATGGGTAGACCTATACAATATGAAGAAGATATCTAAATTTCAATTTTTGGTGTATATATCCATCTCGTTTGCATTATATAGGTCTGTCTCTTTATTCAAGTTCATCTCCATTTGCGTATAAACTTGAGCTAAGGGTTGGTTTTTTCACTACTGTAGTTAACTAGCCATAGTCACAGTTGGTTCTTCGACTACGATTTTTTAAAATTCTTCGGAATAAAGACGGATTTTGATAGTTTATGATTAAAGGACTGACTGTATATCTACATATAGTTAGTTATCTAGAGCAGTGAAAAGATCGATCCTAAGGTCCGAACTTTTAAATCCTTTGTTTTTTGTTCGAGTATTAATTGATGTTTTTTTTCATAAAATATTCTTATAGTAAATGACAGTTCTTTGATTACTATTATATAACAGATAAAATCATTAATACTCTAGTTTAGTACTTGACAATTGAAAGTTCGGGCTTATGTTGGTAGTACACTGCAAAGTGGAGCGGAGCAAAAAGAAAGACACGTAAAAGGGAGATAGATAGATCTTTTTATATTTTAAAAAAATGTATTTGATTGAAATATGAAAATTTTTCAATTCATTTTAGCAAAGCGATTATTCTAAATTTATCTAATATTGCGTTTTTGACATCGGCGAAGACGTTTCGCTGTCCCGTTGCGAAAATCGCTTTCGTCCGTTTTTCAGAGACGACACACAAATTTTACATTTTGTTTGTCGAGGACTAATGAAAAGCATATATACATTAGAGATCATCGTTTGGTGGCCATTTCGTTGCTATAAACCCACTCGTGGCGTATAATAACATTATAAAATATTTAACAACCCGGTCGGTTTCCTTCGCCGCTCTACAAATAGAATCCTCGAATATTGTATCTGTTCGACGTCGTATTTCTTAAAATTCAATTTGAATTTTTTTGGAATATCATTTAATACTGTTTCTGATGAAAATTTATCTCAACTACCCACTCGATCGTATAAAATGATAATAAGCACTAATGTATCTGAAATTGAATATGATACTGAAATCCGACGCAGTATTCACATACGATTTATATCGTTATATCAGTTGTCTTGACGATTTCTATATATTTATGCAATTAAAGTGCAAATTCTTTCATATTGATGCAAACATTAACATAGCCATATAGAATTTTGCTAGTCGCGTGAAACGCTCGACAAATGACAGTGAGCATAAATGTACCTGCGGGCACGAAAAATAATTCTCAATATGTGATCATTGATCTGAAATAAATTGTACTAAGGAAAGTATTTAATTTCAATCTAGACTACTTAGCAATCATCGTTTTATCTTACAAAGTAATACTACCAAATAGATCTCTCCGATTTCGATTAAATTTCGTATAATTGTATTATTTTTTTTACATTTCAACATTTTTTTTTTCCAAAACCATATTTTCAGATTTTTTCTTTAACAAACGTTTCATTTCTAGGTATATAATAACTAAATGTATACGAATTTTCGTCGAAATTTAAAATATTCATTAGGTTAATGTATTCTAGTCACTAGTACATGCATCTTGAGCGAGATATCAGTTTCTAATTTTGCCAAAAACTTTCTTTCACAAAAATTAATCTCGGTTCGATTATACACAAAATTATTATACAACTTAAACAATATCACACGAGATATCCGATATAACAAGTCTGCCGTATAATTCGTAAACCTCGCACATCTATTAACCGCTCGTCTTGCAGCAGCCGACCGATCATCAATCATGCTCCGCAGACCAGCACCCACCCAACAGAAGGCTGACTCTCGCGAAGTGAATTAATATATCAACGTTTTAAGTAAATAACGCCATCCCCAACCTCCCCTACCGATGCTTCTATATATTCCTCGGATACTCTCAGATATTCCTCCTCTGGGGCTCGTTTTGCCGATACCGTGCTTCGGTGAGTGTGTACGAGACAGACGTATATATATATGTATTTATAATTTAATATGTTTTATTTGCCTTTTGTTCCGTTCGCAGTGGATCGTCTTAATGAAAAGCGTTTGGCTTTAGACGCGATGACGCCGACGCTCGAGCTTTTCGATTTTGTCGCTTTCAATCTCGATGTTTTGTGTCGAAACTGTTGTTTTTTCGGTTTATATAAGATTCTTTTTGTATGTATAAAAATATTTTTAGCTTTAAATGATTTTTTGTTACTCAGTGGTAAAATTTGTCGAATGAATATTGCGTCACAGTTTTTTTTATTGACTCTCATTTAGCATATAAATCGTATTATGTAGTAGATTACACAAAGAAGAGTGAGTTAAAATATTCTCATCTGAAATTTAGTCCCAAGAAACTTATTTCTCAATTGATATCATATGATTTTTCAATAAATATTTATAGCTTTAGAATGATCTTCTGTTTCTAAGTACAAATTTGTCGAATGAATATTGCGTCATAGCTTTTTTTAATAACTCCCATTTAGCATATAAATCGTGTTACGTAGTAGATTACACAAAGAAAAGTGGGTTAAAATATTCTTATCTAAAATTTAATCCAAAGAAATTAATTTCTCAATTAATATCTTATGATTTTTCAATACAACGACTTAAGATTTTCATATGAAAATGAATTTTCTTTCTAAGCAGTCTTTTTAAGCTAATCTTCACGAATTTTAATAGTTTTATGATTGAATATGATTATAAGATTTCTATTGCATCATTTTTGAGTATGTCATTCTCAAATTATTCCATAAAACGACCTTCATACATTTCCTCCCATACTCCTTTCCGCTCATCTTAAAGCAATTTCGGCGCCGATTTAGCACAAAGTCTACGCCATATTTCAACATCTACCTTAAATTAATATCTTAGTGTACATTTTATGAAAAGTCACAAGACTGTTGTTATTTAAATCACATTTACCGCCAAAGACACGTCTAATATTCTCGGTATTTTCACCAGCGACACGATGAGACCGCATTTCCGAGATGAATTTCTGCTTTTTTACCCCCATAGGTACGTACCGATTCCCCCTTCTTATATTATATCGTCCTTTTTTTATTATCATCGCGTGCTCCCTTTTTTATTATTTTCATTTTATTTTTTGCCGCCGTCTTCTCTGCCCGTTCGAAATTCCTAGGAAGAAGAGAGTCGCGGCGACCGCGCGTTTTATATTTCCCGGGAAATATTTTCCAGACGTCCTGCTCCGAATACCCGAACGGATATAAAATACCTGGAGAGATTTTAATCTCGATCTGATATATAAAAGGAGACGTGGGCTTCCCGAATAATCCCCGGCACTGGTTCATCTCTGAACATTCTGTGTGGCTCGACGCCCTCGCTTATATCAAGCATATAATATATCTTTTATATCTTGTTGTACAGTAATCTCTCAAATTTTACGATGGATTAATTTTCTTTTGATTCTGAACGTATTTAAGATGTTCACTTATTAATTTATATGACGTTTCAAGCGAAATGTCAGAACGGGGTAGCTTACTAACGTTGCCACCATTTTTTTCATACAACTTATTGTTCTAATAGCACACTGATTTAAAAAAAAAAATCTTCTGACTACTGAAAATGTTAAGGGTTACAAGTTACATTTTTGCCAAAATTGAATTGTGTTCAGGAATCGCTTCTATATCTGGTGGCAAAAGGATATAAACGAACTTAAAACGTGCGCCGAGATATATCATCAAATCATTCAACCTCCTCTTAATATATGTAAGTACATACTCAACTTTAAACGAGCTTTTCTCGAAATCTCTGTGAAGTCACTTGTACATCTTGGCCTTATCAGTAGTCTTCTAAAGTTCAATCTCATTCAATAATGATATTTTACGTAAAACAAATCATTTTTGCACTAAATATTCGACACACTGACCTAGAATAAAAGGCATTTCATCGAACGTTTGCACATTACTTAGTCACTCTTTTCGTTTCAATACAAATAAATTCTTTCACACTATTAATATACATATAACCCTATATTCGTACATGATTCTTGTATGCATTATCCATTTTTTACAGATGAAACATTTTTATATAGCCATATCATTTTTTTACTTAATTCATTAAGTGCTGATTCTTTCTCGTACCTTAACTTAGCGAGCAATTTTTTTTCTTAAGAATTTAGCACTATGAGATCGAAAATACGACTTGATAGCTTCAAACTCAATAAAAAAAATTAATTTAATTAAAATTAGTGAAAAAATTGGCCCTAATATGACTCAGCTTTGAGTTAAACATGGTTCATCTGCCAATTCACCAATATGACCACAATTAACTCTCAAATTCAAAACTCACATATCGAAAAACCACTATAACAAACTCGTCAAAAATCAAAATTCTAATAAAAAACCCACCTTTTCGAATAAAAAAATCATTAAAAATTCAAAAATTTATCAAAACGCCATATTAGGCATGCAAAATGAAAGAGAGAGCCCCGAAAAGTGTCCATCTCGGCAATTTATTCGCGGCAGCATTTCGCATATTTTATTAACAATGTAAAGTCGTCCGTCCAGGGGTGTTCCATGGAGGGGTCGCCAGCACACCATATTTTTTTCTTCATATTGTTGACTCATTCATCATTGTCAACCCTTTCTTATCTGGCGCTCGGATAAAAGCCTCCGTTGAACGCTTTCACGTACACGCGCGTTCGCACAAAAGCTCCAAGCACATACGTTTTAGGCTCGATCTAGACACCGTGTGTGTGTGTGTAATACCTACGTAAAAGTTTCGAATTATATCGCAGAGTTGTATATGCGAGTATAAAAGTGTAGTGAAGTAGCGTAGACTTTGCGATTTTCTAATCTCGCACGTCTATCATATTGCAGCCTTTGGATTTTCCACTTTTCAGCTTTGTATATAAAGGTGTTTTGTTTTATTATTGTTAATTTATATGTTGTTTGATTTGAAATTTTAAGAATTTTTACATTCTCATGTTATGAATATGTTGGGTTTTCAATAGGAAATTGATTTTTTTAATAGTTTTCATTAAATACGCTCGAACTTTGAAAGTTTATATTTATAAATCTACATCTGAATCATATTAATACCATAATCCAGACCTAAATCATATAAGTGAATCAAATAATCAAAATGTGGATATTTTACATTTACCAAATTTTTTTATTTAATCTCAAAAATTGAGCGCTCCTAATGAAGAGCCCTATACAAACACTTATAAACTATCGAATTGAAAATCGATCTTATTTAATGACGTAGATTTTTTTCTGTAATTTATTGAAATGTATCAATATCTTTTTCTTTTCAAATAAACGACCAACATTTTTTTTATTGACGCAAGAATTTTTTATGTATCGATAAAACCGTTTTATTTATTGATCGATCCGAACGACCTATATTCAGAAAATGTTCCTCAAACTTTCCGGTCGATCTTTTTGGCCACATTCCAAATGTTTTATTTTCTCCATATTACATGTTGTTAGCATAAACATTCGATAGACTTCATTTCGCATATGTGCGCATTTTATTATAGACATGGTCGACTCGAAACGCTTTTATGTTTGCTTTTGATGCCGGAAACTGTTGATTGTTTTGAAACAATGAATGATATTGAAATGAATTTCGTGTTTATTTTCAGTGTGTTTATGAAATTTGTGTTTGTTCGGAAAATTTATATCTGCTTAAGTAGCGGCCGGTGAAAATATAATATTCATAGAGAGGGAGGGTTGCGAATATGAAGTTGAAATGGAAAATATTTAAAAAAATGGAAAAAGTGTGTAACTTAGTCAGGTTAATTTTGTCATGAGTTTAATTTAATTGGGTAAATTGAGGAATTTTATAAAGTTTTGTTGGGTCAAAATGTCAGACCAAATCGTTTGATATCGAAAAACTTAGTCAATATTTGCAGAATTGCATAATTTATTCAATTTTAGGAAAGCCTGACGAAGTATTATACAGTAACAGGGACATAACAGTTTGCTTTATCAAAAATAAAGCTCTTTTTAATTTCATAAACATATTTTTAAACTAAAAAATTGCTAAAGAAACTTCGATAATCATAACTATTTTGAGAAAACTGCAGTCCTGCAGCACTTTAATGATGGATTTCATTTCCAACAAAGGGTAGCGACAGTAATATGGTATAACGAAATAGTCATGATGCAAACATGAGACCTTAGTTTCATTAATAATAATCTCTGTTTCTTAAAACAGGCCCAATTGTTCGCATTGTGGCCATCTCGTCGTACTCTACCACTGCTGCTATCCGTCGCTGAATGTGAAACCCAACATAAAATTAACCTCCACTGATCTATATCGCTATAAAATACAAGTATATACAAAATCTAGCATTCTGATCCACGAATTTCAACTCTGAACAATTTCAAAGTCGCATTTTTCATCCCTCCGAAAAAAAAACCCCATGAAACATTTTCACTCGGCGATGCATCAAAATTTTGACACCACGAGAAAAACGAGCCTTCGCCAGTCGTTGCACATTTGACAAACGAACCGCCATTAGCCACTTTTGCGTTTCAGAATCCACTTCTGGCGAACTTCAAACGCTGAAAGACTGCTCCTGAAACGGCTCCGAATATAAAACTGTCGGCCACTCGAACGGTATTAAATTTCTTTGTGCGAAAAATCCGCAAGGATCAAAGGGGCTCCGAGTCTCCCCCGGGGAATTGACAACCTTCGGCTTCGACCCCTTTTTTTTCAGCCAGATTCATATTTCAGGTGTAGACCGTGCCTAATCGGTCGTCAAATGTCACGCAATCTGCGTCACATCGCACCCCTTTTGACATATTTTCATTTTATTTTTTTATATTATTTATTGCAAGTATTGCTTCCTGATTATTATCTATATTATAAATACGCTAACGATGCTCGAAATTTTCAGACGTCCGTGCCTTGAACCCGGGCGTGCAGTTTATTGGCCCGCCGCCTTACGCTCCGAGCTGCGCGTCGTAATTACGAAACTGCACAGTTTAACATCCATATATAAGGCGTAAAATCCAAATGTGGAATACTTTTTTATTTCACACATAGATGGCAATACGTAGTTTTATAAAATTCCGAATAATAATATTTACACATTTGATTAATTCCGAACTGTGGCACTACTAGTTATTTAGTAAATCGTTCATTTAAAATCAATGAAAATTACATATAACTCTCCTTAGGATCCGATAGAACTCGATTCAGCATCATGAATACACAGACTTGAGATGGCATGCACAAACTCTTTATATAATACTTATACACTATCGGCTGGTTATATTGTATCATTTTATTATAGACAATGTACTGGATGATGTGTGATGTGAATTTTGCTATTCCTCGGGGAATTTTCGAAGCGCGTTGTGTAAAATAAAATCGAACCAAAAAAAAAGCACGAACTTTCTACATGTCGTATGACGACTGAAAAGGCCAAGGGGTACAAGTGAATTTTTTTCCCGAAATTGAGTTATGTACATGAATCGCTTCTATATTTGGTTGCAAAAGGATATAAACGAACTTTGAATGTGTACCGAGATTTATCATCAAATCACTCGACTTCCTCCTAATACATGTAGGTACATGCTCGACTTTGAACGCGCTTTTCGCGAAGTCACTTGTACCCCTCGGCCTTTTCATTCGTCATATATTCGCAGTTGAAATTCTAAACGCGCCGATTCGATTTACTCTAGTTTTATTTAATAAAATGTCTAGTGTCACTCGCGAACGTGAAAAAATGACGCCTTGAGCCCCTTTCGACTTTCAAGGGGGTGAAAAATAATACCTGGATTTTGAATATGCGTCCTTGTAGCACTTGCGAGACAATAAGGTTATTTCGAACAGCACAATTTTTCAATTTTTCCAACGTGACTTACAATACATGTACTCAAACGCCCGTTTAACATTTCGTATTTAAATTGCGCTGAAAAGGTATCAAATGTGAAATTGTATACAAAAACAAACTCACGACTTAACGTGACGCATATATTCTTATATTTTTTTATAATTGGACAGCCGATAGTTCAGAGATATAAAACGTTTGTGCATGCCATGTCGATTCAGAATACTTGGAATGCGTGAATTAAAGTCCTATCTTGGTTAGAGTCACATGTAATTCTTCTTAATTAATTAATTGATATGGAGACTCAATCGTTTCTTTCGAATATCTGGATTCATTTGATTCGAAAAAATATTTTATTTAATGCTTTACGAAACGGCTCTATAAATGATCATCTAATAACTTAAATATGTTTCGATTAAATTCGATCTATTTAGAGAAACTTGTTGTGTGAGCCCTATCTTACTCTCCGAAGTCTTTGCTATATGATCCACTTCTTCTTTACGAAAAAAAAAATCGCAAGAGAATGTATTGAAAAGATCAATTTTTGACAGATTTATTTCTCATCTAATGATTAAGAACTTATTAGAACCTCGATTGACAGAACCTTTCACAGCAAATAAACTAATATTGGCGATAATTTGCGAATATTTATTATTGCGCATACGACGAAAGGGACCGATTTTTGGAAAAAGGGGGTGCAAAAGGGTCGTCCATTATCCCCTTCGTTTCCGTTTTCTAAATTTCGTTCAAATTTATGGCACCTAAAGTGAAACGGTCTCCGGAAAATTTTATATCGAGAATATAATGCGTATTTATTATTATTTTACATAGAACAACTTCTTTGAGCGCCGCTTTGTGCCGTGTCGAAATTATTAATTTATTATTGTTGGACGCTTAAAATTTTGTAAAGCCTCTGCGAAATTCGCGTCATAATTCATTTCGAGAAAGAGCAATATTGATACAAGTACTTCGCCCGAATGTATTTTTTTTAAATTATAAAAATTAATAATTTAAATTTGAATGTAATTTGCGGAGATCAACTTTTGAAATGCCCTATCGGAATTTTTTTTTTCGACACGCTTCGTCCATTTGAAAATATTTGTAACAGTTGTCGTACGAGAAGTCGAACGACACTTTTCAGAAAGTTTCAGGCAAACTTCGGCGTCTAGATTGAAAGAGCTCCGCCAAAAGAATAAGTGAATTCAGTAGTTCGCAAACTTTTCAGCGGAAATAATTAGAGTCTCGCTATTTAGAGTAGAACTGCCGAACCACTTTAAGAGGCGTTTAATTAAAATTCGTGCGCTTGGCTTTTAAACTGATGTATTGACAATTGTTCCCAAAAGGATTTTTAGATTTGTTAAAAAAATACAGATAGACTAGAGAAATTATAATTTTTCGATTGCAATTTTTATGAATACGCGAGCTTCATTTACGTTCGTTTTTACTGCTATATAATTTTTCTTATATAATATAAAATAAAATTATTATAGGAAAAGCCCTAATTATGGAAACATCTGAGCTTTAAGCGTGTATTTTCCACAAATGAAAAATAATCAAAGTTATTAAAAATAGATTGAAGCCAAATATACTTAGTTATGTGTTAATAATAATAAAAAGAAGAAATAATCACTCAAATTTAAGAAAAAATTACGATAACTGAAAAATTATTTTTTCAGAATTTTTCATATGTTTATCAAATATGGAACAGTGGTGTTTTAAAATACGAAATAGTCAAATATGGAATACTGAATTTCATTTCAAAGTAATGCGTTTTCAATCCAACAAATCGCCAAGCAGTTATCTCATATCATATCCTAAAAAAAAATCACACTTCAAAGTTATAGCTGATATTGTTAAAAAAACCTAGTGAAATTTCAATCCTCAATATTTTTAGACTCAATGTCGATGTTGTATTTCTTTCTTTTCGAAATCTAACAATAATACTATTAGTGACTGATTTTATGCAAAAATAGCAGATGGTCGAATCTGGCAGTAATAATTATCGCGATTTATAATTTATTTATATCGACTTAAAACAGTTTTCTTAAATTTTTCAAATATTACTTTTTCTAGTTTGTCTTTTCTCTCAAGATGCGTAAATGGACCGTTTTTTTCCTCTCATTCCATTTCTCGTTTAATTATTCATCACCGAGTCTTGAAGCGGGGCAATAAAACGCGAACATTAATTTAAGACATTATTATGTCAAAGTCGTTTTGTACCGACCCCTGCGCACTTTATCCGCTCCATTACGCGAAAACGGTCCGCTATTATTTTTATTTGCGAACCACTGGATTCAAATAGCGAACCAGGGGTCACCAATTCGAATTTGAATAAAACTATTTTGTTTAGAACTAATCGATATTTTAAAAAAATCTGTTGATCAAATGCAACAATGTATTATGTATCTATTTTTGTATGATGATTAATCTGAAAAATTTTCTTTGGTGAAATTCTTTTGTACGTTTCCGTAGTTCATTTATCTCACTTATAAATATGTATATTTTTTATTTATGATTTTTTTTTAGCATATCTCTATTGACTCCGCCCACAATGAGTTGGTTCTTTGTTTCGGGCATACAAATTTATTGTGTTCGTGAAAAGGCTTTTCATGAAAAATAACGAAGTGATCCCCCGATGACGGGCGCGGCTTAATTTCATCGAGTCACTGGCAATTAGCCTATCGCTGTCTCGAAACTTCAATAATTATTATAATATAATAAATTTCATAAAATTAAATTCGACTTATATTCAATTTTTGATATTCGACTAAATCATACTTATCTTGAGCTATTTGATTAAAAATAAATCTATAGTATTCCAGTTGATTATAGGGTATATCATAGATTTTGCTATGAAATCGCATAGGATATGAATAACATACGATGTTTAGTATCGACCGTTCGATTTAATAATTCTGCACGCGCTTGCCTTGTGTAAATTTGTTCGGTGTTTTATTAAATTTTCAATCGAGCCTCTTTTTTAATTAAAAACTCTCCTACGTTCTTTTACGCACCCTATATTTTCTTTGCGTGTTGATTAAAAGTTTATTGATGATATATAATATTTAAAAGTATTTTTTTTCGATCCAGTTTACTGGCGACCTTTATTAAGATAAATGCATGCTTATAAACGTTAATATTCTTATAACGATACTTTTTACGGAAAAAATTGATAGAATTAATCTTTTCATCCTTTGAATTATTTTTTTAATCATTTTATATATTAATTCTACCAAGGATTTTTTTATGATAAAATTTTATCTTATTAATGTCTCTGAAAAAAAATCGAATCAACCGTTGATTCCTATATAGGGCTTCCAAGCTAAAACCAAAACCGAAAACCGGTTAAATTCATCTCATTTAATCAACTTTATAAATAATATTTATTTTTCATAAAAATCAAACATTATGTCCTTATTAATGGTATAAATTTTGTAATATAATATAAATTATAAACGTGCTTAGCAGATTTTAGAAACTAACATTTTTTCAAACTGGAATTTTTACTTCGAATCTGTTTTAAGTTCTAGTTTGATTTGATAAATTCTACTTGGAGTTACATATATTCAGATCTAACACAATGGATATCAAAAATACTTTTACTCCAAATTCATATTTCTTTGTATAACATATCAAGTTAATTTTTTTTTTCAAAATCGGTTAAAATCAGATTCATTTTTTCTTCAATTTTTCAAATTGCTAAAACCGATTTCAAGCGATTTTTTTGAACGGCCTAGCATCAACCATCGATTTCTACCGTTTTCAGGCATCGTTCGTCAATTTAATAAGGGAAGGGATTAAAATTAGGCGTTTCCTTTTAATTTTTGACTCCGTTAAGCCCGCAAGGCCTACTACACACCGAAGACATCTCCCTTAGAGAGGATCTTTGTTTCGTGCCCATTCTCCTTTCGCGTCGCTGTCTCGTCATATTTCATTCACAAACGGTAATGCTTCGGGATTCGCTTCGTTTCTGCTTAATGCCTCATTGATATTAAGAGGATTAGAAAAGCTCGAGAGTCGGCCCTGTTCGGGATTACCGCCGTCTAAAATTTTTAGAGGCCCTTTCCCTTTTCCCTTTGCGCACAATATCCGCCCCTGGCTTTGCCTCTGGCGCCTCTTTGATTTAAATTTTCGCGAATATGTATGCGAAGATTTTTTTTGATTTGATTGTTTTTTTTAGTTCGAATTTATTTTGAATATTATCTGATGAATGTTTTGAAAGTTTGAGATGTGCAGATCTGGTATTTCTTGAGATTGTGTAGACTTAAGGTCCGTTTTGCATAACGTGTCAAGCAGCAAGAGGCACGCAACATGTAGTGAGGTCAAGAATTGAGTTTCTTTCTTGGAGTCTCCGTTGTTCTTATTTTCATGTGCTGAGTCCATTGCTGCTTATTGCGGTACGAAAATTGTCATCTAGAGTCACTTTTAAACTGTTGTATTTGTAAAAGGTCGTCCACACTATCTAAATGAAAAATCTTCGTCTTGAGGTATTGACGTCCTTCTCTCAGATTATCGTCTTTGTCAGATTTACGCTGAATTCATCCGCTGGATGCAATTAATTTGAATTTGACAGAACTTAGAATCTGTGGAGGAGTAGAGAGAGTCAAAAACTTTAGTCAATGATGTTTGTCATTTGTACAGTGTGGACGACACATAATAAGTACAATACAAACGAATTGCAAATTATCTTTCGCATTACACGTTAACTCATATTGTGTGTAGTCCTAGCATAATATTTGATACGGTCAAGCTATGACAAAGAGCTTTCTATAAAACATCTGACACAATAAATCCTGAAAATTGTGAAATGTAGTGATGCAGAAATCTTCCCAGATCTGCACAAAATAATTTTATCATGATAGAATAAGCAGTCAAGGAACCTATAAAACCATGCTTACACACATACGAATATCTTTAATGTACATTAATGTTTATTTAAATAAATAGTAATGTCATATTTTCTTTGAATTTTCAGAATTTTCCTCTGATGTCAACAACCCCACACTTTCAACACCGACGACCATGACGTCGGAGGACACGAACACGTACGACGAACCTCAGGTAAAAAAAGAAAAGCGATCAGATTTTCCGACTTTTCCAGACTCCACTCTCTCAAAAAAAAAACGGAAAATTCGATTCGTCGACGATAATAATTCGTGATTTACGCTTCGAGAATCATTATTTATTTATCGTGTGTTGAGCGCGCTTTGTTCGCGAACAGCGCACAGTGTACAATGGCTCGCCCTTTAACGCGTTAAATCGTCCATTTAATTCTGGCGTGTTTACGCGAATTTTCACGCATTAATCATCGGGCATGCGAACGACATCTTTTTGCGGTCTCAAATGACCCGAATATTATTATCGCCCGCCTTTTTAAATTATAATTTTTCTCGTTTGGCTCTCTCTGTGTGCTTTTTGAGGCTTTTGCGCCGCGTTACTCTCGCATCGTTTGCTCCGAATCGTTGGAGTCATCCGCGATTAGCTAATGTGAATGTGTCTTACGTTATTTTTCATGTTACAATGTTATTTCATCTCTCGCGTGAAATTTCCAGTCGTTTATTTTCACTTGTGGTGAAAATCGTAATATTGTATAATCGCGTTTTCTGAACGGTTTGTTCGAACTATTTGGCGTATATCTCTCATCCTTGTAATGGAAGACGTCAAACTAGTAACTGTAATACTCAGTTGTAATAACGTGTCCGAAAATGGCCTCAACATATCTCACATGTTCAAAGCTAAACGTTGAAACTTGTGCATTGTTACAAACACACGAGCTATCGCAAACACATATCTTAGGTACGGGATAAATAGCTATACTATACTAACGTGTTTATTTAAACGTATACATAGCAAGAACACTCAAGCGTCCAAATCGTCCGAAATCTAATGTGTGCATAGTTCACTGTGCACTTCTATTTATAGCTGCAAACTAAACAGATCAAGCCAAATGCATTCAGGATCCTCTTGAATTTATCTGATTCATACAAAAACCAATTACCTATCGATTTGTAAAAGGATTTTATAAAATATGTACATAGACTATTGTAAAAAATTCAAGACATTTTTTTTAAAGAATTTGAGAAATTTTGCAAATTTATGCTCATTTCAAAATCCATTAAAAAAAACTTGAATCTCGACTCAAAAATAGATCCAATCATAGATAAATCGACATTTAATCTAAAATGACATTCAACATTTTTTTGCAAAGCAACCGCTGAAGCGCATTCAAGAAAACGTCAATCCAGTGCGCACACTTGAGCGGATCGATGCGCACGTATGCATTTTCACATTTATCGGTGCATCTGCACAGTGCACACACTCAAGTATCTGTCTGTCTTTCCTATGCTCTTAGGTTTCTGTCCGAACCGAAGTCAATCGGTCCGGTGTCGAACTGGGTCGGTCTGTTTGTTTGACCCGAACGAGGAATGCGACTCGAATCCGGAATTGTGTAATGCGAGTTTAGTTTCGCTCGGAGCTAAGCTCTCGAGTCGAGACTGGAAGCTGGAGAATCGTCGTGTTACGGAGATTTTTAGATTTTCGAAAACTCGAACTTTTTGCATTAACGTGATGCTGAGTTTTATTTAAAAAAAAAATCATAAAAAGAAATTTTCTTTTGCTTCATTTGTGACACTGTGCAGTAGCGCCTCTGAATTGTTCAATGGAAGACTCCAGCTACTTTGTAATTTTTAATAGAAAATCGTTTAAAGAAAATATCATTAACCGTAGCTATTTTCATGGCACAAAAAGTGCTGCAGTTCTGCAGCCCATTAGCACTAGGCACTGTTAATCTGATGAGTTTCAGCCTCCTTGAAATTCAAATCTGGAATTTGTATATTTAGATCATTCTTCAGTGAAACTGATTCAAAATCTTTTTTTTTCTGTATATCTGTATGTTATTTATAAACTCATTAACAGCTGATCATTTGCTAGTGAAATTTACCAGTTTTCTGCATTCATAATATTTTATAATTTTCATATTTTTTCTTCAAACTAATATAAAATAACGAAATAATTTCATACAACAATACAATTTTATAAAATCACCCAATAATTTGCGAAATTTATGCAAAAATTTGACCTTTCACCGCTCGCTTGTCGCCGAAGTCGAGTTCGCCCACCGTGCACCTACGCTCTTTCGAACGTTTCTTATATTCTCTTATGATCCATGAATGTCCTCAACCTTCGCACAGCATCATCGTCATCATCATAGTGAATCTCGTGACTGCCTTTATGTACGATCCGAATGTGCGTAGGCGGATAATCGTCGGGCTGTTGCACGTATTTTAGACGACAAGACAATGACGACTAATGTAGGTGACGCTTCGTGTAAAGGTCATCAAACAAGAGCATCCTGTGTTTGATGCCTTAGGACGTTGATCTGTGTGTCTCGATTGCACCGACACGTGTCCACATTATGTGCATTCCTTATTTCAATTCAATTTTGTCATTCGTTAATATTGAATGAACTTGTTCATCTAATGCGGCGTCCACACTATGTAAATGTGAAAGTCGTCGACTCGAGTCGTCGACTTCCTCCGGCATATTCTCGACTTATCGAGCTCAAGCTAAAAAAACTCACTGATTACAAGTGAAGATATCTGAATTCGTGATGAGAATAAATCATTATTCTATCAAGTAATTGTTTTATTTGAGATGCATTCGAATCTTTGTAGTATCGATGAAACATTCAGAATTGAACGCATCGCAAGAACGCTTAATCGACAGAATTACGCGATCGGATTAATTCTCATCACGAATCCGGATCTCTTTACAAAATTCCAACTAACTAGCTGCGATGTTATTAAATCAGTTGTAACAAACTAACCAGCGACTGCATAAACATGCATCCGTGATCCGATTCGTTCGCGTTCCGAATATCAATCGCGGGCCTAATTCGATTATAAACTCGGGCTTCTGGAATCTCGGTTACCCGGTGTTTATTATACTTGTGCACGTGACGCTTCAAATAATCATTCGATGGTCGTTCGTTCCTTTGACACGATCCGAGGATCCTTAATGAGGACCTCCGTGTAAACAGACACGGTACATTTGTGTTCGTGCCTTGGGACATTCTGCCCTAGTTATTCTGACATATTTTAATTATCGAGTTGTAGACAGTCGATCTAAGTCTTTGATCAGTTTCCTTTTGTTTAAAGTTAATTTAATCGCTGTTTATTGTGTTTTTTCTGCAATGTTAATACTTTCGCGTGCTGTGGGAACTAAGAGTATCCATACTTTTAGTGTGGGAAGATGGTTTCTCCGGTAGCAAATTGGTCGAACTATATGATCAGGAATAAGAATTTTTATATAATTTTATTGATGATGTATCTTGATAATGTGTTTAACATTTAGATATTATCAAGTTTTAAATGAAATTTCAATCAATTTCAATAATCTTGCAAATAACATGCTTCCCTCCTTTAACATATCAAATTTCGGTAATGTTATCAAAATGAATCTTTTGAATTCATACTAAATAACATTTTCTACATTATAACAACGATAAAATCATGCATACTCGTATAATATAATAACCGATTCGTATACGTTATCAATTCAGCTGAAATCGAACACTTGATTCATTAAAATCTAACTCTCGTATACAATGCACTAAAATTGTAGTGCAGTTTCGAGTTGGGCGATAGTTTCCCGATAGTTCCATCGTAACACGTTACAGTGTGCCGATAGACGAAAACTACACCGACTGCGAATTTCATAACAATAAACTCAAATTTAATCCACATCGACGGTGTGGAACACAACGGTAATTGATTCGCGTCCATTATTATCCATTTCGACCGCAATTTCGTTGTCCGCATCTCGAATTACGTTAACGCAATTAACGGACGTTGCGCAATAACGAACTTCAATTAAACGTCCTGGGGATGCACACTCACCTGCACACGTGCATATTTATACACCCCGTGAATAAATACAGGCTGTCCTTTGACTCAGAACTGTTAAAAATGCACGTGAGTGACGAAATATAATTATGTGCTTCTCTGTCTTTCGTCACTCATGTGGATTTTTTGACAGTTCGTAGTTGAAGTACGTTTATTTACGTGTCAGATATTTTCATTAGACGTGACTCGAATGACGACTGAATAGTACAAAGGGTACAAGATAAGTACATAAGAGCCATTTTCTGTTCTTAACTGAATTTCGATTAAAAAGTCACTTGTATCCTTTGTGTCATTCAGTCGTTAAATATAAAAACCATTATGAACGTTTACGTTATGAGTGTAGGTTTCAGTGGGTTTGACATTGCATTTTCACGTTTAAGGGCCGGTCTTTTCACCTCTGGTTTGAAAATAAAATTAAGGCCGGTCTTTTCGCCTCTGGTTTGAAAATAAAACGAAGTTAGTTTTATTTTCAAACCAGAGGTGAAAAGACCGACCCTAAATGTGTTTATATGCACATGTATCATGTACAAATATTCGATTAAGAATACTCTCACTGTGTGCGTACACCAGGATATATGCACTCACACCTTACAAGTATTCTTTACACACTATTCTCAAACGGTGTGAGTGGACATATAAATTTCCTTTAATTTTTAAATATTTTGGATACAATATTATAGGTGTACACTCGAGTATCGATTTGTGTGTAATAATGTGTGATATTCGTAGTGGAATGGCTTTTTGTTATTGCGTCGTCCGGAATCGGGTTATCTCGTCATATCGCCGCATTATTCTAGTACACGTGTACAACGTACAAGCTCGCACTTCGCAAAATCAATTACGCCCCATCCTGTACATCAGCCACAATGTAGCCTACATGTCAGCGATTCTCAAGCTTTTGTCTCCCATAGCTGATTCATCGATTACCTGTCGATTAATGTGAATTCCACTCCATCGACGTTCGAAGATCGAACATGACTTTGCTACTTAACCAAGCATCAACTTGGTGCATTTACACCCAAAGAATTGAATTATTATTCATCTATCTATTTCTATTTCTATTATTCATCATTTCTAACGACGTCTCAGACAAGTGTGTTTTGACCTTTAATTGTTTCGGTGGCTGTATTAATTCGATGTCAATTGAATTTGATCAATTTTAGTGCTCTGATTGCTCTTTGCAGTTTCAAGCCCTAGCTACTGCCTCTTACTATAGCTCGATCGTTTCTTTCATTTTGGAAAACATATTGGAAAACTTCACTAGGGGATATAAGCTCATCGGCATATGCATGTACAGGGTGTTTCGCGAAATTAATAATTCGGGCACAAAGCGATGTGCGCTAATCGCATTTGCCCCGCGCTACGTCGACGTTGTGCAAACACAACGGACGAAAGCGTTATTGAATGTTCAGAATCGGTGCAGATACATTTGTTTGTTTTATCTCTCGCTGATATGCGGAAGTTATAATATGATAACTGAAAAGCGCAAAGGGTGCAAGTGACTTGGCGGTGATTTCGAGAGAAGCGCGCTCAAAGTTTAGCTACGTGTATTAGAAGGAGGTCTAATGATTTGATAATATATGTATTAAGGCACACGTTTCATGTTTGTTTATATCCTTTTGCCACAAAATATATGAGCGTACATAAATGCGATTCTTGTATATAACTCAATTTCGGCAAAAAATTCAACAAATGGGGCAAATATTCAATAGAAACGGTTGGACTATCATATTTATTAAGAACGACATGTTATTCTTGCCAGAAATTGTACCTAGCATCACAAGGGCACTGAAATTGACACTACATGCTCAAACGCTTTTAATAACTATCTTTTGATGAAAAAATCAAATTAAAATCGTTAAATTCTATGAATTTTTCAAATCATTTTCACACATTGTTACGATTCATGCACAAAAGACGAACTCCCAATTACTTTTCTATGACAATCTTTGCAACTATCTTAAGAAAACGAACCGATATAGATCTTTTGATCTCTTTAACGATATTTTAATACGAAAAAGCTCACCTAATAAATGGATTGTGTGTATTAAGGGCGCGGCGTATAAATTATCATAGACGACAAAAGACAAAAGAGCCGCCTTTTAACGAGGGCAAACTCGGTTTGCTCTCACTACGAGAATACAAAGAAAAAGGTTGGTGAGACCTACACATATATACATATATCTATATACAATTATACGTAATTGTACCTAATGGGGGGTTGGGTATGAAGGGGGTGTGTCGGTTTGAAACTTTGCAAGAGGTTAACAAAGGACACATGCGCAACGGTATCCGCGGTGAGAATGTACCAAATTCGCTTATTTTATGTTGGAAGGTATGTTATACATATAGCATAGTTTCCTAAAGCATGGGTCGAAAATAAGAAAAAAACGTCTAAAATCACATTTCCATTGATGAAATTCCATCAATTTTTAGAAGTTATGAAAAAAAATTTCATCTGCGGCGCTATTCTCTTATAAATTCGCAGTTCAAGCAATTATAATTTAGTGGGAAAGAGTTTGGGAAACTCCGTATCAATATTATAATTTTAATAACGTGTATTTGTACGTTTGTACGTCTGTCTGTCTGTTTGTCTGTCGGCAATTTTGTATGGAAAATCATCAAGCATACATAAATTTCATACGGTGCAAATCATAGCAGCTTTGCATCTTTTGCACCTCATTTAATTCGAAACTAAAAAAGAATATGTTAATTTGGATCTTACGGCCTTTGCTATAAGATATTTATACTAAATTCGCTTATTTTATGTAGGAAGGTATGTTATATGTATATCTACATATTACGAACAAACTTCAGTGAAAAGTATCGAAAAGTGCTTAGCGATTCGCACTCGTATGATTTTGATATTTTGTAGCACATTTTGGTAAAGTTTGTTTGAAAAACAACGGTTCGTATGTTACTCGATCTTATATTCATTTTATTTTGTTCGAAAACTCTTCCCGTTAAAATTTCAGAGGCGTGTTTAACACGACACTATCGATTCTTATAACGTTTCAACAAGGAAATTTTCATAACGAATTCACGCGTGATCTAATAACGCCGAACCTTGTTCGTTGTGCGAAAAAAATTCGCAATATCGCGTATATTCGTTCCGCATATAATATTTTCGCACATCCCCAGCGAATTCCACTAGCGAGCATTCTTCGTTGATAGCAACTAATAAGTTTATTCAATATATTCCCGGGGAAAATTCGCAATGAATACGAACGTAATTCGGCGTAAAATATGGCGCCAGATAATATCGCGTCGTAAAAACGCTGAAACAAAGAGCCGCCGAGTTATCATTACTTTCGGCGATTTATACATAGAGAGAAAACCAGGTGGCTAACATTATATGTATCTACTGTTGTATGATCCATTCAGAGCAAAATGTGACTAACTTCTCAAAGTAAAATGTCAAAATAACGATGTTTGTGAGTTTTTAGAAAAAGAGTGCAGCAAAATGGCCTCTACTACAATTTTGTTTATGTATTTATAAACAGGAAATTTCTACGCAATTATCATCAATTCACTTTATAGTGAAGAAAATTAGTCCTAAGGAAAACTCCGAAGAATAAATTAGTGCGCACATAGGTGTCACTAAATAGTTCGAATCAAATCGAAACATATGGAAGGTATAGGCGATGATCATTTGCGAAGCCGTTTCATAAAGCTTTA
Source organism: Cheumatopsyche charites (assembly GCA_024721215.1). Lineage (NCBI taxonomy): Eukaryota > Metazoa > Arthropoda > Insecta > Trichoptera > Hydropsychidae > Cheumatopsyche > Cheumatopsyche charites. The sequence continues at coordinate 12,855,351 of CM045577.1, forward strand.
AATTAACACTTTTTTCGAATCAAATATATCCAAATATTCGAAAAAAACTTTCATATATTTGGTGGCAAAAGGATATATATATGTATCATCAAATCACTCGACTTCCACCTAATAACATACATGTAGGTACATACTTAACTTTGAGCGGGCTTTTTTCGAAATTTTTGACCTTTTCAGTCGTCACATGGAAAGTCATGACTATACTAAATACTTTGACATTTAAATTTAATTATTTTTTTAAGTAAAGTTGATCAGGTTTAGCTCTGACAATCTCATATACCTAGTTATTTCTCCTCGGAAAACACGCACAATGTATCGCAGAAGAGTTATGATGCGCTCTCATACTTTTTCAGCTATTATCCCTAAACGACAACGTTTTTACAGCATTCTGAATCGTCTTTATCGCTCGATAATAAACGCTTTATTGTAACGATTCGGCTAACATAGTTTCAGCGTTTCATGGCACTTTCTGAAGCGTTCGAATTGTCGCCTCGGGCTTTCGGCTTTAGAAGTTCGCTCTCTGGGTTAATACTGTTTCGCCTTTGCTGTTTTATCGTTGCCCTATTTAATTCGGATCTTTTGTTCGGTATTTCCATCGATAGTTTAGTTCGTTGCACTTGAAAATGTAACGGTGAATTTTTGAATATGGTGCGTCCGGTTACGTGATTTTTCGATATGGCGAAGAGGTTCGACAAACATTTCCTTTGTTGACGCAGTTTGTTTGATTTATTAGGTACTCGGAATTTTAGTTAAAGAGTTCTTTATTTTGAATATGCAATGCATTCTCATAGAAGAATGTTTTTGTTTAAATACTGACTTCTGTGACTTGGTGTTGCTCGAGTGTCTTTGGACTTTAAGGCGATTGTTAAATGTCGTGCATTATTTCTTATAATGAATTTATTAATAATTAAATATGCTGTGCATGATATTTGCTACGTCTGGGCTATAAAAAGACCTTCCTGAGAACTGTCAAATGATAGAAATCTTGTTGTTTTGAAAATGATAATTGCAATAATTCGTAAATATGCAGAAGAATTTCCAGACATATCTACATACAATGATTCTGGAAATGATCACTGTCAAAAAATCGACTGTTAAGGAATAAATAATATACACACAAACTAGAAATTTTAATATTGATTTATAAATGGTACAATTTTCCGATAATTACCAGTAAATTGCAATATCTTATAAAGACACATTCGTTTTATATTTCCGATATTTTTCACCATATCTATAACTTTCAAATTGATCTAAATCACATTTGCATATAAATTTGTATTCTATAGCCATTCTAGTTTCTAAAAATACTATCAAAATTCTTATTACGTTCATCCAAAATTCTTGCATCAATCGAAAAGAGAACAAACTCCATGTGAAGTGCATCTCAAAAAAAACACATACCAAAAACAGATAAACATCCAAGATAACACATCAAGAATATCAAACGCTAGAATTTTCGAAGCGCATTATCATTTTTACTTTTTAAACAGCCTCATTGGAATTCATCACGGTTTCCTATGTTAGGCGACTGCACATCTTCATACGAGGATTTGTTCATTTTTGGATGGGCGGAAAACCCGCCCTAGGGCTTATCAGACGCTCAGGTGTTAAGGAAGAACCCGATGGCGTGCTGCAGTTCTCGGGAACGTGTTAAGAGTGAAACGTGCGCTGAAATTTATGGGCTGAACCGGGTTTGATTTATCGCCGGTTTCGCTACTGCAGTTTCGTGTATCGTGTGTGTTGCTCTATTTATGTGTTTTGTTATATTTTTAGAGGTTTTATAATGAATTTTAAGGCATTCAATGAACTAATTGAGAGATCTAATATAATTAAGAAGTTCACTCGATCCTCCACATATGCTCTTCATTTACTCAAACCTCAACTTACGCTCTTTGTTTCATTCATTTATCTCTCGATTTATGCTCTTTTATTCATTCAATCTACGGCTTATACTATTTAAATTACTCAAACCTCGACTTACGGTCATTAATTCATTCATTCAGCCTTCGATTTACACTCTTTTATTCTCACAACCTCGATTTATACTCTTTCAATCCCACAGACCTCGATTTACGCTCATTCATTCATTCGTTGAGTCCTCTACTTATGATCTTTCACTCAGTTTTCAACTTACGTTCTTTCCTTCACTAAGTATTCTACTTACACCCTTAGATCACAGCATTATGAAAATATCAATCATTTACGTCTCAATTTATTTCCCTTTATATCTATTGTCCAGTTATGACTAAAACGAGAAGTAAATCAATAAAATACCTCAATTACATTCGATCTCGATATAATTCTTTCAATTCAGAGCTTTTTAAAGTCATTCTCACGGCTTTTCTACACCTAAGTCAGTGAACACATAACACACCATAACATTTTATTTAATCTTATTTTGTCGCTGGAAGCCGCCGGCATACGTATGGACACGCCACTAGAACGCCGAGAGTAGCTCAACATACAAACACAAGTTAATAATGCATCGTTCACACGACAAAATAACTTGAAAATATTTCAAAAAACATGAAATTTTTTGCACATTTCAAAAGCCATCCACTTCGAACGAAAAGCATATCTATTATTACACTCACATCCGACTAAAACGGCTCGGCACTAAAATATCGCGACCCGCCAGTTTAAAACCTTCGACGTACACATGCCAGAGACACGTGCCCGGAATAAAACAAACTCTCTTGCATTCGCGCTATGCGCTCCCATAGGAGACTTGGTACACATGTATGTATGTCCATAGATTTATATAAGTCTATGGTTTTTCCATGTGCACGTGCCGCGTGTAATGCGGGGGATTGTCGCGTTAAAACAAGGGTTTAAGATCTCGCAGCCGTTTATTTTTAACCCTCGGGCGTTTTCAGTGCGTGCACTTGCTGTTTTGAATTGTCGAGATTTATAGGTGACTTCCTCGTTATGGATGTGCTTTTAAATTTGTTGCTTTTGCCTGGTGGATACATTAGTTTTCGTGTTAATAGTCCTTATTTAGTGTATCTGTCTGTTGCAAGTTTTGTTTGGAAAATCGTCAAGCATTTAGTATCGAGCGTCGATTTGATTAAATTGATCATATCTATTTCAATTTCGCTAACGTGTATCTTATATGTCCGTTTCAAGCTTTGTATGGGAAATTATCAAGCATTTGTCTTTAATTTGAATAATTCGGTTATTACTATTTCGATTTCGCTAACACTTATCTATATTTTCATCGCAAGTTTTGTATGAGAAATTATTTAGCATTATCATCAAGCATAATAATCAAGCAAAATCATCAAGCATAATCATCAAGCATGAGCTTCAAGCGTCGATTTGATTAATTTTACCATCGCTATTATAATTTAAGTAGCTTGTATTTATCTGTGTGTTTAACTTTTGTAAAGAAAATCATCAAGCATAATCAAGCATTAAGAATTGAGCATCAATTTGATTAATTCAATTGGCATTTAACTCGTTGTAGTAATTGTGTTGTAATTTCATAAATTTTATACTAGTGTAGTAGAAATTTTCATTTTGATGCTATAGATAAAAAAAACCTTTGTATAAAAGTGTAGATTGCTGCATTTCAATAGAAACAAAGTAGATTGAAACTTTTTAAACATTTCATCGATTTTATGTGCAGCAGATGTGTTTATTTAACTAAATTATCTATCGTAACTATCATTCGAGTCTCGATTCAAATTCAATCCACTTACAACACGCATGCATCGTAAAAGCGTTACGTACGTACTACACACACATCTTTTGTATAAAATTCAATGACTTTCCCTAAAAAAAAAAAAAATGCACGTCTTTAGCATTCAAATATCGTGGAATTCACACACCGAAATACGACCAGAATAAAATAAAAAATGAGCCGGCACATAAAAGAGGAAATGTACGTAAACTTATCCGAATTCGATGCACGTCAAAAAAAAAGCAAAGGAGTCCATAATGCGACACGAAAACGGAATCGAATAAAGCGATCCGTACTTACGACTCTCGCTGTATACACTAAGGCCGTATATTTATTTTATCTTATTCTGTTTTATTTTTATTTCATTTTGTTTTATTTCATTCGAGGGGAGCAAAGAGAGACGTTTCCCTGGCGCATAATGCATCGGCGAAACTTTTAACATTCGACGACCGTAGGACGTTTTATTTATCTGTATGTATGTGCACCGTTCTAGGAAATGAATGTGTTAAATTTATTTACAAACATTGGAAAACGAGTAAATTTTTATCCGAATGTGTCTTTCGTGAATACTTTGATATCTTTTCTAATATAAAATTCAATTTATTCATTCGAGTATTTACCGAATTAGTTTTTCCATAGATGAGATCTAAATCTTTTATTATTATGGCTTTGAAAATCGTACATTTTCTCATACGAATAATCGAATTTTCAATCGAATTTCATTCAAATTGAACATTCTACTTGAGTTCGATTCGAATAGTCATAATGTAAGTGTAGGGTATTTCAATAGGACTCGAACTTTGTCAATTAATTACAGCTATGTTAGAAAATCTATAGCTAAATCATATGAAAACCATAAACTTAAATTAAATTTATGAATTAACTATGTATTGAGGGTATATAAATAAAAAATAATTCATATTGTTTATCGACTTCTTAACGGCTACTCCTTTAACAGCGTAACTTTTCAAAATTATTCACATCTGAAAAGATTTTTCAATCATTATATTTTACAAATGATAACTGAAAAGGCCAAGGGATACAATTGACTTTGCGGTAATATCGAAAAAAGCGCGTTCAAAGTTGACCATGTACCTACATGTATTAGAAGGATATCGACTGATTTAATGATTTATCTCGGCACACGTTCCGAATTCGTTTATATCCTTTTGCCACCAAATAAATGAGTGTGCATAGATCAATTTCGGCAAAAATTTAACTTGTATCCTTTGGTCAAATATCATTTAAAATTTATAAACAAATGAATTTCTATCGTTTGACAGTTCTCAAAGAGACATTTTGTTGCTTAGTAGTAAAAAATATTTCTAGTAACACATCACAGAAATAAGTTACCTATTTGTACAATTAATTTAATTTAATTTATCGAGCGCTCTTAATGAAAAACCCTATTAATGTACACATTGTACTCAAGGTACAAAGGGAGAGTAGCACTCATACGAATTCTCGTTCGGGCGAAGTTCAATTAACCCTTTAACCGCGGTCCGAATTGCGACAATTACCGACTTGGCCGAAATTTTAAGGCAGCTCTCTATTTATAATTATCCTCGACCGATCCTGGTGCAGCACCAGTCCTATTATTAGTGCGGTCTTTGTTGTCTGCGCGAACCGAAAATGGCTCTTTCGGGCATTTCGAATATGCGGTCTGAGAGCTTGTTTCGTCTGCCAAATTTCAAAATGCTCAAATAATTGCTTTGTAATTTTGTATCGACGAATTCTTATATTTTTCCTAAATATAAACTTGCATTGAGTGCAAATACTGGGATATACGTACTCGTACTAAGTGCGAGTTCATATAACCGCATCTTAAATTAATATAAGAAATGTTGATTTTTTTGGTATTATATCGATTTTATTGTCAATTTAATGCAATCTAACGTAAATGGTCTGAGTTTGTTTCGTCTGCCAAATTTCAAAATGCTCAAATAATTGCTTTGTAATTTGGTATCGACGAATTCTTATGTTTTTCCAAAATATAAACTCGCGTTGAGTGCAAATACTGGGATATACGTACTCATACTAAGTGTGAGTTCATATAACAGCATCTTAAAATAATATAAGAAATGTTGATTTTTTTGTATTATATCGATTTTATTGTCAATTTAATGCAATCTAAATGGTCTCAGAGCTTGTTTCGTCTGCGAAATTTCAAAATGCTCGAATAATTGCTTTGTTATTTTGTATCAACGAATTCTTATATTTTTTCAAAATATAAACTCGCATTGAGTGTAAATACTGGGATATACGTACTCATTCTAAGTGTGAGTTCATATAGCCATATCTTAAAATTATGTTAGATATTTTGATTTTTTTTATATTATATCGATTTTATTGACAATTTAATGCAATCTAAATATAAATTCGGTTTTAGATTGATTCGATTCGTGTCGAGTGTCGTGTCATTATTTTAAATTGTCGCCCTTTATCGGAAAAATGTCTTTTTCTCTCTCCTTAGTCAACTCCTGTATTAACTGATCATTAATAATGAAAGGATCTTGTATTGATATATTTTTAAGATTTTTCCGAAATATCTTCTAAGTGTTATATTTATTTTAACGACATCGTTAACGCGCATCTCTCGATCAAAGTAATTGTTTATTTCCTTCATTCGAATTGATTAATTTCGATACATCAATACATTTGTTTTCATTGAAATATTCCAATTTTAATTTTTGACGTCTCACAATCTTCTCAATAAAAATTTTACGAGACGTTTTATAAGAAGTTAACTCGATTTTTTTTACAATAATTACTTCCGCCTGTATAATAACTCGTAACAAAATCATCAATATATATTTTAATGAAAACTTTTAATACGATTCGACGGTAAAAGTTGGCTCTCGCGCTAAAATCCTTTGAAGTGACGCCTTGATAATTGATATAGGCGGGATAAAAGTTACGGTTCAACTTCGTCCCCAGGATAAATTAGGCGGCGAATAATTCGCGCTTGAATATGTATTATATTATAGTCTTTCTCTGTCGCTTTTACTCGGAAAATGAAGCACAGGGTGTTCCTGAAGATGTCTCGCATACTTAAAAGTTCCATAATAATCTTTGCGACAACCTTGTTATTAGGGATTTGTGCGTTTCTCGGGACGCGTTACGCGTGTTAACGCTCGTATTATGTGCTTTGAATTTATTGCCGAATTTAATTTAGTAATTCTTCATAAAGAAAATTTTAATCTTTAAATGACTTATGTTTTTTTTACATATAATTTTATACAATTATTTTGAAATTTTCTAATAAATCTTTCATTTTTCAAGTAAAAAAGCAGCATTTTGGCTAAAAAACTATTAAGGATTGGAATATCGATAGATTTAACTAGGGTATATACCTCGGTTTTTCTTCCAATTCCAAATAGATCTGATCATAAATGGAAGGATAACTAGAGCATATACCTCAGTTTTTCTTCCAATTCCAAATAGATCCGATTATAAATAGAAGGATAACTAGAGTTTATACCTCAATTAAGTCAATTTATATGCAGTTCATAAGAATAATATCAGTGCGTGAAAGGTTTTCTAAATCAATTGAATTCAAACGATACGAACAAGATGATCCATTTTTAGATAGTGTTTCGTTAAGTGTTCAATTTTCACTTTTTTATGAAATATTTCAAAGAAACCTTCAAACCGTTATATCAATTTAAGGAAATCGAAATGTAACTCTATCCAGAATCTGGAAGACTCAAACTAAACATCTTAAGCTCATTAACATCAAGTCCAACTCATAGGGCACAAATGCTTTATACACTATACGTACAAGTGACCTTTTTTCATCGAAATTGAAGTTAATATTTTAAATATGATACAGAATAATCTTCTGTATTTAACTCAATTTCGATGAAAAATGACACTTTTACTCTTTGTGATATTCATTCGTCATATATATACAAATCTTCTAAACATCTTCAATATAATCTTAGAACATATCGGTCACCGTAATAAACGTCCCTTAAACTTCCAAAACCTCCCCAGTCCCTAGTAATAATCCGATACATTTAACATACAAACACGCGTATTACGCACATATAAACGCGAGATAAAGCAGCAAGATAGCGCAGAAATCGCACTTGCCACATAATACTAAAAGTTCTTATACGTGGTTAGGTGCAGAAAAGCACCTCACCTCCACTAAATACCACCCCATCGGAGATTTATGTTGCGGCGTATCGAGAAAGAGGAAGCCGGGGCTAAATAATATTTTAAATGGTGCAAAGTTAACGCGCTTCGTGAGGGGATTAAGCGTTTTCGTTTTCGTGGAAAGCGCAAGGCTTTCCGGGAAATGTTCGCGTGCGTGAAAAACGAGGCGGTTTCGCGATTGTGTTCGACGCTCGAATAACTCTCAAGGTGTTCAGATTAAAATATTTGTTCGAATTAATCGATTCGGTGTTTGAGATTTGCTTTTGTACGTGAGATTTATGTGTATAATCGTATCGTATCAATAAAGCGTTTGTGTGTGCCGCCTCAGCTTCAATGTATTCGTGATGCTAGTTTCGAATTTTAGTGGAATCTAACGAGAGATTTGCTTTTTTACGTTATATTTATACTATCGTAATATAGCGATTTGTGCATGTTGTGTAGGGCTTCAGTATCTCTTGATGCTAGTTTCGAGGTCTGGTAGATTCTAACGAGAGTTATTTGTCTTTTTTTTCAATTGATCAATTAGATATTGATTGAAATTCAATCAATTTTAATGCCACCTTCAGTATACTGATTTCTCTTTACATTTGCTAATAATCCTAGCAGTCATTCTATCATTTTGATAATAGGATAATATTTATCGTTTTTGTTGAATATTTAGTTCATTCAAGGGTCAATTGAATGGTTTAAAAAATATTTCCTTAAAATGAATCATCTTTTTTATATCGACTATATTCGATAGATTTTAGTGCAAACTTTCGTGCATCAATATTTCTCATCGATATTTCTAGCTTAGTTTCTGCTTCTTCACTTTAAAAGCTACTTCCTTTAACATTCTAGAAACTCGCATGCGAGTATTCAATTCTTATGTAAAACGCTACTAGCAGTCGAAAAACTCGAACATGCTTTTTACGCATTCGAAAAAGTATGATACTATCTGATTATTGTTTTCGATTCAAATTTACTATTATTTCCAATCAATTTACTTTAAAATCTACTCGCATGCGACTTTCTCGAACGCATATCTAACCCTCAAACCAAACAATTAATTAAAAAATTATAAAAACTCATATAACTACAAATAAATCAATATCGCATAACGAAACACTTTTATCTTGAATTCCAATTAAATAATGCAGTTTCTCCGCATCGACTAGAACTCGAACGTTCGATTCGAATTTTAATTCGTTTCCAACCCCCCCTTTCGATGAGATAATGTTTATTTTGACAATAGGTTCGGCTGTGAATTGGAAACCGTAGTAACGTACGGTCGAGGACCTCTCGACTCGAACAGTCGCTGTTTATTTTGCGTTTCCCCGAGAGCCTTGTTTACTCCGATGCAATTTCCCTCGAGTTTGCGCAGGGGGACGTCGACTTTTCCGCGGTCAGCGGCTCCTTCCGCCTTTTTTACAACTCTTTTATAATACCAAGTGTGTCCCGAAAGTTATAAAATATTAAATTAAGATCGAATTAGTTAAATTAGATAGTCAGAATTTTGAAAGTTTATAAGTTAACCCATTGTCACGAAACTGCTGAAAAGTGGAAGCCTAGGTTCGATCACTGTTGAAAAATTATATTAAGAACATTTAGATTTATAATCGATCAAAAATTAATCTGATTTGGATATGTGTTGGGTCAAAATCGACAGAACTTTGAAAGTCTATAGGGTAACCCATTGTCACGAAACTGCTGAAAATCAGAAGTCTAGATTCGATTTTGGACTTAACCATTATTGAAAAATGATAAGCAGAACATTGAGCTTTATATTCCATCAAAATTTAATCTGATTTGAATACTTGTTGAGTCAAAATCGCTATTTAATGTACTATTCTTTTGAAATTAAGTCACAAAACGTTGTTTGACAAAGCTATACTGGGTCTCGTGCTATCATTAACTTTTGACTCTCATAAATCTAATTAACTCCCAAATTTCTAACTAAAAGATTTCATGCATCGACAATCTTCTTATCGTTCTTTTTGCTTAAAAATGGTGTCAAAAGATGTCATTTCGTTACAATTATTTAAATGGCTGTGACATTAAAATATCCCTTCAAAATCTACTATAAATAATAACAGACATCGGAGTCGGGATTTTTTTTTTTAATTCTTTTAGAGTACTTTGAAGATTGTTGACTCTTTTTACAAATAAGGTGAACGATTATGTCATCGTCACTATATGAGACTTCGTCAGTCTTACCTAAAATTAAATAAATCAAGCAATTCCGCAAATATTTAATATATAATATTTCTCGATATAAAATAATTCAATCATGTCTATAATTATGAACCAAAAAAATTGTTAAATTTTTCAATTTATTCAGTTTTAAGTAAACTCCATGAAATTACACTTGATCTATACCTAAACCTAAAATATATACTAGAAATCTCAAAAAATATCTATTTTATGACTTACGGACCACACCTTATATATTTTTTTCTTATTTTAGGATTTTCTTTCCTCTGATATTTTCGCCGTAGCGGAAATCCACCTGAGCGACTGAGAAATTTTCCACAAGGCATAACGTCTTTCTTTCCACTCCTACGTAGTAGATCTAGAGATAACGGTCGGTCGTAATTAACTAATGAAGTTCGTTGTGTGTTCGCTCGATGTAATTAAAACGGGACGATGAAAAGATTCTTTGGGGTTGAATGAGGTCGTTTTGTTTATTAGAATTAATTATGCGTGTCTAGGTAAATGTTTTAGGGTTAATTATATTAATTCTCGTATTTGTCGTGTAAATGTATTTTTTTGTAAATAAAATGTATTCAATTCTAATTGTAAGGGCATTTGTAAACTACAGAATTTTCATCGGTTGATGATTTAGTCGAGTTCTTTGATTAGTATGGAGATACATATATGAAAACTGAAACATTGCAAGGACTAAGGTCCGTTTTGTGCATCGCAGCAAAGCAGCAAAGGGCACGCGGCACGCAGCGCGTTCTACAATTGGAACAGTAGCCTGTTTCTAGGGTTCCCCATTGTTTTATTTACAACTCCATATTTAAAAAGTATCCGACTAAACTATCGGCCGACGAAAGTCTGCAGACTTGGAGGGCCCTAAGATACATTCGTCGTGGGATTTTTTTTACTTTTTCCGACCGAAATAAAACAAAAAAATACGGTCAGATCTCTCGATATCGAAGAACATTAAAATCCGCTTACCGGTCGACAGTCGTCAAAAAACGCAGCCATAAAAAGACCCTCAAACGTTTCGATCCTCGAACGACACCCCAACACCTGACGCCGCTCATCCCTTATTTATGTTACGCACCCACCCTATCGAAAAAAGTACGAACTTACGTTTCTTAGGCTACATTTTCACTTTCCAATTTCTTTCCTAGTACCACTGCACAGAATAAATGCATTTCGACAAAATAAAATCAAGTGCTGCAACCCTGCAGCCCCTTTTTATGTACTGCTTCTTAGTTGTTTTATCATTTAATCGGATCGAATTTCATCTTAGATAAGTTGCACATAAAATTTTAAATATAAAAAAACATATGAAGTAGAAAAAAAGAGGAAGACGTAATAAAAAGTTGAGTGCCGACAACTTATCATATTTGTGCGGGTGTTTGTTTTGCCGCCCTGCAAAGAGGAGACTGAGGGCGAATGTGTTTGTTGGCTGACGTATTTTTTTTTTTTGTCAATAACACAGGGGTGTGGGATGATGGGTTCGTAGGTTGATGGGCGGGTGTATGATGGGCGGGTGGATGATTGGGCGGGTGGCGAAATTGATTTCTCTGTTTAGAAACGACTTTATCTGCTCTCGTTGTCGAACGTCTGATGCTCGAAATCGAATGTGACGCCTCTTTTTGTGCGAACCTAATTTTCTATGAAATCGATTATGTGAAGCTCTATTTTTTCGATGAATTTGTCTGTTGAGTGTTCGAATTTCGTTCTTGGAAAGAGTGTTATAAAAATATGTGATAGATAATTCATAAAAAAATGTTTTGAAATTGCTTCATTGAAAAATAGTGTAGAATAGTTGCGGGCCTTTCAAAGGGGCTTCAGGGCTGTAGGTCTCAAAAATAGTCATGATTATTGATGTTTTTAACCAATTTTTTCAATTTATGAAATTAAAATATGCTTTTTATATATTATTTACTCATTTTTAAATACATATGTTTACAATGGAGGATCATTTAAATTTCAACTTTATATAAAAATTATCCCTGTGAATATTATTACTAGTTACTACCGGCAAACTGTAATAAATTAACACATCAAATGAACCCATCCTAACTTTTCTATGAAATAATATCAAATTTTTCGTTGTCAAAACCAATCTTGCACCTTTGCATCCTAGTATAATGTGGGCATTAGATTGATATTTGGCACACGTGCACTTAACACAGTGACTCATTTACCTCGCATCACTCAAAAGCAAATTCTCACCGATTCAACGCGGAAACTACGAATCGCATTAAACTCCCCTCGCTAAATTCTCATGACCACTCGTGCCCTTTTACACAATACAAAACACACATCTAAACTTCGGCGTGTGTTTGCCCGTTTATTATTTGGCGCAGTCGGTAATCTTTGTGAAGTGAGGCTCGAGATCGTTCTTCTCTGTAGTAGGCAATAATGAGTCTGTCGATTTTAGTTTTGAACGGTTCCAACTGGAGCGATATTGTTCGGTCGGAGCAACAACTCAACAATCGGCCGACCGCAGCTCGTCTAGGGCACCCAAAGGGTTAATTAAAGCGCGATTGTTGTGCGGAAACTTGAACCGACTAAACTACGGTTACTCTTGCTATACGCAGTTTTAGGTAGTTTGGTACATGTTCGAAAGCGAGAGCGATCGATATGCAAAACCTTTAACGACGCAAACGAGCGAGCTTCTCCTTGACATTATCAATGGAACGAATGTCTATAGCTCTATTGTGTTCGCTGTTCTATATTTGATGACTAAAATGGCCAAGGGGTACAAGTAATTTTGAGAAAAGGACGCTCAAAGTTGAGAAAGTATTAGGAAGAGGTCGAGCGATTTGATGATATATCTCGTTACGCATTCCAAGTTCAATTATATCCTTTTGCCACCGAATAAATGAGCGTTCATAGAAGCGATTTCTGTACATAATTCAATTTTGGCAAAAACGTTACTTGTACCCCTCGGCCTTTTCAGTCGTCATATGTAATCCATTTCTATTTTTTATTAGTGTGAGGATTAAAGTTTCGGGGCTAAGTTGTTCCGAAGTTAAAGTCATTGAAAGAGAAATTAAAATGGTTGCAGAAATTGCACAATAGTTGATGCTTTATTTATGCGCTTCGCATTAATTACTATCTCTTTTTTTTAATATCTCCGTAACATTCAACCCCGCCTTCCCCTATCCACTTTTTTCGTTAGTTTCTCAATCATTCATTCACTTAAAGGGATAGTAACTCTAAAAAGTAATTAGTGCATGAAATATTGTACAAAAATTTTATCATATTTTTGAAAAAATATATATATTTTCTGAAATTTCTTATTAAAATATATTCAATTTAAATTCTATTAAATTTCGCTTCGAAATAAATACGAAACGATTCGCGTCAAGTATAGTGCCGATTTGAAGTTTTAATTTTATGTATTGAAACGTAAAGTTTTTCGTTTCGTTTGTGTAATGGGAATAAATAAAAGTCGGCTAAAATCCGAAAGCCTCGACTAGTACCTATGGTGCGGTTGAAGTTTCGCAACTGTAATAATTGTGTTGCGTTATACAAAAACTTTTTCGCAAAACTTGAAACGCCAGTCAAATAGAGAAGTTTTCAGCTCTCTCTCGTTCTCTTATAATCCGCTGAAAAAATATATTTCTTTCTATTATTTAACGTCACACTAAAATTATATTATTTTATTTCAAATTATATGTATATTTTAAAATTCAGCATTGAACTTATGTTAGATATATTGAACAAGAAATTTTTGTGTAAACAGCATTACCAATTTCGATTGAAATGTGTAGTAATTTAATTATATAATAGCGCTATTCTGTCTGTATATCTGTGTATCTGTGTGTGTGTCCATGTAACAATCTAAAACTTCGTATAAATATATTCAACGGGCTGATCGCTATAATTATATAATAGCTTTATTCCGTCTTTGTGTGTGTCCACTGTAACGCTCCAATACTGTGACAAAACAATTATCCAATTAAATTTTCAACGATTTCGATTTCGAAAACATTTTATTTATTCACTTGATAAATATATTAAATTTCGACCAGCAATGGCTAAAAACTATCGAATGGTGCGCTTTCCATCAAAACAACTATTTCATGTCTGTACTTATGCTACATTTATTTCTACAAATTTTCATCAAAATCGGTGATGCCATTAATACAATTTATCGTAAGAATCTAAATTTTCATTTTTTCCGAATTGCGACTTCAAATATATTTCCTCAGCGAAAAGACAACCCATTCCGCAGAATATGAAAAGAGAATTTTCGGTCGCGTCGAATTTTTTCCTCCGCAGAAAAAACACACATACACACCATAGTTTTTTATATGTGCTTTTGTATATTTTTTGTACCCAGTTCCATCCGTTCTTTTCCAATTCCGGGATTCTACGACGAGTTGGTAACGGTTTGCGGTCCTCTCGGCATCCGTTCGTAGCAAACAATACTAAAACCCGCAAAAGCGCACACACACATAACACAAAATAAAATAAAATAATACTGTTGACCGTAGTCGTAACTTTGCGTCGCCATACACCACGGGGAGAGTTGATATTTCGAATTTATTTATTTATTTACGCTGTCATCCGTCTTGATCTCTTCATATTAAGGCTTGACGTGAACCGAGCGAGATTTTCCGGATGATTTTCCCCATTTTTTTCTCTTTCGACGACCGCATTTTATATCTTTCTATTCCCATATATAAAAATTGTCCTATTGTTACATACGCCAAATATCGAATACTACGATATTTATTATTTACAGTTTCGACTATCTGCTAATTTTACATAAAATCAGTCACTAATAGTATCATTGTTAGATTTCAAAATGAAAAACAAAAAAATCGACATTGAGTCTAAAAATATTGAGGATTGAAATTTTACTAGGTTTTTTTTTAATAATATCAGCTATAATATTGATATGTGATATTTTTTTAGGATATGTTATGAGATAACTGCTTGGCGATTTGTTGGATTGAAAACGCATTACTTTGAAATAAAATTCAGTATTTCATATTTGCCCCCCTTTGACCACCGTTCCATATTTGATACACATGAAAAAAACATTTTTTTCAAATTTGAGAGAAAATTTCTTCCTTTTACTATAATCAACATATGTATAACTAAGTATATTCGACCTCAATATATTTTTTAAGAACGTTAATTATTATTAATTTGCGGAATGTACACGCTTTAAGCTCAAACGTTTCCATATTTGGGACAATTTCTATAAAAAATAGAGTAAAATCGTTCGATAAATCGCGGGTCAAATAATATAAGCTCGGGACGACCCCTAACCGGTAATTGCTACGTATTATTCGAACGATTTTCCCGCTCGACGAATGTTCGTTTATTGCTGTGATTTATCGTGCATAAAAGTCGCTGAAGTATTTTTATATCAATTGAAAATTTATCGTTTTGTTTCAGACGTGCGACGCCGATGAGCTGCTGAACGGGATTCGCGATAATACGGTGAGTTTTATATCTTTTCGTCTGACGCTTTTTGCGCTTTAAATTTTCTATTTTCTGCCTTTTATGGGAATCAACGTAAGGTTTTTTTTATATTTTTTAACTACGTATATATCGTTCGATTGATCTTTTTATTGGCACTTTGTAGAGATTCGTTGAGTACTAATCGAAGTGTGCAATACGTGAGTTTAGATTCGAAGTAATATTTTGTGGATAATTCCAGGAGAGATGGCCAGCGGTTATTTTTTTCCCAAAATTGGGCAATAATTATTATTTTCAGGATTATTGTTTTATTTTGGAAAAAAATACGCTTCCATCTATCCAGGAATTACCCTATATGAGTCGTTAAGTGCATAAAGTGATCCACTTTTGAAATTATTCACATGTTTTTAATTTATGATACGTGAAAGAAATGAATTAAGGAAACTTTGAAAAGTGCATGTATCATTCGATGATACATTTCATGTAATTAATTACGTTAAAGGGCCCATATGTTAATTGTACATATTTGAAGGTTTTATAAAATCATGTCAAATATTTATTGATTTATTTAAATTAAAATTCATTCCAACCTAAAATTTAATGTCTTTCACAAAATTTGAAAATATAACAAAAATTCATTTGCCCTTGAAAATAAAGTCTTTGTCGATATCAATGCCATAATTTTCTTATTGACGATATCGAAAATTTTCTAAACAACCTTACACATTGTTCAGCACAAAGCTTACACAATAAAAAGCGAAAGCTTTCACAGTTGTTTCGCACGATCTTCATTCCAAAACATCAGACTTTTTCCATTCACGAACTTCAGAAACTCGCATCGAAAATGAATACTCGACGATTTTTTTTTCATCGAAAAATGTAAAACAAAATTAGAGCCTTTCAGACTCGTGTATACAATCCTTCAGACCATACATACGTACAAAGGGAATCCTTTTCAGAGTCGGTTGAACACGCTTTCGTAGAAGAGGCAACGCAAACAGTCGAAATGCACAAAAGACCAATGAGGCGTTCCCCTTTTTCGCCAGTTTTTCAACTTTTCCCGTCAGTGCAATTTTTTTAGTGTAAAAAAGGGTATGAAAAGTCCTAAAAAATGAGTTCGAAGCTCGGTTTCGAGTCGAGGGCACTTCCGACTGCAATTACTGGTCGAGTGCATTAGCATCCGCTTTTGCCTACTACGAATGACAACTGAAAATGCCAAGGGGTACAAGTTATTTCAAGAAAAGCACGCTCGAAGTTGAGCATGTATTAGGAGAAAGTCGAGTGATTTGATGATATATAGGAAAGGTGACAAATATGGAACATCGTGATATTTATTACTTACAGTTTCGATCACTCGCTAATTTTGTATAAAATCATTCACTTATAGTATTATTGATAGATTTCAAAAAGAAAAACAACAGGATCGATATTGAGTCTAAAAATATTAAGAATTGAAATTTTACTAGGTTTTTTTTAACAATATCAGCTATAACTTTGAAGTGTGATATTTTTTTAGGATATGTTATGAAATTATTGCTTGGCGATTTGTTGAATTGAAAACGCGTTAATTTGAAATGAAATCCATTATTTCATATTAGCCTCCCTTTGATTAATTCGTATTAAAACACCACTGTTCCAAATTTGATACACATAAGAAAATATAATTTTTCAGTTATCGTCGTTTTTTTTTCAAATTTAAGTGATTATTTCTTCCTTTTACTATAATCAACATATAACTAAATATACTTGGCCCCAATCTATTTCTCGACAAGGTCGATTATTTTTCATATGTTGTCAAAACTCAAATGCTTCCATATATGTTGCATTTCCTATATTAAGGCACACATTCCAAAATCATTTATATTCTTTCGCCACCAAATATATGAGCATACATAAAAACGATTCCTGCACTCAATTTCGTCAAAAATATCACTTGTACCCCTTGCCCTTTTTGGTTTTCATATATTGAAATATAGCAATTTTTTGTAGCCCCCAAAGAAAACACGTTGAAACGTTCTATCTCCACGTTTTATATCGATATACGATATCTGTCTGTTTGTCCGTCCGTCTGTTTGTCTGACTGCACGTCCGGTGCACTCTTTTCAATTGGGTACTGTGCAGTCGCATCGTGCATTAGAATCATCCTTGTGTCTTCTTCCCCTCTTTTATTCTAGCTTTATTTGAACGAGAGGGAAAGTTAAATGACGTCGAAGACTTGTGGCAATTTAGCAAATTGTCCATGTTCGTTTTTTTAATTTAATTATTTGAGTTTTTGTGGCGCTTTTGTGAAGAATTCTGGACACTTTTAATAAATTTGATGTTTTTGTCGAATGGGTTTTTAGTTATAATTTTAATAGTGGTTAAGTGTGGTTATTAATATTGTATTATATACTGATATTTGGAATGATTTTTATGGAAAAAATTCGATGAAACGAAAACTTATGAAAGAAATTATTGTAATGTTTGAGTCTAATCGTTTTTTTTTTTTTATGAAAATCATTATAAATATTGATACCAAATCAATCTTAAGAAACGTAAATAATCAATATTTTGATATTTAACCTATTTCATATCAATTTCACGATAAAAATAAAAAAATCTCAAATTCATTAAAAAAGAATATCCAGAATTTAACCAATAGTGTATTTTTTTTCAATAGAAAACTACAGTATGAATTAAGCATACATTCGTATAGGCTTCATTCAGTATTGAATCATTAAGCCACGAATTCTTTCATTCGATAGCATTTCAATTGGAACGATTTCGCTTTTTTTCCAACCGCAAAATCATTCAACCTGAAATGAAACAGCTACCGGTCAACCCTTAACGCACATAACGAGCTACCAGAATTGTGGTCTATTCGTAAAGATCCAACATAAATACAATATAAAATATAAATCCAATCTATTTCCAAACTAAATATAAGACAATTATTCAAATTGAGACAAGATTCAAATCGAGACAAGATTCAAATCAAGAAAACTCAAACGTGCCAGTTCAAAATGGTAATGTCAATAGATAAGCTTTTCTATTATATATATTTTTTTAAGAAATTGTCATTGACGTTTAGTTTAGACGTAGAATAAGAAAGTCTAAGTCCAGTCTAGACGTCGTAAACACTTTAAGTTTAGCTGATCGTTGGATTATTTGATATTTTCACACGTCAAAAACGTGGACATAGAAGAATGTCTCGTTATCGCATAAAGTCTTGTCTGCGATATTACGATATTATAGCAAAAGCGCAGAAAATTTCATTTTCGATTCGAATATATCCTAGCGATGTTATGGCGGTCGTATAATAATATAATGCTATCGCGTTTCAGTCTAAATTTGTAAATTCGAGCGAGCATTTTTGCGGTTTCTAAATCGCTCTATGATCAGATACATGTTCGCTCGATTCGTATTTGGTATTACAGTCGTTTGAATTCGATACGAGTTAATAGGATTATGAGCGTCGATTTATATAATTCGTTTGTCAAAATATTTTATTATATGCATTTGAAACTAAATGATTTAGTAGTATAATCTATATCGAATTATTTATATTGTAATTTAAAATATTTGTGACATTTATGCGCACACTTTGGTTCGATAAGTGAGCAATAGTAAAATGATAGTAATGATTTCATCTAATAAGATCTAATCAAAGACTTGTCTTATAAATTAATGCATATGACTCATAAATACTCGAGATAAACAGAGACGATGAGATTTATCATCAGTTCAAAAGAATGCTCATAGATAATATGTTTGTTTCTCTTTCTCGCTGATTTCGAAACTTTGTGGATAGATTTCATTCTGAAATTTAACCTAAGATATCACCACACACTGTCAGTTTTTGATCTTACGACTGTCCAATAAATCTTATTGTGTATATCAATCTTCAGTTAATTCTGTAATAATATAGATTTTATTCAATTTCGAATAAAAATCACCACTCATAGTCAGTTTTTTTTTATCCCAAGACAGTGAACTGACGATGAATCTCATCCAATGTGACAATTTTTAATTCATTCTACAATTCTAATTTCACAATAGAATTTCATATAAAATTCACATTTTTTTAGTCATATCGACCGCAACAAAACCACTCTCTACTAGATGCACCTTTCAACAAACACACACCTACCTAATGCATTGTATACCAAATGCACAAACGCATATCTGTGGTCCAACTCGGACCACCCTCACTCTCTAACCACCACAAAACCACCTCGACTTCCCATAACCCAACTCTCCCCATCCTCACTGTGGGTGGCTGGAACATTCTAGGCTTTGAGCCTAAGAGTGTATATGGTGACTGAAAAGGCCAAGGGGTATAAGTGATTTCGAGAAGATCTTTACCCCTTGACCTTTTCAACCATCTTACACTCCTAACTTTGAACCGAGCAGGATGAGGTTTTCGGGATGATTCTGATTATGTACAAAACTCAATTTTATCAAAAATGCCACGTGTACCCCTTGGCCTTTTCAGTCGTCATATACTCCTAGCTTCGAACCGAGCAGGATGAGGTTTTCGGGGTGAGTCTGGTTATGTTCTGACCGCAATCGAAAGCAACGATTACCACCCCTCGGGTTGCAGTCGCTAACTTTTTTATTGCGGTCGTTTCTTAATTAGCGGTCCGGCGGGCTTTTGAAGTCGAGGGCGAGGTCCTCGAAATTGAGTTGGAATCTGAAATTGAGTTGCTCCCACTTCTGGACACACAGCGAAAAGAGAAATGCTCCCTTGTATTGTGGAGGTGTATTTTATTATGTGTATGTGCATTTTTGTATTGGACGATTGAAATTTTTGCGCTGGGATTTTTATTGAATTCGCTTTAGACTCTGTGGAGTTTTCTGTGTTTGACTAGTGCGTGTAGAGCTAGCTTCTAATTTTAAAATAGTTCATAGTATAGTATTTATAATCTAACTATATAATAGTGTTAATCTGTGTGTCGATGTAACGTTCCAAAACTTCGTTCGTATATTCAACGTCGTTATTTAACTTTATAATAGAGCTAATGTGCGTTGTCTGTGTGTCCATGTAACGCTCCAAAACTGCGTTCATATATTCAACGGGTTGAAATTGCGTTGATATGTTCAACGGGTTGATCGCTAGTAGAAAATAATTGTGAAATATATTAATTGTAAGATGTGTAGCATTATAGCACGTTGCTTGTGTATGTTGTGCATAATATTTGATATATTTATGCTTCAATATCGGCTCTTTTGAACGATAAAACTTCCATAGATCATAAAATTTTAAATGACGACTGAATAGCACAAAGGACACAAGTGACATTTTTAATCGAAATTTATTAAGTGCAAAAATAGGTTCTTTATCATATATCTATAGAACTATTGATCATAAAATAGTTCGATATACTCGTATGATACGGAACCATTTTCTGTACTTTATTCAATTTTGATAAAAAAAAGGTCACTTGTACAATTTATGCTATTTAATCATCAAATGTAATTTGTATAGAATGATAATTCAAAAACTTTCTCAGATGTGTTCAATATAAGTCAGAAATTTTTAGTCACGAAAATACAAGTCTTAAAAGAATCCATAA
Organism: Cheumatopsyche charites; assembly: GCA_024721215.1. NCBI lineage: Eukaryota > Metazoa > Arthropoda > Insecta > Trichoptera > Hydropsychidae > Cheumatopsyche > Cheumatopsyche charites. The sequence continues at coordinate 12,876,357 of CM045577.1, forward strand.
AGTACAAACTGAAATTCATTTTTTAGTTCAGATAAGTTGTGACAATTCATACATAACATATTAAAATTATATTTTATATTAAAACTTATTAAATTGCACGTATCTATGAATATTTTTCCTCAACAAATTGAAATTTCCACACGAACGCCCAGCCTCCTATTCAACTTGCATTATCCACGAACCAAACCAGACACAAAAGCTAGTTACCCTATAAAACTCGTATAAAAGTCGTGCAACGTAATCTTCACTGCATTTTCGCCTTTTTATCTACATATATACAGACACAAAACCGCATTATACCTACTCGGAGCAAAAATTCGAAACATAGACGCATTCGAAGAGGCTTCGGTTGTTTGCACTCGCATTCTTCCGTTTCGCGAAAATGCGAGCTTCGCCTCCACTTCTGAAGCCGACTTCTGAAACCCAAACAGTTTACAAAAATAGAATAAAAATCGGAAAATAAACAGACTCCTGAAACGACTGGCTGAAAGCTTTAAGAGGGAAAGAGGCGAAAATCAGGGTTGCTTTGTCTGAATGGTAAATATTTTTCTGGATGCATTTGTTCATGATTGATAATTTTATTATGTGAATATATTCAAACAAATATTGGAGTTTCGATAGATAAAAATATGACAAAATTGTTTTGTATAAGTATTGGGCTTTTTATTAGGTACCTACATTCGATTTTTGGCAGTTAAATAATTATGGATTTATTAGTAAATCTACAGTTAAACTATATTACAAAACGGGGGCTATAATAGGAGGGCTGATGCTAGAAATTTTGGGGGTAAATTGTTCCGAAAGCAATAATTTTGAATGAAAGTGTTAATAATGGTATGTTAAGAGTATAATTGAAAAATATTAAGTATTTTGCTACTTTTTCAACCATTTCAGTTTCTCTAGTTGAATGACGAAACAACTTACTCTCGGAACTTCTTGCCCCATCATCACCTTCTCTCATTTGATTACTGAAATCGTAAGATCTGAATGGAAAATCTTAAAAAATATTTAAAGTAACACTAGAATAGGTATCAGAGCAGTAATTTAAATCAAAATAATATAAAAATAATTATTTCCAACCCTGCCAAAAACAAAAACGTGTTACGATAATGCGGGAAATGCACCGACCCGTCCAGTGGAGAAACTTTATATTCGCCTCTTTCACTTTTTCAGTCTGTTTGCGTCGCTGCACGTTTTCAGCAAGTATCTGAAGATTTTCCTACGTTTTATTTTTGTTTCAACTTCTTCTTCTCCTTCTGTGGGTGGTTTCGATTCGCGTAATTGATATATCGTTGGTGAATTTCTGGCAGAGAGCTTTTCAGATGCAAACACGCTTTAAAATTTAATCAATTGCATATTTTAAAGATCAAAGATTTTCTTTAAAAATTTGATTAAAATATCGGTACGTTTACATTCGTATAAAATGAAATATCTATCTTTTGAATTTTCACACTTTGTTGCACTTTTAAAGGATGCCCTCCGTAAAAATTTCACGATCGTACGAAATTACTTTCTTATTCTCACCGCACAGCGAAACGAACCATTCTTTTGCATCTCTTATTATGACAATATTTTAGTAGAAAAAAAAAATGTCTTCTCGAATGCAACCTTGTAGAAAATGCACAAATTTATTGCCTCCCCCATCCTTTACGTTTTTCCTTTCATTCGATAGAAATTGCCATAATGAAACGAAGCAGGGGCTAAAAGTACTAGACTGGAAACAAAAGAGGGGGCCACATTCGAAAGCAACAAAAACCCCAATATGAGATTTTTAATTTAGCTCATGAACGCCACTTAAACAATGTCCACGCAGAATGAATGTGGAGTAACGAACCTTTTTTCGGTGTAGTTGTCCACATTTTTGTATGATACGTTATATAAGCACGCATAAAAAGTACTATTAGTATATTGTTCGGTTAAAAGGACGAGGATTATTCGAAATTGTTCACATAGTGGTCGCCGACAGAGGCCATCTGTATAATTTGAGCACTCTCGTTGGCGTTTTTCTTCTTTCGCTTTTGCCCGACCGAATGTACCTAACTATACCCCTTACTGAAGCGATTCTGAACATTTTCTTTGATTTTTTTTATCAATTTTGACCTTTCGTTAAGTAATTTTATCCAAATATACTATTCACATCACTAAATCACACTATCTATTCCATATATGCAATCATTTCGAAAAGAAGTTAAAAATATATTATTGGTAACATTGTTTTTTTTTCAAATTCAATTGGTGTTTTTTCCCTTTTATTATCATTAACACGTTACTAAAGTAATTTTCTCTTAATTTGATTAAAAAAAATGTTGTTTATTATTCATTTATAAAAAAAATATATGGTATTTCATATTTCTAACTCTTCCTCTACCTGTTATATGCGTTGGTTAGTTCATTTACTTTAGTACGCTTATCATCTATTTTCTCTTATAAACAAATTTGAATATCTGTATGTATGTTGTTTATAGACCTTTTATAGGTTCATTCTTTCACAGTGAAATATTTCATGGTTTCTGTGTTTCACCTTCTGGAACATTTTCTGCTTCATTACATTTAGCAATTTACCTTTCAAATTTTACAATTTACTGAATTCATGTTGTTTAATATATCACAAAGAGTTCTTTCCGTAGCTGTCCTATAGAAAAACATTATGCACGACCTACACACTCAATATTATTTAACATAGATACTTAACAATTCATATATTTTGTATCAATTTTAAATACTACACATCAGCTCAAAATCAACATAAAATTCTTAGAATCTCGAACTACTTTCGACCACGGAAGGTAATATAAAGTCAATGGTATTATTGAATCAAAGTACACCTTGAATTAAGAATCACTGTCACACTATAACAGTTCGTATTCGGAGGGTGAGGACTTGTCCTATGTTGGGGATGAAGGACGACTTGGTTCCCAAGTAAAGTTGGACAATACCGACGTGGACGAAGGTCCCCCTTTTCTGAAGAAAAACTCGCTCACTTATTATATATTAATATATAATATATTTTCCCAAAATATATATAAAAAGCTTACTTTGATAGTGAGCATTATTACGTCGGTGGGCGGACGCGACCTTTTGATCTTATTAACAAATTTGATGAGGTCGAATCGAATTAGTGTCTAGTATTTATTTTTTCGCTATCCTCGGTTCGATTTTTCGTCGCTGATGCTGCTTCTGGTGCTCCTCGGATCTATTATATATGTTTTCTTGGATCGGAAGCGTCTGAGAAAATTGAATTTTCATTCCGCGTTCGAATATCCGATTCGCCGTTTTCGAGATGGCGCACTTTTCGTCTCAATCGAAACGCTGTACTATACACATTGTGTGAAACGTAAGAATCGGATCAAAATCGGATAGGGTTTCTATTTCTGGAAAATAATATAATGTCGAGTGTGTTTTCTCATATAAAACGTTTGCTTCTTAAAGTGATTAAGTCTGAATTTAATGTCTAAGTATTTGATGTAGTCATAGCTTTTCATGTGTGAAATAATAATGACATTATTTCATCGTTTTTCTTGAATTTTTATTTCTGGACTGAGCTGCTCATATTCAATTTTAATAATTGATTTTCGGTCGCTTTCTCTCTTACCATTTTTTTTTACTGAATCCCGCTGTTTCCCCTCCAAACAAACCTTTCCCAATTTCGCCCCCTGGTGAATTTACGGACAATTTGAGAAACGCAGTTACACACGAAAGGCCACGTCATCCCAAAGGGACTCTGGGACAATTTTTCGACACCAATCACGACTATCGCCGCTAAGTGGTCCGCGAAAATATGTTAGCGAAAGGGTTCCCTCCTAATTGAACCCGTATTACTTAGGGCATGACACCTACGTACGATCCCATAAACCTGGACAGTATCGATTGGCCACTTCGCATACCAGACCGGTCCTCGTCTAATGGGACAGATGAGTCTTCTTCAGTGGCGTAGTACAAACGGGACGCTTTTCTCTTCTTATTTGACTTAGTTCTTTTAATCGCTATAGAAAAAAATACGATAGTTTCTATATGAGTGTTCCCCTTGCATCATATCTCCTACAGATGTATTTTTGATAATTTTCTCGCCCTAACGAATTTCTATACATTTCTCCGCGCTGCTAAAACTGCTGCACTAACACGCTCCGACAATCAAAACAGGTGACAGGACGCCACTCCGGTTCGATTAAAACGCTAACTAAAGTGCAAAATATAAAATATATAAAAATATTGTTAAGATATTATATTTAGGGCACAAAACCAAGTTTTCCAGTTGCTATAAATTCAGTACTACACCACTAGTCCTCGTTCCTTGGGCCGGCGATCGACCGCATATGGTGCCCCGTAGCACTCATTACCTTCAACGGCAGTTTACGACGCCCTTTACGCGCCGTTTTATATTATCTCCTATTTTATTATATACACGTGTACTGACGGAAAGTGTTTAGTGCGGCGTCGTCCGAATCGGCGTCGCGACGCCGTTTCGCAGTAGAGCGTCCTCGCGAGCGTTACGGCTGCAAACTGGCTTTAAAATTAAATTTTACGAAGGCTTTTCATGCCTATGTTGTGCTCGGATGGAGGCTTTTGCGAGAACGTGTGCGTGAACGATGCTTTTCTACGCGGTTCTTGAGTGCTCTTGCTGCGAATTGCGGGTTTTTAGACGTTTTTAGAGCGTGCGTAATCTCGAGATTATGAATTTATATTTTGGATATTTTTTTCGTGTAAGAAATGTTTAATTTTTCGTTTAGAATGTGTTTGGTTATATAGTTACGTTATTTATTTATTGTAAAGCGAAAAAGCAATAATTAAGCTAGGAACTCTAAATAATAATCAACTCACTATTTATGGCCTTATAATCGATCGAATTTAACAAATACTGTCAAGAAAAGTATTTATTTTTAGGAATCGTTAAATTAGCACTTTTCGATGAATTAAATAGATAAAATATTTGAAAGAAACAATTGAATAATCATATCGATTAATAAGAAAAAAACGACATGTGAATCTTGTCAGAATTCGATAAAGTTTAAGACTCGTATTACAAAAGCATTGAAGTCCGATGTGGCATATTTACATGAAAAAATATATTACTGTGTATGCTATTAGCTGATTATTTATATGTATCTCACTTAAGAAAATATCTCAATACTCTGATTTCAAATAAGATCAAATAAACAAAATTTTGTCCATCTAATAAACTTAATTAATTCAATTTGAACAAACTCGCCTTTAATCTCAAATTCGTCCATATTCCTTCTAACTAAATTCCCTAATTTTAAAAATCCCATCTCAAATACTCTCAACGATACATTTCCTTCGAACCCATACTCACACAACACTATATTTTACCCAAAAACGTTACGCAAGACGCTCTCTCGATTAAGTTAGACATACAACAACAGGGGTATTAAACATAGTGCACGACGTCCTTGTACTGCATTAGCCCCGTGGGATGCAAGGGTAACAAACATGACAGATGGGACCCCAGTGCGTATATTATTAGCGATAGATCCTCGGGGACGATGGGCAAAAATACACCGAACCCCCCCAAGATTATTTTACAGTGTCCCCCACTTTTCGTAATGAAAGAAATCGGGAAAAGCGGGTAGTGGATTAATGAAAAGGCAATTTCCGATATCGGTCGTCTTTTATTATCATAATAAGCGGGTAAACGGTGGGTGACTTTGACGAAGGTAAGGATCTCTCGATTTCGGAAAATCTAACGTTTCATATATAGGATATTTTCAGGGGCTGAAGCCGTAGTCCACTATCTTCGGTCGGGTGACAGATGAGCTTTTTGACGTGGGACTGAAAAGTCGCGAGAGTTTTCCGCGATAGGAACCTTTTTGGATGCTCTTTCGATTTTTTTTCGGATCTATATTGCTTTTTAGTATTTTTAGATTTTCATGTATATCTATACTTAAATATCCTCTTTTTCTATATAAAAAATCAATTTTGGTCAAACTAACTAACTAACATTAAACTAACGGTTAACCACTTATCTTGCTTAGAAATCATTGAAAAAAACACATTTAAATACTATTTTGCTCAAACTAATCAAAACGTGCTTTTTCGTATTTTTGTACATCTATAAACATAATTAAATGAATTTTCACTAATTAAAAGCATTCTCCAATTGAAAAAAAAAATGGACATCTCATCCTGCCCCACCATCCATAACTCTCATAGATATATGATATTCCACATTTATCACACATTCTCCATATAAATTCACACAATCAATATCAAATCGATTTTTGCTACCAAATCAATCAAATAAAGAATTTTTCCCACCATTAAAAACATCCCCAAATTCGCCTCATTTACAACAAATCCAACAATGGACACACTTTACACCAAATGCGTCCAATACAATATAGCGACCCTCACATCGATCAGCAGCCACATCGAAACGTTTGACATCTTTGTGACGATTCTGTCACGTGTTTTTTCCAGCACAATGAAAATACCAAGGGGTATAAGTACCTAATACCAAAGTATTAAGAGGACGTTGAGTGATTTGATGATATATCTTGGCACACGTTTTAAGTTCGTTCATATCTTTCGCCACCAAATATATGAGCGTACATAGAAGCGATTCATGTACTTGACTCGATTTCGTTAAAAAGTCACTTGTGCCCCTTGGTCTTTTCAGTCTTTCTATTTGGCCATGGTGTCGTTCGAGTGACAAATGACGTTTAATAGCCGCATATGCGCCCGAGGGATAAACGAGGGTTAAATGCAGTTTTTGTGCACATAGCGATCAATCATGGCGTCATCCGAGGCGTTAATTGGTTTTCTTTTTTCGCTCATATTCCATTTTTGTGACCCACATTTATAGTTTCGAACCTTTTGATTTATCCGGTTCGCGTTCGATGAAAATGCGATCGCTTCTGGAACATGTGTACGTTGTCAGTTTTGCTACAAAAATGCAAAATGGTGAATTGTTTGGAGGAAAGGATGCAAATGTGGAATACCATAAAAAAAATTCGTTAGTATTTTTTTTTCTGAATCAAAGTTAAAAACATCTAGTTATGTATAAAAGAGAGAATTAATCAACAAAATATACGAAAAACGATCTTAGCTAAAATAATTTTTTCTGCATTTTCAAAATGATTACAAATGAATTTCGCCTTTAAAATTGAGCATAGGTGAATTTATTTTATCGCATCATACTGCAAAAAAAATTTCAACTAATTGACACATCAAATCGATCAAATATTATACAAACTTAAAAGCGAATAGCTCATCGAAAATATCACTAAAATTTATAAAGAAAGAGAAATATTTTAATTAATAATATCTTTTGACTCAATTTCGAATCCATTGTTTTTCAAGTGATTTAGTCCACATATGATTTATAGTTTTAATTATAAATTCAACAGGGGTGTATATTAGCACACTATTCCATATTTGACACTCTTCCTCTATAAAAAAAAGGATTTTTGAGATAAAATTTCCTATTTGTCACGAATCGAACACATCTGTTATTTTATATTGTCTGTGAGTTTTATGCATCGATCATGTTCGTGACACTTTTTCATCATGGCGATGCGTTTCATAAGTGTCATTTAAATTGATATCTAGAATCGTAATTTGACTAGAATCACATTTGATTTTTACTGAAAAAATCGTCCAATGCGAAAATTTTTCTTATGCCGTCGTAAAATCTAACGTCAGTTCCTTTCGAAACTCCGTTCTACAATAAGTGTTTTTCGTTCGTAACGGGCTTAAATAAATTTAATATAAACGCTTTTATGTATGTGCGTATATGAGAAACCACAAGAATCACCGCATCGGGAAGAATAAAGGAATCGATGTCGCAATGGCATGGAAGAATCGCTTGCAGAAGCACATCCCAAATCCCGACGAAATATGAGAGAATTTCTAGATTTCACAAACTGGGATATAACGCTACTCTAAGCGTTTCTTCTAATAGAACAATCGTAATTATATCTCGAAATCTTAACGAACATTCATTGTAAAATCTGTTCATATTCTGTAAATCTTGAAATATATTTATTTTTATAAATATATGACGACTGAATTTCTCAAAGGGCACAATTGACCTTTTTTTCAATATTGAGTTAAGTACAGAAAATGGTTCTATATACAGTATCATTTTCTGTACTTAACTTAATTTTGATAAAAACGGTCACTTGTGCCCTTTGTAAAATCGGTCGTCATATGATATTCATTAAAGTGAATATCATGAGTATCTTAAAATATTTTTGTTGACATTCCCATATTTGATGTGCTTCCTAGGAAGCTTTAAAGGAACTCTCCTTTTGGACTCTTATTGCATATGCCTAGTTAACTTCAATTATGTCTAAGTGGCATTTTTTGACATCGTTTTTTAAATCAAATAATGAGAAAATAATTATGAGTGTTAAAATCTAACAGTTTAAAGCTTAGAAGTCAGTTGAAGTTATGAAAGTCAAAAATAAAGGAATTGCATATCGAACAACGTTCTCAGTACTCATATTGACACGTTTTCAAAAGAGTACAGTAAAACGACGATTCTGACTATTTTTAGTACATTATTAAGCTATGTATATTTAAATCAAATAATTTTAACTTAAAGTTTCTGAATTTCGCGACTTTTCGAATCACCACGTATAATCAAACAATACCACGAAGAAAACCACGTTCGATTCTATCTGAAAACGACCATTTTCGCGAGTCGACTAGACTGAAAGCGATGCTCGTAAATCAAACAATATCTCAACATGCGAATAACGCAAATTACTTACACATATCTATAGTGGAAAACATTCGTCAAATAGTACGAAGACGCATTAATATTGCGCGTCGTATCGAAATTTATTGACCGTTTATCCGGAGTCGGTATCGGGAAAGTTTCGCGCGTAGTCCGCACTTTCGGAATAGATAGAAAACGACCGGGAAAATTCGTGTTTTGAATAATAAATTCGCTTTCGGGGATCGAAACGGATTTCCACGACCCTATACATTTTATATATAATTCAAAGCCGGCGTTGATTACGCACTAGCAATAAAACTCGACCTAGACGTGCCGGTTTTCATCAAATATCCCCATTTTCCCTACTTTTTTCAATTTTAAATATGTATAAGACCTTCGCTTGAGAGACAATCGGGAAAGAAAGCGGCTGATGTATTTTTCAAAATGTCTTCCTCGTTTCTTTTCGTTCGTCAAAATTTCATATATTTTTTCATACACGTTCAAATTTATTTTCAATATTCTACTACCCCTCATTTAACAGTAGCAGATTCATCCCCGATTCTTAAATGAGTCGAACATTTTTCCGAACTGTCACTAGCATTTTCTGCGTCTGTAAAGCACATTTTACGTTTCACACTCAAATACAATGCGTTATTGTATTTGCTCATACGATTCGAATGATTCGTACATAAGACACGTGGCGTTGCAAAGCTGGATAATCGCTTCTGCAATATATGGGGGTTACAAATACATTCCCCTTCTGATTCTATTTTTTTTCGTTGTGTTTGCTCATGGGATGAAATAATATGACTAAAGTCGATTTTCATCCCACCAGATAATTATGTAATTTTCTATAAGCGCGGAAAAAAATTAGTGAATCGAAGCAATTTTTCTCTAGCGTTATTCGAGCGTTAAGTCGAAAGAGCGTCTACGTAATCGTTATTCGTTCGGTTCGGATTAACATAGCAAATGAACTCGATATTTTTTCTATTCGAATTTTTGCTCTCGTTTTTGAATTTCCATGTGCTCTCTCTGTGTTTAATCTCGTTATTAAAATGAACATTTGCTCTTTGCGCTAAAACGTTTTTATTTTTCGCAACTAGAAAAAATATTGTACGCTTGTACGTTCAGTGCTATATACGTTTTGTTGCACTTTAGTTTTTTTCCCTAGAAAATGTGCGATATATACAAATGTTAAACGTCACTTATTCACTTTATTGAAAATTTTATTTTCAACGAAAAGTTCCTACTTTTAATTGCATATTTCCAAATGAATATTCATCGTCGAAATGAAAACGGATATTTCCCTATGTGACTCTGTTTGAAAACTCGATTTTTTTCAATATTCTCAACTGGCATTTTCGAATATTTATTCAACCGAATCTATTGATTTTTCTATTCTAAATCTCCGAAGCTTTTCCACACACGCAGATTAACTGGAATATAACAGTGTGCGGTATCAAAGTATCAAAGATGGAAAATTCCCTGAGCCCCGAGGGCGTCAAACTTTGCCCAACTCCCTCCATAAGAACCACCCCTTCTCAAACCCCTAGGATTTCGGATCTCGGTTAAAATGCCCTCGAAGGAGATTATAGCGGCTATCGAAAATTGTCGAATTATAATGGACGTCGAAATTTTAACGCCGATTTCGAAGGCCCCGTGTACACGTTACGGCTTTATGTAATTTTAAGTGTCGCCCTCTAATGTGTTAATCCACCCCCCTTATATTTTGTATGAAATATGTGTGCGAAATTTCGATTAGAGTAGGGTGTTAAATTAATTCGGCATTAGGGGATCTTTGCTCAGGATTGGCTTTAGTCGTATGTTCGTTAATTTTTATGAGCTTTTGATTATTAATTTATGCGAGTCGACATAAACGAGATCGTAACTCGATTTAACAATTCATTATTTAACGATGAGACGTTCAATGTGTGCTTCCTTCCGAATAGATTCATTAATCTTAATTAATTATCAAAATTATTATTTCGTTTATAAATTGATTCGTTCGTTTTATAAATAAATAAAACGTACTAAATGTGCGTTCGTGCGCCGAAACATCGTACAATTTATTTTCCCGCCGTTTTTCCACGATCTGATACGTAAACGTTTTCCCATTATATTGCTATCGAAACAAATAAATGTGTTTGCATAATGATACTGCATGGTGTGTATACGAGTTGGACATATCCGTGTATCCAAACAGATAAAACACAACATACACAGTACAGTCAACTTTGTTTGAAATGTTTCAATTTGGATCGAACGGTGCGTGCATGAATAATGCATTCAACGCTTGAAGTTGAAATTATTTAAATTTATTTCTATTATGAATACAAATTAAGGCGGAAATATAAAATAAGGCTGAGATGTAATAAAAGATAGAGATGAACGAGTGTCATTTTCTCACTCGCACACAAATAATAGAATGGATTGCTTCTCTTTCTTTTATTACGTCTCAGACGTTGTGTTTCCGCTTTAATTTTTTTTAAAGATTCTCATGTATTTTTTACAATTTTCATCACATACTCAAGCTCTTATATGACGCCTGAAAAGGCCAAGGGTACATATGACATTTTCGCCGAAATTTAGTCATGTGCATGAAAATATTCTACGAGGCTCGAGGCACGGACGTCTGAAAATTTCGAGCATCGTTAGCGTATTTATAATATAGATGACCTCCTCATAATACACGTAGGCACATACTCAACTTTAAACGCACTTTTTTCGAAGTCACTTGAACCCTTTTACCATTTCAGTCTTCATTTACAATCTCATTTTTTTTTCGAATTAAAAATTTTTTTTCGACTATCTTTTTTTATCAATTATATTCTCGGCTTACATAAGCCTTGAATATATATTTTTTTCGCAGATTCCGCAATATTATATATCGCGTTTATCCGCTTTTCTGCTTGGTTTAACCAGCACGCGAGTCAAACGCGTGCCATTTAACCCTTTAATCGCCGAGTTATCAGCGACCAAGAGAAAATACCACTTACGACGCTAAATCGCCTTGCGAATATATATAAAAACACATAATATGTATACGGAGCAGGAAAGATTTGCCGACGTGCGATTTTTAAACCCCCAAGGAGAAGGTGATATTTGCATCGTTTTCATTTTTCACACCTCCACGAGCTTTAGCCGCGAATACATTATACACACTTATAAAGTGCTATGATACAAATATCTTTTTTTTTTAGTGCTGGAAGACATTTTTATTATTAATCATTCACTTTAATATGATAAATCGGCCGTTAGAGGTAAAAAATTTAAAGAGTTACCAGCATAGGAAAAAAAATATGCTGGTAATGGTAATCCATTTTTAGGGAAAGTTGCATAATACGTTTGTCAAACATTTTTTATTAATCAAATATTATGCAGTGTTTACATAATGCATGAATATTGCATTTGCATAATCAATTTACAAACATTTGTCAATCCAGCCAGCATTACATATGTACATGTATCAATTTGTGCATTAAACTATTGAATTGAATATGAATATTGAGTAATAACATTGGATACATTGACAAATTTTAATGAAACTGCAATATTAATTCATGATATAAAGGCGACCTTAAGAAAAAAAAACTATCGAGAAATCACGTAGAAAATCTAACTATATAATAGCGCTATTCTGTGTGCGTGTCCACGTACTCGTAACACTCCAAAACTGCGTCGATATATTCAATGGGTTAATTGCTAGTCATCATACATAGAAAGTCTAGAAGAATGATATGTAACTCTAGTCAAAATTCGACAGTTACTTGTCATTAACAATTGGATTGTTTTCCTATGAAGATTTTTCTTAAACATTTTGTCGTTATAATAGTCGCTTGGACGTATTGTCACAGTACGAATATCCGCTTGGACAAAACATCATATGGACCAATCATCGTTGAATCAAATTCTTTGCATGAAACTTATTAACTGACTATTACCGATACCTTTCTAATTAAATATATTAACTAGCGGAAATTTTATTAAGGAAAAAACACTTAAACTCTAAACATTAGTGAGTCCTGGCCGATTTTCGACTCGTTCCTTTTTATTTTGAGCTCCTATCGTATATCGGGTCTCTCGGCGTCCGGAATTGCACAATTAAGCCCCGGCTAACCGACCCAAGAGCTTAGAGCTCACCCGAAAGCTTAAAGCTTCAAGTCGGCTTCTTTATCGCCGGGGCTAAAGAGCATTTTTGCCCAGTCTCCCCCCGAACAGTGTAAGGGGAAACGAGGGTACGCCCGACAGTGATATATCGCTCGGTTAATACGGCCCTTATTAGTTTCGCGGAATTAATTCGCGTCCGGCATTTATTAAGGAATAATTTAGCGAAAGTTGATGAAATTTTTGCGCTCGAGCCACTTTTTCTTGCGCGGACTTAATGAGGGCTCAGCGGGAGAAATTGCCTCGGGTCAAGGTTGATGAGATGCTTTGTTGTCTTACTCACTGATTTCGATGAAATTTTGTTAGAATGTAGTGTTTGTGTTGATGTGAAATAGTTTTTAAGAACGGAAGCGCACTTTTTAATAGTTTTTAAGGGCCGGTCTTTTCGCCTCTGGTTAGAGAATTAAACGAATTTAAACTACACGCGGTTCCTTCAACTATGAGCTATCAAAACAGCATAAACAGACATATTAGAGTTCGTATATCAATGCATACATCCATCTCTTTCTTCTAGATTTTGACAGTTAGTAGTGGGAGAACCGTGTGTAGTTTAAATTCGTTTTATTATCAAACTAAAGATGAAAAGACCGGCCCTTAGTTATCTTACATCAAATTTTGGTATATTTATCAGGTTTACTAAAAAATCAATTTTCTTATTGTAGTTTTTCACATTGTTGATTTCATTTCATTTAAAATATCTTAAAACGCTTCATATTAACCTTTTTTTTTCTTAATGCACTTAATTAGGATCGAGTTCTGTATGAGACTTTATTGGATTTTTTTTAAATTAAAAAAGTCAAGCGTATGTTGAATTTATTCCTCTTCATCTATTTAAACACAATTATTTGATATTTTGAATTGAAAAAAATTTCTTTTATGATTAACATGTCCCATATTATATCCAAGAAATCAACCTGACGAATTGTGACCATTTACCTTATACCAAACTTTGACCTGCAATATTTGAAAAACTATTGAAAATCACATTTTCATTCTTTCCAACAATTTTCAGTACTACTTTCTACAAATTTTCATCGTAATCAGTAGGGACTTTCACGAAGCCTCTCCTTCTGAGTCGCATCCCATATGTATTATACTTATTAAGCCGCTTACAAAATAATGAATTATTTATTTTATATTATGTACGTATCGGAAATTTTATGTTTTTGCGGATATTGTGTTCGTCGTGTACCTAAATATAGGTACATAATATAATATGTGTGTTTCGCGAACGAATACAGTTTAGTGAGCTCGAGCAAAATTTATGACGCACTAAAGAATTTATACCTTGGCTGAAAGTTGCACGCTTTTACTGGCACGTAAACGTATTATCATATTAGGGCGGTTTGTAATGTTTTGAAGATGTTATAAATTATACGCGATCTTGAAGCTTTGACGTTTTTAATACAGTCAGTCAATTCTCGTCTGACGTTAATTCGTATTTGTGCCGTAGTCAAATTGATTGTTCCGTGCTTGACGTTTTCGCGTTAAAACAAACCATGAATATTCTATTGGGAGTTTCGTATTATAATATTCTTAGGCTTTACTCGGATTCATGTAATATTTTACGTGTATGACGGACTGTGTGTTGGTTATAGACTCCTTAACTGCTTGTTCAGTTACGATGAAACTTATCTGAGACATTATGCACACTCCTGAGAAGCAAAGGTGTATTGCTAGAAGGAACGCTTTTTATTTTCTTAAATAGATATTATTATATTTCTTGCTCTAGTGCTCTAATTTAGAGCGAGAATGGCAATAATTCTAAGCTAGAGTATAGCGAAAAAGGTAATAATTTCTAGCTATAGTATTGTTAGAAAAGATAAGCGTTCCCCCTTGCACTACATTTCTGCTGCAAAGGTTTCTGCATTATTATACTTTTTCATTTAATAATCGACAGATTTTCGAACGTTTAAAGTTTAACAATATGGCTTTCACATACCTAAGTGTGTCCAATACATTAAGCACAACCTACACACCACATAATTCAACATATTTCGATAGTTATCGAATTACAAAACCATTTTTATTACTATAAATACTATATAATACAATTACTTTAAATCTGTAGACTTGAGCAAGATCGCTCACCATTGGAGGCTTGTTCTAAAGGGCTGCAGGGCTGCAGTTTTTCAGTAATTTATCATTTTTTTCATATTTTCTAGTATTTAGAAATTATATATTGCAAAAATTGTTTAATTTAAACCTAATCAAGCATTAAAATCGCACATTCGATCAATAATTTCCTAGCATACACGCTATATTTCTACATTTTCAACAGGCCATAAATCGCTCGTTCGCAATTTGATCCTCTCTCGCATACACAGGGCTCGTTGTGTTTAATTCGATTTTTGTTCTGTTTGCTTGTTTGTCGTCGGCTTTCGATGCATTTGCATCCGCTTTCGAAATGGATTCTATTTGCATCCGAGTGCATATTTCGAATGGCCGCCTATTTCGAATATTATATATATACAGTGGACAGAGACAGCCAGATATACACTCCCACTCTGTGACTGTTTAAAGTGCACGCAGTTTCCGAAAAACGAATTCTGGTCGGGGAATAAAAAAATATTGTGAATATGCAAAACGTACGTCCCCCCAAATCCAATTGGCGAATTCGAATTCAGTGTTTTGCATTTTTTGGGGAATTTTTTAAAAGTTTTTCATGCATGCGACGATTGTGTTTCCCGATTTCGCAATAACGTTTCAATTATTTTAATTCAATACTGGTTTTTGTGAACTGGATTTGCTCGATTCTATGAACTTTGAATCGATTGTTTAACAGTATTTACAATGAATACAAAACAAAAGTAATGTAAAATATGTGAATTTACGTCAAACGATCGAAATTCTATAGAATGTAATATTTTAAATGGAAAAGCCTTTCAAATGTGCTCATAATAAATCTGGAAAATTTCATCATGAAATTTTAAGCCATTAAGTAGTCTATAAATAACATACTCACATACAAACTAAACATTCATTCAATTTGTATAAATTAATAATTCAATATTTCACCTAGAATACGTCGAAATACAATGCGAAATTTTAAAATAAACATTTTCATTCGACTTTTGTACTTATGTATTTCACATTCATACCGATTTTTTCTTATTTTAACGCCCTTTTAAGACCTTTGGCCTTTGAAAAAGTTACAGTTCAATGTTTGAACAGTCGTTTCGGATCGATACGAAAAGAGATTCTTCTCTTCGGCTATATTGAAAAATGGAATCCGCTGATTCTGAGTAAACTCCGTCCTCTACATACACGACAATATTCCGCTTCGTTTTCATTTTTATCCATTTTTTTCTATTTCTCCTTATGTATAAAATATTTCTGTGTATCGGGACGTTTCGCACTCTTTCCATTTTCGTATGCACGTGAACTTATGAAATGTTAAGAACTAAACTCGACTAACTCCATTAAAAAAATCAATTAAATTAAATGTCAAAACAATCATGTATAGTCTCAATTTTCTATGTGTGAAAAATATTTTCTAAATTATACATAACGAGGGAAGGCTATCAGATAATGAATAATTTATTTAAAAAGCAATTTTAATTAGTTTTGTTCTTTCGAAGGATTTCGAAAAATGCATCTGACACGTTTGATCGTTTTTTTTTTTTTCACTTTTTGATTTTCAGAGTTAGTCACGTTTAGCTCTGAACATCTCATGCATACTTTTTCGTTTCAGTGAAAAATGTAAAATGCGGACGTGCCGAAGTGTTGACTTTTTCTGTATATCGCAAAAAGGCCGTGGCGAAGACGTTTTCATAAGATTGAAAATTTTAAGATCAAACACGAAGGAATCGCAATTTGGAAAATACGTTTTGAATGTATAATTTATCATAAAGCATACGGATCGAGTTTTACATTTATACATCTTCAATAAAACACGTAACGGAAGGTTTCATTCCTGAAAATCTATTGGTATTCCCGTTTTTATTGATCGTACTATGTAATGAAATAATTTTTTGAATATACATCAAATTTATTTGAACTTTATCGCGTTTTAAAATAAAATTTTCTATTAATAAATGAAAAATTTGCATTTCATGTCAAGAGAGAATAATTGAAAATTTTTATTAATAATAATGCATTTTATTAAAAGTATGATTAAAAATGCTCTTTGTGTGGATATTCTCATGAATGCATTATGATTTTAATGGCTGAACGTTTCATATTATTTTTCTATTTAAAAATAGCCAACGATATTGTATTGGTATAAAGCGTATGTGCATGCCGTATCGATTCAGCATACTTGGAATGCATAGGTTCGAGCCCTATTTCGGTGAGAATCACATGTCGTTAGTTCTAGACTTGGTCGTTTCTATCGAATATATTGATTCATTCAATCGTAAAAAGTATTAATTCAGTGCTTTACAAAAAGGTTCTGCAAATGACCTCTTAAATATTCCCATTAAATTCGATCTAATTAGTGACACCGTTGTGCTTTTTAACTTACTCTCTTAAGTCTTTACCTTATGGCTTACCTCTTCACTATATATTAACAGATGAAATTATGTATAAACGGGTAATATTGTGTACCTATCATGGGTTAAAAAATTGATTCGAGATTCCACTGTACCGACAAGAATATTTTATTTAAATATCCGCGAGTAACGAGCGCGAAAAAAGCGCATTGCGAGCGCAATATTGCAACCATTACGACCGCCATATACGACCGAATTCGAGGGTTTGTTTTATACGATTATGGGGTCTGTACGACCCCTAAGTTTTTATGGGTCCGTTAAAAAACCGACATCAGTAAGATTGCCGTGCGGATTATTGCCCTTTTTCCCCGGAAGCCATGCTATGGAAACTCGCACAATTTGCCCTTATGAATTTATCGATTCTCCAATGTACCAAGTTTGGGTATTTCAATTTTTTTTAATGCCGTTTGTGTTATTATTTCGATGGGAGATTTGATTTTGCTGTGTGATTCTGTGATCTAGATTTGCTCTAGATTCTGTGGACTTAAGCTGATTGTGAATTATTGTGTATTGATTATTATTAATATAAATTATCTGTTGAATTATGTTAGTACGTGTAGATCACGCATTATATTTGCTACGACTCGAAATGACCTCTCTGCAAATCTTGTAGATTGTAAAATGTAATGAATCCGAATCCTTACTAAATGTGTACACAATAATTATAGAAAATTTTATTGTAATTGTGTAAGCAGTTAAGGAGCCCATAAAGCTCAAATACACATATATACAGTGAACCTCCTTATTAACGTCCCCTCCTATAAGTTTCCCCCCTTAACGTTTACAGCAATTTTTTTCTAAATTATCCATACCCCCTATAACGTATTTTTTTTTCTTAGAAATTTCTAATGTAATGCTGCTTAGTGAAGTGTTGTATTGATCATCCCCTAGTCCATAATTCATTGTAATACTGTTCTAGACGAAATGTGATGAATATCTCAAAGTATTTTGCTCTGGTTATTGCTTAAAATTGACAAAAAATCAATAAGCAAAAATGAAAACGTTTGAATTCTTGATTTTAATAAAAAAAATTCCCCCTTATAACGGTAGAACCTACATATCTCGATGCTATATGAGGTTTTACTGTATATTCATTTTTATTTTGTAAGAATTATTAGATATGAGAATATATTAATTATGTTTCATTAATCAGAAAAGTTATCAAGCATTCAACTTTTTGCCTGGGTGCAAATTTATCATAGCTTTGTTTCGCCGATGCTTTTATAGAGCGCGATACTTATCGTCTAGCTTTTGTGTCGATGTAGGCTATATATATTTTTTCTCGTTCCGAATCTTTTCGCTAAAGCATTTTCGTTTTGACAGCCCGACGATGTAAACTTTTTATCCGTCGATGAAAATCTCTCCTTTTGTGTTGTCTGATTGACGCATCCTTGGAAGTGCGTGAACGAAAAAATAATCCCGAAAACGATTTTTCGATAAAAACTTTCGGCTAATGGCTGCGCTGAAAACGTTGCTAAATCGTGCGAAATATGAAAATCGCTTTCGTCTGGCTCTTTCATACGTATAATATAAATTTTATATAAAACTTTCTCCAAATATAACATCTTGCGAACGATGCATTCTTCTTAATTCGATCGAATCGAACATCTCTTATCTCATAGTCGCTGTATCACCGATTTTGATCGAAATTTGTAGATCTGTAATATAAATACAGATATTAAATAGTTGTGAAGACAGAAAACTCAAAGTTTCAAAATGTAACTGTGCGTAAGGGACATGCTGACATGTCCCCGCTATGCTAATGTATTGAAACGTTCACTCCACTGCGTGTTTATTTACATACATTTTGAATTTTTCAGTCTTTTTTTGAATTTCTGTCTTCACAACTCTTTAATATTTATATTTATACACATATCTACAAAGTTTCATCAAAATCGGTGAAACAGCGACTTTGCACGATCCTCGTCAGATGCGCACAAAAGAGTTTATATGTGTTCAATTTTTTTCAGCTCAGACACCGATGTTCATTCATCATTTTTCGTACAGTTTGCTAAAATTGAGTTCAAAAACTTTTATTTCTATCTATGATACGTGTATGTGAACGTATAATAATACACATAGTAAGCGAGTACGTTTAACTGCGTTACGCGAAGTGGATGAGTTATAGTTATGCGAATTATTATTATGCACGAAACGTCTTCTGTTTGTTTTGTACGTTTATATCATTTTTATGAGTTATGAAAATGTTTCGCAATAATAAAAGAACAATTTCCGCGTCCTTGCGGAACACGTTTATATGTTAAAAAAAAGAGAACAGTACGATTACCGAATTCATATTGTATCATTTAGTGTGGCGAGTATTCGCTTCTTTGTTCGACATCGAAATAATGAGCTTCTTGCGTTGTAAATACGTCGTTTTGTATGCTTTTAATAAATAAAAACTTTTTTCAGATATTTTTTTCGATACTAAATTTTATTTTGCGCTTCCTTTTTCGTAATATACGACCGATTCGTGAGTCGCAAAGCGAGGGTGAAACGTCTCTCTAATTTGTACCGAACAATGGACTCCCCTATCGGACAAATTACACAAATTACTAGTAGGGAGCAAGGACCAAATGTCCCTTCGATCCTGAAACACGTCATACGTTATAAAAGATCCGGGTTTTTGGTGATGTCCGATAAGAGACATTCCGTTACAAAACACGGGGGATACCTAATCTATTGAGTTTTGAATCTACTATAATTGAGTGTATCTATACGTTTTTATATTGTATTTTTTTTTTCCAAATTGCAATATAAAATGTCTGTGCATGCCGTATGAGTTTCAGTATCCTTGTGATGCTGGATTCAATTCCTATAGGATCCTAAATGCAGTCGCATGTCGTTTTTTAATTGATACTATTGATAGTTTCATTTGTATATTTGATTTAAAATGGGTTAATTTAAGGCTTTACGAAATGGTTCTTAAAAATAGATTATCTGCTTTATTTGGATCGATTAAATTTAATCGATTTTATTATGTTTCATACACTGATCACACTTCAAAACTCTTAACTCTATCGGCTGCATCTCTTTTAACGTAGGTCTTTACATATCGATATCAAATTGTTATATTTTGGTAACAAATTATTTTGAAATATTTAATAAATCATTCACATAATGCAATATTTACGAAATGGTTCCAAAAATGGATTATTTGCTTTATTTGGATCGATTAAATTTAATCGATTTTATTATGTTTCATACACTGATCACACTTCAAAACTCCTAGCCTTATCGGCTGCTTCTCTCTTAAAATAGTTTTATAAATATCGGTATCAAATTATTACATTTTGGTATTAAATTATTTTGAAATATTTAATAAATCATTCACATAATGCAATATTTACATTATGAAGGTTGCAAATCATATTTCAATTGCATATGCAGTTGCAGTAACGCTCTTGTTTACAATAACGTTATGTCCCTGTGAATTACTGTAACTGCAAAAAATGTCACAAAAATACAAATATAATATAAATTGAATGATTTATTGAAAATTTTAAAACATTTCATCAACAATAAATAAGATTTTTTCATACATACATAAACGTACCTGTCCCGAACGATAAACGTTCCGTCGCGTACCCACCATACGAAAGAACGGCACAATCTCGGCCGTATCGCCCCCGTGGCGTTTTCCATCGCATTTTCCCATTCTTTTTCCCGATTTTTTCCCTTCTTCCATTATTTTTTGTGGGGTATGAAAGATCGGCGGGCCATATTGCGACCACATATCACAGTCGCGTCACGCGTCACGCTAGCTCACATCAATTTCGCAGATGCGTCACGCGACAGACGCTCCTCTATTCGAGAAACATCCTTCAAGGCAATAGCTGTCTGATCGCTACTTTCCACTTTAGGGACAGCCACCTCAATGCCGGATTCGGTTTTCCCGGACTTTATGGGTTTTTGCTGAAGAAAAACGCATTGGGAGTAATACTCGTATTTTCGGCTTGATTGAAAAAAATCTTAACAACTCGGGAATCGCGATTTAAGAATCAATTTTTGCAACATTTGAATTCCATTTTTATGACATACATTTTTTTGTGGTTTTTCTTGAAATTATCTGTTACTTTTTGCATTCAAAGCTATGATAATTTGTGAATTGCTCGGCCAAGATATATTACAAATTTTGATTTCTGTATTCACACTAATCCTATAGTGGTCAATGAAAATGCTCACATGAGAGTTTTAGCTACGAATTTCAATTTGAAAATATTACTGTTTTCCGTTAAAAAATAATAAAAAATGTAAAGAGAGTACTTTATAATTTCATAAACATATTTTACTATAAAATATCGTAAAAGAAACATTAATAATCACAACTATTTTTAGAATAAAAAGAGAACTGCAGCCCTACAGCCCTTGAGGATAAGCTCCATCGAGCTAATTTTATACTGACATTTAATCAAGCTTAACCCAACCTTGAAAAATATGATAAAACAAAACCTAATCTCACCTAACTAATGAGCAATTTAAAAAAATCTTTCCTAACATAAACTAACACAGAAATACTGAAATAGAATCGACCACAAATGCGCTTTATTCTAAGTTTTCCTTAAATAACCGATCTATTCTCAAACCGTTCACATCGAAAATTAATCATACTATATTTAACTCTTCAATGTTTAATCCTTACATATTATTAATACGTTCAAACTCAGAATAAGATAATGAAAACATCTCACCCCGAAATCCGCGTTCAATTTTCATTCAATTTAATTTGATTACGCCCCACACGTCCCCATTAAACGAAAAAGCTTCTGCGAATAGAAAATCTAGAAATCCAAGCCGATTCGTGGAATTCTCAATTTTCTTCAAGAGCGGGCCAAACAGCGCGATTACGAAGAACACCACACATTTCAATTTCCCGGCGTGTCTCCTTAATGCCGCCGTTGAACTGATTAACTCGTCTGTTTATTGCACTACTAAACTAGGCCGGACTGGGGACCCTCGGAACAGTGCCGCAGCTTGAAAATTTGGGCCCTAATATGAAAATTTTGCTAGAGCCCCTCTCCTCCACAATATAGATAAAAATATTTTTTAACATTTTTGAATTTTTCGTATTAAGTTATTTTGATAATTTCATTTAAAATTAAGTGCTGCAAGTGATTTTTTTACAAATTTTGGAAATTCATTTAATTTCATTATCAGATTTAAAAAAAGGCTTTATTTTAATATTTATATGGTCCAAAGCTCGCAAATGAAAAAAATAAATAATGGTTTTTAGTTTTTTTCATAAATTCAATAAAATTAATTCTATTTTATTATAAAAATTAACTTTACAGATAAAAAAATGTATAATATTTTGAAATCAAAAGTTTTCTTGATATATCTGGAGACTTTTAGAAGGAATTAGCGATCTTATTAAAGTATTTCGAATTGATTTCTTAAATATTATGAATAACTAGCAATCAACGCGTTGATATTCCGTTGAATATATCAACGCAGTTTTGGAACGTTACACGGGCACACAGACAAATATACACACACACAGAATAGCGCAATTATATAGTTTGATATTCACTCTATCAATTTATCAAATTCTGTGATCGAAATTTAAAAATTAGTGTCGCATGAGAAAATATTAGAAAAACGTCTATTATTTTTCTATCAAAATCTTTTTCGATATATTTCCTCGAGGCCCTTAGAAGGAATTAGAGATCTTATAAGATTTTTTTTTTAATTTCTCAAATGTTATGGATAATCTTTTACTCTATTCAGTAAAAACTCTATTATATTATATTATGATATAATTATTTTATTTGTATATAGTTGCATTTAAATCGATCATGATTGTTATTATTTCATAATTTGTAATTTTATATTTATAATTCAAATCCATGTTCACATTTTGTTTCTAGCTGTTCTATTTTCGTATATTTTATTTGATATGTAGATACTTAATTGGGCTATAAAAGCCTGTTGTGCGAATTAAAAAAAAATCTTATGATGAATAAAAAAATATTTTTTTGATATGTTGAGCCTTTTTTGAACGTGGGCCCGGTTGCTCAGCCCACCTTCGTGGTACGATAGGTACGGCACTGTCTCGACTAGAGCTGGAATGGACCGATACAGAGGACAGGGGCAGTTTCATTTACGTTTACGGGACGCGTCCGGATAAAAGGTGCTTCGTTCGGGACGTGACGCATCCGTTCGTCCTAAATCACTTCCCGACGCTGAAAAGTTTCAGTTGAAAGGCGCTGAAAGTGTACGAAAAAAAACATAGAGGAGACTCTGTTTCGTTCGGGGGATGAGTAAATTGGGGATCGCCGGGCGAAATGGCGATCGTGAGGTGCTCACGTGCTCGGTAAACTTTTAAATAAGAATCGGTTCGCTGCTTGAGTTTCGATGATTTTTAGGTGTAAAGTTTTTTTGTGGTCTGAAAATATTATGGAGTAATATTCAAAGTGAGAAAATGTGGGGATACTTGATCCCACCTTTTATTTTTTTTTGCTTCTAACTTTTGTAAAACCGTATTTAAAAAATAATTTCAATGCACTTGGAATTGAATAATGTATATTTAGTGGTCTCAATTAAAAGAAATATAATACTTTTGGAAATTGAAAAGGAGAAATAATGTCCCAGATAGATGAAATGCCCTATGCACTTAAAGAATTGATTGTAAACTATTTCATGTATTTAATTTATTTTGTTTTTTTTCGCAAATTTAAAATATAAAATCATTTTCAATGCCATTTGGTGAAATATTTATGAAAAAAATAAAATGAAAATTTAATGAATTTATGAAAGTGTCCACAGTTAATTCAACCAGTCACAGTGTGCAATCATCTTTGCTGATAGACATTCTTTAAGTCATATTATTAAATTTTAAATCTACATAAATGCCATTAATAAGGCTTTGGTTACAACTTTTTCGAAATAGAATAACTTTTTTCCGATTAAATTAAACGAAACTTAATTATTTTTATGAATACGCAGACTAATTAGATGCTGCTTGGACCTCTAATCATTTTTTCTAAAGCCTTAAATGATAAGAAAACGTAATGGAATAGCCTTAAATTCTCATGAGATTTTATATTACATGTATGATTTATATATTTTCATCCTATACGATATCGAAGACAAAACGAAATATAATAATATTCGCTCATTTTAAGACTCAAACAAAAGCATTATTATTTTCACTAATCGAAAACTTTCACTGAAGAATTCTTCGACTTTGCCTAATCAAATATAAGTTTTTCGCATGAACAGATATTGAAATTTCATTTTCGATAGAAAATCAATATAAAACATTCCCTCGCGAAGCTGCGAAAAATACCTAAAGATATAAAACCGAATAAACACTTCGGTCTAA
The DNA here is from genome assembly GCA_024721215.1 of Cheumatopsyche charites. Classification (NCBI taxonomy): domain Eukaryota; kingdom Metazoa; phylum Arthropoda; class Insecta; order Trichoptera; family Hydropsychidae; genus Cheumatopsyche; species Cheumatopsyche charites. The sequence continues at coordinate 12,901,018 of CM045577.1, forward strand.
CATTCGAATGGTCCATATTAGGTCCCGTATCGATTGTTACTCAAAAGTAGCTGCAAAACAAAACAGAGAGGCCGAAACCCTATAAATATTTATTTTATCACTATTTCCAGGCTGTTTTATGTATATTTTCGCGTATATATGTGAAATATTCATCGTTTGCCTTTGTTTATTATACGGATTTCATCGTAATAAGTGGACTCTTGCGTAACGCGCTGAATAAATCTGATATTTGCTATACACTCATCTGTATGTTCCAATAATTTTGAACGCGAACTGAATGTTAATTTTTCGCTCTACTTAATTCAAGATTACATCAATGAACTCGGAATATTAATCTTGTAAGTTATAAATTGAACTTACATAGTTTCGCCGATGATTTATTGTATCGAAGATTAACTAAACGTACATAACTTGGCGAAGTTGTTTATTATCGAACTTTCTTCGTATGTTGCATTATTTATTTTCACTGAATTAATATTGTTAGTTTCGCTTGTTTATAATCGTAAATCAATCATAGTTTATATGATGAACTAGCTTATGTGACTTGGCGTTGATCGAAACTGTGAACTTTAAGCCGATTGTAAATTGTAATTATTGTAGACCCTGCATAATATTTGTTATTATCGAGCTACAGAAAATGTCTCTTTATGAAATTTCAAAGTAAGAAATCTCGTAGATAGTAAAATGTAAATATAATAATGTAGAAATCTTCTCAGACGTACATACGTGGAATGTTTAAGAAAGAATAAGGCATTTAATGAGTCCATAGAGCACATACATTCAGACAAACAAACATTTTTTTTTCATTTTAACTTATATTAATCACTAGCTATTGACCAGATGTTGCTCGAGACTCTTTTTGGACTTTGAGCTAATTGTTGACTATCCTTTACTATTTCCAATTCCAGTAGTAAATCCAATTTCGTGTGTAGGTCATACAGTATATGTGCTACACAGGGCTACTAAAAGACCCCCTGAGAACTGTCAAACAGTCAAATAGACAAAATTACTATTGTTGAATGTGAACTGTGAATATAATGATGCAGAAACCTAAACATACGTACGTACATTAATTTATATTTAAATAGATAAATACTTTAAAAATCACTCCAAAACACAAAATTAAACGAGCGTAACACACTCTCGCATAAATTTCCAACAAGTTAAGTCCCCTTTTAAAGCATACATAGGTATCTCATACAACTGAAACAGAGAGCATTTTTGAAATACAACTCGCATATTCACAACGAACGACTCTTTGTCCCCGGACCGATTTTAATTAAAGCGCGAAAATCGCTCGGATTTATTTTAACCTTTTGCGGTCCGGTGATAAGTTGTTATTGTGCCGGGCGTTCAATTAAGACCGCGTCGGTTAAATTAGCAATGTGTAATCAACGCGAAGGGCTCGTATGAGGACTGAAAAGGCCGAGGGGTACAAGTGACTTTTGCCGAAATTGAAAAAAAGAATCACTTCTATCTAACCTCATATATTTAGTGGCAAAACAATATGAAAGAACTTGGAACGTGTATCGAGATATCTATCTATATTATAAACATACTAACGATGCTTGAAATTTTCAGCCACAGCCCTGCCTCGAACCCGGGCGTTCAATTTATTAGCCCGCGCCTTACACTCCGAACTACGCGTCGTAATTATGAAACTGCACCGTTTAACGTATTTAAGGCGTAATTTTTTTTTATTTCACACATAGATGGCAATAAACACATCCGTGGCAATACGAAATTTGATTAATTCCGAATAATTTTGATACACATGCGCCTACTGCTAGTATCATTAAATCACTCGACCTCTTCCTAATACTTAACTTTGAGTGCGCTTTTCTTGAAATCGCTTGTACCCGTTGGCCTTTTCAGGCGTCATATGGCGTAGTGTATAGGGCCCTTGTGTTGTACGCTGCGTTAATTTAAATTGCTCTAGTGCGCGAAAATTATATGAATTTTCATCCTAGAGGAATGTTATTCGAACGGGTAATGATCTAGCGTATGCTTTATGCTGGATTCGTTATCGTTATTGCGTTTTGGGGGTGTTTTGTTTTAGTTTAAAATAGGTGATGTTAGTTTGTGTGGCTTGAAATTTTATGGATTTTAGAATAGAATATTCATAGTTTTGAAATAACATAAAGTATATAAAGACATGCAAACATTTATATATTGAATTTTCTATTTAAATGTATTCTTCAATCAGAATTTCATTCTCGCGACTATTGAACGAGTTTCTTCTTCATCTCAAATCGAACGTAACTCGCGCGAATTACAATCACGATCTCATACAAACACTAGAGTTATACAGCAGTAAAACTACATACAATCTGCACTTTTGTCAATAGCAAAAACGCGACAAACTTATCTAGACGTTAACAATGTCCCCACAACTAAAATCAACTCTCGACAACGGAACACAAACTCAAACGGAACTCTCGGGCGATAAAAGCACTCAAAACGTCGCCGCACTAATTACGCAATCGGAAAAGTAATAACGCTATAACTAACTTTTATATTAATCAAGCTTATATAAATCAACTCTTACCTCATATGTGTAAGTTTCGATTGAATTCGATCTAATTAGCGACACCAATTGTGTGCGCTCTGATTTACTTTCAAGAGTTTTTGCCTTGTAGCTCACCTCTCCACTTTAAAGTGAATGATATCTATATTATAAATTCGCTAACGATGCTCGAAATTTTCAGCCGTGCCTTGAACTCGGCACGTTCACTTCATTGGCCCACCGCCTTACGCTCCGAGCTACGCGTCGTAATTACGAAACTGCACTGTTTGACGTATATAAGGCGTAAAATCCAAATGTGGGATTTTTTTTATTTCACACATAGATGGCAATACGAAATTTGATTAATTCTGAACTATTTTGATACACATGCGCCTACTGCTAGTTTATGGATAAAATTGTGTATAAATGGGTATGTAATACTTGTATGAAAATAAAAATAAATAAATGAAAGGAGGTTGGGCAAAAATGGATCAATTCAATTACACCGTTCCTGGTAATAAAGTGAGCTAAACGACACTCGACTCGGGGATGTTTAGCGCGCGAATTAATCTTTTCGAAAACACCGTTACCGAAAAACACTCAACTACCACTTTTTTTTATATTCGACTTTTACGATCTTGGTCGTTAACCCGTTCGAGGAAACTCTTGCGTTGATTGAAATTCGTTTACTATCGCATCTAAATATATATTTATGCATGTTTTATTAATTAATTCTGAAAAAAAAAACAATTTTTTGACTAATAAAAATCATTAGAATGTGTTAAAAATCGATGAAAATGTAAGCTAGTTGACGATAGTATGAAACGCTTGTGTAAGCCGTATCGGTCTTTAGCGTATATGTTCAGGTCCTGTCAGATCTTAGCAAGTCACAAGATGTATTTCTTAACCGATATGATGATTTAATCGCTTAGTACAAATAAGCATGGGCTTCAGAGTCATCTTAATGCTAGATTCGAATCCTTGCAGTCTCTGGCGAGTTACATATCATTTTTCTTAATCGGTATAGTGTTTGGATCATTTCTTTCTAATATTTGATTGAAAAATATATTAATTTGACGATTTTTTCAATGGAATCCGTTTTTCGAAGCCTTAATTGTTCCCTTTGTTGAACTCACTGCATACTGCATGCCTCTTGCTGTTTTTCCATGGTACATAAAACGGACCTTTAAGCAACAATCGATAGAAAAATAAAACCGAAATTATATAAGATTTAATGCGAAAATATTAATAATTTCATACACCTATATATTTTGCAAGGTCTTTGTCAATATTTAATATAAACCATCGAATAGAGCCTGCCCCTTTCGCTATGTGTTTAATGTTCGGGGAGTGTATTGGGTGGGCGGTATAAATTCGCTTTTAATGTTCGCACCACCCACTCTTTCGATGGCTTTGTTCGCGAAATGACGTTTCGGTTTAAAACGTCGATTTTTTTCCAAGTCAATTTGGGAATCTTCGATTTTACGCTCGTCGTTAAAGCCTTTTCGATATTTATTTTACGATTTTGCCTTGTGTTTTTTCGAACGCGCTCCGATTTTGATGTCGGTTGTTATGGTGTGCGAAGTCGATCAAATTTTATTATTTTCGATATATTTATTTAAATTATTAATTATTTATTTATATATAAGCTAAAACTAATGCAGTATTACGTGTGAAGCTAGAAAGCTCAATTAGAATGCGTTGAATCAATAACGACTTTATTTTAAACTCGAACTCAACCGCAGACAAAGGCGTCGAAAATTTCAAAAGCTTAAAAGCGTCTGCTGCAAATTTAAATTATTCAACTCGAATCGACTTCTACTCGTCAAATAGTTCGTTAAATATTATTAGAGTTCGATTTTACGCAACGTTTAACTAACCGATTGACTCGAAGACGTACCAATTTAAATATCTGCAGACTCGGCAGAATGAATATTCATTTCCATACTTCAAAAGGCGCTTCGGCAATCCAATCACCATAATTCCATTCTTGGAAACGTTAATTCATTAACGACGTAATCCGTTTACGTGAACAGCGAAAACTGCATTGTGCATAGAGATAAATTCGGCTCTTCACCACGAAAAAAATCTTAAATTTAGACTAAATTATGTATAGCAAACTGAACGGTCTTAAATCCTTCTTTATCGGTTAATTTTAGTGATAGTTAGTAGTGCCACGGATGTGTATCAAATTTGTTCGAAAGTAATCAAACTTCGTATTTCCACGGATGTGTTTTATTCGATAATATTTTTTATTGCCATCTACATACATATGTGTGAAATAAAAAAATATCCCACATTTGGATTTTACTCCTTATATACGTTAAACGGTGCAGTTTCGTAATTACGACGCGTAGCTCGGAGCGTAAGACGGCGGGCCAATAAAGTGAACGTGCCGAGTTCGAGGCACGGTTGAAATTTCGAGCATCGTTAGCGTATTTATAATATAGATTAACGAATTATGGTGTTGTGGAAAGTTATCCATATTCACTGGTTGTAAGGTTTTTTTAGGACGCCCATTTTTTTTTTAATTTTCAATTAATCGTTCACTTTTGAATGGAGATGCATTCACTAAGAAACTTAAAAAAGTAATAAGCATGTGAAAGATGGCACTAAAATTGAACGAATCCAATCGATTAGGTGGTTGATACATTTTTTTAGGACCGTTTCAAGTTATTTTTTAAATCAAATATTAGAATGAAACTGTCATATCATCATATCAATAATGAAAAACTACATGTGACTTGTGACAAGAAATTGAATATATTGAATATACGTTTTAATATGGGTTTCACTTCCAGCGACAGGAATAGAATACAACAAAGTGGCCCAATTGTTCACATTGTGATCGCACTCTATCGCTTTCGCTCTCCGCCGCACGTGCGGAAACCCAACTTCAAACTACTATACGTGTTCAAACACATGTACACTCTGAAAATCGGTATTATTTGGAAATTGAAACTGGGGCAGATTTAAGTACGTTCCAAGCAGCGTTCTAATGAAGCCGCATCGGGGACACTTTTCGAGTGTTATTCGAAAGGCAATGGACGTCCCGATCGTGTATCCACGGCCATAAATATGCCGCAAATTGGCGAAATAATGGAGGCTCGCGGCCATAAAACAGCAATGTCGGTTGAGTTATGGCCGTAGCCGACCGGACGCGCGACTAAATCATCCCTTACACAATGCGGCTGCAACGATGCGCCTAAATCTAAAATCACTCCCGACACCAAACAAAGGGCATATTGAATCCGTCGGTGATTATCGTATTTTCACCGTGATAATCATATTTTGGCCGTGATGCCGCGCCGGTTTAAATTGCTTCGGCGTTCCGCGAATCGTACTCTTTGTAAATGACTCGATACGTGTGCTGTTGTTGAAAGCGTGTTAATGAACTTGCATGGAATCAGCATGTTGTTAATTTGAATTTTAAATTGAATGTTTTCGATATTTGAAATAATTTTAGGATAAAGCTGCGTTCGTATTGTAAGCGAGACAAACCGAACAGAAAATAACGAAGGAGATACATTTATACAACTATAAAGACATCCGAAAATATATCCTAACTAAGCTAAACTTAAATTATTTCACCTAAAGTCGATCTTCTAGCAAATTCTAGCCGATATTCACAATATTCTAGATACATGTTTTCTCAATATTAATAGCATGTGTGTCTACAACCTGAAATTTTCAATCTTATTACCTAAGTTTCGTTTCAATATGAACAGCTTTCCAACCAATTGAATTTAAATATTAATACATATCCTCATTGTGATGAATAATGTGAATAATAAGCCTTATTGAATACATGTACTTTTATACAATATCCAATATTACCTAACAATGTTAAAACACGTGCTTTCATGCAGTTATCATGTTTATCTTAAACCTTGATTTTGAATCAATCTAATGACTATCACTTCAATATAAGCATATTTCGAACCAATATATTTTGAAAATTCATTCATAGATTCACAAACAATGCGTATAAGAATCCTCATTGAACACGAGAAAATGTACCTTCACTTTAAGAATGAGGAAAATCTCGCCTTCCCTAGAAAAATTCTAGACTAAACTTTCATTTATTGAAAAAAAAAAATAATCATTTCATACTAAAATTTCAATCTATTAATCGAGTTTCATTTCATCATGAATATATTTCGAATTGAATTTAAATATTCATACACACATCACGACACTAAAAAGCATTTTATTCTTATCGAAAGCATATCCTTCGATACAATATCCATTCGTACAATATTATTCCAAGTTCATGAATGCGGGAAAATGTACCTTCACTTTTAGAACGAAGAAAATCTCCCCTTTCCTAGCAACATTTTAGAATTTAAGCTTTCGTTTATTGAAATGAAAAAATAATTAATCATTTCATGCTAAAATTTCAATCTATCAAGTGAGTCTCATTTCTTCACGAATCATGAATATCTTTAGTCCCAAATGAATTCAAATATTCATACACACATCACGATACTTAAAAGCATTTTATTCTTATCGAAAGCATGTCCTTCGATACAATATCCATTCGTACAATATTATTCCAAGTTCATGAATGCGGGAAAATGTACCTTCGCATTTAGTATGAGGAAAAGCTCGATCGCTTTTCCTAACGGAAATCGGGTCGTCCGCATCAATCACTCGTTTAAAGGAAAGGTCTCTTTCGACTGCTGCTGCTTGACCCTTTTTTGTATAAACGATTGTGCTTTTTCTCTCTCATATGTATGTATGTATTTTTTTTTTGGGAGAATTTCACTTTATAAGTGGCCAATCGATCCATCCTCGTTTCGACGATTGACACGTTACCGAAGCCAATATAAATGCTGCTTTAAATTTAGATCTTTCCATTTAAGTCTAATTTTGTTTTTTTCATTGTTTCAGGTAAGAGATTTTTACGATAACCTACTTCGATCGTTTATTGGTAAATATATTTTTTTTCGTTCTTTATATCAAGGGAAAATATACATTGACATATTTATTATTCATTTATTGAATTTTCTTTCTCTTTGATTGACCTAATTTTTCGTTTAAATCTTTTTTTAAGTAATCATACTTTCCGATTGCTCGAAAAACTCATTATTCATTCAACATAATCTCAGGAAATTTTCCGTAGACGAATCAAAATATAAACGTTATATAAAGCATCCATAAAACGATAAGAATAAAGATTCTATTTCCAGACACATTTATAAATAAAAATTCAATTTTACACTTCTACCTTTTCATTATACAATGAGAGTTTTGTTTCACTTTTTCGAAAGAATAAAGAAACCTTAAAAGCATTGATTGTGCGACATTTTAATTGATATTATATGATGACTGAAAAGGCCAAGGGGTACATCGGATTAATTAAATAAATCATTAACTTAACTACATATATTTCACCTAAAGTGACGAAATTTTCATTCTGAGCACTTATCGCTTATTTTACGAGCGCGAAACGCGTGACTTTGAACGGTCACATAAACTCGCTATAGGTAATTCAACCTCCTGCCAAATTAATTAGGGAAACACCTCCTACCATGCACTTGGTACTATTGACGAATATATTAAACCAGAGATAATAAACTAGAAATTAAAAAAATATCCAATTCTCATTTAATCTTAAAATTCATTCAAACTCTTCCATACAAATAAATGCATCTTCATTGAATCGATCAAAGTCATATCAATCAATTGACTTTCGATTACAATTATCTTCTACCTAAATTCACACACATTTTAGACTTTTCAAAATTCAATATTACATTGTTTTAAAACTCATCACTTTTAAGAAAAGGTTGACAACGTCTTATCGTACAGAGTAGGCTACGTTCCCATTCTAATTAAAATGTATCGTCGGCATGAATATGCAATGATAGACATAGTAATACGTGCTCGAATCTTGCACCATTTCAGCACTGAGACAATAGCACATTAAACGATTTTGGCATCGTCATAACTGTGTCGAGGATACAATCGAAGTTATAAACTACTAGTGATCAGCCAGTTGAAAATATCAACGCACATTCGGTTAGATAAACGTTATTTTAGGTGCAAATATTTTTTGTAGTGTAGAGCTAGCTTAAGATTTGCACCTAAGTTGCTTATAACATAATTGACAGCTGTCAGTTCACAGCGTCTGTTTTCGATATCGCTGCTCATCATGAATTTCCGCATATGTATGTAAGTTACTGAAAATTTAATTTTATAATTGTTTTGTCACACTTTTGAACGTAACATTGGACACACATAACACTATTATATAGTTAGATATTAAGATTGAAGAAGTTTTTGATGGAAATCTAATAATTTTGTGTATATTGATGTTTAGATGTAGATTTAGGACTGGTCTTTTCACCTCTGGTTTGAGAATAAAACGATTTTAAACTACACTTGGTTCTCCAACTACCAACTATCAAAATCTGTAAAAAAAATATGGATTTATGTATTGTTGTAATGTCTGTTTTGACAGCTCATACTTGGAGAATGAACGTGAAGTTTAAAATCGTTTCATTCTAAAACTAGAGATGAAAAAAACAGCCCTTAGTTAGTTTTATATTTTGTATGGATATGTGGTTGCGAAGCAAGAGATGAAAAATGGTGCTAGCTCATGGATGAAAAACTCACTTGACACTTATTCGTAGAGAGCCAATTTACAATGGAATAGCTAGAATGTTTGCATTTTCAAATTAATGAATAGTTTTACTCAATATAAATTAAAGTCGCTCGACGATTTTCAATAATGAAATTTCACATCGCCATAATTAAACTATCAATCGAAAAAGCTTCGGCGTATTAATTAGTCCATTTACTTTCGTTCAAAAGCCAATCTACACCCACTATGTACCATAGAAGCATATTTCAGGACTAGATACAGACCGAAGCGCGTAATTAGCGTACGTCGATCGTGTCAAAGTCCCCAGAGCCCTAAACATACTAGGACACATCAATCAAACCATACTAACCGTAAATTTAACTACGACCACACACCGAAACAGCGACTATCTATACAATCGGACTATTTCATTTACGAACTGTCAAAAATCATTGGGAGGCATATTAAATCATATAAAATAAAATATTATCGAATCATAGACAAAATCAAAGACAGAGGTAAACTTATGTACTGTACTTAAGTCTTTGTCTTTTGCCACTTCTGATAGTTTTTAAATGGAATAGTGAGTTTACCTGGTGTATTCGAAAAGTTGCGAAATATATTTTATTATTGTTTTTACATTAAGTTTAAATTAGTTGATTATTGGCCGATTTTTTCACTGCTTAAGTTAAATAATCATAGAGTTACTTTCATTCCTCTAATTAGGAAATGTCAAAAATCCGCGGAACTTAAATTTATTTTTAACAGTTCCTAGTTGCAACTGACTAATTATATAATAGTCAACTAAAGCAATGAAAAAATCTGTCCATAGATGACTAAGATGTTCAGATTCAAAATACATTAAAAAATATCTTAACCTGAACATAGATAGAGTTAGAATCATCGTCCTTTTTTCGATAACATTAAGCTCTTTCTAAACTGACTCCAATGAATCAAAATGACTCCCAATCTTCAAACTTTAGATATTAAACATTATTTATATATGTATTTTTAATCTCCAAGCTAAATAATGGTATCAAATGATGCCATTTTGACATAATTGATATATCCTATAACAAGAATCTAAATCGAAGGTTCCTTCAAAGCCTTCTAGAAGATATACCGAGCATATAAGAGTTAGCAAAAATGTTTTATAAAGAATTTTTATATAAAAATATATTTCATAATTATCAGAAAGCACCATGTATAAGCAAAAAATAGTCGTCGGTTCTCATGATGAAAAATGCAAAAGCTCCGTCTCGCGGTTGTGATTGAAATATTCACGCTGCACGTTACGTATGCAAATTGCATAATGGCCTACCGCGTTGCATATGCAGGCGCTTGCGATAACGCCTCGTTAAAATTAATTAGCCTGGGGACAATTGCGTTATTGAGCATGCCAGGCAGTCAACGGGTTAAAACCGCCACGAGGAGAGCTTCGAGAGGTCGAACACCGCAAATCCAATTGCCTCCTCTTCAGTATAAGACGCACCTGAAATTCTAACCAAGATGCCTTGTGTACATTGTATTAACATAGTTTCTCAAAATCGACAATTATATGACGACTGAAAAGGCCGAGGGGTACAATTGATTATGTGGTGATTTCGAGAAAAGCGCACTCAAGTATGTACCAATTCGTATTAGGAGGAGGTCGAGTAATTTGATGATATATCTAGGCACAGGTTCCAAGATCATTTATATCCTTTTGCCACCAAATATATGCGATTCTTGTACATAAATCAATTTCAACAAAAATGTCACTTGTATCCATTGGCCTTCTCTGTCGTCACAGTCACCTATTTTCTTTTTTTTTCAATTGACACGTTAATGTCGTTAGCACGGGTTGTGTATAGTGTATTAAGTTTTTTCACCAATGCTTAAATTTCTTTTTATTGTAAGCTTTTGGAAGTTTGTAAAATCAATAATAAAAAAATCGCTTGTTTTAATTTGATAATCATTCGCTTTGAATAATTAAGGTTGCCGTTAGGGTAATGAAGTCTGATGAGTAATCAGCGCACGAAAAATTGTGCTAAAATTGATCGAATTTAATCGAAATAGATTATATTTTGGACACTAAAGCCCTACACAGCATGCACAAATGCTTTAATATGTGACAAATACTAGTTTTTGTCAACCAATGTTACTTGAGACTCTCAACTTAAAGCCGATTATGAAGTTTTGTATAATATTTCTCGTTGCGTGAGTAAACCTTGCATAATATTTACTACAAAAAGGCTCCTCTATGAACTGTCAAACGATAAAAATCCCTTTGTTTTTAAAATGTTCAATATAAATTGTAAATTATAATTATGCGAATTTTTTTCGAAACGTGCAATTACTCGGGATAGTTTCACTGTCTAAGAATCAGCCCTTAAGGAATCTATTGCATCAAATTTCATTTATAAATATATTCTAAATATTTTCTAAATATCAAAGAATATATTTTAAAATTAATACATCCTTAATAAATCATTTCGTGATTGCGGCACTGTATTAGTAGTGCAAAAACATAGCTACACGCGTACGTATGAAGAACTAATTTCGAACTCTCTGTGTATGTATAGTTATGTAAAGTGGTCTAGTTAGGTTCGAGGCTAAAAACCTTCGAATTATTAATATTAGTTATTTGTACGGTGGTCAGAACGTTTAATGTTTGCGACCATGAACCATGGTCGATGCTTTAGGGAGAAGCCGAGAGTAATCTGTTCGAAACCACATTCTGTTTGTATGTCGGTATTCAAAGGGCTCTAGTTAAAGCTTGGCTATATTATAAAATTCAATATGGAAAAATATTTTACGTTATATCAATTCTAATGATTTGAATAATTTAGACTATTCTATTCGAATCGCTTTGTTCTTCTATATGATTTGTATCGCATGATACATGATACATACGTAATTAGCCTATTGCAGGATACATATGTTAATTACGAAATATCTTAGTGAATATATAATTAATTAATACCACTCAGGTATCTCAAACGTAATATAATATCTAGTAAACGCTCGTCTAAATATAGATAATATTTTTTTTAAACAGATTATTTTTATGAAACGAAATTACCTTCATTTACACGTACCTTAGTACAAATTATTTTAATACGAAATACATGTTCAAAATAAAATTCCAATTGCTGTATAAAATGTTTGTACATTCCGTGTCAGATTTTAGTTACTTCATGATGCTGGATTTAAATCATATCAGATCCTAAAGTAAATCGCATGTCATTTTCCTCAATGTATGTATATGAAATCGCGATGTTTATTTCGAACTAAGTATTAATTTAATACTTTACGAAACAGTTATTAAAAATAAATCGACCAGCTTATCTGTACCTTTAAATTAAACTCGATTATTTCCGCGTTAACTTTATTACTCTTCAGAGTTTTTTGCTTGTTAAGTCCGCTCCATACTCATGCGTGATTCACGCACGAATTTCAATAGTTTTCGCGCACTTTTTCATTGTACGCGACATTCTCACGTGAATCGCGCAATAATCTAAAGCGTTCTTAAATTCTCATTCTTCAAATCAAAAATTTAAAATAACCAAATAGCAATACCAGTAAAAACAAATAAAAAACCCATCCAACAATCACTTAACAGCGATCGCCGACGCGAGACTTAATACCGAACCGCATCGCAATTTTTCCCCCCTTTCTTCGTTCTCCTTTCATTTTTCATCTTTCCCGCCTTTTCTACTCTACTTTTTTCGGCGTCATTTTTATTTTTCGTCTCCTGCAGGATAAACAATACTCGTTTCGCGCCTCCGGTACTAACGGCCCAAGTACCCGCCGGTATAACGCATTAGTGGAGCGCGAAGGCTACATTAGTATGGCAACCCGGGCCGTCATTTGTAACTCTTAACGGTTTCCTTTTTTGCACGCGTCCCTTACACCCTCCGATATATATATGTATACATAGTAATATTGTGGTTCCCAAACTTACTTGGGCTGAGAGGTCTAGATGCCCGTTTGCGTCATCGTAGTGAATCTGTGACTTGAACTTCGATATTTTTTTCATTTTCAAAATTTTACTTTTTTTCGATGTCTCTAGTCTAAATTGGAACTATACCTCCGCTTTTCTGATATTTTTCCTATAGGAATGGTTAGCTCTTAGACCAACTATATTGTCCATATATGGTACAACTCATATGAGCGAACTGATAACAGAAATCGATCACTTCGTCGAGTAAAAGCCCCGGTCGCTGATAGATGTCACACAACTCATCTATATTATAAATACGCTAACGATGCTCGAAATTTTCAGCCACAGCCGTGCCTTGAACCCGGGCGTTCAGTTTATTAGCCCGTCGCCTTAGCTCCGAGCTACGCGACGTAATTACGAAGCTGCAACTTTTAACGTATATATGGGATATTTATTTCGTTATTTATTTCTTTCACACACAGATGGCAATAAACACATCCATGGCAATACGAAATTTGATTAATTCAACATAAATACACAAACGATCCGACCGACACTGACTTTTTTCGAATGAAATAGAATAAACATTCGAAAGATACAATCGAGTCATTAGGAAAATGACATGAGACTTTCTTCAGGCTATGATATAATTTGAACAAAGCATCACAAGAACTCTTATCCCGACGTGGTACGTACAAACGTTTTATACCGCTGCTTTATTGACTGGCTTAAATTTTACTTAATTGAATTAAAATCTATTTATTTGAATTGATAAGTATGTAATTATTTGGCTTAAATGGGCTTCAATGTCTTATGCGCTATTTCAACTAGCAGATTCGTAATCAATCATAATTTCTACCTAGATTCTATCTGTAAATGAAAAATTTTCTTCGACATTGAAGTACTAGCGATCAACCTGTTGAATATATCAACGCAGTTTTGAATCGTTACACGGACACACATGCAGTTTAGCGCTATTATAATTAGATTCTTTATTTGATCACATGATACGTTTCTTTCGCGGCTTGAAGCACAGTGTCGATTTCGTCGCAGTTAGGCACACACTTTTAAAAACGCCGATATATATTATATTATTTTATATAAGGCCGAAGAGTGTGCGGTTTTGTTGAAATATTTTATTCCTCCCGGGCCGGTAGTATTTTCATTTTTTTTCCCTACCAAAGACCGCCTCTTCTGACGACATTTTCGGTTGTTATTATGCGGGGTGTATAATAACCCCCGGCGCGCGCAACAAAGGTGCGATATACACCCGCGAATAAACTCGACTAAAGTAAAAGTGAAGCGAGTAAAAAAGAGTAAGAGGGAAAACGGTAAAAGTTAAGCTTCTTCTTCTTATTTTTTTTCTCTCACTCTTGTGTATGTGTGTTATGCGAATTTATATTTTTTTTCGCGCCGAAGCGTAGTGGCTGTGCGATGTTTTCGTAGCAGTTTTCAGACACTGGTCCGTGTCGTTTTATTGTTCGGTGTCTGAAATATTTCTCGGAATGTTCGTTTTGAAAAATTCATTGGAGCAGTCGTCGTCTAAAAGTTATAAAGATGATTAAAGTGAAAATTTTGTATTTTTTTTTCTTTTGTTTCGTATTGTTTTATTTTTGTGCACGAATGTATTTTCTCTGAAAATTTTTATTTTAATATCTTAAGTTACCCTCTTACGTTCAATGACTCTAACCTCTAACCTAGCAACTGTTTTTTCACATTTAACAAAATAACAATATCTGTATCAACAAATATTTTTAATATCTCAAATCACGCTCATAAACAAACCTAATTTATCAATTTCCCAATCCAAGACAATAAACAAACAGACAAGCCTTCACATACCCCTCGACGATAAAATATTCCGCACATCCCTTTAATACCCTGTCGTTAAGACGCATTACACAACTGACATCAAATCCGATAATTTCATACGATTCATAGAGCGAATATTTTATATTCAGCCGACGTACACACGATTCGTGTTTATTATGCCGCGATCATTAAGAATACAGACCGAGCTTACATACATTCCGTTTAATGTATTGTATCAGTGGAAATGGCGAGCTCGGAGTTATGCACGAAATCGTAAAGCCCGTTTTGAATATTTAGCGGCAACGAACGAAACTTTTATGGACGATTATGCGCTAAATCCAAATAATGACCGCGAATATATATAGGAAAAAAAAAGAGTCCGGAGCTTAAATCTCGGTGCTCCGTTTCCGCATTTTCCGATATTTATTCGCGTTTTCTTTATGTTTGTGTGCGTTCGAAATGGCAGCGGAATAAAATCGTGAAAATACATATATAAATATAAAAGTTTGTGTGTACGAAACGAATAATGCGCGAAAAAAGGGATCCGCTAAAGTTGCGATGTTGTGCCACTGTGCTGTAGTTGCACGCGAGGGGAAAACAATCTACAGGATGTGCTTTTTCTTTTTACAATCCATAAACGCATTGTTGTAAAGTGTGTGTGTTTGTATTTTTTTCTGTATCCGTTTTTTTTTTGCGTATTATATTATATTGTATTTTTCGAAAGTTTATTTCCCATGGGCGATATATCGTGAACTGCTTGCTGGTAGAACTTGTTCAGCGTTTTCGTTTGACTTTTTCCCATACTACTTTTGCCTTTTTTCGTATTGCTGAAATCGCTAATGAAATGCTCTATCTAATCAGCCGATTTAACGTGCGATAGAATAAATTTATACATACTTTTATATTATAGATGTTCTTTCTCCGTTCGAATTTTCCTCGGAAAATCGTTACTTTCTCGTGAAAAATTGTTCAGCACCATATTGCCAACATTACATTTTTCAACGATCGTAATTTTCCGAGAAAGTTTGCGCTAAGTTTGCGTCGATCACATTCACGCCGTCGTATTTCAACGCAACAGATGAAAAATTGTTTTGCGATTATGCTTTACAGAAGCATAAAGAATGTATAATATACAAGGAAATCGAGTGATACACAGCACATTTTATTTCTTCAAAATAGTACATTCTAAAATCACATTGTGAATTTTTCTATAAAGTTCATTGCATTTTTTTTAATTTTCACTGTATAACATTAACTTAACATTAAGAAATGTATTCACAATAATGCAAAACATGTTCATGCAAATACACAATGTTACACATACAATTGTACGACAAACGATAGATTGCTCTTACGAAGACAATCTACTTTACATATATGCTCGATATATTTAGACATTCTCTAGATATCTGATTCATATAAATCGCTAGGAAAAGTACCATTTTACTCGAGAAAAGAACGAAACTCAACACATTCCATTCGCGAAAAATAAACAGAGATCTACGCCTATTCTAGAGCTCGTATGACGCGAGCTGAAAAGGCGGACTCTAAATTGAAAACGAGATATGTATGTATACTTTCGACGATATGGAGCAACTCGCAGTCTCTCGGCCGAGTTAAAAAGTAGAGTTTTTAGAGTGATGTATGAAGGTTTAAGAAGTGAAGGAGGCCACCCGTGGAGAGTTCCCTTTATTTCGCCTCTCTCATATAAGTTTTCTGGAGCACGAGCGCCACAAGGCTATGGAACGACCAAAAGGAAAAAATGGCGAAGCTATTAAGATGAATCGCTCCCGAAACGTAAAGAGTTATTCCAAGCACTATTATGTGTGTGTAGGGTGGTCTTTTTTATTTTTGAAGAAATCGCGCCCATATGAAAATCTCATATGGTAGACGTTTCGGGCGAATTATTAAACTGTGTCGCAAGATCTGTGAAAAGATTTTTCATATCCTCGATACTTTTTGTTCGATGAAATATAATAATATTTGCTGTTCTGAATCCATTCTTACTTTGAACCATACTTTTTAAATTGAATTAAATAATTAGCCAGCCGATAGCGCAGCGGTATAAAGCGTTTGTGCATGCCGTGTCGATTCAGCATACTTTGGGATGCGTAAGTTCGAATCCTATCTTGGCGAGTGTCAAAATGTCGTTTTTCTTAATTAATAAAAATTGATATGGAGATACGGTCGTTTCTTTCGAATGTTCGGATTCATTTGATTCGAAAAAAGTGTTAATTTAACGCTTTACGAAACGGCTTCGCAAATGATCACATCACCTACACCTTTCATATGTTCGATTAATTCGAACTATTTAGTGACACCTATGTGTGCACTTCTCTACTCTTAGGAGTCTCGTCTTCACTATATAAAGTGAATGATACTAACTATTCAGGGTTATCTATGTCACTTGTGACCGATTAAAATACACTGTGTGTATATAAAAAATTGGGCAGAAAATTGACGCTAAAATAATATTTATTGTAGTGAGGCACCAATTTTCCTATGTCATTTTCTAGTATCAAAAATGTCCATTATTGCAAAAGAGTAGTTAAATTTGCAATATTTTCCCGAACTAATGACTTTTTTAAGAAAATATTATATTGTTTTCTTTAATTCGTTTGCATATTTTTCGTCGACGTATTAAATTTGACGATATTCTTTGCGCGCGGAAAATGTATAAAATAATTCGTGTATTGCGGTATACGTTCGAAGGAAACCGACTGAAAGTAAAATTGCGTCATTAAAAATGAAATCTTTGCAGCGTTTAATATAAAAATATAATAGAAAGCGAAAAAAGAGTATAATAATCGTAACAAAAAGGAAAACACGCAAAAGACGAACACATTAGACGCGTCTCCCTTTCGCCCTAAAGAAATAAAGCTCCTTTTTATTTTATTTTTCACCGGGAAAAACGTTTGTTAGTGATGAAGTTTTAATGAGATTTTTCCATTGAAACTCACTTATTGTGCGGAACAATACACACTTGTACCCATTTTCGTGTATAAATATATATTTCTCTTCAATCTCACAAATATATAAGTAAAACTGTTGAAATTTTTCTCGCAACTCCAATTAACTCTCCTCTCTCGCGAAACTATTGTGTCGCATTTGAAAGAAAACTTTTTCGTCTTGTGGAAAGAGCGTTTTTCAAAAACAGTCTTAACTTCCGTTTAAACGAATATCGCTATTTTTTCAGCCGCTTCGTTTAGAAATTTTAAGTATGCTCGGTTTAAGCCGCGGTTATTTGTCGGTCTCGAAGAAAGTCGCTCACTGGATTAAGGCAGTATTTTTAAGTTCTCTTGTACGGCTTTTTGGATTTTTTGCGCATTTACAATTCTCAGCAGACTCTTATAATTCTTACAATACTTAATTTTGTTTAATGCTAAATTATTTTAATGCTTAACAGTTTGTAAACTCATAATCGTAGTGGTATAAATCGTGTGTGCATGATACGTCAGACTTAAGTGTCCTCGTATCGTTAAGTTCGAGTTGATCCTAGCGAGAATCACATGTCATTTTCTTAATGATTAGTATGTAATTAGAGATGTAGTGATATCAAAAACGCTCATGATTTGAAATTATTGCCACTCTTGCTCTATTTCTGACATTTAGAGCGAAATGGCATTTATTTCTAGATAGAAAAATAAGCGTTTTCTACTCTTCGACTTTGGACATGACAGTTCGATTGTATCTTTCTAACGTTTGATCCATTTGAATTTTTTTTTCTTTTTTATTTAACCTAACTTTTTTTCCATGTATCACGAAGAAGTTAACTTCTTTATAATTTACAAAATGGTTCCTGAAAATGCATCCCCCTTCATCTGCGTCGATCAAATTTAATTGATTTAAGCACCATCTTTCAGGCGCCGATTACTACCTCCTTGAAAGATGCTTCCTCATTTCGATGTAAATGATTAATTAAAAATTTTAATAAAATTAACTACCAACACTTGTAATAATAATTACAAAAACAAAGCTACCGAAAAAACCTATAACTCACATATTAACAAATAATCATACTCATTCAAACTCAATCCAACAAACGCCATTTTCAAACAATCTCCGGACGCACGAGCGCAACTTTCAATTTTTCCAATTAATTTCGGCAAAAATGTCACTTGTACCCCTCGCCCTTTTCGATCTTAATTTCCAACCTTTCTACCATCAAAATACAACTTTCCTCGAACAATCAGAGTGCAAAAAAAAAACTTTGGAGACGAACATTGTTGTTTGTCGAGTTTCAAGACAACGATCGCCGAATCGCCGTTAAAAAGCTTACGCGAGCTTTGCGCCTTAATCCGTCACGCGGCCGTCCGCCATAATTTATGGTTAATTTAAATAATCTCTCTTTCCCGCCATTTCCACCCCCATAAGAATAACACCCCCTCGATGCCTGGAGAGTCTTCGTCGGTCGTATTTCCGGGGCGCGAGCGTATCAAAGGCGGAAATTACAATATTTAACGGGCATTAGGGGCGCCTAAAACCGACACAACACAAATATGAATATTTATTATTTCGCCGACAGCCAGAGTATCGAAGGAAGGCTTAACAAGACCTTAACTTTTGCCCGGCTCCGAGTTTCCAGTAACAATACTTGCGGACGAGTCCGTTTTCGCGCGAGACACGGTGCTTTGTTGTATGGTGAGGTTTTCGGCTGAAACCTAGTGGAAAATTGACTTATTTAATTCAATTTTGAATTTTGAAAATGGCATGTGTTTCTTATATTGATTTTTCAATATATTATTTTTTTAATTGTAATGATACTTGCAGAAGAATCCGTTTTTTTCGATGCAGTTTGCGTCAATGCGGTGCGACAAGTTGCTTTGTTGTATGGTGAGATTTTGAGCTGAAACTTAGTGGAAAATTAGCGAATACAATTGATTTTTTTATTTTTGAAAATGGAATGTGTTTCTTAGATTGTTTTTACAATATATTCTTTCATTAATTGTAATAATACTTGCAGAAGAATTCGTTTTTTATGCAGTTTGCGTCAATGCGTTACGACTCGTTGCTTTGTTGTATAGTGACTGTGAGGTTTTAAGCAGAAACAATGTGTTAAATTCATAAATTAAATTAAATTAAATTGTAAATTTTAAAAGGGGCACATTTTTATTGAATTGATCATGCGAAGTAAACTTTTTTTAAAATTCATTGAAAATAGAGCAAAATTTTAATTTAAACTTTTGAAAACAATCTTACATTTTATAAAGAATGTGAGCATCATGTATCCTTTCAAAAGTCATGATTAAATTGTAAGTTCACTGTTACCTTTCATTTTTCGTTCAGCTGCGAATTCCTTTTTATAAATACGAGTTTTCTTGAAATAGATTCCGGAAAATGCTTCAATCCAGAGACTTAATGCAAGTGGAAAGCTCACCATTTGTCTAATTAGAAATGACTTTCCAATTTGCTCTAGTACTCGGAATAATAATGAGAATAGCAATAATTTTTATCTAGTTAGAAAAAAAAATCTACTTTATACTACATCATTCCATCAACATTTACTACACAATCAATATCTCCGAAAAGTCTTCCTAACATACATACATAAATTCAACGACAAAGATGCAGCGAATCGTCGGTACGTTTAACGAATCCACGCTACTGTCTTCTTGAAATCTTCACATTATTCATTATCACGAAACAAATTCGAATGCACAACATCCTTAAAACACCTAGACGTTCCAATTAGACGCGAACAAAGTTAAAACTCAATCCGCCAACACTGCGAATTCCCAACTACATAAAACTCGCTGCACCCGTTTGAAACTCGACTCGACACAATTCTCCTTCGCATATAACACACTCACTTGAAAACCTTTACGCGATAATCATAACAATATTAAGACACGCCGTATTTTGTGCAAGAAGAAGAAGAACTTTCGACTGTCACGGCTCGGTTCACAAAGCGAAGACATAAACGCAGTATATAACGTCGTGTAGCAGAACCGAGTTCTCTTTAATGCGTCCGTTAATATTAAAGTGAGCCTTGCTACGGTCATATTAATTCGCTACGGACAGAAAATGGATTTTATGAATATTTTAATAAGTCGCTTTGTGTCTTTTACTACGTCGAACAAAACGGGCGCTTCGAAAAGAAGTTGCAGCTTTTGATAAAATACACTGCCGTGCGATAGAAACTGCTCTTTGTACGATAGTTTCATGTATGTGCATGAAATTTGAGCTTATATTATGTATTTTTTCAAGAAAATATTCGAAAAATTCAGTTAAGAAAATCCACTCTCGCCAAGTACCGATGTAAGATCGAGCCTAGCATCTTCTCAATACTAAATCTAATGAAGTATGTGTATTTTCACAATAATTTTGTATGTGTGTTTGATCGCTATTTTATAATATTGGAATAGTCGAAAGTACTTATGAATTCTTCTAGTGTCCAAATCGAAAAAACTTTCCTTAAACGCCGTTTAATACTCTATCGACGACTGTAATTTCAGCTAATACTTAAGACCCGAAGCTACAAACCGGAAAAACGGAAAGTCTGTCCGTGAAAATCCAATAATTTTCCGACCGCGCAAACATACAGACACAAGAAGAAAATGTAGGACGAAAACGATTTTTCCGAGACGGGTGAAATTTTCCTACTCATTGTCTCGCTTAATATCCGCTCGAGAAACTAAAGCTCGATTCACACGTTTCTTTCGAACAATTCAAACTGAAAATATAAGCCTAAATTTACATACATTTCTATAAATCACTTTTAGGAACGTGTGCGAGTGACACGTGTGAATCGAACTTCAGAAGACGCCCCCTTTTCGCCTTTTCTTATTTTCAGCACACACTTTTGCGCTTCTGAATTTCTTCCGAAATCCGCGTCTTCTTTTCTTTTTCGAAAGTAAGTGAAAAAAAAATAAAAAAGGAAAACATTCTTTTCTTTTCCTTGCTCTTCGATGTTGGCGCACAACTTTTACTTCGGTCCGGTCTACGAAACCGTGGATTTCTTTCAGCCGTTTTTCATCGCCTTTATTCGGCTTCAGTTCATATCGCGCGAAATTCGGTTTATTGTTTCGGCTCTGTTTTAAATGAAATATTCGTTTTTCGTTTTTTATTTTTATGATATTTTATTTTTTCGCTTCTTTATTCGGCGTTCGCTCGAAACCGATTTTAATTAAGTTCGTCGTCGACTTCCGAGATACGCAAATGTAATAAAGCGCAGCCCCATTGTATTTTTCGATACGCAATATATTGTGCGGAAACAATTTATTTAACCGAATACAATACGATTATGAAATTGAATATTATTTAATTTTCAGTCTATTCAGTTCTCATGTAATACAATAATCTGTATATGTGTGTCTGATACGATGCATTATTACTTTGACAAAATAATTATCGACGTTAACTAACAAAAAATGCGTCTAATTTCGATTTCGATGTGTACAATATACCATCACATATATTTTCGTATAATACACTTGTGTGGACATAATAATGATAATAAATCAACCGATAGAGTAACAATATAAATCTTTTGTGCATGCCGTGTAATTTCAGCATACTTGAGATGCACGAGTTCGAGTCCTATATTGGTGAGAGTCACATCGTTTTTTTTTTAATTCTTAAATTGATATGGAGACTGTCTTTTCTTTTGAATGTTTGGATTCATTTGATTTGAAAAAGTGTTAATTTAACGCTTTACGAAACGGCTCCGCAAATGATCATCACCTATACCTTTCATATTTCGATTAAATTCGAACTATTTAGTAACACCTAAATTACTCTTCGAAGACTTGCCTTAGGGTTAATTTTCTTCATATTTAAGTGAATGATATTAATTAATAATAATCGGACAGAAATTACCTGTATTAAAAAGAAATGCGGACGTGTCATTAAACATTCAAAACGTATGGCCATAACACCCATACGTGCAATGATGGCCATAACAAACATAATAGAATCGATCGTTCATCAGACATATTTTCAAATGAAAATATACCAAAAAACTTCCAAATATGCAATCTTCGACCATTTTTCAGTCAAAAAGCGGGGTCAAGTCAAAAAATTACCCCCTAGAACCACCCCGTTGTTACATAATACGTCTCGCGTCTGGATTAGCTCGAATTGTTTCCACTCGAAAGGGCCATTTCAGTTCCCGTTCCCGGTCGTTCCACGGAAATAAAACATCCCGTATAATCTGATATTGCCGGGAACTGAAGTCGATGGGGGAGAGAACTTTCGTCTGGCCGGGAACGGTGATTAAACGGAAATTTCCAAAGGAACGACTGCCTTTACTGGCCGTCTTCTGTTACTGCTCGCCTTCTCTTCTGTTTTCTTCTTTTTTTTTTAGTTGAAGTTTTATTTTTATTTCATCGCGAGAGAAGACAATTCAGCGTGCAATCCGTCCCAAGTGCAAGTTTTGCAGCTTTAAAAAAAATCTATAAACCCTTCTACGTACCGAATACAATCCAGAAATCTAACCAATTTTCTGTTTTTTTCATATGACGACTGAAAAGGGCGAGGGGTACAAGTTACATTTTTGTCGAAATTGAGTTATGTACAGGAATTACTCATATATTAGGTGGTAAAAGGATATAAACTAACATGGAACGTGTACTTGGATATGTCATCGAATCACTCGACCTCTTCCTTAATACATGTTCAACTTTGAGCGAGCTTTTCTCGAAATCACCGCAAAGTCACTTGTACCCCTTGGTCTTTTCAGTCGTCATATAACCTTCTTAAGGATCGATCTATTCATCTCTGGCTTGAGAATAAAACGATTTTAAACTATTCACAGTTTTCCGACTATCAACTGTCTAAATCTGAAGGAAAGAGATCGATGTATGTATTGTTTTACGAACTTTAGTATGTCTGTCTCTTTCTTGGCAGCTCAAAGTCTAAGTAATTTAAATTTGTTTTTTTTTAACTAGAGATAAATAGACCTTCCCTAAAAATTTTTAATCCTACTGCTTACACTTACTTATCGAAAAATAATTAATATTCAACTCAACCAATATTGAATTCATGATCTACTCGTATGATAGAAACTTTCTTTGCAAGTGTTAAATGTTTTTGTCAATTATTGAAATGTGTCAAGTTGTTTTCTCTACTCTTGTATATTGTGTATAAAGGGGTATGAAAATGCGCGAAATAGATGCTTACTGAGTTTTACAGCGATCGTTTTGCGTCTCGGAAAACTCGGAAAAGCGTTTACCGTAGAATCTTTGACGTTTAAAAAACACGACTTTCGTACGCTATGCAAAGTGGTAATAAACGAATGCAATTGTCTTTTGTCCAATGATAGTCTTCTTCGTTTTTATTTTCATCTAGATTTTCAATACTGTCGAGATCGTTCTTTGTAATAAATCAGTCCATAAATTTCGTTTCTAATTCAATTTATAGCTGGAAGGCATTAATCGCCATTTCTGGGTATTATTTTTTCGTTCAATATCTCCGCTATATTATATTATAATCTAATGATTCTTAAATCTCGCGCTGGTGTCAAAATTGCGATAGAGCCTCCCCGAAAAGATTACGACGCTAATTATATTAATTAATTCTAATTGAATTGTAAATAACACCTTTTCTTCGCCGTTCCTTGGGATATTCGCGTCGTCTATTTTCGTAGACATCGTCGAACGAAAAGTCCTTGTTTAGCCAACATCAGTTAAGAGTCTTAGCGCCTTATCACGTCGAAATTAATTAAGACTTTTTACAACGAAAATATATCACAATGTATTTATTTCAGTTTTTCTTTTCTTTTTTCAGATGCTTTCAATTCACTGTGACAGACGCAGTTCGCAAACGGTGAGTTTGATTTGAAAATTTTCATATTTACATAACATTTTCAGATGTCAAATATGAAGGAAACTTATTGTTATATATGTATCTTTTTGTGTTGAAATATTGAAACCATCCAATATTTATTACACTATACCCAATCGTATGAATCTTTAGAACACGTTTTGACTAAAATTCGCATGTCTGCTTATACTTATATTCGAACTGCTTATCTTTCGCTTTTAGCGACATCTGTCGAACGTATCCGAAAGTTGACTCACGGAACACATGCTCGACACGCACGCAATCATGCTTTCGCATACGAAATCGCAAACGTTTCGCGCCTTCATACATACATTTTGTATGACGACTGAAAATTCCAAGGGGTACAAGTGACATTTTCGCCGAAATCGAATTATGTACAGAAATCGCTTTTATATTTAGTGGCAAAAGGATATAAACGAACTCGGAACACGTGCCTCAATCTATTTTATAAATACGCTAACGATGCTCGAAATTTTCAGCCACAGTCGTGCCTCGAACCCGGGCGTTCATTTTATTAGCCCGTCGCCTTAGCTTCGAGCTACGCGTCGTAATTACGAAACGGCATAAAATCCAAATGTGGAATATTTTTTTATTTCACACATAGATGACAATAAAAAATATTATCGAATAAAACACATCCGCGGCAATACGAAGTTCGATTAATTTTGATACACATCCGTGGCACTGCTAGTATATCATCAAATCGCTCGACCTCCTCCTAATACTTCGAGCGCGCTTCTCTCGAAGTCACTTGCGCCCCTCGGCCTTTTCGGTCGTCATGTAGGAGTGTCGCGTATACGATTTTTAGCACGCAAAAGGGTCCTTTTTATTTACTCCCGTCCGTCCCCATTTATATACGTTTTTAGCGTGTCGTCCGCCGTAAACAGGTGAAATATGTCTTTTGACACGTGCTCACGGTCCCACTTTTGTCCCGACCTATATTTATATGCGTTTATGGTCGTATATAAGCGTGCGCGGATGGTTTTTGATGTCCAGAATGCGCGTCGCGTTCCGCTGACACAAGACAATGCTTTTTCGCAGAAACGGCGAAAAGTATTAGCTATGTGTATGTACATAACGCTTCAAAAGGCCAAGAGGACAAGTTACATTTTTTTTCAGAAATTTATATTTATATTTGTAATTTCTACTCAAATATCATTCACTTTAAAGTGAAAATAATTAGCCTTAATGCAAGACTCCGAAGAGTAAATTAGTGCTCACATAGATGTCACCCAATAGTTCAAATAAATCGAAACATGAAAGGTATAGGTGATAGTCATTTGCGGAGCCATTTCATAAATCGTCATAATAACACTTATTTCGAATCAAATGAATCCAAATATTCAAAAGAAACAATCGAGTCACTATATAAATTTATCAATTGAGAAAAATTACATACGACTTACGCCAAAATTGGACTCGAACTCACGCATCCCAAGTATGCTAAATCGACACGGCACACACAATCGCTCTAATACCGCTGCACTATCAATTAATTTCAAATTAAGTAAAGTACTAGAATTACTTCTATGTACGCTCATATATTTAGTGGCAAAAGGATATAAACGAATTCGAAACTCGTACCGAGATACATCATCAAATCACTCGACTTCTCCCTAATACTTGTTCGATTTCAAGCGCATTTTTTTCTCGAAATCACTAGTGCCTCTTGGCCTTTTCAGTCGTCACATTTATTGTAGAAGAGGAGGAAAACGGTACGGGGAGACATTCTAGACTTAGATTAATAGCGGACCATGTTTCGAGTATGCAAAAACTCGCTCTCCCCTGTTATAATACTTTATCATGTTTCGCAGGCTTCGTGCATCGATCTTATCGGTGCTTTGCGTTTCTGGGTCGTTCATCGCATTTTTTAACCTTTTTTTGTGTTTTTACTCAAAAAACACGCATGACTCGAATGATTTAGTGTTATTAAAAATGTGAAACAAATTGATCGTTTTATTATATAAAATCGTTCTTGATATTTTTTCGAAATTAAATCTGAATCTGTGTCACATTTGGTGGGACGCAATGCGTTCAATTGTATAAATGTGGATTAAGATTTTTTCATTAACTTACTTCGGTGACTTTATGTGAATTATTGTAATAACGTTTCTTGTGTAGATCGTGTATAATGATTGCTACGATAAGCTACGCGAAAGCCTCCCCGTACAACGTCAAAGTTAAAAATTCCATAGATTGTAAAATATAAAACTTAGTGATGTCGAAATCATTACAAACGTGTGCACAATAATCTTGAAAAGTTTCGTTGCCAAAAAATGAGCCTTTAAGGAGTCTATAAATAACATATGTACATAAAGCAACCTAACCTTAGAGCAACTTCCTAACCTAACCATCAAATCTGCAGTGGCATTAATAAGTAAGCATTAAACAACAACAAAGGAGAGCTTGCGTTCTCTTTTATTTTCAAAATGAAATATCCATGTGACCTAAAAAAAAATCCAAATCATTCAAAAATTCAATTCATCTTCCGTAACCCGCTCAGATTCGAATTTATTTAGACTCGCTATTATTTAATTCGTCGCTACGCCGCGATATCACATCGCGCACTCTAATATATTACGAGGATTCGCAATAGAGAGATAAAACGGTTTTATACGTTCTGTTTTCCTTTTTTTTCCCTTCCCTTTCCCATCTCTATA
Organism: Cheumatopsyche charites; assembly: GCA_024721215.1. NCBI lineage: Eukaryota > Metazoa > Arthropoda > Insecta > Trichoptera > Hydropsychidae > Cheumatopsyche > Cheumatopsyche charites. Next base: position 12,928,293 of record CM045577.1, read on the forward strand.
CCCTATTTTATTTTTTCCCTTCGCATCCTCTGTTTTTCGTCCTTATCCCGGTCGAGAATCTGGCGAACGAACGCGAGGCGTTTTTACATGGCGTTTTCCCGCTTTTTTCCGACTTTTTCCCGCCAAAACACACGAGCTTTAGCACCGCCATATATCCATAATATCCGCTGAAGAATCGTTTAAAACTATCCTCTGTATCCATTCGAATCTATCGTATATTGTGTTATTATTGCTGTTCGAATCGATACGAAGAATATTCTTCGAAACGGTCCAGGAATACGTTTGTGTGGGAAGTGTTTATTCTGTATTGTTGTACGGGTCGAATAAATATCGAATGTAAATCGATCGTTTGGCGAAAATAAAAATTCATGTGGGTGTTTTTAAATAGAAAGATTTTCTAGGAAGCTGGTATTGATTTTGAATATTTTCCATTGAATTTTGTAAAGGATGTATTTAATTTTCATATTTTTTTAAAACTAATACTATTCGATCAATTCACTTTAACAAAATTGTAAAAATTATCATGTGGTTCCAATAAATATGATAGTATCGTTTAAAATTATATTTTGTATTATGCGAGTAGTGTGATTAGTATGAAAAAAAATTGAAAAGTTAATTGGGACTTGCGCCATTGCAGACTTTTTTCTGTATTTTCTATGTGTATATTAATTATGACAATTAAATCGAGTACTACAGTCTGCATAAATATGCCTATTATTCTTCAGATACCATTTATCGATAAAATATTTGATAATAAAAAACATCTTTAGTTTTATATTTAAAAAAAATTGGTCAAAACAAATGTATTAATAGTATGTTTGTTGAAACAATAATCACGAAACAGTTGAAAAAATCCTGTATCAAACGATCAAACAGTTACAATTAATAACGGAATGCTAGTCATCAATTGCTGAAACGATCATTTACGAAATTGACAGACCGACTATCGTCACGTCATAATAACCGATCAAACTCAAAGCCAGCTTAATAATACAACAATTTCAACACGCAACATAATACATCATACAAAGCAAGAACCGTTGATATCACAAACAACTAGTTAACGTTCAATTTATTTCCCATAATAAAATTTTGCATTTATTGAAAATTAAAAAAAAAATCTTGATATGAAATAAATCAAAATAATCTTATAATAAATTTTCTTATATTTCATATGAAAAATTTACGAAGTATCTGACGTGGCGACTGGTAGTACTGACACGTTCTTCCAGTTCGAAGGGGTGTGGAAAACTTTTGATATTTTCCAAACTACAGTTTGTGCTAAGTTCGCCCACTAACAACACTTCAATATCTTCTTAGCTCAACAGACACACGCATTCACTTACACAATAATATAATATAATATGATGTAATAAACCTGCGCGCTCTTATATGATTGCCCTATATCGGACATTATAGGTGCGTCTCCTTATTATATTATTACATTATATATGGGCGCGTTTAATGGGCGCCTCATAAATCTCGCACTCGTTCGTCCGCAAAAATATTATTTTTTTACGGGGCAGTTTTCCTTTAAGTAAACGATCGTTTCTGTAACGAGTCAATTTAGCGATGTCGTCTCGCATTAAAAGCATTTTCATACTTTGTGTCCGTTTTTTATAAATGTTTCTGTATTGGTTGTTTTTCTGATACTATTTCATTGAAATCGATCAATTTTCTATTATTATAATAACCATTCAATAGCTTCTAAGTATTAGCAAGAAATTTTGAGTTTTAATGTTCTTGTGATGTTTAATTCTAATCTTGAAGAGAGTAATGTCATTTGTTTAACTGATAAATTGATATGGAAAGTTGATAATTTATTCAATTTAATTAGGATAAAAGTGCATTGTGAAATAATTTCTCAAACTACATATATCCCAACTTCTCGGTATCATTCGAATTATTTGTGAGCTTTTTCCAATCAATTCGTGTGTCATCTATCGGCAGCCAAGTATTCTTCTTTTCTAACTGTCTCATCTGGTGTCAAATATAATACTTGACAGAGTGTTTGACTTTCATCATTCCCACACTTATGATTTCCATCACTTATGAGCAATATGGGATCAAAAAAATAAAACGACAAATAAACTATCGGTTCAAAAACGCATCATCTTACACTCGCTCAGTAAGAACAGCACCTTTCCTATATCCTTATCACTTTTAAAGTACATACGTTCCAGCTCGAGTCCTCTTACCTCCCCATAATAAATTCAAAACATTCCTCGAGACGTTTTCGGATCCGTTTCCAGAGCCAGGCGCTTATAAACGCGCACCGAGTAAATTGATATGATCTTAACTGATGGGGATTTCTGAGCGAGCTCCGGGTGCAAAGTGAAAACGCTACGTCACATTACACCTCCCAACCGCCCACTTTTGGCCACCCGTTTACCCCCAAGTGAGGAGGTAACGCCAAAAGTCCTTGGGCAAATATAACGTTAAACTGTCTGCCCCAAAGCAGGAGGTGAGACTCGTCAGGGGTTCGCTAGAATCCGTTTTGTCCGCTCGGTGACCTGTTTTCGATTAAGCCATATTAGGTTTGTTAAATTTTTCATTCGTTTTATATTGGATTGAGATGTTCAAATCTTGGATTTATTAGATACTAGTAGTGTCACGGATGTGTATCAAAATTGTTCGGAATTAATCGTATTGCCACGGATGTGTTTATTGCCATCTATGTGTGAAATAAAAAAGTCGAACCCGGGATTTTACGCCTTATATACGTTAAACGGTGCAGTTTCGGAATAAGGATGGTAGCGGTCAATACGCGTGTATGCGCGCTCGACGATCCAGGTTCGAGGCACGTCTGAAAATTTCGAGCATCGTTAGCGTATTTATAATATAGATCTTAATATAAAGACTCATATTCTTACATATGTATATGCTGCCCGAATATCGCCAGTTTAATTAACCTTATGTGCTAGTTCACACTGAAAATACCACACCACAACCACAACCAAGGCGCTAACAAAATATATAGAGGAAGCTTGGACTATGTAGTACATCATCCCCATCTATTATATATTTTACTAGTAGGTATCGTAGTTGCGGTGGTGGTTTGGTGTTTAAAGTGTGAACTTTCACTAACAATAAGAGCTTTTTTTTTGTTGAAAACCATGTTTTTTGTGTACCTATATATTATTGTTAATCAATAGCGTCGAAGTATTAAATCGTGGAAGCATCGAGCTTCAATATGCTCAAGATGCTGAATCCACTTGGATTTCAGCTAGAGTCACATGTCATTTTTCTTAATTGATATAATGATTCGATCATTTCTTTCGAATTTTTGATTCGAAAAAGTTTTAATTCGATACTTTAGGGAACAGTTCTTAAAAATGGATCACCCACTTTTTTTTATCTATCGATTTCAACGTAATTTTTCATGCACTAATTTTGTAACTCAAGCAACTAATTTCTTACTTTAAAATAAATTCAATATCAAGAAATTTAAGAAAATGGATACCACCAAAAATGATTGTTTCACTCGATTCTCCATCCCTGACGTACAGCACGTCGTACATAATAGGTACTAGGGGATTGGACCGAGTGTATCCGAAGCTTACCTTGCTCTCCTCAGACTCTCGGCGACCATAATCTCGAAACTGGGGGATGTTGATTCTAGACGTCAAACAACATCCCTGCACACTTCTCCCTTACGAGCCCTGTGCGAAGCCGCATCCGCCAAAAGTCGAAATTCACCCAAGCCTCCCCTTTTACCGACTATAACACAACCTACACATGAGACGTTCAGTGCACAAACTGATTAACTCCAATTGAAAAAAAATATGTCAAAGCACTTGGTATAGTCATAACTGTCTACGTGTGAAATATATTTTTGAATAGTAATCTATCTGTATTATAAATACGCTAACGATGCTCGAAATTTTCAGCCAGCCCGTGCCTCGAACTCGGGCGTTCAATTTATTAGCCCGCGCCTTACACTCCGAACTACGCGTCGTAATTACGAAACTACACCGCTTAATGTATATAAGGCGTAAAATCTTTTTTTTTATTTCACACATAGATGGCAATAAACATATCCGTGTCAATACGAATTTGATTAATTCCGAACAATTTTGATACACATGCGCCTACTGCTAGTTAAATTAGCGATTTAATTAGCGTTGGAATGAAGCACTCATTTACACGTTACAATTATGTAATATATATAAATTGACTCCTAGCATAATTTCACCCTTCAAACGCATAGTGAAAAGTCTCTTCATCTCTTTCACACGCACTATTCATACTCTGCACTCGAAAAATATGGACTGACTTTTCACTATGCGTTTGCAGAGTGACGTTACGTAAAGCGCTTATTTATATGACTCGTAAATTTGCCTATATTTTATCAGTATGAACACTTCGAACGCGATTAACTCTATTGAATAAATTTTTAATATTAAATTGTTTTTTTTTTTTTACTTTACGATTTATGAAGTTAATCAAGTTTAGCTCTGAACTGCTCACATGATGATGGGTACACGCATGTTTGCCGCGAATATTATGTTTCCGAAATTAAACTTGAGAATGTTCATAATGCTGTTTGATAAAATTTTAAGTCGGATCTCGTTGCGTAAATGTTTGTTCTGATCCGAGGAATTTATCAGGTCGCGTCATAAACTTATGGGCCTCGTAAAATAAAATTATCGATTTAATTACCCGTCTTATAATAAAGTTCTAATTGTGAAGATTGTTTATTCTTTCTTTGATATCTAAAGTGTGGACGTCTCTCGGATTCTTTTCAGCAATTTAAAGTTTCCGAACAGTTTTCGAAAGCAAGAATCGAGTCGAGTCTCGGCTTTTGTCGATAGTTCGATTCACTTCAAAGGAAGAAGTTGTTCGAGTCGAAGGCTTTGTTTTCTCAGACTTTACACGTACACGACGTAATACGGAGAGAAATTAAAGCGGATTTTGCGGCGGTACGTATTTTAGGCACTATTTAAAATTTATTTAAGCTGGCAAGTGTGCGTCGAAAATACGCCAAAAAATGCGAAGCGTGTTTGCGTAAGAAGCGATTGCGTTATTGAATGTTGCGAAACATTTCGTATATTTTAGCAAAAGCTTCGCGTAGCATACATATTTCAGAAAGTAATGTTACGTTTCGTTCTCAATACTGGTACGTGTCTCTCAGTTCTCTCATACGCCAAGCATTCTGTATACTAATGGTCCTTAAACTTTTCCGGCACTGACATATCTTTAAATCTTGACATCTCAGTATCTGCATTTTCATTTTAAAGCATTTTATTTCGATTCTAAATATAAATATATTATTTGATCTTGAATTGATCTGGATGCAGCTGCTAGAATGTAGAACAATGATGAAGAAAGTTATCGTGTTTAGGGATATTAATGATAAGGAATGAAATGAAACATTTGCAAGTGCGTGATATTACATTTTTTTTTATATTTATGCAGGTTATTTCTACACAATTATCATTTATTAATATTATTCGCATTAAACTGAAAAAAAATAGCCTAAAGAGTCTCCAATGATTAAGTAAGTGCACACATAAATGTCACTTAATAGTTCGAATTTAATCGAAACATATGAAAGGTGAAGATGTTCATTTGCGGAGCCTTTTCTTTAATGTTAATTTTTTTTTCGAATCAAATGAATCCAAACATTCGAAAGAAACGACATCATCTCCATATCAATTAAGAAAAACTACACGTGACTCTCGCCAAGATATGACTCGAACTCGCGCATCCCAAGTACGCTGAATCGACACGACATGCACAAACGATTTATACAGTTGCACTTTTACTACCTACATTTCAAAAATCCAATATACGGCATTCACAGAACGCAACCGTTTAAATGAGCTAAAGGGGCGCGAGCGAATTTAGTGCCCGTTGAGTAAAACCATTCTTAATCCTCGGTTAAATAATACGTTAAATAATGTGGCAGTCGCACGTAAAGAGTGAGGGTGGTTTGGGGAAGGCTTTAACTAAATACCTGCCACCCACCGGTTCGGGATTATTTCTCGCATAATTTTCCGCGAGATTTCTCGTAATTCCCGCGCGACTTTTCCCGCTTTTCACCCCCAACACAAAAATAAAATTAAGCGTCGGGTCTTTGCAACACTCATAAATATAATGTATTAATTTTTTTCCAGGAACGTTTTTCTTTCAATGTAGCCGTAAACCGTAGGTTTTTCCAGATATCGCATGAATAGGCCATTTATCATTCGAGCGTTTAAAAATTCTGCTCTATATCCACGTCCTATTGTGAAATTATGCCAGACATTCGAATAATTGCGATGGTTCTTAAAATTTACACAATATTTGATGTTTTAACTATGCTCTTCATGTTTTTTTTTGGTTGGAACAACTTACCCCCGGAACGTCCAGCTTCACACTTTCCTATTCATATTGCACGTTATCTATTTCACATATTTTTTTTATATAATGATTTGATGCGTATTAAATGTTCTCCACTCAGAAAAAGATTGGGAAACAATTACCCAAGAAATGTAAACGTTCCCATTGAACTATACTTCGTTTTAATCTCGTCGAAGGAAAGTTGTGCGAGGAGTGCGTACAATTTCTTGCGCGTTTTGTTTGTTTGTTGTTCTTGTTGTTGTTTTTATTGTTTCGGCGAAAGATGGAAAGAGATAGCAATAGGTGGCTGAGGGGAAAATCCTTTTGTCAAGGAAAAACCGGAAGTGCGTAAGACGAAGCCGGAAAGAAACCGAACCGAAATAAAACTCGCAATTCCTTCGTATACATAAATACCATAGAACAGCGGCTCACAGAAATGAGATGGTCCTTGAAGAATTTAACTCCACTTCGAAACAAAATGTTCCGATAAATTTCCCAATATAAATCTCGGAAGTGCGATAATCGGATATATTGAAATTCGATTGTGTAGCAAGTTATTTTCGATACAACCGAAGCGATTTCTGAAAATCATACGATCGATTAATTCTTGGAAAAAAAAACTGTATCATGTAATTTTTTTTCAAGATCTGCTTTCCCCAAAGTGTGAGGCTGCCTTCTGGCGGTTTCATTTTATTTTTCAATCTATTATTTATCGGGTCGGTCGTCTTTCTTAATGCGACCCTAGAGGGTTAATTGGTCGAAACGGAATTTCGGGAACGATCCCTTCTCGCACTCGTTCGGATCGTTTGAGATTTTCGTTTCGCATTCAAACTGCCGCTTCTTTCACTTCGAGGAAGAAAATTTTCCCTTTCTGAAAGAAAATCGCAAGCTTTTCTCAAAAAAAAATCGTTTAAATTAATTATCCGATGCTTTATTTTCGTTTCGTACACTCAGTTGATGCTTAACGTTCGATAAAACGTTTTTATTCAGCTCAAAATTGACTCAAGTTAAATATATCTTAATCACTCGGTCTGATTTTCATTTGATGATTATTCGAGCGGCTTTTACGATGACCCATGTTCATGTATGAGCACAATATTACAGTTGTGCGATAAAGCTTTTATTATAATGTAATAAAATTATACGCTCCTTTTCCATTACGCAAATTTTCGTTCGTTAAACAGGACGCAATTAAAAGACATTTCGAAATAAATTAGCAAAAATGAAAATACGTTTTGCTTCGCCGACATCATACAATGTGTATATTACGCAAATTAGGGTTGGAAAGCATAAAATACTTAAACCCCCCTCAATATGCGATATACAAATGATTTTTCCATTCAGCCCCTTTTCGGAAAATAGTGTGCGATGAGGGCTTTTTAATTAACACCAATACGTCCTCAGATCGGAAACTCGCATCCCCTAGATTTAAATCGCCATTTTCCACATAATAAGTCACACAGATAATGACCGTTTAATTACGAAATAAATCCGCATACCCTCCTCATTCGATATATTTATACGTATATTAATTAATATACGAAGGTATCCCTTGTTTATTCTGTACGCAGAATGAGCTGAATCATAAATTAACGCGAGGATTCGCCGGCCCCGGAGTTTCGTTGGCCCCGTTGCAAAAACGGTTAAGTGAAATAATAATACGTTTAAATCTAATTAAGTCGGTACGACACCACTATGAACTCGGTTTTCCGATTCTAGAGATTATCTCTTCTTCGAGAAGTTCGAGGCTATTTGTTAATTATGGCGATGTTTTGGCTTTGTGCCGTTCGCAGATTCGGAAATGAACTCTCGTTCTGCTTAATCGCTTTGTGTGTTTCTAATTATTGTCTTCTTTTCGGTGTATTATTTAAAAATTATATAGTTTTATTGCTTATCTTTATGTTATATCTCATAACTAATTCAAAAGATGTGTGCTGTTTTAATTTAGATTAACCCAAATAAGCTCGTACGTCAAGGAATTGCTTTATCAGTTCGTGTACATTATTTATTGCCTAATCATTTCTTTGTGAATATATATTATATTATTATGCTTTGAGCTTTCATTAATTCCATGGAAAATCGTGTCTATATATATTTTCAGATACAAATCATCAAACGCAACAAATTCCCATTCAGACGCGTTCGTCTTTTGATCTCGCATTTTTTCACATAATTTCAATTTTCCGTTATGTCAATAATTTTCCATATATAGAATATTCAGAAATACATTTATTTATACGCTTAAACATCCGATGAGCCGTTCAGTGCACAAAATGACTAACTTCCATAAAACAAAAATTCGAGAAAAAAGCATTAAACACGATCGATTGTTTTTCTCAACTTCTCGCTTAGAGGAGCTAGCCAAGTTTAGCTATGAATGTCTCATATGACGACAAATAATAAATCGCTTCCATGTACGCTCATGTATTTGGTGGCAAAATGATATAAACGAACTTGAAACGTGTACCTCGATATATCATCAAATCACTAAACCTCCTCCTAATAACTTTGAGCGCGCTTTTCTCGAACTCACTTGTACCCCTCGGCCTGTTCGGTCGTCATTAATAAACGCTATTTCGCGCTCGCCGATACGTGATGTTTGGCCAAGAGAGCATTTGTATCGCTTTCTCGGCTCGTTTTGTTTCTCGAAAATTGGTTTTCTTTTGTGTGGCCAGAGGAGAGCCTGCTTCGGGCAGTTTGTACGGACCATTAAGTTTAACAAAAATTGAGCGTGTTCCTCTGTTTATCTGGCTCTTTTGGCCTCCCACACCATCGTGGACCATAGAAAACCCGTAGCCGCTTTGTCGGCGCTTCTTCCTCTCCAACATCCCGAAGATAAAAGAATTAAGATGGAACTCGGGGGGAAGACAAACAATTTCTCATCTCTGCCTCCTCCTCTTCCTACTTCCAGACGCAAGAAGTATTAAGGCGAAAATAGTGAATGGCGCTATTTGCCGAGAATAATTCCTACTCTAGCTCTTTCAATGGGTAAGACAGGGCTTCTTAAACTTTTTTTTCCGCGACCCCACTTATTTTGATATATTATCACGTGTGTCCCCCTCCCCTAATCAAAATTTTCAATTTTATTTCATATAGTTCACGATGTTTTTATCTAAAAGTTTTTATAAAATGATAATACGTAAAAGAGCAGAAAAAGCACCGCAGACGATAAAAATCAATACCCTTGAATAATTCGAGCAGAGATGGCCATGGTTTTTTTCAGGTCATATTTCTAAATAAAACCTTCATAATTTTGGATATTGAAACTTCATTTATTTACGTATCTGTTCTATTAAAAATGTTTGAATAAAGTGTTAAAAAATCGGTTTTAAAAAAAGTTTGATTGGCTATCTCTCCTCTATGGCCATCTTTCCTTGATTTATCTTAAATCAATCAAATTGTATCTCTACAAAACGAATATATTATTTTTTGTTAAATTAAAAAGTATATTTTCACTATAAGTTATTATCCAAAATAATTTAGTGTTAAAAAGGAATCGCAGGTATTTTATTCTTAAATGGCTTGAATCTATTAAACTGTATAACCATAAATCTGAACGACTAACGCATGATTAGCAGATTGTATTTTTACAACGAAATGTTTCCTGGCGAATATATAAGAGAATAGCACCGCAGGTGAACATTTTTTCATAATATCTGAAAATCGTTACCTTTTTATCGATGAAAATATAATTTTGACTTTTTTTCTTTATTTACTTGACCCCACTTTGGGTTGCGACCCATGGTTTGAAAAACCACGCTCTAGCTCTTTCAATGGGCTACGAATCTCCTTTTTTTTCATCCACCCTAGTATGATTTATAAGCGGAGCTAAGAGGTTCTGCTGTTATCTGCCAAGATAAAAGTCGCGAAAGACGCAATTAAACTGTCCCATCGATCAAGCGGAGCTTCGATTGAATTTTCCATTCAGTTTTGCACAATTTTGACATAGGTGCGATTTTCGTTTCGAATCGTCCAATTCGTCGTCCAATTCGGCGTCCAATTCGAATGAACCAATCGGACGGTCGAGTGACTCTCGCGTCCGTTTTGGCCGAAAAACAAACGCGCAAACGACCATTGATTGCTGTGGGAAACGTTGCCGTTAATCCAATTTATTTCGACAATGGTGCGGTGCTCGAGCGCGTTTTAATTGTTGTTTTATTCTACACTTTGATGTGTGTATGTAATTTTTTTTGGGAATTTTTGAGTGTTTATGGATTTGCATGTGAAAAAGTGGCTATTTCGATCGATAGAAATGTTGATTGTTCTATTGACGAAATGTCAGGTTTGAAAGCAGATGCTTGATTCGAGTTCTTTATTCAAATTGTTGAAATTTTCATTTATAACTCAAAAATAAATTCACGAAAACACACTTTGATTCTTCAGTGATTACATTACATATGATGACTGAAAAGATTAAGGGGTAGAAGTGATATTTTTTTCCGAAATTGTGTTATGTACAGAAATCGCTTCTATGTACGCTCATATATTTGGAGGCAAAAGGATTTTAATGAATTTGGAACGTGTGCCTAGATATTTAATATCATCAAATCACTCGACTTCCTCCTAATACATGCTCAGCTCCGAACGTGCTTTTCTCGAAATTACCGCAAAGTCATTTATACTTTATGGTCTTTTCAGTTGTCATATATAAAAAAATCAACGCATTTCTGATTAGATTTATAAAATTTGTACATCACCTTCATCTCTTTCATGCAATTTTCATAATAGCAGTGTATTATAAATTGCAACTCACATGAACATACAAATTTGCGCTCTTATTACCTTGTATATTCTTATTTCATCAGTTTGGTGTATTTTGCATGTAGATATATTAATCTTCATAATAAGCAATTCTCATTCAAATGCATTTTCCTTAAACGATTGTATTATTTTCAACTTTTACAAAGTTAACCGAAATAAAATTCTTTGTCACAAAAAAAAACTTTTCCCATCTACTTTTTTCCCCATGTTTTTTTCGTTCAATAGTTAAAGCAAACGAATGGATATTACTCGAACGAGAGCGACGCTTAGATAATGCCGGGGATTACTTTCGGAAAATTGTACACGAGCGCAACTATCGTCGCGCGGGAAAATTTCCCGAATTTCCCAAATTTCCCGAAATTCCCAATCTCCTCAACCTGCAGACGACGAAAGCCGGAAAACCAAAGCTCCGCCCCTGGCGCCCATAAAGACCCTCGCCAGGGGTGGACTCGATATGGGAAAAGGGGGAAAAGGGCCCCGATAAATTTGGCGGCCGGCGTTTTGTAGATTATTATTTCGGACGCCGCAGAAGGGTCCGAAATATACGGAAAAAAATCCTGGAAAATAGTAAATTGGTCGGAACCGAGGGCTCGGGTGAAAGCGTTTTTCTCGAATCGCGGAAAATTTCTCCCCTTTTTGGTCCTGTCCGATTTTGGATCGAGTTTATTATACGAGAAATCATCGCGGTGAGGAAATTCCGGAAAATACTGTAGGGTCACAGCCACGAAAATGTTTCGACGATGGAAAAACTCTACATGGTTTTTTCTCGTAATGAAACTTTTCAGACGTCTAAGGTTCGGTGCACACATTTCGATTTTTCGTATTTTAAGTACTTGTGTATTTTATAGTTTTGCGTTTTATTTTTGTTTCTCAATAATTTTCGTAAAATAATATACTTTTTCATGAAAATTAAAAAAATCAGAATCGCTGTCTTTGAGATACTCCTGCATTGGGATGGGTTAAAAAGAATGTATTTCTTTTGTAACAAAAAACTTTTAGTTTTCGCATTAAAAAAATACAACAATTTCTGACTACTTTCTAGTAAAAACGAAAAATGTTACCCTTAAATCCATCATTGCTTCTACAATATGCATGTACGAAAAAAATACCATTCTTTTGATCTAAAGAATAATTTTCCAAACCATCAAACACTTTTCAATACAAAACTACTATATCTTGATTCGATATAAATTTCAAAAACAAAACGCAATCAAATCATTTCCATGTTTTCCCATAACTTCAATCGGCACAATCTTTTTCCAATTGTACAATTCTAATATGACATTTACACTATAGCATTCAACCAATAGCCACAGTAATTGATTGAAACTTTAATTTAAACATTTCACTAAACGTTGCAGCAAACTTGCCTCCAAGGGCAATAGACTAGTGTAAATGTCGCGTTTCCTTCTACTGCGTCATACTGCGGTCATACATACAATATTCTCTCCATCTTCTTGCCTCACTCCGGCTCCATCTTCAGGTCTCAATGGAGAAAATTCGCCTGGTGCCTAAGTGGAAAGTAAACGACGCAATGCCCGAGTTGACAGCCGGGTGATAACTCCTGCCAAAACCAACAGATGAGCAGCATTGTTCCTGATGATGACTTTTCGTCCGAATGGCGAATGCCAAATTTTTCCTCTTTCCTTTTCATTTTCTTTCCGTGACGGATTGCATTTTTTTCTACTTCTCGGTTCATTCTTTCGTTGGGATAATAATGATTTTTTTTTTCATTTCGAAATAAAAATTACTCGATGTTTTTTAGTTCATTTGTCTTTATTGTCGAAATCGAATGGATGATTTGATTATTTTATTCGGAAAAATAAAACGGTCTTTATATTCCCTATCGGTTTTTCATTACTAAAATTCATCAAAATTATATTTCCCTAGTGTATTTTCGTTTAAGTATTTCACATAAATATTAATGAGTTTTCCTCTGTGAATTGGCTTTAATGAAAAATATTTTTTCATTATTTCGATTTATCATGATAGTTAAAATATTTTATTCTCAAACCAATTTTAATTGCCTCAATATACTTTCAACCTTCAACTAAAAACATTTTTTCTGTGATATACATACGTAAATACACTAGAGCAATCAATTGTGGACGCTTTCGATGATTTTTCAGTTTGTTTTTTCGTAAAATTATTCCGAACATTAATGTCAAATACAATATTAAGAATATATCATTCTGTAATTTCATTTAATGATATATTTACAAAAAAATCAAAATGAAAAGTTTTCATAATTAATTCCACTACTGTGTATATTGGTATTAAATACCAAATTTCCATTACTCGAAGCCTCACTCACAATATACAATTCAACCGCCATTACACGATACTCTTCGCGAATAAGAACTGGCAACACCGATACTCACAACATAACGAAATCGTAAAATGGCAACACTGGGTGAGGGTTAGAATTCGTAGTCGTTTTTCGGTCGGAATTAGACATTCTTACGAAAACGACTTCGCTCTCACGCCCTTAAATACAAGCGTATTGTTTTGTGCACATTACTCCGAACATATAATTATAATGTTATTCGAATTCACACTAAAACTTGAATTCATATTAAATACTTTTATTTTATTTTATTAATTAATACCGGTCTTTTTGCCTCTAGTTTGATTGAGAATAGAGGCGGAAACACACCGTCTGAGACGTCATAAAATAAAAAAAGAGAAGCAATTCATTTATTTTTTATGAGAAAATCACACAGAGGCGGAGGAGAGTCCTTAAATCAAAAATGAATTAAAAATTACATATATTCGTTTTTTTTGTATGTTTTAGTATGTATATTTTATAGAATTTTTTCGACTTTGCTCAGCAATTGTGCCGTGTCAAAAGCGCATAAAAAATTCAACGCTTATCAGGATCCGTCTGTAAACGTATCCTTACAATTCTAGTATAGTACAAACACGATATTCCGTGTACATTCGAGGGTGTAGAATTTCATTACAATGGAGAGCGGACTTCATTGCCGTCGTGGCAAGTTAGAGACGCCGTTACGCTTCGCTCGTTGCCGGATTAAATTGTGCAATTCACATTATCATCATTGTTATCGTTCGTTGAAGTTTATGAATTTTTTATATCGTCACTTCAAAAGCGTCTGATGCTGACGAATCCACCCCTGGCGACGTCAAAAGTAACGTTTTCACCATGAAAATGTTCATAGATAGGGAGACTTTATCTACTAAGCTGATATATAGAATTGTCATCCATTGAAAAATTAATAATTCATGAAAACATAGTATTTTAAGCTTTAAGTAAGTAAGCTTTTAATGCTCAAGAAATACTGCAGTCCTGCAGCCCTTTCGGATTCTATTGAAACTTTTCAAAAATTCGATTGAATTTTATTTAATTTCTTGTAATTAATTTGCAGTGCATAGCTTTGCTGTTCGTTAAAACTATCCATGGTATCGATTGTAGTGAACAAAAGGTAATTTTGTAGCGTTCGCAATATCGAATATCAAAAGGGGGGTTGTAATACCTTGATGTCGATCTTAAATTACCCTTTTAAGTACTCTACGATCGTCGGAACTCGATTAAAATTAAAAAATAAACTTTTAACGACATTAAGTCGAAGGCGGGTTAAGAAACTTATACCGTCTCAAGTAATAGAACACCCTTTTTTAATTAGAATACACCCTTCCTGAATAAGAGTTTACGTTCATCAAAGAAACTTTAAATTTTCCTATCGATAAGAGTCATTCAATTTTCATTCTTCGATGTATATTTATTATATTATTTTCAGCCAGACGATAGCTTAATAATATAAAGCGTTTGTGCATCCCACTTTGAGTTTCAATGACCTCGTAATGCTGCATTTGAGTCTTGTCAGATTCTGTTGAAAGTCACATGTCGTTTTTTATTAATTTATATGACGACTCGATAATTTCTTTTAAATATTTTTTTTTCTAAAAGAGTTAATTTGTTACTTTACGAAATAATTTCTAAAATGAATCAGTGTGCCAATTAAATTCAAAAAATTTTAACGCCATCTATCATCCTTTAATATTACTCTTTAGATTTTTTAGTAAGTAAATGATTAATTGTGGAATTTTAAAAAATGAGTACCAATACCCTTAACGATAAATAAATAATCTTACAGATGATCTATTAACTGCTCTAGTTAACTAATCATAGATTTAATAAGGAACTCTTAAAATCCGCCTCTGTTTAACGGATCTTCGACAATTCGTAGTTATGTAACTCCATGATTAGTTGACTTAAGTAGTGAATAGATCACCCTTTGTATCGTCATTTCAATCTCAATCAAATACACTTGTATCTCTCTTAACCCTTTACGCTCCGAACATTTCAAAAAATCAAATATTTTAATATATTTTTTTTATTAAAAATTTCAAAAATATTTGTCCCCAATGAATATTATCGAATGAAGCCGGCAATAACTCAAGTTAGCGATTGCGTTTTGTGTCCCGAAAGTGGTGCGGCGGCCATAACTCGATAGTTGGCCGACAATGGCCTTTGTGTTTAATTTTATTAAAAGGTGCCGAATGGTCCCGTGTGCCCTCCCGGTCCATTCATCGTCCCTTTTGACCAGGAAATTACCTGTCATATTATTGGGGGAGACTGGGGTGAGGCTGGACGCTCGATGGCGACAATGCGAAAGACTCCCCACATTAGTAGTCCTCCTCTATCGTTCCATATATAATGCGATTCGTTTTATTTTATATCCTATTGTCTTTATTTCGAATTTTTTTGATTGGATTGTTGTATATTTTTTGTTTAGTTGATAATTATAAATCATAGCAATTGAATATATGAACGCAGTTAAGTAGTTTTTATGGTAAAAACATTCCCTTTCGACGTGTTCCTCTTTCTAGATCTAAATGCATGGCTAAGAACTACCCATACCCAAAATCTTATGCTTTCTGCCAGCTGAAACCATAGACTCGAGTGATTTCCTGTACTATAAGTTCTGAAATATTTAATATTTTGCATTTGGCTTTTTTTACGTTTAATTGAAAACAATAAACGTTTCATTGAAATAATTCCTTCAATTCTGCTTTTTTTTTTAAATATACTGAAATATGAACAATTTTTTTAAATTTTCTTGAATCGCACAACTTTTATATGACGTCTGAATACCACATAGGGTACAAATGACCTTTTTTTATCGAAATCGAGTTAAGTGCAGAAGACGGTTCTGTATCATATAGATCCATTTTCTATACATAACTCAATTTCGATAATAAAAGTCACTTGTACCCTTTGTGCAATTCAGTCATCATATAATTGTGGAGGCTTATAGAATTTCTATGTTTATATTTTATTTTTACAAGCATTCGATTGTAAGTAGGTACTTTCGATTTTTCTTGTATATGAATCATATTTATTTTATTGTTGAAAGGAATCAAATAAAATAAATCTTATTTAGAATCATTTTTATTACGATATTACTGGAAAATAAAGTTATTGGGTTATTTTGAATCTATTCATTTCTAAACATAATTCTGAAGTATGCTATTAAAAAAAATGGATTTTCTACAAAGAAAAACCATTTTCATTGCGAAATTAGTTTTCACTCATAACATATAATATTTTAACACGGTCATTTTTTACTTTTCATATTACAATGTAACACATATTGAATAATATTTTATGCATCGGTGTGAAAACGATGAAAAATATTTATTTCGCATTTTTTGAAAATGTGTATGGAAAAAGCGTCGTTTCGGTGCCGATTCAATTCGTTGCCGATGGTGTGTCGTTGTACCAATAAAAACGATTTTATCGACACGCTCTTTACTACATACGAAGGAATTCTCTTTATTGTTCTCCAGACGCATTTTTTACCGCGCTTTTCTATTTTTCAATTTACCCGCGACTATTTTCTCGCGCTCCGAAAAATATATACACACAGAAGCGATTGTCAAAATATACTACGAGCTTCCACGAAATAAACTGGCGCTACTATACAGTTGAAGCTCTGATAAATATTTTTTTCTTCAAAAAAAAAAATTGTGTAAAAAAATACACATTTTAATATTTTCGTTTATAAAAGCTTAGCTATTTCGATTGAATTGAAAAGCAAATACTTCGAATAATCCTATTACGTTCATTCAACATCAATACCCTTTTCCAAAACCTCTTGATCGAAAAAGGACATTAAACTCTCCAGTTCCATTGCACAATGCAATGTGCATTAGAATTCAATTTTTTTTTTACAAATATTTTCAGCTAGATATTTTCACATTTCAATACACTCTTTATAAATTCAACCAAAGTTGCCTTAAATTCTAACAAAATATTTAAATATGATTTACTAATGCAACAAGATTCAAATGTTTTTCTTTGTTTTGAAAATAGTGAAGTTTTATAGTTATAAATGTAATAACTTTAAAACTAAGCGTCAGATTTTCATTAAATTTTGTCATAATATTTGAAAGATTACACTTTACAAATATTATATGACGACTGAATTTTACAAAGGAAATAAGTGACCTTTTTCATCGAAATTATGTATTTTACTGTACTGTATCATATACAGAACCATTTTCTGTACTTAACTAAATATTGATAAAAAAGGTCACTTGTACCCTTTGTGAAATTCAGTCGTCATAATTTAATCTTTCAATAGTCATCTGGATTATATGTCATTCTGCGCACCTATTTATTACATGATGTCTGAAATGGTTTAGGGGTACAAGTGACTTTACGGTGATTTCGAGAAAAGCACGTTAAAAGTTAACCATGTACCTACATGTATTAGGAGGAGGTCCAGTAATTTGACAAAATATTAAGGCACACGTTCCGAATTCGTTTATATCCTTTTGCCACCAAATAAATGAGCGTACATAGAAGCGATTTTCGGCGAAAATAACACTTATTTCCCTTGGTCTTTTCGGTCGTCACATGTTATATCGAAAAAAAAAATTAACTTTCCTTAATAAAATCTGATATAAAATGAGGTACAGTTAACAGACGAGACGATGGGCTTTTCCTTCGCAATATCCCAAATTAAAAATATTCGAAATATTTTGAAAATTTCAAAAGATTAAAATCAAAATTTCAATTATTAACATTCTCATTTTCACTACGGGTCACATTTTCCTCGCGAAATCCGAAAACTTCGCGATCATCCCATATAATAAAATAATAAAGGAAAGTCTCGCGCCCGGGGATTATTTTCTCCACCTGCGTGTGCTTTAGGAAGCCTTCCCTTCGAATAATAATAGTAAATTCGTCCACCATCCCCTTTTCGGAGGATTTATAGTATTTAACACGCCCCATACACGGCACATATACACCCCCCTAGATGCGTCCCTGTGTCCATTACGCGGAATTATTTAGAGCATCATTCGCGGCAACTTGTAAAGCGTCTGGGCCGCAAAACGGCCGATCTACGTCCATCAGTCCCTGGGAAACAGCGATTGCCAAACTTTCAGACGAATATTATCCCCGTCGTTAAGGGGATCGATCTTTGAAAATGTGTTGGATAAGGGGTGTCCTGAAATTAATTTTCTATGTGAATTAAATTTGATATATTATATGTTATTGATGGACTTTTCAAAGGTTGATTCTTTGGTGATTATTTTTTTTGGATTTATCGTTTGAATGTCTGGGAATGTTTTCGAAATTATTTTTTTACTTGAATTTAATTTAATTAATTGGTTAAACATTAGTGTTGATTCTTTGGTGAAGAAATTTTTCGGATTAATTGTAAACACGTCTGGGAAAATTTCTTCATCATTAGATATTATAATTTTCCTTTGATATTTTACAAATAACGGGATTCTATCGTTTGACAGTTCTCAGAAGGGACTTTTCATAGCCCGTATGTAGCAAATATTATGCATTGTCTACACATGCAACAGTATTTACTACAAGAATGACTAATATTATTTAACAGTTCCCAATCGACTTGATATATAATATTAAGAACCTCGAGCCAAGTCACATAAACTAGTTTCATACAATTATTTTCTGCACTGTCACAAATCACAAGAAATTAAATCATTATATTGACAGATTATTCAGCTTTACAACCCATTGTATTGACGACTAAAATTCACAAAGGGCACAAGTGACCTTTTTTATAAGTACAGATTAAGTACAAAAGAGTTAAATAAAGATTAAGAGCTAAGTACAAAAATGGTTCTTTATCATACATAAAACCATTTTTCGTACTTAACTTAATATCGATAAAAAAATGTCACATGTGCCCTTTCTGAAATTCAGTCGTCATCATATTGTTCTGATCTGAAAATAAGTGGAGTCAAAATCACTGATTTATTGCACCCTATTTTGAGAATAATACTGAAAATCTTTTCAACAAAGGTATACCTTATTCGAACTTTTGACTTTTATTACTTCAAATGTCTACCAAACTCCAAACTGTTTGTTTTCAAGTATTGGTCATCTATTTTTTTTATCTCAAGCTGAAATATAGAATCAAATAATGTCAAATTTATATAATTCTATTCAAATTCAAGGCTGTGACAATGAAAACAAATTAAAGATCCCTTCAAAGCTTTCTAAAAGGCATACGAATCATGAAAATTCGTCAACAAAATAATAGAAAAATGAAAAATATTAACTCTTATTACTATTTTTTTTTCAAAATTATAAAATTGAACTATCGGAACACCATGTATAATATAATACAAAGGGGTTCGTATGCGCGGTTCGCGTGCCGCATGAGCCGTTTCGCACCACCCCAATTTTCTACCCTCAACACGGAAGGTTTGAGTAAAAAAAAGGTAGCAAAATATAGAGTGATGTATAGTTCAAAGTTCCACTTGTTACTTGGCCCTCGTCCTCGACGATTTTGTGTAATTGTCGAGGGTAGTTAGGTCTTGGCCGTTAAATTCGGGGACGAATCTCATTAATGCGATTATTGCAATGTCGCCCGATGAATCGGCTGAGTTGTGGCCGTTTCGAGTTATAATTGTTATTGCTGTTTTATTGCGATAATTTACTTAGTTCATTAGTTCAAAGTGTGGTGTCTGGTTTATGTTTTTAGAATTCCATTTATTTCTCGCAATTACTTTCATTGAATTTTTTTCGTATTGATCAAAACGACGAAATTTTGTCCAATGATAAAAAGTCCAAACCATTCAGTCCATGCGACATACTGTCCAAGCGACTATTTATTAAAAAAACTCAATAAAATAAATTCAATTCTCAAATATCATTGAAATATTCGATTTTTTAGCATAAATTTGTTAAATACAAATTGACTTTTTGACTCTAAAACCGTTCAATTCAAAATCAATGTATATTCCAACATAAAGCCGGACACACAACGCACCACTGGACAAATGCGACAACTCATACAAATTCGCACCATCAATCTCCACATACAATATAAGCATGTATTTCACATTACATATAGACATAACAACAGTTTGTCATACGAATCGCTCACGCGCTTCGCCGACTCTCCGGCTCCTCTAATTTCTCGTACAAAAGTAATAATTTCACGTGCGATTTAACCACTTCGCACGCAAACACCGTTTTTCCCCATCGAATAGGGAACGAGACAAATATGGAAACATATAAGTTTTATTCGTATATTTTCCACATATGAAAAATAGCCAGCCGATAGCGCAGCGGTATAAATCGTTTGTGCATGCCGTGTCGATTCAGCATACTTGGGATGCGTGAGTTCGAGTCCTATCTCGGCGAGTGTCAAAATGTCGTTTTTCTTAATTGATAAAAATTGATATGGAAGACACAGTCGTTTCTTTCGAATGTTTGGATTCATTTGATTCGAAAAAAGTGTTAATTTAACGCTTTACGAAACGGCTCCGCAAATGATCAACATCACCTACACCTTTCATATGTTCGATTAATTCGAACTATTTAGTGACACCTATGTGCGCACTTCTCTACTCTTAGGAGTCTCGTCTTCACTTTATAAAAAGTGAATGATACTAACTATTCAGGGTTATCTGTGTCACTTATGACCGATTAAAATACACAGTGTGTGTATATAAAAAATTGGGTAGAAATTACATATCCTAAAAAAACTATCACTCTTCAAAGTTGTAGCTGATTTGTTAAAAAAACCTAATAAAATTTCAATCCTCAATATTTTTAGACTCAATATCGATCCTGTTGTTATTATTTTTGAAATCTAACAATAATACTATTAGTGACTGATTTTATGCAAAATTAGCAAACGTTCGATATTGTAAGTAATAAATATCGAGATGTTCCATATTTATCGCATGTTCCATATATATCTCCCTTCCTATACGTGCTATATACGACATATAATAGACATAATAGTGTTCTGTTTCGCAATTGTATCCACTTCGCATGTGTGTGACGGTTCGTTCATACAAAAAGCTTTCGGATAGTTGGTGCGAATTTATCACGTCCGATTGGTAAATGCGAACGGACGCAATCGGACGTGCACGGTTCCAGATGCGTTCCTAAATCGATCTATAGTTCACTTTGAAAGCCTTTTGTTTGCTTTTATTTTTTTAGCTATCTTTCTATATAGATATATAGGTGTGTGTGAACGTCGCTTTAGTTTAAGTCGTATGCGTTTAGCGTTCGATTGGTTTTGCGTTCTGTTCACATCGGATTGTTTCGCGATAACGCTGTATAATTAATGTGTTTCAAATTCGATCAGCGATTTTCATTAAATGACCATCATTGTTTGCTAACGATTGTTGTTTTGCATTTGATTTCCTATTCGTTTTGTTTATCCATTCATATAATATTGCAATTGTATAATCATATTTATATAATTTCCTATTTTTAACAGTAATCTATGAAATATTCGATATTTTTGCATAAATTTTTCGATTTGCTAAATACAAAATGTCTTTTCGACTCTAAAATCGAAATAAGACCGCTCAGTAATCTGTACTGTTTAAGCAGTAATCTGTTTAAAATAGAAAATTATTATTTTATAATATTTGTTTTCGTATTCAATATCCTAATAATAATCCGATAGCATAAAGAATTTGTCCATGCTGCATCGAACTTCGCTATCTTTATGATGCTGATTTGAATCCAGTAGGATCCTAGAAAGAATCATTTATCGTTAATTTTAATTAATATGATGACTCAATCATTTCTTCCGAATATTTGATTCGAAAAAAGTGTAAATTTTACGCTTTTGAAACGGTTCCTAAAAATTGAGTCAGTCGAATTCGATCGATTTTAGTATCATATTTCATGCACTCATTTCTCTTTAGTTCTTATCTCTAGTAGCCGTTTATTCGTTTAAATTAAATTTTCAATATAAAAATGCATGTAAGTACCAGAATTTGCAAAAATAAATAAACAATTTGCAATTCCAATTCAAATCAATTGCAATTACAAATTCGATTCGATTGCGGATCGAATTCAAATCATTTGATTCGAATTCGATCCGCTCAAGTCTTGAGTCCGAAATTTTTCATATCGCACTTTCGTTCATCCCTTTTTCGTCCAAGTGACTTTTTATCCAATGTATGTGTGTACACAATATTATAATATTATTATGTGAACGTTGTATCTCGTTCCGGTAAATTATTGCGGCGTCTGTCAGGTCTGCAGCGATGAAATTAGCATAGAACGGTTATTTTCGTGCCGAATACCGGGTGGCCCATACGCACGAGAAGCATTTGCATAATTATAATATTTCATTTTAGATTTGTTGTCCCGATAAAGCGGGGCGCTAGGAGTTGCTGGAAAATCGCCCTATTATTTACGGAATTTTCCCGAACGCGAGCTCAGTAAGCGCTTTTCGCAAATCAAACGTCGCCATATTGAGCTCTCATTGTGATGATATTACACTGTAAAAAGAAAATCTTAATACCAGCTCGAATTTGGTTTCTTTTTCAAACAGTTCAAAATTCAAATTACCCATGGGCATTTTCAGTATTATATGAATTCAGCTCAGATAGGGTTGCTCACGATTACAGCGATAGTGGGGGGCCAATTTCCTATAACTAGCAACTAAATTCAATTTCAGACAAACAGAAATTCCAGTATGCAACATTTTTAAGATTTACTTTTTACAGTGTAATTGTATAGAAATATTTTTATATATGACGACTGAAAAGGTCGAGAGGTATAAGTAATTTCGAGAAAAGTGTGCTCAAAGTTGAGCATGTATTAGGAAGAAGTCGAGTGATTTGATGATGTATCGAGGTACACGTTCCAAGTTCGTTTATATCTTTTTGCCATCAAATATAGAACCAATTTCTGTACATAATTAATTTCGGTAAAAATGTCACTTGTACCTCTTTTCATGAAATTGTTAATGTCATGTTTAAATACTCACTGATTTTTTTTTTCAACTTTTATATGTTTATCATCTGTAGGGGAGTGCGAGGTGAGATAGTATGACTTATTTTAATAAAACTAAAATTCATAAAAAAAATAAATATTGATTCATATTAATCCTCATTGATATACAAATTTTCCATTTTAAGTTTCATATAAATATATGTATTTCATTTCAAGTTGAATATTAAGAAATAAACAATTCTTTGTCTGTATCGACTATTGATTGATTTGATTTATCAAATATTTAACTTAAAATAAAAAAAATTAAAGTCAAATTAAAAACTTATAAAAAAAAACATTATACCAATCAAAAATATTCCAATTAAGATAATTCCTCATAATGAAAATTATCAAATGTAGCACATCCGCGACGACAGCGCTTCCATTATTATCATCATCGAAACGCACACAATGAGTCTCGAAATTAGGAAAATTGTGTACACAAGGAAGAAAAGCCTCCCTTGCATTTTCCACGCTCGGTGGGGTTTTCTTTTCACCGCAATTATTCATCGGAGAGCTTCTCGGCTCTCCTCTCTTAAAAAATGTAAAGTCGTCCCTATCGAATAAATTCCCAGATGAGATACGACCCCGGGGTCGCCGCGGGGTCCCCTGGCCGTGCTCTTCTATGGAACGAGGGGGTGGCGGGTGGGACCTTTCGCTCTCTTGCACGGTACATTAATTCCGATCGGTGGGCGGTTGGGTGTTTTGTGTCCGTTTCGTCGAAGCCGAAAAATATTATATATTTTATTATTATTGTCGTTGACGCCGTTTGACCGCCGGGGGATGACCCGAAAATAATGTGTATATTTATTATTTATGTGCGTTTTTTTCTTCGCCCTTAGGTCGTATTGTGTTGTCTTGGGGAGGAAAGTAGAGCGGAAGATTTTCTTATCGATCGATAGTAAAAAAATATATGTCTTTCCGCGTAACTTATTTTGTTATAAATATTTTTAAAAGAAAATAAATTTATTCGATTTTATTAAATTAAATCGAAAAATAAATAAATAAAGTTCTTGTGTGCCATCTTATCTGAGTGCACTCAACAGATCAACTTAAGTTCTGTAGTTCAACTTTTTTTTTTTTATCATTTTCAATAAAATTTAACTAAAATTTAAATTCAGTTTGGTTAAGCTTAGTATCATTAAAAATAACACAAGTTTAGAAAATTATAATGACGCTTTTTTAATATTTGAAAATTCCAAATTTCCTTTTTTTTTTCTTAAAGTGGAGTGATTGTTAGAGACGACTTGGTGATTTTCCATTCTTAATCAGATGTAGTGCAAGGGGGAATGCTTTTCTTTTCTAACTTGACTTTAGCTGAAAATTATTGCCATTCTCGTTATAAATACAAGCACTTGAGAATGAAAATTAATAATTTCCAGCTGTACAAATGATAGACATTCCTCCTTGCACTTACGAAGAAAGCTTACCATTCCACCTACTTCATATCTTTACTAAATTTATTTGTGAATACATGTATTACTATCAAATTATTTAATATTTAATGATATTTTTTCTATTTTTAAAGACAAATTGATATTCCAATACAATATTAGCACAATCTCCAAACCACCCTTACATCAAAACATATCGACCCCCATGCGATAGGTAAATCGCGCAAAACGCGTTTAATATCCCTCAAACTTTCCAAAAGAGGAAATTACCGAAAATCCCCCTTATACCTATCTCTCTCTCGACATAGCGAAAGAGGCATTCATTTTAGAAACATTATGCCCGCGTTGATAAATTGCCTAGAAGTTTCTCCTCGCACGCCCGACTTGTACAGTGCAAAAAAGCGGCAATTTCGCTTCGGGGGCTGGTGAAAAAAAATTTTTTCAGCAAACCGAACTCGAAAGAGGATCCGATAGCCTTATCCTGATCGGCCTCGCATCCCATCAGAGGAAATATTACTAACAAGATCGTGCAGCGAGTCGAATTAGGGGGTGTGCTTCTATCTACCAACCCTCATCTGACCCCCCCTGTACTAAAATGCCTAAAAAAAATATATGTGTGTGTACAAAACATGAAAATTTTCAACCCTCTGTTAGGAAATTTTCGCTGCACTGCGTCCGAACAAAGTGAAATATATTAAGGCGGTATGGGATTTTTTCGGCTGTTCGCAAAACGGTAAATTTCGCTCGCACGCAATGCGATAAAGCATCGCTTTGACCAAATTAAGCTAATGGATGCCGTCAGATTTGATAGAATATGTATTCGTATGAAAATATGATACAAAAGGAGTACGATTTTCGACGTAATCCTAAAAGCGGAATGTAATCTGTGCCGATGTCGATATGTGCACTATTCGAGTTTTGATCCCCTTTCAGACATGCTTTTATCATTTTTTTCCGAAAAAAAAACTCGTTTCATTAATTAGTGTACATGATATCATATTATTATTTCAATTTTCATCGAAAATCTTTCATATTTACGTCACGGTCTATAAGCACAATTAGGTGTCAAAAATTTTCTCCTGCACGCAATACGTATACTAATTGGATTTAACTGTCATTCTAACACGCGACCATTGACGCATAGTTACATTTATAAAATTAACAACTAATGTATATTTACCCAATGGAATAGAAAAAGGGGCGAAGTCATATCAAAGTTAAAGGTTTTCCCTAGCTGGGTGTGAACTGTTGAAAATTCTATTATGCTATACCAGCATAGATGGCCATATTGGAGACGATGCAGTCATTTTTTTCCGAAAATTGGCAATAATTATTATTTTTAACACTCAAGTTGAATGTCTAGTGATCATAGGACATCCAATAATAATAATTTTTGTCCATTTTTGGAAAAAAATGACCGCTGACCATCGTTTTTCATATGGCCATCTTTACCAGAAAAATAAGTAATTTGTCGAATTTTTTAATTGTTCATTTTAACGATGATTCGGATTCGTTATTATAGATTCATCTCACGCAATTTCGATATGATTATACACGAATAATAGCTAGGTGTAAGCTTCAATTAACACTGAACAAAAATCGAATCTGCGCAACTAATTGCGTGCATGCATTCGAAATTAAATATTTGATTGCGCCGCTGTACGTAGGTGCAATTTTTCAATTTATTAATTGAAAGCTGGTATGCAAATTTTGAATGTATCGGATTGAAAATTTGCCTGTAACGAATGTATCGTCCCCTTTATTTTAATTAGTATATTGGGTGATGCGAATATTTGTAATGTGCACTTTTGCGATACCGCATTGCGGACGAGAACGTTTCATTTATAATTTCGATTGAATATTTCGATTTGCCTTTCATCGGATTTGTTTCATGTTAATGATTAATCATCGGATTTGTTTAATGGTAATTAATTGACTGGAGCGAATTATTTTGTATTTTATTGTGATGAAATGCATTATTGTCATTTTGTGGGAGTATTTTCATTTTCATTGTGCACAGTTTAATATGCACTACTGGACTGAATTGTGGACACTTTTCATAAGTTTGAAAAAAAATAAGATTTTTCTCCACAATTAATTCTACTAGTGTATTCAACATAAAAAACAAATATGTA
Organism: Cheumatopsyche charites; assembly: GCA_024721215.1. Taxonomy (NCBI): domain Eukaryota; kingdom Metazoa; phylum Arthropoda; class Insecta; order Trichoptera; family Hydropsychidae; genus Cheumatopsyche; species Cheumatopsyche charites. The sequence goes on from CM045577.1 coordinate 12,955,169, forward strand.
ATCATATTTAATTTCTCTATTGCTCAATAAACTTATCGATACTGTTAAGCAACAGTACGTTCTTAGTTCGTTACCGGTATTATTATATTAATATCAGGTCATTTCACAGCTTTAGTTAACAAACCAGAGAATTAATGTCAGTCCTTCAACTATGAACTGTCGAAAATCCTCGGAACAGAGGCTGATGTTTAACAGTTCATAGTGGAAGGGCTGACTATAAATACGGATGATGTCCACTGACGAGCAGAACGGAACGAACTAGAAACACAGCTATACGAATGAGGGGGATAGTCCTTCTCTTTCGTATAGCTCTGTCCTTATTCCATTCCATTTCGTTCGCCAGTGGACATTGTGCTCAACTATCTGGTTAGTTAATCAAAGCTAGCTCTAAATTATCTAGCTATATAATAGCGCTATTCTGTGTGTCTGTGTAACGCTCCAAAACTGCTTCGATATATTCAACGAGTTGATCACTATTTAATAGATTTTCAGCTTATTAGCTTAGATTTTCAATTAAATCTATTTTCCAAAAAAAAAAAAATCGTTGAAAAACAAACGAGCGTAACGCATCTCGGCGACACACGCGCACGCATGCGACTTAATCGCGGGCTAATCGCGATTTATTCGCGGCATTTTTACCCCTCGTTTTGAATTATTTTCGAGGCGATTAAGCCGGCGACGTGACGGATGGCCCGGGCTTTCGAAAGCGTAAGCCTTTACTTTCTAACTCGCGAAATTTTCGAGCGCAGGAAATTGAGACGCCGGGCATTTTTCACGCGGCGAAATTGCGGCTCGTTTGTTCCACCCCCGGGGTGGGGTCGCTTAAAGAATCGGGTAAATTTCGCGTGAAACCACCCCCGAAGTGTGCGAGGGGTCGCCGGGGGAGTGTGGGGTCGCTGGGGCAGTGTGGGGTCGCGGGAAGACGTCGCATCGCGGGGACGCACCGCACCGGGGTAATTTGGCGCTATCGAGTTTCGTAGATTCGTGTTGTATGTATGCTGTTTGGAAGGTTTTCGGTTGATTTTATTTTTCGATGTGCCGTTTTTATTTCGGTGTCGAAACGTGAATTTGAATGTAAGTGATGTTGAGAATTTTTATTTTGGCTGCGGCGCCTTTTTCGCTATTTTATATGTTGATGTATTATAAAATTATGATTAACGTAGAAGAAAATTTTATTAGTTATATGAAAAAAATATTCGAAAATGTTATTATAACAACGACTTGAGTCGTGTTTCTTTATTTTTTAAATATATTGATTGAATTTGTAGTAGGTTTTAAATATATTTTGATTTTTTTTTTTTTGGAAAAACACTCAGATTGCTGGTATCAAGTTCAAAATTATAAATCATCATTGTTCATTGTTTAAAATATACACAAAATATGTATAATCTCATTTAGTGAAGATTTTATATAAAAAAATTTAATAAAAAATTACCTATGAAAAGTGTCCACTATTAATTGCATAAGTGTACATAATAATCAATGATTTGCGTTACACTCTATTAGGCGAAATAATATTAACATTGAATCAAAATTTAAAGGTTAAAATATATTAACTAAAGTTCTTTTATATTAATTTGAACCAAAATAATCGATAATCTATTTTTTTTTTCAACATCAAAACAAATAATGTCCATATGTATAAAATTACCATCAATCACATTCAAAATTAAATTTATCAATTCATTTTTATTTCATTTTCAAACTCATAAAATATTATAAGACCGATTTCAAAATAACAATTTATATTTCGTTCGTTCGAAAATTAAACGAACCAAAACGCGATATCAACCTCAATATACGTGCAACAAAATCGGACGATCTCTAAAGTGAATTTCTCTCAATTTTTCGACGGACGATAAAAATTCGCATCCACTTCACTATCTGCGGTCGTAAATTCACAAAAATGTAATTGTAAAATTGTAAAAATCGCAATTCGCTTTAGGGACAGTCGCGTTATTGTTTGATCGCAGTCCCCGATTATCGCAGTACTATTTCCCGATTCTTTTTTAATCCAGATTCAATCTACAAAGCGTTGTAGAACAATTACAAAAATAATACGGAATTTTGATAAATCGCTTTTGTTCGAATTCCAATTTCCGTGTACTTTTTTTTATCCATCGTACAATTGTACAATCATATTTGTGCCGTTCTGTTGACAACGTCCAATTATCAATATTAATTTTTCAAAGGGGTCAATTTTGCTGTCGCTTTGTATTCCTGAATGTACTTGTTTATCTATTGTCGAAATTTCAATTTGTTTGTTCTGCGCGATAATTTCTGATTCGATTTCGATTTTTAGTCCGTTTTGCGTCGAAATTAATTTCGTTTATTTGCTCAAATCCAATCAGCGCTTTACACAATCCGAACGATATCGAATTATATGATATGTAATCGAATTGTGCTTAAAATTGTGTTGCACATATTCGTTCGGTTTCCCATTACAGATTCGTTCATAATGATAATGTTCAATTCATTAGCCATCAAAATGTATCCAATTAGTAACTCCAATACACCATACCGATTTTTATTACATCAAAAATTTAAATTAACCAACTGATAGTGTAGCGATATAAATCATTTGTGCCTTCCGCTCGTGATTCTAGTTTCGAATCTCATCGTCGTTTTATTTAATTGATATGAATAGTTCGATTGTTTCTTTCAAATATTTGTTAAGAAAAAAATATTAATTTAACGTTTTATGAAACGATTCTTCAAAATGGATCCTCCACCTTACCTGTATCATTCAAATTCAACACTAACTTTCAAGCACAAATATTAATTTTCAAAATTTTTAGCTTATTAACCGCTTCTTTACTTTAAAATAAATGATCAATTGATACATTTTAATATTCAAATAACAACACCTGCATCAAAAAAATCCACACAAGCCACCATTTCACTATGAAACTTAAGATTAGAGTGTTCAAAATGGCGTCGCACCTTTAGAAGCATGCAGGTCCTTTTGCGTCCTGCATTCCATAATGCAACCTTCGTGTGCCAAATCCGCGTAAACTATCAATTTTCCGCCGTATAAACGCGTCGCCATTTTCACGGCGGTAATTCGAATATGAAATATGGCGGGAAATCGGCTTACGTCGCGCGGATCCGCTTATTATCGCAGGTGAGACGCGTTCGTGCCAAAACTCAAAATTCACACCGATAAAGCGAATTCTGCCAACATTATAATATTCTTGCTTATCGTACGTTACGTAGAAATGTTGATTTTCATATTAAAATATTTAAAAAAAATAATAATGAAAGGATCTGAAAAAAAAATTGGTTTTATCTCCCGCTTATACATACAAGGTTAATATAATTTAGATATTTTTTATGATTTAATTTTTCATTCACTAATATGGCTGAAATTTAACTCAAAATTCGAACTCACTTGTTGAAAAACCCTGTATAATGACAGTTTATGAAAAAATCTTGTCCAATCTTTTCAACCACCTAATGTATGATGACTGAAAAAGTCAAGAGGTACAAGTCACTTTGCTGTAATTTCGAGAAAAGTGTGCTTAAAGTAGGTTACCTACATGTATTAGGAATACATCGAGTGATTTGATGATATATTGAGGCAAACGGTTCAAATTCGTTTATATCCTTTTGCCACCAAATATACGAGCGTACATAGAAGCAATTCCTATACATTTGTTACTCAATTTCAGCAAAAATGTCACTTGTATCCCTTAGCTTTTTCGGTTGTCATATAACATTTTCATTTGATTCAATTATATAATTTAGATTTTTTTTTATAATTCAATTGTACTTTCACTAATATGTCCGAAATTAAGCATAAAATTCGAACGTACTTACTGAAAAGCCCTATATATAATGACTGTATGAAAAAAACTCACTCAATTCTTTCAACCACTTTATAATTACTTATAAACATACATATAACGCAAAATTATGATTCTAAATGTAATATTTTATGGTTTTTTTTTTACTTAAATGAAAGTTTTTCACTTTCTACGATTTTTTTAATATAAACTGCCGTTTTGTTTGTTTCGCATATTAAAACGTAATCGTTTTGAATATTCAACGGAAGCGTTCAACACCTCCAAAATGGCCATTAACGCTTGATTTTTTATGACTTTAGCACTAATTACTTTCGGTGCTAAATTCCATTATTGTTTTTTAATGTAATTTATTTAAAATAAGCATATTTTTATCCAATAAAGTTAATTAAATGTCGCCCAACGTGATTTATATGTAAAGGAAAACTCGCAAAATCATTTATAACTTATTCATGAAATTATTTTTAAGTACACATTTTCTACTTAATATTATATGACAACTGAATAGCACAAAAGGTACAAGTTTTATGTGTTATATTCAGTCATCATATAATGTTAGTTTTGTCGTATTATACGGATCAACTAGCCATCGATCACTTATTATAAGACGAGTAATCAAAATACCGAACAAAGTAGGGTGACTCCGTTCAACAGGGGGTTGGTAAAAAGTCATACAATATCTCACATCATCCCCCACATATAAAATATATAATAATATATAATATCGGGGGGGACTGAAATATAGGGTGTTGATCGGAAGCGAGCTGCGAAAACAAGATTAGCACACGATGATATTCGTTTCTTTTATTCGCATATAAGGGGAAGTCGCGCTGCATTGTGACAGGAAGATTAATTCATTTTGATGTCCTGTCAGGATGCACCATCTGAATCATAAAGATTGTTTGCTTTTGCACCCTTTGAGGATATCAATTTTACTTCGAATTCGCTTCGGTGCTGTTATATGAGCTTTTCAGAGCGAAATGTAACTAACTTCAATAGAAAATTTGTCTAGAAAAATGACTGAACGTATGTATTTGATTAAAAATTCCTTTTTCTATTCCATCTTTCAGAATTTGTTAACGTACAAATTTTCTTTATTATCAGCTACGAATGTGGTCAGTTCATATTAGAGTGCAGAAACAATTAAAATGATAAATGACTTGTTATCCGGTTGTCCAAAATTTCTTGTCATTTGATGGTATTTGTCATTTTTATTCAAGAAATATTTTTCAAATATTAAAAGTTATTACTATACCAAGTGATGTGACATTTAAATCTTATTTTTATCAAAAAGAGTTAGTCATGTTTAGTTCTGAAAGTCTCATATTATTATGTATCATTTTTCGCTCTCCCTCGATAAGAGCTTAGTTCCGTATTTCGTATAATAGTTTTATTATCAAATTGTTTATGATATTTTTATCAAATAACATTTTGAAAATAATTTTATATTTCGTATAATAAGTTTTTATACTGACATCTATCTGCTCATTCGAAAAGTTTACGAACAAATTGAATTATGTTTCACTACGAGTTTTAATTTATTTTAGTTAATAATATTTTATTTTTTTCATTTCAGAAGATGCCTACACTTCACAATAGATCTCCCCTTATCAAATTTTACGAGGTAAATATATATTTTTTTAATTAACATTTAACGGATAAATTTATTTCCGTAACTTTCATTCGAAATGTATTGCCGAAGTTATTCGCAGCAAACTTAGTCAATTAAAATTTTTAAACGATTTAGTTTTAAAGCAAAGCTAAATCGAGACAAGAAAATTTCTCAACCCATATGTGTGTATCCGAATCAAAGAGACACTTTCAAAGAGATTTTCAACTGCCGGAGAAAAGTTTCACTTGCGGACATTGCGAAAAAGCTTCCCTCTAAAAAGTTTTCCGCCTACGGAACTATTCAGACGCAATTTTTCACAAAACACCGATTCCATCTGACCTTTTTTGAAACTTACAATTGCCAAATCGTTTATACGAATAAAAATATCTATTTAATCGACAAAGTGAACTTTAAACCTGTCACCTCAGACGAAGAACTTGAACTATTAACTGATATAAAAATATTTATACAGGTAATTTCTACACAATTATCATTCACTATATATAGTGAAGACAATTGAGCTATTAGGCCAAACTCCGAAGAGTAAATTAGTGCACATAGGTTTCACTAAATAGTTCGAATTAATCGAAACATACAAAAGGATATGCTCATTTGTGAAGCCATTTCGTAAAGCGTTAAATTATTACAGTACGAGAAATTATTGGAGTCTATGGTTTCAGCTGGCAGAAAGCATAAGATTTTGGATAAGGGTAGGTCTTAGCCGTGCATTTGGATCTAGAAAGGGGAACACGTCGAAGGGGATGTTTTTACACCATGTTCAACCCTCTAAAGGTGTCCGATCGCGTTTTTTTTTAGATTTTTGCAAAAACTATTATAGATACGAGAAAACCGTCAAACACAATAATGTTCTCCATTAAATTCCATACAATTATTATGTAACATTTATTTTGATAGGACTTATAGTTTTCGATTAAATACAGGAAGAAGTGACTCAAATATTCGAGCCCAAGCTGAATCGACGCGACATGCACAAATGCTTTATTTCTTATAAAAACCTTATCTTACGATTAGATGAGTTTAACATCTTGAAGACACGACAATATTTACGTTTTATTTATTTATACGCATTATAAGGGGTATTAATATGTTAATACAGGAATGTCGAGATAATGTCGCTAGCGAACCGAACAACTTTTAACCCGTCGAGCGCTAGTCGAGTTAACTTCGTAATTATCTCGAGGCACAGCTTTAAATATATTATTCAACTTTGTTGGCGGGAACGATTTGATTTTATCCGCAAACACGTCCCTCCGCGTATAATATGTATGCCGTTTCGTGTTAGCCAGCTTATGTACTGTCTAATTTATGCGTGTGATGCTTAATATGGCCGACCGCAATACGTGCCGGCCCTGTATATTCGTTTTTGGATGTATTTTGAATGATATTTTTTACAGGTGTAGGGAAATATGGATCAAAATGTCAAAATTTGAATTTGATTCAAAAATGAAAAATTTAATTGCTGCCGAAAGTCGTCAGACGTCATATACTACCAGTGAAAATAATGTGGCGTTTTTAATATTTTTATTATTTGAAGTGATTCAAGTTTTCTCAGTCTCCCCTAAGCGCATACATATACGCAAAAACAGTTCGAATTTAAATTTTGCACACAAATGAGTACGGGCAAAAATGAATGAAAGTAATTCCAATTAATTAACATAGATGGATTTGGTTTTTAAGGTAAATATAGGTAATAATCATTTTTGACTTCTAAATTGTGAAATTCGTGGAAAATTATAAATGAAAATTCACTATAGAGCTTATGAGATGACTTGACGAATGAGAAATTTCTATTTTCCGAGAAAACTCTAACTAACCCCTCATTCGCACTATTAAAATCTATGATGTTAGCAAAATGTATGGGGAAAGCATTTTGTCATTACGCTTCGTCAACGTCCAGATAAGTTTTCTCCGAATTCATAGAAATCCCATTTGGACGTTTATATTTACAGTATATAATAAATAAATTTTGTCAAAATAACAATTTTGATTTTAGTGTTTACTAGGACTAAACTACGGTGGATGCTGTCATAGTAAAAAAAAATAAACTACTTATATGTATGATTTAAGTATCTAACTATATAATAGAACTATTTTGTGTGTGTATCTCTGTGTGCTCCAAACGCTCCAAAACTGCGTTGATATATTCAACGGATTGATCGCTATTTTATATAGTGACACTTTATATTTTAATTCAATATATCTTCAAGCGAATATATCACGAAATTATTCTAGAGTTTCGCAACAACCGTGTAACAACGTATAAAACGAACAGACTTCCAGGAACTGACAAACGTAACTGTCAACGACAGCCAAACCCACCCTCGAACACACGTTTTAACATACACGTGTTATACAGAAAATACACACTACATCCAAAGCCTCATTTCTTCGAATTGAAAAAACACCGTAAAAAGTAAATCTTAAAAATGTTTCATACTGGAATTTGTGTTTGTCTGAAATTGAATCAAGTTGCTAGTTATACGAAATTGGCACCCCACTGTCACTATGTATTAACGCTATCCGAGCTGAATTCATATAATACTGAAAATGCTCATGGATAATTTGAATACTGAACTGTCTGAAAAAGAAACCAAATTCGGGCTGGTATTAAGATTTTCTTTTTACAGTGAAAAGGCGCGAGTTTCTAAAATTGCTTCAGTACTCGAGACACTTTAAGCAACATCCATCGACTGTTGCGACCCGCTAATTGAACTGCCCTGAGAGAAATGAGCGAGGGCAGAAAGAGGCTGTGTTAATTGTGTTACCGACAATTACCGCCGAGTGAAGTACCTAATTAATACGCATGGCGGGTAATTGACGCTCGTAAAGTCAAAGAAATCGCGATACTCGCGTATAATGTTTGTCGCGTATATAATGATGATGCGATTGTTCATTAATCGTTTTATGAATTATTGTGATGAAAATTAGTATAATTATGTATTATATTTAAGGGAGACTTGGGTACTTTAGATGATTTTTTTAATAGTCTGGTTTTTTAAGTCTCAAATTTCAGCTTGAAAAAAGTATGAAATTTTAAATTAGATATATTTTTTATTTGTATAATTCTTTACGAAAAGGAAATTTTTCATTCTTCATATTTCGTTTATTACAAATTTGAAAAAAAACCGATAGTAGACATTTAGGGAAGGAAGATGAGGTTGAAAATTCATCCTTCAGCGTGTTCCTCTCTTTAGAACGAATCAAACTATTAAAAATTACATATATGGCAATTTTCATGCTTTCTGCGAACTAAAACCATAGAATCGACAAAAGAGTATAAATCATATAAAAACATATTATATTTAGTACCTGTGAGTATGTTGTGTAATTTATTTAAAATTAGATGAAACGTCTAAATCGATTTCGTACTTATATAAAGCAATCATTTCATTACTCTGAAAAGCAATTGAACTCTTAATGTACTTGAATCGAATTGATCAAATAAAATGTCTAAATTTCGTAAAGTCAATCTGAGATTTCTTTTATTCGATCAAATATATTCGGCAGACTTTCATTCGAGTTTATTTTTATAACGTATCTATCTTCAACATAACAAGTCATTCGTTAAACATTCATTAGATGTCGTTCATTCGAAATTCACTACAAATTAAAATACACGCATTTTTTCTAGAACCATTCATCAAAATATTATCAGAATGTTTATCCAATTAAGTTCACAAATTAAACCTTACGTTTTAGCGTAAAAATTTCAAAGCCGAAGAAATTCACAGGCACGGTCGCAATCACTAAAATCGCAAAACGAGCTTAAAACCGTGAACGTTATTTAAGTCGATAAAATCGCTCAGAGTCGCAAGCGTTAATTCGAACACGCGCCCTCCAATATAAATGCAAATGAATTTCAGTTTTACAAATGCGAAAATTTCCACGGAACGAAATTCGTCGTGAAATTTTCCAGTTTCGCACAACACCCCGAACTATTTCTCAATCAGGAACCGATTTACCTGAGAATTTTGCAGCCGCCTTTTAATCAGCGGGCGATAATGAATTTCTGGTTCAAGTATTCGCCTGTGAACTGAAAATTTCCAGGGGAATCGGGGTGTGAGAGATGGCGGTGAAATAATCGGACACGAGTTTCGAGTCCACTCGATCTTAATTGGCAATCCAAACTCGATTTTGAACAAACTCGTGTGTCCAGAGATTGTTCGAAAATGGTCTTTATTGGATTGAGTTTGAATGAGTGTGATGATTTGTTAATAAAAATCGTTCTGGCGGATCTGTGTTTTTGTTCGAATTCGTTTTGTGTGATTGGAAAATTGATTTGTTTTGTCGTTTCGATGAATCGTATTAGCATATGTTCGAGGCTCGTTTTTGTAGGAAAAATGTCGTTTTCAAATCAAATTTTATTTCGTATCTTATATGACGATCTAAATGGTACAAGTGACATATTTTCCGAAATTGAGTTATGCACAGGAATCGCTCATTTATTTGGTGGCAAAAGGATATAAACGAATTCGGAACGTGTGCCTCAATATATCATCAAATCACTCGATCTCCTCATAATACATGTAGGTACATGGTTAACTTTGAACGCACTATTCTGGAAAATTTTCACATGTACCCCTTGGCCTTTTCAGTCGTCATATAGTTTTAAACATTGTTTGGATATCAGTCGTAGCAAGAAATAATCTTTTTCGAGTCTTTCTCGTAGAATGTTCTCTCCGTTGAAGATAACTGAGCATTCTTTTTTTACTTCTTCTTATTCAAATCAGTTTTTGATATTTATTAAAACATCACTCAATGAATTCTTACTTTTTCTTAATTGATTCTATGAAAAATAGAACTGTTTTAACTACTATTTAATAATTTTTTGACCAAATCGTCATTAAAAACAGAAGATCGTCGATTTTCAGATGTGATTTCATCAGCGGCAACTATTCACGAGAAAGACTTAAAAAAAATCAATTTTCTACTTCGAATATTACGCCGGAAAATTTACAACTATGTAAAGAATAATTTTCATTTGAAAATAATATTTTTATATCCTAAAATTCTAAATGGAATTTGATGGAAAAAAACGAGCCTCGTTCGCACGATTTTTCATCCGATTCATTCAAACGACACCGACGCGGTACTAATCCTTTACTACGAACGCGATTTATTGCGTATTTAATTAATTTTTTCTCTCGTCGGCGAATTTATCTAAGTGATGTGTAAACTCTGGAGCTTAATTAATAAATTATGAGCTTAGCGAACGTGCGTCCTCTTGATGATATATCGCGAACCATGGGGTGAGTTTTAACGGTCCTCGCTAAAAAATAAATATTTGAGAACTCCCCTTGGGGCAAAAATAAAAATTTACCTTCCAACGACAAACTTAGGATCTCTAAACATTTTGGTTTTCATTGGAAATGTTTTTCGTATATAATCAAAATCAAATATAGAATCAAAAATCTGTTAGATTTTTTCAATTCATAATTTGATAGTTCTTTTTCAATCGAAATACACGGCAGCTAATCAAATTGTGTTTCTTTTTTCATATTTTGTAACTTGTATAAATTCATCGTTTTGTAACATGCATATATTGAATTCTCGAAGGAATAACATAATTACGAAAAGAAAAGAAAGTAAATGTATTACTCATATGAGGAAAGTTCACGAGCAGTTAAGCTTTTGAAATTTCAAACAGTGACTCACAACAAACTCTAAAGTTTCGATTATGCTTTCAATCATTGTAATCTAAATAATTTATATCGTTTCAATATTGAAACTGACTAAAGATTTCATTTGTTATTGTAATGAACGATTAATAAATTTCACGATTTCATAATTGATAACATTTGTAATTTATAATTTATTCACTCTCACTAATAGAATTGATTGTTGATAAATATTTCATAAATTCTATAAATATTAGATTTTTTATTGTTTCATTATACAATGTTAAGAACCACACTTGTTAATTCTTTAAAATACAAATGAAATTATGATCCATATAGTGGAAATTTTATAAAAAAAATGAAAAGCGTCCACAATCAATTCCAATAGTGTAATAGTGAATCCTCTTCATACATGATACAAAACAAAAATTGCCAAAAACAAAAATAAACCCCGACCTTTCAAACGTTATTTTTCCGCCATTTTTTTCCAATTCGAACCGAAACACGTTCGGCAATAACAGCGAAACTGTCGGCCATTATGCGGCCGAGACGATAGAATTAACCGCCGAATCGAACGATTCATACATAAATCCGAACTCCTTTTATTTCGTTGCGATTTCGCAACCGCGAAAATAACGACCTGCGAATTTAATTTCGCGACATACGCAGGTACGTGTGTGCGCGTTCTCCTTCGCCGCGGCCATCTTGTCGACGCGCCGCCATCTTGTCCCCGCGGCGCCATCTTATTATTCATATCTCCGGCTTTGGAGGCGCACCCAATTTGGTTTTCTATCCAATTTCGCGCTTTTTTGATGTTCGAGCGCTGAGAAATTTAATTTTTGGCAAATTTTGTGCCCGCGACTCCAGATTCCCCGCGGAAATCTTTTCCCCTTAATTGAAATACTGTGTCGTGTACAGACTGTTTCGGGAAATCGGGTCGAAAGTCTGTTGAAATAAATTCATGAAATCGATTTAGGAACATCTTTTATGTGTAATGAATATGAGTAATCGATTATGTAATTCGTGTTTAAAATGAGACAATCTTATAAATTGGACTGGAATAGCACAATTGTATCCTTACTTGACTCATAAAATTTCATGTGAACTTATTTATTTTTATATGCAATAGAAATATATTAAAATCAGTTGAAAATATATTCTTAGGTTAGGTTAGGTTATTCAAACATTAAAATATCAGCGATTATTTTATGCAATTTTCTTTGTAGCATTGTAGAACAAATTCTTGCCTTAGTGTCACTCAAACAGACAGACAGACACATAGACAAATTAGCTAACAAAGACAGACATACATCCGTCTCTGTCCTCCAAATTTCGACAATTTCAACAAAGAACTGACGGTACTAATAATGTAGGTGAAATCACGAGAGTTGGAAAGAACCACACATTACGTCACACTACAAAAGCATAGAGATTCACCTGTCTATCTCTTTCGCGCACAGTATAGCCTATGAGTATAAAGGAGACAGTATTTTGTTGTTGCTTCTTTTCATGCAAAAGAAGTGGTTCATTCCAACTCTGGTGATACAATCTGATCTTATTTTTATACCACAGATTTCAAATAAACGCGAAAGAAAAAGCATAATGCCAACCCTTTAAATGCACTGACAAATATAGTCGAAAGGGAATTTCGTTCGTTAATGGGGCACACTAAAAATCACCCAGCGTAATGATAGCATATTTATATTCCGGAATCGGGTCAACCCTCGGAACGACAGCATCGGGCATCGAACGGCCCGAGGCGTCCATAAAAACGAATCGCTAGCGATTAACATTTAACCGATCCAATAAACCGATTTCGAATCACGGCACTCAAATTGTCCTCTATCTCTTTTCCAGACGATGGCCGTCGTCGTGGTCTTCGCCCTGCTCCTGCTGGCCACCTCAGCCGACGCTTTCGTCAATTGTCCGTCCGGATGCAACTGTGATGATGAGACTCTGGTGGTCCAGTGCGAAGACAGCAAGCTGGACGTGCTCCCCATCACTCTCAATCCCGGTATTCAGAGGCTGACTATCAAGAACAGCAAGATCAGGATGATCGACAGCTCGATCCAGTTCTACTCCGAGCTGCGCTTCTTGGATCTCTCGTCGAACCAAATCATGAGCCTGCCTAACAAAAGCTTCGAAAGCAACAAGAAGATCCACGAGTTGCACATGCCTCAAAATAAAATCTCCCTGATCACCGATAAGACTTTCCAAGGTCTCGTGTCTTTGACTGTTTTGAATTTGAGAGGGAATTTTTTGGAAGAGTTGAAAAGTGGAGTGTTTTCGCTGCTGCCTCGTTTAGAAGAGCTCAATTTAGCTCAGAATAGAATATCCCGTATAGAACCAGGTGCTTTCAGCAATTTGTCAGCATTGAGGGTTCTGTATCTGAACGATAACCAATTGAACGCTGTGCCTACGCCATCCTTTTCGCTTTTGGGAAGTCTGGCAGAATTGCATGTAGGTTTGAACGCTTTCTCGTCACTTCCCGATGATGCCTTCCGAGGCTTGAATAAGCTATCCATTCTCGATTTGAATGGAGCTGGCTTGCACAATATTACCGATGGCGCATTCCGTGGACTCGTAGGGCTCAGGAATTTGGTGTTGTCTGATAATCGTTTGAAAAGTATTCCCACTTCGCAACTGGCCGAGTTGACCAGATTGGAAGAACTGACTTTGGGTCAAAACGATTTCACCGTGATTGAAGCCAACTCTTTTAAAGGGCTCGCTAATTTAAGGCGTCTGGATATAACCGGTGCCAGTCAATTAGAAAGAATAGAAAAAGCCGCATTCAATGAAAATTTGAATCTAGACACCCTCATATTGGCGAGCAATAAGAAACTAGATACGATAGAAGAAGGATCGTTAGTCGGATTACCGAATCTTAGACATTTGGTTCTCAGAGAAAATGCCTTAACAACCCTGACTGAATCACTCCTAGCTTGGCACGAGCTAAAACGTCTCGAACTGACTGATAACCCCCTGCACTGCGGTTGCCAATTATTGTGGCTACAGGACAAACTCTCCCAGAAGAACTTCAGCCAAGTCCAATGCGCCAGTCCGGAACATTTGAAAGAGAAGACTCTAAGGTCCCTAGATCCCGACGACTTGGGATGCACTTCGACCGAGATGCAGCAGCAACTAGTGATAGGCATAGTCGTCGTGCTAGTGGTGGCCGTGCTGACGACGCTCATCCTCCTCCTGTACCACTACAGGAGGCGAGTGCACGAAGCGTTGAAAGACTACAAGTGGAACAAGGGCGCCATATCCCGCAAGGAGCACGAATACCAGAAGACGTACTCCGACGAGGATTACATGGTGCGAGGAGGCGGAGTCCACCCCGCCCAGTACCCGGTGGCTCCCCAGGGTGGTCCAGGCCTCAGGCCAATACCGGTTACGGAACTGTAGCTAGAGCTGTACGCCTCCCCGAGCGTGTTCTTCCTGCCGGGAGGGGCGCAGGGCACTGGTAGGCGCACCCCCAGGCTGGGGGGCACAGCCCCCGCTCCGGGGGGCGCGGCCACTTTGCCCGTCAACGGATTTACCTACATCAACGGGGACACTTGTCGCCATCCCCACACCCTCAACAACGGCGCACTGGCGCTTCACAAGAACGGACTTCTTCCACAGCAGCATCAGCACACGTTGAACAACGGCTCGCTGCGCTCCCTAGCCGATAAGAAGACCAACAGCTTCAAGTATCCCGACAAGAGAAACTTCTGCCGCAAGCAAGACAACGGTTACCATGCCAAAAACTACCATCAGGAGCACAGCTGCGATCAGATCAGATCGTCCGGCAACTATTGTGCCCATGCCAACAACGCCGAGCCGGAATACTCTGTGATCAACGAGGGCGGTTACATACCCCACGATGAGGATTACGGTCGCAATACGTTTAGCTGTTGATCTATATGTGCCGGTGGTGATATTGTGTTTTCATAATAATGTATAAATAATGCAAAGACTGCGATACTTAGATTCATAAGTGTGACATTATTATAAATCTAGAATGTAAGTTTCCAATTTCTTTGAAAATTTTCAGAGTAACAAATCGACCAGTGGACAGAACGCCATCTTTGTAAATTATTCTCTACGTGTCTGATGCGAATGTAAAACAATATGCAATTTTCAAATTTACATGTCTATAAATCTAATTTGATAATAAGAAAAACTCGTTGTTAATGTTATATATGAAATCTTGTCGTTATCGAGCCACATATATCAATATATCTTTTTTGTATGTATACTCACTTTACAATATGATCGCAATAAAAAAACATTATAATAATTCTCACCTCGATAACGATTAAATATAACATTTTCTATTTGCACGAGTAGTTAAAGAATACTGTTTATAAAAATATATTGTACAGACTAGTCCTATTCAGCATATATTTTTAATTGAAACGTATACAGAGTTGTATCTTTAGAAGAAGTATATTAGTAATATCTATGTTTAGGGTTCATTCTAAGTGATTAAATCGGATTTATGTTCTTTGAATGCAACATAAATAAAACATTGTGTGAAAATCGAAATGTGTGAAAATCTACACAATGTATTTTGTACATTATTATTTAGCATTATTGTATTTTGTTGCTGTAAATATATTTAAATATCACTTATCATTGTGTGATTATAAAATTGTAATACGAAACGTGTATAGACTGAATTTCGTTACTTTATTAGGGACTTGTGCTTGGGGCCTACCACGTATGTGTTTATTGGACTATTGTTTTCTCCCAAATAAATTTGATACATAATAATCCTTACATTCCACTCGAACTGGTTTGATGAAATTAAGTCTATCACTTTTAACTTATGTATAACATTCCTCAATCGAAATTTACTTTGAAATTCTGGTCAAGTTAAAAAAAAGTGCATATAAAGTGCCTTTGACCCACCACAGCAGTTAATTTTCCAAATTTAACTGTCTGAACTTTAATAATTTCTTTTACAATTAGTGGAAAAAGAATTCACGATCTTCATTATGTTAAATTTTCTTGAAGTCGATTTTATCTCGCATTAAATGCATATTTTTCTTTTGTCATCAATTTATCATTCTAATCAATTTTGTTATCAATTTGTGAAAAGTATTTTGATTTTGTAAATATTTCACGATACACATTTTATCCTATATCAACATTTCTATAAAATACATCTGTTTATTCCTTTTCTATTATATTGTTGCATTCACAAAATCACTTTTTTCCTATATGAAAGCAATCTTCTAACTGTGTAGTCCTGTAATATATTTGTATTTATATCTTCGATGCATCCTAAACTGTTTATAATTATAAACTCAAAGTTTTAAAAGAATGTTGTTTTATTATCCCGAAAAAAAAATAGTACCTAATTATAGAACCTCGAGAAAAAAAACCTCACAAATTACAAAAATAAAAACATTATTTAATTATAATTGAAACCTAATTCGAATGTCTTCATTCTCAAATCTACATATAATGAACAAATGATTAACCTGATGAAAATGTCAACGCACACCTGGATCCAATTTATTTTTCTTACCATATATTGATTTAAATGAAAAAATAAATTAAAATTGGTAGGTATATAAAAGAATAACAATCATGGCAATTTTAGTATATTGAGTGAAATATAATTTTGACTGAAAACAAAAAAAAAAGAATGTGTTACTATCAAACCTACAATTTCATTCTAGGATAACTCAGTATTGACTGCGTAGATTTTTAGAAATTTGGAATTTTATAGAAGTGCATCCACTGCTAGAATAATTAATTTGAAAACTATCCACATTAGATAACGAGTAAAAGGGTTGAGAAATAAAATAAGTCACATTTTGAAAAGATAAATCAATTTATTTTCAGCCCAGATCTTAAATAAGAGTAAAGCCAGTAGCAATGAGGACTTTCATGAATGATGGACATTTTACAAAAAGCTTTGTAATACAAATTTTTGAGTATCAAAAGATTAATAATAAGTTTATATGGAAATGGAATTTAAATCACATTTTTTTTATATATGATTGACATATACAGATATGAAGCTTTTACAAATAAACTATTCGATAATTTTCACTAAATGAAATTTAAGAACTGTGATAAATATGGCAGTTTGATGTCAATGAAATATATAAATAACCAAATTATAAAAATGCGATAAAAAGAAGTCTTCGATTCATTTTATGTATAATAAATTACATATTATTAATTAATATATTTAGAACTTTTCTTCTTCAAGTCCATGCTTGAAGAACATAAGGATAGGCACCGATTCTCCATCAATTTCACGGTATTCCAACATTGCTATCATGCCGTCGCAATCCATGGATTCGCCAGTAAACAACTGCAGATCTTTAAATCTGCTCAAGATGTCTTTCATCGCGGTGTTCATATTGGTCTTGAAAACTTCAACTTCGCCTGGTGACTTTTCTTGAAGCTTCTCAATCAACCTGAAACAAGAAAACGGAAATATTAAAAATGTTCATTGAAAAATATGAAAAGAACTACAAAATCTGAAAAGAGAATAAATGTCCAATCAAATCTTTAAATGACAGTGATTACAGCTGTTATTAATACAATTAAGAACTGATTGTTTCATTTAGCACTTGAAGCTCCACAGAAAAAAAAATTAATCAATTCTGCAGTATTAGGAAGTGCAAGTTTGCCATGTTCACAAAAGTGCTTTAGAAATGATAAGTCATTGCAATTCAAGTGATTAAACCATTTATACCCATGGATAAACAAACAAGAAAAGTATGCAAGAATATTCACAAATATAGAAATAGATACTCTCGGTGAAATTAAAAAATCAAAACATAACAATTTCAAATATTTAGAATACATATGCCATACAGTCCCTCCCCGCTTCTTGAAATGTCTCCAGTGTGAAGTTGACCACTTCATCACCGAACACATTGGCTGAGAAGAAGCCGTTTGTCACAATAAGACTCATTATAGGCTGCAGCGCCACAAAAAAAAAGAAATTTTGTTTTCATTATTATACAATCATAAAATTTTTGATAAAACAGTGGCAAACTTTAATAATTCAAATTTCAAACTTACATAAAGCATAATGAATGAAAAAACTCACCGTTTCATGTAATCCTTAAGATAAATAGTGTACGATTTCTTGTCAGGAAAGGCGAAAGATTCGCTAAGTCTATGATTCAATACGACATCTACGCCGGATTCGACGGCTTCATCATTGCCTTCGGATTCTTCTTCGGCGGACGGATTGAAGCCGGCGATTTCTATGCTTCCTTGCGTTCTCGAAACAAGTTTCCCAGTCACTTCGTAGATCACATCGTTGACTAACTTAATTTTGTAAGTGTCCGAGAACATCTCGTCACCTGAAAATTAAATTAAAAAATGAATACACCATGATCATTATATTTGAAAATAACTATAATTTAACAGTTTATTATTATTTAACTACCGCTACAATTTTACATTGATATGTCTACGATCCAATATAAGATCTGTCAACGTAACACAAAAGGATTTTTTAAAAATATAAAAACTTTTCTTTTGTAACTGAAAAGTAGATCTTTGGTATGAAGCTGGATCTAACTTAAAATTCAACTAAATCTAATTCAATCTAAATCTAAATTCAACTAAGACATTAGCCATTGAGTTTTCCTTCCATATGTTTTTTTTTATCACCAGATTATGTTACATGTTGAGTTAAAATGCGTCAATTGGGTCGAGGTAGGTTGACAGTGTGTGCAGAGCGTAAAAATACTGTTATACTTATCTAAATCTAAATGATAAAATGAAAATTGAATCCATTCATATCCATATGGTTGAAAAACAAAGCACATTAGTTGGAGATGAGATGTTATCAGTTATTTTAACTCTAGTATTATTCAATTATTACAATATTATTTGAAAGTGAAAAAATCAAAACAGCTTTAGTGTAATCAAAATTTCATTACATTGGAGGTCATAATAAGGTTAAATTGGATTAGATTATTCCGAGGATCTTTCGTTAAATTAAGACTTGCGTTTAGTCGATATGGGGTACGAGCATTCCGCATCAGTTAGACTAGCAAATAAGGTTAGGTTTAAGTTAGGTTAGGTTCTACCTTAACTTATTCGCGAAATGAACATGAATAGAGACGAAACGAAATACATTTGAAACGACTTGTAATTTACAAATTTACGATAAAACAAAAGAGAGGAAAAAAGGCGTTGACATTTGGGCGATGACAGTCGACGCGCTGTCAAAAAAAGATAAACGTAAATATGGTCGATGGAGCGACAGAAAGACGTCGAAACGGAAGAAGAGAGAAAATATGAGGATATTGACCGGAGATGATGTCCTTGTAGATCCTCATTTCGGCGATGCGAATGGATTTGGCGACCGACGAAGGGCTGCACGTTCGACGCGCACCGAGCGACGCAAACGAAAGGACTGAACGAGTGCCAACCTTCCGCCACCTCACACTACCGCTGTTGCCAACTTTCTCTTCGTGTCGAAACCAAACTTTCGTTTTGTTCCGTTTGGAAATTGTCGAATTCTTTCGTAATTCAATCAATTGTTTACGTACACGTGTTTGCTTTTCGCGACTCTAGGTGATTTCATTTCAACGGTATAACAAAAACCGTTTTTAATTTTCTGATAAATGCAGCTTTTTAAAAATAAAATCTGCACATCAAGCTATCAGAATCATTACCAAAAATTGTTCTATTTTTTACAATCTCTAAATCTGAAATTGTATTTATAAAACATTGATTATAAAATTTCGAAAAGTTTTCTTATTTTGAAATATAAATTTTCTTTTAATCGTAAATAGTGTTCAATTTTTATTTTTTATTCGGATTACTGGATCTTAACACAAAATGACATCTGTGAATCAAATTTTCGAGTTTTTTATCGTGTTGTTCGGACATGGCCGTAAATCAACGTTTCTTTAAATGCTTTTACGATAATTTCATTGGATTACCGCCTCTATGCTTATTTGAGATCATAACTATAATCGTATTACAAATGATATTTTGACATTTGAAAGGATACGAAGGTATATGTTTTACCAGCTGACTGTTTAATCAGTTTTTGTATTGTGTTGGTTAGTATTTTAACACTTTTTGGTCAGGATTTAGACATAAAAACACAGTATTTAATATCAAAAGATTAGTATTAATTTTTCGATTCATTATATAGTCAAATTTTTAGTTAACAGAATTCGTATTCGATACGTAAATTGACTTGAATCTTAAAATCATGATTAGTGTTTTGATGCTAGACAATCTTACAATATACACCTTCTCAACTAGAGTTACTATCCGTCCCGTTTAAATGGGACTGTCACCAGTGTTGAACCTCATGTCCCAGCGTCCCAAACGAACCTCCCGGGGATGCCCAGATATCCAATTTTTCATAATTTTTTTGGGGAAAATTAAATTATCCGAAAAGGATATTTTAGAGTTTTTCTGAATCTATCTAAAAAATCTGGCAATACTAACTTAACCCAATACATATATTTACATACTGATCGATCATTTGGTATTTTCATACTAATCGTTCAATTTGTTACCTTTTTCAGATACATCTGATCTAATAAATAAAAATATCTCAGATGAAATCATCATTGTATTTGTGAAATTATTTCGATAGTATACTCAACGATCCAATATTCATCCTTAAGCGAAGATGATGACAACTAATGAAGGCAACAATGAGTATTCGATGTGTCGGCTTTGTGGTGATTTCGAAAAAGACTGTTCCCTCATCTTCGCAGACAACGATGGCACCGATGATGATAGAGAAAATGATCTGGCATCACTTATCAACAAATACTTACCGTTAAAGGTACATTCTCAAGTTTCTATTGTTTACTTATGAATATGATTTATGAGATTGATTTGTGTTCCATTTTATCTGAATTCACATCCATATTTATCCATCAGCTATGAAAGGTTTCGATCTATTCCTTCTTGTATGTTTAGAAATTTACTCTAGTTTCTCTAACACAATTTATGATGAAAATAAATACTATGCCCAATCTTTGCATTATCATACATATATTGATAGAAATGAAGGTGTATTGTTTATATTTATAATGTACTTGAAAGTTTAAAATCTTATTAATATTTCATTCAATTCAAGGTTCAAATTGTATTTAATGGTAATTTATATATGTACATATTATTATCATTTTCACACTTTTATCAGTATCTATGATAAAAATCTCAAATTCTAATCTGAAAAAAAAATGATATTTGCAAACAAAAGTAGTATACAGAGTTTTAATTGTAAAGTACTAATTTCACCAAAATAAACATTGACAATATTATTGTGTGTTTTCAATACGATTTCAATGTTTAAGCAAGTTATTGATACTTCAAATATTGATTGAAATATTTCACAAAAATGAAAAGTGCGAGTAAAATATTTTGATATTTTTTATTTACATTTCAAAATATAATTCATAATATTCACACTAGGAAAATATATTTAGTGCGTCTATTTCATAAGACGAAAAAAAAAAATAAATACACATTTTAAACCATGCTTATATAAAAATATTGTGGTTTTATAATAGCAAAAAAAATTCTATCATAATTTGGACCATAAAATTATTTCCAAAACAATACACAAGAATGTTAATAGTTAAGTAATTGATTTATAATGAATTTACTATAAATTATGAAAATTGTATTGTTATGGGTCTCTAATTGTTACAATAGAATCAAGATAGCTTCCCAAAATATTGAATTTTTGAACTCGTCTTCGATAGATTTTCCCATTGAACGGCAAAAACGTCCGCAAAATACAACAAAATTTTCCCCGACAATGAAACGCTCTTCACTCTACAGATACTCTCTATAAATACGATCTTGCTATCCAACAATCCCAAGAGAGACATGAAATAAGCGATCACACAAATGGGAATGCAAGTTCCGGGTCCATTACACAAAATCACGTCTGGTTTAAAATTGAAAACTACAGGAATACTCGTCAGAATCGCATACATAGTAGTGAATACGGAACTCAAATAACTCTGTCCGACCGCTCTACTTCTGTATATTTTAGAAATTGAGAACGACTTTTTATTAAAATTAGATTCGAAGGATATCACTTTAGTTTCACTTGTCGTATCATTATCAGCCATCACATAGTTCCTAGGTGTATATTTTTCAGGATTCATCTTGTTCAATATTCTCAGCATTTCTGCTGTGTGACCTCCGGAGCCGATGCAGATTAGAGTTTTTGCATTTTTCAATTTTCGCGTGCATTTATTGCTTTTATTGAAATATATAAAAACTGTCATCACCGATATTAAAATAAAAACTATCACGCTGAAAAGAATCATTTTCTACCTCGAAAATGTTCGATTCAGCGGTTTATTTTTGTTGTGTAGGTTATTAGATGACAGCTGTCAAACGTAGTATGGCCATAACGCGACCGTTCACTGCCAGCCTATTAATTCAATTTAAATTTAATTTTGTACTTTTTTAGGGATGAAATCAGGAAAAAATGCTTCTAACAAATCCCCGAGACTATTTTAAAGCTTTATGAAATAATTGCAAGATCGAAATGAAAATGTCGATTTTTTTAGTGCAGCGCAAACCATTAGGGTAGTGTGAAGACTTGGCTGTTGTTTTATTTTCAGTCTCCAACTTCTGTTTGGAAAATTGTATTTTGATGAAAATAGTTTCAAAACATTTGGAATTTAATTCAGTGTGAATATTATAAGCACCATTTTAAATAATCTGTAGATTTTGCAATGAGTTTGCATAAATGAGAGAGACCTAAAAATGCATTCTATTAGAACAATTGGATCACATAAATTTTTAGGGATATTAACGTTAATTTTCATTTCTATTTTTTTCTTCTAATATTTTTTAATGTAAAAACCAATCCCAATATATGCGTGTAACATAATTCAATTTTAAACCTATATGTTAGCAAATATTGATGTATGCTTGTGGCAGTGGTCATATAAAAAAGATCCGTTTATTATCAGTTACTGATTGTGTGATGATTTTTTCTTCTAATTATGCATTCAGTTGTTTATATATTTTTTTAATTTTTCTAGGTAATAGACGATGGAAAATTTCCTCGTACGATTTGTCCCGGTTGCCACATTCAATTGGAAGCTACTGTTCAATTTATAAAATTAATAATCGTGGGACAAGTAAGTTATAGGTAGTATAATAATTATAATATAATATTTTCATGCACTAATCTGAAATCATATTTTAGAAAAAGATAAAAGATGCATTCAGTCAATTTGTCACAGTAAATATCATTTCTTCTGACACATCCATCAATGGTAATTTCAATAAATTACGTTTTTTTTTTTATAAAAAAAATTGTTGTAGGTAGGTACATATTTTAAATTGATTATTTATTGTATTTTTGTTTTTTTTTTTTTTTAGAAGATGAATGTGTGTATCCTTCTGATCACAATATAAACCTCACAATGCCCGACTTAAATGCACCAAAGAAGAAAAGAGGCCGTCCGAAGAAAAAACCAATTCTTCCTCCCAGCACAGATAATGCAATAGCTAATGTTACAGAAGCAAGTTATATGAAAAAATCAAATAAAATAAATGCATCTGTTAATAACATTTTTTTTTTTTTGTAGAGTTCTGATACAGTCTATGGAAAAAGAAAACGTTTTCTTCCTTCAAGATTTGTTGAACAAATTCAGGTATGTGTTATGAGACAAAATTTTCTAATTTCACTATAAATGAAATTTAGTTGAAAAATAAAGAATTCTTATATATTCAGGGCGAAGAGTTAGACAGAGTTTTCCGTTCTGTTGATAGAATAGAAGATACTAATTTTGAGAAACCTGTAAAATCTAATAACTCTGACAAAAATTATGAATTAGGTCACATGGAATATCCAGATGGTGGAAAGGAAGTTGTTAATTTGTATAAAAAAAGAAAGGGTATCGGCTTGGTTTTATGTATTTTTTTTTTCGTCAAGCATAACTTATCTTTTATAATTATTTTTTTAACATTTTCAGCCCATTCTAATTCAATTTACAACTGTAACATTTGCTCTTCGGAATTTTATTCCTTAAAAATTTTCACAGCTCATGTGGCAACACATCACATTATTTCACAACAAACTACTATGACACCCGAACTCGAGCCTCGAGAACAAATACCTGAGATGGTAAGACATATGTATATTATTTAAATATAAAACGCTAGCTAAATGAAGTTAACATATGCCTTTTTTATTTCAATTTTCAGCCGGAAACACCAATTTTAGAATCTCTCAATCTTGGTGATACATCGATCGATATTAATTTAGATGCCAATGTCAATAATGATACTTATTATGTAAACGGATCGTCTATGCCTGATATATCTGCAGATGATATATCTAAATCGGATTCATTGAATGATAAAAATGATTCTCTAGATACACCTAATGTTCTTTTAACATTAACAGACCCGGATGAAAATCTTTATCGCGATTCCAACATCAATGATCCAGTAACAGAACTCATCACATCATCAATTATGCCCATAGCAACTATGCCACCTTGTAAGATACATTATTCAAATAAATAAAATTGTAGTTTTAAACAAATATTTTTAATCAGCCCATTAAATATTGACACACACCAGATCCCAATAAAGTTGTGGATTTTGTAATGTGCTGTATTTTCAATTAAATATTTATTTTTCATTGAAAATAATTCGATTCTGAACATATCAAAAATAATCCTGGTGTTATGCCTGCTGTACACTGGCGAGTGGAATGGAACGGACTAGGACACAGCTATATGAAAGAGGAGGTTACCTATCCCCTTCTTTTTTATAGCTGTGTCCCTAGTCCGTTCTGTTCATTTAGCAGTGGACATTAGGCTTAAATCTTAATAAATGTTCACTAAGTGTCAGGTTACATCTAGGTTTAGGTTAGATTGAATGTCTTTGCCAACACTATAATAAACAAGTCCCGAATTTTAAATATAGGTGAAATGAACAAGAAAAAAGAAGATCCAGAGCCAGAAATCGTAGAGAATAGACCTGACAACCAATGCCCTGAGTGTAACATCATATTTTGTTCAAAGCAAAGCTGCGCTGCTCATATTCGAGCGCGTCACAAAGGAGAACGTCCTTTTAAATGTGCCTATTGCGATCTTGCTTTTACATGCTCAGCTTCTGTTAATAAACACGCTCTAGTTCATTTGCCGAAAACTAATCGGAACTACGCCTGCAATATTTGTAACAAAGTATGCAATATCACCAATTTATTTGTGTTTATTCTAGGTTTAAATATTTTTTTTCGTTGCAGATATTAGGACATCCTTCGTCGGTGCTTTATCATAAGGAAACGGTTCACGGTGGCGGTTCAAAGTTCGTTTGCAGTTTGTGCAATAAAAGCTTTAAACATAGGCAACTTCTTATAAGACACCAAACGGTTCACAAGGAAGATAGACCATTTTCGTGCAATGTATCAACTTAATACTTTTCTCACCATATTCATTTTGACGAATTAGATTGATTGATTCATTTACACATTTGTAGATGTGTAATGCAGCTTTCAAAACAAAGTCGAATCTCATGAATCACGTAAAGACTCATTCAAGTGTAAAACCATTCAAATGTGATAAGTGTGACAAGTCTTTCCCTCTTAGAAACTCCCTGATTGTACATTCTAGAACGCATACAGGTAGGATTGCTCCAAATTAATTCACAGTTTTTTGCTTTGTATTAATGTTTTTACATTAATTTAAGGTATCAAACCACATAAATGCGATCAGTGTGGCAAGAGTTTCATCCAAATAAACAATTTAAAGGAGCATCAGCGGACTCATACTGGAGAGAAACCTTATGGCTGTGAACCTTGCGGGAAGAGATTCACGTCTTCTTCACAATATAATTTGCATAAGCAAATGCATCAAGAGGATAATGAATTACAATGCCGTGAATGCGGACAGCAGTAACACGAAATTTTTATTCATTTTTTACATTAAATAATTTGCAAAACGATTCAATAATACTTTCATATTTAGATTTCATAGCCGAGATGCCATAAAAAATCATTACAAACGTCACTCGTGTGAAAAGCCTTTCAAATGTGATTGTGGAAAAAGCTTTGTCGATCGTTGCAGCCTTCGCAAACATAGCAGACTTCACACGGGAGAAAAACCATATTCATGCAATATTTGTAATAAATCTTTCGCAGATAATTCCAATCTTATGAAACATAAAAAGGTAATTTCACTTTTTTAATGTGCTTTCTTTTTTTAATATTGAACTTCTTTTTTATCAATCATATTTCAGACTCATCGTATTGAAGAACACGATAAAACTGCACTAGACGAACCTGTCTATGTTGTCTCATATGATAACAGTGATGCAATGGCTCTTCACGTTGTTGATGAAGTATGTATTTACTTTTACGATCATATCACATCAATAAGAACACTATCACAACTTTTATTTCCACGCTCTCGAGAAATGCAATTTTGCAATTCATAATTTCTTCAATTTCTAACAGAAATTTGAGTAATTTTCAGTGTTTGTAATCAACTCTCTAAGATTGTAAAGGATTCTTATCTAATTCGATTTAATGATATGAGTATTTTGAAGACAATTGGTTTGTTTTGAAATTGATGAATTTGTGATTGTGATTATGTTCTTGTAATTTGCGAACGTATACCTACATGATTTTATTCCATTTTATGTTATAATGAATTTTTTTAGACTGAATTTAGCATTTCAAATATTGGACTTTATGATGGAAACGAAATTCTGATCGATTCAAGTAATATAACAGGAAATGACACAATGTCTTCTATTCCAGAGGAACAAACTGTCAGTAATATTTTAGATCAGGTAATGTTCATAAGTATAAATTTCATTCAAATAATTGATTATATATTTAATAATAAATATTTTTCAGTTTATTTCTGAAGATGCAAATCCTAATAGATTCGAAGAGCAAATGCATGGAGTGACAGTTCCTTCGAGCGACAGTAAATACATGGAGGTAAAATTTATGATAATTTCAGATTTGGTTATCTGTGTTTTAAGTATTTCTAAATACATGTACATATTTGGTTTTTTTACAGCTTCAAAATGATGGATTTCATATACATATTTTGTGATTTTTTTATATTAAAAATGAAAGACCTAAGTTATTCATATGCTAAAAGACAATGTGCAGCTGCAGTTATTACACATTTTCTTTTATGATAGGAAAATTTTTTTTTTTTTTTGGTCTCCCCTGGCAATATTCTATGTCTCCCTTGAGATACACTTTTCTCGAAAATTTTCTGAGGTATTATGATCTCTTGGTTGGAAATTATGTATGTATGTATTATTAAAACAAATGACGAATAAATTAATTAATCGAACATATGATTTTTCGTTTATTTATTTACAAAAATATATTAAACTTAAATTCATGTACAATTTTGGACAAACTGAAAGTAGGTACATAGGTATAAGACAATAGTTTTATTAGCTTTTCATAGATGATCATATTTAACGACTGTATTACACAAAGGGCGCAAGTGATCTTTGTGATATACGGTCGTCATTTATTTTTTACATTTTGACTTCATATACCCACATAGATTAAATTACACAAATATGTACAAAAATGTATCTGTATTTTTCATTTCATTAGAACATTCTCTATTCTCAAGAAATAAATAAAATAACCATTAAAATCTTCAATCAAGAAATCAAAATATGTTTTTCAAACAAATGAAAAAACTAAAATAAGCTCATAATTCAAAAACCCACATACCTATCTAACGTATTTGACCAAAAATATAACCATTCACAAAAAATTCGACGCGCTCCATCACTTTTATTTTAGAACGAAACGCGGCGAATCAAACCGTGAAAAGCTTCCGCTACGCGGACGGTTCGTTAGTTTTTTTTCCATTTCATTTTATTTTTGACAAAATCCTCCTTTTTTCCGTATTATTTCGCCGGCTTTTTCCATTTCGCGAACCCTTTCAGAGTTAGCAGCGGCATGATGAATCCCTGGACGGCCAAATTGAAAGGACTCCTCGCCTCCACATATTTCATTCGGCAATTTCGGAGTGCGCTTCCGTTGAATAATTCAACAGTAAATATAAATTTACGGCCGTTTAACCCCCGTCGAGTTTTCCGGAAAACAAGCGTCGAAATCCTACAGAACAACGGACTTAAAAGAAACGAGTCCTAGACGGCGTTTACATTATGCTGCAAAGTAGTAAACTATTATATAGTGTTATGTGGAATTTACATAATGCAGTTTCATAAACATTTGTCAATGCTGCCTACGTTATTATTCAATTTAATAGTTCAATGCGCAAACACGACACACATGACGACTGAAAAAGCCAAGGGGTACAAGTGTTTGCAGTGATTTCGAGCTTAAAATTGAGCTTACACGTATTAGTAGGTCGAGTAATTTGAGGATATATTTCGGCACACGTTCTAAGTTCATCTATATTATTTTTCCACCAAATTTATGAGCGTACATAGTAGCGATTCCTGTACATAACTCAATTCGGCAGAAATATCACTTGTATCCCTTGGCCTTTTTAGTCGTTATATAATGTTGGCTGTATCGACAAATGTCTGTATATTGTTTATGCAACTGCAATATTCATGCATTATGTAAACACCGCATTAACATTGATGGAATGAATTTTGACAGTTCACTCGAATACTACTAGTGGCTTCATTGTCGCGAAAATGGTGTAAATTATCACTCATTGTCAATTAAACTATAATTTTAGAGGATGTTACTTATGAAATTTCACTCGATAAATTTTCGGTAGAGTTGATAGGTACAATGTAAAAAGAAAATTTTAATAGCAGCCCGAATTTGGTTTGTTTTTCAGACAGTTCTTAATTCAAATTACCCATAGGCATTTTCAGTGTTATATAAATTCAGCTTGGATATGGTTACTCGCAATTAGAGCAAGACTAAAGGGCCAATTTCGTATAACTAGCAACAAAATTCAATTTCAGCCAAACAGAAATTCCAGTATGCAACATTTTTAAGATTTACTTTTTACAGTGATAATATTGATTGGAATCTGGTTGGAATTGATAGGAAAGTGGGTCGAGCAATATTTCAAAAATTTGCCACCAATTTTAAGTGCAATATAAGAACGGCAACTACATAATGTAAACGAGCCACCAGATTCGAAAATGAGAAAAGAATGCGACACGGATCTTCAGCTTTTGTCTTCGGTAAGACGGTTGCCCGTTATCTCTGTTTTGAAAACGCTTTTGTTTTTAGCGAGTCTCCCTCATTAGCTTTAGTTCTAGCCGAGTTTCCCCGTTTTAGCACGTTCTCCTCGTACATCAAGCTAATTAAAGTTATCTGTCTGTGCTCAGACTCTTAATGAGACGAGATTGTGCCTCCAATATAAAATTAAGCATATGAAAATTTCCTAGTGAGCGTCGAAGCCTTTGAAGTCTCGAATCTCACAGAGGGAGGTCTGATGATTTATTACTGAGCGAATTCAACGACGTGCATATTATATTTTATGACTTTTAAGGGAGGTATTTTCACTTATTGTGATAAGTTTACTAGTTTTTTTTTCCAACATGAGAGCTATCTAACAAATTAATTACAACGAAAGACTGTCCACATTCGATGGGGTACTTTTAACACATTATGGGCGATCGATAGCTCTTGTCTTCGACAATAGCTTATATGTATAAGATCGTGTAAAACATTTTAGAATATTCTTGAATATCATCTATCTACGATGTCATCCGACGAGAATTATGTTTGATCTATGAAGTGGACTTCGCTTCTCCACGGACAATGGGGATATCCTCACCGAAGCCAGTCCAGATTGAAAACACGTCTACGAGAGTACGAAGGAAACTCAATTTCACACAGAACGACAACCAGCTTATCATCCTCGAACCACATATTTTATATATGGCAGCACATGATGGATTAATAACGCGAAACATACATAAATTCGAGAATCGATCTGAGGAAAAACGAGATGAAAACTACACACATATGTCACAAAATTCGAATCGTGCTGTTGTCTTGGAGACGAGTCCTCGTTTCTTCAAGAGCTCACTGTCATAAGCGGTTTCAACTTTTCAGTGATCGCGAGGAAATTCTTCTTTCGCAGACTCGCATATTTGCGAAGGAAATTTGTTTCAGAATTGGAAATATATGCGCGTTATTAAATTTCTTAACTATTTGACGACTGAAAAAGCCAATTTCGAGAAAATGGCGCTCAAAGTTAAGCATATGCCTATATGTATTAGGAGGAGGTCGAGTGATTTGATGATATATTAAGGCACACGTTCTAAGTTCGTTTATATCCTTTTGCCACCAAATATATGAATTTACATAGAAGCGATTCCTGTACATAGCTCAATTTCTAAAAAAATATACTTGTAGTTACCTCTTTTAAGTCGTCATATGAACACCTAAACGACTGATCCTTTGAGAGTGAAACTTTTTTAAATTATTGTATGCACATCTGGTATGCAATTTACATTTCATAAACAGCGGAATTTCTATCGTTTGACAGTTTTTTTACTTTAAATTATTAAAATTAATTGAATTCTTATTTTACTTGGATTAAATTAAAATACAGTGCTTTATAGAAGATAAAAATTTTGAACTATATACGAATATTATGTTTTGGCACTGAAAGTGTGTGGATACGCCATAAAAATAAATAGAAAACTTTATACACAAATTCACATTTTAATTAAATTACAATTAATCGAGCTTAACTATAACTTCACAAAGAACCTTCGACTACGAAAACCAGATACGGTGATACGGACATCACATCACGTAGATCGATTACGTTGTACGGAGGAAGGACTTAATACAATATGTATTATTAATATAATATATTATAGAAGGGACTAGCAACACTTAGATTTATGCATCACACTACCGTGGAACACCATAAATCCGATTATCGATGATTGGATCCGAAGAGTTTTCCTCGGGAGAGGAATTTTCTATTATTGGATGAGGTCATCTTCGGTGGACCAATTAAGGTGTCGGTGTGTTTGGGTTCAGGATCGCAAATTGAAGGTCAGTGTATTGATTATGTTCGAGGATATGAATATGTATAATATTATGAATATATATTGATTCGATGCATATTTATTTTTGATGCTTCGAATTAAACATGTGTGGCCCTTTGATCCGCAATTTGAGTAATTAAAAACCGCACCTACATGCTTCAACGATTCGGACAATTCCAATATGAATCATTGGAGCGAATCGGGATAATTCTGTTTTTGATGTCTATCTTCGATTTGATAATTCTATGTTCATACGTTGAATCTATCATAGAAATCATTCACTCGATCTACGTACCGAATGAAATCAGAATGAGCTCATTTGATCGATGAAAACTAATATATTTTTTCATGAAATATAATACGATTTAAGCACCTGTTGTTTATCAAATCCAAATATACCTTAACTAATACATTATTGATTTATGAATCGAACATGATACTGCATCAATATACTCACATTATGTATGAAACTCGGTCAGGTTTCTCAGCCAACGCACTGAAGATGTGTTTGAATAGCACGAAGGACAAAAAGGTGTTCATGTAACCTCAGATCTTACAATATATGAAAAGTTATACTCGATATCGATTAGACTCAATGCCTACTTGATATCGACTCTTCATAGAATTCGAAACCCCAATAACAAGTACGTATTCACCTAAAGACAAAAGCTCTTTATTTTTTTCACGTAAAAATATAAGTGATTAATTGTGTAGTTACTTATGCTTTTTAATTTCTCAATTAATAATTTACGTTGAAGTAAAAAAGCTGCTAAGTTAGAGATTCCGATGATACACGAATGAAATATTGCATTGAAATTGATCGAATTCAAATGACATTGATAAAGCAAGAGATTCATTATTAGGAAAACTTTTTTCAAATTAATTGAATCACATATTCAAAAGAAGCAATCGAATAAGAAAAACGAGCTGATTTTCACTAGAATTTGAGTCCAGCATCACAAGGACAATAAAAACGCGGCATGCACAAACGATTTATGCTACTAATAATGACTGGATGTATATTATACCAAACGAGTAATCAACCAGATCAGAATTAAGTCATAAAGTTTTTATAGACCATTCTTTTATGTAATCTTCATAACAGCAGTGTAGAGCGAATTGCAGCTCTAGCGTCACGCGGACAGACATACACACATATTATTATTTTATTATAAATTAACGGTGGTTCGTGTGTAATATTGTATATATTCAAACTGTGAAGTCCTCGCAGAATAATCGCGGAGTAATTATCTCGTACGTAAATATTTCTGGTCCACGAGCGCTTCGGGCGGAATAATATAATGTGTGTTTGCTTTTAACGATGATTTTCTTCTGAAAAACAAAGGTTGTGCTGAAAAACGACGCAAAAGCTAGCCTCGGGTGGATCGTGTGATTGCGAAGCATTCGAAACGTACAACAAATTGAATAATAACGCAACGTTTGTTTGCACACACGTGAAACACAAACAAATCCGGTTACGAATCGCAAAAAGTTCTCCGGCTTGTTGTTTTCTTTCGCAGAATTATGCTAACGCTGATAAAATACGACGTGGAAATTTTCGCACGAAATCGATGGCGTGAAACGTTTGTGCACGACGCGTAGGGCTTCGTGATGCTGGGATTGAGTCGCGTCGGATTTAAGCGAATCACGTGTCCTTTTTATTAATCGATTTGTTCAATCAAATTTTCAAATACTCGATTCGAAAAGTGTTGAATTAGTGCCGTACGAAACGATTACTAAAAGTAGATTCCCATTCTTTTCCTTAGATACAGATAATTTCTATCTATACACAATTTTATCAATCAATATCATTTGTTTTTGAAATAATGAAGTAAGCCTTAAGGCAGAGAGTATTCAACAATTTATTCATGATGCACGGGTTGAGAATCATAGTGTTATGGTGACCATATTTCCTAAAATCTAAAAAATGACACTCTGAAATGTTTTTTAAACTAACCCCCTTCCATTTTGAACATATCTTTATGTGATTCGAGTGAAGTTATAATTAAACATATAAACAATTTAAAAATATCAAATAAGTTATCATAATCACAATATCTAACTCAACCGTTATTGAACTAAACATTTCATAAGGTGAGAACAAATTGGTTGTGTTGCCAAAGAATATATAAAAACTATTTGTTTCAATACATGTAATGGATTAACAAGGGTTCATCGTACGATTATCTTGAAAATCGACTACCCGAGACTTTTCTGTCAGAAAGATGAAGAATTAAAAGGGTTAAATGAATTGATTGTACATACTTGAAAATTAAGCAGTTTGTTACAAAAAGGCACGTTTGAATGCGTTTTAATACACCAATTGCTAAATTGTGTTATGTTTATTTTTGTCTCCAATGTAGTTATAATACGTATATCAAAGTTTTCGATTTACGGAAAGGATTTTTCTTAATCATTTTATTAAAAAAGAAAAGAATATACAATTTGAATATTTTATTTATTTCAAATACCTTTTAAACATATTCTAGAATACTTAAAAATGGGCAAATATATTCGAATATTTTATATTATTATTATATTAATATATAATATTTAAATACTTCCCATTTGATTTGATAACTGATTATTTAATATATTAACTGAAAATCTATTTTACTGATCGATTTATATTTATTTGTTGAGCTAATGTATTTTTTTTTATGGACCGAAATGGGATTTTTTATCTGATCGATTAAATACAGACCTACATAAGTAATAGTAAACAAAAACAAAGACAGCAAGTAACATATTAAATGACTATTAAGAAGTAAGTAAAAATTGGAAGTTTACAAGTTTATTGCATCAAAAATAATTTTAATAATAAATGTTCGCAAAAATAGATCTTTGAAAAATTCTAATGAAAAAATATAGAACTAACATTAACAAAACCTTTCTTCTCTATTAATCACAAAATGTAGTTCTGAATTAGATTTCTTCGCAGCTGTATATTTGCAATATGAGGATTGATAAGGCTTTTCTCCTATGCGAGTCCAAATATGATTTAGCAGACAAAATTTGTCATTACTGCTAATTCACAGTGAATGCACCGGTAAGATTTTTCTCCTGAATTAGTAGCAAAATGAAATTTCACACTACACTTTCGGGGCATTGATAAGGCTTTTCTCCACTGTGAGTCTGAAGATGTAGTTTCAAATGTATTTTTCTCACAGCTGCATATTCACAATGTGCACATTGATAAGGCCTTTCTTCTGTGTGAGTTCGAATATGTATTTTTAGAATACATTTCATCCCTATTGCATATTCACAGTGTGGGCATTGATAAGGCCTTCCTCCTGTATGTGTTCGAATATGTGTTTTTAGATGAAATATCTTCTTTGCTGCATATTTACAGTGTGGACATTGATAAGGTCTTTCTCCTGTATGAGTTCGAATATGTGTTTTAAGATAAGATTTCTGCTTTGTTGCATATTCACAGTGTGGACATTGATAAGGTCTTTCTCCTGTATGAGTTCGAATATGTGTTTTAAGATAAGATTTCTGCTTTGTTGCATATTCACAGTGTGGACATTGATAAGGCCTTTCTCCTGTGTGAGTTCGAATATGTGTTTCAAGATGAGATTTCTGCTTTGTTGCACATTCACAGTGTGGACATTGATAAGGCCTTTCTCCTGTGTGAGATCGAATATGTACTTTTAGAATAGATTTCTTTCTTGTTGCATATTCACATTGTGGACATTGATAACTTTTTTTTCCCGTGTGAATCTGAAGATGCATTTTCAATCTATCTTTTCTCACATTTGAATAATTGCAGTGTGGTCGCTTGTGAGATTTGCCTTTCGCATGAGTGTAAATGTGTTTCTTCAAAATTCGTTCGTATCGAGACGCAAAAGCACAACGAGGACATCGATACGTCGTTTTGAGATGTCCCGTTCCCATGTTCCTCGTCACTATCTGCAAGTATGAGACGCCTTCGTGATATTTGCAAGTGTACCTCGTCTCCGAGTCCTCGGCTCGATCGCTCTTCTGGCCATCCACGTGCACAAGGACAACTGAACTGATCTTCGAATCGTCGATATCCTCGTTCACCTGGTCGTAGTCTTCCTCGTCAGTGTCCATTTCGTAGTCGGATATTTGGAGAGACGTGTTCAGGAGTGCGAGTTCTTCTTCCTTCACCTCCGAAAATTCCGCCAGTGGAAGATCTTCATCAGGATTGAAATCGTTCATATCCTGTATTTCGGTTTTTATTCCGTTCATCTTCACGACTTTCAACGAACGAAGCACACGTTCTGTCAAATGACAATTTCGCCGAAATGGTCTTGTATAGTCGTTGGCCAAAAGATACGCATTTTCGACCATAGTCATGATTTTCAATTTTTGTAAATGTGGAGACCAGAGGTGTGATGAAAAATAGATGTCCTGAAAAAAAACTCAAAAATCCTGGAACGAAAAAAAAATTGATTTCCCCCTTCTCACTTAATATTGAAATTAATGTTATCATTATCAAACAGCGCCGCAGATTAAATTTTCCTTTTACCTTTTTCGGCAAATTCATAAATATTCACATTTTTCAAAAATATTTTTTCTATCAATTCTATTTTTATTTTATAATTATATTTAAAAAATACGTTTTTTGCAATTTTTATTCGATAATTTTAAATTTACTTAAAAATATCTTCAATTTTCCAAACCATAAATAGCCTGATGAGTTTATATTCACTAACTAAATAAAGACATTTACCTTAGTATATCTGTAACAATTAATAAATTAATAATTTTCATCGACATCGAATAGTATCGGGAACAATTACGTCTCAAACTAGATGGGGGAGACACGTATTGTGGAAGTGTCATAGAAAAATTACTCGAGTGCGTTGTGAAAATGTTCCGGTGAAGCAGCGTTTCTCAAACAATGAGTCGCGAACATAAAATTCGGGGTAACGAAAAAAAAAGAGAAAAAGTCCAAAATCACTTTTTTTCTCCTATGGCGACCTACCAACTGTTAAAATCTAAGGAAAAGAGACGCATATATGTATGGTTGTAATATATGTAGTGTAGTATTTCTGTCTCTTTTTTTGACAGCTCACAGTTGGAAGGACAGCGTGTAGTTTAAAATCGTTTTATTTTCAAACCAGAGGTGAGAAGATTGGTCCTTAAAACGGGGTCGCGAAAGATATTGGAAAAAGTGGGAAAAATTTGAAAAACCCTGCGATGAAGGGTTCCAACAATGGGTTTCCTATGTGGGTGCGGATTCACCATAAATTACTCGACCCGTCTGTCGAGATATTCGCAATTGTCAACCGAACAACAATGGCATCAAACGCTGAGAGCATTTTGACGTACCAATTGATCAAAACCCGACTCGTGCGCCATTGAGATTTCGCATTCTGCTCACACTTGTGTACCTATGCTCGAATATTTATTTTTTGGCTCGTGGTATGTAGGGTTGCCATAATTTTTGGAATGCCATTCGGGATTTTCCTATTTTCCCCCCAGAAAAAAAAATCACTTTTGACGATATCCATTTACGCATTCGAAATATTTGTCGAAAAACTTTCTTGTAAAAATTCATACATGATTTAAAATAAGGAATTGGATTAGCGCCGCAGTCGAATTTTTTTTTCATAAATACTGAAAACTCATATCTATATGTATGTAACTTCACAATTTCCCTCTCAAAAATTATCCCTTTTTCAAATGAATTGAAAATATAAATTAGTGTATTCTAATAATAAATCAAAGGCCAAAATATAAGTAATAATTTTGTGTTTTTCATAATCGCCATATATTTTACTAATATAGCCATAGTTAAAAGTCCGAAATCAAGAGCACATATCGAAAAAGCCTATATACATATGTATGTATATATTACTAGCTTTTGTTACTTTTTGCTCGAGACAATAGATTTTAAACTGTTTGTAGAATTATATATTACTAAATATTGCATCTGTAATACATATTTACAAAATATTCAATGAAACATGTTAAATAACGTCATGTCTATAGGTCATGCTTGACTTATTTGGTATACCATGGTTCATGTAAGCTACTACATTATATTTTAAACGTTGAACGTACTGTCGATCATTAAATAAAATTAAATGGTGTACAAATGCACACACAATAACTCTGAAAACAATTTTTATTTTTATAGACGAAAATATGCTTCAGCGTTGATTAAATAATGCTTTTATTTTCATAGTTAAATCGGCTTATAATAAGAAAATTCCAATTCAGTTGACCTAACACGCTTAAATTCCAATGAGTCGAAAGCCTGCGAGACTGTTATTGAAAATCAAATTATTAAAGAGCATAATTCTCGCGAAATTGCGACATAAAATTTAACGACACGTTAATTTCGCCGTTTAAGAATTTTCGGCACGCAGGTGAATGGAAAAGCGAAAAAATTAGCAAAAAGCCTAATAAAAAGCCTATTCCGTGTAACGACAATGCGCTTCCAAAAGACGTCCCCAGAGATTGGATGTCTTTGTGTAGAAAATCTAATGAAAATATATCATTTCAATATAAATAATAAAACTGCAACAATCAACAAATCAAATCATATTAAAATATACAAAATATTTTCAATTATAATAGAATTAGCTAATAGGGTAGCTAAAATTCATATTTAACCATAGAGAATAGTCATACTTTTCACTGAAAATTTAATTTATTTTATATAGGAACAATTCTAAATTGCACCAAGCTTCTAAATACTAGAATTCTGAATTCAGGCTAATTCTATACGTCCGTCTGTTAATTGTTAAGCGACAGACCGACAATTTTGATGGACAAACCCGATTACAAACCTTCACGTGTACTAATTGAGGAAAATTGGCCAATTACACGATTTAGCACTTCGATTTACAATTTTTATTAATCAAATATTCAAAACGATGAAACAATTAACGGTATCGACGTATAAAATTATAAATATTTTAAAGACGATTCAGATTCAAACAAAAGATAATTGGCAGAATAGTACCTGACTAATTAGCTATGATTCTAGTTTCATTGAAAAGGTCTTATAAAGAAGAATAATATTTTTTGAGCTGCTGATTTCAGATCTGATTTAGAGATAAATCTTTATTTTTATTCATGTAATGAGTACTTATTGTGTGAGTTTTATAAGAAGTATCATTAGTATGAATAAATGAAAACACAAATTGGGACTAAGACCATAGAAGACGTACTTCTTACATCAAAAATATTTTCTATCTAATGATAAATATTGGTTCATATATTTTTTTATTTTTCCTTAAAGTGTATTCCCACTAATCTTTTTCAATTTTTAACCAACTATTCACTCCTTTTCAACAGTTTTATCTTAAACTGCACACGTAGAAAAGTCTTTTGAAATAGACGAGGACGAATTCTCAATTCTGCTGAACTCCCAATTAACGATATTACACAAATACAAGTAAAAGGGCATATGTGCGTTAACAGGATACCCAGGTGTGTTTAACGGGATGTCGTAAAAGTGACTTTTACCGTTTCACATATTCGGACTATGGTGGTTGGTTAGAAAAAAAGAACCGCCAGTTTTATGGGATCGGAAAAAAATCGGGTCAAGGATGAAGAAACTACCGAAATTAGTTTTTTTCCCCTTTTATTGCGGAAAATTTCACGTTGCTGATGAATTTAAGGTCGAAGCATTAATTTCTTTGCGGTTTGCGCTTTGCTATCGAAGAAAATTGATGGAAATATAAGAGTGCAATTTGAATTTTATCATCGAGAGATGTTCGTTCGAGCGGAAAGTTCAATGTGAAAGAAGTTGACGCGATATGAAAATGTTTAGAATTTAATTTTTTTTAAACTAAAATATATACGAGACGAAAAAAGCAAACAAATAGCGTTCGTCGTTTATTCTTTGAGAGTGTACTCGAAACAATCTAGAGCAGAATTTAGCAACAAAAGCTTTCATTTACTTTTTCCCCATAACGACCGAGAAGCCTCGGGCTATCGGAGAGCAAATTGTACGCAATATGCGATCAAAAACAAAAAGAGAAAGACTTTCGTTAATTACCGAGCTCAAAACATGTTTTCCCATATCGCAGAATCGCATCGTATAAAATATACACAAAAATATAGAATCGAATCGTATGCTTCATTATAATGATGATATAAGTCCATGAATTAATAGATATTTATTTCGGTTCGCGTTGTTGTGAGCTTTTATTGTGTAGGGGAGATTTTCTTATTTTTTACAATTTTATTTTCAAATATTTTGATATGAATAGAATATTATATTATTTATGTATATCTTCGTCTACAAACCTGTATAATTATTTTTTGAAAAATTTAATCAAGTGTTGTGGAAGACAATGATTAATACGGATCATGTCGAGTTCTAAAACGTACTAGTATTCAAAGCAGGTTTTCAATTTATATCAATACGGTAAAATGAGAGTAAAAAGTCTATTTTTTATGAAAAATTCATACAATGTAAAAGGTTATATCCTCTTCACTGTATGAAACTTCGTATGACTTTCCTAAAATTGAAAAAAAATCAAGCAGTCTCGCGTATTTTGACTATATTTCTCAATATAAAACAATTTTGTCTAACATTTTGAGCCCAAAAAAATACCAAGATTTCACAATTCACAATTTCACAATTTTATTTTAACTCGTCCTAAATTGTATCCACCAAATTATCCTGACGAAATTATATCCTTTCTCTTTATTTCTTGTATTTTCGCAATAGATATTTGAGTACTACATAGCCAATAACACATTCGTACCAAAATTTGACCTAATATAAAAAAAAAAAATTGAATAAACCTAACTTTATTAACTATCTCTATCGAATAGTACACAAATATAAACATTTTTCGTCTCAATAATAAACACCTTAAAATTTAAGAAATGGGACTTGCACCTCTGTTACAATTAAGGCCACATACCTCGAATTGTAAAATTTACAAAATTTCGAAAATACAGATCGAAGATAATTTTTCGATATATTCAAACGTCTCCATCATACGACGACGACGATATTCCCTCGGATTCCTCCAATTTTATCCTCGACGAAGAACTGGAGACATATTGCGTCCTCCCCAGAGGTGATAAACCATCGGCCCGCGGTCTCAAACCGGACCACTTATCTGCCTATATAAATCTCGAACGTTTTCCTTTTTCGGCGATTTTTTCCCTTTTTCGCCTTTCGAGGTTATTACCGAGCTGAAGCCGCTTTCAGATAACGCTTTTTGATTCCCTTTCGGGGGTCTCTTTGTCTCTTGCGGTGTTAAATGGCGGCAGATATGATTTTTTTACACCACAGTGGACTGTAATAAAATCGGTTGTGGATAGAGAGATGTTTTTTTATTGTTACGGCCCTCTTTTACGATTGATGCATTAATGTAAGTTCGCTTTTATATTTCGTTTGTATTGGAAAATTCAAGTTGTTTGTGTGTTCTAAGGTTGCTCAGTGATTATTTATTTATCGGGCACTTTCGAGTTTCGAAGTATCGGTGAAATACTTTTTAATATTTGCATGAGAAAATCAAAATTGTTTTCGTATTAATAATTTCATATATCGCTGAAAGGTTAAGTGATGCAGGAAAGAAATTAAATTTTAAATGAATTTCGTAGAATACAATAAATTACATATTCAGCTAAAAAGAAATATCAAACGAGGCTAGATTCTTTTGTGAATAATTTAATTACTCAAATACAGGGCTTTTCAATAGCAAGCTCATATTTACTTACGATAATCAATTACAGTGATATTAATGAACCTTTAGCAAAATTATAAATTTAAGCTAGAAAATGTTAGTAAAACAAATAAAAAAACAATTGTGGCTATATTAACTATAACATGAATAGCTATATCCTTTCACAATCAGGTTTTATTAAAATTGAATTAATTAAGTATTCTATCATTTTCTTGATATATTTTTTGATATGAAACAATTTAATTTTTTTTTATTGTCTTATCGTTAATACTAACATTTTGAATCGAAATATCGCTTGATTTATTTTATTGAAAAAAAAACTTTACATCTAATTTTATTTCATTTCAAAAATCGAGCACACATAATGAAAACTCCTATATCTTAAATAAAGAAATATAACCTGTAAATGACACAAACTAATTGCGGAACACTTTTCAATGAACCGCGAACAGTAAGAGCGATGGTCTTAGAAGTCTTACATTAAACTTTCTTAAACGACCTAACGACAATTAAGCACTAGACGAAGATGCACCCTATTGAAGTGGAACCAGCCACGTACGAGCATATTAAGTATTAATTTAGTTAAGGGAGCACGTCGAACAAAAGAAGCCTTTTAACAATTTTCTGCTCGAGTGTGTGTATGCGGGTGAAACTTAAATGTGTAGGATCGTTCAACAGATCGCTAATGCTTTTGAGAATTTATTAAATAAAATTGTAAATTTAAAACATTTTTCTTATCAGAATTAAGTGTAGTGTGTATTTTTTTGATTAAACAAAAAAAAATAACGAAGTTTATAAAATAGCATGGGTAGAAATTTATGAAAGCTGTTCCCATTGGCAAATATATGTAGGTGGCTTTGTATTTTATACTCATAACTTTAAATGAACGCTAGTAATTACTTGAAATACAAAAATCAATAGGATTCATGAAAAAATAACAAATGAAACATAGCTATTGAATATTTATTTTTTTATGACTGAGAAGGTCCTATTAGGTTAATATTCACCAATTTTCCTTTATATTAAGGTCACTTTTCACTTATTCAAACAATTATGCAAATCAATGTGTTGCTTTTTTTTGGGTAAATTGGGTAAACATGGGTAAATTATCATAGTATTTGCATGTATTTAATTCTCTATTCAAAAAGGAAATTATTACATAAATACGCACCATATATAAATACTGTGCTATATTCACACACTTCATGTGAAAATAATGGTATCTCAGGTTAGAAAAGTAGCATAACACTTTAAGCAAACACAATCTATTTAAATTTCAACCAATTCATTTAAAGCCAGTCATTTCACATCTGGTTAAAAAATAAAACAAATTTAAATTACACTCAGTAAAAATCTGGAAGAAAGAGATAAATTTGTGTATTCTTGTATGAACTGTAGCATGTGTTTCTTTCGGCGGTTGTTTCGACAGCTCATAGTTGTAAAGACCTTGTGTAGCTAAAATTCATTTAATTCACAAACCAGATGGAAACAGACCGACCCTATTCATTAATAATTCCATAAAAATAAGTAACGAGAGTCTAAAAATATCGAAAACGATATAAAATCACTCAAGTCCCATTGAAAGACCCTGTACGAGCGATCGTCGCGGAAAATTCGCGCTCGAAGCGCTCATTAAGCCGCCCCCAGTGTATATTGTCGAGATTTTACGGGGTTGTTATACGGGGTACGTGTGTGCGTTTTGTTAAAACCCTTTTCGATATCGTAGTTATAGCTTATGGTTGTAGCTTATTCGAGGTTATGTTACGGTCCGGCATAATGTCGGGAAATTATCGGAAAATCAATATCGATTCGTGTCGAGGTTCGATGGCGTGCTGTTTGTACTGGTTTTTGTAAATTTTATTATGTCAGATTGAGTTATGTGAGGTTTATTTTGTTGAGTATTCGTATTGAAGATTTTATGATACGTGTATAGTCGAATTTAGGTTGAAAGTTTAAATATAATATTCATCAACGCGAGGGAGTTTCTATAGCTTTTCGCTTTTGAACGAGATTGGTCTTATTGATCAAACGATTTTTTAATATTTAAGTAACACATTAGGTAAAAATACAATATGTAAGAGAGATAATTTATTAGATTCACTAAGGATTTTGATTATAAAATTTTCATATCGTAATTTATGTCCACTTTGTGGATTTTAAGTCAACTGTGAAGTGTTCAATATTTGTAAGAAATATGAAACAAATGAAGTGCGAAATATACGAAACTACGTCACGTGCATAAGCAGCGAATAATTTTACTATGGAAAAAGTCCCTATTTACTTTTACATTCACTTTTATTTATATAGGTGTGCAATAAGTAAATTTTAATTTGATCCACAGTCAATTATAAGGGTGACTTTCTTTTTTCCTAGCATAGTCTAGCAAATACAAAGTTGCAATCTTCAAAATCTTCAATGCACCTAATAAATTAGATACCTGACGCATTTTCTGAAACTCACTTTTACACAAAAACCCTTAAAATTTTCCTCGACTAATCCAGCATGAAGCCGCCAACTTTCACCAGATCCACTCTCTCACAAAGACCCGAGGCAAACTCGAAAGTTATCCTCCGACTAACGAACGTATTTCTCAATTAAAGGTGTTTATTTGACACCCTCTATCTCCCTCTCTCTTTATATCTCCATCTCTTTCCTCGTTTAAGGGCCACCTTGCACTAATAATATTTGCGGACAAAAGCCCACCGACACGTGCTCGCCGAAGAAGGCCTCGAGGGAAGGGCCCTTTGTGCCCTGGCCCTTTGGCCGAAGCTTTCCATTGTTTAATCGCGAATAACTTAACTGTCGGTTATAATTCCGAGTTAACGACGACTGCGCTATTATGCCGCTAGAATATAACCCCCGTTTAAGGAGTGTTATTCGCAGTGCGTGTCCGTTATGAAGGGATGTGTTGTCTTGTACGATTTCATTATGTGAGGATTGTCGTTTTATTGTTGCAGGTAGTGGTATCTATTCATTTTTTTTTAATTTTTTGATTATTCATATGTTTTTAAGTGAATATGTAGTAGTTAGGGTTGGGAATTCTGAAGAATAATTAGCGCTCGAAAGGTAGTACTAAAATTGGTTGAATTTGATTGACAAAGAAAAAGTACAGAATCTATTTTTCGGAATCGTTTTATTAAGAATTAATTCATATATTTTTCAAATTAAATAATCGATAATATCATTTGAGTTATCATATCTATCGATCTATGTTATCTATGTATGCTATTTATAGACTCCTTAATGGCTTATTTTAATGCAGTGGAACTTTTTAGTGTTATTAAGTGCACATTTGAGAAGATTTCTGTTTCATTATAATGAAATTTTGCAATCTACAGTTTTTTTTACTTATTTTTAGATACAAATAGACATATTTAGGAGGGCCTTTTCTTGCAGCCCAATTTTTGTAAATATTAAGCACGATCTACACATGCAACGAAATTACAGTAGTTCACAAATGGCTTACAGTCCATATATTCACAAGCAATGCCAGGTAACAAATCTAGTCAATCAATATAAACAACATATGACTCTCGCTATTAAAAAGATCTCGAACGTAGCACTATAAAAGGACTAAACCTGACATGGCATACATAAACGTTTTACACTGCTACTCTATTTATAGCATTTGCAATATTTTTCTACTAGTAAAAATATATTTAAAACATAATTCGAAAACACTCATTCATGACGAAACTGCACGCTAATTCTTGGATGAAAGAGACGTATCCTCTCATTGAATTCGCGTTGAATAATTTCAGTTCGCATTCAGCTCGCAAACAAACCGACACGCTGAAACGGAACTTCACGTAAAATCGCA
Source organism: Cheumatopsyche charites (assembly GCA_024721215.1). Taxonomy (NCBI): domain Eukaryota; kingdom Metazoa; phylum Arthropoda; class Insecta; order Trichoptera; family Hydropsychidae; genus Cheumatopsyche; species Cheumatopsyche charites. Next base: position 12,999,655 of record CM045577.1, read on the forward strand.
TAGAACTTCATCGAAAGTTCATATATGACGACTGAAAAGGCCAAGGGGTACAAGTGACTTCGCGGTAATTTCCAAAAAAAGCGCGCTCAAAGTTGATCATGTACCTACATGTATTAGGAGGACGAGTGATTTGATGATATATCTCGGTACATGTTCCAAGTTCTTTTATATCCTTTTGCCGCCAAATATAAGTCGATTTCGGCAAAAATGTCACTTGTACCCCTTGGCCTTTTCAGTCGTCGTATATATGTATATTTGCAACGACGCAATAAAGGCGAGTGCAGAGCGGGCTTAATTCTTTCATGCGCAAACCGACGCCCCAAGGGAAAGAGGGCTACTGGGCTTCACCAGTACGGAAATGGTTCGTCGGAAAATTCGCAAATTTTCTCGAGGAACAACCTTTTTTTCTAAATTAACAGTCGAATTTTTCGCCTTAATCGGCTATGAAAATATAATGAGACTCATTTCGGTTCGGTCTGAGATTAGACTTTTTTGAAACGTCGAGGAAAAGTTGAAGATTTTCCGAGCGCCATGTCGTTATAAATGTCAAATGCATGATTTGAAAAATTCATATTCGTATGTGAGATGTTTCGAATGAAAGATTTGTGGTATTGACATCTCTATATTTATCATCTCATTTCAAATGTATCTACTTATTGTACAATTTTTATAAAAATCCAAATAAATGTTTGAAAATTGTATGGTTATTTGAAATGAATAAACGTAAAAAGGGAGATATTTTGCAATTTACTATATTGATTTAAAATTTCTTTGATCTTAAAGAATATTAGATCAAATACGGATTAATTAATTAAATACGAAAATTAATAGAGGAGAGATATTAAGTATTTATGCTTGCTCCATCAGGCATCAGTATCTCCATGATGCTGAGTTCGAGTCTAGTCAGATCTTGGCGAGAGTCACATGTCATTTTTCTCAATTAATATAATTTTTTTCGAATATTTGACTCATTTCATTCGAAAAAATGTTAAATAAATTCTAAAAAAATAGTTTCTAAAAATGAATCACTCACCTTTTCTGTATTGATTATATTAGATTGATGCTAAAGACACCTTTAATGCACTGTTTACTCTTCATAACTCTTAGCCCCAGTTAGCACCAGCTCCTCTTAGCAATTGCCTCTTCATTTCAAAATATTTTTTCAGATAATTAATTTAAAATTGAATAACAATACCTATAACAAAAAAAAAAACATATTATAATCAAAAACTTTTAAAAATTTCTTCAACACCCTCCCAATACAACCGCACACTACCGAACATCAACAAAAACACGTATCAACGAACCTAAACACAATTAGCAACACAAACATAGAATATATCAAACAGGCACACGATCGACGACCAAATGTTGGCCACCACCTCATAGAGCACCACACAATAGTGGCGCAGTCGTCATTAGAGGCGTCGCAGTGAAGAAACAAAACAGACGGGCTTACATTTACATTTCAATTCGAATCCCGGAGCTAGAATTGCCAATTTGCCACGTGCACAACTAGCACTGTGCTGTTTATGACGAATCTCTAGCATGCCATACTGGTAGCATGCGAATCGGTGCAAGCGAGTGTGTGTTTGCCTTTTGCGAGTGAGCTGTTATGGTTTTTTCATATAAAGCTCGGTTTAAGGTGGTGTATAAAAGAGAAGGAAATTTAGTGAGGTGTTTTAGGTTTATATTTGGAAAAGTGAAGCTTTTGTGGTGTGGTGTGTGTTTGTAAAAAAGTGTGCTTGAAGGACGTGCTTGAAATCGGCACGTTCTTAATTTTATGTAAAAAATAGTTTTGAGCATATTTGACGTTAGAAATTGTGCTATAAAAAGGAAATTCAGTTATATTCGGAAAAGTGAAGCTTTTAAGATGCTATTATAAGTACTTATAAAAGTGTGCTTAATTAATGTGCTTAAAATTAGCATGCTCTTTTTTTATAAAAAATAGTTTTGAACATGCTTGATACTAGTAATATTTTAAATGCATGAACTTATTTGACGCAATTGTTAAATATGATATAAATAGAATAGTTTAGCACGCTTAATAAAGTATAGCAACATGCTTTTATGATGTTAGGTAGAATAATTACTTGGGAAATTTTTATATTGAGCTGTTAATATTTTTCAACTAGCAATATTGTAAAATAACATAATGTAATAACTTTTTTTTGCCAAAAATGAAAGTAATTTTAGTATTTTCAACTAAACATCAAAATTAGTCGAATACATTTTATTGAATATCTCTGAACGAAAGATAGTGAACTTTCATTATTTCATAATTATAGCATGTGAAATCAAATAGGTGAATATTCAATATGGATCATTTTAATGATATTATAAAATAAAATCAACAACAATCATTTAAATTTTCATAAAATTTTATAATAATTCAAAAATATTATATTTTCAGTGCAAATCCAAGGTATTCAATTCAACGTATGGAAATATTCATTGAACGCGCGAATTTATGATCATGCAGCTTTTTTTCAGACGAAGCGTATGGCTAATTTTAACTTTTTCGGTGTTGCATTTTTTTTATAGTATTTTTCGTATTCGTTTGTGCATTTTTATTAGAATGTCGGTTGCGGTTTTCGCGCGCGTAAAAAGCGAGGAAAAAGTCATTTCTTATGCGGCGCGTAATAAAATTTTTCGTCGGCGAAAAAGCAATAACGAGCAGGTGCAATAATATCCTGTGAAAATAAAATGTGAGAATGAAATTGTACTGTTTTTTCAAGTTATCATATAAAAAAATATACAATTCGACCCATAAACTAGCGAAATGATACACACATGAAAATAAAAAACGAATTTAGTTTTTAATTAATTTTCATTCGATTGAATAAAAGTATGTTTAATTTAATATTGCACAAGAATATAAATGAGAGTTTCAATTAATTTTACAATGAAGCTCGCCGAAGTAAACAACAAAAGTCTATTTGCATTCTCGGATGCAATTTGAACACAATTAAAAAAGTATAAAAGAAACCGTAGTCTATTCAAATATGCTCGATGCAAACTAGATTTTTATATTCATAGACGTTATAGCTTCTATAATGAATCTTAAAAATGCACAACCATGCACCGACATCGTACTTTTACTATGGTTTTCTCACGATTTCATTCGATTTTCCAGCGATATCGAAAAATCACACATCTGAAAATGCGACTTTCGAAGAAATATTGTAGCTTAAACAAGTCGCATTATTATGGTAATGCTGAAAAGTCGATGCAAGACATCATATGCCGTTTCAGCATGAGGAGATATCGACTCTTTGTTTTCACATCACGTATCGAAAAATGTGGCCTTTATTTTGACTGTGGTGTAAGTTTAAATACTTTTATTTCGAGATATTAAATGGTCTATTATTGAATTTTTTAAAAAGTATGTTACTGATAAGGCCAAGGGGTACATGTGAGTTTGCGATGATTTTGAGAAATGTACTCTCAAAGTTGAGCATGTATTATATTAGGAAGAGATCGAGTGATTTGATGATGTATTTTGATACACGTATCAAGTTCGTTTATATCCTTTTGCCACCAAATATATGAGCTTACATAAAAATGATTACTGTACACAATGCTTATCTTTCCTATAAGTAGAATTTTAGATAGAAATAATTTTATCTCGTTTTAAATGAGAGCACTAGGGCAAGAAAGTAAATAATTTTTCTTCAGACAAATATGCGTTCTACCTAGAACTACATCTGGGATTATATCAGTTCACATCAGTCTCATATTTTTTGATTTATTTACTTAAACCACTGTCAAAATAAAGGGTAAAAACTCTCAAGAATACGGTTTTTGAATACATCGTTCGAGATAACATATTTCGATGCGATTGTATCGCTAAATAAACGCGAGTACACGTATCTGAAAATCGATTTTTTCCTCTCTTCATCGGAAAGTATAATATATTGATTGAGAATATAACTGACAATGTCGTCGGGTCTCACTCCATTTATCTTGAATGCCTTTTCAGTTTTCCATACATCGGAAAAGGGATGTTCAGACCGAACGGAAGAATCATAAATTTTTTACGCTTCAACTGATGTTCCCTTGTATTCTCGGTTGTGTGAATGGAAAATTTTCAATATAAGAACGAGCCTGAATATCTTCATAAAAACTATCACGCGATAAAATTCTATTTATTGAACCGCGAATAATTATATCGAAATATTTTTTCGATCTTGATATATTCTACGTTTTCGTTTCATCGAACGCCTTTGCATATTTCGGCAGTTTAAGGTTTGAAATTGTTTTCCTAGCTGGAATAGAAACGGCAGTTTTATGCAAATAGATGAAACTTAAGCATCCAGAACGATAGGTGAGAAAGTAATTATGTATTATGTATTTATCCACTCCGAAGAGATGTTTCGCTCTTAATATGTCCTAGCTGAAGTGTATAAATTGCAACATTATCCAGCTTCGAACCGAGCGAACTCTTCGCATGATATATGTAATGTAACCACAGTGCTGAATAATATTAAATACACCCATACAAGGTCTTGTATAAATATAATATGTGTGTAATAGATATGAGTTCACATTGTATATCGATGAGAGCAAACGCACGGAATGTTCAATATAGAGAAGCTTGGAGATCGTTCGAGAATAAACTAAATGACGAAATTACACAAAGGTTTCGCATTATGATGGTAATTCAAACAAGCCAGATTCCGGTTTCCACTGTGATTGTTAACTTTATTCCGGTTGTATGTGCATAGAAATGGGTAATTGTGAAATGATGGTAATGCGAGGAAAATTGCGAGTGTAACTATGGTTTATTTAGTTCGGTTCTAGACAGGTCTACATAAAACTACGTAATACGCAACGTATACCTTAGAATATATTTTAAGATAGATTTAATATATTACTTATGGTAAACATATCGATTTTTGATCATATTATATGAAAGACATTCTATAGTATGAACTACAGATCACACATCCGTCTTTTTTCCAGTGTTTTTTTGACAGTTCGTAGTTGTAAAATTGACTGTAATCTAATCTAATCGAACTTTAAATGTAATCTAATCAAACTTAAAATGAAAAAAATGAACGAACCCAGTCCTAATACAACCTAAGCTAAACTAACTCTTTGAGATTTGTGTTGACCATATAGGGGAGGGAGGGGAAACATGATCCCCTATTTAATTTTTTACTTATAACTTCCAATTGAAAATTATTTTAAAAAACAAATCAAATATAAGAAATTTAATCGGGCTTACTTGGTACTGTCGATTCAATATAATGTAACTCTTTTGATATTTCTAAGTAGCTTAGAATTGGGAAAATCCTATTTTTTCAAACCTAATGAATCCTAAAACCATTCCTACCGTCTTCTTACATGCAAATATCGAATTTTCCAATGAATTAAAATGACTCACTTGTGAATATCAAAATGAAACATTCAACTAAAATACGAAAAACCATCCTAAAGGACATTCTAACTGAAAAATATCCGACATCAGAACCGTCACTTCTTCAAGCAGCCGAACATCGTGGCACACGTGGAATTCGACACAATCACGAAAAGCACCAAAGGGTTGCCAGCAACGTTTATTTAGCCATCACTTATTCACGACGATAGGTTTATCTAGCGTTTGTGAACGACCACAAAGGATCCACTCACCGGTTCGGTCTGACAAAGCGTTGCGGAAGTCTCCAGTGGATAAGCCAACAAGAAGGGGGTTGAAAACGTTATAACCCACCCCCTGTATGGGGTTGTTTCTTCGCCATAACGCATCGGATCGCTGGCCCGTATAAGATTGCATGTCAAAGTCAATGTTTGCCGTGCCGCAGTATCCGAACGTTATCAATTATGGGGTGTGCTCGATTTGAGTGAAATTTCATCCGTTTTCGTATGGAGATTCTATTTTTGTATGATTGATGTGTTAGTCGGTTCATATAGAAGTGGTTTGAAACGTTTATGTATGCTGTGAAGGGATTCAGTGTCAACATGATGCTAGGTTAGATGGGTCCTAACGAGAGTTACACATCGTTTTTCTTAATAGATATAAAGACTCGATTGTTTCTTTCAAATAATAATTAACTAACCATAGAATTATAGTCAGTTCTCTAATTATAAACTGTGAACATTAGTCTCTATTCCGCGAATTTTCGATTAATCTTACGATTAGTTAGAGAACTGATTATAATGCTATGGTTAGTTAACTAAAGCAGTGGAAAGATCGGCATAAAAATATTAATTTAAAATTTGACGGAACTATTTCTAAAAATATATCACTTGCTTTGTCCGTATTAATTTAATTTGATCGATTTAAACATATTTTTCGTCCACTGATATTATTTTTTAAGAGTTTTAAAGTCGATAAACTGCTTCTTTACTTTAAAGCTAATGATTCGTAGAAGATGGGGAACTTAATCCATCTGAGAGACACAATCTTTCCTATTATTTTTTGTTTTTAACTCCAATTCGAAAAATTGATTAAAAGAATAGCATCATTACACTCTGAATTTAAATGTATTTACATTAAAACTATTTTTTTTTCAAATACGATTTTTCTATAGAAGCAAAAAAATGGAAGATGGATCAAGTTACTCCATCTTCCCCTAATTGAGACATTTAAAAATTAGATAAAAATACCTATAACAATAAGTAAATAATAGATACATGTAGTGAAATTTCCATGAAATATTTGGCTAGAAGCCATATGATCAGAACTGTATTGGGATTTTCACAATGGATGCAGATAGAAAACGACTATTCGATTTGTTCAGATTAAATGCAACGGAAGTAATCGATGCCGCTAACAATGTACTTTGACAGAGAAAAGAGAGTCCTTTTTCTATTTTATACGTATGTTAGGTAGAAAATGCCATATGCACTTAGAAATGTCGATAACTGGAATTTTATTGGATGTGAAAAGTGTCTATAAAGCACTATGAATAGAAAACGTACACGGGTTTCGCAGAGATATGAAGTTATATTGTGTTGTGAAGTTTCAAAACACTATCGTTATTCACATTGTATATTTTATATGTTTTAATATATGTACATATATTATTTTAATAATAACATATGCACCTTATTTGAATTGTGAATTCATTAAATTGCTTGAATAATTTTCATATGAAGTTCAATATTGTTCGCGTACTGATATTCAACAATTTCATAAATATGAAATTATTAAATATTTGCACTTCGAAAACAATTCATAACATTTCCAGAAACGAAACTACGGTATCGACAGCAAACACTCGAATCGAACCAATTGTACTTCGAAATATACACTATTGATATTAAATCTAGAAATTTTTCTAAATGAATTTGAGAACTGTATATTTTCATAAAATTTCCAATTTCGTTTATGATTCAAAAAATAGTTCTTAATATAACATTCAGTATCAACATTTAGAATTATTTTCATGAAAAAGGTCGATTAAATGAGAGCATTACTCAAAAGATATTATTATGCTTGAGTTGTCAATATATAAAAATATTCGCTTATCATAAAATCATTGTATGAAATATGAAATTTTAACATCCCGAAAATAATCTATCTTGATTGATGATTTCGTTTAATGAATTTTTACACAACAATCATTCCAAATATCAATGCTAATGCAATATTATGAACCGTACTTGATCAGTCTTCAAATCGAAAAAAAATCATTAGAAATTACAACATTCAGTAAATTTTATTCGATAAAACACTACACTTATCGAAATTAATCAAATGTGTCCAAAATTCCTCACAATAGTGTATTTCAAACACCAAACTTGCCTCGAATTGTATATAACTCCATCAGCGTCTAGTAATTTCGTATTTAGTTAGAGGCACATACGCGTAACATACAGAACAAACATCGACAAGTAACGAGCCAGTAAATTTAAGATATAATTCGTGTGTACCGTAGTTAAGCAATTACACGAACCGTAGACGCCTATGGGCATCTTTTCCTCGGTGAATAAATTCCTCAAGCCACCGGTGTTTATTTTGGTCCTTATTCCGTTTATTCGCTTAACACACCCCGGTTGTGTTCTGCAATGGAAACAAAGTTGGAAAAACGGCCTCAAATTAATTCGGGTTTACCGGGCGTTCGCTAATTGGAACTGGCCTCTTTCAATTTGCGGCGAAAACTTTATGAGGATTTAGAAATTGCTGAAGGTGAGTTATGGAATAATGGAGCCCAAGACCTCATTTGAATAAACAGCCTCTTTAAGGACGTTCTGGTCTATTTTGAGGTCATTACTTTCGAGAGAGCTCCGAACAAATTCGGCTTAATTCGTTCGCATTTTTATTTTTTATCAGAATCTACGATATTATTTTGTGCGTAGAAAAAACTGATTATTGAAATGATCTCTGCGATAAAGCGTTACGACTTTTTGTTTTCTGCGTAATAAACACCAAATTGAAAAAGTTTAACGTTCGAATGGATGCGATATATTGCCACAAAGTCTGTGATGTATAAAAAAAGTTGAACGATACACACATATTTTTCGGCTCTAATGAATCTCGGTTGTGTGATTCAAAATTCAATAAAATGTTAATTGGTAAGCAAAAAAATTGCGTTTTTCGAACATAACATTCTTAAGAACAAATGGAGCGAAATCAATTATATACGTATATGGATAGAAAGTGTAACGAAGCTTTACAAATGCAATTTATGAGATTGTTTTGAAAATGCGCTTTATTTAATAAAGTATCTTTATATATATTATTAGAGGAAAAGTTGATGTTAATAAACTTCTCGCATTTCCACAATTAATCAAATCACCGAAACAAAAAGGTTTTCCCTTGAATTATCAGCATTTCCACTCCATTCTTCTGACAAGTCTGGTTTCTTACGTATGGCAGATGTGCGTTTGTCGAACATAATAAAATCAATCAGCGCATTATTATAGAAAGTTTTCCTGTCATTTATAATAAGGTCTGATCTTATTTTTTCGTCGAATATTTGCTGAAACATTTCATTAATGGAAAATGATCTCAAAAAATAAGTTCTTTCGTCGACGCTTTTACTAAAAAATATTATTATTTCAATGCGAATTTTCCTCTGTAGAAATAAATTCACGAAGAAAACATACATCTCAGACTTTCCATACGAACACGCATGAATATATGAGGAGTCGTAAAATATTCAAAACTCGCGAGATTTCTATGCGTCCATAAAAGTGCATCATTTATTCACGCGGCATTGATCATAAATAAAAACTAACTTTTAATGCACGACCCAAAATGACCCAAATTTGAAAAAAATCTCCACCCAGTCACCTTATTTTCTGCGTCCGAGAACAAAGTTTCCATCTGCAATATTCACGAAATCCACCGCACAATAAACTCAGAGGAGAAATAACCGATTTCTCACCCCGAGGGACACCTTTAAGGGATGCCTTGACCTTCGTGGAAATTGCTCAAGGATTCTTCTTATTTGAGGGAAACTGAGGTCATTTCGTGATATTTTACTAGAAAATAGTAAATCAGATTGAACAAAACAAAATTGAACTAATATGGATACTTTCAACAATCAATTCCAACAATACTTTCCACACATTTCTTTCAAATATTAATATGAATCAAATACATTTTTTTTTAATATTTTTAAGAAAAATATATGAAGTATTATTGAAACATTATATGGCTTCTACACAAGACTCGATATTCATTTTCCGCAGTGAGTTTCCTTTACACTGTCGTTATCAATTACGAACGAACAACCACAAAGGACCCAGTTTCCAAGAGGGATTTCAGTTCCAGTCGTATCCAAAGATGTGATTTCACGCATCGTTAATAATAATCTTTAATAGAGAGGCGTTTATTCGTATCTGAGGACTCAAAATATTGAGTTCACCACACAACAATTTAATCCAAATATCACTTTTCATTAAAAAAAATCGACCAATTTCATATCATGTGTATACTAAACGTATTTCTATCAAATTATTTTAATTTTTTCAATAAATTATTCTATTTAAGATGAAAAGGTAGAGAAGGTAGCTAAGCTAGGAACTCCAAAGAGTAATATTAGAGCACAAAAAGTGATGCTAAAATAGATCGAATTTAATCGATACAGAGAAAGCGAATGGTCCATTTTTAGGAATCGTTTTATAAAATGATACATTAATTCTTTTTCCTAATTAAATATTTGAAAAAAAAACGATCGAGTGATCATATCGATTAAGGAAAACGACTTGAGACTCTCACTAGGATCCGACAAAACTCGAACTCAGCATCATAAGGAGACTGAAACCCGACGCGGCATACACATACGTATTATACAGCTATTATATGGCTGGATATTAATATATTTAATTGTGTATATTTCATACGAAATAGCATATTGCGTACGTTGCGCTTTGTGCTCGCACTGATGAATAAATGTCGGCCGCTCGAACTGTTCCCAGCTTCCATTAGGGGAGGCTTTTAATTTTAAGTGAATAATTAATAATTTTCGGTGTTGAATTCGATTATTTTCAACGTGCGAGTTGATGGTGTGGCTGTTACAGTTTCGCTTTCTATTGTATTCGATCGATGAAAGCGTATATGTAATCTCGACTGAGTTGTTACATTATGAAATGAGATTCGATCTCGGAAGATAATTGTTATCAGAGTTTACTGTTCTAGTATAATGAGGTATTCTATTATGAAAGGATTGTGTTTGTCGAAGCTGCGCAACGAGTTTATAATAATCAATACCGATATTGAATATAAAAGCTTAATTTAACAAATTGCGCCAATCCAAATCCGAAAGATTTGTATCGCCATGTGCTAAATAAGCGCCGGAGGCAATTCGTACAATTGGAACAACTCCAGCAAATAGATAAAAACTCCCACACAATATTGCGCAACAAATGACAATATATTAGCGAATATTCTAATTTTGCACAGAAAAATAACACCATAAGTGCGGTGACCATACGATCTTTACTTAAAAGGACAATATTTTATATTGATTTTCTCTAGACTAATTTTATTTATTTTGCAAAGTTGATCCTTGATAAAAAGTTCGAAATTAACAAAATATCATATTTCAATTGTAATTTTCAGTTTTTAGGTACAATTAATAGTGGATGAAAAACATTTCATTAAATGAATAGTCTATAATCGCGTTTGTTTCAATATCATTTTAATTGCCTCATGATTAACGTTTAAAAAAAAACTTCGAAATTGATACTTCTGATAAAAATCGTATGATTTTGAATTGAATCTTGATTTTTATTTAGCAAAATACATATTTTTTTCATTAAGATGAAAATATTCAAATACAAATCAATTTTTTTACATAACTCTTCCCAGAAGAAATCCAGAAAACGATTAGTTTTCTCCGGAAAAAAAAAGTATGGTTACTGTAGTTGTAAGTCGAAAACACTAGAATTATATGAATAAAATAGAATCCAAAGAGTATAAGTATCAGAATTAATTCACTGAAATTGAGATCTTAAAAACGATCAATTTAAGAACTCGATTCCTGCGACACAAATTCGTCACTTACACCCCTTGGCATTCGAAATCCTTACATATTCCGTCTAAAATTCGCAGAATGTCGAAAGTGGCTGTGTGTGGTGTCTCATTAAAATGCGTATTCTCCGAATAGACCCAGAAGCACAAAGACTCGCCTTAAATAAGTGTTAGGCGCTGATGCGACGAAATTGCCGTAGAAATGAGACACGTGAGGTTTTAACGTGTGAAGCCTTCGCAGTCGCTCTCTGGGAAGATTCTATTATTAGAAAATGTCGTGTTTACAAGCCATTCTGTCGTGGAAAAAACGCAATAGCCGTGAGGAGTCGAAAAGTGTTTAAAAGTTGGCGCGTTCGGCATATTCTGGTCAGGTGCTTCAATTTACGACTCGGGGTATTTATTAATGGCGAGAAACTTCTCGAAAGCACATTGGAAATGTGAAATAAAATAAAAATGGAATTCGTGCCAGATAGGAATTGTGTTTGGGTGGGTTATAAATAGATACTGATAACGGGGGTTGAGTTATTTTTTTCGCGAATTGAATTTTATATAAAACTTCATAGCTTGATTGAAACTAAATCCAATAGTTTTTTGGTCTTGCAATGTAATTTTATATATTTATAAAAGACGATGAGCAGCTTTCTATGGAGATTTCCTCTCAACACATTTGAATTTAATAATAATCAACTCACTATGATCACATTCAACTTCGAAGTCAATGTAATTCGTGAAAAAACATAGTTCACATCCAAAGTCAAACATTCAAAAATTAGTATGGAAATGGATGATTTAAAATCAATTTTCAATGAAATTCCTAAATCTACAGTGAATATCTTCATAGTGAAAAATAATAAGAATTGAGATGTATTTTAAAATTGTTGAGTGGTTGAGTCCGTTATTACACGTTATTATCCTTTTAGCGTTGAGACAAAGATTAGTCGTCCGCACTCGGACAATATTTGAATAAAGTGTCGCATAATAATACAATATCCAACTTAATAGCTAAATAGTCGAATACTTGAGAAGAGTCACAAGACTGAAAACTTTCATAACCATTTTACGTAACTGGAAAGATACGGTACGTTAATGAAATAATTTTCTTCCGAGCTCCGAGACGATTTTGAATTTTCCGCACGAAGAAATCAAAAGAGCTCAGATGTATATGAAAATTTTCATTCTCGTTTCGGAGAGGATTTTGAAGTCACCAATACATTAAATATACAAAAAGATAAATATTTTTACGAACGAATACATTAAAAGTTTCGCCGAATCAGCGGACCGTTCTCGAATCGAGGATTAATTTAATTGAATGTTATTGTTCAATTTGATCAGAATTCCACTTAATATACTGCGTCATTCGGATTCGGAACAATACGATTCGATTTCGATTTATGCGGTTTCGTTATACACGAATTGGCACCTTGTTAATCTGACGCACTCGTTAATTTCCCGGATTTATTATTTTTTAGTGCCTCGTTAAATTTTCATGCATTTTCATTTATATACTATATTGTCTGTCGGAGATGCTTTATTATGGCGAACATCGTTTACGAGCGACGGCGTATCTGTGAAAATTTGTTAGACGAACTCTGTATAATTAAGCTGTAATTGGAAAATCTAGGTAGGATATTACTTTATAAACTTTTGTTTTGCATATGATTTTAAATCTTTGTATACAAAGTGATAAAATTTTGTATGCAAGGTTTATTAAAATAAAGGATCAGAAACACATACATCAATGTTCTCTATTCTCTTGTATTCATCTCTTGTATTCTCTTGTATTCATCTATTCTCTTGTATTACATGATATAAATAGATGATATTTTTTTTATTATCAAATTAGTGAGATAGATAATAATAGATAATAGAAATATGAAAAATATTTGATTAATTCAAACTTTTTTGTTTCTTTCTATTTGATTTCTATTGAAATGAAAATTTAATTTCATTGATTCTATTAATATGTTTTTCATAAGAAGACTCATATGACGCATTTGAAAAAGCAGGATATTATTCCATTTTCATCATTCGATATCTTTTCGATTGAATTTTTTTTTGTGAAATATTCAAATGTGATTCTTTCACGGTATGTTGAAATTGTCAAATCTGTTCGGTCAGAAAAGTTTCGTAACGGGAGTAGGGCAAAAATAGCTTTATCGCGATTCTCATCGATTTTTCCCAACCGAAGCAGCTCTGATAAATTGGTTTGCGACAGTAAAAGCTCTGTCTTTCGTATTGAAAAGTTAGAATTTTTTTTCCTCGAACATTTTCCACGTCAAAAAATCTTTTTAACGAGCCACATATGCAACGATGTACCACTTGTGCGGATCGCGACATTTTAATTGAATTCGACATCTGAACTGATCGTACTTCGAAATAAATCCTTTATCGATTCAATCCAATAAAGATGATTTAGCACCGATATTTTCACCTCAGGTTTGAAAATAAAACTACATGCAAACCTACAACAAGGATTTGTTAAAACAGCTTAGAAGAGGCAGGCATACTACAGTTCCTACAAAAATACATACATCCATCTCTTTTCGCCAGATTTTGACAGTTCATAATCAGTTTGGTTGAATTCATTTCATTCTCAAGTCAGAGGTGAAAAGATTGGCCCTAATATAATATCAATCCATTATCTATAGACAGATATACACGAGATTGAATCGTTACAAAACAAACATCGTTATTTATAGTCGTCTCATTATATCGAAGCACATCTTATTTATACCGAAAATATTTTAATACATTATCGCGCAGAGTCTATTCGGCGAAGAAAAATAAGGGTAATGGAGACTGGTCAAACCTACAACGCGAGTTTATGACACTCCTTGTCTTTACGATTGGATATAAAAGCGTAACGGCTTATGAAAAACAAGGAAGCTTTCAGTTTTTACTGCCTACTAGTTACCGCCTAGGAAAAATATAATAAAAACAGAAATAATTCGAAACTCTAGCTCGGATACATAATGCTGTACGAGAGGGTCGACTTGAGTGTTTAAACCTTTTGAAAGCTGTAATTTCTGCTGATGCAGACGAGCCAAGGGTTGCCGGTGAAGGGGTGAGATCGTCCACTTGTACCTCTCATTTTCTAGCGAGTGGTCTCACTTACTGAACCATTAATCTTTTCAGCCACCCCTGTATATAATGTGGTTTGAAAAAAAAGGCGATGGTTCATACTGTGAAGGGCGGTGTTGACGCTGTGGCCGAAGTGTATGGGGAATTTAGTGGTGTGGTTTAAAATGGGTTCATTCGATGTTAAAATGCATCATTTTTAATCTATGCAAGTTTTTATATTTTAAATTTTCAATTTATGAAGTATTCGGCTTGAAGCGAAGAAGCTGAACCGCAAGGTTAGGAACTCTGAAGAATGATAAGCGCATGAAAGATAGCTCTGAAATTGATCGATACAGATAAGGTAAGTTATGAATTTCTTAAAGCATTATATTTTTACATTTTTTAATCAAATATGTAAAAAAAAAACGATCAATCACACTAATTAAAAAAAACGACACGTGGCTTTCAATAGAACTTAATCCCAGCATCACGATGACACTGAAATCCAACACGTCATGCACAAATGCTACAAATCGTTACACTTTTAACTAGCTTAAAGTGAAAAAATATTAAAATTTTTGATTAATTGTATTAACATAAAAATATTATTCACTTTATGGATTTCATTTATTTTTCCGCATACAATTATTTTTTCATTTAATCTACGGTATGCAGCATATGAATTTAAAATTTAAAGCTATTCAAATTATGAGAGATTTCAATAGTTTGTGTTCATATGCGATAAAATAGTATGAGCTAAGCATATAAATTTCAATATTATCTCCCGTCCTGACGCACAAAATGTATTTTTATGCAGCGCAAAATGGACAGCTTTAAAGCTTAAAATTTAAATATGAATATATTACTGCGACACGTACTATAAATATTTAACGACTCATCAATCGGAAAAAATCCGTTTTGAATTTTAACGGCCGATAAAAACATATTTTTCGAGATAATCAAGTTAAATTACTGTATATACCCCAATCTGCGGTACTTAATCTTTGCAAGATTTTCATCAGATATATGCCGAAAAAAAGGCCGTAGGCTTTGCATATTCATAAGGCTCGAATATCGGTCATCGAAATTAACTTTTATCATTCCAATTTAAAATTCAAATTATTCCCGCGGAATCCGTTTGATGGAAATTCTTCACCTTCGCGGAAAATTTTTGCGTCTGCGAACGAATCCCTACGCATTTTCGGAAAACTCGTTAAAACAACGAAAAGGAATTTTCCGGCTTGACTCGAATTTCAGAAACATAGTTTCATTGACTTCCTTACACTTTTTGTATGCAAATTTTTCAAAGAATGGTCACAAATATTTACAATACTTAAAGATAAACTGCACAAAATATAGAATCAATTTAAATGTCTGACAATGAAAACTTCTATCTGCCTGAATTTTTATGTAGATAAATAGATAGAACATTTTCTTGGATTTTAAACATAAAATCGTCAATTCATTAATATTTTCATGGATACGATGATCCATTTAGCATATTTGAAATTTAGCGTGTTTTAAAATCGTTCATCCTCCTCAAGCCTTAAAGCGGACGTTGATTTAATAATTGAAAAACTTTTTCATAGCTAAAAGTGCGCTAATGCGAAAAAGCACTCAGAATTTGCGACGTCTGTGTTTCAACTGTCTGCGAGAGTTCGCCTTCTTATAACCGTTGCAATCGTTTATCTTCCATTATAATAAAATTTATTCAACAATCTATGAATGTATAAAATATACATTTTATTGAGAGAAAATCATCTGCAGAAATTGGGACAAATCGTAGAGGCCGCAACGGATGATTTGTTTAAATAAAATCGCCCATAATTCACAAAGGATCCAAGAGGACGAATTCGTCCAATAAAGCCTACATTTATCTGCGGATTAAAGTGGGCTTATGGGATCCATCGTAATATAGATAAGGTGGTGGAAAATGGGGGGTCGCCGCAGGGAACCGGGTATCTCTTGAAGGGAAACCACCAGGAAAGGCTTTCTGGAATCAGGTACCCAACGATGTATGACCCAGATGCTGCAGGGAACCTTCCAGATTTCACGACAGGGAAAATTTATGAAAAAATCCGGGGAAGGCCTCGAGAAAGTATCGATTTTATATGTTCGATTAATCATCTGAAACTTAAATTATATACAATTTTGATTATTATAGAATTTATTCGCGGAAAACAAGCTAATAAAACCAAACTAACGCAGCTTGAAGTGGCGAGAGAAAAAACTGAACAAATTGCAGTGAAATTCAAAAAATTATAAGTGCAGTCTTATTTCAACAAGTAGAAGGTGCTCAATGCAACTAGCCAACTGCATTGTCTACTACGTTAATTAACTGCACTACTTGCGGTATGTAGATATTCAACAAGGACCTAACTTTTCCTCATATTTCCATGTAATTTCATGAAAAATATGAATGCGGAAGTACGCAGATTCAATTTTCAGTATGTTCAAGATATTCATTTTCATTCAGAGCGGAGCGCAATTTTATTTTGATATGCATTTTAAAAATTTACTCGAACGAACTGTGTAGTATATTTTTAATGAATAAACATAAGACGACTGAAAATGCCAAAGAAATTAAGTTATGTATAGGAATTGTTTATACATATGTATGCTCATATTTGGTGGCAAAGGGATATAAACGAACATAGAACGTATGGCTAGATATATCATCAAATCGCTCGACCTTCTCCTAATATACATGAGAACTGAAAAGGTCAAGGAGTACAAGTAACATTTTTGCCAAAATTGGGTCATGTACAGGAATCGCTTCAATGTGCGCTGATATATTTGGTGGCAAAAGGATATAAACGAATTCAAAACGTGTACCGAGATATATCATCAAATCACTCAACATCCTCCTAATGCATGTAGGTACACGTTCAACTTTGAGCGCTATTTTCTCGAAATCACGCAAGATTACTTGCACCCTTTGCTCTTTTCAGTCGTCATATAGAATTAGATTAAAAATTTCATATTGTATTATCGAGATATATTTCATATAAAGGAAATTTTATAGGATAAAATTCATAAAAGTTTTTCCCTTTGAGCCTCAAAGTGAGATTGTTTCGCGCATTATCGTCTATTATATTCACCTCATCTGAATTCGTGTTTGCGAGACGTGTTTTCCGTTTACCATAATCCCCAAAGCACACGTTCATAATAATGTACCGAACTTTCTCGCAAAACAAAAACACACACACACCTACCGAAATTCGATCGAATCATTAATACGACGAGCAAATTCGTTGTACGTTCGTACGTTGTTTGTGTTTGCAGCAATCTCTCGAGTAATTAAACCGAAATGGGATTCCGCAGGAGACTGCAGTTGCATTTGCTGCGTCTGTTGCAAGTCAGATTTGCGGATCGAATTGCTAAAAGCGACCTCAAAAATTTCACAAATGGAAGTCTTGGAGATGTTCAGTCTGATTGTGAGTTGGGCTTTGTAGAAGGGGAATTTATTTCGAATTGGTTTTGAGGTTAGATTTTAATTTTTTTTTGTGTTTGGATAAGTTTTGAAAATAATTGGTGAGTAATTTCAATACAGGTTTTTTTAATACCAAATGTCTATTTTATCATAAGTATGAAATTATATGATTTATGAAAAAAATATTGTTTAAACTCTACAAAGTAGAAGACTATCTATAGTAGTGATATCTATATTTTTAAAAAGCACGAATTTGGATCGATAAAGTACGAATTTGACTTAAACTTGTATATATTTTACATGCAAACTGAGAAATTGACATATAAAATTACGAATATGATATGAAAAACTACAAATTTGGAGTGGAAAATCTGTATGTTATTGAGAAAATAATTGATAAACTCACACTTGCTGTTACCCATTTTTATTTTTTTTTAAATATAATAAGTTAACTCAGATTGTTTTTTCGCTGCTCAAGTTGACTAATTATAGAGTTGCATTCAGTTCTTTAACTATTTACTAACTGCCAAAAGTCGTCTTTATTTCGCGAATTTTGACAATTAATACTTGAAGAACTGACTATAACTCTATTGTTATTTATCTAGAGCAGTGAAAAGACCGATCCTTAAATGTTAAAAAGCAGTCTTCAAATCTTAGAACTACAAAGCGCATAAAAATCAATAGAATACAATCAACACACACAAAATGGGAGATCTATTTTACGAATCGTTAAATTGACACTATCACTGAATCAATCATTCGAAAGCAACGACAAATGATTATGCCAATTACAAAAAACGACATAACTCGACACCTCGAGGGCACTTAAGTCAGACGCAGAATGCACATACGTTTCATGAGGAAGAAAGAACAAACAAAGAATAAATTGAGCTCATGTTGGTCATCGTCGATCGGTCTTTTGACTGTGTACCACGTCGTGAATGAAGTTCTGTTTTGGCGCAAGTCGTCTGCGGTGTTCGTTATAGTCATCCTCCAAAGTACGTGCTTCGTATTTGCAATTGCACTCTTGGGCTGTTGTAGAACCCGCCCTTGGCAAACTGCAATTCGACACCGAATGCTTATTCCTTTTGCTGCAGCTATTATATTTCGCATTGCGAGAGAAACTCGAGTCAAATCGTGCTTTTGGAAATTCGAAATCGTCTGTTGTTGTGCGAGACGTTCGGTGCTCAAAGCGATTAGTTAGACTTTTTTAAGGAAAAATGAGAATTTAATGTCAAAGTGATTGAAAAAGTCACAGTATGTGTCAAATATCTTTCTTGAATAAATACTATAATATGGAAAAAAATGATTGGCCCCGAGATAGTAAATCATTTATGACGGAAGCCATTTTAATCAATTCTGTGCTCTTATGTGAATTGACCACATTTGTAGCTTATTATAAATAATATTTGCCGTTTACGATTTATAAAAAATGGAATAATAAAGAATATTTTAAATAATGCATCAAATATATGTATCTTATCGTTTATCTTGTCTTTTTGCTTAGAAGAATTAGTCACGTTTGGCTCTGAACGGATCATATAAACCGTTCAATGCACAAATTGATAAACTCCATGAAAAGAAAAATCGCAAAAAACGAAGAAACGTGTTTGATGCGTTTTTCATAATATCTTTGATTTCCATTATCTGAAAATTTAAAAATAAAAATGTCGTTTATAATAAGCTACTGATATAGACAGTTTACATTAGAATAAAGAATTAATCAAAATGGCTTCTGAAATAAATCATTTATTATTCGGTGGCTCTTAAAAAAATTATGACTATACCACGTGCTCTGACATTTTTAATAAAAACTAAAGTTAATCACATTATGCACTGAGTGGTTCACATGATACGATTCTGACTAGCGAATTTAATTCGTGTGACATCCATCAATTATATTCGTCGATTAGTATTCGAAATTCTCCGTAGATTCTAGATAAATTGCTATTCAATTATTATCAATATCAACGCAGTGTCTAATCAAACAGAATTGTATAGATGTGCATTGTACAGAGTTCATAACAACGGAATCGATCAACGTGCAATGTCAACTATCGTGTTTACTATTCCATTGACTTGGTTGATGATGGAAACACTTAGAAGGATTAATTATCGAATCTATTTGAATACGAAGTCTAAATACAAATACTATGTAAACTGAATCTAAAATGCAATTGAGAATTAAAATTTTTATTTTGGTCATTTCTATTTTTTTTTAATATCTTAAGATGCAATTAATTTTTAAGATACAATTAAATGTGATGGTAAAATTTTGATCATTTTTCTTCGCCTAACTTGGAAAATAAAATCGCAACTGTTTATAATTGAGTTTTCTTGAGAACATTTTCTGTAAAAAGGCACATTTTAAAGTTAGAAACAAATAACCGTCTTTAGAACATTCAAAAGCTAAATCGTCTAAAGTTTCGCACCGTAACGATAAAAGATCGCCTTATAATGAGACATACGAGTTTTCTTTTTATACAAGAGCAGAAAAAATAAAATATTCATACGAGAAAATATTCAGACTGCGTAACTCGAAATAAGACCATGTTTATCTGTTCAACAAAACGAAACGGATTCGATTAAAAGTTTCGCTTTTCAAATTAACTCAGACAACGAACACGTATACTGAAAGTTTCTAGTTCAGAACATATGAAAAAAAAATCGGTTCCTTTTAAAAAACTTATGTTTCACTTTGAACGATTACACACATTGATTGAACAATAAACGAAGCCACATACATAAATATAATGGAAAAAAAAATGCAAAAGTTCAATCGAACACAAAAGCTCCTTACGAAATTCAGGTCAAGATACGAGTATTTCGTTTCGAGGAGAGATTTTTCTTTTTTCCCACTCGTGAAAAAGTGTTCTGCAGGAAAATGCGGTCCACGACGCCCCAGGGTAATAACCTCTTTGACATTTAAGTTATCATGATGTCAAATTGACAATATCAGTTTTTAACTCAATTTATCAAGTTTATTCCGTCGAGGAAACAAAAGATATTATACACCGAACACGCACAAAACGTGATAACGCGTTCGTAAAAACATACGGTCGTATAAAACTATAGGTAGGACGATATATAAAATTACTTCGCGTTTAATGTATTTTCTAAAATTAAGTTATGTTTAATATAAATTAGGGTTAAAGTCAATGAAGTTAGTGGTATTTTTTTAATGTCGACGAGTTAAATTGGCAAGAGAGATGAGTCATTAAATTATATTGAATTAAGTCTTGTAAAACGTGAGCTGTATTTTGATTTGCAATAAGAACGTTTATTTTAAAATCCTACTATAATTACTTAACCATTTATCTATCTATCTGTCTGTTTGGAGTTTTATCGTTGAACATCGAGTATCGAGTAATTAGATTTTTTTATATTTTAAATAGATAATACACATCCGTTCATCGAAATTTTTTAATTGATAGTAGATAACAATGTGAATCAAATTATTTTTTTATCTTTCAGATTTAGTTTTTATCAAAGAAAAACAAATTAATATTTATTATCGGTTAAAAATTTCAAAAATAATTTGAAATTTCATTCGCGTGTCTTCATTTATTTTCTCAGTAAGCGATTTCGGTTTCAACGAGTGGTCGGTAAATTTTTTCGCCGTTTCAAAATCCTTAATTTTTCGTTATACAGTTCGATTTTATCTCAATATTATTTCTAAATTACATTTAATATTATAATAATAAATGATAAATACATATAATCGACGCGTAATATCATACTTACCGAATAATAAAAATGTGACGCATTGTGAAATATAAAGCAGAGCAAAAGTAATGTGTATCGAAAAGCAACTAATAATAAAAATGTGACGTATTGTGAAATATAAAGCAAAACAAAAGTGATGTGTTTCGAAAAGCAATGAATTAATGATAAAATAAAAGTGTATTAGTGTTTTTTAGAAGAATTAGCTAAAATTAGTGTTTTTTAGAAGAATAAGCTAAATTGCTCAATTGTGCAAATGTGTTTTGTAGAAATAAACAATCCAACTACAATACAATAGGGGTTTTGACAGATTCGACGAGGTGATTTTTTTTTTCAACGGTTATCGATACAATTTGAATTTTTTTTGTAAACAAATGACACATTTTTATGTCAAATTTTCTCGGTATGTTTTTTTTTCAAATATTAAATAATCGAACATGCTATAATATAATAACACTTTCAAATTTAAATCGTTAAATCGATTTCTATACAAATTCACGAACATTCTTCTGCGAAATCGTAAGATGATTATGTACGCTTTTTCTGTTCAATAAATAAACAATCGCTGCTAATAAATTGCTTTCACATAAAAATCTCAAAATAACGCACAAATTAATACATCAGAAAGTCGTTTGATGGCCAATAAAAATATATACGTACAGTATTGTGAGGAGCTCTGAATATTTTTGATTGATGTTGTATTTTTTCGTAAAAAATTCTCTAAATGAGTTTGTATTATATTTTATAATTCGAATATTGATCAAGTTAGATTTTTAATATTGCATTTCAAATCAATAATGAGAATGATTTCTATGGAAAAATTCGATTAAAAGAAAATATTGGTTGGAAAATTTATTACCGACGTGTATGAAATTAATATTTTATTGTATAAATCTAATTTTTATGCGTTGTCTCGATTCTTCAAAATGTATAGTTATCAATAAATTATTACTGACTTGTATAAAATTAATATTTTATTGGATTAATCTAGTTTTTATGCACTGTCTCGATTCTTCGTAATGTATAAATTATTATATTTATGTACTCAGTTAACTGTTGCATAATCATATTTTCCGAGTATATTTGAATTTTCCCAAGAAAAACATTCAAAATATTAATGCCAAATGCAATAATATGAATCACACTTTAAATAATGATAGAAATATCATACCTTTTCACTACAAAATTTACGAAAAAAATCATCAAAAGTTTCCGAAATTTCTCACAATACTGTAAATTCGAATTAATGAAAAATAAAAAAAACAGATTAAGCATTAAAAAAAGCTCTTCCCACGCATCCTTTTCGGAGATTTCGATTCGATTTGCGTCCTTTAAATTAGAAGATGATTATTTTCGTTGAATTTTAATGGGGTCCGGGGTTAATCGTCGTCGTGGCAACGCAACGCCCCCAGTGACAATCGACCAATTTGAACTTTCTGACCTTACATTGTGTGTACGTAGCACACTTTATCGGGTTCCATTTGAATTTTACAATGTGCATGGATGTCGAATGTAAAACTTATTATGTATTTATATATATGAATGTATGTATGTGATCGTCCCTGAAGTTTATTTCCATATTGCGAGCTTTTCGTATGCGAGGAAATTTGGTCGAAGTCGTGCGGAAAATGGGTAGTTGGATTATTGTTTTAAATTCGATTTTTATATAAGTTAATGTTTCTATGTTTAATATGTTTGATTTGATTTGATATTCATTTCGTTCATCATTTATTTGATAATCAATCTAATATAATAATTCATTATTAAAAGTGTGGAGAATCGCTTAACGAAAATTTTCTACAAAATAAATTTCAATCTAAAATGAATTAAATTCGCAGTTAATTAATTTTAAATGAACCTAAAGGTTATCAATTTGAAATTTAACATGTTCCTTATTAGCGGTTTACCTTTATAGCTTATTATTTTTTTAAATATTCAAACTACACCAACTAAACTCATAAATATAAACCGAGCGGAGTAACCTTTAAAGACCTTTTTTTTTTTTTAATATCGTTCACGTTAACGGAATATTAAAAGTTAATTTTTCATCGCGTCGTCGTAAATTCACAATCTTTTTAATTATATTCCGCTAGAAGATCTTCCCGAAATAGCCCCAAGTGTTTATTGCCCCATCAATTATCATTACGACAATCCCATCGCACAACAAAACATCATAATAACTTAAGCACATACATTCAACGAATTAATACCCCGAAACAACAGATGTTTCGATCGCGAATTACACTCGCACAATTTCGATTGTTAGCTCCGTATTTGAGTTGAATAACAACGAGCCGTACGAAAATACCACCAAATCTTACACAATTCCGTTCAGACAACATGTTTGTTGGATCTCGATCATTTCGCTGAGTTCCACTTCTATCTCTAGTCGTCTAATTGTACAGAATAATTTATAGAAGTCTATAAATTATCGGTGTATCGAAGTCGATGGTCGATGGGCCTGTTGCCATACGAACCACTTGTTTGTGACCAATCAGTAACGGTCCATTTAATCCTCTATAGACGCAAGATATTAAGTTTTGGCAAACAACAACAAGTTCTGAAAGCGAGGACACTTTGCTTTGTGTTTGCTTGTTTTTCGGCCGAAGAATATTTACATGACAATTTTTTTTCGGGTGACATTTTTGACTAAGCTGTTTTGTTTTCGCAACGTCGTTTTTGTTTCGTCTGTGGAAAGTGATTAATAATATTTTTTTAAAGTAGCAGAAAGTGTTCATGATGTTATCATAAATATGTATGTATGTAACATATATGGGAAAATTGACTTGAGTAATCTGATATAGAAATAGATGTGATTTTAAGATTTTTTGCACGAAACTTAAACCGAAATTTTCATATTGAAATAATTGAAACATCGATATCTTGTTGATGATTAAATAGGTCAAAGGTATTGACACATATAAAAACAATTTTTGTATTCGATTCGATTTCGATGAAAATTTCATATGATCCCCTTGACATATTTCGTTGTTAACTGAAAATTTTCACAGTTACTATAATTATATAGAAAAAAAAGATAGTTGGAGGTACATGTAGTATTATATGTAGGTTATATCAAATTAGATTTCAGTTAGATTAATTCGGATCTTCGATTAGTTTAAGTTGGATTAGATTTTAGGTAGGGTGAAATTTGTTTTTTTTTCAAATTAGGTCAAATTCGATCAGTTTTGGCTACATTTTAGGTTCGATGAGATTGGAAAGATCATTGTATAAATAGTGAAAAAAAAAGTAAAATAAAATCCCAGAGTGCATTTTCGGTCTAGCGCAGAGTAATTGCATATACATACGTACGGTACACTCATCCGTTTGTTATTCGGATTTTTGATATTTCGTAAATAAAATAACGACCGAATCACCATAATGAAACAATATATAAACTAGATAAACTAGAATAATAATTAAAAAAAAATCTAAAAAAATGGACATTCGGCTTCCGCAGTCTAATCGGATATACTCATATAGTTATATATACAGTAACATCCGTGCGTCTATCTTTTGAATTTTTGACAATTCGTTAATAAAATAATGATTAAATCACAATAAAAATACAATATATAAATAATAATTAAAAAAAATGAACATTAGGCTTCCGCAGTCTAATCGGATATACTCGTATAGGTATACATACAGTAACATCCGTCCGTCTGTCTTTCGAATTTTCGACAGTTTGTCAATAAATTTACGCATAGTTACATTATAATAATAAAATAATAAAAAAAATGAAAATCTGAGAAAATGCACATTCGGTCTAGCGTAGTCTAATCGCATATACTCGTAAAGGTAACTATACATACAGTTACATCCGTCCGTCTGTCTTTCGAATTTTTGACAGTTCGTTAGTAAATTTACGCGTATTTATATTATAATAATAAAATAATTAAAAAAAAAATGAAAACCTGAGAAAATGCACATTCGGCCTTGCGCAGTCGAATCAGCATGAAACCTTAGAGCGTTAGAGCCGAAGAGGCATCAGTGTGTGGCGCGACGCCGCCACGCCAGCACCGGCGTCGCGACGACCTCTCACCCATACTGAAACGATCAACACGCGGCCGACAATTTACACAACTAGTTCGAACCCATATGAGATGGCCTGCGTCGGCTACATAGGCGCATTCTACGTCTACCTGGCGCTCAACGTCAGCTGCCTCTTCAGGTGCGGCTGTCTTTGCAGCTGTTGAGTCTTCGGAGTCTTCGGAGTCGTCTGAGGGCTCGTTGTTGTTGTTGGAGTCGTCGAAGTTGTCGAAGTTGTTGCTGACGATCCGTTGAGGACGACGACGGTTGTGTGTGGTGTCTGTTGTTTGACGTTTCGTGTGTTTGTGCTGCTCGAACGAGGCGGGGTTGGCTGCTTTGGGTATGTCGATTTGGATTTGCTACTTTTATGTGGTTTAAGTTTTTTAACTCTTGAGTCAGTTGACTGCACTGTTTTTGTATGTGGAAGTATCGAGATTGTCTCTCTTTTTCGTGAAAGATCGTTAAAAGTAGTTCGTTAACTCGAGGGTTTAAAAAGTGAAAAGACAAGGAGAGTAGTTTAATCGTTGAATATTAGTTTATCAGTTTAATAAATATTATTGAATTGACAGTTGCATGAAATTGTTAAGCTGATGTACAACGATTAAATGATCGGACATAATTTAGTATCTATTTTGATTAATATCAAATATGTTTATTTTTAAAATTATGATACATGTGATCCAAATGTCTTTAGTCTTCTTTATAAAGTTATTTTAATATTTGTATAAGTTTTTTATATGCAGTTGTCACAATTCAGTTCTACAAAACCAACTTTATAAATCAATTATTGTTGCACTATTCGTAATAGATAAGCGTGTCTTTTTTATCGCAGATTGTTCTATTTTATGATTCATTTATGTAAATGGTATTTATTAAATGTATTGATTTATTCTTGTATTTGATTAGATTTTATATTTTTACCGTTCGTATGTTTCTGAGAAAAAAGCGTATTCGATTAAAACACATTAAAGAAAGTAGGTTAGTGAATACAATATAATCGTGCACACAATATAAATTTTCCACAATGGTTTAGTATTCCTTGTAAGTTTATACGGACAATTCACGTTTTTCACTTTGCTTGATCAAATATTGTAGATATTGCTTTTGTTATAATTCGACGTTACATTATATTCTATATTGAATATTGAAAAAAATAAAAATAAACTCAATCTTGCATAGAAATTCTCATTATGTGATGATAATCGATTAAACTGCGGAAAAATATTATCTTTTCTATTTCTAAGACGTCATACATCGAAGGACATTCTATTATTTCTCCTGTCTCGAGATAGTTCAGCAATAAATTCGTAGAAACAATAAATATAGTTAGACACTACAAAAAGAATCACGGAAGCGAACATGAAACTCAACGTCGAAGATAATTTATATGATCCACATCGTGCATTAAACACATATACATATATCCATATAAAAACTGCAATATTACATTGAAAAATAGAATAGAATAGACTATAAAATTTAATCAAAGCCACCGCAGTACGAATTTCCATAGATAAGCAATTGTTTCAATGTCGCCGCTTCCTTTACGCCTTAAAATAATTGTTTTCCCTTCGTCGTCGTCGAATTGACGAGATTTATCGCCGAAAACAACACCGACTTTCAAATTGGTTCGACGAATTTTCCTCGGAAAAGCACATTTTTAATATCGAGACTATCTAGAAAGTGTCGCTCGCTATTAATTGAGATCTGACTCGTTTCAGTTTTAGTTACGTTCGCGACACGAAAACTTCCTTATCTTCAAACGAAACGCGATTAATTCGATCGTATCCCGTATAAATATTCAGCTTTTTCCATTACATTTTTATCGAAGTTACTGAGAGCAATGGCGTTTTAACTTCGAGTGCTAATTGCCGCTTTGCACGAATAGTACAAATCGTCATACATTCCGGATATGTGACCCTTAATATATTCTCAACCTTTAGATTGTATACTTGTGTAATAGTTATTCGATCGATTTGTTTCTTAAGCGGTGCTGAAAATCTCGATCGGTTCGAATTAAATGCCGGTGCTCACGTGAAAAGGTTTTTCCGGAAAATCGCCGAAAATTATTACGAGATTAAACGGTAACTTTTCTGAAATATTTCTGCGAAGATGTGGAATGAAGTTTTTGATGCGAGCGAAAGTTTAGAATGTAATGTGGAGTTGGAACTATAAGAAAATATGGTCTCGAATACATTTCGAAGTACGAATTCGAGTCCCACAGTTGGCGAAAGTCTAGAACACTAAAACGATCCAACAAAACGATAACACTTTACTCGAAAGTTTATTTACAAGTTATTTCCATATTTTCTCTTGAAATTTTGTTTCGTGTTCGTACTACAATATGTTTTATTTCAATTTGCGTTATTTTTAATACAAAAATTTTCCTTTGTCTGAAATATTTTCCGTGAAAATACTACTATATTCGGAATATTTTTTTATCAGAATATCATATTTACACATCTGTTAAATATCATAAATATTATTTTGCATTGTATTAGAAATGGTTTTTGTTTGCGTCAGTTAAATTGATAGACGTATAAACTAACATTTGTCAGAATATCTCTTCGGACGCTCAAATGTACGAAAATTTTATATATTAAATTGTAATTCATAAAAAAAGCCATATGCAAAGTGAGAAAAACCATTCTGACAATATATACAAAGTGACATTCAAATTTTATGTAGTAATGGCACTGTTGTAAAAATGGTCGGAATATCCGGATAAGCTGAGTTGACGCGCTAAGCAAAACCTTGAAGAGTAGGCAAAAGCCTTAAATCCCACATGATGAAAAGCTTCTTTCTTTGTCGACAAATTTAGCCAACGCAGTCACTTTTTTTTCAATTAACAATTTCGCAGAGGTTCATTACTTTTAGTTAACCGAGGCCGCTTTTTTTTTTCAGCGCGAAAATGCGTATTCAATATTTCACACCGAGTTTGTATTTTTTCTAAAAATAACATTTTTAAATAGAATCGAGTTTAATGAGTTTAAGTCGATGTAATTATTTTAATGTAAATTAAATGAGGAGTTTATTATATACAAGTTCGATTGATCTGGCTTCAATTCAAGTTTAATCAATTTAATTCAACTAAAGTTTATTGTGTAGTGAAACTTTGCATCATAAACATAATTTATTTTCAAATCTCGCTCATAGTACAAGTACTTCTAAAGTGAAATAATATTTTTTGATCGATGAAAAGTCAAGATGTTGCATATGTTATTATACTATCTCCTTTCTCGTAATTCGTTATGTGAAATATCGCTCGTTATTCGAGGTGTTCATTGAGTGAAATTTCATATTAACTTAATAAATATGAAATCAAATTGTCTCAAATTCAATACGAGATGTAAAATATTCAAAAAATAATGAATAATGTCTGCAAAATTGTCACCAGATGGAAATCGGCACGTCGAGAATCCAATAAGAGGCGATAAATGCCAGCGTGACGCGAAATCAAAGTCTCACCTTAACTCTTTGCGATATTAAATTTGTTTGCCGAGTTTCCAAAGAGAAGTTTATCTCAGTGTGAAATATCTTCGGTCACTTCTCATTGCCCGCAGGACATTTACCTTACGTGTAATCTTCATTCCGAAAACCGATAGTAGATAAAAAGTTTTTTGAATAATTCAATCAGATTACAATGTCAAAAGCGTTGATTTATTAGTAGTTTCAGTCGATTCATAAAATCTGAAATATTTCATACGAAATGAAGTATCGGCCTCAACGTACGTTCGCCCATTGAATAACGATAGAATCAACAGATCTAAAATCGAACATAAATATTAAGATTTCTCGAGTGCAAAATCAAACCGGAGTCGACTATGTGTTTACGTATATTTCTTTTATCTCTGAAATTATTACAGAAAGTGTTGATCGGACATATAGCTAAATACGTGGGGTGTTTACGCCTTTTTTTCGACTTTAAATACATACGTAGAAAGCACCGTTGAGATATTATACTACGTTCGAAACGTTAAGCTAAAAATTGATTGTTTTTTTATTTGGTCGGTGGAAACGCAAGTTTTCAATGCCACGCCAGTTTTCTTTGTATATTCGAAAATAGCTGTAATCGTAGCTATTTAATGGTTATATCCCGTAATAAATAATGAAATCGTATACAGTTAAAATAAATAACAAGTTCGATATTGCCTTTTTTTCGTTTCGTATAGTATCCACGTGAATTGATGGATTTTCCATTTTCCGTCCGGAACTTCACGCGAACGGTAAATAAAATTGCGCTATTTCTAAGTCTTCATAAAATTTTACGTCGTTCATCAAATCGCTTTCGTAATATTCTAATGAATTTTTTTCATTTACATATCGAAATTTTTAATGAATCCGTTTAGTTGAAGCTCGCGTTCGTTACAGCGCAAACTATACGGCTTCTTATGATTGTAAGCCAATTTATCGTAATAATTTCCCGTATTTACACAAATAGAAGTTCTTAAAAATAATAATATTAAAAAAAATCATTCGGATCAATTAGAGGAATATACCGTTAATTAAAACCGTAAACGGGAATTTTATTCACCCATATTTTAAGACTTTAATTAAAAACTTTGCTAATTCCATTCGGAATGGATTGAATGAAGGCGGAGCAAATCGCAGCATTAATTGTTAGGGAAATTGCCCCAAAAAGTCGGACTGTTTCGTCGAGACGATGGTCCATCGCCTTCGAGATAAGAAATCGACCCTTTACCTCTCGCTTATTAAATTCGAAACGATCTTTTTCCGTTTCTGATGTTCGACAATTGAATTTTGTAGAGATTTTAAGGATTGTCGAGATTGCAGTTTCGTATTATAAGTGCGCAATCATCTTAGTTTGCTCGATTCCTATCGGTTTATGCGAGATTATATTATTCAATTCATTTTAATGCGTATTTCATTCAAACGAGATCGTTAATAAATTAATGTTAATTATAATGTTCGTGACAATATGCTGAGTTTCAAACACGCACTATTTTAATCATATTAATCGAAATTATTTAATCTGATAATGTTTTCCAATGACATGTTAAATACGTCGAAATTATCTTTAGTTAACTGTGTCTTAACCGTACTTAATATAAACACTTTTCATAACAACAAAACAATTTAATACAAGCGAACATGCTTAAGTCTACTTTGATATTTACAACTAAAACAGTTTCTTACCCGAACACATAACACAATAATAAAGACATTAACAAACTATCCTAGCATAAATGTCCGTTAATGATAATCTGCTACATAACATAAAAGCAATTATTATTCTATATAACAAACACACACTAAGCAATTCTGTCTCTTATAACAGGAAGCATTTTCGACGGAAGCTTTTGCAATAAAACTTTCATAAAGATCCCCATACAAATGCGACTTCGAACTTCCTCTACCCATCGATGTGTATTTTTGGGTTTTTCTGGTCACACATAAACACAATGAAGGGCATTAGGCATTTTTAGCAGTGGTTGGCACCGAATTTGGCAACGTTATACTTTAGGGCCAGTGATACATTAACATTTCTGCGTATAAAAGATGATTAATCGCTGTGTTAACACCTCTTTCAAGCCGCTTTCAAAGAGATCACGCCGCGGAGTCATTTTATTATTATACACATAACACAATTCGAATGTGATTTTTATTCTTGTGAAAATTTTCGACGTCGATGATTTATGATGTGATTGTGTCGAATGAAAATCATTCGGAGTCGATTTTGAATGAATTTCCTCGCGCGATGTTGTAATTTTTAAATATTGTATTGTATACTTTTAATAGAAATTCAGGAAACTTTTGATTAATTTGATGAATTTTGCGTTTTTCAGTAATACTTTGCTTTAACCAGTTTGTAGTTTTTTATGATTTGAAGACTGATCGAAAACGATTCTTGATTTTGTATTTGACATCAACATTTGGAATAATTTTCATAGAAAAGTTTGATTAAACGAAAACTTTACTTGGAAGATATTAATATTAGGGTATATAAACTTAGTATTCAATTGAATAACTATTTTTATTAAGCATTTCCTCTATTCTTTGAAATTATTAATTTTAAACATATTTTGACAATCGTAGTACGACAATCTCTTCCTAGTAACGTTTTTGTTTGATCAACAAAAGAAAATTATTCTAAAATTTAGTACCAAATGCAATATTAAAAACTGATAACTCTTTAAATAACATATGAAACTACAAACTCATTTGGTAAAAATGCAACATTCCTCAAATAAGAAAAGTGTCTAGAATTTCTATCAATAGAGTACAATTGAAATACAGATAATTTACAAAATCATTTGTAATTTCGTTAACCGTTCACTATAAACGTATGCATAATCAAATCGCGGATTATTTGCCCATAACGAATTTCCGCAGTCGAATTACGTATATGCAGATTGATAATAATCGAGCTAAATTCGCACGTCGAAGCAATTATTTATTTGTATTACGATAAATTGCCGATTCAACATCGGCTCGCAGGCCATTTGTCGACTAACGATCTCTATAAATTTCCCCAGCGATTACAATTCAAATTTAATCAGACCATCAAACGTTATACAGAGACGAAACGGCGCTAAGACGTGTCGCGTTAAACACAATAATAGCGCGAGCTAATATCGCGGAAGATCGTTTAGTCTAGCACTATCCAGCGCTTTTATTATATTACACCGGGTTTTCATCGATTTTTCATGCGGCCATAAATTTTCTCATAATCAAACTGATGTTTATTGAACGACGCGAAAGTGGGCTTTTACACGAAAATGAGATTTAATTTCGGAAATTATCCGAGCAAAAAATTAATGCGGTTCGAGTGAGTTGTTCGCATTTTTTCATACCGGAGTGATTTTGATTTGATTAAGCTTCTCCCGCGGTGGTTTTTCGCTATTTTATTTAATCGAAAATGAAGAATAAAACGGTTCTTAAGCTTATTTCGTTCGAATTTGACTCGGGGATGTATTATTTTTTATACACGCAACAGTATGAATGTGAACTTCGAACTCATCGTTTATTAGTATAATAAATATATATTATTTTCTAAATAATATTTTTACATATAATATTAGAATTAAGTAATATTTCGTGTATAAGAGACGTTGTATCTTCGAATCTTGACTTTGGTTTATGATGCGGCCGCACTGTTAACGTCTTTATCAGATATGTATTGTGTAATTAGGAATCTTGTTAGCCGTAACCGCATATACAATTAATTAAGAGCAACGTTAACCGTAAATCGCTTTAATTAATATGCTAATTTAAAATTGCTGTATGGAAGCTGTAATTCGTTCGCTCACGCGAAATTCAATTTACCTTTCTGTCGGAATTAACGTTTTGTCTGATTTCGTTAATTATCTGTCTATTCGACAATCACAACTATTTCAATAGAATATCTCATTACACATGACGACGGAAAAGGCCAAGGGGTACAAGTGACATTTTCGCTGAAATTGAGTTACGTACAGGAATCACTTATATGTACAATCAAATATTTGGTGGCGAAAGGATATAAGCGAATTTGAATCGTGTGCTGAGATATATCATCAAATCACTTGACCTCCTCCTAATACATGTAGGCACATGTTTAGCTTTTTTCGAAATCACCGCAGAGTTACTTGTGCCCCTTGGTCTTTTCAGTCGTCATATTCAATGTATCCGAAAATCGTTTATCGGACATAATTTGTTTACAAAATCATTCTGTCTGAAATGTAATTCGACTAAACAACAATCAATCATCATTCTAGCTTCTCAAATATTTAAATTGAAAAATATTTCCGACATAAAAATATACACAAACCTAAACCAATTCGACATCATAAATTCACAGACACGAACACGTTCATCCTCGTTTATTGAATTTTAGATGCGATTGCCAAATTGAGCCAAGTCGACCTTTGGCTCGGTCCAGACTCCAGAAGCATCTCGTCACTTTGTTTCGTTCAACAATGGAAGGATGAGGATCTAGATTTCGAGAAATTGTCTAGGCAAATTGGCACGTGACTGTTGAGGTGTGTGAATTCGGTGTGTTAAGCTAGGTTTACATTAGGGACAGTCTTTGAAATGATAAAATCTGTATAAATTCAGGATGTGAAGTCCTATTTATATTAGAGACAATTTTTGAAACCGAAAATTCTCTTTGATATACACAAAGTTGATTGTAATCAGGAATTGATACCTGATTTTCTTTCAAACTCTCAATCAATTATTTGTTTTAAATATGAAAATATGTCATTAAGCTAGAAATTTGCATTACAAATTGCACTGAAATCGATTCATTTTAATCAATCCAGATAAGGTGGGAGATTTGTTTTGTAAAGCGTTAATTTTTACTTTTTTAAAATAAAATATTCGAAGAAAATTATCAAATGTTCATATGAATTGAGAAAAACAACATGTGATGCTCGCTAGAATCCGACATGATTCGAATCCAGAGTTCATCCAGATCCAGAACCCAATTGTAAAATTTCTATAGTATTTCTCATTCTCAAAGTAAATTCGATTGTATTTGTAAGTCATGTATAATATGGCTATGAAAAGGCATCTCCGAGAACTCTCAAATGATAAAAATCCGATTGTTAGACGAGTATTAAAAGTAAATTTCATAATGTAACCATTCAGAAATCTTCTTCTAGAAACAATACCTCTGGAATGTTTCACTGCCAAAGGATCAGTCATTAATGAGTCTTCAAATAACACGCATACATCAAAATGTATTTATACAGACGACACTTGTTATTTTAAGAATATTCACTATAGGATCAACGTTTGACTCGAACGCAAACATCGCTTCGAAACCAAAATTGACTCGACGGGCACAGAGGACAGTGACGATCATGATTTGCACTTGGAACCGAGAATTAAAGCCACGGGACTGTCCTAAATATCGGGCTTCTGTTCGTGTCCTCGTAAAATTATACGTTCCGAAGGTCCTAATCTGAATAATTCACACTTAATTGCGTTTCGGGGGACGCCGAGGGTATTTCGGTCCGTTTTCTCGGACCTTCGATTGCCGCCATATAGAATTTCGACGATTTTTAGATTCGAAGTAGTCGTGTTTAATTGCAATCAACGTGAAATGATTTCAATATTTTCGTTGATCGAGTTTATTTTATATTATAAAATTAAAACGAAGCGGAAAAAAATAATTAGAGATTTAATGATCGTGTGTGTATGTTATAATGTTATTCGAAACCGAACTCAGTGCAGAGTAACGAGGAAAATTCGCAGAATTTTATGAAAAAATTGTTTTGGAAAAACGTTTGATTTCTGTATTTTTAAAATAATTTTTGCTTCGAAGAGGAATCTTTAATATTTTTTTAAAATTAAAATTTGATATTTTTCACATAAGGTTTTAAAAGATTTTCTATTGAATTTTGCCTTTTAACAATTTATTATTTATTTTTTTATACAAATTGAATCGTAGACTTAGCCCGTAGCATTCGTAACGTGTTATGTGTTCTTGAATATGAAAAACGAAACACGTCAAAATGAAGCAACTTTTTGTTTCCACGTATGGTTCTGTTGTTTGTTAACGTGTTTCTGTGGGTTTAGCTTGTATCTACTTATTTTTTGTACATATTGTGCTTGTGAATATTTTACTTTTTTGATGTTTTTTCTTGATTACACGCGAAAAATTATATTCTACGAGAAGAATATTATTTGAATTATGTATAAAGCGAATGTGAATATCATTAAAATATCTAAAAGCTTTTCTTCTTAATGTATAAATCAATAAATAATAAATATACGATAATATTGAAGATCGTATCATGTTTATTGATGTCAAAAGATCGTCTAGAAAATTTATAGTTTGCAATGTCAGATATCGTTTCCAGAAAATCCTTATTTTTTTCGCTCATTTATCAAAAGAAAGTTAAGACGACACAAGTCGCACAAAATCAAAAATCCCGATAATAAAAAAATGCCTAGAAATACAAGATTTCTTTCGACCCTTGTTTACTTACACTTTATTTGGGAAACGATAAATCCTATCTAACAGTTTTATTTATATTCTACAGACATACACTCGAGAACTTTCGGAGGATCTTTATTAACTTTATCGTTCCATATATTATAAATCAAATCGTGTGTGTTTTATGTGAAATCTTTTTACTAATTCAAATTATTTTGACTAATTTAAATTTCGATTAATGTTGATTCTTTTCGAATTTTCAAGTATGAACTTTGATTCGTGTACTAAAGTTTTTTTACGAGTGTCAATCATTCGTTGGTACGAAAACTCAAATTCAAATCGAAAAATTTCACCCATGACCAGTTCAAAGCTCGAATCTAATTCGAGTCGATCATTGGATTTATTCAGCATGACTTTATTGACCATTGGCCGTACATTTTCAATTACCAAAATCGATTTTTCCCCTCTTCGCGATACTGTTGACTCACGACCGCCCTAAGAGGGATACTTTGACCAGATTTTTTCCCATCTGGGAAAATTCCTTATTCTTTTTTATGCGTCGCTTTTTCGCGGCGAACCTCGCTTCCTACAAATTAAGTCCCCTGGGGATGAAACGCTGCACCTACCTCGGGAATCTTCTTACATTTTAATCTTCATACGCATTGCGCTTGTGAAAAATGAGGAAAAGCCTCCGAGTCGTCT
This sequence comes from Cheumatopsyche charites, assembly GCA_024721215.1. Lineage (NCBI taxonomy): Eukaryota > Metazoa > Arthropoda > Insecta > Trichoptera > Hydropsychidae > Cheumatopsyche > Cheumatopsyche charites. The sequence goes on from CM045577.1 coordinate 13,035,916, forward strand.
CTTTTGAACGGTCTCAATTTTTTTTCTGAATGTCTACATATTTTCTTGTATCAAGATGGTCTTAAAATTGTAGATCATACTATAAAAATATATTATTTGAACTCCGTACATTATTGTGATATGTATTATTGTGAGGAATTCTGGTCACTTTTATTAATGAATTTGAAAAATGTTGTATATTATTAATAGAGTTTATAGTTTCTTATATGATTTAAAGTGATTAAGTGCAGTTTTTTATGTTGTATTTGACACCAATATTTAGAATAATTTCTGTGAAAAATTTTAAATAAGTGAAATCATCACTTGGAAGATATCATTGACATGATAATTACGTGATTATTCTTCAAAGTATAAAAGAAACTGCAGACATATTAAGGTATACTTTTTTAAGCGAAAATTGCAGAATTTATTCAATTTGTTAAAGGTGTGCATATTATGCATGTAGTGTAAGGAAATTGAATCGAGTCTAATTGTATCAAGATTATAATAGAGTTTTAAATTCCACGGAAGTGCATCGGTTACGTTCAAATTTAACTTCGTTTCCTCAGTGTACGTTAAGTACTAAACTTGTTCGAATTCAATTAAACGGAGGCAATACAGAGATAATTGAATATAGAGCGTTGAGAAACTTTTAACGATAATGTCTGAACAACTCCTCAACATCGCATCGACGATTCGATGAATTATCAATCGTCTTATTTCTTAATGAATTTAATCGGAAAACAAACTTGAAATTCAATTAACATACAAACAAATAAAATATTCAATTTATTTCGTATTAATATCAAAATTTTAATATCAATCATCGAGTAATATACTCGAACAGAATATTTACTCCACTCAATAATTACCATCTAATTCATATTGCGTCATGCTCAAACAGCACACAGAACACATATTGAACCTGTCTAATTGATACAAAGTCAACGCAATATGCTAAATCGTGCATTTATTGTCTAATGTATAATAGATATAACGTTTACATTACGCCACACTAGCCGTTAATTTGAGTTGCATCCGCATCGAAATATTCACCTGAAACACGCGGACACGAATTTCAGCAACGGCAACAACAATAACAACAACAAGAACAACACAACAACAACAACGATAACAGTGAGAGCTTATTTATAGGCCGCCGCGTGGCCATCAGTTAAATGTCGCGCCGGTGCGGCCTAAGCGCCATTATGTTGTCGCATGGTAAAATGGTGGATGGCATGTGGTTTTAGTGTTTTTAGTTAAATTGTTTGCTAGTTTAGAATGTTTGTATGAATTCGTTCGTTAGTCAGGGACGTGTGCTTCGTATGGTTTTCAAGTTGTGGGGGGAATAAATTGAGTTTGTATCGAAATTCTGTTTCAATCTTGAAATGAAAATTTGATTTGTTTATGATTGATTTTTCAATTTATTTCATAATACTAACTTAGTAGTTTGCTCATGTATTCTTATTTGTAGGATTTGATAGTTATTATTGCTAATTGATTCGTAATTTCATTGGAAGATCGAATGAAAGGATTTCAATTTCAAAGAATAACAATCGTCAAATTCGACAAGGGAAAAAAAACGTCAAGATGTTTCTAAGTAGTTCAATAGACGAATGAGAAACATTTAAATAATTATAATACTAATAATTTTAATAATTGTGGGATAGTTAACTATAAGTAGGTACGATACTCGTCAAGTTAAGCTGACATATTTTCGATAAAGCTTTGTTAGGTCGAGCTGATTTATTATTGTATTTTTTTCAGACCTTTCTTTTTCCAGATTTTCAATCGTGTATTATCAATTAGTTTGCGTTAAAAAGTTATATGAAGATAAATTAAAAAAGTAGCTTATCATGCGTTTGACATATCAGAGTCGAGAACTCGTAATAATCATGTCAATTTTCTCAAAATAAGCTATCTTACTATCCGAAATGAGCATGAAATTTTTAATTTGAGCATTTCAAACGAAATTCGGGCATATTTAAAACGAAAAAAGTTCAGCAACAATAATTTGTCTTCGTTTAAATCATAACAAATTTGTACGAGAATTATACGCGGCACTGACGCAGACTCGCAACGCAACGCAACGCACATCTCTCGCCGAATTCAAATAAAGCGAAAACTTTTCTCATCAACGTAAATTCGTAAATTTCTCGTCGGCAAATAATTCAGAACCGTCGTCAAACATTTATTTACTTAACTTCCACAAAGCGAGTTCACAGGTAGCCCAATGCACACTACGTGATCAAAAACCAATAAACCGATTGTTGCGGTTTCAATTGCGTACCGAACTAAAACGCTATTATCGGCCGAAACATTTAATCGAAAAACCTTCACATTTTTGTTGCAATAAACTCCGTTTTTTTTTTCGGCAAACTAAATGTCAGGCTCTGAAATATGTTTAGTGTGGTATAAAAATATAGTTTCGGTTCCGAAATGTCCATGGTTCGAATGAAAATGTCAACGTTATGAATGTTAATATATTTTTATAACATAAAATTTATTTCTAGATTGGTTATAAATTAATGTAATATGCTATAAAATCAATATTTTTATGGCTGTTGTATAAAATTTTATTCATTATAAGAACTCTGGTAATTGTTAATACTCGAAAGGTTTGGTAAAGTTAGATTTCAAGTCAGGTTATGTTAGCTTTTCGTAAATTTTATTCATGTAAGATTATATTGGTTTATTTAGGTTGGGTTAGGTTGAGTATCTTGTTAACAGAATAACACACAAGTATCGTAAATCTTTGATATCATTTTTAATATATTTTCATTAACGATAACGAACAAGATACTCGTCAGACTCGGGAATATCAAGTTGAGTCAAGTTTTAGGTCAAATTAACTTGGGGTTTTGTCTCTTTTTTCATATTATATGAAATTGAATCACCTTTTTGGTTTGATTAATTAAAGCTAGATCATGTATCTTGCTGATTGAATAACATGAAAGTAACCAAAATATTTGATGAATTTCCTGATATATTTTCTTTGACGAAAAATTTAACGAACGCTTCAACAATAACGCATCAATTTCCTTTCGAACATCAAAAGAAAATCACACCATTATGCGACTTATATCATTTTATATTCGCATTTTATAATAACGATAATTGCGTTTTTCCGGACGGAAAAGCGAATTGTTGTGCGCTTACGTATTATACGCATTAACGAGCGAAGCTCTCGCATAACACGTGCGATTCCCGACAAATGAGATGTTCAGAGCTAAATGTGATTAACTCTATTTTTTGAAAAAAAAAAATAATAAATTCAAACGCCGAAGCATATGGTATAGTCATAAAATTCTACATGTGAAATATCTTGACTTTATTTTGAAGATTGATAGCATTAAGGGTATGTCTTTTCACTTTTTGTTTGAGAATGAGACGATTTAAAACTACAAGCGATTCTCCAACTAACAACTGTCAAAATCTGGGGGAAAGATATGGGTGTGTATATTGTTGTACGAACCTATATTATTTCTGTCTCTTTCAGTTGCTGTTTTGACAGTTCATAGTCAAAGGGAGCGCATGTAGTTTAAAATCGTTTTATTCTCAAAACAGAAGTAAAAAGACCGACCCTAAATGACAAAATTTTTTGGTAATCAAATAATAAATAATTTAATTAATTCTGTACTTTAATTTAAAATGACGACATCTATGGCTTATTATAAACAAAATTTTTACATTTATAATATCTGATAAATTATAAAAATGAATGAAATTTCAGAAAACGTTCGATCGTTTTTTTTTTGTTTTATAAAGTTAGTCATGTTAATCTCTGAAGGTTTCAAATGAGGACGGAATTTTTCCACAGAAGATGTACACCATTAGTGCAAAAGGCGAGCAACACGATTCCGCTATCAATTACGGTCTTCCGAGGGCACAGTCCGTTTCAAAAGTCGCGATAATTCGTCCAGAAGCAAAAAAAGAAAGAATTGGGCACTTCGCGGTCCCGTCCCGGGACTGTCCCGGGACGAGAGCGGGATCCGTTTTATGTCCGCACTATGGCGAAAGTGTTTCTCTCCGTCTGCAGTAAAAGTTGGCCTCTCCGTTTTTAAGGTGGACGTAAATCATCGCGATCGTGCAAATGAGATCTACTGCCTACGTAGTAAAATTCTAAATAAAATGTTAATTATTCATGGTGTCGAGGGGAATTTATTAAATTTTATCCGTCTTTATGTCTATTGTCGTCTTGTGAATGTGACGTTTGAATGTGCAGTGTTTTGTAGTTTAATTTTAATTAATTTTGTGAATTTGAATTTGAGCGTTGCATCTCTAACTATGCTTAAATTAAACAATAGAATCTACAAATTTTAAATGAGAATTAAATAATTAATTAATTTCCTATCAAAAAACAAACTTTCAAATAAATTTCAGTAGAAAAAACTAAATTATTCAGTAATTCATTGAATTAGACGATCGTACTTAAAAAGGATCGTAAAATTTTGATAAAAACTATTTTTAAAAACGTTAACATTAGTTTTTTATCGAAAATCGTTTTTTTATATAATATATGATACTAAAAATGTTTATTATTAACTTAATTGCGTATATTATATACTTTAGTAAGGTGGTGAAACGTTAAGCAACCAGATGATAGTTTATGGCTACGTTTATGTTTCCATACATTGGGGTTACTGAAAATCGACATTTATAGCATAACCATATAATATTCTCTCGAAACACTAAAAATATGCTCATTTTAGACGACTAGATTTTACATAGTAGCTGAAAAAAAAATTGAAAGCACCAATTTGATTCGTATTATTTAAATTTCATACGAAACGTATGCAAAGTATTCAATGAAAACACTCGGTTTTGAAAACGGCTTTCGCGATCGTTTCACTTTCTCTCTCGAATAAAAATGTATTTGTCGATTTTGTGCGTTTGGCGAAATGCACATAAAAACCATAGAAAAGAAAAGACTATATACATATTTTTTTTTTACCCCAAAAGAAAGGTTCGCGAACTTGCACATATATTTATTCTTCGGGGAATACGACGCGGGTCGCGTAGGTGCGCCAATAAAAGTTTATCTTTAAAAGGATGGGTGGAAAAAGGTCCCATGTGGGACATTTCTTCATCACAATATAAACGAGGAGCTGGAAAAAATAAATGTACACGTAAAAAGAGCAATATAAACGCGTAATATTCGGAAATCAATATGTCATTCGCGAGCGTTCGCATATTCGCGATACGTGATAGTTTTATATGAAAGTACGTAGAGTTTTCCGCGCGAAGGAAAATTTCATGCGAATTTCAAATATAAACCGATTTCGTTTTATTTCATGTAGTGCGAATTCAATTATTTCATAGTACGAAAGCGTGAAAATTGTAGTAGGGAAATTCGATTTTATTTTATTTATTTTTAATCTCGTACAAACGCTCTTCTCTTTTTTCAAATTGTCCCAATTTTCGCGTTAAGGACGATTCGGATGCGAGAACGAAAGTTTAATATATCCAGGTTTCGGTTTTTATGGGCAATTCAAGCACTGAATTTAATTAATTTAATATACGAACTCGTTAACTTTAATATTATATTCGGAGATATGCGAAAACACGAGTGTTACTTATAATAAAAAAATATTAAATTTCTGATTAAATTTCGATAAAATCTTATATTTTTATATATATAAATATAAAATATTTTAATTAAAATTAATAAAAAAATATATACGGAATAATAAAGCGACAATAAAGCCATAACAGCAGCTCGCAAAACTAATCCAAGACGAGCGAGGACACCTTTATATACGAAATGTTAAATTTTATTCAGCCATTTTACACAGCAACAAACCCATTAGGCACCAGTTTGCTCGAATTGAAATAATGTTTATTTTTCTCGAATCGACCGTTTCGCAAGCTGTCATCTTCAACAAAGCGAAACCTTCGACTTCCTACAAAGGATCTCTAATCCCAGAGCAATCGTATCCCACGTTTTCACGACCTCGAGGTACTCGATAGGTCTTATACAATTCCAAGAGAGGCTAGTGGCACTAAAGACGAGCTTCTGCTCCAAGATTGCTCCTGCAGGAGAGGTGCTGTTTAAAATTTACTCTTCGTAGCGAATGTTGATTGTTGGTTCTGTGCGAATTAAAAATAACTGGAACGGCGGTAAATATTATGGCGAAGCTCTCCGTTCCAGTTTCGTGTAATGAAATTTAATGCGATTTAGGTCAATTTGCATTCCCTCGGGTGTTATACGTGCCTCTGAGATAACGCTCTGACGTAATGACAAATATGTTCGTGTTATGGAATAGGAAATGTGCATTTTTATCGTCGTGCGGAGGCGAGCTTAAAAGCGCATTAGCACTGTAACGTACCATGTTTGCTGAATTGAATTTTGTCTATATTTTCATTCAGTTGGATGATGATGTCGTAAAACGTTTGTATGTGCCGCTTAGAAATTAAGCGATCTCGTGATGCTGGTATCGAGAAAGTGCTGTCAGATCCTGGTCAGAGTCACGTGTTGTTTTTCTTAATTGATATGAGAGATATGTATATGCTAGAGAAAGAATTTATAATTTGTTTAAATAAAAATTATTGTATTTTTTACTCTAGTGCTCGAATTTAGATTGAAAAAGGCAACATTTTCTAGTTAAAGTCTAGCTAGCAAAGATAAGCGTTCATCCTTGTACTATGTCTCATTGATATGATTGCTCGATCTTTTTTTCGTACATTTAAATCATTTGATTTAAAAAATGTTAATTTAATGATTGATATATATTAACACTAGACTTCATCTGTTTCAATTGAATTTAATCGATTTTAATGCAATTTTTCTTTCAAAAATTACTCTTCAAAGTTCTTACCCTTAGCGGCTACTTCTTCACTTGAGAGCAAATGATTTATTAAGAAAAAAGATACCAGTATTTACCTTTAATATTAAATAAGAATAATATGAAAGTATTCAATTTTGTTTTCCTTCATTGCTATATTCATATGAGCCGAATTCAAGATCATACGTCCATATTGAAAATTTGTATCAGCTTTATATGCGATGGATATTGATTACGACCAATGTGCCGAAAGTGTTTGCGCGAAGTCGAATGCGGCATATGCAAATGTTATTAACATTTATACACATATACATATATATCTATATACAATATATATTTTTTTGGCGTCCATACATATTTTTGCATCGTCAAAAGCGGGATGATACGCGATACGAATGCTAAATTGTGTATCGAGCAGAACCCGAAGGATATATTTCTGCGGCGCTAATAAAAGAGTCCACCGCAAATACACAGATACAAAGAATATTCAAACACACAGATATATTATATGTTTGTATATATTTTTTCATTCGTACAGATATGCAAACGTACGGACAGATAAAAAACGCAATATGAATATTTGAGAAGCGACTCGCAATATAAAGCCGTGCGTACATATTATTATGAAATCTTTTTGTAAACGAAATGAAACTTTGTTCGCGCAAATTTAAAATTATGATTCATCTTTTTTTTTTTATATATAATGTAATATTTAGTATGATTTGTCTCAATATATTCTTCGTTTGAGGTCGCTTAATTTGAAGCATCGTTTATTGCGCAATTCAAGATTTTTTTCTATTAGAAATGAAGTAGATTTCTATATCTTTTTGTGAGTGGAATTATTTTAGGGCGCTTTATAAGATCAATAAATGTTAAATTTTTCAGTAAGATCAATCTTGATTTGGTGTAAATCATGCTAGCTTATATTTAAAAATACATTGTTAAATAAACTTTAAACATATTTAGTGAAAATTTTAGAGAAAACTGAATATGAAAATTAGATTTATGATAAGTTTCCACAATTAATTTCACTTGTACATATGAAATCTCGTTTCCTTCTATATAAAGAATCAAGAAACCCTGCATTTTCCTCATGAAAAGTTACACTCGTAATAAAGTTATTTGTACACGTTCGTTTAGGGTCGTTGCACATTTTCCGTTATGGGAAATTTGCACGTATTCGCAATAAACGTATAAGAACGTGAAATATTTCATTATGCCACATCTCGAGAGCATCTGACAAACTTCTATATTAAAATTCTTCTTGTGTTGTTTTATACATTTTTCGATAAACAAAGAAACGAAGCGAGAGCTATACTCCATACAGAATCGAGCGCTCTTTAACGGTGCTTCAAAATGCGAAACAAAGAGTGAAAGCTTCGTAGAAATATCGATTGATTTCGTATATATTGTCAACGACGCAGAAGAAAAACACGGAAAAAAATCCATCAAATTAAAATCGTAACCGAGCTTCTTGCCTTGTATAAGTACTGTTTTGTTTGAGTATTCATTTTCGAGTGAAATTCAAAGTTTCGCAGAATTATCCCGTATTGTTTCGATTTTCCTTTTCGGGAGAAAAAAAGTCTATTGTTATTTTCGGAAGGGGAGGAAATTTCTTCGGATCGCAGAAAAATCTGCTAGAATTGAAAATCCGCAATTTTCGACGTTACGCACCGAAGGAAAAATAATACGGAGAAATTCGGACAATGTACGAATTTCTATGTTTTTGGCCCACTGAACCGGCCACATGGCTCAAAGTAAGGATTGAATATAAAAGGGATCTAAATATCTTATTGAAAACCGTTAAAAGCTTTTGTTCTAGCGACGGGCTTTTCAACTTTCTTAGAGTCAAATTCCGAACTATGGCGTCGATTCGAATTCGAAAGATTTAAAAGACGCGCCATCAAATGATACAAATAAAATTTAAATATTCTTTCATTGATATAGTTCGACAAAGATACTTGATTCACAATAAAATATCGAAGCTTAAATTGAATCTTTTATTTCTGGAAAATTATTCAAATTTCACCGAAACTTTTCACAAGTTTTAATCAATTTGAAATCATAGAATTGTCATTTAAGATTTCAGAATTTTATTGAATTCGAATCTTGTTATATATTTTCATGTTCGAAAATACAACTTTATACCCGAGTGAATCCTTTTCATGAAAAATAAAATAAGTTACATTTTCTCCATCGAAGATATCTATTCCCCGGTGCCGCGAGAATCAATACGGTCGACACGAAAGTTACAAAGTTACACAACCGAGAAATTGCTTTCAATATATAACAATTAGCTTCGACGAGACCTTTACAACTTTATCCCTCTTCGCGAACGGACCTTTTCGTCTTCTCGCGTTGAAAAGAGCAAATACGCAAAGAGGAAAATCCCCCTCGACTTTCCCATAACAATTTTCCGCTGAAATATGATTGTCGACAAGCAACACCGGCTTTGAGTTATCTCGGCATTGAACTGATATCTGGAAAATTCGCCAAGTATGCGAGGTCACCTTTGGAGGCTTTCGAGGAATTCCATCCGTGGTTAGGTCGGGTCGTAAATGTACATGAACGATTACTAAGGCTACCTACAATAAGAAAGACGTGTTGAATTAATCGAATTACTAGTGTTGAGTTTCATATTTTTAAGCATACTTAAACTTAAGCTTTGATATATTAAAAAAACTTTTTAAAATGAGGTCAATGTATTGTTTAATTTTTGTTGAAATGAATAAAATACAAGCTGGTATGTTAATACTTCACATTGTCATCAGATAGTGAGGAAATATAAAGTATTTGTACAATTTGCATCGGACTTCAGTATCCTCGTGATATTAGATTCAAGTTATGTCAGATACTGGTGAAAGTAAAATATTGTTTTTCAATTGATATGATAGTTCGATTATTTTAATATTTGATTCTAAAAGTGTTAATTTAATGCATTATGAAACTGTTCTCAAATTAGATCTTTGCATCGATTGGATTCAATTGATTTCGATACCAACTTTCGTGCGCTGATGTAAATCTTAAAAGTTTCTAATTTAGCAGCTCCATTTTATCATTCTAAAATGAATAATTAATTGGAAAATTCAAAAAGTGATTACATATCAATATAACAATAAATAAATGTGAGTAATTGGGAAATTATTCATACGAATCGTTCGAAAATATATTCGAGCAGATTCACGCTCTAATAGCGTTCTTATGTCAAAATGAAAAATATCATGAAATAAATCGAACCCAATAAAATTTTTAATCAAATATTCCGAGCTGCCTTCGAATGACGTTTTATTAAATTTTCGATGGACGATTTTTTCGCTCATTAACCAATTCGGTATCGATGAGTCGCTAATATTTCCGACCCATCGCGTTTGTTTCGTAGCCATTCTGACACTTTTATTTCAATTTTATCGCTCGAAATATGACTGTCAAATTATCGAATTTTAACGCTACATCAAACATCAAATTGAAATTGAAAGATCATAAAATTTTCATATATGTTACTATTAATCATCGATAGACCAGTGAGTTCTTTTTCCTGCGTTCATTTTTAACTATGAATGGCTCATACATAGATCTTCAATATATCAATTATACAAATGAAATTCAAAACGGATTCTTATCGAACAAACAATTCAGAACAGTCTAATCGAAACTGTAGCCACAATTTAAGCCCTTGATCCCCAATCGAAATCGCAAATTGCTCCGAACCTCAGAGTCGATCCTCACCTTGCAAATTTCCCGATCGAAAGGCGTTCGATTCACTTTCTGGGAAGTCCATTGTGTTTATTCCCATCTCCCCCCAGTCCCTTCTGGACCTTCCCATGAATAATTCAAAGGCTTCCGAGGAACGTACATATTATATTGTATGAGGTAGGAATGTGGCGGTTGGCTTTGGGCCGCGTGCAATAATATGAATATGAAGGAGACTTTTCGCTGGAAAGTGTACGAAAATAATACGTCGAATAATATCGGATTCCGTCTGAGACGCAAACAATCGCATTTCGCATGAATAACAAGGATTCAATATGGGATGGATGATTCTATTCTTGGCGTGTTATTGATGAATTTTGTGGAAAATAGTTTTACTGTTTGTTCGGTTGAAGAAAATTTTGGTTCGATCGAACGTAATTCGATGTTATGAATATAAGATAGAAATATTACAAGGATCTGGAATAAACATGATTATCAGTTCTGCCTTCTTCGTAGTTTAGATTTAATTCAATTAATTAAATTTGACTTAATAGATTTTTCAATATGTATCTTAAAATACACAGATGAATATTAAATACAAAATTATAAAATAAATTTCAATATACAAAAAATAATCATAAATTGGAAATAATATTTTGAAAACTTTCATTCATTTTTTTTAATGAAAGCACTTGTGTGTTATCTTGTTGGTAAGATATTCAACTTAAGTTAGATGAATTTAAAACATAATCCAACCTTATTATATATACATATGTAACTTACATAAAAAATAAATAAAACTTAACCTAACCATAATTCATCTAATCATACTTATCGAGTGTCTTACCACCTAAATAACATACAAGTTTCTTAAACATCTTTCTATCAAGAAAACAAATCAGATTTTAATGATTTTCTTTCAATTATTGGCTCAATAAGACGATTTTCTTCCCGAAAAAAAAAAAACTAAAAATTAAAACATTATAAATTTTCATACATCAGCCCCCGCTCTATACTTGAAACAAAACTTTCTGCTCAACTTCATACTCACTCGTATTTCTGAATCAGTTCATTCTAAATCATCGTACAATATAAGTCAATTTTTCAAAATCAATCATTATTCAATCATATTCGAATCACAAAATTGAAAAACAATCCGCAAATCTTCCGCTCGATTTTCGCATCAACACCACTCAACGCTCAATTATGCAAATGCGACTTTCGGTAGCGAACACCCCATACATACAATACATTGTACAATACATACACTGAATAAACCGAAGCGTATTCAACACACAGCGAGAGAAACTCGGCGTTATATGCGATTATCGCTAACAAATGTAAATGCATTAGCCGACAAGGCTCTAACAGTGCGGCACATATTGGTCGCCCACATATCGCACGACACATTAAATTCGGTAGCTCCGAATCAATATGTACTTACACGTACAAGTGTCCATTAAACTCGATGCGGTGGTTCTCAATTGTTTGTCGAATTCGAAAATTTATGTTTTGTGAAATTCGAAGTATTTTCTAGTTAATTTTCTTCAGACCTTAAAGTAGATTTGATATGAATCGTGTATGATTTATATTAAATCTACTTTGATCAGGGTGCAGATATGTGGCAAGATAGTTCAAAAATGCAATCACTTGATCTATTAGAAGGATTTAATAGGAGATTTTAGTTGTTTTTTATATTGATATAGGTACATATCGATCACTTATTGTGAGTGGAAAAGTGAGGTATTATTGCATTTCCGTAAACTTGATTGTGGTTAGGCAATCATGTGGGTAACTATTGAATCAATATATCAATAGGTCATAGATTCTATTATTGTATGGTATTGTTCACGTTCACACAAAGTGCAAAATCTCACATTTTTACTCTGTCATCGATCGATATAGTTAGTATGTATAAAAATTCAAGCGAGAATAATTTGAAATTTATGAAAAAAAATAAGTTTACTTACAATTAGATAAATCAAAATCATTTATAATCTTTTTTCGATTTCATTCAACGTAAACATATAATAAACTTTTATTTTCAAATATCCATTATTCTCCGTCTCAAATTGTTCAAAGTTTCAATCGAGTTTCTGCATACGAATCCTTATAAAATTCTCTTTTATCATAAAATTTGAAAGCATTCAATATTTTTAAAGATTTATAACGCAACCTCAACTTCAAATTTTAAATTCACACACAAAACACTAGCATAAACCAATAAATTTTCAATTTAAACTTTCTCAAATAGTTAAACTCAATTTTAAATATTTTTCTATTTATCAATAATAAACTTTGAAAACCTCTGAACCTAACCTAACCCTAGCCAACCGCGTGTGTCAACACGGATCGTCGGTTAACCTTGTCCAGTTAACCTCGAATTTAACTCCGCATTAATACCTGTTATCGAAGAACTCGGCAAACGTCCGCCGGGGATTCTCAACATTTCCCACCTCGGGAATGTTTTATTTTTTACACATTTATTCAGCCTTTTATTTTCGCCCGAGATAATAAAACCGATACCGACTGCGGATAGCCAAATGTCAATACGAGTCGACCTCTCGTTAAGGGATAAGGTCGTAGGGCCTCTTGAACTTTCGCGAGGTTTACGACGAGTTTTGAGATGTTTCGCGTTTTCGTATTTTATATTTTCGTGTTGTTAAATGTCGAAAATTACACGTCGGTTAATTAAGATTGTTGATTTAAAGTTTTAAATGTCATGACGTGGGATTTTAAGACGGATTGATTTTCTTTCAAAGTCGCCTACGTTTGATTATCTTTAGTTCAATAGAATGAAGTTTCGAAGCGTAAAGATCAATTTTATTAAACACAATATAATGGTATTTTATTTCTAGTGTTTCAAAAATATAATCAAGTCGTTTTAAGATGATTCGAATAATGCGTTGAAAATTTTTAAATATTCATCATGAAATGACAGTTATTTATTACTATTTTATATAACTTAAAATTTCTCAAGACTTTGAATTTTAAGTCGAATGTAAATTTTTATAGTGTTTTTTATTCCCATTCCCATAGTAAATTCCATCGCGTGTATAGACCATTCAAAATATTTGCTACGACTAGCTACGAAATAACCCCCTGAGAACCATCAAACGATAGAAATCCCGTTGTTTTTAATATGCTAGATATAAATTGTTTATTGTAAAAATGGAGAAACTTTTCGCGATGTGCCCACGACAACTCTTAAAAGTTTCATTGTGAAATGATAAGCCGTTAAGGAGTTTACAAATATCTTCCATTCATCTTTATTTACGCGTATGAATTTAAATTAATTTAATGATACTAGCAGTAGGCGCATGTGTATCAAAATATTTCGAAATTAATCAAATTTCGTATTGCCACGGATGTGTTTATTGCCATCTATGTGTGAAATAAAAAAAAAGATTTTACGCCTTATATACATTAAGCGGTGCAGTTTCGTAATTACGACGCGTAGTTCGGAGTGTAAGGTGCGGGCTAATAAATTGAACGCCCGGGTTCGAGGCACGGCTGTGGCTGAAAATTTCAAGCATTGTTATAGCAATATAGATAGATGAAATATTTTATATTTTCACGTATTTATCGAACTTAAATATTCTTAAAATATTCTCGAAGTGCTTTCAATTTTAACGCAGGTGATACGCACCCGAGTGTGACAAGACGTCCCACAGTCTGTTAGACATCTTTGTCAAAACTAATTATCGTCTAATGGAAGCCTAAAACGTGACATTAATCTCGTTACCGAAGATAGAAGCTCGACTCAAAAATGCGAAACACACTCTAGTAAACAATTACGTGAACTCCACGACATTACACTCGACGATTTTTTACTACGTAACGTCAAACGGAATTTATTCGCGAATTTTTCACGCGAAATTGACTGTCGTCGAAATTTCTCGTCTAATTTCAGACTATTTGTCTGAATTTATATTACGGATAATACGAATCGTCTCGTAAATTATTCGCGAATGGTTCGAAGCGATATGATGAATGGTGTCCGGTACGTGTGTGAAATGTTAACCGCGAATATCCATCTGTCAGTTTGGTCGATATTTGAAGAATGTGTCAGTTGCATGACCGAGGATTGTTCCTCAATTATGTCAGTATTATAATATTTGATCATATTATAGCCAGCCGGTATAAAACATTTGTGCATGCCGTGTCGATTCAGCACACTTAGGATGCGTGAGTTCGAGTCCTTTCTTGACGAGAGTCACATGTCGTTTTTTTCAATTGATTGAATTGATATGGAGATGAGGTCGTTTCTTTCGAATGTTTGGATTCATATGATTCGAAAAAGGTGTTTATTTAATAATTTACAAAACAGCTCCGCAAATGATCATCACCTACACTTTTCATATGTTTCGATTAAATTCGAACTATTTAGTGACAACTATGTGCACTAATTTACTTGTAGTCTTGCCTAATGGCAAATTGTCTTCACTATATAATGAATTTTAATTGGATAGAAATCACCTGTATAATATAAATCTGCAGTTTAATTGTTATTTTTCGGAACCAGTTGAAAAGTTGAACGATCGTTTAAAGCGAGCCCTTCGAGCGTACCTGTTAAGTAATAAGAGAAAAAAGATGTAGAATTCTAAGAAGGGGAGACGATAAAAAATTTACGATGAACAATAAAATTTCAGACAAAAAAATCCTTATCTAACGTTTTTATGTGTTTGCAGCCATGTTGATTTCGAACGCATTTCGCAGCACTCACGTTCCATATCTAGAATTATCTCGGAATTTTCCCCCTCGAGTTTTTCCTTTCGCTCTGCGTTTCGAAAGTGAAAAATAAAACTGCGGAGAACTTTTTCCACCCGGTGAAATTTTCATCTTATCGGGTTGCATTATGCAAACGCTAACGACGTCCGACGAAACGACACTTCGCAATACGAGAATAATCGCAGTGGGCGAATAATAGGCGGAATTAGAGCTAAACGTACACTCGAGTGAAAACAACATGAAATTTCAACTGAACATGTCGTGTGACACGTGCAGGTTTAAGCCGAAACATAGAGAATTAAACTTGGCCATGATTACGCGTCATCCATAATAAAATTTCGATTTTCGTCGTCGGTGTAAATCATAAATTTTAAATTCGAATCCTGCATCAAATCGAAGCGAATATTTACGATCTGTTCACGTGACATGTTTGCGAGATAAATCAAAAAATTGCAAAAGTTCGACACATCCGTGGATATAGGAGAAGCCTCAATTATGGAAAAATCTGAGCTTTAAGCGCGTATTTTTCACAAATAAAAAATAATGAATGTTCTTAAGAAATAGATTGAGGCCAAATATACTTAGTTATGTGTTAAAAATAATAAAAGGATGAAATAATCACTCAAATTTGAAAAAAAACGACGATAATTGAAAAATGATTTTTTCATATGTGTATCAAATATGGAACAGTAGTGTTTTAATATACAAAATAGTTAAAGGGTGGCAAATATAACATACTGAATTTCATTTCAAAGTAATGCGTTTTCGATCCAACAAATCGCCAAATAGTTATCGCATAACATATCCTAAAAAAACATCACATTTCAATGTTATAGCTGATATTATTAAAAAAAACCTAGTAAAATTTTAATCCTCAATGTTTTTAGACTCAATATCGGTATTCTTGTTTTTCTTTTTTAAAACTAACAATAATACTTTTAGTGACTGATTTTATGCAAAATCAACAGATGGTCGAAATTGTAGGAAATAAATATCGCGATGTTCCATATTTGGTGTAGTTCATCTAATACTCTCGTCCGTGACGTCTTTTAACCAAAAATTTATCGCCCCGATGATGTTTGTCCAAACCTTTATAATACGTTAATAACCGGGGCGAGGTTAATCCGTCGACGGGCAAAAATTAATATGGAAACGTTATTTTCGCTATAAATAAAAATTTTCCCGAAACGACGTCGTCATATAATTTCGTATGTTTACGACCGAACCGCACCGTACAAAGATAATAATTTATGGTGGACGTACGTGTTCGGTATGATATTTGCATACGCGCTTTTTTATGCCCGCCGATAAAAATTAACGATAGAGGGATGAAAATTGTGTGTGTGTTCTGTTTGTCTGTACGATTTGCCGATGTTCGGTTTAGCGAGTGTATTGTTATCGAATAACCGTGTTGATTCGAAGGTGTTAAATATTATGGCTTCGCTGAACGATGTGGATATTTTCTGGTTTATTCATTGGAAAATTTGAATTTAAAAAGATGACTAATAGCATTACGATTGTGCAAGACGCGTCGGGCGTCAGTATCCTCGTGATGCTGGATTCGATTCATTTCAGATCTTGGAAAGAATCACATCATTTTTTTAAATCAATATGATGAATAGATCGTTTTTTTCGCATATTTGATTAAAAAATGTTAATTTAACATAACAGTTCCTTAGAACTGACTTCCGTTACCTTGCTTATATCGCTTAAATTTGATCAATTTCAATGTCACCTTTTTTGCACTGATTACTCATCTGAGCTTCAAACTCTAGCAGCTGCTTTTTCACTTCAAAGTAAATAATTATTTATAAAATTCAAAAATAATTAAAAAACTATATTTTTAACATAGAATAAAAGAGTTTTTTTACACATTCAAAAAAATTAATTATTTAAAAATTCTTAAATCGCCGTACACACAAAGGATCAACCTCTTTCAACATTGTATCCGAATTTACGATCTCAATTGTTTCTGCGGGCATCGCTCGTATAAATCTGATCCCAAACGAAGCTTTTTATCGTTGTGACATTTCACGTGTAAAGCCACCCATATACGTATAAAATTTTCTATATAATAATTGAGTTTCTTCGGCGAACGTCCAACTCGAATAACGACCCTCGCCTCGATTACAATTTAACACGCTGAAGTCCATAAAAATGGCGATATCGAAAAATATGGCGTGATAATCGTATTGGACGCTATCCCTACGTCAGTTTTTTTTAATAACGATCTAAAATAAATCAATGATAATATGTGATGGTCTGATAAAAGTATTTTTCATACGCACGGAAGTTAAACCACTCGATTAACTCTATTAAGAATTACAACAGGATAAAATGTTTCAGTCATATGTATATCGTTCAATTTTTAAAGCTGAACTGATTTTTTTTCTCGTATAAAATGAATCTTCACATTGAATATATTCCTACAATGAGCTTTCATCAGATTGTTCTCTCGGTATAATAGACTTAGCATTTTTTTTTTCATTTTGGGATTCGAGAAAACGGAATGGGAGCTTTCGCAAAAGCCACTTATCGAAAACCGATTCGTCGTCAATTAAGTTCAACGGCTCAACTTTATCTGTTCAAATTGGAAGTCGCGGTAGAATTTCATAGTCGAGCAAATTTCGTAGTCCGGAATCTGCTCTAGTTTACCATCATTCTATTTGTCAGAGTTCCCCGAGAATTCATTCGAAATTTAAATTTTCTTCGACCACAAATATGTTTTTCACTTCGATGTGAACAATTCATTTTAATAACTGTGAAATATTTGGTAATCTAAAAGTTGAGAACATCTGCTCGAAGCTGTAGAGTTTCAATATTGTCCTACTTCGATTCTCTATTTTCGAAATTACATACGCTTCAATAGTCACATATTCGAATTCGAACGTCTAACAAGTTGGTGGCTTATAAAACTAGGATAGAATGTTAAAATTGATGCTATTCTAGATCGTGAAGTATTCGAAAAATTCTAAAAATACTATTCAATTTTGCTATATTATCAAATATGCAACATTTTATTATTTAAAAATACAAAAAGCGTATATTTGATTCGAATCTTTTCGTCGGTTCTGAAATACAATAGACCCTTAATTGCTTACGTACTCGCGTTGTATGTAAAAATCCAATACCGTGAATCATTCACAATATAAAATACGAAAAAAAAGGAAACATTTGGAAACCAACATAAACCTTTTTTTCCAGCAACGTTCGTGCAATTTTATTTTCACGTACATAGGTATAAATGCGAATAGTGTAGCAACGCGCACCGGATCCGGAACTCGGTCTCGACAATTACACTAGTGGCACATTTTTCGCTGAATAATGAAAAAAAAAGCGGCGAATATATATATTTTTTCAGCCGACAATAGAAAAGGCTTTAATTCAATACGAATATTCGGTGTTAATTCGGTAAACGACGCGGCGTTAGTAATCTAATCGGATATTCTGTTTGGAAAACATTATTTTCCGGAACTGGTTATTTGAATTTTCACTCGTACGTGAATATAATTCTGGAAGTATTTTTTTGTATAATTGGATTACGTACGTTTTAGTTGTTGTGAAATTCGCATGTAAACTAATTAATGGAAGATCGTTGCATGTGAAATCGAATTAAAACTTGATCGAATTTCAATGGAAATTATGCAGAGCGTTAGGGAAATTCTTCTCGTGTTATTTCGTGTGAATCGATGAAATTTCTATTTATAAATCAATTAGATTAATACGGTAGATTGGTACGAATTCATTTACATATATTTAGTTTACGATCTATCAGTTAAGTACACTCGAACTACAAATCTATTCTGACATTTTACAACATACATATATACGAATAAAGAATGTTGCTATAATTATTTTCGAATAAAATCTTGTATTCAAATTTTTTATTCTCTAATTGCATTAAGTCAGATATTGAAACTACTTTATAGACTGATCTTTTAATCTATTTTAATCTACTTAATGTCAGTAACGTGTTACATATTGATTTTTGATGAGAAAATTTGACTACTTTTATCGCTATTTAATTGTTTGAAATCAAGCCTAAATTGTTTGAAAAATCTAATTCACTCATTAAATAAATCGTGAATTTTGAAAAAAAGCATGCATTTCTCATATTGTTCACACTAGATGTGGACTTTTAAAAAGTGATGATTGATATGAAAACTTGATATTCATAAAAAAATAATTTTGTACTGAATATTACAGTATTAATGAACCTCAAAATACTCTGCACTATCAACTATCTACTAAACACCATCTATTTTCGACTACCATTGGTGATAGTGATTTTCCATGACCCTGTGGTCATTCCATGTCATGACTTTTAAAAAGGGCACATCTCGTATGAACAACATAAGAAACATGCACCCTTTTCAAAAGCCATGATTCGATCAATATTACATTACAGTATTAACGAACCTCAAAAAACTACACTAACCATCCACTTTCTACTACACTAACCTTCTACTTTGGACTTGGTATACCATTGGCGATAGTGGCTTTCGATGGCCATAGTCCCAGAGATGGTAATTGGTTCACGGTGAATCGCTTTAGCCCTATTATCTGGGCTATTGTGGGCACGAGAGCGAATTGTGCGCAGATTTTTTAAAAAGCCGAGGCTTTCGTGTCTAGAGTGAGAAAATAATTGAACGTTGTGGCTGAAGAACTTTTTTTCCAGCGAAATAAAAAAATGCATTTCTATAGTCTGGATGAGATTTAATTTTCTATCGATTTTATAATTGAAGCAGATAATTTTTGAATTTTTCTATAAATTATTTTTTTATGCATGGTCATTATTTGGTCTATTTGACGGTTTTTTTATCTATTCATTTCTATCGAGAGATGTTTAAATGAAAATTACCGAGCTTCTTATATTTTTTCTTAAGAAGAAAATTGCTTTGAATTTGAAGTGCTTCCTTTAAAAAGAACAGCTTTTGAGGTTTTATTTAGTCTTTTTGATCGCTTTAAATTTATTGAGATCAAAAATTGAATTTTGTATGTGGAATATTTTTTTAAATTAATAATTTGACTCTTGTATGAAAATAAAATTATTATGTGAAGTAATTACATAAATTTAAAAATGGTTTTATTGTACATTTTTAAAATCATAGTAATATTTTAATTACCTTTTAGTTTCAGACTAACATTTAACTCAATACTTTAGGCTTTGAACATTTAGATCATAATCTCGAAATAATAAAAAAGCCATAAAGATAACACTCCCATTCCGTAGCATAAATAAATTTACGAATACGATTTCAGTCTTGAGACTAACTAAAAACGAAATATATACGACTTTTGAAATATTATAATTTCAAAATGATAAACGCAAAACCGCACATCGAATAATTTATACGAATCTCGATGTAACGTGATAAATTTTACGGTCTCTCCTTCTAGGAAACAAGGTTTTTCCGACTGCGTAACGCACATTTCGTCACAGTATTTTCGTTTCGCGGAAATTTATGAAAATACAAATTAGCATTTTAATAAGTCACGCCGTTTTCTTATGGCGCTGCGAAAATTTTCGCGGTCCCGCAAAATACACCGTTTTGCATATCGTCGGTGTATTTCCATTTTTTATTACGGCATTCTCTCCAGATAAGGACTGAAATCGAATAAAATTCAAAAAAAAAATATATGCGACATGGTAATATTCGAATTTTGCATATTCGGCGCGAAATTCAATGCGAATCCGACAATTGGTCCCGCGAAATAAAAAGCGGGAAAAACGCGTTCGATTGAAACTTTTGAATTTTGGAATAGCACGGTGAATTAGTCGGGGATTATTGTGTGACTAAATCGTCAAAAGCTGCGGATACAAAATGACAAATCGCAAATAGCCGTTCGGTTCTCGTTGACCGCGAATACATAATTCAAACGGTCGCCATTTTGAATGATTTACGCGTTTCAATCGCGAACTAAGCGCCGACGGTGAAAATTGGAAACTACGCTCGAATAATTCGAAATAAATTACAAAACGCTAATTGACTACATAAATTTAAATAATTTGATTTGATTTCAATTAAATCATTTATTTAAATTTTCACTTAATCCTTCTTATATTATTATTTTGTATATCATAACAATAAACAATAGTTTTGATAGAATCAAAATTCTTCAATTTGAATTTATATTAACTGTAAGGTCATATACTAATCACTTAAATATAGCAGTGTTGAATAAAATACTGAAATTTAAAGCAATTTTCCACACAATGCATTCGAGTATTTTTTTTCATTCAAACGAGACTGAATTTTCTCTATCCCATTTCCCTGTCATCAACATCTACATAAAGCGTTCAATTAAAAAAATAAAAACAGGCTAAGAAAAGTACAAAGGTGCATTTTGTTAAATTCGAATTATAGGCAAAAATAAAACACAAAAAACAAGCCGTCCATGCGAAAAGCGCCGAAGCAAAAAAAAGCGACTTTCAAAGCGAAAGCACGAATCCTTTGATGTCCTTAAAATTGAATGTATTATACTTTTATATGTGAGTGCGCGATTTTTACCGAAAAAAAATACACCCACACGAACTAAGCTTCTCAAACTATAGGTCACCGATCAATTGTAAAGTAGACACATGAATTATATCGCAAAATTAAATTAAAATATTGGATCATTCCTCTGAAATGGAAATTAAAACTAGAACTTTTCAATTGATATTACTCACAATATCAGAGATGTAGTGCAATGGAACATTCATTATTTTGCTATTTAGACATTATTTCCTTTTTGACTCTATTGTATCTTTGTAGAGCAAAAAAGGCAATAATTTCTATCTTAGTCTATCTAAAATAAAAGATTTTTCTTATGCATCATATTTCTGCTCTGTATGTTTTGTACAAGAAAATAAAATGGCTGATTTACATTAGGCTACTCCCATTGTCTTGCTTGCTCTTATTCATTTAGATTTTTCATGAAAATTTATCGATTAAAAATTTAATTGAATAGAAAAATGTTAAGAATCACTACTTTATACGAATGTTTAGGCAAGAAAAAATCAAAAGGATTCGAATTTGTCGCTTCGTACGACACGAAGTCATGTTTTATTCATTGGCCGATACTGGGAAAAGCGGCCTAAACAAACGGACCGGGCCCTAATTATAGAGGTTTATCCGTTAATTATTCCAGCGAAAGCCTTTCGTCAATTCTGCGTCTTATAAATATTCGAATCTACGCCGAATTGAACAAAGTCAAAAGTCAACGTGTAAGTTTTTATTGTTTGCCGTTCGCTTGATTTGTATCGATTTTTTTTTCAATGAAGAAAAATTCTTTTGTTTCATTAAAATCGAGTTTTTTGTATGATATATTGTGCTTTTTCGAAATGTTCAATTTATTTTAGTTAAGAAAAAAATATTGGGAAATTCATTAGTTTTCATTAGAACTAATTGGCATGGAGACGGAACAAAGAGCTTTCTTTCTCGTTCAATAAAAATATATAAAAGAATAAATTAACAATACGAAAAACTTCGAGTTTAAATTTTCAAAACGGAAATATTCTACAAATTTTATTAACTCGAGCAAACAACTTCTTCGATGCAAGGAATTCGAGGCACACTTTCGAAAACAAAATTAATTAAAACGAGACATACCTGCATCTCTAGAGTCGTACTTAATGAGCTTAAGCGTTCGCCCTTCATATTTTGAAAACAACCATCTTCAAATACAATACTTGCCTTATTAAAAGCATTCAATTTCAACACTTCCACGGCGATTGTTGTAATTAATTCGAAGCCATGACAAATAACCAAGCAGCCGAATAATTAGAGCGTCTGCGAAGAAACCACCTTAAACCCCTACTTCGATACATAACAATATAATGAGCCACCTAAATAACACAATAACCTCTCTAAATAATACAATTGAGACGTTCAGAACTAAATGTGACTAATTCTTTAAGAAATAAGTTTTATAATAACTCGTAAATGTGTTCAATTTACATTAGAGTATTAATTAAAATGATGTATTATTTGGTAGCTAAACGAATTTCATTATTTAATGGTATAATTCTGGAAAATATTTCACATATGGAATGTTATAGATATATCAAATATTTTGGCATTATTTTTTATTGGAGTTAATCACATTTGAATTTGAATGGCTCAAATAATATAATACAATTATCTCAATACACTTGCGCAGTCTCGTTTTCGAGTGAGTTGAACGTTTCGTTCTGGAACTTTAAACTCAATTTGGGAATTTTCTTCGCATATTATAATATTGTATTATATTATATATCGTTCGACAATAATGAGAGGCTGTGTTGTTTCGGTGTGCCTTAATTCGTACAAACAGCCAAATTTTGAACCATCTTTGAACTTTTCCTTTAACGTTGGTTTGTTTGCGCACGAGAAAACTTTTCGCCAACAAGGCGCGGCTCGTTCTCAGGTAATTTTGCCATAAATAGATTATTGTGATATATGAATTAATATTAAATTACCTATTTTAATTTTTTTTTATATAAAAAAAAATCTCGAATTTTATAACTCTCTTTGTGTTGCTTTGAATTCAAAATCCACGAGCTTTCATATAAAATAAAAACCTTTTCCAATCGGCTAAAAGGTTTATGTACAAAACTAGCGTTTGTCGCACAAAATAATTTTCAGGTCTCACATCCTTTTCGGTTCCCGAATAAAGGACCTTTTAAATTTTGAATCAAAGAAAACTCGCATTCAGCGAAGGTATCACAAAAGCTGAACGTTTGACGCGAAAGCATTGTGCATAATTTAATTATCGCATAAAAATGTCTTCGAATAAAATCATTAGAGCGAAAGGGACGTTAGTTCAACGAATTTATTACGAAAGGGTAAATCGCGTTATTTTCGTTCGATGCCGAATTTTCTTTTATGTGCGGAAAATCGAACACGTGTTTTCGCATGTCACTACAAATGCGATGGGGAAAAGCCTAAATTATCCTCAAATCCAATAGTGAGAACGTGAGAGAAGTGTTCACTTATTGTGCTATCTCTAGAGATTTGAAGTATACGTCTAGAAAAAAATAGAGTTCGATTCATATTCACAATATATTTCAAACTCTTGATTTGTATGCTTGATATTTATAACATGTATTTCCCTAAAGAGTATACACTCAGTTTCTGAATCGTCTTGTTTCATTCCATTTTCACGAAACAAAATAAATACAAGGAAACCGATAACCGCATGCCTTAAAAATATATATTTTCGTTTCGAACAAATTCTGACTTTTCAAATTAAAATACGCACTCGCAGATATTGCGTTCTTTGTGCTATACTTTCCTTTCAGATTTTCGGGGATTTCTCGTATTTTTTCACACTTCGCGCCCAAAATCAGAAAGACTGTCGTTTATTTTTACTCGAGGCTTTTCAGGTCAATATTACCATTTCGGCCACCGGTTAAAATAACACCGAAGAGACAAGCAATAAATACTCAGAGCGCCTTCTATGGCTGGAATAAAATAAAAAGGGATTCTGCGTGCGAGGGATGAAACAATCCGAAGAAAAATCTTTTCGACCGTTCGCATTTTACGCAGCTGCGAATTTAATCAAATCTGAATAGTTTATAATAATTTAAATAATTCAATTTGCATTTAGATGAAGCATTGTATTTTTTCATCGAGCTGAAAGCGGCGTTAAAATGCACGAGTAATTTATATTTGATAAAGAGACTCACTTGACTATGAAAATTGCATAGACGAAAACTTTTCTTAAGAAAACTTTTCATTTTGTTCGCGAGACGCGTTCCGCGTTTCATAGGCACTTTTTGACCTATAAAATTCGTGTTTTCTCCCAAAAAGAAATCCATTCTTTAAATAACAAATCCTAAAGTTTCATCCTATCGAATTTGAATAAATCGCGACCCAGTTAACCTTTTCTACGAAATACCACTTATACGGTTGACAAAATCGATCCTCACAGGGTTCGACCCCGAAACTGAAAAGTGCCCTTAGAAACTCGACGATTTATCGTCGTCAAATAAATTTCTCACCTATCTGTCGAGAGATTTCCACCTTTTTTCACCAAAAGAAAATAAGAGGCGAACTATAGATGATTTTTTTCCGTTCCCTTCCTACATGGATATAATAAAAGTCAATCGCACGAGAATTTCGGACATGTCTGATAAGCAGCGAAATAAAGCAGACTCGATAATCCGACGAGACAAACAAACAAATAAAAACGAACGAGCTTCTGATTGATGCTGGTTCGTCCTTCGAACTGACTGCGTCAGATCAGAAAAAAACCCCATAGAAATTTCGAAGGGAAAGTGTCGTGATTTACGAGAATTCTTATACGGTTCGTTTTTGCTTGTCATCATGTCGATGTGAACGAATCGAATGTGAATAAAATTGAAAGTTTATTCTGTTTTCGGATATGTTATATTAGTATTTTTCATTAATAACGTTCGTTTTTCGAAATGAAACATAACAGTTTTATACGTAATACAATCAATTTTGTTCATTTAATTCAATTACATATGTGATTTAGTTATAAACTATGGCTTTAATATAATTTAGCTGTAGATTCACTGAGGGCTGTTTTTTACTACTTTAGTTTACTAATCATAGAGTTAGTCAGTTCTCTGACTACGGAATTTTCCGCAGATTTTGACAATTAGTTGTTAGATAGTTGGATGTAACTCTATAGTTATTTAATTGAAGAAATGAAAAAAATGGGCAATAAATATATAACTATAATTTCCTGTCCAAGTTCGACAGAACCTATTAAAAAGCCCTATATTATCTTTATATGATTTGAATTGAAATTAAATTATTAAATATAAAACCTTTTTTTGTGGTTATATTAGGAAAATATTTCCTAGAAAAATATAATTTTATCGAGAAACTTTGTTCTATAATATTTATCTAAATAATTTTATCTGTATTGCGCACTTAATGTTCAATGTCCCATTACACACATATATCACATTACATCCCATATTTACACCGAGCTAAATTGTTCAAATAAATCATAACACCATTGATAAAGTTTTTATGTCCCCACTTTATATAAAAATAATTCATTTTTTCGCAAACGTTTTTTTAAGCTTAATCTAGATTTCTTTGTTCTCAACGTACGATACAAAGTAAACACTGTAATAATATTTACAAACGCAAAGTCATCTTTTATATATTGAAAAAGAAGAGACGATAAAAATTATATCGGAAAATTTCTACCGTATTTTGTCATTGTTGAATCGAATATGTAAATTTTTGCCTGAGGCTTAGATCGGTGCTGTGCATGGAGCAAAATCTCATTTTTCTATTACCTTTTTCTCTTTTGTAGTAGGCCAATGCTAGAGGCAGTTCGTACGAACATTATCTAATATCCTGTGAGGAAACATAAAGTATTTGATATGTTTCCTTACTAAAAAACTTCTTTATAACCATGTAAAACATTCAAAATATAAAAAATAATGTATTAATATGTTTTTTCTTATTTTTTTACAGAATTTTGAAGACATGAATTATAAGAGCTTCAATTAGGTGAGTCACAAAAATATTTATCATTTATCGAAATTAGGAATAATCAACTCGTTGAAAATATCAATGGATGCTAGATTAGATAGACAGTATAATATTCATGTATTATGTAAATGATATGGTCATGTTTTATGCGATTTTCACAACAGTAATAATGAGCAAATTGCAACCCAAACGTCACATGAAAATACAAACAAATTAGCTCTATTATTATGCTAGATATTTTTTTCAACCAAAATCAGAATTTATCCATTAAAACCAACGCAAATTATTTATTTTAACAATACACACTGTGATACATTCTGATTACATTAAAATTGAAATTTTCCGTCGCGCATTCGCATCAGACTAATGCAAAAGGTATGTTTGTGTTTTCAGAGCAGTGTTCGGCGCAAATTTCGAAAGATGCTCGCTTTTTCGGGAAACATCAATAAAATAATGCCGTAAATAAAATCCCAACATGCCGCCAGTACATTTAATTCGCGCACCGTAAAATTATTTACACTGGGGTGAAAAAAATAACGTAAAAATACGTAAAAACACGTAAAAACAACGTAAAAAAAGCACGTGCGTGTGACGTTACATAAATCCGTCTGCTTATTTTTCTACATGAGATTTTAAGTGTTTTTAAGTGAGATACCGTATTGTTCATTTAAAAATGACGTGTGAAATATATTTATATACGAATGCATTGAAATTGTATTATATGTATGTATGAATGGTGGGGAATAAAAGCGCTGTTTTAAATTTACTGCATCCGCATCGTTAATCCGAACAATTATGTCGTTAAATTCATCTTATCAGCAACGCACTCACTTCAGTATGAGTTTTAATCTGCTTTTTATGATCGTTTATTTTATTTTTCATATATAAACTGGAATATTTTTCTGGTTTAATTATTGTTTTATATCGAAAATGCGCTAAAATCGCAGCATGTTTATGAGCGAAGCCGATTAGATTTATAAATCGAAAATTAATAGACGCGAATCAAATTTTTAAATAAAAATTTATCGTTTTTATCGAAATTATTTTATCAAATCACATTCTACAATAAAACATGAAATCATTATTTTTTTACAATTAAAGCGAATTTTCATTTAATAATGTACTTGCTTCTGTAACTCGGCGTTGCTCAAGACAATGAGCTTAATTTGATTATGAACTTTTGTATAGTATTTTTTGATAAATACCAAATAAAAAAAATGCAAAATATTTGTCGAAATATGTTCAATTGCTTGTAATTAGGTTAGGTTAAAACGATAACACGTGTGTAGGTTAAACTTAACATGATTGATATATCTCGGTGTACGAAAGTCACTTTGTTAAATGTAAAACATTAAGACACCCCATTAATTGTGAAATATAAAATTCAATGTCTAGAAATTTTCCTTGATGTACACATAATAATTATTGAAAAAATCATCATCATATAAGCAGCAAAGAAAATTTATGTCACAATCATACTCACATAATTCATTTTTATTAATATTGATATGAAACCTTTTTCGGTTGAATAATCAAACACATTCGAAAGTATTTCAATATGTTAGCTTTTAAATCATTTTTTTAATATGTTCCAGTATTTAAAATCTGAAAAAAACCAATCGATACAAGACTTCAGTGCCATGTTCCGATTCGAAAGCACGTCCCTAACAGTGTTTTCCCATTAGCGTCCGCAACGCACTATCCCATACAAGCTTCGACAGAACAACGAGCACCGATCCAAAGCTCTAACGCTTATCAAACGACTCTCTGAAAAAACCTATATCGAAAGAGAGCCTTCTTTCGGGATTTTTTCATTAATTAAACGCTTTCACGTGCGTGAGTCCGCCGAAGGAGCAGCCCGGCCTCGGATCAAAGCGTTATTTATTGGGGCGTTAAGTTCTTTGAGGCTTTATATTCGCCAAACTAACGACTCGCAGTATACACAAGTATCGAAACGAGCCCTTAATTGAATTCGCCGACATTAAAATTCTCAGGGGGTCGTCTGTTTCTGGTGGTGGAGTTCGTTTGTCGCTGTCTTTTAATTTGTTCGCGGTTTGGTGTAGTTCGAATGTTGTTGACTTTTTCAGAAATTGTATAAATTTGGTTTAATTTGATTGGAATGAAATTTTTGTCGCTGAAATATCACATGCGGAATTTGTTTTTTCGAGCGCTAATTAAATAAGTCACGCTTCAATGTGGGAAAATAATTGGACGTATTTTCGTGCGGAGTATTGAACGAATGTACAAATGAACAGATTCACAGATAGATAAACAAATATACTTCAATAACATATTATTCAAATGACAATTCTATTATTTTCCTTTAGAAACAATTTATCTTCAGTTTTTATAATACAGAATAAACTTATTACAATGACGAATTTTTCGATCAGATTGAACTTTCGTACAATAAAATCTGATAATTATCATACGACCTATTCTTGAAAATAACTTAACTGATTCTATATTATACCGAAATCGTTATACCGACTCAATACGTAATTGTTAAGTCACCACTAAACAGTTGCATTGGTCCCATATGTGGACACAAGTCACTAATAAGGCTTCTAGCGCGAATAATGCGACTTCATTCATGCACGAATAATTCTATATTAAATAATGAACATATTTTTATATTCACAACTAATCTCGAGACTGCAGTGTACGGCTTCTTTTACGTTCTCTTCTGCATGCGAGCGAAAAATCTAATATGAGCATTGAATTATTTGCGGCATTTCTTCTAGGTTTACGCCGCGCCGATGCGTCCAAGTGTAGACATCTAGGGGTTTTAAAATCCCTCGACGACCCACTTTCTTGATACTAAGAGTGAAAAAATTCAATAACGAGCCCTCGTCAAACATTTGAAGGGTCTGCTCGCTGACGTTGGTCTTATTCAATCGAGAAGACTACTTTTAGATTTTGCGCGGTCGGTTTTATTTTCGACTTTCAATTGTGATGTCAGTTTTATTTTTAAGTGAGAAATTGAGTGTTTTGCACAAAATTTCGATAAATATAATGAACCAGCCAATGGTGCAATGGTATAAAGCGTTTGTGCATGCCGTAACGAATTAGCATACTCTTTATGTTGATTCGAGTCCTGGTAAGAGTCACGTGTCGTTTTTCTTGATTGATTAATTTCAATTGAGTTCCTTTCAAATATTTGATTTTAAAAAGTGTAAATTTATTTTTTTACGAAATGGTTTTAAACATGATCACCCACCTTTTATGTATCGATTAAATTCGATAAAGTCAGCACTACATGTCGTGTGCTGATATTATTTAATAAATAGCTATTTGAAATTCATAATCTAGCGCTTCTAACTCATCACTTTAATGATATTAATTAAGAATGATCAAATACATAGGCAGTCATATCTGTGATTATGAATAAATAAATAATCAGTAACCTTTCTCCATACAACCAATTCCTCTTCGAATTTCGTGATTTGCTTCGAAAGATCAATTTTATAATACAAAAGCGAATAATTTTCCTTTGCATATTTGCAATGAAAAGAGAGGTTTTCACGCTTTGAAAAGCGATTCCCGAAATTCAAAGCCGATAATTGTTAGATCGCTTACAAACGAAAACGATCAAACGACAAATTTTCACGCGCGTTAAACTTCACCCATTTTCGAGTCGTTAACACAGCTTCGCTCCGTTAACGTTTCGCGTACACTTTTTCGTTAAAACGCTTCAAATTTCGACCGCTGGATTAATAAGAAACCCCACCTGCCTCCGAGATGATTGATGATTTATCTGAATCGATTAGCGAATCGAAATAAAGGCCGTCGGAGTAAAATTTGATTAGAGTTTCGAGTTTCGTTCGAAATTAATGGGAAAAAATACTTTCGCCAACAAAATAAGTAGTAAAAAAGTTACGACGTCTATTTGATTCTACGATGCATCCGTTCTCCGTGAAATGTAGGCTCTTTCACGGAAAACTTTAATGAAATTGCAGACGATTTCTCCGAGGAAAACTCTTCCGCCCTTGTTGGTGCGCTCGTTAAGTTGCAATGAAATTTTATTCATTCGAAATATCCAATATTGTCCATTAAATTATAAGAAAACCGGGTTCGATTCAATTATCGGATTTTAAATAAAAATATTTCTACGATTTTCGATAAATATCATGATTCATTTTAAGAGTTAATCGATAGTGAAGCGAAATAAAATATTTGTGCATGGGACACTAGACTTCAGTATCCTCGTGATTTTGAATTCTGTCAAAAGACACATTTCCTTAAAATTTCTTAAAATGGATTTTCTTCTTATATGTTTTGATTGAATTTGATTGATTTAGGTGTCAATTTCATTGCCATGATATTACTGCTAAAAATTTCTATCTTTGCGGTTGCTTTTTCACTTAAATGAGTGATTTATTAATAATTCAAACGATTTAGGCAACAATACATATATTAACGAATCTATGTCAGTAAATAAAAATGATTGTATCTGTATTTTATTTATAGACTCTCTAAGGGCTAATCATTTCACAGTGAAACTTTCTTAAAATATTGTGTGTATATCTTGATAGATTTCTGCATTGTTACATTTTACATTTTGTAATCTACATTTCTAATATTAACGTTTCACGAGGGAGGCCATAATCGTAGCAAAGACGCCGCAATCATTAGGCATAGCCCACAAACAACGTAATTACAACAGTTCACAGCCGGCTTAAATCCACATAACCTAGTAAATAAACAATTCATCCCTTCCCCTAAAACTGGACCAATCATAAAACATTTCCGATTTCAAAACATTTCGCAGCAATACCCGGAAGGCCCTCGACAATTCGCGCATAACACATGTATGTTACACCGTTCAGAAACACCACCGTGAACCTACACGTGTACGTCATGCACAATATA
This sequence comes from Cheumatopsyche charites, assembly GCA_024721215.1. Lineage (NCBI taxonomy): Eukaryota > Metazoa > Arthropoda > Insecta > Trichoptera > Hydropsychidae > Cheumatopsyche > Cheumatopsyche charites. The sequence continues at coordinate 13,067,417 of CM045577.1, forward strand.
GAGCAGACCTACACACGTTTACACACCAAGTCTATACTCCGGGGGAATATCAAACCGGAAGGACGTATCTATTCCGAGCAACCGACTACCGGCGAAAGGTTGACGGAGTGACACATGGACGTATAGGCATAAACGGTTACGTACCGCATGAATTGTGTACCACCCTGTACTATATTTGGATCGATATATACGACGACCGAAAAGACCAAGAGGCACAAGTGACGTTTATACCGAAATTGAGTCAGGACTCTATAAATTCGGTGGCAAAAGTAGATGAACGTGTATCGAGATATATCATCAAATCACTCAATCTCCTCCTAATACTTTTAGGTACATGTTCAAATTAGAGTGCAATTTTCTTGAAATCATCGAAAAGTCACTTGTACCCCTTGGCTTTTTCAGTTGTCATATGTAAGTACGAGTATAAAGCTCGTGTCATCTGTGTGTATAATCTCGTGTGAATATTTCTTCCGTTTGTCGACAGCTCGACATTTCCGCGTTTAGGTGAGTGTTGATCTATTTTCGTGTGATAGGTTTTTTAAATTTGTTTATTTGAAGAATTTCAATGGAAAATGTAGCAGAATAAAGCGTTTGTGCATTTAGCGTCGAATTTTAGTGTCCTCGTGATGTTGGATTTGAGTCCTGTCATATCTTAGCAAATTTTACTTGATGTTTTTCTTAAGTTATTTTGTGAAGCTATCGTTTCTTTCAAATATTTTATTTATTTGATTCAAAAAGATATTTAATTTAATGCTATACTAAATTGTTTCTGATGAATCCCCCACTTTATCTGTTTCGATTCAATTCCAACGATTTTAGAACCATCATGCACTGATTATGTTTTAGAATTTAAAGCCCTAGCGTCTGTTTCTTGATATTAAATTGTATATTTAATCGATGGATTTAAAATACGAGATACAGTACCGTTAACGATAAATAAGGGAGAATGGAAACACTTGACCTATTCCTCCCTTTTGTTTTTTCCTTCTTAGTCTGTTTTAATAATAGCCCCGTCAATACACTCGAAATTCAATTGGGTTTACATGGCGCTGCCGATTGATTTTGTTATTAAATTGTTTGATGAAATTGTAGTAAAATCAAGTATTAAAGAGGATCCAATATACTCACACTCCTCTGAACACATCCACACATCAAAACGAACACATTCAATCAGCGGCACGACAATCGGGTTTCAAATTCTGGCTTACAGAACCGCGACCGCATTGGCTTAACCGTGTTTACCAATTAACCAATCCCTGTAACTTTTGATTGGCAAACACGTCAAGAGTTTCTCCTACGATTCGAGCCCAGTTGGCTGTCGTCGGCTAATTGCATTCGGAACTTTGCGTTTGCTCAAAATCAACGATGTCGGATTCGATGGGATCTCTACGAGTGCTCTGAGATGACCTCTGCTGTAAAATGCCATTGTTGTTGTCGGTTCGTTTCGAGCAGTTTTGATATTCGATGGTTCGAAATGCAGTTCGGATTTGTTGTGATGAAGCTCAGGCGAATGGTCGATGCTGTTGTCGAAATGATATTTCGTTTGATGCACTAGCGATTTTCATGAATATGAAACGTTTGGAGCTAAACTTGACTAACTCAATACATAACATGAGATAATCGATTGAACGCGTTTGATACATTTTTCAAAATTCCTTCAATTTCACTTTTTTTTCAAAAATTATTTACATTCGAATTTCGTTTATAATAGGCTATAGATATTCTCAGTTCACATAAAAGTATAAAATTAATTAACTAATAAAAGATTTATTATCTGGTAGCCAAATAAATTCATTATTGTATTTCACACATGCATAGAACCTTATGAATGCCGTCCACTGCCGAGTGAAACGGAACATACTAGGGACACATCTATAGAAAAGAGATAGATAAATGGCTATACCTCTCTTTCCTATATAGTTTTATTCCTAGTACGTTCCGTTTCGCTCGTCAGTGGACGGCCCCCATTATGACTGTGACAAGAACGATGACATTAAAATCTCATTTTTATTCGAAACATGGAGTTAATCACGTTAAGCTCTGAACGACTCATATTATGATTTATTAAATTTCTACAACATTTTCGTCGAATCGCGTGAAGTCGGTCTAATAAAATCTCTTCGCATTTTGCCATTTTTCTCAGTAGGACGTGAACGTGGAAAATTCGACGTCAACAATTGATATCTCCGACGTGGTTCGGTAAAGGATAAAAAAGAAACGCTTGTCGAATTTTTTTCCCTTATTTATTTTTTCTCTTTTCGTTTCGGCACACTGTCGTCTTCTTGTGTGGAATTCGAACAGAGTCGGATTCTTTTGAAGATGTGGATGAAATCGTTGACACGTGTCACACGATCGAAACGCGCGAATAAAAACCATATGAAAAGAGAAAGAATCAAATGTAAATATATGCAGAATTACGTCGCCTGATTTAAAATTGAAAGCAAATCGATTTCTATCGTGTTTCAGAGGCAAAAGGAAACGTTTTCTTATTGAAAATTCCATGCGTAAACCTATCTTTTATCAACAAATGATTCCTCATATCGAACGAAATAATATTGAATCCAATTCGTTTGATATATCTACATAAATATGTAATATTATGTTTAAATGAGTGATTTTGCTAAATTTCGTATTGAAATAATCACCTGTTAGATTAGCCTAAGTATACTCGAAATTTAGTTCTTGAGCAGACTTAATCTTAGAGATAATATTGTTCCATCATAAAACAATGAGAACCCACAGCTGTTAACGCGTGTATCTTTATCTTCTCTTGAAAGGTGAATTTATGCCAAGACACTAAGGGTGGTTGTATCGAGGATAAAATATATTACCCAGCCATTACTAACTTTCTCTTTATAAAAAAAGCTTCTTCCTTACTTTCTTACCGATGAACTGAAAATTGTGATTCTGAGTTCCTTTTGAAACACTTTCATAAATATAACTCACAATCAATTTAATAAATATTTTAAATACAATATTAAGTTAATTTTTATTAACTATAAATATTTCATCGAAAAGTTTAGCGACCTTTTCACTCGTACGAAGTAGACATTTCCTCGGGAAATATAAAAACTTCTTTCACATACAAGACACTTTGAAATAAAAGTGCCATTTTGATCTTAACTGTAATACTGTAAGACTCAATTTAGTAACTTTATCATGTTATAATATGAAATCGAGGATATAATAGAGCATAAAAGCACCGAACTACATTTTAAATCTCAACTATTTTCCTTATGTTAGTTCATAAGATCTTGTAAATATTCGAAAAATTCAATTTAACAGTTTTTATGAAGTTTGGTAGTATGAGTTTGCGAACACGTTTTGAAATCTGTCTCAATAGTGAAAATATCGTTTCTAAGTAACGATTTGAAATATTTGTTCAATTCATATGTTAGATTCGGCTTTCTTCAACAATATGAAACGAAATCAATCCTAAGAACCCAACCGAAAAGTGACAAAACGGGGAAAGATTCCAGTTCGACCATGGGGAATAATTCCTTCAGATTTCCTTCTTTGGGTCGCTGTCAAGTTGTGACCAAACAGCACAAAAGCGAAATCGCTTTGCCTACGACCCTAAGGTACGAGCTGGACATTCGCGAAAATTGTCCATGCAATAAATCGAGGTTAATCCTGGAAAGCGATTCCGAGAAAGGACCTAAGGCACTGATGCCCAGAAACGCTTAGAGGCGTTTTGCCCACACTCCTTCTGTTAAGGACGTGACGTGAAAAGAAAAACTGTTAAATTTCTGGTTAAGGCTCGAGGGCGGTTTCAATATTTTTTTATAACGCGAAGTGTTCGTTATTTCGAGAATTTTTTCGATTGCGCTGTTTGCGCATTACTTTGAGGATACGTTTGGTTTTATGGAGTTTTGTTAATACGGTTTTCGGGGGTAATGTTGTAATTTTTTTTTGGTAGGTCAAAATTTCACTATCGGATTAACTTTCAATAAGATTTTTTTATGGAAAAAATATTTTTTCAGTCATTTACTTTCAGACTTTTTTCAATGAAATGTATTCACAGTGTTATTAGGATGTATTAAAAGTTACATGCTTATTTCATGTGTCAATAAGAGAAAATTTATTCGTTCGTGACCGTTTTACCGATCGTTGAAAATCGCTGCCGCAAATGAACTTTTCGCATATAGGATAAAAAAAGTAGAGCATAATACAGAAATAAAGTAAGTCGATTCGTATCAGATGCTAAAATCTTCTAGAGCACTCAAGTACTATAATCCTCCAATTAGGTAATATGAGATTTTCAGATCACGTCCAGAATCTTTTGTTCGCACGATCCTACAATATTCCTTTCTTCCTCGACAAAGAAGACGCGTTCAAACTCGAATTATGATGCAATTGTAAATCCGTTCTCCAGATTTTTTCCGACTCATGAATGTAGGGGATGTCTCGGAGAAATCGTGTTGAAAATTCGGTTTGTTAAAGAGGAGTTTGACCTACATATTTGAGGTCGTTGTCGTACGCACGGGAACACTTCTGTCTTGGACGAGTTTGCTCAATTTGGGACTGGCACTTTTCACTCCCTTATGTGCTCTGATGCTGCTACAAAACGACTACGTGGAAAGGTTTTATAATGTTTTGCTACGTTAATACGATTTTAGTTTTCTTACGTTTCCTCCTAAGGCCCTTTTCGATGGTAATCAATTCAATTTTGATTACTTGTTACACTGAATTTATACTGAAAACGTTCAGAAATAGTTTATTTGTTGTTACCGGATTTTCTAAACAATATATTATTTTTTCATATTTTTAATTAAAAAGTCAAATAACTCGTTAAGAAATTTCGATGAGTTAAATTGGCACAAGAAAGGTGATATTGCCAAGGAATCCCACCAACACGAAATATGAAACTAAAATTGATAAATATTAATCGATACAGAAAAGGCGGTGATTCATTTTTGAAAACTGTTTCGTAAAATGTTTAATTAATACTTTTGTCGAATCAAATACCGATAATCATATCGATAAAAAAACGTGTAACTCTAGCTAGAATCCGATAAAACTTGAATCTAGCATCACAAATACACTGAAACATAACATAGCATGCACAAACGCTTTATACTTCTTCTTTATCGGTTGACTATATAATTTATTCATGTCTTCATTAACGAACTGTTAAAAATTCTATGTAAGTGATGTGCTTGAGTGAAAAACAAAGACTAATATATCCACGTATGCTTCATACGCCCACCTTTGTCATTCACTCACCCCGTTTTTCAACAGTTCATTAATCAAAATATGAGTTTATATTATGTCTAATATTCGAAATAGACAATCCCAACAACAAATCATACAATATACAATTTAGTTTCGCGCAAAGCATTCGATTACCGAGTATCAATTTCAGAAATTAACCAACTCGAACAGATTCGATAATTGTAAATCGACTAAACTCAAACGCGACTCGGCTAATTCTGCATATTGGAAACTCTCACGTTTAATTGTTCGTGAAATCGCTTTTTCCGATCGTCTTCTTCAGATGAAAGTCAAAATTTTCGAACAGTATGTTCCACTGTCACAAACTGGCGACAAAACGGTCCAAATTTATGTGAGGGCAGACAAAGAGATCGGAGCATAAATCAAAATCCCCCGAATCGAACCCTCTGAAAACTTAGATAATGTGTTGTATATCTTTGCGAGGCGCTTTTCTTATGGGACTAGGTATCGTAGGGGGAAAATATTGAAATTTCTCGGATTTTTCGCTTATCAACATATTTTTTTTTCTCGAATATATTCGGCTATGCTTGAAATATTCAGAAGATTTTCTAATATAAATACTGTCATTTTCGAATGTGAGTTATAGCGTAATAGACGTTTGTTAGGAGCAACGTTTGAATTATGGGATTGTATATTTTTTAATGACAAGCCTATTGATTCTATTATAAATCATTCTCATTGAAATTGCTTCTATTATTATTTTTCATTTGAAATTATTTTTTCATACTGTGCTTATTATTTGAATATAGAGTAAGCAGCTTTTATATAATGACATTTCTGCAGAAAAATATAATATTCATATTTTCCTTTTAGCATGTTTTTATGTCAATATTTTTCGCTTATATTCAAATTCAAATTAATTTCATATAATACAAGTTTTATATTCATTTAATGACATTTTTTCTACGAATTAAAAAAAATACATTTACAAAAAAATCTTCACTCATATTTCATTACGTTTCACACTACATTCAAATTCAAATTAATTTCACATACACGCAACTTTTCACACCCGAAAATAATACGAGAGGCCAACTTGTCTCCCCCAAATGAAAACGTACGGCGCCAAAGTGACAAATTTCATAATTACGAAAAATTCCACATTCCGTTTCGGACGATATTTATAACACTCGGTATTCCGGAATCCGACACATTTTCCGGAAAAGCTTCGGCACATAACCGGCCTCGAAATCGGATATTCCGCAAAGAGAATATAATCGTTTCGCATTGTGACCCGCGAGGGAATATTGCGTCGTTCGAAGGGAACATTCGCGAAATGCTGTGTGAATTTGGCCTTTTTTTCTTATTGTTAGCGGATTGGGTTTTTTTTTCTGTGGTCGTTGGATAGGGTTTTGCTTTTTGTGTATATTGTTATGGTTTCGATTTTTAGATTGTTTGTTGGGTTCGTCTTGAGTTTTTATTGGATTGAAAATGGTTTGTGTAGTATGTGTATGATAATTATTTTTTACTAGTGATCAACCCATTGAATACATCGACGCATTTTGGGACCGTTGTATGGACACACAGACAATGAGAATAAGGCTTTTATATAGTTAGATTTCATAATTTTTCAGCAACATTAAATTTGGCAGCTTATTTGATTTTAAAATTGTTGCTTTTTGTGCTTTTTTTGATAAATTATCTTCGTAATTGATGGGAAGTTCGCTCACGATAGGTTAAAGTAAAGATAGATTTGAGAAAAATTTCAATGTGAGATACTACATATTATTCATCAAGAATTTGTAAAAATGTCGAAAAATATTTACACGAAAAATTTCCAAACATATGTATTAACTCAATCATAAAAAAAAAATACAGTGAACCCCCCTATAACGTCTCTTCTTAAAAGATGCCTCCCTATAACGTTTACATCATTTTATTCGTATAATGACCATCTCTCATATAAAGTAACCTACTTAACCTCCCTTTCTAGATTTTTCCCTATAACTTACATGCATACGGTAGTTTTTCTCTACAACGTACATTCACCTATAAACTGACCTAATGAATCTCAACCCCCTTAAAATATTTTCTCTCTACAAATTGGAACCTATCTCATCATTAAAGTATATCTTTCTAATAAAAACTAAAAATAAATAAGATTGCTTAAAATTTATATAAAGCAAAATTGTCGTTGAAATCCGAGCAATCTCTTCGTTCTAAAAGCGACACGAGCCTTCGTGTTTTTTACGTCGTCGCAGAATTCAGAATTGCTCCGTTCTGATGCTCCTGAGGCAAAAAGCCTTAACACACACATCATTAAAGCTAACTGAGCACGCAGCCTCCGAAACCCTGGAAAACGAGCAAGAAACGCCTTTCGAAGAATTTCACTTTTGAATAAATTTAAATGCAGAGTGGTTTTTAATGCGAATTAATTCGTCTGAAGCCTCTTTTTTGTGTGTTGCGCGAGCCAACGGTTTAGATCTTTGCAGCTACATAAAAGTTATCATCAAAGAGTATCTTTTTCGTTTGGATCTGATGTAATCGGATTTTTTGATACGAGCTTTTACCGTGCTTAACGCTTTGCAAAAAAAAATGTCAAAAAATTAAGTAATCCTTAAAATGTTTTCGTTTTTATGAACGATTTTTTTTCGGGATGCTCTCGAGTCGGGCTTTTGTTTTCGGAAATTCCTATTTATAAAGGATGAAAAGTGTAACATAAAGATATTAATCTTTTCAAATGAAAAACGAGTATTTTTATGAAAAAAATTCGGCTAAATTAAAAAATAAAAATGACTAAAATTAAAGTCATTTGAGCTTCATCGCGATAAGTTATTCAAAGAATTTTTTATCTCTGAAAAATATAATACAATATGAACATTTTTTTTTTGAAAAATCACTTAAAATCATCCAATTTTTTTAAATATCTAGACTAATCCAACACATAAACCTCAATTCGAACAGAAACCAAAAGGAAAACTCTCTCACGTACGACAAAGCGCATTCCTAGTCACGTAGCAGATTGACGTCAACATTTCAACCGAAGATATACTACTTTCGGACACGAATTCGAAACCCAAAATCCCCACACACACGAACCAGAATATGGATAAACATCCCTCGGTTCGTATGCTAATCTTGAGGATTCGAATTCCCGGGAAAAAAAGCATACTGTAGCCTTATCGAGTAGATATTCCTAGCGCGTAGTGCGGCGTCATAAAGATGGATGAACGGTCCGGCCCTGGGTTTTTCTGCGAATTTAGGCCCAGAAGTGTTTTTTTTTTCATCGTGCTGCTGAAAAATATATGAAAAAGCGTACGTTTAATATATTCGGTCGTTTTAAACGGCGCTAGTCTCGTCTCCATGGCAACAGGTCGCTCTTGGCGTCTGGGAAAAGTCGGAAAAGCGACTTTTCCACGGGATTTTCCGGGAAAGTTTCGCAGGGGAAAATATCGGCTATCGAGTGCCGAGGGCGAGCCGCAATTTATTGTTATGGGAGGCATAAGCCTGAGGCACTACGGGGTTGGGCTTGTAAAGAAATGTGATGTGTTGTGTATGAATAAGTCAGATTTTTCGTGGTGTAGAGAGAGGATTTGGTTTTATTCCGTTGAGTGTTTGAAGCTGTTCGAGATAGTGAGTAGTTCGAATAACGAGCGAGATAATATGTGAAAAAATTGCTCGTTAAACGAGTGATGAGAGTGAAAATATTGTGATGTTAAATAGAGTATCTTACTTATTCGTCATTTAAAAGAATTTTTTTCGCTTAACGAGTATTTCTCATTGCAATTATACTCATTGTGTGAAATCTTATTGATTATCTTGATTTCTTATACTATTTGATTAGAACTCATTTTATGCCGATCAACTAGAATAAATTCCGACAAAACGATCAATAGTTAGCTCATTTTTCCTAGATATTATCTAAATTTATACTTTTATAAAAATATGCAAATGATTAGTGTATTAATTATAACAAGGGTACATTTATAGACATTCGTCGAAATACAAATTTGAACATTCTCGGAAAAGTGAACAGCTGCTAATTAATATTAAACAGCATCATATTTCTTACGTATAAATACCACATTAATTCTATAAATATACATCTGTTCATAATTCAGAACAAAATAAGATTAATCATACTAAATTTTCCAAACTATCAGAAATCTAATTTATCAAACTGCACTACATGCCTCAATCAAACATGCAACAAATCACCATCCAACAACGAAACAACATCTTCAAGCACCAGAGCGCTTCCACAACGTTCCACAACATCGACCACGAAACCATCTCAAAACCCCATAGACACAACACATAATACAAACCCGTAGAGACTGCGAAGTAACGCCAAAACCGATTATCGGAACTGTTGCCCCGGAGTTTGCGGCTACCGAGTACGTACAGCCATCGACTTGCATCAGAGCGTCTTCGAAGAGGCGATGCACTTCGGCGTGAAGAGCGTCCGAGGATAAGGAATGTTCTTCTGCTTCGGGGCAACAATCGAGTTCGGTGCAATTTTCGAGACGAGAATGCCTTTGGTGAGGTGATTAGTTTTGTGGTCGTTTTCGGTCTTTGATTCGCCCATTTTCGTGTTCGGGTTTTCGTGCGAGTTCTGAGCTTTGGGATGGTTTTCGTTTAATTGGTGTGTATTTGAAAGGATTTGATTGTGTGTCGTATCTTTTCTTAGAAAATTTTTGAAGAAAGAATTTTCTTAGTAAAGTTCGAAGATGATTACGAGTTATGTCTTGATGAGAGTCACATGTCGTTCGAAACTCGGTAGTTCAATTCGATTTTTTCCGTTTAATTCGATGAAATATGTTGGTTCGATGCTTTTCGAAACAACTTTCGAATTCTGTGTTTTCTGGGTACATACATATATTTACTAATATGCATTGGTCTTTAGTTCAACGACGTCTGACTCATTGTTAGTTTAATAAGCAATAAATTAATACCTATGAAGTAAGTTCCATATATCTTGATCTTCTAGGCTATTTATATGCATATTTATGTATGAATGAGTATCTTAAGAAAATATCTCATACCTATGTGTAAAATTTCAGCCTCTGATTGAAAAAAAATACTTCTAATCAAAATGTCTGCTAAAGAAATAAGCTCATAATTTCGATCAAATATAGTTGTCCCTAAAAACATAAATTATGATGACTTCACGAACGATTCAAACTGAAATTAATAACATAAAACCATCCGAAAAAACTAAAATAAAATAAATAATCCATCACTAATAGAGCCTTCATAGGAAACTTTTCATATTTGTTCCGACAAACTTCCAACCCCCCATAAACGAAAACGCCCTAACAACACACAAACCGTTAACTTTCGGCACACAAACAAACAGTTTAGCGTCGTTAACCGATTCAACAAGCAATATTAGCTCGATTTCGAGACTGGGCTCGTTACTAAATCAAACATATTCGGAGGCAATCTCGGAAGGTGGTGATTATATCGCATTATTATAATAAACTGGGTTATACGGCGCTCTAGCGATTTACAATATATCAGCGTATCTACAGGGTGTGCCGAAATAGAACGTCTCTCTGAGAGAGGAGATTTCGCTTTTGGCATTATTCAATAGTTTCGCTATGGAGACGATCGATTTTGGTCCTAAGAGATGGGGGTACGTTCACGTGAATTCGTAACGCACGGCTGACACGTGCACGTTGAAATAAACGTAAATATTGTATGATTTCGAATGAAAGATTGAAGACGAGATTTGAATGTATTGCAGTGTGATTTTCATATATTTATCGTTGATAAAATATTTAAAATTTTTCTATTGAACATTTACTTTTTAAGGCCCACGTAGACTGCAAACTATTTATCGGTCGATAGTTTAGTTTATCTCTTTTTTAGTAATCGTTGTAATGTGCACATATTCTTGCTGATTAAAGAGTCTCGCTATACTTAACTATCGGCCGATAGACAGTCTGCAGTCTGTGGGTGTCTTTATAGTGAATTTATGCTTCAAACGATCAAATTTCTTTTAAAATCGTTTCGTGAAACTTTAAATTGATACTTTATTTGAATTGATCGATCAATCATATCTATGAAAAATAACATGAGTATCCCGAGATTCGTCAAGATAAACTCAGCATCACGAGGCACTGAAGCTCGATTTGGTATTCACAAACGTTGTATACTCTTATTTTATCAGCTGACTATAAAAACAGATTAATTTTAATTAAAATTATATAAAAATATCTATTCGAATCGTCTGTATAAATCCGCAACCGAACCCACTATCAACTCTAATTAAACACGATAGTAAAGGCGCGGCTTGCTAGCTTTCGCTCGGGATTAATTCGATTTTAAAACAACGCACACCTCGACAGTAACCAAATAAATAGAGTCTCCATATTCAGTGTTTTCCAAACTATTTTTTATAAAACTATACAAACAAATATCCTGTAGAATCAAATATATTGAAGTACAAAAATTCGTCTAAAATTTTAGATTAATTCGTCATTGAAGTTTGAGAAATTCTGTCTAGTCTATAATCTAGGACAAATAAGACGACAGTGCCGAAGTAGTCCACTAATCCGATAGCCGACACATCGAAATGTGATTAAGCATCAGCAGGGCGTCTGTGCGTCGGGCACAATGCGTCTGCCACCGAAGACTTGATTAAGCACGCCTACACTCGATATATAACTCTATTGTGCTTTACCATTGTAAGACTCTATATGTGCTTCACTTAGAATTTCAAAGGAAATTCGATCGATTTTAGTGTTAATTTAACGCTGAAAATGGACCAAAATTCTTATTGTTTTTATCAATTAAATTCATCAATTTATAGCTACAATTAGTGTTTATTGCTTACTTGTGACATTCCTTTTTCACTTCAATGCGATCATTTTTTTTTTTCATAACTTTTTCATATTTTTTTTAAACTTTCATAATAATTGAGTAACAATAAATGAGCCATTGAGTGCATAACGTGATTAATTCCATTTAACAAAAATTCAAGAAAAACGATAGATCGTATTCTATGCGCTTTTCAATATTCCCTTAACTCCTTCATTATTCTATTTCGAATTCTCGAATATTTTCCACCTACATATATATGTACAAAACAATCTATATTATAAATACGCTAACGATGCTCGAAATTTTCAGCCACAGCCGTGCCTTGAACCCGCGCGTTCCATTTATTAGGCCAACGCTTTACCTCCGAGCTAACATCGTAATTACGAAACTGCATCGTTTAATGTATTTAAGGCGTAAAATCTTTTTTTATTTCATACATAGATGGCAATACAAATTTGATTAAATCCGAACTATTTTGATACACATGCGCCTACTGCTAGTTCACTTAATAAATCCACTAAAAAACGACAAAAGTCCACTCAAATTAATTCAATCGAATCACCCATTACTCAAATATCAAAACTAGCAGAATCACCCCATTATTGCGTATTATTTACCGAAGTCTCTTCCACATTCCACATTTCCCATGGGAAGTCTCCGACAAATGACCGACCCCCATAGCCCATATAGCTTTTCCACGGGGTTGTCTCGACTATGATAAATTGCCTTGTGCGGCGTCGCAGACAAACGATATTGTGATAGATGTTGTGAAAAGTCGCCTTTATTGAATAGTTGTTGGATCGCGTGCTCTGAAATCGCCAGATAATGCCTGAAAAATAGACCCAATTCTCAACCCCTTTATGTGTATATAAGAGAATATGAAAAATTTCACGCTAGCCGTTCTCTCGACGGTGAAAAATTGCTGTGCTCTGATTTTTTATGTTTGTTTGTTTGTTAGATTTGAAAATATGTTGTGATGATCTTATTTGATATGAAAAAAATATAAATAATTTTTGAAAACTGAATGTATGTATGTATTATGAACGAAGAATAGTTTCTCTCCTCCTTCTGAACAGCTTCTTGAACATGATGCTGATAGTAAAATATTGCATAATATTTCCTATTCTCGTACTTAATCTCATTATGTGTGAAGGACGTGCATAATATTTGCTTCGGTATTGCTACGGCTAAGGCACTTTCCCGTAAAACGTCAAAGTGGAAATCCTGCGAACTGTATAATGTAATAATGCAGAAACCTTTCCAGAAGTGCATTTAATAACTCTGTGAAATTTATTGCAAAAAGACCAACAGTTAAATATTATATCGAGCACAGAGAGACATACGTACATTAATTTTATTTATAAGGATCATTTGGAACGGTTGATTAAATTTTCTGAAACTATAATTTGCACAGTATTTTTTTCGACTTGAATTGGAAATCAATTAACTTGAAATTGAATTTATTTAGTTTGATATAGAAAACCTGTATTACTTTGAAATTTTTTCGATATATTACAACTCCTATCGATGAAGTCGATCAGCTTGAACAAACAACTCAACTTTCAAACCAACACGTTTTTCCTCATGAAATAATCAATCGACATCAATTATTTTTAATAATATTGAAATTCAATATATTTAAAACTTAATTTATAAACCAAATTAATCTAAAAAGTACTCAAAATCGAATTAAATTAAATCCAAACTCCTAAACACACCTCGAATCCGACGACCGCTCCCGCTAAAACGATGTCACCAAGCCGACGCCCCTTTTTCATTTCCTTTCGCCGACTTTCAACCCCATTACACCTCTGAAAAACCCACCCCAAAAACCCCACCGACTCTCGTTAATTAATCAAAGCGACGAACAAAGTAAACACGGGTTTCGAAAAAGTGAAGAGTCGACCGACCTCGTCCATCAATGTCCCCGTCCATCAGCGGACCAGGGGCTACCTTCATATTTGCTCCGATGGAGCAAATTGCCGATCTAGTGTTGAATTATGTGCTTTGGATGACGTTTTTTGCGAGTCGATGGTACTTTTTGCCGTAGGAGTTCGGTTCTGATTCGAATCGATGGCTATTACGCTAGGAGACGGTAATTACTCTCGTTAGAGTTGTGATAAGTGACTTTTTTTAATTGCAGTTATTAATCACTGTAGAATAAAAAAAGTGGTATATAAGATGGTTAAATAAAATTTTATCTATCTATATTATAAATATGCTAACGGTGCTCGAAATTTTCAGACGTCCGTGCCTCGAACCCGCGCGTTCAGTTTATTGGCCCATCGCCTTACACTCCGAGCTACGCGTGCTAATTACGAAATTGCAACTTTTGACGTATATATGGGATATTTTTTTATTTCACACATAGATGGCAATATGAAGTTTTATAAAATTCCGAATAATACTATTTACACATTTGATTAATTCCGAACTGTGGTACTACTAGTAATTGTTAAATTTCATAATTATTTGAAATTCGCTATTTGTACGCAATCTGTTTCAGGGATAACGAGTTGTATGAATAGCTAATCATTCTTTCACATTAGATATAATGTATATTATATTAATTTGTTTCATACCCATAGATAATTGCTTATTTAAATCTGTAAAAAACAATAAATTCATAGTAAAATAAATGAAAAATTCATTCTGTTGTGCTAAGTTTTCAAATCAATGACACAAATTCCATTTACATACTTCACAAAGAGCTCTTTTTTTTATTCAATTGATAATTTTATCGTTTTTCTTTCAAGTTTAATTTAATAATTAATCCTTTTACAACTCACAATAGCACTTTTTATGTTAAAAATAACAACAAAACAGCATACGAGTTAAATTTTATTTTACTAACGATAAGTTGTACGAATAGGCTTATGAATGGCGAGACTCGACAGCATTTCTAACAATAAGTCATGAATACGAAAATAATTGAGCTCAATTTTCAGAAAACCACATTTAAATAATGACGAAAATAGCCTCTATTATAATAAACCAATTTAATGATAATAATCATTTATATACTATACAATATGTATCCAACAAAACAATCGTATCGTGTGTAGAAACCGTGAAACTTTCCTAGCAACTTTTAATTGATCCGCACGCTGAAAGAATCCTAGGCGACCATTGTTGCTGAAATTCTATAGCCTCACCAATGGAACACGCCATATTGTTGCCGAGGAGAGGAAACTTTTCAATTAAACAGACCGGATCGAAATAGTTGAAATGTCATCCATCATGTGCGAGCTCAATTTATACAGTTGTAGGTCCGGGCCATCATTCGTAATTGAGTGGGTTGTAAAGCTGAAAGGTAATCCTTGAATAATGTTCGACACGGATCGTCTGAAATGTTAGCCGATCTTAATTGTAGATCAACTTAATTACGGACCGTTTCTCGGAATCGCCCGAATAGATTGCCCTTTAGTATTCTGCAGGAAACGAATACTTTTTTCCTCTTTTGTGAGTTGCCTATTTAATGTGCTTATAGCTTTCTGAGTCAGAAAATATGCTGTTGGTTTTCATTCTGGATACTTTCTTTGGTGAGTTTGTGAAAATATTCAGGTTTTCGTGAAATTTGTGCTAATAGGTTTAGATTTTTTTTTATAATTTAAAGAGTGATTGAGTAGGTTCTCAATATTGCAATTGGCACCTATATTTGGAGTGATTTTTATACGAAAATTCGATTAAACGAGAAAATTACATGGAAGAAATTTTTATGCAACCAATTTCAATGTATAAAAATAATATTTTATTGTAAATTTTATATTTTGAAAAATCAAGGAAATATATAAAAACACGAGTCAGCTGGTAGAATATTAAATTTTATTCACCCTGACAATAATCTCTTCCGATTAATGTTTCGTTTAATTGATTTAATCAATGAAATTATTCTAAATTTTGGTGTTAAATGCAATATTAAGAACTGTATTTGATCAATTTTTAATTTGTACAAGAAACTATAAATACATTTAATGAAAATTTGGCGAAAGAATGTAACGTTTATTAAATTTATTAAAAGTGTCCATGATTCCTCAAAATAATATATGCTTAGAAAAATATACATTTTAATTTGTCAAACAGATAAATAGATTAAATTCTAAAACTAAATTTAAACATGTTTGTACACGATGTAAACTGAACCGTTATTTTGACAAATGCTCCGCTAAAGTTATTCTTCGTTCGAATTTGTAATACGAAAGCGTATGAACTTTACGCGGCCGCACCCTTTGTTCAGTAAGTTAATTATAGCCTAACTATATTATACTAAATCGCTGTTTTCCACATTCCTACATGCTAAATAATTCATCAAAATACCAGCGGAACGTAATTATGACACGTTGATAAATTAATGTAAAGTCGCTGTACGGCGAAGACGAGAGACTTTCCGAGGGAGTTTGCACGCTGGGAATTTTCGCGAAAATTTGTCACGATTATTATGATATTCGAATTATTTCGCGCCAAATTCCTTTCGTGAAAACATAAAGCGGTGCCCTCGATGCAAATAAAACTTTTCAATTCGGACAAAAACACACTTTTCCTCGAGTAAATCCGACGCTAGAAAGTTTTTTAATACGTCCGAGAAAAACCGCTGATGAGAAGCGAAAGTTCGCGAAAAGTATACTGAGAGCCAGTGCGATTTTTCCGCTTATATTTACGAAAAATGTATAAGCCATAGATCTTGATGCTGCAGAGTGAACGAGGTTTGGCCTCCTCATGAATACAAAGATCGTTTCCTGTCTGTTGGTTGGAGAGTGTACTACTTGCTTAAGAGTTTCCGTATAAGAAGTTTCCGAGACCGATTGGTTCTCTTTTCTAAAAAGCTCGATCTTGCAACATGTTTAGAACTTTTAATGATCTCCATCTGAATGGATACAATTATCCATTTATACATGCATCAAAAAATCTACTTACTTAATTATCAAATCGTGCAAATTTCTCAAATTGATTCGAGCAATTCATTTCAGTCAAACCCGGTGCACTTAAGGGAGAACCTAAACATCTGAAATTTATCTAAATTTTCAGAGATATTAGATCGTAAACAACGTGCAGACCCAAGCAACAAGCACTAAACCATATAACGCAGACAAATAGCCTCATTCTCTTACACGAGCGCATTTGATATAAAACTACACGTGCTGAGCTTCGTTCGAATTAATTTGTCGTACACCCTTAAAGGACGAGGCCATCGATCAAATCGCTACTATATTTCGGAAATGGCACGTCTTCGCGGTCGGTACTACACCATCGATCAAGTGGACTCGATATCGAACACGTTCGATGGTTATAATGTCGTATGGGCTTCGAACACAATGTTGCTCGTCGAAACGATCGCAGATTTGCTCGTTGTCGTCCCACGTTTTCGATAAGAGGAATATGGTGCACTTAACCGAATTGGAGCTCTTTCTAGAATATACGAGAATAGAAATTTTCATCGTGCACACATCGCTTGTAGATGGTTCATAGGGGATTCTGTATACGATGTCGTACTTTGTTACCTTTTAACGATCGGAAGAGATACTTTATTTTTCTGTATTAACACCCTGTGGACGGTAGATGATTTCAAAAAATATCTTGCCTAGGTTCGATGATTCAAAATGAAAACTTTCAGTTAAATATATTAGAAATGGATATAAAATGTTGCAGGACACAACTCTGAAAGAAGGATGGATCAAAATTTCCCTACAAAACGTTAAAATCTACCAGATTTCAAATACATTTCAATTGATGCATATAGACAGTTTGACGATTTTTTTAAACAACGAAATCAAAATCCAGAAATGGAGGTTTCATGAAAACTCAAATTTTGTTATCCAACGAGTCGTATAGTCGATTTTCATGTGATATTGTCAATAACTTCAATGATCAAATCTTTCTTTGGCATTATTATCAGACATTTAACTTCGAATCCATGTGTTTGAGGGCAAGTTTAGTCGACATACATATTTTCCCATCATCCTTTGAAACAAATCAATATGAATAAAACTAATTTCATTCCGACTAAATATTTTTCTTTTTACAAAGATAACATCAAAGACAATAAACAAAAAGCACAAATGCGAAACCCATCCTACGTGTATGTCCAAAATTATTACTCTAGCATGAAACCCGTCAACAACGAGCTAAACAGTTTATTTACTCATTTCGAAAGCAACTATATTAAATTTTAAAAATATCCTTAGTTGTTAAATCTATAGTACGTTTTTGCAGTGCAAAATTATTCATAGTTTTACACCTATTCGAATGAGAACGTAGTACGTTGTCCGCTCGTAAATCCAGCGTCTCTCGGGCGTGTTCATGTGGTAATTTTTTCCTTGGCCCGTTTGCGATTTATTAGAACCCAACCACCATATCCGGACACCATCAACAATGTCCAACTTTTAGTCGGTACATACGTAATCCTACCCTTATCCAACCTCCCACCACCCCCTGCTGACTTTTAGTTGCAACATAAATTTCTCACACCATTCCTTTGATTTTTTTCTCTATCCGTTTTTTGTCTTATGTTACTACAGACATATGCGATAGCTATCTACGTAAACGACTTTTTCCTGATTTTTTTTTCATTATAAATTTCAATGCTTTTTTTCTATATAAAATACATTAAATACTCTTAAAGTATAGTATTTTTTAATAGTAATAAATATCAAATATAATTATGATTGCTCGAAAATTTCAATGAATTCATGAATATTCTGAAGAATCTAATATCAATAGTTATAGCATATACTATGTGTGATATATTCGATAGATACATTTGCAATTCGACAGATGCATCAATTTAATTAGAATGTACATACATTAGTGGAATTATTATAGATACTCAATAACAGATATTTGATTAATTTTGCATTTTTTCGTAAAATCATTTCAAATATCAGTGTAACGTGTAAAATTAAGAATAATACTTATCCATTTTTCAAATTATAAAAGAAACTATGTATTGGATAATCCCATTTGATGATTTTTTACAATAAAATGAAAATATATGAAGTGTCCACAACAGAGTCCACCAGTATAACTTGGACGTATTTTAAAGTCCAATTATTTTAATGGAAGATATTTTTGTATCTACGTACAATAAAGCATATTTTTAACATTTTTTAGTACATACAAAAATATTAGTTTTATTAACAAGTGAATAAGACAAACTATGTATATTTTCCATGTACTGAATAGATTCATTCTCTAAAAATATATTATTTTTCCTCGACAAAAATGCAAATCCTTCAATTCCAGGATATATAGATAAAAATAAAACACGTACACGGATCCTTCTAGGATTTGTTACCAGTATTTTTCCGCACAAATGCGACACGCGATGTTATCCCGTTGTACGAATATGTAACGCGATATTTCCCTCGGCTTTTCCGCCGAGATACGGCGATTTTCCCGCACTCGAACACTTTTCGCGATCGGAAAATTTTATTCCGTCGAATGAATAATGCAAAGATATCAAACGAAGCAAAACTTTTGCCGATAATAAGCCAAGTCAAACAGAACGCGCGCTTTCGTCGTACCTTACAATATCATAACACACTACGCACCTACCGCTCTTTTTTTTGTTCTTTTCGGCCGTAAATAATGCAAAAGTTTTCCATTACTTGTGCAATAAATACGAAGTTTTTATGTTCATCGATCACAGCTTTGGATATTCCGGGAGTGCTGTTCCGTTTTATTGTTTACGTTGGCCGCACGAAAATAGTAGGGAAATTCGCGCAGGAATCCGAAACGATAACGATTTTCCGAAATGAAATTGAGTAATATACAGAAATTTTATTAAAAATATTATATAAAGCCATTAAATATTATATAAAATGTTCGAAAGATTATTTCTAACAAATATTTTTATGACAAAATTTTATTGATATCAATACAGAAAGAAATATCCAATTCGAAATTTCGAGAACTAAATATGAAAAATAATCAAAGCTCTCCATAATAAAACAATACGTACAATTTCACAAAGCAGATATATTTATGATTATATGAGTTATTCAAAGCTTATCGTGACTAACTCCATTTTTTGACAAAAATGAGACTTAAATGTCAAAGCACTTCGTATAATCATAACTTTTTATGTATGAAATATTTTTCCTGAACAACGAAGGAAAATAATACTAAAATAGATAATAAATAATTTATTTCAGAAGCCATGTTAATTGATTTTGTATTCTAATGTGAATTAATCACAATTACAGTGTATTATAAACAGAATTCGTATGTTAAAAATTTCATAAAAATTGAATAACAAAAGATTTGAAGAACAAATCAAACACTTTCTACATGTTTTCTCTATTCTTGCTTAGTGGATTTAGTCACGTTCAGTTCTGGCTCATATATCGATATCTTTCACTACTTTTATACTAAAAATTTCCAAAATTTTCTTTTCAAAGCGATCATATCCTGTTGAATAACCTTTCGATTGAATGGGTTCGCGTCGATTTTGGGGTGCGTTTTGAAATTTTCGATAATAAAGGTGTATATTATTCGAATGACTTTATATATCGATGGCACCGAATGGAATACAAATATGAAAGGGAATTCTCGTTCGTAAGCTTTTTTTGGTTCAGTGAAGCGTTATTCGGAAAATGAGTACCTTTTTGTTCACATCCACGGTTCGGATTCTCTTATGTGTTTTTCGGCGATGCGTAATCGAAAGTGTCTTCTGTAATGCGTAAAGCGCAAATCTAAAAGTAATTGCTCGATATCCAGATAAATAAATGGGATTCGATAAAACGTAGGGAACAATAATTGAATTAGTGTCTCACCCGTGCTTCGCTCATATTAATTGAAAACGTATGAGATATTTCCGGAAAATTGATATTTTTTTCATTACAGAAATCATTTTATTGTGTATGAAATGAGATTTAATCATCGTATACTATTTCTATGAAATATTTATTAATAAAACGATAAACGATCTCAAATCCGTAGCCACGGATTCGCGAAATCAACTCGCCCAATAAAACACATTGAATCAGATTAAGTCCGAAGGTCGCTTATTTATTATTTAACGTGGCCTGTGTACGGTTTAAATTGAAAAATAAATAATATACACGCGTTTTTCCAGGCTTTTGTTTATTGTCTGGGAACATTGTGCAGGTTAATGGGGGAACAGGACGATATTGGACCTTCAGGACGACCCTGTCTCGTGGAAAATTGGACCCGAAAGGATATTAAGGACTACGGCATACGTACACGTATAATTCAGACCGATAAGGTTTGGGAAGCGCTGATATTGTCGAGTTCTTGGTGGATTTTTTTGTTCTCGTGGGAAACTTCTGCGGTTCGATTCTGATGTGTTATGCGATTTTTCTCGATTATTTATGATGAATTATCAATATTTGAAATTTGTACATTTCGAATTAGTAAAATTCTTTGAAAAAACGTATAAGTTGACTCATAGATAGTGTGCCTGAATTATTATTTCATTGTCTTCAGCGAAATTATTAAGTTAGAACTCAAGTCCCATTCAGAGAGAATTTTAGAAACATTTAATTAATATTCAAATTTCTGAGTTTATATCTCATCAAATATAAATACATTTGAATATTCTGAGGGAAAGTGAGGATAATTGATCCCATTCCCATTTATTTATAAAAAAATCTAAATCGTAACATTAGATATTATCAATTGGCATCACTGTAACTTAAGCCAGATTAATTCAGAATATTTTAACGCTATTTTTTAATACCATTTTTCAAAAGATAGTTTAAAACAAAACTTAAGTGGGATCAAATGTCCTCACCCTTCCTAACATATTGGTTGAAAATTTTGAATTGAATAAATCAATGTCAATAAAACTTCAATACAAAATCTTTTCGAAACATTTTCATTTGAAAATTTTTTTATTGAATAAAGCCTAAATTTATTCTATAACTAAAAATACTTCATTTTCTCACAAAACTAAAAGAAATTTCACTTATAATGCGTCTCACACAATTTTTCGCCCTAGCAAAATTATCGGCCGTTATTCGCCCACGTTCCGCGCCAAATACTCTTTTGTCGAAGAAAAAAATACAAATACGTCACAAACAGTTAGTATGAACGAAACTACGATATTTCACGATGCTGCATTCAGAAACTGACCACACATACAATATTTACGAGAAACGTACACAAAACAAGACGTATTCGTTCCACAATAGAGCGAACTCGGTTCGGTGGAAGTTTGAAAAATTTTGAAACGTCCATTTGGCAATTTGTTTGAATTTAATATGCCGATAATATATGCGGGCTGTTTGGAATTTCAATTTCATAGTAAATACACAGCGGAAATTTTGGAAAAGATGAAAGAAACTTCGACTCAAATAAATATCTCTCGTGGCCGATGTATTATATTATTTAAAGTCGGGAATAGTTTCCAGACTGATGAATGTTTTCGGTTCGGTTTTGTTCTTTTGTGTTAGAAAAATATTTTTGAAGTGCGATTTGTGTTTGATATTGAAATTGATGTTTTTTCAAGCGAAATAGCTTGCTGTTTTATGAAAGGTTACCTCAAAGCGTCGCAGTAGGAAATTTACATTAGAAATAACAGTACAAGAATATAATAAACAAAGATTTTTTTCAATGAAAATATTCACATTAAAAAAATATACATGAGAAAAATTTTACCATTAATTTTAATGAACCTATTTGTATCAAAATATTATTAGGCTTATATATTTTTTTATGATTTTCTTCCACCAATAATACGTAATACATGAAATTGAATATTTATTTTCAGTTCATATTATGATTCGAGCCGTACCAATTAAAAATAATGAATCAAATATCAGGTAAATATACGAATATTCTATATCAAATACAAAATTCATAAATCTACATGTACCTACCTTCATTGTAACTGTGTAGTGCAAATCGAACAAAATCACCTAACTCTTTTTATTTTTTCAATTTGTGGGCACACTATAATATGCAAGTATACAAAACGGTCATCATTCAATGCAAACAGTAGATAAGCAATCGATATCCGATTTTGAGTCGTTTATTGAAAAGTTGGCTCAATTCGTTCGAATAAATATTTCATCCGAGCGCAGATGCGCCGCGTAATAAGAACATAATCGAATACAAACAGATCTCATTGATATATAGGCCGAGATTGGCAAATGCGCACATTTGTCAATGAACAACTGGCCCACTTTCGCCAAAACTGCTATATTTCAAAATTCGATTCAATCGTAGAAGCCACGTGCCAAATTCTAGCAAATAAAAATAGAAAAGATTCGGACGAAATGCAAAAATATTCTAGGAACTTCTCTCCATTCGAGCGGGGGTCGCATTTCGAAATTCATCGCCAAATCGTATGTATGTTTCGTAGGCGCTTATATTTCGATTTTTTCGGTTATTTATAGTCTTGTTTTAACCCTGTGAACTTTCTGGGAAGGTTATAATAAGCTCGTTGCAGAACATTGATCTGTAGAACATGAATTTTGTCTGAGGCTGACGGGCGAAGCTTTATGAATAAAACATAGTTCGACTCAAACTAGAAAGTTCCTGAATGTTCATATATAACAAGTTGAATGCACTTTTATCTAATCTATAAAGAAATATTTTAGATTAAAAAAATTACAATAGATGTATGATAAACGACAGATTACTTCTATGATGCTATGGAAATAAAAACTAATGTTTGTCACTTTGTGTATATGTAATTTAGTGCTATAGATGGTTCTTAATTTCTTAAATTTTCTCTATAAAACTTCTCAGAGTCGTTATGATATATTTTGGATTGTTTCTAAATAATTATATTTAACACTCTACACGATTTCTAAAGGTTATCGTTTTATAGAGGAGATTTTTTCATAGCTAAACCGTAGCAAACATTATGCAAAGCTTACAAATGTAACGTAATTCAACAAAATTTGACAAATGTTTTGCATTCACAAGCTCTCCATAAAAGTTCAATATCAGCTTTAATTTCACAGTATAATTAAAAATAATATGATAGAAATATTGCATTCATAAAACTATGCGCTAATACAAAAATTCATACCCAAACCGAGACACAATGTAAAACTTTCACAGTTTCGCTGAACAGTAGAACGATCACGCAATCGAACAATTTACTAATTAACTCAATTGAAATATTACCCGAACTACCGTCAATTAAACCCAAACAAAGCTAAAAAAATGCAAATACCAAAAGTCACAATTAAATCCACTAAAAAAAAAACTTCGAAAAGTCTGCGAAAACTCGAAACGACCATAAATATTCAATGCCGGATAAACGGGAGACGAAATCGAATGAAAACTCGCCGGCCTTGCGGAAAATCGAGTGCGCAAACGACCCGGTTTTCCGGATAAATGGGATAAATTTATCCGCCAAAGAAATGGGAAATTTATTCGTTGTTTATTCGGCTCAACACGTTGGGGTCACGACAACGTTTCTCTTGCTGTCGCCGTTGATGATACCGATCGTTATCGTTATATTGTTTAAGATAATGCCCGTTGGCTTTTAACGCGTTTTTTTATTCGCATTTTATGTTCGTTCTTGTCTTTTGTGGTCTCACCTTATCGAGGCGTTGTTTTTTTTAAACTTCTCTTTTTTCATTCGTGGCGCGAAAGTTTTTGTGTGAAGGCTATTGATTTTATTCGCCGCTGACACGAACTCGTGCTTATGGAATTTTTTGCTATGAAAATAATTGTGAGAAAATTTCCAACCGATATGTTAGGAATGAATTGGGTATTGATTTTTGTCGTAATTGTGTGCTTTAATAAAGAATCGAATTATTTTTGAGATTGCTTAATATTTGGCTTAAATATACAGACGAATGGCAATTGATTGAATGAATGCCACTGAAGATTTTCATGATTTTTCATATTGTATTTGACTATAAGGTAAACGTATTTCTTCATCAGGCTTTCTTTAAATTAAATAAATCAATCAATTCCGTATATATTGAATATTTCTTGATATCAAACAATTTAAATATTATTGTAAAAAATCTTGATAAAAAACATTGCAAAACTCCTAAACCTATCTAATTTAAAGAACTAATGAATTAATATCCCTTTACCTTACTTTAACAAATAAATTTCTCAAATAATATTCTGATTTAATTCATAAATTTAAAGTTATAATTGTTGAACGTTTCATTACAATACATTAGAATTTTTTTCAGCATAGAATCCGATTCTAATTAATCAAATCATTTAAACGCTTCCACATTGATACGGCTCAATCGAAATGCAATCAATCAAACCCCATCGACTAAAACATGCAAAAACCAATCACTATTTCAAAACCGACCAAACCGAATCTAAAACTACCCAATCCAAACAACCGCAAACCCGAAAATTTCAATCAAAAACGCATCAAAGCGCCGACAAACCGCAAACACGTCAATCGAAAGCGATGCACAACACGCATACAAAACGGCATTATATTATTATACGACAGCCAAACCGCAACTGGTCGATGACTATGACGATAATACCTCATTTGTGCCGAATGCGCCGAACCGTAATTATATTTGCGGCGCCGAACGGGTTAACGTTCCATTATTCGAACTATCCCTTTGAAATCGTAGCCGAACTGTTAATGACATTAAGGCGAGGTCCACTCGTCCATAATTAGCGACCAGACATGACAAAGGGAGAGATTCGTTCAACACAAAAGAGAAATGTCGAAATAATCAAGCCCTTGATGTGGGATGTGGAGTAGTGCTTCGGAAATTCGGTATCGGATTTGTAAAACATGTTCTGATTTATAATATAGATTGGTGATTTTTAATATTTATTATTTATAACTATTGCTACGTAATTATTTTTATAGAAGAAATGAGTAATAACGTGCCCATTTGTGAATAGATAGAGCGATTTTAGCGGTCCATAGAACGATTCAAAAAGTGAATCTAATGAGTTTAGGCTTAAATTTTTTTTTAGGGTCGTATTAATTAAGTATTGTCAAATTCATTTGACGACTGAAAAGACCGAGGGGTACAAGTGATTTCGAGAAAAGCGTGCTCAAAGTTGATCATGTACCAACATGTATCTATTAGGAGGAGGTCGAGTGATTTGACACTATATATCTTGGCACACGTTACGCCTTCGTTTATATCCTTTTGCCACCAAATAAATGAGCGTGTATAGAAGCGATTCCTGTGTATAACTTAATTTTGGTAAAAATGACACTTGTACCCCTTGGCCTTTTCGATCGTCATTTGTGATTTAGGTGGGTTTTTACAAATTTTTTTTCAAATAAAATGCATCTTATATTCGAAAGAAACTATCATATTAATTTAAAAAAGACGATATTTTACTTTCCTCAGTGAATGAAAATCGCATTTGAGATCCATTTTTCAATTCAATTTAATAATTGAAAAGGAAAATCTCATTAATAAGACGGTTTATAAGTTTCATTAGTCGGATAGGAAAACGTTTACTCGTGTTACTTTGTAAAATCTTTTTAATCTGAACTAAAACTCTTCGACGTTTTTTTACGATCTATCTTGTGTGAGTTACGCGAACGTTATTTAGTTGCGTCACTGCAATTATTTTCATATACAAATATATCATATTGAAGCTTAAAAAGATCGTGTTACTCTATAAAGTCTACAAACTAATAATTAACTAGCTTAATTCGAGAGGAGTACGCAGTTAAACCGATAAGTTGACTGTAATTATACAGCCTCCGTTATTGGAGCTCAGTTCTTGTTTTTGCCACTTTTGTTCCGGACGAAATTACTAACTAGCTCAATGTTGAAGCAAAAAGTCGCTTTATTTTATAAAATGTTTTCGAAACTTGTTTCAAACTTTACGTCGCAGCCGTACGAAATTGTCTGAACGGTTAAAGGCTTCAGCGAAGCATATTAAATTTTCGTCCTCATATTGTTATCTGAATAAAGAAATAATAACGCTTCGGATACGAATCAGAAACTTATTTTTCGAAGTGTTTCGACCGATCGAATAATAAAACTTTTCAGACTCGATTAATTTGTAGAACAGTTTGATTAAAAAAGTAATACGAACTCACTTTATATCGAACGTCGAGAATATATAATTTTTGTCCAACTTTGCACCTATACATTATACATACACTAGTGGAACTAATTGAGGACACTTTTCATATTTTTAATTAAATTTTTCACCAAATGAGATTATAGTTTTTCAACATTAAACTAAAGCAATTAAGCACCTTAAGAATTGAACGACTAATGAACGCACATTACATCAACATTCGTAATTATTTTCCGAATAAATCCACATTTATTGAATTCACAAATTGTAATTCTCAAAAATCTAAAAATTTATACATCGCTATTTACTCTTGCACGTTCATTAACATCATCACTAATAAGCGAAGAGCAACAACGAAATCCTGCCCAAAATCGAATACAAACGCAAATCACAATCGAATTCAATTAAACCTTCGACAACTAAATAACACAATGAAAATTTCCAATTGAACCTACGACTATGTCCACATTGGTGACCCTTTACAACTTTGATGAACGGCCTCAGAGGTGCATGTTGGGAATTTGCATATTTATTGGAATTCGGGATGATGCAGGGGTCGTCGTCTCGGAGCCGCAAATTCCTCGACTACACGAACAACATCTCTTGGATCTGATGGAATCTCCTTAGCGATGTTGGGCTAAATATATGGAGGGACGAGGAACCGGTCCTAAGTTCTCATTGTTGCCGAGTTAATCTGACGTGTATAAGTTTGAGAGGTCGGATCTATGTTGAGGATTATTGTTGATGCTATTCAGCATAAATTGAGATATGAGATTTGGGCGGATGATGCGTGAATTTAGTGCTTGTGTTGTTCGTCAAAAATATAAACAGTATAATCCGACCGACAGTATAATAAAGCGATTGTGTATGCTACATCGGGATACAGTGTTCTCATTATGCTGGATTCGAATTCTGTCGAGAATCACATGTCGTTTTTCACAATTCATATCATGGCATGAACGTTTTTTTCTAGTATGTAATTGATCTGTTAAATACAAATAAAATTTGATTTAACACTTTACGAAACGATTCCTAATAATGGATACCAGCTTTTTCTGTATCAATTAAATTCTTTTTAGACTAGCAGCTTTACTTCTTCACATTGAAGTGAATGATTAATTTAAAAATAATTAAATACACATTTCGTTTATAATTCAAATTTTGCCTCATATACTAATAGATGAAATTAATATTTATTCTGAAGAAGGTTTCCGATGTAAATTATGAACGCTCAGCTATTCGGAGCTTGCACGTGAAAATAAGTGATTTTAATTATGAAACATTCTCACCCATATTTACAAAACTAAAATGAACCATTAATTTTGAATAAAACTATCTCTTCATATACCAATTTAAATGCATGTGAGTAATTTAATTTCATAAAAGGACAAAGAAAATGCGGAAAATAATGAATTCACATACATAGCACGAAAGTTTACTGAACAATCGCTTCGAATCCCTGCTCCAGATATTGAATAATCCAGACTCCTGAGTGCACACTTACTTTGCTCTAAAATTACCTTCTTCCAAGACGGTGCAAAATGCACAAACACAAAGAAAATCGAGAAACCCGAACCGCATTATGACCGGAATGGAAATCGTAATGAGTGGCTTCTTCCACTCCTTTCCAGTGCAAAGAAAAAGATATCATTTTAATTTATCGCCCAGACGGACTAACTTCACTCTCACTCCGAAGAAACCTCATCTCCGAGCTCCGAATGCAACAAGTGTTACATAGTGAAGTCTTCTTGGAATCTTATTCGCAAGTCCTCTTCCTTAACTATGAATTACTACCGAGAAAGTTTGCCAGAGTCACATTAGCTCGAGATTCTAACGATCTTATTTTAGGAGGCGAAAATGATTTTTGATTCATTAAAAATACGATACTGCTCTATTAAATGGAGAAAATTACTAACAAGGGGATCGAATTCGTATCGAAAAAGCGGAAATGTGCTTTTTAACCGGAACATACGTGATTGTTTGCACTTTTTATTATGAAAGTTGAACCGGAGCTGTGTCGTTTTTAACTTTTCCGGATTAACGACCGAACTCTAGTACGTGTGTTTTCCCACGAACGATAAGTTTAATTTCGTTTCGTGTACTATTTTTTAACGAGCTCGCTCATTTGCTGTATGTGAGATTTTCTAGAGAGGCATGAAAAAAATTGTACATCAACGTTATCTGTGTAACAAGCACTCATTTGTTATCTACATTGTCAATACGATTGATTAACGATGCACTTATAAATCATTCTGATAATTTATTATATGCAACATACAATAATAAATATATTTTTATTTTTTCAGATTGTATCGACAATTTTCGTCCATATGTAAATGGTGAGTCATTTTATCTAACATGTTAAGTTATATTCTTATCACTGTATGTAACTTAGTCAGGTCATCTAAAAATTAAGCAATTTCGCGTATGTTCGCTATATTTATCAATTTGAAATAATTTAAGCACTTTTTATCATCTCAATACTGACAATTTAAATCGAAAAATATAGGGACATAACGAAATTTAATCTAACGAATTCATAGCCGTTTACCTTATTTTTTGTTTTTTTCAATACCTATTGATTCAATAGTCACTTATATCTGATCACGTTCGCATTTACACACTTTAGCTTTCATTTGTCGATATAATTTAAGATATTCATACCATCAATAGTTAAAAGTTGACATTCCTATTAAAAATTCATCGATAAAAAAATCAAAAACGATATCTACTACGACTTAAATCAATCCATAACGAAACACTTTAGCGAAACGAACTCAAATCCCTAAACGAAACCCTGGATAAAATATAATATCAAACGACATTTTACGATAGTATCGATCCCGAGATTTCATCCCGGGTATAGAAACATATAACAGAAGGAGATGATTTTTATCAGAGTCCCGGATATAAATCGCGGCGATCGTGCGCCCTTAGTCGCCCTTATCATTTTTCTTAGCGACGGCTTTTGTTCATAACACCTTTGTCAGCGTATAAAATTATGGTCGTTTTATACGAATGCGAGTCAATTTCGGAGCCGGAATTGTCGCAAACAAAATGAAAAATTGATCATTTATGACGGTCCGGAGAGTTTTGCACGTACAGAGGCTTAGGGACGTGAACGGGCCCTGTTCGCAATTTATTTTAGCGGCCTAAGGAAAAAATTATATATTTATTATTAAATTTTCTGAACAAAGTTGTTGTTGTTGTTGTTCCCGTTGACAAAGGGTGGAGTTTCGTTACGTTCCTGCAAGACAACTTCGATGTTTTCGTCTTGGATTAAGTTTCGCTCTTGAAGAATTCATTTCGAAGTTAGTTGTGCTTGTTTTAACGTATTTGTGTCCGATTGTATTAAATCTAAATATTCGTTCGAATTAATTATTTTTATATATATTTATAATTCGAGAATATGAATAATTTAATCATGAAAAACTTAAGAGTGCCAATCATTCAATATATTTTATTCGTAACCAATAAATATAATTTTATTCAGGATGAAAAAACCCGACGAATATCTCACAACTTTGGTCTTTAGCATAATTTTTTATTTCAATATCTGAATAAATATTATTTCAACTCATATAAAAAAATCTGAGAGAATCGCGTTCAGAAATCCTTGAAGGCAAATCAAACAAATCGCCGCTCGCCCATATTTCATTACAATGCCGAATTAATTCAGTCTGGTGAATTTATCCGAGAAAAATGGAGACTTCTTAAAGTTTCTCGAACGCCTTAATAAACTCGAATATAAAGGCAAATATGTTCACCTTAACCGCCCATGAAATTGAAATTTATTTCCAGCCGGGTTTTATTTCGCGAAACGTTCGCATAACACTATTGTTTGTTCTAGCATTTTATTTGTTTTCAAAAACGGTGTATATTTTTAATATTCAATACATTTTCACTGCACGAAACTTTACTTTGTGCCTTTCAGCGAAATTGCATATCAAGAGAACGTCTTAACGCGAGGGCCACGCGAAGAAAGGGAATCATTAAGATCCTTATTTTTCACGGAAAGAGTTTTTCCAACAGTTTCCACTACCTGAAGGCTTTTCAGGCTGCAATAGTTAAGTGGAACGTCGCATTCATCTTATAATACGTCCGTCTATAAATGTGTAGGCCGTGTTTTCTCAACGTTCTTCTATTTCCGTTGACTTTCCAAGACGCGAAAATATAAAGAAAACCAATTCGTAATTTCACAGTCTGACATTTTTCGGGTGGCAAACAACGGCGACAACACAATTTAATTCGAAGCCAGTATTTTTCGCACAATAAGAGAGATTTCGTCGTATAATATCGCCTTGAACCTTGTTTGCATTTCGAGTCGTTCTCACTGTTTCGCAATTCAATTTGTAGCGAACTCCCTCACCGTTCAAGATTAAAATGTCGGTTCACTTAAAAAATAATGATTCACTTTTTCATCTTGGATATTAGCCGAGTTCTAATTTAATCTGACAAGCGACTCGATAAAAATGGTTAATCAAATATAGCAATTTTTATAAAAAAAGTATATAAATATTTTCATTTTTTCTAAATAAATTTATTATTTGACCTATCATCAATTTTCAGATGGCACATAGGAAATTTGAATCGATTTCTCAATATAAAATATGGTAATTCCGGTAAAGATGGCAATATGGAAGACGATGGTAATAAAGATGGATGTACCTCCAATAATAACAAAAAAATATAATTGTTGCCGATTTATGAAATAAAATGGCCATTGGCCATCATCTGCCATATGGCCATCTATACTGGAATTGCCCTATATGTAATGTATGATTTCACATTTTTGACATTTCAATTTCATTGTAACTAAGCAAGCGTTGCATGCAATTTTCGGATCCATGAACAATTTTACATACGCTGAATTTTAATCCGATATTTCCGGATATTCGAGTTGCACATGCATAAACTCTACCACTCCGGTGCAAATATTTGCATGCTCGAACATTTAATCAACAAAGCTCTAACTTTTTCAATAATGAACCGCTTCCGCATTTTAAGCCGTCGAACATTGAAAATTATTCACCAGCTCAACCATACACTCGAACTGAACGGCCAGTAATTGATATTCAATAGGAAAAATTTTCATATTTCACCAATTAAAATTTTTCTCTTCTATCGAAAATATTAGTGAAACCGAAAAAACGTATCGCAAACGAACGATGAATTCGCACGAACGATTCCCGAAAGCTTCAACGTTTTCCAGAGTTTTTCATTCACCAGTAGCGGCTAGTAAAAATATTCCGATGGAGGGTTGTACTTACGAAATTGAAATGGAAAATTGTTATCAATTGAAAATATTACAATAAAAAAATCTTAAATATATTTTAGAATGTATGAATTGTTAAAAAATCATCAATAATCGTTAGGATAAAGTAAATGCTGCAACCCTGCAGCCCTTTAAAACGAACCGCCACTGTTCGGAGCGTTTCGGTTCGTTTGCTTCTCGTGAGAGCTTCCGCGAATTTTCGCCAACCATTTTTCCCCATTATTGTTTGCGCCTTTTCGCGATTTTTCGAAATTTTTCCCGCCATGCACATAACACCTATTTCACTTTATTTCACTTTCGCCGAGACGAAGACGGAACTTCGTGTCGCGCCTTCCCCTAATGGTGCGATCGTAATTTTTGCCGCGGAAAATGAATTTTCTTTTTTCACCATCCCTTAGTCGAGTGAAAATTGTGTTGTTTTGCTCAGGGATGAAAATTCGATGAATAAAGTTTATATTCGATTCAAATTTCGAAGTCTAAATTCGAATTTCAGATGTTGCTTCCAATTCTTATTCAAATCTATTGAAATTATTCAAAATCTTGTTGAATGATTTTAAATTTCATTTGAATTAATCTAAGCAAAATTTTTTTTTTCAATATGATAAAAATCTTATTTTTTAGACTCATGTAAAAAATGGTAACATTTTTTCCACTCTATAGCCCTGTTTTTACACTGGAATGAGATTTTTCTTCGCAACGAGGCAAAATGAATAGAGTCCTCATCCTTCCTGCGACATTGACTCGATTGTTACTTTTATGCTTCGCGTAAAAAAGGTTGTTTATTCGTGTGGCGTTCGCTTATTTTCCAACCATGCATCGCAAGAGTTTTTATTAGAATTATATTTTTTTCGGCACTCGTGTTGAAGTGAAACTTAAATCATCGTTTTGAGAAATGAGTCTTGAAATGGTCGCCTTTAAAAAAGGCATAAATTTTTCTTCACTCGATTCGTACGAATGTCGCTTTTAGAGCATACCTTTAACGAGATGACTTTTTTTATGCAAATTGCTGATTTTATTACTCAAAATAGAATGATTTGAAATTTTAAATGAAATTTACTATCTTCAGAAATAAAAATAAGTGTATATATGAAAATCGGTTTATATTAAAATGTACCTAGTACTATTTCATGATGCTTCTTTTTTTGGATTTTTTTTTTCACTTCAGCATCGAAACATATGACAAGCTACCTTCATAAATTTATTCACACCATCCAGAATACCAGATGCAAAGCTTTCAATCGGATTAAGAATATTTCAGGGGTGTTGTGCGTGAAACCAGAGGTTCCGTTCCCAGACCACAACCACGCAACCGAAGCAAGGTCCAACCGCTAAATTTGCGCCAACCAATTATGCGAATTCTTGTATAAACCTACACTCGAATCGAATATCTTACACCTCGTTATACAAGAAAACAAATTTTATAAATAAAAAAAATATTTTCGATAGACAAATCAGTTTAATACCCCTACAGACTGCAGACTTTTATCGGACGATTATTTAATTGAGTTCTTTAATCAATATGGAAATGTTAGAAAGTGTATAAATTACAACGATCATATGTAATTCAATCATAAAATATGCCCGATTAAACTATCGGCCGATAGAAAGTCTGCCCTTAATTTGTAAAAGTTTTCAGATTTGTACGACAATGTAGAAAATGAATTTAGGATTTTCCTAATTGAGAATATAATCGCTTCGGAAGTCCGTCTAAGCCTTTTTCTCTTCGTTTTAACTCTGGTGAATTTGAGAAACGTAAAGAGACGAACTTTCGTTAATTTTAACTGCTAACGGTAACAATCGTCGACGTTAGCGCGTTTCGAGTTTTACTTTTGACTTTCGACTCGTGTCAAAATTGGAAACTTCTATAGTAAAAGTTTCCTGTGTAATTCGAATATTTTTCGACACGAATTTGCCGTTTCGAAAACGCCTATAATATCAGTAGATTGTAATAAAAACGGTATTTAACCGCTCTGGAAGCTCAATATTGCCGATGGAAAAGTTTTAATGTTTGTATGGAATTTTTCATGTTATTAAATTTATAAACACGTATTGTGTTTTATATGCATGCAGTTTTAATATGAGCGTGTTGAACTTTATGTGTATTTTTATTATTACGTGCAGTTTGAATATTAGCAATGTATAGAGCTAATTTACATTTTGATTATGCGTTTATTTTTAAAACTAATATAGAAGTCTATTTTTATCACTTTGAATATTCATTATTTTCATAGCTTACTTTGATAAAAATTGTATTTTTTTCCCAAAGCTGATGATAAACAGTCAGTTTTATTATGTTTTCGTCTTTTGTGTAAGAAATTTCTCAAAACAATCGTCTTGCAATGGTGCGAAAGACGACCTCGTCGGAAATAAGTTGGACGCCCCTGAAAAAAACTGACGCAGGGCCAATTTAATACCGTCAGAGTAATCATGACGTTTTTCTACGACGAAGACATTGTGCGAGCTTTTTTTCATAATAAAGTCCGTTTGTTTGACCTTTAGCTAAGCCCTGCT
The DNA here is from genome assembly GCA_024721215.1 of Cheumatopsyche charites. NCBI lineage: Eukaryota > Metazoa > Arthropoda > Insecta > Trichoptera > Hydropsychidae > Cheumatopsyche > Cheumatopsyche charites. The sequence goes on from CM045577.1 coordinate 13,102,170, forward strand.
CCGAAGAGAAAAAAAATCCTTTAATTTTCTATTCAGGTGAACTTTCGCTTCTGCTTTGGCGAAGCTGTTCCCTTTGATATTTATTCTGCTTTTTGAAAATTTTGCCGCTGAAACTTAATACAAAACTTTAAATTCGAAATGATGGGCAACAACTTCCAATTTCACATCGCCCCGAGTTGTTTTCATCTGCGTTTCAAAACAAGTTTTAAAATTTTTGTGATTAAATTTTGATTATTATTAACGTCCATAAAAGTTTAATCTCTTTTATGATTCACAAAAAAATATACAATTTTATTTGAAAAATGTATAATTAAGTTGTAAGAATTATTTTCTACTATCTACGCCTATTTTAAGCAATCTTCATAACAGCAGTTTACGTAGAGTAGATTGAAGCTCGAACGTAATTATAACAGACAGATACAGAGACAAATAAGCATTATTATTAAATTAAATATAATAAAATGAAAATTATATATATTTGATTGATAAATCTTTAAATACTTCATGATTGGTTCGACAAACTTGTGTATCCGATTCGATCGAACATAGGAAATTTCTCCTTTAAACATCTACATGAAAGCTTAAACGGGCACGAAACCTTCTGGGACTTTGCGACCTAACATTCACCTCATTAATCAATCACTAAGGATAAGTGAAAAAAGGGTAAGGGCTCAAAAAGGGAAAGTCGAATCGCCTACAATACACAAAAAAAGGTACGGAAACGGAAGCGAGTTTCCTTCCTACGAAAAAGAACCATCTCTTCCATTCTCACACGATCCATAAATTTTTCTATGCAAGATATTCGCTGGAACAAAAGTTCATATGAACCGACAATGCATCAAATTCACATCGAAATGAATTGAATGTCGTACTTTTTTGCCGAACGAATCAATTCGAATATTACTCGAGAGGAATTGCAGAGCTTTCGAAAAATCTCTTTCGCCGTATCGATGCAATATTCGATTTTGTAAAAAGCACTCGAGATATATGAACCGTTCAGTGTGTAAAGTGATCAAGTCCAGTTTTTGAAAAAATATTAAATTTTATAGTCAAAGCACTTATAATATTCTTGACTTTTTATGTATGAAATGTGTTTGCTGAAGACAAATATCATTAAATGATAAAAACTTTTCGACCACTGAATGATAAATCATATTGTTCAAAAGTCATTTTATTTGATTCTGTTCTGCAATGTAAATTGACCACATTCATAGCTTATTATACACGAAATATGTATCTTCATAATTTCAGATAAATAAAATATTGAAACAAAATTAAGAGTTTTGAAAAATGTATCGAAAACGTTTCATCGTTTTAAGGAGTTAATCACGTTTTGCACTGAATGGTTCAAATATGAATTATAAATGTACGTATATTTCTCGTATTGCGTTCGGAATATTATTTTTAAATATCTGCTATGTTCGTATCTATGAATTTGTTTTGCAGATGTATAAAAAAGTCAAACAAAACTCCATTAAAGCGAACGCGATCGCATTTTCAGCATTTCTGAAGAAAAATAAATATTCGCAGAATAAATTAGAATGGTTCAAGTCTCAACGTTCGCCTCAAAAACAAGCAAAATACTAGGGCTTAAATCACGGTCGCCTTAATTTGCATACATTTCGTATGAATTTCTCTCCCCTTATAAACAATTAATTTGTGCGTATACATACAATTAATTTCAACCCCGCCAAAATATCGGACTGTTTTCATTTAGAACTGGGTCGTGTATTGTATATTTTTTTGAATTTGTTTCAAAGTTACGATGTTTCGTTCGAATGTTTAGAAGGAAAAAATACACCTTTTTCAGAATTAAATTTTAATTGCTTGTCGCTCGATAAACCATTTTTAGCCACGCCCTATTTCAGATGTAAAAGAATTAATTCAGATTGAATTCATACGTCATACAAATGGAAAAATGCCGAGTAATTTTCGAGTGATTAATTCATTTGATTATTTTTTCTTTTTGATTAATATCTGGATATTTTGAAAATATCGGTTACCGATTTAATAATTTTTCATAGCATTCAAAACCTTCGAATCATTCACTTATTGAATATATTTTTGAAATTAATATAACTTCAAATCACATCGATTAGACAAGGTCAAATTAATGTCACTTCTAATATGGTTTAACAAGGGCTAGATAGAATTAAACTTAGTTAGAGCTTAGTTGTGTAAAGTTAATAAATCAATAACTACTAGCATTAGAGAGCTTATATTAATTTATCACCATCAATTTCAAATTAAAAACAATCGAATTCTTATCACTAAATATAAATTATGCAACAAATTTTCAACATAACATTAAACATAGAAAATTATCACGATTCATAAAATAATTTCGAATATATGTACATACACAATACAACCCTTCGAATACGCAACTTCATACCCCGCAATATAATAGTCCGTTACGCAGCGGGCTTAAATAAATTACACACCACCGCTTTCATGGACGACATCCACGAATTCTGTTAACCTTTTGACCACCTAAATGAAGCCAGGGTCTGAAATTCAAAATACCTCCGTTGAATGCTAAATTTCATCAACCGACGAGACCCGATAATGGGGTGCGATATGCGAAAGTCGCATAATCCTTGAACGTTGTGACTTTGTGCAAAAACTATCGTATTATATGAGAGTTTGCTTTACATATTGTGTTAGATCATGTGTCCGGTTGCACTTTAACGTTATAATGTGCGAGAGTAGTTTCAAAAGCTGAGTTGATGGTTTTGCATTATGCTTTAGATGCATTTAAAAGTGTATTAATCTGAAGTTTAGTAATCCTGAAAAGTAATATCAGTGTATAAAAAATGATTCTAAGATTGATCGAGTTCAGAAAGGACGATCAATTAAATTAAGTTAAAATTACATGTGACTTTCGTCAGGATTTGAACTCATCAGTATAAGAACACTAAAGCCTAACGTGATATGCATAAACTTCATATAAAATTGTACTATTTTCTGTTTTTAATAAAATAATAAATTAGCAGCTTAATTGAAGTGAACAATTCGAATCTTACAATTGAGCAATCCTTTGATTAGAAAAATTTCAATTAAAAAACCCTTTGTTCGGAATCGAAGCTTTGCGGTAACAAGTCGACGTCTTCGACGAAGACTTTTTCGAAACTGAAAAAAATAAAATGCCGAAAAAGAACGAAAAACGAAAGAAACGGAAAAGCAAAGGCTTCGCCGCAAACTCTATTACGACTCCCTTCCACTAGACCGATGTTTTTCGAAAGCCGAATGGAAAAAAAAGTATCGAAATCCTTTGAACGAATATGTAAAAGAATCTTTTCTGTTTGCGAGGAGGGTATTGAAATTTCGAAGGGAAACTTTTAATTTCTCAACAATTTCCTCGGTAAAGCGATCGGATCGCGGCTTTGGAAATATAAGAATGACGCAAAAGAGTTGGATCGGTATTAAATTTCTCGTAATACACGTCGCTTTGTGAAAGTTCTTTATGGAAATTTTCACAAAGCTTTGTGGAAGTATCGTGAATTTTTAAATCCCATTCATAAAAATGTGAGCGATTTCGATAGAATCATAAATAGCATATCATAAAAAATATTTCATGATTTGATTTTTAATGAGACTAGTATTCATAACTAACGTGAACTCGGTATTTCTCTAGAATTTATGGTCTTTAAGGCGATTATGAACTGTTATGATATTATATTTATAATGAAAACTATCTGTTGGAACATGTTAAATTAAATTGCATGTATAAGCTATGCATAATATTCGTACGGTAAAGACTCCTCCTTAAAACGTCAACGTTAGAAATCCTATAGATTGTAAAATTTCAAATGTAAATTTTAAAATATAATGATGCAAAAATCTTTCCAAATACACACATAATAAATCTGAAAAGATTCATCATGATAACATAAATAATTAATGATTATATAAAGCACAAACATGCACACATATAAAGTTTCATGAATTCAATTTACATCAGAAACTTCCATACGAAAAATATATACGCACGATAATATTATATTAAACCCCGAATTCCCCCTTAAGCACAACACTTTATCATAAATTCAACCCCCGAAAAGCACACAATGAAAACGTACACGGAAAATATGTATGCGGCTAAAACACTGCAGAGACATTTCGCGTCCGTATTGATGTAACGCGCGAACATCCAGCGCAGCCGAATTCACTCTGAGTGAAATGGTAATACAGCCCGGAATGAAGGCTGTATCACCACAATGGGACACACAGGGGCATAAAACATCCGAAACTTTGCGACACAAATCGAAATTTCCCGACAGAGAGCGGGAAAAGCGCGAGAAAAGCGGGAAAATCGCGGGAAAAGCGGGAAAAGCGCGGGAAAACCTCGCGCACCAACTGCGAACGAAATTTTTCCAGGACGGAGCGATAAGGAGTTTTGAGTCGGAGATTTTGTTTTGCTTGTTGTTGCTGATTGTTTTATATTTTTCGTTTATTACGATTTGCTTTAATGTGAAGAAGTAGTCTCTAGGCTAGAAACTTCGAAGATTAATGATGCTGAAGGAATAATGAAGCTTAAATCGATTGAATTTAATTGATATGTAATTGTAAAAATGATGAATCGGAAATTGTTCATAATTTCTTGAAAGTTAACAAAATCTTCACTCAGGTTGGTATATACAGTAAATATTTTCAGAAAATTTATTAAAATAACTTTGTTTGCATTAATCATAACTTATAATGGTAACAAATGGTGACAAATTTCGTATACATAGTTGCGTTTCCTAAAAAACAGCCTGACCTAACTTTTTTTGTTTTTCGCGAAAGAAAAGAAAAATTTCTCTATCAACCAAACCCAACCCATCGTTGATAAAAATCGGTTTAATTCGATAAATTTTCTACACTTTACCTCATTCACCTAATTTAAAGGCGATTATGCAAACTTACAGACGATAATGCTAACTTTTCGGCGATTATAAACAATAGCTGCCTTAATCACATTTACCGTAATAAATAATATAAAGCGGATTACTCATTTACAGAAACTGATTCATAAAGCATAGTATAAACATTTTTTAAATCAAATATTCGAAAAAAAACAATTGAAACATCATAGTAATTAAGGAAAATGGCATATGATCCTAATTAAGATCTAATAGGACTTGAACCCAGCTTGACACCGAATCCCGAATCGTCATACACAAATGCTTTATACTTCTGCACCATCAGCTGGTTAAGTAAATTTCGTGTAAATCTCACGTGAGCCATTTTAAATATGCTCGTCTTAATTTAATGCCTCGCTGGGGACATTACGCATTATTTATAGAGGTCGACCACTTTGCTCGGTTATTTTACAAAAAAAAATTGCAGATTTGGAAATATATTATAATGTGCGTCGAAACGGTTGTGTTTCGAGATGTTTCCTATGAATTTAAAGGTCATAACTTTTATTGTTTTCTTGGTTGGTCTTTGTTCGGTGAAGAAACGGCGCAGTTCCGAGGAGCAATTTCGTCGACTTGTGCTCAAATAATGACTTTGAGATTGTTAAATGTGCTTCGTTTGCAATATTTGCTTGAAATTCGACGAATTTTGACTATACCGTGATCGTATCAAACGCTAAAGTTCAAATATAAACAGGTAAACAAATGTTAAAAAGATCCATTTATGACAATTTTGATATTTGATAACATTACATATTCAGTTCGTTCGTGAAAGTATGACATTTTTATCAATTCCCTTGTTTTATTATATTTTTGATAACGTATCGAAAAATTGGTTATGCGAGCAAATATTAATAAATGTGTTATTTTTATCTGAAACGTTCTTATTATTTATTTTATCTACATGAAAATAAATAGGGTTCTTATACTCATATTTGCTGGAAACACCACTGCTTTATTTCAGTATTGTTCATCGCTGTATGTAGTGTAATACGAAAAAAAACATTTGATACGGTACATATATATTTTTCATATAAATTCATCGATGTCTATCTAAATCTTGTATTATTTTTGAATTAAAACTTTATTCAGAATTTTCGAATGAATCGTAAAATCGTCCAGCGCATTTTCGATTAAATTCACAAAAACGGATTATTCCCTCGGTTGTATTGTGAAAAGGTCTCCTTTTTGTGGATATAATTTCCATTTTTGATTACTCGCTTTATGTATATATCCATAAGTTTGAAATGTCTCGAAAATGGCAAACCGCAGCAACTCGTCTTAATTATATTAATTCTGCGGACTTTAACATTCCGCCATTTCATTTAGAAACGTTCCATTTAAACTCCGAATCATTCAAATCCATACAAATATTTTCCTTTCGAATTAATTCCTAATGAAATTTTCCACAATTTTAAATCTAATCAAGATTTATATGCTTTAAAAAAATACATATACATATAAATTAATTTGAGGTTTTTTAAGTGCAAATGCTCATATTTCAAATTTTCTTCCAAAATTCTAAAGCCGATTCGCCTTAGATCCTCACTTTTTGAATCCGGAAAAATAATGCGAGCGCCTCTCGGTAACGAAGTGAAGTTTTTCCCGAAAGAAAAACATAAAAGGCCGGTTCACGGAAAAGCGGAAAAGCCAAAGGAAAAACCGGCTCCGTAATTAGTCATAAATCCGGATAACTTCTGACGAACGTCGTCTCTTTTGCCTTTGGCGAATTCATAAATAACTCTCTCGAAGAAGGAAGAAGATTCTCGTATTGGATCTAATAGGGGAAAAGTGCTTCCTTGCTACTTTTTGAATTTTAATATGAAAAATTTCACGATGCCATATGTTCGTTTGATATGTTAATAAATGTGATATTTTCGAAATTTTAGATGCTCATGCCAGTTCGTTAGTTACGCGAATTCGCTTCGAAGTGGCTGTAAAAAGATTCCCAATTACGCGTATCCTATAAAATGTCAAATTTTTAATGTGCTCGAGATAAAATTATTTATTTTTATGCGTCTCTTGTGCTTTGCTGTCGTGTGAACTTCGCTAAAAATCTTTTTTTTTTACCAAGGATTTATTTTTAATATTTTTCATTATTACTGTGTAAAATACTGCATATCATTATATACAGATCTAAATGATAAAATATTCTGCAAACGGTTGAAATAAACTAACATTAACCCAATAAATTCACTATGTTATAGGTACAATAAAAAAACCGCACGACATCTAAAACAACACTAATCATATAAATAAACCGCTTCGAATATAAAACCGAACGAGTTTAATACATCGCAAAATAGAACAACTCAAAATAACTACAAAGAACACATCCTTCGCGCGATAAGAAAAATGCAACCGATGCGATGTCGTGTCGCTCGAGCATTAAAGCAAATACGCTAATTACCCTAGTTTTCCCCATATTTTTCCCGCATTTTCCATAGCAAAGAGAGCAATGGTGCTTTGACAATATACGGCAATCACTCTTGGCCGAAAGTAACGCGGACAAATGTGCTGAAACAGGAACAAAAGTTGTGCAAACGGGGACCGTCTAATTGCTTCGCGCTGAATAATTAGCTCCCTCTGTCTCTTCACGTAATAAATACATCTCGGGCTTAATTAAGACACTGTCCGGATCGTTAGGGATTTTTTTTGATTATTTTTGGCGTTTTTTACCAAATTTATTTAGCTCTTTAATCAAGCCGGTTGTGACAAATTCGCTCGAGTTTGTAAACGCGATTCGATTTTGTTTCGTATTAATTTTAAGATCTCTTAATAAGCTTTGAGTTTTATGAGTTTTTCATTCATAGGATCATGGATAAAAAGATCGTTTTTCGTTTTGATGTTTTATAATTGGGAACGAAATTTGATGGTTAAATTACTGTTTTACAATTCAATTGAAAATCTGATCTTTAATTATAAAATATTTTAAATGATTAGGTTATATTGTGAATTACTTTAGTATATTTTCTGGAACTTTTTGATAATTTTATTTTTTATTAAAGGTATTGCTACAAAATAATTTTAAATTTCTAAATTGATCATTCACTTTAAAAAAAAATCTGAGCCACTGAACTAGAAAATTGAAGAGTACGAAAAGTGATTCTAAAATTTATCAAATTTAATCGATACAATCAAAGCAGACGATCTTTTTTTAGATTTTTTTGTACTGTTTTATAATCAAATTGGTCAATTAAATTAGAAAAAAGATAATCGAGTTATCATATCAATTAAGAAAAACGACATGTGAATCTCACCAGAAGCCAATAGAACGCAAGCCCAATATCATGAATAAGTTCATGATATAATTACGAGCTATAGACTGACTAATTTCATAAATCAAAATCCATTTTGATCTATTGAGTTTTATCAAACGATTGCAAAAATTTTCGTCGAAAAATCTGGATCGAAAATATATCCGATATTTGCCATAATCGAACTCGACATTCAAGCTTTTTCATGCAATTTGTCACATGAGTTATATCCCTCTCATCGGGGGTAGTATCCATCGCAATTTCCGAGCTTATTGTAGTATTTTTTATCAATGCCACCCTTCAGCCGGTTATGAATCAGAATAATATGTCAACTGCGGCGCTATCCAACGATTATAAATCATTCTTCCGCTTTTTTCCCCTCAACGAAACACCATCGCGATGCTGTTGACAACAAAGGACGATATATTCACTATATGCGGTCACTCTTTTTGTCGCATTCATCATGCGTCACAGTTACGAAACATCCTCAAATATCATCGATTTCTAATATACCCTTTCATAAATCTCCATATAAATGCTATAAATTATTCAATTTACAATTGTGTTTTAATCAATTTCACTATTTGCCGTCAAACAATCGGGTTCGCAATAGACAATCGGCGTAATCGAATCATCGTGCACTAATTGCGCATTGATAGAAGCCGTTTTCGAAATTCAATTAACACTGTTCTGAGAGGGAAAATGCGGAAAAATAAAGCAACGAGTTTATATTATGCTTTTTCCTTCGATTTCAGTCCATCGAAACTCGGCTCACGTTTCAGATCCGAATCTGGGGCAATTATCTCCAAGATTTGCAATGCGGCATGACAAATCGCTTTAGTCCCCGGGCATATTCATATCGTACGCATGTATAATAATCCAGATGATAGCGTAGATATATAAAGCGTTTGTGTGTGCCGCATCGGGATTCAGTGCTTCGTGATGCTGGATTCAAGTCCTATCGGATCCTAGTGAGAGTTACGTGAATTTTTTTAATAGACGTAACCGTTTCTTTCGAAATTTTGATTAGAGAAATGTGTCAATTTAACGATTGATGAAACAATTTCTTAAATATGTCTCTAACTTATACTGTTTTGATTAAATTTTAACGATTTTAGTGCAATCTTTCGTACGCTATTTACTCGTCAGAGTTCCCTACTCTAATGGCTGTTTCATCACTTTTAAATGAATGATTAGTTGATATTTGAAATTGTCGTGTAGTTGCTTCACATTAGAGTATAGAAGTAATTAAAATGGTATCTGAAATAATTGATATATTATTCTATGGCCAAACAAATAATGTCATTTAATGGTATTTATAACTATATTCAAGATTGATATTCAACATACATATAAAATGATATGGCTATTCTTAGTGCTATTCTTTTTATCTTCTAGCTATCCTAGGCTATTCCATTTTTTTCAAATGTAGAATTTATTGATTTATGCATTTAATGATTCAATTGATACTATAGCTTGACCGTCTTTCGAATAATCAACGTTAAATGAAACACTTGCCTTCTCAGTATCAATTGAATTCGATCGAATTTAGCACCACTTTTCGTGCGCTTTTCACTATTAAAACTCCTAAACCTGACTTTCACTTTAAAGTAAATGAATAATTGAGAAACTCAAAACCCTAGATTATCAATAAATATCGATAATTTTGACTAAACACAGAGAATCTCTATCAAATGTAGCAAGTGACATTCGAGAATGTGCCGATCGGAATCTGGAGGAAACTCTGTCGCGTTAATCTCCACTGTTTGACTGGCAACCTGTTGGAGTTGACGTTTCAATTTGGAACTAAGTCTGTGTAGTGTAGTTGTGGAGAAGTTGATGTGTCGCATTACTTGGAAATCCCAGAAGCTAGGGGTTCTTAACGATATGTGATTGAGAGGGGTTCGTCGGGTTGTCGAGTGGGTGCCGAAATTTGTACGCCGTTTCCTAGAAACGAAGCTTTTGACGATAAGCCTTTGTTCTCGAAGGGTTGTTTTTCCTCGGTGATAATGTTGAATGATGTGCGTTTTAATTGAACGTATGATAAAGCGGTTGTAAATATGAATAGATTCGGAAATTGAGGGGATCGTATCGTTCGCGCAAAACCGAAATCGGCTCGATGCCAAGAAGCTATTACCATACATCGTCTAGCGACTTAAGGATCTACCATAAAGTACAAATATTTAACAACGGATATTGTTTTGGAGTTCTAGCTATGCAAATATATTGTATTACAAACAATCCAACCCGATCCTGAAACGCAGATTTGATGCGAATTACAAATTTTACATAAATCGAATATTTTGAATAAATAATAATCGATTATTAATAATACATTAAGGGCTTGGTTTTTTTATCGTAAGCTAAACTACTTTTATCTAACTGAAAATCAGTATATTTTAATAGAGTTCGATACTATGAGTTTACATATACGTGATGACAATAAGATAACGTGAACTTATATTAAGCGAAAAGATCGACCCTTTAGCTTCAAATTTTTTAGTAATACTACGTATATTATGTACAAGCAATAAATTCATGCAACATATCGCACCTCGACGATAAATTAAGCCACGTTGACACAAACTAGAAACATGTCTTATCAATTACACGAACTCAACAATAACAAAACCACCATAAAACACATAATGATCTATAATAATACAACCGACAAACGTGACCTCACCCCTATAAGACTTCGGCCAAGAAGTTGCCCTTTAGACTCTAGGCTTGAAATAATAGTTTCACATAGATACATAGGTATACTGATATGATATTTCATTCTTGTTAGTTACATTCTAACAACGGGGTCAATTCAGACCGTTCATCGGTGCGGACCAAGTATCGTCAAAGTACTGTCCCGAATCGGTTTAACCACGGTTCATAAGTTAATTGATCGCCAGTTAAAGGCCAAATTTGAATATCTGTAGTCGATTGTGTGTTTCGATGTAATATTGTATCGTAGATGACTCGATTGGATCGTTGTTTGTGCGAGCCACTAAGGTATGGGGTTGTATTGTAAGGAAATATTGATTTGAGGTTTCGTGTGGAGAATGATGGTTTAATTGTCTGTTTTGTGAATATGATTGTTGAATTTATATTGTTATTGAATTATGTTCTTTGGGTGGAAAATTGAGAAAGTTAATAATGATCGGATTGTGAACGAAAACATATGTATATGGCATCATAATTCAATAAGAAGAATCTTCTTTTTGAAAATACTGTATATTCTGTTTTTCATTTAACTAATTAACTTTGAAAATTTTAGGTTAGAAAAAAACATTAACACTATTGGCTTACTTTCACTATAATTTTTCTGAAACGATATTTTAAGACAGAAGAATCCTATTTTATGTTGCAAATTACTTCTGTGACCCTATGTTGCTTGAGATTCTATGAACTTTAAATCAATTATAATCTTTTGTATAGTATTTTTAACAAATATAAAACCAAACAAATACAAAATACTGTCAAAACATGTTGAATTACGATGTGTGTGTAAGTCATGCGTAATAATTGCTACGACACAACTAAGGAAAAGTATCTACATAAGTATATTCCCAAAACGTCAAACCATAGAAATCATTATGATTTTATGATGTTACAGAAAATTTCCAAAATGTGCACACATTAACTTAGAATTCTTTTCATTGTGACAGGATAAACACATCCGACATCATTTATTTTTCAACGCGCTACAAAGCCTCTGCGTAGAAGAGACATACGATACTACACTTATTTTATACAACAACACGAGATTCGGGGTCAATTTTGATGGGTCGTTTTCGTTGAAATTCACGCACATACGACACATGTCCGTTAAGTTGTCGAGGTCGACGTCAAAAAGGGTCTTTCGCAAAAATCATAATCGCGATTTTACGACGACCGGTTCGCGTTAGGACCTCGTTTTTAACGACTCCGGGCCGTTAACGCTATACGAGCACGGTCGTTAAAAAAATACACAGATATGACCCATCGAATGATCTATCCGTTTCAGTGCATTTTTTTTAGATTCGGGATAAAAAAATATGTATTTTTAGTTCAGTTAAACGATATATTTGTATGGTAAATATATGTTTTGAAGTTGTTAGCGTGTCGTATAAATAAATTTATTCAATTAAATTTAAAAGGAAACAATTTAATTTGGGAAATGTGCAACTATTTTCCACGTGGCGTTGGAAAATGTGGCTCGGGAAAACTTGGAGCGTTACGCACACTCGTCTCGTTACGCGGCTAAGTTCTGTTATGAAAATTAATGAAAGACGTCGTGGTTTAGGAAGTTTTCACATAATATGAGTTGTTTAATCACTATAAATTTCACAGAATTTGAATTGGAGATGTTTTTGCTGATAGGCTTAGAAATAATCTTCTTCGAATCAAAACGAATTCGTTTCGAGTTTATATTTTGAACTGAATCATTTTTCATACTTTTATAGTTTGGTTCGACGTTTGTTATATATTTCTAGATAAAGAATATCTAGGTCACCTGGTTTTCAGAAAACCGGGGATCAGTGTTCTTTACTCTTACAACTAATCTTCGGACGCCATACGTTATGGTCGAGTTGGAAATTAGACCAAATGTCTTCCGACTTGGGAAAAATCGTTCGGAAAAATTCACCATCGCAAATCTTTCGTGAGAAACTGCACGAGAGCCATTCGATGGCCATTTCGATGAAAGCATTATTCAAGTGGATTTTGTAGAACAAAGGTGAGCAATTAATTCTGCCAATTTTCCGATCTTTCTTTCAAAAATCGAAGAAAAAAATCATTTCGTTTCAATAATCGCGAATGATTCGTTTAAAAAAAAGTTTTATTTTATACCATTCTTAATTTTCAATTAAGTAATTAAGTACTTTTTTTCTCATATTTACAAACATCACATTAATTCTATTTCTGAAAAAATAACCGTTTTAAGAAAAAAAGTAACGTAATTAAAACACGTATTATATTAGTAAATGCGCTCGTTTTATGAGATAACCGACCAACTTAATTAAAACAGTGTTTTATTCGCCCAAAAACAATTTCAAACTAAATAAAACGCTAAATTATGAATAATAAAGAATTCTAATTGTCAGAAACCTTACACAATGAACACATTAATGATCCCAATTAATTTGAGAAGCCATTTTAACTGCTGAAATTATTAGCACCGCTTTGGATCGTGCTTAGAATTCAAATTATCAACTTAAGGTTGAAAAAAGCTCGATTTTAAAGTTAATTATTCAAATAAAGCGTTAAAATATTTTAAAGTTTAAGCTCGTTTAATACTTTTTTTTCAAATCCGTGACTTTAAACATTTCGTATGACGTTTGGGATTAATAAACGCCATAAAACACAGTTCATATTTGTATCGAGGCAATAAAAATGGTACAAATTTTGCTTTTAATTACCATAATAAATTAATTTCAATTTTACGATCTCCGTTATTAAAATTTATACTTCTAGCCTTGGATCGTAAATACTTTGCTAAATCCATTCAATTTGAAGCACTAAAATTAATTTTCTACATTTGATTATTCTGTATTTTTTTCCTCGAATACATATAACAATGAACAATTTATTTTATATATGCTTGAAAAAAATATCCAATTTCCATACCAGAATTTTCGTTATATGCACTACCCAATTCAATAACATAACTTCACATAAACGAGAAACTATCGAAAGCCATTTTCAGTGGCAGATCGTCGAAATAAAAAACCAAAGGGATGACTTCTGAAAATAATAAAAAAGTAGATTCAACCGAACCTCCAACCTTTTAAATAAAACATATGAAGCAAAATAACCATTTAAATGACTAATACCACTAACAAAGTGAAGGTTTATTAAGGTCCCTACCGATAAAAATCGTAGTAATATAGTATAATTAGCATTAATATGAAATAGTTAAGAAGAACGAAGACTCAATTCTTAATTATATTTAAATTATCTCAAGTCAAATAAAGTAATATTTATTAGGTGCACTATCGAAATTGAGTTTTATAAGAAGCGACTTAATATATTATATTTTCAAAAGTACATAAGCAATAATAAGAATATCGACAATACATGAAAAATACTTTGTATAAAGCATTAATTTGTTAGTTCACCTGACAATAATTAAACCAACCATTGACTTGCAATAACTAAAGATCTATTGAAAGTTTCATTTTCATTCTTCACAACTATTTCGTTTAAATGCTTGTACTTTGTTTTTAAAAGTTTTCATCGAAACCTTAAGAGCCTCTCGTAATTTCAAGTATATTTTCAACCCCATGAACCCGCACTTCTCTTAATTCCCTCTCGTGGTGATAGCCTCTGAATAATGGGTGCATGGGATCCAAGTGAGTGCAACCACCGTTGAAATTGTACGTGTTGTTGTGGTTGGCTTGTGTGTGTTTGAATGTGGTCTCTGGAGATGCACTTGAAAGTTGGCTTAGTGTCTTTTCGGTGTTATCCTGACGAATGTGCTTCTTCAACCAGACGGCAGAAGCTGCTGTGATTGATGCTTCGGAGTAGTCTAGATAGTCTCTGAATATTTATTTTAAATTCAAAATCTTCATTTATATTTGTCGCCCGTTCTATAATTTAATTTAATCTTCGATGTATTCTAACGCATTGGTCTCGTTTGTTTAGTGGCGCTTTGCGATTTTCAATTCGACCCAAGCGCAAATCTAACAGCACCCCTTTCATAAGGGGCGAAGTTCTAAATCGAAAAAGAAAAGTCAACAACACACACACATATAAACTCACGTCCTTTTTATATTCAAATTTCGAAGAACGTTTATCGCTTTCGCCTTCGGCATGCCGATGCAGCATGGGGAAGTCGAATTCAATCGAAGATCACTAAGCGATATGGGTAAAATACGGATTCCCCTCGACAAAATAAATAAACCAAACTGTGGGCCATTCAATTTATTCAAATGAACTCACTGAACATGCCGGTTTAAATAAAATATCCCATATTGATATTGAACATAAGGAAAATGAGATTGAAAGGACTACATGGATCGCTCACTACGAACTCTGATAAATATGACTTAAATATATCTATTTATGTGAATAGATGATTTGACTTGATTTTTATTAAATAGCCATTCAATAGTTTAATGATATGAAGTGTTTGTGTCTGACGTGTCAATTTAGTATAATCTTGATGCTGGGATCGAGTCATGACGAGAATCAAAAGTCATGTTTCCTGTTTCCTGTCATGTTTCCTGTTTCATGTTTCCTGTCATGTTTCATTCATATTTCCAAAGTTGATATGGAGATTCAATTGTTTCTTCCGAATATTTAATTTGTTAAAAGTATCGAATTAACTTTTCACTAAACGATTCGTAAAAATTGATCACTTATCGATAAAATTCAATCGATTTCAGGGTCACTTTTTTCGCGCTGTTCACTTTACAAAGTTCCTAGCATCAGCATCTTGTACTTCACTTTAAAGTGAACGATTATTTAAATAAATAAATAAAAAATAATTGAGTAGCAATGCTTTAAAAAATAATAATATAAAATCTAAATTGATAACTCCGAAACGATCTATGAATAATTCAAGCTCAATATCACCAGCATTCAACGCTAACCAGACACCGTTTCCAAATTATACAGAATCCGACGCCGAAAAAGAGCACAGCCCGACCTAAAGGCGTCTCGCCGTGAAAAATATGAAATATTAATCAACGTCGTCCGCTAGTTTGCTCAAGTTAATGAAACACCCATCCCCGTCCTCCCCTAAAGTCCGAAAGGGGAGAAAAGTCCGACTGGACCGAATCGCTAGGCTGTGAAACATCGAAAGCGAGACACAATTACAACTTTGTTAGGACAAAAATGAGCTTGAAGCCAGTGCGATTCGTTCTCTCCATAAATTCGCAGCTTAATCTTTTGTCGTGGGCATAAAAGGAGGAAATCTCGCCAATTTTTCAAGACGCCACAATGGACTTGTCAGTGAGAGTATAGCGTCATTTAATAAAAATCCGCATACTATATTTTAAGATTATGTATTTTTCAATGTCGGTTCGATGAAGTTATCGTAAATTATGAACGGTTCGATACGAAATGTTTCGCCGACGAGATGTGACTTTATAAAGGTTCATGGAAAATTTGTTGCTATGTATCTAGACATTAAATAGATGTAAAGAATGAAAACGTAAGTCTCATTTTTTTTAGTTATAGCAGGTTAAAGTTTGGTATGTTTGTCGATTGCAATAAAAAATAGTGTTTTATGCAGATGCAGAAAGTAATAATAATAATATCGCTATTCATTGAACGAATATGTGAAAAAATATATGTCTTAAATCGTTAAGAGCTATTATTTCTAACTTCACATAAGTCATTTATAAGGAAATATGTCTTTTAAATATATTTTTTTACACTTAGAATTTGACAGGCATAAATGAATCCTTTCTCTAATGAACGACTCACGAGCAAGTGAAGCAGTAAATAATTGCTCTAAGAGTCAATCTTTTAACTGACCTTAACTAAACTATAACTAAACAAGCATTTTTACCTAATAAACATACCTAATTTTGACCTGCGATAACTGAAAATCTATTGAGAACTGCATTGTCATTCTTTACAACTATTTCATGTCTATACTTATACTATTTTTCTACAATTTTTTATCGAGATCAATAAGAACCTTTATGAAGGTTCTACTCGTCAGAGCAAAACCGCTCGAGGTCGAATCATTTTGACAGGCGATTTTGAAAATGCTGAGAATCCCATCTTGGAAAAAAGCATTCTCGTGTCTTTTGGCGCTTTCGCAAAGATGCACCTGAAAGCTTCACTTGCACGTATATACGTTCGGCTCGGTCAACCGAGGCTTTAACCGCAAATGAAGCTTTCAAGTTCCGCATAGTAAATCCTCCTCTGTGGCTCGGATTCGGATATATTTTATTCATTCTGTCTAAATATTTATACTGTAATAAAAATACGGAATGTCCCGAATGCAAAGCGCTCCAGGTTCATTATATAAACGCTCAGAGGCTGCTGAATAAACAGCGGGAATTTTGTTATTAAATATTCGTCGTCGTTAATGATACATTATTCCTTTGGCTATTTCACAAGTGCGACCTTTCATATAGATGTCACACGTTCTGAAAATTATTTATTCATTAGCTCATTCGACCTTATTTTCTTCAGTATCATTTGTATACGCTACTCCTAATATAACTTCACGTATGAATGAAACAATAATCTTTATATTAATATATAATTTTTCAATAACAAATAGATACATTATACATAAACAAACATCGTATAGATTTCAGCAACACATTGATTCAATTCATTACACAATAGAAGCGAATATCCTCAACGATATCCGAGAGCTTTAAGCTCATAATCGACCTACCCTTTGCTTAATCTATATTATCCCACAGTCGAACGATTCGAAAACAATTTACATTACAGCTACAAAACCTATAGACGAACACAATACGTCACTCGATCGGTCGACGATTGCAATATAAATTACTTTCCGATGACAAGTCAATTACAAATCGTTTGAGAAAACGTCCAAACGACAGCAAAGATCGATCGGGCGGATAAATAAGGGATGGGCGAAAAAAACCACCCCCAGATCGGTATCGGAACCGTATTTTACAACGGCAGATAAAAGAAGCGATCTAATTTTCTTAATAAATTAAATTCGACGCAATTAAGATTTCGGCTTTTCGACGATAACGGCTATGATGGATGCTCTGAGAAAACGACGGCAAACATTTGCCGTTCGATTTTTAAACGAACGCTATTTTTAGTCTCGATCGATTCGCGCTGAAATGAAACTCGCATTTCTTTAAATGTATGTACAGTATTATTTTCTCATATAGAAACGTTTTCGGGATCAATCCTCGTCGTGTACATATGGTCAACCTCATACAATCACAAGCGAAGCTCGTCTTTGAATAGGACCTTTTCAGATTCATGTTTCATATCTCTCGTCCATGTCAACGACGATAAGCCATCGATCGTCGCTAAGCCACACCTCCCTTGTTGAGGATTAACCCTTGGGCGATTTTCTCTACCATCCTTTGACCAAACAAGGCTTAAATTTCCCATACACAATACGATTCGGCATATGATTTCCAAAAAACTTGGTGTGCCTTCTTACTTAATTTTTGTCTTCATCCACGGATCTTTCGTTTTTCTATGTAAAAAACTTTATAATTATGTCTATTAGAGTGGGTCCCATCGTCCATATATTTTTGCCCATAGTCATTTTGAAAATATCAATTCATAATCAGTATCGGTCATCGACCATTCGAGTAAAGACGTGTCGTATTACAATTCAGTCGTTTTTGAATTTTATAAGTAATATAAATGTAAAAATATATCGACTAATTAAACGACCGATCGCGATAAATTACTATCAACTGATTAAAAATCGAACACAATAATAAAAAAACATAACTGACACGTGTAAAAATATTTGTGAGAGTGGAATATTGTCAATTTAAAATTGTGTACAGTGCAATGTGCGATTTTGCAGAATTTCGGGTGAGTTTTTTCACTTTAGTATATTTGCTAGGTATTCACTTTAAAGTTAAAAAACAGCCACTAGTAAACCGTTATTTATTTTTCAAATTTGATAGACCGAGTATTCATAAGAAACGACCAAGCTATTATATTATATTAATATAAAATAATCAACATAGAATCTGACAGGGCTCAAATTTAGCATTATGCGGACAATGAATCCCAAAGTGACATACACAAATGATATGTACCTATATTGAGATATTTTCAATAGGTTTTTTAGTGTATTTTGAAAATCTATAACATTTATACATAGCCTCTTCACAAACCACCCTAAAACTCACCTTTAAATCCTCTCACGATCTCTATACGATCCTCTGAAAACCCACCACGTGACCGTACACGTAGATCCATTTTAATTACGAAGCGAAGCGACGACAGCTTATTTAATCAGCGACCGACCGCTAAGCCAGGATTTTGAAGTATTATTTAAATGTTCTTTCATGTGAAAAATCGCAAAATTAAACTCTACGTATTTATGATTTTTTATTATGTATTTTCGCCTCGGAGCTTTTTGGGGTTAGCGGAACGCTATTTAGTTCGCTGTTTTGATTTTTCTTCGTGTACGAATAAATTTTAATACGGGATGAGTTTTTTTTTCGTGTATATTTTAGTTACAAAATAGCGACAAATGTAAGAAAATTAAATTTCATTATTATTCCTGTCGCTTTGATGCGATAAAATCTCTGAATATACCGAAACCTTTCATATTTGAATAATGAGCGTATGAATGGAATAAATACTGTTTTTTATCAACGCTTTGTTATTATTCATATGTAAGAGTGACGAATCACATTTTCAACTCAATAACTGAAACAATTTTATTTTTTTCCGATCACCAAACAATTGAAAAATCACGAATTTTAACCAATCAACTAATGAAGCGAACCGCCACAGTACAATAGGTTCGTTCGCGCTATGGCCACACTTTCGCATCACTTTTTGGCGCATATAATGTAATCATTTTCGGCACACGAGAGCGATTCACTCAAATTAATTCGACCGAACGACCCAATTAACCTAATGGATCGAAGCATCTGAACCCACCCTGTACAATACATTCATATATGCTACAAGATGTCCTAAAAATCACGTGCAAAATCGAAAATTTTGCAATGGAAATGTATCATTTTTTTGTTATATTTTAATTAATATTGTTTATTTTCGATATATAGTATATTTTGAATATAAATATATGAAGTTTTTGCGAAATTTTACGTGCGCAAAAATTGTTCGAATAATCGGAGCGCTAATGAAAATTGCGCGCGGATAATCAAACGCGTCAACACGAAATTCCATTGTTGAACTTCATTAAATTTAGAGGCATTGTTGCGTGAGACACTCCTGCTTACTTTTAGGCTAGGCTCACATTTATTTTAGATTTTTCGGCGAACGGAAGCGCCGTTAAAATGGCGAGTTTTCCTTCGGAACGACTTCGCGTGCGCATTATTGAAGACGGAAGCAAACACATTAAATTTGAAATAAAAAATCGTTACGTACGTAATATAATGTGTTATTTCTGCGTTGTTAATATTATATTAAGTGATAAATCGTATAAATTCCGGTAGGATCCGTGCGAGTGAGCCATTAAGGAAAATTCGACTGCGCCATTAATGGGCCTTCCTTTCGAACGGACAGCGAAAACATTTTAATGAAATTCATATCAGGCGATGAAAAGTTGGCGCAAAATCTTCTAAATGTATTAATAACTCGAATATTTCGCCGAATATTAATAAATCGAAGGACGAACAGTCGTAATTACGATTTCGTGCTAAGGACGTTAGAACACGTCTGTGCCGTATCTGTACGCAGAATAGGAATTTAGTAAAACGGGGAGGCCGGGGTTCGTTACGACGGTCGTAATAATGAAAATGTGTCACAATTTCGGTAATTCAGCCGATGCAAAGGCGAGGGTCACCTTTTTTGCCAGCTAACGATTCATATTTTGCGACGGGGTCGTACCGATCGCTTTCAACCTCAACATTACCGGGCAAAAAATATTCTGAGGTGGTGTCATACTCAATAGAAAGGGTTCACTATGCTTATTTACCTCGGAACTAACTCTCGTCTATATAAAAAAAAAAGAATATGTATGTTTGTATTTTGGTTGTTCCTTATAGACTCATCCAATGCGTATTCTATCACAATGTTTTTCTTCAAATTGTGTACATATCTAAGAAAGTTTCTGTGTAATTGCATTTAACATTTGATTATCAACGGTATTTATATTGTTCGGAATTTCTCAATGTCTTTACCGTAGTTGAGCAAAAGCAAACATTACGCTCGATCTATACATGTAATCTAATCATTATGTTTCGACATATATTTTGCATTAATTTATGTATGTATTTATTATAAAAACTACATAAGTTCACAGTTAGTTTAAAGTCTATAGTCTTAAGCAATTATAAGTCACAGAAGCTTGTATTTATAAGAAAAAAGAAAATGTTTTCATCTTATTGTTCCTAATTCACTTACTTCTATGCTAAAGACAACTGAATAGCACAAAAAGTACAAATGACCTTTTTCATCGAAATTAAGTTAAATACAGAAAATGATTCTGTAGGTATGATTCAGAATCATTTTCTATACTTGACTCAATTTCGATATAAAAGGCCACTTGTACTTTTCGTACTATTCATTCGACAAATAAAATGAGCTTGAGTGTGTATTTCTATTGCCAAACAATGCTTAATTGCAGTAGTGTAGAAAAATATGCATAAAAACAATTTTACGTTATGTTGTTTAGATTGCGTACAAATCTTATTACAGCACAAAACACTCAAGGAGTTATATGTCAAAGATGATTTCTTCAGTACAAAAATAAACTTAACCATAGAAAAACCTTATATTTATATTTATATTTAAATAATCCGAACGAAAGAGCCGTGTCGAGTATTATTCGCGAAATTTGCATGTTCCCTCCTTTAAAAACGAGCCCAGTCGCCGAAGCGACACGTCTCGATTTTTTCGAGCGCTCCGCACAAAAACCCAGATCTAATAATGCCCTCCTTGTTATTCCTAGAAAGAGCAATCTTCCCTTTGCCCATTCAGCCAGCCTCTTCAAAATGCAAACACGGCCATTGTGAACGAAAAATGTGTGTGTGTGAGGAATTTTTCGTTAGCGAGACCCTGGAAACATCTAGTGCCTCTATTCGTGTACGAAATGCCTAGAGACGAGTTTCGGATTGATACAAATACGGAACGATGCTTGTGTAAATTGAAAAAAAAAATTTTTTTTCGATAATAAAAGTGTTTGGTTGTGCGAGGGTTGAGAGGGAAATTCGAACGTCCCATAATGAATCCCTTGACGGTCGCGCAAATTAACGTTTTATCGAACATTTACACCCGATTAGGCTACAATTTGCGTTATTGACTAAAATTTCGCAATAAATACAGATTTGTAACGATTTTGCATTAAGTTAATTTTCGAAATCGAAATTGTTACGTTTGCGTTTTAAGACTTTGACCTAATTTTATCATTACTAGAACCGATTATAATTTTCAGTTGGAAACGACAGCTTAAATTAAAGTAAGTGACACCATATCTATCTAAGTAGGTATTAATTAGCAAAGTTAAAATCTTCTTCTTCGAAACTAGCTTTGATAAACTCGATCTGTCTCAACATCAAAAAGACCTCATTATTTCATAATATCAAATAGAAAATTCACATCGTCTTCAAACAACCACTTTACATTCACGTTTAAGCATCAAAGACATTTTATCATTTTACACACACTCAATAAAGCATCTCATCTTAGAATCAAAATGTAAATTTCTCACATGCGATATAAAAAAGTCAAAAAACCCTCACATTTTTTCAACAACGAACTGATAAATTTCCCTAAAATAAAAGGATGAGACGAAAAGCAAACAACCCCAAAATACAACTGACCATAAAAAGGGTCGGTTTTTGAAAATTTTCAAACTCGAAATACCAAACCGGAAAAGCGCACGTTCCATTACAGCTCGGAATTGAAGCACGTAGAGTTTTCCTCATTTTTCCGGTTTCGCATCCGGTTTTTCCGGATTTTCTCTTACTCTCGCACAAACGGCAACTATGATTCGGCCATATGGCGCTTTTGTATAAATTTTATATGTTTAGTGTGTGCGCGACGTTTGACAGGTCGTTAAAATAATAAAGTGTCGAGAACTGAAACGACACTTGTGTTGTTGTTGCTTTTATTATTTTTGCTTTTTTTCTTGCGTTCAATTGTCAAGTTTTTCGCTGATGTTCGTTATTTTCTTTTTGTACGAAGTTTTGCATATGACTTATATGAAAATATGCGATTGATTTCGATAAAAATGAGTTAAATAATTGCTTAAACATTTGTTTAAAAACATTTCTTTGAGTCAAATTTTATTCTAAAAAATATTCACTTGAATAAAGATAAGATGGCAATTTTTTAAAATAGATAAAATGTGATCTTTCAATCGTATGTTTCAGTTAAGTTTCCAATAAATTCAAAATTAAAAAGGGAAAAAATGCTCATACGTTGCTAAGTAACTTAAAATATAATACGATTAAAAGATTTGATCTTGTTGATAACAAATAGAAAACTAACTTGAAATTCGGCGAATCTGCAAAATCCCACGATGTATTGAAAAATTTGATGTCCCACTTTCGATTAAAACACTCATTCACTATCACACAAAATTTGAAATTTTAATGATGCTAGATTTATTTTAAATACAAAATATATTCATATTTAAACAATTTTAACCGTATTATTTCCGCCTTTTATTCAAATCGCTCCGAACGATACTGACTGCAGTTTTGTTAATTTCACAACAATTTCAATTATGGTGAAATACATAATTACCTTGCTTATCGAAAATATATTTTTAGTGCACATCCGTTTCTCTAATTAAATTCAAAATAATCACACATTTATTAATTTAATTTTATCGAACAATTACGGAAATAGTCAATTATAAACAACACATAATTACTTTGCTTATCAAAAAAAAACTAATACGCTACGTTTGTTTCACATTCATAAAAATAATTTTAGTTCGATATTTTTCAACATTAGATAGTTAACAGTAGAGTTGAAAATACGAACAATGTTATTTCACTATAGAATTCTAATCATTACTGACAGTTTCTCATCAAATTCTATCATAAAAAATCACCGATTCGTAACACTAGTGTTAACCAACTAACAATTGAAAAGATCGAACTTTAACAACCTATACATCGAATTTATATTGAATTTTACATCCATTAAACTCAACGAACCATATAATCGTCACCACATAAACAAAAAACACGCGCGAAAACCGCACAACAAAACACCGATAAACACGACCATTCCGCGAAATTTAAAAACGATTCACACAAATTCCGCGTCCATCAATACTTCGTCCGAAGCGATTAAACCGCACAAAGACCCCGTAAAGCACACACTCGAATAACAAACTCGTTTCGGAAAAAACCTCTACATCTGAAAATAGAAAAGCTGAGAGAAATAAATCTATAGGTAGGAACACACGCGTGGTGAAAAAACCGCAATGTCGCTGAAGCTTTTCACAGTTTTCAGCGGCTCCCGTCGAACTTCCATCTTTTTTTCAGGCAGCTTCCGGTCTTCTGGTTTTCCGGATGAGGCCGGATATGAAAGCTCACGTGATATTCAGCTGGGACCGGAAAAAAGACAGAATGGTGTGGCGGAAAGCGCCACATTTGCCACCGGCTATGGCGCGAAATTGAAATATTGTCTCGCGTGAACGAATCGTGTCTATATACAAACACGTATGTGTGGTTTTTATACCTGTTTGTAGAAAATTGGAAAAATTTCAGCGTTTTTTAATTATTGGTTTTCGGTTCGAGTTTCATTAACGCTTTGATTATTATCTGGGAATCTTCAATCGAATTCAATTTTTTTTTTAATTCTCTCTACAGGTCCCTGCCCTAATTATACAACCATGTATATTTAATCAGTCATAAATGACATATATAACTCTATATAGTTAATATCATTCACTTAACAGTGAAGAATAAGACTCCTAAGAGTAGGCAAGTGCACACATAGGTGTCACTAAATAGTTCGAATTTAATCGAAACAAGGTATAGGTGATGAATTTGAATTTGCTTATGTGACTCGGTGATGATTTGGAATTTAAGGGCTGGTCTTTTCACCTATGATTGGAGAATAAATTGAATTTAAGCTACACGAGGTTCTCCAGGTGTTAAAATCTGGGGGAAAGAGATGTATGTATGTATTGTTGTACGAACTGTAGAATGTCTGTCTTTTTTAGCTGCTATTTTGATAGCTTATAGTTGGATGGACTGCGTGTAGTTCAAATTCGTTTTATTCTTAAACCCTAAGCCCTAAATCTATTATTAATTGTATAATATTTTCCGTTTCCATTCCTATAATAATTTTTGTTACGAATCAACTACAAAAAGGCTTGCTTGTATTCTGTCAAATTATAGAAATCTCGTAAAATTTAATGATATAGAAATCTTTCTATTTGTACGTACAATGACTCTGAAATGTTTTATTGATAAAAAATCTGCTGTTAATGAGTCTAAAAGTAATATACATACAATTGTACATTCAATTTCATCTATGTGTGCAGATTATAATTGACAATCGTTTTCAATATTGAATCATTTTGTTTGGAAAATCTGCATTGTTATTATCGGCTTATGAATTTTCAGTTCAATGATAGAGCTTAAATCATAAAATCTATTGTTCGGTATATGACAATGAATTTCAGGTCCACACTATTAATACAATTTCATTATCATTCACCTTCAAATTTCAAATTTCTAAAACCAGACTAATTAATCGTTTTAACATATTCCTGCCACTCAACGACGCTTCATTATCGCCCACATTAATTAAACCATTTGTTACACCCACTTTTCACATGCCTCTCATCCCCGAAACTCTTCGAAAAGACCAGTTAGGTCATATACGAAAAAAAAAGATTATTGCAAAGTAATAGAGACTGACGCATACCTGAAAATAGAGTTCGGAATCTCTACGAAACCAATTTCGCATTATCGAAAATATAAAAGGGGCAATAAAAAAGATATCTTCAATATCGGCCACTGTTCGTCGGATTCGATTCAAATCTCCCACAGGACTCATACTAGTATTTCGGATTATGTTTGCCTTTGTTCAGTGGTTTTCAATATTTTCTTATATCGCAACCCTTTTGCGATAGTCAAACTATCGTACTTTATTAGAAGCTTAAAGCTAGAAGCTCGATACTTGTTAGTAGCTTAAAAACTTCGCCCGTAGAGAATCTTTCATAACTTCGGATTTTAAGCACTTTTCATTAAAAATGTTCAATATGCGTCGTTTTCAAGATCATCGTGTACTTTTAGGATTATTCTCTCGGTGTCCTCTCCCGACAAAAATAATTCCACTCGAAACGAGTAATTTGAATAAGGGCGTTTTCGTAGGACGAACAAAACAATCGTGATTCGTTCGTTATGACTGTGGAGAGTTCAAGTCTCGTTTGACTAGACTGGATGAAAACTTTTTCATTTTTTCCTTCTTTAATTTCAGCGGTTTATCGTTCAAAAGGCATTTCAGCGCTATAATTAAGGACTGTGAGAGAACGGTTAAAAGACCTTTTTTTTTGCGAATTGAAATTCTCTGGGATTGTATTTTTTATGTGCTATCGTCGAAGATAATTATTAAAAAAACCGTAATAAATATTTCTCAGCAATTTTTTAATACAAATATTATAATATTATACTTATAGTCAACATTACGTCTAATGACGTATCCACATATATGCCGGCGGCTTCCAGCGACTAAACACAACATACAACAAAAACTTTTTATCTTCGTACAAAATATACTTTTTTTTAATCTATTCCTATTAAATTCATATTTAGTTTTCTCAAAGATATCGATTTTTTTATACAGTGAAACTTTATTGAGCGAATCATTTTTTATTTTTGTTTCGCCAGTGTGAATTTCTCGTTAATCGTGGTTCCACTGTAAAACCTTTCACAAAAAACTTACTCACATGTAAAATTCTACACGTATATACTACTTCTCCAAAAATACGAAAAGCCTATGCCACCATTTAGCAAGATCGAACTTTCAGAAGCATCGGAAGTCACCTTGAATGGGCGCAAAAAGCTCCCTATCGTCGTCCGAGATTCAAACCCTAAAACCTTCTCAAAAATTGCTTTCCTCGTGATTTTTTTCAACGACCACATTTTTTTTACACCCTTCGACCTTTCTCTCCCATACAATATTTTCACTTCGGCCGGTACATAATTGTCGGCTTCTTCGCACCCCTAACACCTCCCATCACAATGGTGGCAATTATTCGCTCGTTTGCCCCTATTTATTATTTAACCGACCAAGAAACGAAGGGGAGGCTTCGAATCTGAGATGGACGTAAAAAAAAATACGCTTTTATTAACGAATTCGAAATAGATAGAGAGATGTTTTAACGAAGCGGCTCTAATAAACGGCGCCTCGTAAAACGGCCGAGATATTATTAGTGGGCTATTAAAGACGATATATACGCGTCTTTATGTAAAGGCGTGTTTATTTTGTTTCGTTTCTTGTGCATGTGTCTGTTCTTATTTCACGTTTCGTCGGAGGGCTAATTTTGCACGAAATCGCCAAAGGATGTTTGCCAAAAATGGATTCGTGTGTTGGGTTCGAGTTAATTATGAATTTCAATTGAGTTAACTAATTATAAACTGTGTGTGAATGTAATAAATGAGATATTTATTTTCTCTACTGTGAATTTTCGAAGAATATGAACATTTTATAAAACATAGGGCAATTCTAGGAAAGATGGCCAGCTCTCTCAAAATTACCTTAGGTCATATTGCCTTATATATTTTTTTGCATTAACACTCACTAAATAAATTGTATGAGATATTTTATGAATGCTTATTAATATTCACATAAATATACATTGCTATTCAACACAGAATATTATCAATTAATCGGTAATCCCAATATGAATTAGCTTCGATGCAAAATTCAATGGAAAATTTGTGTAGATACTATGTCGAATTTGTGAATTACGGTCACAAAAACAGCATTAATTATTTAATATCCTGAAACTCTCATTAAAATGAAGTGCATGCAAATTCAGTCTCTTTGACGTAGTCAGTAATTAAATGATTGCAACGCCTGCACGAGTATTCAATTAAAATTTCCTAGCACACTGTAATTTAGCCTTTCTCAAATTCTACTTTTTATGTGCATACTTCAAGATATGCACTAAATATTTTAAAAACAATACAGAGATGGATTTTATTCTGATTTGAAATAACATCTGTTAATTTAATAACATCAAAACTGCCTTCAATGATAATTAAATTTGATTTTTTAATTAAAAATATACGTGCATTTTCGTTTATAAATGCATTAAAATAAAAGGATTAAAGGTATGATAAATATAAATAGTAGAAAGACAAAAGTGTGAAATTGACATTGCCAGTTAGCTGAGGCTTTGTTCAATTAGCCGCCGTGTTCGTCCTTTTTGCATGGCTGAAAAGTGTCTGTTCACAAAGCAAATACTGAAACTTTGTCCTTGTTGAAAAATTTTCCTCTTCACCGAAGCGACAGGCTTTTTGTTCTTAAGCGATGGGACTTAGCCGATTTTTTCCCGCTGCTACACGGTCTCTATAACGAATTTCTTTTTCGTATTTACCGAGAATTCGTCAAAATCAACGTTTAAAAGGGGTTGATGGGATAAAAGAGTTTTTCAAATAAAATATTATAATTTATTCAATCTAAATTAAAAACCAGCTGATTTGAAGTTATTGTGCTTAACGCGTAAGGCATTAATGTAATCTTGATAATACGTTCAAATCTTGTTGGATTCTGACAAGAATCATAGATATAATATTATTCTTTAATGTATTTGATTCGAAATAGTTTTATTTTCTCATTTTAAGAAACAGATCCTAAAAATGGAACATTCGTCTCATCTAAATTAGTTTAATTTGATCAATTTCAGTGACACATTTCATATAATGATACTGAATTCGAAATTTCTAACATTTTAATCATAATATGGCTTTGTTTTACTTTAAACTAAACGATTAATTAAAAAATACAAAAATGATTGAGTAGAAATACCTATAACAACTAACAATAAGAGTCGATCTTTTCACTTAACACGAATATAAATGAAAAGTGTAACATTAGTTTATGCATTTTTTCTATAATTTGACAATTGTCATCGCGTGTTCGCTTAACTCATAAGGTCGAAATATATGAAAAAAGGATTCAAGAATAAAGTTAATGATCAAAAAGAAAACCCTTTAATAAATATAAAACAGTTTAGAATTAAACCGTATCGCATCGCAGCCTCAAAATCAAATTCACCACCGATATCGAGTATCAAACGAAAACTCCCCGATCAAAACCGCGCCCTTTTTCAAAGCAACCGAAACGAAAACACCACCAACAACAACAACAATAACAATATATAAATAATAAAAGTTGCCAGATTCCCAGCTTTGATATTTCGCTCAAAGGAGCCGCTTTCAAAGGGGCTTCTTCGAAGTTGTCCAGGCCGCGAACAAAATCGCAAGTTGCCAACTCGAAGAGAGTCGGCAAATTGCGATATAATTAACCGGCGGCGTGTCGTCTAACTCGATTAAATTGATATACTACAAGTTTCGAATCCGGGCTTTTATGTGTTATATTTATACTTGTGTGTAAGTTTAAGGACCGTTCTCTTCAGGTACGGAAGCAATTTGAGGCCGAGAGTCGCATGGTGAGTTCGCTAATTGAATCTAATTGTAAGCGATGTTTGATTGAGTTATCATGCTGGTGTTTATTGTGATTTAATGGTGGATAGTTTTGATCGATTTTGTGTAGTTTGTGCGTGCTGTGTCGATGTTAGTGCTGTTGTGATGCTTAATTTGGATTCTGTCGGATGCTGGTGATAGTCGCATTTTTTTTTCAATTGGGAGTCTCATTTTTTTCATTCGAATATTAAAGGTCTGTATTTTTACTCGTTAGTAATACTTGTTTTAGTTAACCGATTTTATTTTTTGACAATGAGTTAACTTGAGTTTATAAACACACCATTCTACTATTAAACTCTAGATATAGAAAAAATGCAACACAAACTCTGGTCAAATGAAAAGACTGACCCATATTCTGTTACAACGAGATCAGTTAAATTGAAATTAGAGTCTTAAAATAAATTGCTTGCATCAGTAGTTTTTAATATTTTGTATCATTTTGATTAGGAAATACGGAAAATTTAGCGAAAATCAACAAATCAGTAGATCCAGATAATCTTAAATCTGACAATGAATAATCGAAGTTCTACTGAATATCTATAACATATATTCAACATATGCATACAAATGTACTAATTGTGATGTATAATATATTTTTTTCACTACGAATCAAACTGAAACATAGCTTTACAATCCATTTATAAAAAATCCATCCAAAAACAACAATCGACAAATTATCCAGCCTCACACAAGGGTACGCAACACAATACGCCCTCCGTAC
Organism: Cheumatopsyche charites; assembly: GCA_024721215.1. Classification (NCBI taxonomy): domain Eukaryota; kingdom Metazoa; phylum Arthropoda; class Insecta; order Trichoptera; family Hydropsychidae; genus Cheumatopsyche; species Cheumatopsyche charites. Next base: position 13,132,324 of record CM045577.1, read on the forward strand.
AAACGGAGACCTTATTAATACGAAACAAGCAACTAAAACACGATGAATAGATAATAGTAGTATAAATCATTTAATTTCCCATTTCGTCGCGACAATATCCACGGGATTCGAACCGTGAAAAGCTCCGTCCACAAAGCGACCCCGGCTCGGGATAAGCGAGATAATGTCTAATAAAGATCGGGACTTCATTAAGACACAGTCGCTTAGTGAAATATTTATTATGGCGCTAATGGTCACGAAAGACATCAGAGTGACGTCAAAGACGAGATATTGCCGGTTCGGATCTCGCACGTCGTTACGCCGTTATTAAATTATTAAATCTTACACGGTGTCTAGAAATTCGCGAGGATATTAATTAAAATTGTACTCGATTGTATAAAGAATCAAATTCTGATTAATTTGAAATGAATCTGTTTAGTTAGAGAAGACAAGAGAGAGAGAGATGATGATCATTTGCGGAGCTGTCTCGTTAAGTGTTGAATTAACACTTTTTTCGAATCAAAATGAATCGAAATATTCGAAAGAAACGAACGAGTAACATATCAATTGTAATTGAAAAACGATATGTGACTCTTGCCAATATAAGACTTGAACCCACACATCCTAAAATATGCTAAATTTAGACGGCATGCATAATCGCTTTATACCGCTGTACTATCGTCTGTTTAGTCTTTTAATTTCAACTTGAATTGATAGATCTGAAAATGTTTCAAATTCGATTCATGATAATATGATTCTTTTATTTATTTTTAATTTTTGTTACAGAAAAGCCATTTTATAACGATGTAAAACGTTTATGCATGCCATGTCGGGATTCATTATACTCATTATGCTCGATATTAGTTCTATCGGATCCTAGCGAAAATCACGTATCATTTTCACGTTTCACGTATCGAAAATTTAATCACTTGATTGTTTTTTTTGAATATTTTATCCATAAGTGTTAATTTGACGCTTTAAAAAACGATTCCTAGAAAATAGATCTTCTTGCTACTTATTTTTATGATTTTTTTAATTATATCGTCATATTTTAAACAATATTTACTCATCAAATTTCTTAGCTTTGGGAACTGTTTTTCCATTTTAAATTGATGATGAATAAAAATATTAAAAAATTACGTACTTTCGGGACATACTGTACGAATATGAGGCGCCGACTTCGTGTCAATACTTGCCACAATGGACGACGAGGGAATTGAAATCGTATCATCTGGTAGCATTGTGATTAAAATTGCGTGCAATTTAGCTGGAAAACACAATGGGTGCTGTCGCGTCTCGTTAAGAACGCGCGCTCCGGAAAAGCTTGACGCTTTTCCGCTGAAAAGCATTCCGTTTTATTTTTAGCGAATGAAAAACGTCTATGCTTTGATGCAGCGGTTCGTTATCTTTTTTTTATATGTATTTGGCGACGACAAAGCTTCAGTTTAAAGTATTTCATTAGACTTTGTACTGAATTGGAGAGTTTTATCTCTTAACGAGTGATCAGCCAGTTAAATATATCAATATAAGCTAGATTAGAATGAAATTATAAGATTTGTATTTACTTTATGTAATTAATTGATTTATGAATTCCTCATAACTACAGCGTAAAATGGATTGCAACGTCAGCGTTACTGTAACAGACATACAAATTAGTGCAGATTAAATAAATTATATTAGAATATAAGAATCAAACAAAAACTTTCAAACAATAAGGACTGATGTTTTCACTTCTAGTTTGAGAATAAAACTAATTTAAACTTTTCGTGATTTCTCCAAATGAGCTGTCAAAACATCTGCTGAAAAAAATGGACATATCTATAATAGTTCGTACAACAATAGATACATTTATATCTTTCCTCCAGATTTCGACAGTTCGTAGTTGGAAGAGTAAATTCGTTTTATTTTCAAACCATATGTGAAAAATCCGGCCCTAAATTAAACTCATTTCAAAAATATCATTCGAAAACGATTAAAAAACCATATCGAAACATTTCTTCCAATAAAAAATAGTTACATAAACTGAGCATTTATTTTTCGATTTTCGTCGCTTTTTCCTCATTTTTTTCACAGAATCACGTACCCCAGTTCGGTTACCCCAGTTTCATACAAAAAAAGGGTCACAAAAAAGCCGGGATGAAACCGTTTTCCATGATACAACATTGTGCACAACGTGCATCGCGAATTATTCAGTTGAAACACATGTCGCGCACCCCTTCAGAAAAACGTTCAGCGCGTGCAACTTTAACTTCGATGAATATTCCGACACTTTTTCATAATCCTTTTTTTTTTTGCAGAAAACGTATTCGAATATAAAAGATGACAATTTTCGTGCACAATGTCGTTTTTTCGATGTCGAAACGCTGCGAAATCACTTTGTATTCGAGCGAACGCTTTGTGCTTCTGATTCAATATTCGGGGAAAACGTGCGCTTTGTGTGTATAATTAAGAATGTGGCATTAAATCATTACGAAGATTAGCATTACTGTCTCGGAGCAAGCGAACTAATCCTTTGAGAAAGCTGCTTTTCTCGGCGATGCATAATCTCTGAAAAGCGTGTATATTTCAAAATTGTTCGATGTGAATTTTGATTATACTATTATTGCATTTTTTTGGAATAAATGTGAAAATTTCGAAATAGTGCACTAATAAAGACCGCTCTTCAATTTATTACTTAATCACACCAGCGACTATTAATTTTGCAAGAATTTAATAGCGTATTCCATGTTTGTAATCAGACTAAACTATATTTGCGACTTTTGTAAAAATACCAAAAATATTGTTTTTCTCGTATTTTAATGATATTTCTCATTTTATTCGTATCAAATATGTGTTTTTTGGACTTAATTTAATTCAGAAAAACATCAATCATTTTTCATTTGCAAAATAAATTATATGATATTCCATATTTGTATCCCTTCCTCTATATATAATATAAAAATTGCATTTGGTAGCATTAAATCATCTCGCAGTACACGTCATGCTGAGATTGCGACCTTTTTGTGTTTACATCGCGGTAATAATCTGAGTTTTGTATATAAATGGATTTACATACGATGACTGAAAATACCAACGGATACAAGTGACATTTTCGTCGAAATTTAACTATGTACATGAATCGCTTCTTCGTTCATATATCTGGTAGCAAAAGGATATAAACGAACTTGGAACGCGTACCGAAATATATCCTCAAATCATTCGACTTCCTCCTAATACATGTAGGTACTTTGAGCTCGCTTTTCTCGAAATCACTTATACCCCTAGGCCTTTTCAACCGTTGTATATCCAAAACGTACCACACATCACCATTACGATGATCGCGGTGAGTTTGCAATCCACACGTTGAGTGATATCCTCAATCATTTCACACACTCTAATTTTATATCGCGTTAGATGATATCGTGCAAAATGATGATACGTCTGAACTATAAATTACATTTATTAAATCTCTTATATTATATTATCCATCGGATATACGAGATTCTCTTATGAAACTCTCGTCTCTATCGTATTGGAACATTTTCTATTATTGATACCATACACCATCGAATACTGGTAACTGATAAAGCTTCAGCTCCAACACGTGTATTCACGTGTTCGCTTTCAGAATCTGTTCATCGATCATCTATCTGATATTGAAGCGATGCACGTGATTCAAACTGCGCTTGTAAACGTGACCAGCATCAATTTCGAGAAATTCATATGAAATTATCCTATTTGTCAGTTTATTCCATTTTCCACAACACATTATTGAACATACACTTAGATCATTTCAGATATTTATCATTTGAATTCAAGGCGAAAAAACAACTCTAGAGAAAAGAATTACGATTTTCTGTGACATTTATAAAATAAAAACTTGTCGCTATTGATGAAAGGAGAGTAATATAAAAATGAGTTGTACGTCGTATTCTGCGAACTCCTCTCTTTCGAGGGTTTCCCTCTTACTTGCTCCTTTTGAGGGCGTATCTCGTTTCTTGCCATAGAAATCGCGAACGCGGGTAGAAAAATAACTTTAGATATCCTTTTCGTCTCTGCGAAAATAAAGATTATCCTCGACGTTGACTCGAGAGATGAAAACGATCTCCTTTCTGTCGAAGAAAAGGACAACTCCGTGTCTTCGCAAAGGAAACACTCGCTTGATTAAAAAATATTTCAGCTGCGGCTCGAATGGTGCGAATTCGATTTTCCAATTTTGAGAGCACTCGTTGATGTTATTAAATTTTTTTAAACATTAAAAAATCACAGATTGTGATTTGTATCTGAAAAAAAATTCACTTAAATATTTATTTGAAAATATTTTAATATAATTGAACGTATTGATTTTTATATTCATATAAAACGATTCGACGAAATAATTATCTTCGATAAAAAACGATTGGATTTAACGCTTCAAACGACCTAATTTATCTGCCGAGAAAAGCGAAAATAAGATTAATCTCTTCAAATCGCACTCGGAGATGTTCTAAATTCATTTAGTGAACACATTTCGTAATAAATCTTTGTTTTTGGTCTGAGGCGTGCAAATCGAATGACTGTGGTCTTCGTATGCCTAATGATAAACTTTTTTCGCACTCAACTCGGGTGATTAATCGAGTTTAGTTTTAACACAGTACAAAATTGCATCCGCAACGCATTCAACCCTCTAATTACAAGAATATATGCCTTGATTTATTTCAATGAAAGTTTTTTGTGTGCAATTCATTTCAATTTTTCTCCCAAACGATCTAACGAAACTTATAAGTTTTAATTGAATAACAGCATCTGTAATCAATCGAAATTCATTGGCTTTTAAACCATTTGTGGACTGTTGTACAATATTTTCCATTTCCATAGTAAATCTATTTGCGTGTATAAACTGTACATAACATTTGCTAGACTGGGCTACAAAAAGGCCTCCTTGAGAACTGTCAAACGATAGAAATCACAAAATGTAACAATGCTGAAACTTTCTCAAACGTGCATACAATAACTGAAAAGTTTCACTGCTAAAGAAGCACCCGCAAGTAATCTATGAATAACATATGAACATATGATGCAAAAACCTTCTCAAACGTTCATACAGCAACTCTGAAAAGTTTCACCACCTAATGATTAGCCATTAAGGAGTCTTTAAATAACATATGTACGTTAAATCTATCTATCTATCTATATTATAAATACACGCTAACGATGCTCGAAATTTTCAGACGTGCCTCGAACTCGGCACGTTCACTTTATTAACCCGCTGTCTTACGCTCCGAGCTACGCGTCGCAATTACGAAACTGCACCGTTTAACGTATATAAGGCATAAAATCCAAATGTGGAATATTTTTTTTATTTCACACATAGATGGCAATACGAAGTTTTATAAAATTCCGAATAATATTATTTACACATTTGATTAATTCCGATCTGTGGCACTACTAGTTTATATAGTTCGATGAAACTTTCACGTGGCAATCGAAGGGTTGAACTGCGACTAATTCCATCGTAACAGATGCGGCAGCTGTATGAGTTAGAGTTCTTGTCCAACGGCCAACATTGCTGGCGTTGGATGCGGAACAAGAACGATGGCCATCCTGAATGAGTTGAGTTGCTGATTTTCAGCGAAGCACGCGTTAAGATCGTCAGTCGCAGACAAGACGGCGCTCGTCGAAGAATCGCCGGCTATAATTGATCGTTGTTGTGACTCCGATAGTGAAAGTTGATTTACAATCGGTTCTAAATCGAATCCGCGATCTCTGTTGTGGATAATTTTCTGTTCAGTATAATATGTGAGTCGATTTGATTTTTAGTGTCACAATTTTGATTCGTGGGAATCCAACCGTTTTTCTTCATGCCTTATCTCTTTGAAGATAGTTAACAAAACTAGAATTTGTATTTTTAAAGCTGTTAAGGAAGTCTTTTAGCCACAAGCTATGTCTTTATACATGGATATTTCTTTTCAAGTGCAGCAGTTGGTATCTCTCAACAAAGAACGTGGTCGAGATATTCTAGTTACCTTTTTTTTACTGTTGTTATCAGCTGCAATTTTTTGTTTATATTGTAAAATATATCTTCATTTTTCCTTTGATCGATCCTTAGAAATATATCTTTATCTATTATGGAATTTAGCTACTACTGTTCGTGTTGTTTTTCCACCTCAACGTTTACATCTAGCTGTCTTTCGCAAATACGAATGGCAATAGCTATATGTACACGCCTCATTAGATATCTCGAAACCACTAATAATATTACAAGGCTGAGTTTCATATCTATCCCTCGCACCTAAACAATTTCGTTTTTGATTCCTGTGAACAATCTTTTTACTTGTTCTAAGCTCCTGAGCCTTATTATTAAATTTTCCACGACTAATCAATTACATTACAAGGCTGGGATTCATATCCATCCCTCGCATCTATACAGCAAAATGAGAATGTCACAACTAATTGAAAATTTCATTCTTGATTCCTGTGAACAATCTTTTTACTCGTTCTAAGCTCCTGAGCCTTATTATTAAATTTTCCACGACTAATCATTCAAATTTCTTTTCAGATAAGTGAACCTTTCAACAATCGGCAACAGCAGTCGCGAATCGACCAAACGGAAAAAGATGCACGTGATCGGTCATGAGTCGAAGCCGATGAAGAGGCACCGTCCCAAGTGTCCCCGAGCTTAAAGAGAGCAGGCTGGAAGTTGGCAGGGGGTGGTGTGGCGGCCTCGAAGACGTCGTCGCACGACGACCCGGAGGGCGGCGGAAGGGCGGCGGGCCCCGCGAACGGAGGCGGGGGCGGCGAGGGCGGCGCCCCCGCCGAGCCCGAGCGCTCCGCCCTACGCCGCCGCCCCCCGAGGCCGCTCTATCGACGCTTCTTCAACTACGTCAGGTCGGCGTGGACCGGCGTCAAGTTCGCTTTAGGTCAGTCTGTTTTCAATCGTGTGGGGAGACTTGATCCGTCCGTAGAGGCTGAAAACCAAAGAAAGGATCGAGTCTTTCAGACGGATCAAGTCTCCCCACCTTCCTTAGTCTATGTATTTTAGTTGACGGATTGAAAGTGCAATGCGTCTGGTTGTTTGTGTCGTTTGTATACGCGTATACAATTGTTGAGATTGGTGTTTGTCTGTGCACAAAAAGGAGATTTATAGAGTGCAACGAGACGGTCACAATGCGAAGAGTGAGGCCCGATTGTTCGCATTGTGACCTCTTTGGCGTATTCTGTCGCTGTTACCTTTTGTCGCTGCAGAAAAAACCCACTTTTTTTGTATGCTGTGGGCTGTATAGAATAAAATCAACACAGTCGCATACGTTTAAGTAGGTGTATTCTGCTGACATTGCATTTTTTTTTAAGATAAATAGATAATAAAGTGTGTGAGACAGTGAGACGTTAACAGTTACATATGTGTGGAAGATGTTCTCTAGTCACGTGTTGCAATACAGTTAAGTAGACATTGTACTAATCTAAGATTGCGAAATATGCAAAAAACACAAATACAATTTGCAAATTTGTAATTATTAATTGAAAAAAATTGAAATATGCCGTATAGAAGTGTTCTAATTGTAGGGTAGAAGCATAGTCAATATCGATAGCAGATATCGAATTTTCATTAAAAGAATATGCTCACGCTCCGGGAGCATCTTCGATGTCACGTAGTCGCTATTAGCGGTTTCTCGGTTACATTTTATTGTTATAAATCGACCAACTTTACGACACGGTACTATAGAAAATATACACTGCGCCCTCAAAGTATTCCTTCCAGACAATATCAATAAATTTCAATTTAAATTGCGAATCGTCGAAATTTACCGGCGTCAATTAGAGAGAATTTATACTCGAACTCGTTTTTTTTCCACCCTCCTTACCGCTTGCAAGAATCACCCTAATTTTTCACGTGCCATGTGTATAAATTACACGTGTACTTACATCGAATTCGGACGTGATAAATAAACCGAACCGACTTTCTGGCGCTTTTAAATAGACGAATGAAACTTGTTTAGAATTAAGGTCGCTCGCGCTCACACATTTTCCCTTCTAATTTTAATGGCGTCCTCCAAACATTAATCACGCTACACAGGATTATTGTACAATCCTTCGGTTCTTCCTTGGGTTACACGTGGCCAGCGGCGGTCTACAAACTCGAGGTCAAAAGTTGGAAAATACCCTGGGTTTTAGTGCGACAATGATAAAATGCTGTCACGCTGCGAGGGTGAAATATTAAATTTACAATGTCACCTTGTGAATTGATAACGCTTCGATAATACCCTCATACATATTCAATCATTATACTAAACTAAGATTGATGAATCTATTCTGTATACCGTTTCTATTCGTATTTTATATTGGTGCTTGTGGAGTAGAATATCTAACATAATCTGCATAAAGTCTAACCAAACTTTACCTATGTAATATGATCTAATATTGATATATTACCTCATAAAGACGGTAATATTATATTATATATCGAATATTCTAAACAAAGCCAGTCGATTTCATAGCAATATAAATCGTTTATGTCATGTCGTACTTGAAAGTCTTCTTGATGCTGTTTCAAATCTTGTCAAATTTTGACGAGAGTCACATTTTGTTTTTCTTAATTTTTGTTTTGGTTTATATTTAATTTATCGCTTTACGAAACAAAAATATTGAAAAGATAAAACTATAAAGCAATTAATTAATAAATATTATATTCGAACATCGTGTAATCTTTCCGCTAAATAAAAAAATATATACTTTGAACGATCTCTCATTCTGACGATGCAAAACTTCAATAACCCTGTCAAACTTCAAGCTCGCAAAATCTCCAGTAAGATACTCAAAAAAAATCCTGACATAATCCATCTTCTTACTTCGCTTCGATAATAATTTCATAGATGTAACCTCGTGTCATTACTAGTACACCATATTTATCGACACTAAATAAAAAATTCAAAATCAAATCAAAATGAAAATTTCTCAATGTATCCAATATAACAATTCTGAAGCAAAACTATGAATAAATTTCCAAAAATTTGCTAGTCTTAACAAATTTCTAATTTATTCGTCATATTTTTCATATACACATACAATCACTTAATTCACTAATCATCATCCTAAACACTTCCATCGAATTAAATCGACTCGAGTCTGAATTTTATCCGGCGACGAGTTTCGGCCAATAAAGCGCTTTATAACGCGGCCGACACTCGCGCGCTTTACAACGATCTCCTAAATAAAACAAGGGACTTTATCCTCGTCGCAGCAGCAGCATAAGGAAGGAAGGAAAAGAGGATGGTCTTAACTCTCGTCTTCTCCCCCGAAGGACCGTAAACTCGCTGCGCCGATATGGAGTTACTCTCCGAGGGTAGATTACGTTCGGCCTTCGAGCGTAAACAACGCTGACTGAAAAGTCAATTTCCATGTTCGCACCGCGGGAATGGATGTTCGTGTTTTCGGCGTTTTCTTGCGAGAATTTTCGGCTGATTTGGTATGATTGGGTTTTTACAGACTTGCGAAGTCTTCTATATAAGTAAAATTTAAATAAAACATTATTTAAATACCGGTCTGTAAAAAAATTTTAGAGTGTGTGCAAAATTTTTAACAGTTATGACCTTTCAATTTCTCACTGTAATTTATCATTCCTCGAGTAATTCAATAATGGAGATTTTCAGTAAAATTATTTGCACGCGATTGTCGGTGCGCTATTGTAGGTGCGTGCAATTGTCCGGGTACCGAACTTTAATTCAACCATATATTACCGATCCTAACAAATCACAATATTTCATACTTATTTTTAATAAAATTGAAATATATGCAAATTGTGAAATTTTTAAATATACATACATGCATCCATACATAATAACTTTTGAAATGTTATTGTGATAGTATTTGCGGTTAAAAAGCCTAAAATCACTTAATTTTTTTTCATTTATTTCAACTACTATTTTTCTAAACTGAAATAAAACTTTCTTCAATCGACTTTATAAATCGTATTAAATCAAAAAATAATAATTTCAATCCAGAAGCATGTACAATATAATAGAATGCACTAAACTTTCGCATTCAATGCAATTCATCAACTCAAAACACAGCTTATTTCGTACGTTTCGACCAAAATATCGTACTTCGAATGCTTCCCAAACTTTCGCATAAGTTTCAATCGATCATCGAAACTGTTAATTGGGGTATCGTGTTGTAGTTCAAAGATCGCTCCCGTGAGTTCGAAACGTATAACTAATAAACCGTTTTACGATACGAAACAACTTCATATTTAATTAGTCCATCGGGCTTTTAAATAAACCCGATCTGCTAATTATACACGACATGGGTTAATTGCGGAACATTAATCAGATCTAACGAATATTCCTTGAAAATCCATTAATTGAATATATACAAATTAAAAAGATTTCGTAGGCGCAATCTTGGCAATTTCGAAATATTTTATTTTGGCGGGAACGTTAGCGCAAAACGAGCCCTTTTCGGACCGCAGCCCCTAAATTTACGAGCCAGGCAACCTTAAATTTTCCCATCCGACTGATAATTTATTTTATTCTCCCCTTTTGTGTACGCATTGTGTATTATTATTTGCGAAAGCCGAGTCCCGGACGAAAACTTTCGAAGAACTTTTCCACCGAGTCAAAGTTCAAGGTGGAGTCCTCGTCGAAGTCACCCCCAAGGCGTAATTATTTTAATGAAGTCTTCCTGAAGCCGATACAAGGGTTTGTCGAAGGGTTGATATTGTTATAGAGTTCATATTGTGGTTTAAGAGATAGAGTTTTCTTAAACGTTCGTCAATCGAAATGAGTTTTAATTCGATAACTAAATATTCTCTGATTGTTTTTTTGATGACAGGATTTTGATTATTCATGAAATATTGTTTACTTTATAGATATTGTTTGTTTATACCAAGTCGGGCTTCAGTATCTTTGTGATGCTAGGTTCAATTTCTGTCGAATCATAATGAGAGTCACATGTCATTTTTCTTTGTTCAATCTTTTTTTTTAATACTTTATTCAAAAAAGATGTTAATTGAACACTTTATGAATTGGTTCCTAAAAATGATTCCCTCAGTTATCTGTTTTGATAAAATTCTATCGACTCTATTGGCACCATTTGTGCTTTGATTCACTCTTCGAAGTTTCATGTCTAGTGGTTGCCTCTTTACTTTTAAGTTGATTTAATTTTAAAAATGAGTAGCAAGACATTTTACTATCAATAAATTAATAAATAAAATAATTTTCGATACATATGCTAAAAATTAGAATTGACATATTTAATGAGTCTGAAATCTCCCGTAGCTCATTAAGGCGTATGACAAAAGTTTTCACCTTCAATCGAACGTTGTGAAGGTTTCATTCAAATTTTCAAATTTTCGCTCACCTTAAAATTTATATACACAGTTTTAGAAGCTTCGTTATAGACATTCTCTTTATCGTTTTGCTTTCGAATCGTCACTTTGCGAGTTGGCGGAGTCCGATTGTCGTGAAGACAAAAAGCCGAGCGGTGCATTCTGCGAGGATAGTCATTAAATCTGAAACGTCTTCTTCATTTGCATTGTCGGAGTTTGTTTCGAGCCAGTGCAAATATTTGGTATTGAGGCTTTTCAGCCGCTTTAATTATCCGAAAGTTTCCGAATAGAGAGCGTCTTGTGAATATTCAGACGCTTGATAATCCTTATTAACGCTAAGTGGTCCGAGTTTCGATGGCTTATTGGGACGATTCGAAAAACTTTGTTCCATGAGTCAACATATTCGAAACGCTCTCAGTGTGTAAATCTCGATTTTGAATATATAATGTTATGCTGGAAGATAGTGCTGATCGCATATTGAAAATCCATTTTGAAGAAAATTCGTTTTGTTTTATGTATTTTGGCATTAGCTGTCATATTCGAATATATATTATTGTTGAAAGCCAGCATTCGTTCGATATTCGGGACAATGGCTTTCCAGTTTATAAAAATGAATAAAACATTGCTTGAATTTATATTTCGGAGAATCTGAAAATGATGCATTATAAATCTCGATATTTATACAATTCGAACGAAATAAATCTTCCACTGGATAAAACGCTCTAGAAATTCATTTATTGATTAATTAACATTATTTCGATCCCACTTCACATACTCATAACTCCGCCTCGAACCGCTTAATCACAAACATCCACTTTAGCGAACTTCTCATTGAATCATCCGAATAATTTAGCATCCATTGCCAAATGTACCGAACGCGAATTCGAAAACGATGAACAGCTAAAATCTACAAATATACACAACTTAACCGATAAATACTTCAAAGTTGCAAACGAGAATTTATCGAAGCAGCAACAATGCCTCGTCACGTTTCATCACACAACTGGAAACCTTCCAGAGTGCCATGGAACGAAGCAATCAGTGCCTTAATGCATCGGTAATGCCTTGTCGACGACAGTTCGCCACTTTTCGAACTTTCCACGTAACGAGATCTTCGGAAAGCTTCGGTAATTGAGAGATGGGGACAACGCGTGTCATCTAATAAATGTTCTGAAGACACGTGTTTTTTTGTTAATTAGAAAATTTGTCTTGTTTTATTATAGAATATTGTAGACAAAAGATAAAATTGAATATATCATAGGGGTATAAAGCATTTATGCATGCAGCGTCAAGTTTTAGGGCCTCGTGATGCTTGACTAGACTCGACGTATCTTAGCGAGTTGTATGTTGTTTATTTTAATTGATATGATAATTCCATTTTTTCATTCGAATTTTTGATTCATTTGATTTGAAAAAAGGTATAATTTACCACTTTACAAAATAGTTTCTAAAAACGGATCCCTTATCTTGTCTGTGTTCAATGGATTCCATCGATTTTGAATGCCACATTTCATGTTCTTATCGCTTTTTAAAAGTCACAATCTTATCAGTTGTTTAATTACTTTAAGTGAATGATAAATTATGATATTTAAAAAAATATGTACCAATATCGATAAGTTTCATTTCATACGAAAAAATCGTATATTACGTGTATGTGTTAACCCTTATAATTCAGCGAAGTGTATAAGGATAATTGCATTGCAGGAGTTTGTCGTTTCTTTTATACGAAAGGGCGGATTCTGGATGCCAAAATGATATACGTTAAAAGCATTTTTTCGTAATTTTTATTGCTTAATTTTCGTAGATGCTGGAACGACGCCATGGTGTTTTTAACTGATAAATGATGCCACACACAGTCGTGCGACGCTCTTCTCTACATTTTTTATATAAATGCTTTTGTTCTTCCTACGTAGTAAATGCACTGAGTAGTGAACTTATCTACTTTTTTCTTGTCGGATTCATTTTATATTTTTATTTTTCAACAATGTGCTTCTCGTACATTCTACGAAGTAATGCACGTTTACGTCATGTACAGATAATATCTCTACACTTTGTCACACTAAAACATTATAATAAATGCACTTCTCAAACAAATTCATCAAATATATAGCCGAACGATATCTCAGCTATATAAAACATTTGTGCATGCCATGTCAAAGTTAAGTGTCCTGGTAATATTAGGTTCAAATCCTGGTGAGAATCACATTCAGTTTATTTTAATTGATTGAATATTGATTTGGTTTGAAAGTTGTATTATTATAATGCTCTACATATCAATTTCTAAAAATAGATCCTCCGATTCTTCTGTTTCTATTAAATTCGATCAATTTAGCCCTATCTTTCGTGAACTAATTACTCTTCAGAATTCCTAACCCTAGCGAATTATTCTTCACTTGTGAATTGGATGATGATGTTGATAATGTGGATGATTAATTAAAAATAATAATTAAGTATATGTACATGTAAAGACAAATAATTAATGTACATCAATCTATATCTGAACTCTCACACATTCAAATCGAAACGATCTAAAAACAGCTACATTTCTATTATCGATCCAACGATCATACAATGAATACTCTTCGGAGTTTTTAACCCTTGCACTACTTCTTTACTCCAAATCTAATAATCAATTGAAAAAATATTATAATAAAATATCAATATCTGCAACGAAAAATAAATAAATGTACATAAATCTATACTTCGACCCACACACATTCAAGTTAAAATCGTCCCGGTCCAAAACCGACAACATTTCTATTATCGCTCCAACGATCATCCAACGAATAATCTTCTAAGTTTTCAACCCTAGCGCTACTTCTACACTCCAAATTAAATAATTAATTGAAAAAATAATTAGAAAGTAATACCTGCATCGAAAAAAACTAAATAAACATACACAAATCAATACTTGAACCCACACACATTCTTCAAGTTAAAATCGTTCGGATCTAAAAGCGGCAACATTTCTATTATCGCTCGAGCGATAGCGTCGCTTTTCCGGCTTTTCCGGCTTTTCCGACTCTTCAGCAATTCCGGCTCTCCCTAATTTAGACTGACACCGGCTGCAGGCACATCGCAGATCAGATAGCAATAAAGCCTTTGGCCCACTTTCGCACGACTCCAATTTATTTGCCGGGCCGCGTTTAATGTATGCAAACGGCGCGCGGCTCGCAATCGAACCGTCAAACCGGTGGCAAATGGCCGACCAATTGTTTCCCCGATGGATGAACATGCGCTTTCACGTATATACGGTGTTCTAAAATGGGGTACAAGTGATTTTTTTTTGTCGAAATTGAGTTATGTGCAGTAGTCGATTTTACGTACACTCATATATTTGATGGCAAAAGGATATGAACAATTTTGGAACGTGTACTGAGATATTATATATCATCAAATCACTCGACATCTTCTTAATACATGAAGGTACATGTTCAACTTTGAGCATGCTTTTCTCGAAATCTGTGCGAAGTCACTTGTACCTCTTGGCCTTTTCGGTCGTCAAATATATATTTTTATTGTTGTTGATTGGTCTTTTGAATGCGTAGTTTTTCGGAAGTGTTTTTGTTTTGATTTAATATTTTTTTTATGTCGAAAACATATGATGATCTTAAATGTTGAGAGGTGTATTTGATGAATTCAAATCGCTAGAATTGAGTTTTTAATATACATATAATACTTTATTTAAGATCTTATGAGTGATTTAAATTTATCGTTTATGCCGCTTAGCTTCTAGGATCTTCATATTTATCGATTTTTTCGTCAAAAGTTCTAGATATTTGAAAATAAATGAGATTTAATGCTTAAATAATATTGTTATTTTGCTTCATTCAACAATATAATTTAGCTATAGGTTCACTAAAATGGCTATAATTACACCGTTCGACAAGAAAATGGCCCATCGATAAGACTTAATGAACTTTATGTATTTAGATGTTCTGATCACGAATATCAAATCCTTTTTTCTGAAAAACAAATAGTTTTTGAAAAAAATCACATTTTATAGTTTTATTTTTTTGTCGATTTTCAACGAAAAATTTGCTTTAAAATCATCATAACATTTTTATTTAATAATGTTTTTTTACAAAACTTTCAGAAACTATTTAACATGAGTGTATTTATATGTAAATAAAAATAAAAAGGCTCTATTGTTCTCACTTTTTGAGAAAATAATTATTAAAAGTGAATTTGTATAAAATAGTACAAAAACATTTAAAACTGCAAAAATTGCTGATAATAAAAAAGTTTAAAAGCATTAAACTGTGCTTAATGCATCAATAAACAACCTCGAAAATCTCAAATTGTAGTATAAAATCAAGTTTTGAAGAAAATATATAAATAGTACAGATTAATAGACTAACGCTCGCGTCGAGAATATTCCCATACTAAATTGACGCGTTTTCATACAAAATGTGCGCTCACAGATATCAACATATTTCTTTTGTGAAACAGTGATTTGTACAAAAATAAGGATAGGACATGATAGCTAATCACTTTTGAAATATCGAGAAATATATTTCAGATGGAAATTAAAATTGGTTTATTAATAGGAATGTTTTTAAAAAATGTGTGATTTTTTTCATGAAAATTTGTCATAAATCAGCCAAAAGCGATGTTATATGTGTAAAATATGTTTTATATGATTAAGTATTAATCATTTTAACGTTTGAAATCAATTTCATGAAAATAAGAATTGAAATAAATTTATAATTTCGATTATACCTTCTATGGAGTTTGAAATTTTATCGAACTTTGAACTCAAATTGTGAGTAAACCAGCTGTTTGACGTAATTTTTAACTTCAAAATCGGATTCTACGTAGTCGAATTAATAATAATCTCTTATTTCATTGAGGGGCCATCAGAAAAGGCAAGATTTGTATATCAGTGTTATCATTCAAAGTTCGAACGAATTTATTGAAAAATCTTATATCACTTATTGATTGATACATTTTTTCGCGTTTATTTAAGTTTTAATTGATTCCTTTTCAGAGTTTTATATTTATATTTTCTTTGTATTGAAACTAAGTATAATGATCATTATAGAATTCATAAAAAATTTGCAAGTACTTTAACTTCGAATAACAAACTCAATTTGAAACTTTAACTCTTTCACTAGTATGAAAGTGTTTATCTTACAATTATTTTATATTTAAATATACAATCGAATGTATTGAAATATTTTATGAAGTCACATTCAGTCGATTTTAAACGATCTCATAATATACACACAACCTCTTATTTTTCTCACTGAATTTAAATATTAAACACATATATTTATGAATTAATATGAAAACAAAATAAAACAATCACACATAAATAAAATCATACAGACAAACTAATAAACCGAACACACTCAATACGATAATTAAAAACCACTTAGCACAACCGAAACCAATATCCGTAACACGCCCCGAACAAACAACCGAACAATTCGAACCCTACACCTTTTCGCGTAACTCCTCACAACAAAACGTTTCCGAAACACCCTGTATATATATGCACACACAAACTAAACACACGTTTACATACACACATAGGTGACGATCTGGAAACCGTAACGACTCGTTTACACGGTTCGCAAAACGAAAACTGTCCTCGGTATAACGACCTCGCAAGAATGGTCGGTTTTGCGCATTCGTTTCGGTAACAATTCGAGAACGCGATGCAGAAATTGCACCGCTTTTGTTGTTGGCTTTTCGGATTAACATATTACACGTTATCGAGATTGAAAAATCTACGTGCTTCGGTGTTTTGCGTCAGCTCGGTCTTGTTAAGGGATGGATTGATGGCTTGTACGATTTTAGTGATTTTGGTCGATTTCATTTTATTTGTGCAATTTTAATTTTGTCTTATTTCAATTTGATCGATTTTGATCTTAAAATCGTTTTTTTCATTAATAGTGTTCGATCTTGAAAAAAAAATTCGATCACGAAAAGTTGGGGAACTTGATCTATCAAGGAGACTTGATCCTTCCTTGTGTTTTTTACCTCTAACTTATTTTTAAAAAATATCAAAGTAAACCTAACTATTCGAGTGTACAGAGACTATTTTATTTCAATACAATTTTCTAAAAGGAAGTTAGGAGCTTATAAACAAAAGGGTTGTAAAACATGAGCGTAATTAACTGTCAAAGTTCAAACGTTTCTATTGAAAAGCCTTTTACTTCTAAAACCTACCTCGCTTATTAATATTTAATACTTTCACATTAACAAAGCCTTTCTCTTACAATTACTTCCTTCAGTACTGATTTACACTATGGCGACAAAATCAAAATCACTATGTTAACATTTATGTTATGATGAAAAACTGTTCAGATGTTAATAATATAGCAACAGAGGGTTTTTCTAAATATTTTGATGGTATTTTTATTTTATTGCTTTGATGTGAACTATAATAGAAGTAACTCGTTTAATGATCTTATTCTAAACATAATCAGATCTTCAAAAAATCCAATTTTTTTTGGAAAAGTGCCCTTCTTATCTACAACAAAAAACCCTAAACATCATCTCATTCATAATCCCATGAATTCTTTTCAAACCGTCCTTATTAAAGTTTCAATACGTTCTCAAACAAGCCGAGCGTGAAAAACTCATACGCGCGACTCGAGGAGCTTCGGCTTCAGCATCAGACGAAAGCGTTTCAGCTAGACGTTTATCGCAACATTATCCTCCTTTATGCTCGGAATATATTATATTGCACAGTATATTCGAAGCCCTCGGATCTGTATGATTGAGTGGATTCGATCGTTAGACAGAGCGATAATGCTGAGTTTTTACGAGATCCGTATATTTGCGCCTTGGATTTGTTTACGAGTGGTCGTTACACGTGCTCACGGCTCGTTTAAAAGACTCGTTCGACTCTAATGCACGAAAGCAATAGTTTTTTATTGCCTATCGTATGACGATTATTCTAGTTTTGATGTGCCCTGTGAGCTCTGAATGGGAAAATTCGAATTGATTTTCCGACTTGACGTCTTTTTCAGTTTGTGCAATACTAGCTTATGTGACTCGAATTTGCTCAAGATTATAAATTTTGAATTGTTGTTTAGGATTTATAATGATTCAAATCAAATGAAATGCAAAATATCTCTCAAAGTGCATTTGTTAACTTACATGACCTTTCATGATGTTTTGTGCTATAAAAAAGCCCCCCTGAGAACTGTCAAACGATTTAAGTTCAATTGTTTGTAAAATGTTAAATTTAATGATGCATTAAAATTTCCAGGCGTGCATACAACTATAATAATATAATAATTTAATTTCCCTGCAACTATCATCCGTTAAGGAGTCGATAAATTACATACAAATATAATACATACAGACATACGTTCAATTTTATTTATATGAATGTAAGGGATTATGTTTTATTAATGTTTGAAACGTGATCTTGTATATTAAATTGCTTTGAAAATTATTACATACATGTGTGTCGCATGTTAAGTTAGAGAATTTTCCGCTCTACATGAAACTCACTGAATCGACTAATTGATAATTTAATACACTGTATGTTTGATTCAATTAAATTTAATATTTCAATTTTGAAAATGGGATTTATTTACAATCGAATTACCATATAAGCTTAATCCTTCAATCCTCAACGTTCAGCATCCATTTCATCCCGTATTAAACAAACAAATATGGAAAACTCGGAACAGAGCGCTCCGCCATAAAATTGCATACGTGTCCACAATACGAAAAATCCGTTGCATCCGAAGCTAAACCGTCACGTTTCGAAATCCCAAAAACCCACAAATCACAAATAAAATAAAATTACAAAGACATAATCTAAATCTAGAATCGATATCCGAGTCAATCGAACTATAATTACGAGTGCAAGTGACCGCCGAACAAATGCCGACGGCTGCCAGATGTCTGATGCTGGCGAGCCTCTATTTTCTTCGGCAGACACTTCTAAATATACTTCTAATGTTCGTCTAGTGTTTATTCGATTCGCTCACCTGAGTTACGAACTTCTCTTCTTCTTTTTTCCGAACCGTTTTCCAGATGGGAAGTGTTTGTTCTGCGCTTTGATACGCATCCAACTCGATTAACCTTTACGCTGAGGTGGTTTATAGATTCGCTCTAGATGCGATTGAGTTACATTCGATTTAAAATTAGTACTCAATACTCGAAAAAATATATGATAACCGAAAAGACCAATGGCTACAAGTGACACTTTTGCCGAAATTGAATTGTACACATGAATCGCTTCTATGCACGCTCATTTATTTGGTGGTAAAAGGATATAAACAAATTTGGATCGTGTGCCAAAATATATCATCAAATCACTCGACTTCATCTTAATACTTTAAACGCGCTTTTCTTGAAATCATTTGTACCCCTTGGCCTATTCAGTCGTCATATGAAATGCTTATCGCGAAACTCGTCGATTTATAATGTCTGGGAATCAAATTTAACATAATCGATGTTAACGTAGAACGATCGATTCCCCGTTCGCCTCAATCCATAAATGTCCTAATAAAAATGACGGTTTTCAGAGTTGCCTATTCAATTTATGGTTCTTGGAGATTATTTCTGAATTTTATTGCGACCGATTCGCATCGCATACGAATCGACGTTTTACGTCGGAAATTTGACGACAATCTCGTCTATAATGCGACGTCGTAAAATTTCTTTTTAGACTTTGTGATTCAAAATGTATTATAATTTTGGCGGAAATTTTAATTCGAATTACGTATGCTAGAATGTTCCATCTTTTTCGCGTGACAACAATATTTTCAGTACGATTAATTTTGTATTTTTTCCTACAAAGCGTGTCACATACATTATGAATGTCCACAGATTTATTTTAATATTAAAAAAAATGAATTGTGCGATATTTCGGCATGGTTTATAAATGAAAGCCATCACACGGCTTTTGAACATAATCCTTAATCCCTTTTGAGCTATGTTGCTTCAAATGAACCTCGTAAACCTGACGTTTTTTTCTTGTAATAGATTCTATCGTTGATATTCTCTTTGATCTCGTTTCATATAATTCACTAAAATTTTACAGTTAAGTTTTTCCACCGAGAAAAAATTCTATATGAAAAAATTATGACGTCATTCGGATTTAATATTAGTTATTTATCACTGATGAATATAGCGTTGCGTAAACACATTAACTATTAACTAGTGTCCTGGAAAATCCTTTGATGGAATATGTCAAATGATTCGACACTGTGTACCAAGAAGCGAAGACGGTGGAAGTAATGTGTTTCAGCACGCATAATAGTGCTCTATTTTTTCCCGGATTCTATTTTCTAGTATTGAAAAGCATATTGGTTTTTCCAGAGGTGTTAGAACGAAAGCCTTCGCAATAATCGCACTAATGCAAATCCGCCATAATCTCGGCGTTTAAAGTGTGTACCGAAGTGACGTCTCAAAACGTATTTTTCCAACCAGAAAAAGCTTCGTGCCGGAAAATCGCGTCAAATTCTGTTGACACAACATTTTAAGTCAACACTCAATTCAGCTACCCATGGTGAAAAAATATATTTTTTCACGTGGAAAAATCCTACACACACAACGCAGAAATATGTTCTGAATTAAATAGATTTTTACGAGCATGTGTTAGAAATACATCAAGACTAATTGATTTTCCAATCCGACATCAAACTGGAACGCAATTTCATAAACAGACCGGGAAAAATCAAAAGAATTTTCATTCACGGGAAATTCTCCATTCATCTGCATTCGCGCCAACATAATTCATTCATCGGTTGCACAACATCAACAACACATGGCAAATTTAGCGAATCATAATCGAAACCAAGTCTCCCCATACTACGACGTGTGTACTTTCAGCATCCTTTTCCTTGGCGCATTAACGAGATATTTCCGACCCAATTCCCTCGGGATATTAGCGAGTAGTCTTTTTATATTGTGGATGTTCTGACCTCGTCATAAGCTCGTTCCTCACCTAAGGGATGTCTCTTACCTACTGTCGCTCTTTCATACATAATCCATGGCTTATCTTCCATCCCATGGTCGATGGTGGAATTAAAAGCTGGAAAGATGTTCGTTACTCTTTGATCAGACGTTTATTTCGTAGTACGACTTGATATGTTTGACTTCGGATCTATCCGGAATTTAAGTGCTTTCTTAACATGCGTAATAAAGTGTGCTAAATTTATGTCGACGCTGAGATTATCAAACTGTTTTAGAGAGTATAATTTTGATCTTTATGCATTTTTAAATATAGATATGACAAATAATTTTCAATAACGACTTCCTATTTGAATATTATTTTATTCTAGATTCTGTGATCTAGAGTTTCTCGAGAGTCTATGGACTTTAATTCGCATGTCAACTGTTGTAATCAGTACGTTGAGTATATAAAGCATTTTTATTCATATTAAAGATTTAATTTATAAATAGAAACTACGTTCTAATATCATATTCACGATATCATTAACACGTATGTGATTATCTACAAATTGTAAACATTTCATATGTATGCATAACAATACGTAGAAAACCAAGCGTTCAGCATCAATTAACAGATCAACAACAACAAAAACAATAAACAAACCGATCCTGATAATTCGAGCCAAAATCTGCAAAACATCACTGAAAGTTGAAAATCTTCTAAATCCGAAACAATTTAGCAATCGTCATAATATTGACGCTCGCGTCATCGAGTCAAACAATCTAGACATCACCAACTAAAAACCGCGTTCCACAACGGTTCCATTAAATTACACACGTCATCGAGCCACTAGCATTTATTTACTCTTTTCCCAAACAAAAAGCGGTCGTTCATTACGCAAAACCTTACCTACGTGGATCGAAATAGCGCCAGATTTCTTAGCGGGGCCTTCCAGTGTATCGCGAAGATCGCGCAATCTTGGACGCGTCGTTTCACCGCGATCCACTCGGCCGATTTCAAAAATCTTCGATCCATAGATCGTCTAGATCCTCTAGTGTAACTCGGCGAAAATTCGTTCGAATCGGACGGTTTAATTGTGCTAAAATGGCCCGTTAAAACCGAGCGCTTTGAAAAAAGTGACGTCAGATTTATGGTAAATAAATAGGTGGTAAAATCGGACGGAGATACGTTAGCGCTTCTATAACCGTAAATCGAAGAAGGTAAATAACTTATCGGGCAAACCATACATGCGGTATTTTTCTAATGAAAAGATTTTTTTGAAAATTCGTATTATTGTGAGAGAATCGATCTTCAAGCGTTTATAGAGCAGTTTTTCTCTTTGACGTTATTGCACCGTATAGTTTTCATAGGGGCTTTTTAAGCACCGGTTAAACGTTCATAATGTATCTTAAAGCGCTTTTGCATGCATCGCGGTACTCGTATATTTTGTATTATTTATAACGGTCGGGCATTAAAGTGCTTCTGGGAGCTTTATTTTTCCAAGAAAATTGTTTTCAATTTGTAATTAATCGCGTTTACGAAAGCGTTCTCGTGTTTTTATTCGACTACAATAAACGATGCTTTCACGAACGATGTTTGCGAGAAAAATATTATTTGAGGCGCACAATTCATAAATTGAATAACTCAATTTTTTGAAAAAAAAATAGATTTAAATGTCAAAGCACTCAGTACAGTCATAAGTTTTTATGTGTGAAATACTTTCTTTGAATAATAAAAATGAATAACGTTAAATGACAAAACATGTTAGACCATTGAATAATAAATAATTTATTTCAGAAGCCATTTTGATCAAATCTGTACTCTAATGTAAACTGACCACGTCCGTAGCTTATTATAATTGAAAATAAACATATTTACAATTTTGGATATATGAAATAATAAATGAAAATTTTGATGAACGCATCAAACATGTTATATCGCTTTCCTCGAATTTTTATTGCATGGAGTTAATGAGATTGTGCACTGAAAAGATTATTTTTGATAAATATAACTGTTAAGTATTTTTGTGTAATCATAATTATTTCTTAAATACCGATTAAAATTGATAGTTTTATAGTCGATCTTTTCACTGATTTGAATAAACATTAACTTAGTTGGCTTTTTCTTCTGTAGAGTCCACGAAAACATCTTGATAGCTGTCAAATTCAATAGAAAAAAACTCTAATTGAGATATAGTTTAGTTAAAGCTAATGAAAAGATCAGCCTTTAGTCTCTTCGGCATTACACGAATATAATTTAGATGCAACATTTAAAACGAGCTAACGTCAACTACAAAGGAGCAACGTACATAATGCAATTGCACCACAGAGCGGTTACATGTCAACATCTATTATTACCGCACGTACTGAAATAACGAACGGTCGTGACACGTTGCACAATTTAAATACAATCGAAATAGACGCACGTATGTACGTATCTACGATTAAATTTGACCCTTTAACGAACGAGCCAAGTCCGATACGAAAATAATTAAGACCGACTTCCGCCCGTTAAGCCCGGTTTACACCCTGTTTATGCCTTAAATCAATTGAACGTGCGATTCCTCGTTATTCGTCGTGTCATAAAACGGGATTTATAGTTGTTTTCAGAGATCGCCGCTCGGTTCAGTGTATAAACTTTTCGATGAAAAATTGGATCTCGAGCTTGGATTTTCTCGTTCAGTTGGACGATAGTTTTCCGATTTTCAGCTGAAAAGTTGGCGAAATGAACCGGCAAAAACATAGAATGCACCGGCCGAGCATAAGGAACAGCATCAAAACGGCTATAACCATCCTCAAGCAAGTTACACGTGAGTAACGGCTCTTGAACTTTCGATAAGTCGCTCTATGTGTATACATTTATGGTTATAAAAGCGTGAACGCCCTTAAAATTGAGTACAATCGAGCTTAAAAACTAACTATGTATTAATAAAACCTTTTAAGGACCCGTTACGAGTATTTTGATATGTTTTTTTTTCCGTTTCGAAAACATAAGTATATGATCAAATCAAAAACACCATTTGAATTTTTCTATTAATCGAGTGAGATTACCTACTTGAATTTTTCTGTAAAAACGATATTTTTATTTGGACGTTGCTAAGTATTCTACAACTATCTAAAAGCAATTCTTAAATAGATAAAGTTCTTGCTTCAAGTATAATATTTAAAGACCAGTTTTTTCACTTTTGATTTGAAAATAAAACGAATTTAAACTACATGTAGTTAATCCAACTATGATTTTTTAAAACAGCCGCTGAAATAGACATATTTACTATAGTTCATAATACAATACATACATCCATCTCTTTCTTCCAGATTTTGACAGTTAGTAGTTGGAGTACCACTTGCAGTTTTAAATCATTTTATTTTCAAATCGGAAGTGAAAAGACTGGCCCTAAATGATTTTATTAATCGCTTGTCTTCTATATTTAATCACAGTGCTGAATCATTCAATAATTCGCTAATTTTGTGAGCGTACACATATTTATAGCCTGTATAGCCTGTACACATATTTATATCACTGTATGTTCTGAAATATATTTTTTTCATAAACTATAATCGAACTAACGAAACTGTATTTATTTCGTATTTGTTCATCAGTAGCGACGTCTCAGGAAATTGGATGAGTTTTTCCTAGATTCGACGTCGAATCATTTCGAAAAGAAACTCATCCATCAATTGCGAACGTGGCTTCTGCGGAAGCTAACCCAAACGGCATTCGGTATGAAATGAGAAATTTCGCTGAAAAATAGAGCCTTTCTATTTTCAGAGGGAGAGTCGATATCCTTAAATACATACGCGCCTTTCATCTCCTTCGTCGAGATATTGTTCGATCGTTCTCAAATATTTGATCGACTTTCGCCTCAGTTTAAATACGATCTCTCTCGCTCGATAAGATACAGTTTCTTTCTAAAAATATATCCACGATTATTCGAAATTCTTACGAAAATTCATGTTATGTCTCGTTACATCTTCGGAGGATTCGCTAATTCAATTACTTGCTGTGAGCGAATGCTTCTTCAAAAAAAAATTTTTTTCCGATGTCTTCCGAAAACTTGTACATTTCGCTAATTGAACGAATGTGAAATAGGAAAAGGTCAAATTGCTTTCGGTTTGAGTTTCGATAATATTATATTATGTTCTTCGATAAAGAAAAATGTAATTAGTGATGTAAATCCATATTTTTAAAATTTTGATGAAAAAATTCGATCCGAGCGAGGTCTGAATTTTAAACTCGTTCATTGTTCAATGTTTAAATTTACATATTTGAACAAAATGTATAAGAAATATTTTGATATTGAGGTTAAGTTAAATGAAAAACACGAAACGGCTATTTGCTTATGTTCATATTTATAAATATTTCATTACATTTTCCACGAAAAAAAAAATCCAATGTAGACAGAATATAATTCGCATAAACAAGCTCGGTTTTTATTCAATCCTTCGACATAATACATTGAATTATCGTTCTCAAAAAACACAAAATCATCGATAAAAACAAAAAGCGCCCATCCAGAATTATTCATAAGCGAAAACACTAACCCAAATTGAATCCGAAAAATACACATAGCAACACGTCGAAGAATTAATCACCGACTCGCATGAGCCGAATTAATTCCTCTCAAACATTAAGGAGTCTATTGAAACACGTACCGCGAAAATCCGATGCCGTTATTAAAATTCAATTTTCCCAACGCCGAAAAACCCTCACTTTTCCTCGGAAAAGAGGAAGAATTAATAAAATATTCAGCTGGCAACCCCCGTTGGCATGTTAATGACTCAATATGGCAATCCCTCACTTTAACGACCGGTTTTCCTCTCGTAGTTTTCCACGGCGTCGTAGTAAAGGTTAATTTTGAATTGTCCATGCACGTTTCCAATTTTCTCTCCTAGGAAATTTGCGATTTTCAGTACTCGATCGATCGGCTGTCTCGCGTTTTAATAGTGCGTTATTTTCAGAAGGGTTGGTCTTTCGTTTTCAGGGTAGTAATTACTCCTGTCGGTAAATATTTGCGAGCGAGGCTTCGAAGGATTCTAATACTCACTGGCGGCTGCAAACAATGGCTACAATTTATTATAACATCCGTGGAGTTATTGGAATTGCTCTAGAAGCTCGTGATTCTTATTGATTACTACAGAGTTATGTATTAGTTCGACTTTTTCATGAAAATATTGTCGATAAAATGGTTAATGTAAGAGTTAAACAATAAAAATTTAGTCTACTTTCAACTTTCATTATAAATTAGTAAGATATTGTACTTGTTAACATTTCATACTAGCTTTCGTAGCTCAATGTTGATCGAAACTCTATGGTTTTTAAGCTTGTATAGAGAATTAATATGAATAATATTTTTCGAAACATGTTAAACTACGTTGCATATGTAACTGTGCTTAATATATTTGTTACTGCTCGGCTTTAGCAAAAGTCACTCCTTCGAACATCAAACATTAGAAATCCTATCGATTGTAAAATTTTATATGTATTTTGATTACAAAATTCTAAAATATTTTCAGGACATTCATACAATAATTCTATTGTAAAATAATGCATTATGCACATATAATCAAAGACACATACGTATACTTTTATTTATATAGACTTCAGACTTATTATGAATTCATTTTTTTATTGAAAAATAATAGATAACCACTTTATCAACATTGTCGTACTTCCTTTTCTAACAAACTCAATTTGTTCTTAAGTGAAATAACTTTCACCTGAAAACGACACATCTGTAAAATATTTCCCCGCATTCCACAGAGCAATATAAAACTTTAATTCCCCACACATTAAATTGCATCGCTTCCCAACAAACTCGCCGGTACATTTTGCAACACTGGCTGCTGAAGCAAAGGACAAGCCCTTGTTAAAAACTTTCAGACAAGCTGAAACGTCCGAGCCTGTTTATTTTCAGCGAAACTTGCTCACTCTCGTATCTGTCTCGACTTTATATCAGAAAAGGGTTTATTTTTATCGGGAAACGACAAAGCCCCATATATAAATATATAGTGTAAGTATAGACTGTGTCTGCATAAGTGGCGTTCACGACTTGTATCCGATTCAGTTTCGGAAAATTTTATTCGCATATAAAGCTGTGCAGATGTCGGGGTCTGAAAATTAAATAAGCCTCGCCTCTCGTGAAATCGTTCACGTAGTTCTAAAAATGGAATTTGTAGTAAAGTTTTTACGGGTTTCGATGCGTTCGCTTAAATATATGTGAAATGTGTATCTGCGCTTTTACGCGATATAAAAAATAAGTAGATTGATGGATGGTAAAGTGAAAAGGACTTGAGTGTTAAATTTATATGAAAAAATATATTTTTTTAATAACTAAGCATATTTTATATTTTTCGTCATTAATTTATTGAAGCATCACCGTAATATCTAATATTATAATTACATTGCTTTTTTCATCTACATATGTATGTCAAAATTAAATCGATAACATCAACTGTTTTAGGCGAACAAAAACTTTTTGATTAAATTAAATTATGTAAATTCTTATGCATTTATATTTTAATATCAAATATACTTGTGTACACGAACTATCAACCTTCTAGAAATTTTCTGACCTTATTTAATCTATTTTCTACATTTTTCTTCTCCTACAACATTTTCATTTTAATACTCCCTAGGTGATATGAAATATAAAATAACCCTAATACAAAATTCCAAACGGTAATATTTTCTATAAATTTTAAAACTACACTCAATATATCAACATATTTTCTTAAACTTAACTATACTCCATATATTTAACGATTCAATTAATAAAAACCATCAACAATTATACTATTCATATCGAGTAATTACCCAGTTGAAAATATCAACCGCGTCTGTTTTATGCAATCTTCCTAACACCAATGCAGAGTAGATTGCAGCTCAAGCGTAATTGTGACACACACACAAATCAACACCATTATTATATTAGATGAAAAAATATATATAGATGTAGAAATAAATCAAACAAGACACTCTCATATTTACTTTTCCACACTCGGTCGACACATACGGTTAGCTTGGAAACGACTTATAATGGAAGTGCATTAAAGGCGTCTATCCTGACTTGCATCGGATCCTCTCCACGTCGCGAATTCCTTCCGTTTGCTCACAGAAACACACACAAACACTCTTCAACGAGAAAAGCTTTGAGTTTCTCAAAGTTTAAAGGCAAGCCTTCGGTCAGAGAAGGGTCTGAGTAACGCGAGACATAGCCTTTGGCAAAAACCTCGCGGTGTTTACGAACTCGAAACACTGTGTCCTTTCATACCGAACTTCTATATATGTATGTACATATATTGGGGGAAAAATTGAAAGTGGACTGTATTCTGCGAAATTGGAATCGTCTCATTTCTGAAGCGTCTGAAAAACTACCGATCCTCTTAGAGCTCGGAAAGAAAAGTGGGTCGCTCTATTGCTGTACGTATGGGTTTATAGTAGAGTCTCTTTACTGAATTGAAATTGTTCTTTTATTTCCACTTTAAGCATCATATTCGATTGTGTTCTATTACTTTCAGTGTTCGAGATTAAATTTATTCATTGTTCGCTTTTGATAAGAATTTACTAAGAAAAATTTTCATACTTAAATTTTTATGTTTAATAGAACATTTCTGTTTTTTTTTTTGATAAATATCAATATTTGGAATATACAATTTATGTATAATATTAAATTGACAAAGTATGCATACTTTCATGACTTTCACGTCAATATTTCCAATATTTTCACTCCATCCCAGACATTTTATATTCCAAACCATTCTATAGGTACGTGTCACAGACGTTACACGTTGCACATATTAAATTTCATCACAAACTCAAATTTAAAATAATATTTTATTCTATATAAGTTTTAGAAAAGTATAATAATAATAATTTTGAACTTTTAACCGAAAATTGTGTTAATTCAATTCTTTACGAAATGGTTCCTAAAAATGGATCACTCTCCTCAACTATATTGAGTTAATTTGATTGATTTTAGTGCCACTTTTCATGCGCTGATACTATCTTATTTACTGCCGATCTTTTCAGCTCTGGTTTGAAAATAAAACGATTTTAAACTACACGCAGTTCCTTTAACTATGACCTGTAAAAACAACCGCGGAACAGAGACAGAAATACTAACTAACAATACATTTATGTGTCTCTTTCCCTTAGATTTTGACAGTTTATAGTTAGTTGGAGGGTGCGAGTGTAATTTAAAATCGTTTTATTCTCAAACCAAAGGTGAAAGGACTGGCCCTTAGATACTCTTCTTCTTCATTTAAAAGTGAATTTTAGTCAGTTTTCCGAATACAATCTGTCGAATATCCACAGAAGCGACAAAGAGAGACTTAAATCTCCATATTTCGTCACTCCCATAGAATTTTCAACACCTCGTTTGGAAAACTGCTTGAATCGATCGAAATTTTTCAAAATATAATTGTGTAACAATAAATTTCCGACAACACACCCAGCATACACAATTCACACGGCACATTGAAAAACGACAAATGTTGAATCGGCGCTCTCGGTAATTAATCGAACACCGCCGGCGCTGTTTGTTTAGCAGTTAACTCGTACCCAACTAACTAACGTACGTCGGTTAAACCCGATCCAATCCCGAGCTTTGGGCGCCCGTTTGGATAGCAGTGGAAGAACTTGATATACCTAAACGCTTAGATGTATGTAGAGAGATAGATACACACGCGAAAAGCACTCGCACTGAATTGTGATGTCGTAAATTAACACGGTTGTGCGAGATTTTCCGTTAACACTGCGCAACGTTCGTATTGTTGTCTCTGAAAATGCTGCGGATGAGAGAAACGCTGAAGCGGTGAAAAAGTCGCTTATGGTTGGTTTGTTGCTTTTTCGTTACAGTGTATGTATACGTGTATGAGATTTATTTTTGAATTGAATAATTAATTAAATTTTATTTTTGTTCAAATATTCATTTATTACAAAATATGACGATTGAAAAGGCCATATTGTGAACAAGAATCGCTTCTATGTTCTCTCATATTAAATTAAAATTAAATGAACTTGAAATTAGTACCAAGATATATCATCAAAACACTCGAACTCCTCCTAATGCATGTAAGTGCATGAACAACTATGAAAGCGATTTTCTTGGAATCATCGCAAAGTTACTTGTACCCCTTGGTTTTTTCAATCGTTGATCATAGTAAAGCGTGCATCATTATGCAAAACGTACCTTAACACTCAATAGACTATTTATATCGGGTAGTTAATGTAATCAATCAACAGGAAAATTAAAGCGATTGAAAACATTGATCATTAATTACACAATTAACTTTTTTTTAAATCAAATATCTGAAATATATAATTAAGCCATCATATCAATTAAAAATAATGACATGTGCCTCTCAATAAGATCTGACAAAAATTAATACAAATTACAAATTACAAAAGCTTAATAATGCTTTTCTTTCGATTTATCAATTAATTTTATATTTCTAATGTTGTTATAATAATCAATAGATATTTCGTAATAGATACGAGTATCTATATATTCTATCCAATTTATAATCTAAATGAGTTGTGATATATTGCTTCGTGGTAGATATAGGAAAAAATGGTATTATGATGTGTTACGATAGAATGTATCATGTAGTGATCCACGAAAATTTTCTTTTGAGGAAAAAAAATGAAGGTTACCTTTTCGTTTTCTCCATACAAAGGTCATACATATAGTTGCATTAAAAATGAATTAGCCTTTTATGAAAATTGAAAAGAAGACATACGGAGGCTTTTACAGATGCTCTTATTATACATATATGGTATAATAATTTATTTTTTATTAAAAATATATTCTTTGTATAAAAATTGATTTCTTCTATTTCTATATTATTTAAAGTTATCGGTGTGTTTTAAGTAAAATTTTAATGTTGAAACATTGAAATATCAAAACACTTAGAAAACTTATCTGCCAGACACATATGAAAGACGTCATTCATACTCTTCCGTTTTCAAAACAAACAATGCATATGTGTTTCCCGGAAAATCTCTTCGCATTCACAAGCCAACATTGTATGACGATTTTCTTTCAAAATAGATCCTTCTTGTCCCAACGAACGTGCTTGATTGAAACACACATTCTCCATTTACGAAAGACTAAAAATACCTCTGAAATCTGCATACAAACCATGCGAATATAAAACCTTAAAACACATTTGAAATTAATAGTTTCTTGCATAATATATATTTATTCCGAAAATAAATTTATTCTACTATTTTTATAGTTCTTTCGACATTATCTCCTTGCAAAATTCATACAACGAAGGGTTGAAAGTCAACCCCTTCGGAATAGCACCATGAATAAACATCCACTTGGGAATTTGGGACTTTGGGAGGCGAACCAGTACGTGATGGGTTTTGGTAGAGTATTTTCGAAAATTCAAAGAATATCGAGTTCTTTTCTCGAAAAAATATCGACAGACGATACACAAATATATCATTGAACATTTTTTTTTAATTAAGTACATTGTTTCGTAATTTATTTGACTCGAATTTCACTTTTTATTGTAAAAAACTCGCTTCTGCAAAATTAATCTATAAACACGCGATATTCACGAGAGTTAATACGACAAACATTTGCACGCTTTCGTGCATTATTTTAAATATTCAAACATTCCAGTATCGAGTTTCGTTTTATTTTTCACACACACGAGCTAAAATGAGCTGAAAAATAAGGCATACACTCAGTTTATTTTTTCCTGCATACGATAATCTGCATACGAGCGTCGAGAATCTGTTTTGCACTTTGTTTACAGGCGAATTTTCTTAACAAGACGCTCTGCATTCTCGTTTTTACAGCATTCGCAATAAAACAAATATACGTCCGATAGAATGGCGAGAATAACACTTTTTTCTCGCATACAGCACATATCTTGCAATGTCGTTAATTTCGGGGCTAATTCGGCGAGATACGGATTCGCTTCATCTGAAAAGCGATAAAATCTGAATATTTCACAGTCGTTTTGTACGTGTAGGTGGAATATCAAAACGAAATGTGGGGGGCAAACCATGGCTTGACATTATGTCTGTTTTATATTTTACGCTGTGTATATAAAGTACCTGTTACGTGAATGTGTAAGTGCTAAATTAACACAGATAAAACGGAGCGTGCTAATGACTAACGAAAACGCTATACTTACTCCCGCGTATAAAATACACTTTCATTTTAATAAAAGCGAAACGCTTCCGAAAATTAAATGGGGCTTTAAAAGATGCTCGAAAAACTCTTAAAATCGAAGATTTTTGCCGAAACGTGAATAATTTTCGTATTCAAATTTCGCCGCGGAGTCGTTTTGATTTTGAATAAATTTCTTAATATACAATATTCATGTTGATACAATAAACACGGATATTCAATAAAGTAATACATATTTAAGTAAATGATAATAGCCTCATCAGTATGTATTATATGTAACTTCGTTAGATTTTCTTAAAAAGTGAATAAATGAAGCAATCATGGATTTGTTGACTGTATTTCTTTATTTGAAACAATTTAAATATTTTTTGTCGTCTCAATATTGACATATTGAATCGACAGACATTGTTTAATTAATTGATTTCTGATTAATTGATTAATTGAAGGTCTTGCGAAATTATAACCATTTGCAATATAATCTAGCCGATATTAAATGTTTGTACATGACGTGTCGAATTTCATTATCCTAATGATGTTGGTTTCAAGTCCTATTTGATCAAAGAAAGAGTCACATTATATTTTTCTTAATTGATATGATAATTCAATAGTGTTTTCGAATCTGTTAATTTAAACTCTTTTTGAAACAGTTCTTATAAATGGATCATCACTTCGTCTATGTAGCATAAATTCTATCAATTTAAGCACCATCTTTCGTGCACTGATAGTAATCTTCACAATTTCTAATCTAGCATTTCTTCTTCTTCATTTGAAATAAATACAAAATTGAAAATAAATAAGTAGCAATACCAATGAGAGTACAATGTAAGCATCCAAAACGTCTCGAACCCCGAAAACACTCAAACATATCTGTACCGGGGTATTCCAATGCGCACGCAATAAACACGGTTATAAACCAGGTTCGTGGCAATTGCAAATCGACAAAGATGCACCAGAAGAATCGGCATGAAGACCTTCGTTGAATACAAAGTGTGCAAGAGGACGAGTGCACTCTTGGTAAGCTGTCCGTAACAACGAAGCGCTCTGGGAAAATCTTCCTCGGAGTTTTTCCGGAGCGAATCCGAGATTTTCCGGAGTTCAATCCGCGTACCAATCGCATAAAGTGTTTCGATTTATACGTATCGGTGTGTTTGTTATTGAAATTGTTGTAATCTGCTGTTGATTTGTGTGTTTCGATGTTGTTTTGTCTTATCTCTTGATTGTATTGTGTATAAGGTGCGTTTTTTCATTGAGTGTCGTTTAGGAAGAATGTATATGAAAATATTCTTATCGAGTCAAATTTTATTTTTATATGGAAGAAAATTTCTCAAATTACTTTTTAACATGTTGGATTTTCATTTTTGGATATTGGCGTAGTAAGGGATCAATTTTTCTATGCCTCTTTTTAAGTGTTTGCTATCGATAAACATTATTTGGCTCGAGCTACTTACTGTTGTCATTGATGATTTGATTAAAGAAATGAATAGTTAATTAGTAAAAAAGATAAAATTTTAATAAAATTGTTTTGTGTGAAATTTCAATATGTTTCGAAAACTGGTTTGAATTAGTTGACGTAAAAAATGTGTTCAGATAAGTTGTCTTGACTGGTGACAACTATTCATTAAAACGTATAGAAAAAAATAATTTCAGCTCCGAACAATATCCGAATCATTTTAAACTATTTGAAAAGTAGTTTAGTAAATATATTTTTATATTAAAATGAATTTAAATTTAAAATAATGCTTTTTATATTTTTTTTTCTCAATGATACTCGATGAAAAAATGTATTTCGTATATTGGAAAACATGCGAATGTGCTCTGTTACATTGTATATAACACTTAATCCGATCAATATTAATTTTACTCATTTGAATTTTAATATAACTCATTTAGATATCTAGATATAAATTCATTTTCAATTTAATCAGCTGCAGTTTCGAAGAACGTTCGTACAAAGTATAAAATATTTCTTCAATTTGTATAAGTAATCTGTTAAGGAGATTTTCCGTTTCGATTTTCAGAAGACGGATTTGCATCTCTGGGAAACTTGCGAAACGTGAATTCATCTTTTACACATTGTATAAAAATTGAAAAATATTAAATTCTCGAGAACCAAATGAATTCTATGTAAGTTTCAAATTTTAAAGCTTGCATTAAGCTTCCATCTGGTTTGCAATATACGAGAAAAGCTTCCCCGGTGTATTTTAAATTGGAATTCAACAACGTGGATTTGCTTTCATGCCAAATACAGCATACAAAGTGTTTCAATTTATTTTCGAATAATTTACTAATTCATGAAATCAGTAGATATAATTAACACAAAAAAAAAATATACATAAGGTTCCTATACAAAATCGATTGCAGAATCGGAGAATCTTAAAATTTATTTTCTTTTAATTAATTGGAAATATTAATTTAATAAAATTTACTTTCAAGACGTAATCACTTTATTCAACATGTGAAAATTGAAATATTCAAACTTAAGCTGCATTCGAAGTTCGCATAATTGGAAAAGCGCCTGGAGCACTTAACACCATGCTGCGAACCTCAACGATGAAAAGCTCTACAATAATGGACTTATGAAAGCAGCAGCAGATTACGTTATTATTTACAAGGAAGGCACATTTATCAAATCGTTTAAATTGCTCGCAATCACATAACACTTTACGTGTGTTCGAGCTCACCGCACATTCTACACGACATTTATTGATTCGATCCATTTTCAAAATAACAATTTCCTCAAAGATATAAATTCAATATTATTTTCTCAAAATATTTATACAAAACGTATCAAAAATCGGTCTATTTAGCGACACCTATTATGCATACACTTTATCTTACTCTCTGGAGTCCCTACCTTATGACTCACTTCTTCACTTTAAGGTTATTAATTGATAAAATTTTGTATAAATTGAAATAAATTATCTTTATGAAAATGTAATAAAATATTTCTTTCAATAATAAAAACATTAATTTCACACTTTATTATGCAAAAGTGATCTGGATGCACATATAAAGCATGACGACGATCTGATCCGAATATACACATGGGATATCGATAAAATTTGTCATTAAATCTATTCGGTTCTTCTTCATTCGAAGCAAGTGATGTTTGGTACATGTCCATCATCAATCGAGTCGTAAACTTGAAAGTAATGTGCTTTTTCTTCAAGCGCACAATGACGTATTTTCACAGTTTACTCGCATCAAGAGAGACGTGGTATATTTTGAATGCACCTGAAAGAAAAGTGAAGTTTCTTATAAATACATTTTTATAAAAAAAAAATATCAGAAATAATTCATATCAAACAATGTTTAGAAAGCTATGTTATTCAACTATCTTCAAGTGAGTTGAAAATTTTATGTGTTCTTAAAGCGGAACTAAAATCAACCGTAGTTGCAATAAAAAGTTTGATATGAAGCTTCTCAGATATCTACGCTTTATGGACGTTTTCCGTATGTCGTACCTTTAGTACGTAGAAAAATATCTCGCACATAACATTGTATCAATATTTTCGTTCCTTTGTGTTCGCCAGGAAATATTCCCGTTTTTATACTGGGGGACCGAAAGAAGTAAGATAATACACAAATTGAGAAGGAAAAACTTGGCGTGGTAAAAAGTTTTTACTACTGCCTTTGACGGGGTTTTACTGTCCACGACGGCTGAATACAAATGCTGTTAAAACTCTTTTTTTGCATACTTTGGCCCCTTCTTGTATAGCGTGAGAACATTATTTGAATAATATTTTTTCCTTGCTCCGTGCCTAGGTCAGGTGCATACTTTAATATGGCGTTTTTAGAATTGTTTGCGCTCGGAAGTTTTCCGATAACAATCCCAATTTTTTCTCTTAGCTCGAATATATAAAAATTCATTATCGAGTAACTAATAAGAAGAAACAGAGTGGATTTACCGAAAAAAAAATCTTGTTGCAACTTTCTTTCATCGAAAGATATTGAATCGCTGTAGGAAGTTTTTCGTTGCGATAACTCATTTTCTTTTCCGTGCAAGTTTTACCATATTGATTTTGTCACACGAATTTTTTCACTTGCCATTTCTCAATGGAAAAGTTTGAGAAAACATACAAAAGTTTATGCAGCTAATGTAATATCAATTTATCTTCTGAACGAATGAAACAATTCAATATATAAAATATTTTCTTCTCGTATTAAAGTGTGAACATTTAATAAGACATTAATGAAATTTCTCAACTAAACACGAACCAATTAAAGCGACTGCTTCTATAATAATTTGATCCCAGTAATAACAGTCAGCAAGAAAGCAAAATGCAGTTAATGAGCAAACCTTCAAAATGATTGATGTTAAGTTTCTGCAATGCACCGTTCACATTATCCATCATATCTGCTAAATTTAACATCGTGCAACATCCTCGTTTTCCGATCGTACAAAAATTGATTGCTCTCCTCATGTAATAAAAAAGCCGTTCATAAAATCCAATGCGAAAATATATTTTATACGAAAACACGGTTATTGAGCAGTAAATTTTGATTTTTTTAAAAAGTTTCCAATCTCCACCATCGATATTAGCAATATCGTCTTCGTACCGAAATAGATAAAACACAGATGACGAAGCCGAAGATCGACGAATTTTTTCCTCCCTGCAGAATGATCGAAAGTTATTAAAGCCTATTAAAAGTTTGAGGTCGCATTAAAAAGTTACCTTGTGAAACTCGGCGTAAAACGGGGATCGCTTCGAAAACCTACATCCCCGATGTCAACATAACGAATTTTTAATATTATTCGTACGAAAGGCGAATAGAAAATACGCACATTTTTTATGCACGCACCGAGCCCTATATTTTACTGCCCGAAAGCAATTTAACTTTACACGAGGAGGACCTAAAAGAAATTCGAGGGTCGAGATTGTTAAAAGGCAACGTTACAACTTTACTCAGGACGACTAACTAACTATCCGGAAGTTTTACGCTTGTTTAAAAAGCGAAGAAGCCCCCCTTTAATAGCAAAGTGGTATGAAATGACTGTGCGTGCCGCAACGAGCTTCAGTGTACTCGTAATGTTCGGATCCGGGAGAGAGTCACGTGTCGATTTTCATTGGATCAATTGTTTCTTTCAAATATAGTAATATTTCCATTAATGAACTGTCGAAAAATTATTAGATTAAAAGACAAAGACGGATGTACATATGTATCGCATATACCTACGTATTTTTTCTTCACTCGAATGCATCACTCTTGTAATATTTTGACAGTTCATTAGTGGATTTCGTTCGAAAAAAGTATTATTTTAACACTTTATGAATTGGTTACTAAAATTAAATCACTTGCATTATCTATATCGATTAAATTCAACCGATTTTAGCTCCACTTTTCATACGCTGATCTTGAACTGCTAACTTAATGGCTCAGCTTCTTCACTTTAAAATGAATTAATTGCGATATTGAAAAAAATACTTAAGGATAGATCTATTCACCTCTGGTTTGATAATAAAACGAATTTAAACTACACGCGTTCCTTTTAACTATGAGCTATCAAAACAGCCGCTGAAATAGACAGGCATACTACAGTTCATACAACAATGTATTTTCCCTACATTTTGATAGTAGTTAGAGGACTGCATGTAGTTTAAATTCGTTTTATTTTCAAACCAGATATAAAAAAATCGACCTTAAGTATATTAGCAATACTTGTAACGAAATACAACTAGATGATTATAGCAAAATCACCCAGATTCTAACGTTTCTTCGTTCGATTTCAGATTCTGAGGTCGAGGAGTTGGGCGAGCAGCATCAGAGATACAAACCTGACTCCCTAGGTGCACTCTGCAGAGCGACCAGATTCTCGGAAGCCGAAATCAAAAGGATTTACAGAGGATTCAAGGCTGAGTGTCCTACCGGTGTGGTAAAGGAGGACACGTTTAAGCTCATATATGCGCAGTTCTTCCCGCAAGGAGGTCAGTATTATTTCCCCCTACGGATCCCGAATAAAAATCAAATCCCCCAGCAGATGCACAGTGTGTTTTATTCGATTCGGCTGCAGTAAATCTTACGACGTTTAAGATCGCTGCAGATTATAAATCGACGATTGAAGATTGACTTTCGCGTAAATCGGCGAGCTTTTAATGTCTAATATTTCGAATTCTGCTTTGCGTCAGTTTGAATCGGAAATCGTGTCGATTATATTGAATTTCGAGTTCGATGAATCAATTGAATTTAGTCGGCGAAAAATTCTGTAGTGAATCATTATGTTAATGGTATAATACTTAACACCTTAAGGATGAGCAATTTTTCTAGTATAAGTTGATTGATTTTAATGAAACTTTCGTAAGGAGCATTTTAAGTGTTGGTTAAAAATGTTTACAAATGAGAAGCCCATCCTTAAGGTATTAACCTAATGTAACCTAACCTAAAATATAACTCAACTTAACATAATCCAAACTATCGATTAATGTGATCATTCACTGTCCAAAATTCATTCAAACAAATAAGATATTTTCGAAATCTTTTTGAAACTCGATGTTGCTTCAATTCGATCCACATGCAAAAATGCACCAATACGCTATCGATACTCATGTTTTTCAATAAAAAAACCAATTTTATTTATATCGTATTGTTGAAATAGTTTCACGATCGTCAAACGAAAACATTTTTCCATATAAAAATTCCGTTAGCAACGCGTAAAATCGAGTTCGCATCGCGTGAAATCGCACATTTTCCGAGTCATATAACCTCGGAGCTCTTCAGCAAACAAAACGACGATCCAGCTTCGAAGAGATGAAAAGAACTTGGAGCACATCCTGCGAAACGCAGAAAAGGTAAGTCGACTTCAAAATTAAAAATTTAGATTCTCATTAAGAAATGCGCGAACCCTTCCAGCCTCGTGGACCATTAAAAGTACCTACAGCTCCTCTCCGCTCTGTGATATAATATGTATATTTTTTCCTTCGTATCGCATTATGCGAAAAACTCTCTTTCGCGCTTGTTAGCGAAAGTTGTGCAGGTTTTAAAAATTCAAATCGTATCGCGTGGTCTTCTCTGCGTGAACGGGTTAAAGTTTAACTAGTTCACGCTTCCGTTGAAAAGTCTTGACTTAAACGGACGTGCTAAGTCTTATTTGGACGAGATAAATGTAAATCTGATTATATTCGAAGACTCTAGAAGCCAAGTGGCACAAGAGGTTAAATTCACTCGAATCGAGTTTGCGAGTTTCAGTGAATTCTTCAGCCGCACTTATATTTTATTCAAAAACTCAATTCTGCTCAAGTTATTAGATGAAAAAAATATATGTAAGGAAATTCCTAGTAATTTATATTTTTCTTTATGATATTGCAGAATTTACGTGCTATTTGTGAAATGCGTTCCAAAAATACTTATCAGCCCCAAAATAACTTTTTATCTATCTTCACTAAGAAAACGCCATGTTTGACGTGAAAATAGAATCGCACTCATTATCTTCACACAAAAGCACTAAAAATACATCTCGTATGAAAGCGAAAAATAAAACAGAAAGCTCATAAGCGCTCCATGAGTAAACATGCAATTTTTTGTATTTGCGCCCTCATAAAAATTCTAAATATACACAGGTCGTATGCGTATTTCGGTGAAATGTCCCTTTTTTTATTCCCCTTCGTATTTTCCGTCTATTTTATATTTGAGGCTGTGAAAACAGGTCAGCTAACGTCGCTTTCATAGATACGAATTCGTTACTTTTCATTATTTTCGTTTAGATAATATAAAGTGTTCTCTGAGAAAATGGATTTTATATAAATTTCTAATCGAAAGTTAGGATACCTAACTATTATTTTAACATTTGGAACGAAATAACTTTCTCGTAAGACATTTGTAACAAGATTATCTTTTCGAAAAATTAAGTACAGTTTAAAAATTAAATGATTCATATTATTTTCCAGCTATTAAGATCTGAATTTTCATTTTATTTACTTGACTATCTTCGTAGCTCGGTAAAACTCTAGATGCTGTGGATTTTAAGCCGATTGATAACTATTTTATAGTATTTATAATGTAATTAAAATGCAAAATATCTATTGAAACATGTTTAATTACATTACGTGTTTAGACAATGAATATTTACGGCACTTCTGTTAAATGTCAAATGATAGATTTTAAAATTTTAGATGTAAATTTTGAAATGTCTTGATGCAGAAATCTTTTCAGGTGTGCATACAATAACTCCGTAAAGTTTCATTGAGAATGAATATGTCATTAAGTAGTCTATAAAAAACACACAGAAAGATTGACAAACATTCATTTTTTTAATTTTATATACACATAACATTCAAATTTTTATATTTCATTAAAAAAAACTTACACAGTTAGTTTTTACAGCACTTTCGTCAGTTTAACAACTCGCGGCGATAATGACGAAAAATGGCCCGCGCTCGCTTTTCACTTTTCCCTTCTTTATTATTGCGATAAAATTTCTTCTTCCAGCATCAAAAAAAAAAATCTGCCCGGAAAAAACAAAAAGCCTAAATGGAGCGTCCGTCTTCTAATCCCATCAGCCCTCGCTAATAAAGGAACGAAGCTTTGTTAACTCAGCAGCAGCAGCCTCCGAAGGTCTGCAACTTATTTTCCTCTTAATGGGATACTCGGATCAAACATTGTGTGGAACCTTCCCTTGTCTACCTCGAGTCTTCTTATCGCTGGAAGGAATTCGTCCTTCGAAATGCGGAAGAAAACTCGCCGCGAATTTCGCACGTAACTTTCGACGAAAGTTATGCTCCGCTCTGCTGTGATCTACGATGAGGTTGAATTATTTAATATTTGGTTGTAAACGTAATTTATGAAAAGAACTGTTGTTCTTTTCTCAGAATGGAGGATAAATTTTGAATATTTAGAATTAGAATGTATGTATTTGTATAGAAATATATCAGAATCGGGTATGACATTTGGTAGGCAAGGGAATGTAAATCTTATAAAATTCATTAATTTTGCATTTTTTATGATAATAAAATGTAATATATCATGTCCTATAACTTAATAAGACTAATTTATATATTAGATTTCCATTTTTTTGAGAGAAAATTCAGTTTGATCAATTTCGAAAGGCATCCTCTAATTGTAAGAAAAAAATAAAATGGCGTCTCTTTCTGATCAGAATAATTTGACGGAATTAATTATTGATAATATTTACATTAATTGATAAATGATTAAATTATGTTACGATAACAATAGAATAAAACATTCGAATGTACAAAAATTGAATTTAAAAAATTCAAATTTTCAACGAACGTTCGAAAATAAATCTGTAGCCATCTATCGAAACTTTCAAACACTTGATTTTACATTTTCCTCAAAGAAATTTTTAAAATTTCCATACTTAAAAAATATATATTTAATTCGTGAATAGCTTTTGAATAATTATTTTGAATTTCCACATTTTTTTCCAACTAGGCCCTCCATAGCAGATGAAGAGAGACGTGCCTAGTCTTTCGTCAAAACTGAAGCAAATATTTCTTCAGCTCTTTTGTCTGAATTGAGTTTCGCCTCGGGTAAATAAGGCGGCTGCAGTTCAGGCTTTTGAAACGAACTTTAAACAAAAACCACAAACTAACACAAAATATGTATGGTTTTATACGCGAAACTGCATTGTTCGCCGAACCGCAACTAAAACCTTTTCAATCCCGTTTCGTTTAAACTCAAACAATTTGAAAAATTAATCAACGCCGCTCTTTAAAAATGAATTTACTATCGTCAATAATATTTTTTTTAAACTCGATAACTCCAACGAACCGGCAATGATAAATTAGAACATTCCGAACTTTTTTCTTCGAGTTAGTCGAGGAAAGTTTTTATCGAGTTCCAAACTAAATTAACGCACGTAATCTAATTAATAGTGAGTGACGTCCTATTTAAGTTAGATCTTTTTCAAAGTAATTCTAAATAATTTAAAAGTTTCTGTTAAAATCTCATAATAAACTCAAGGCTATATTATCTTAAAAAAATGTATTATTATTGTTATTTTTCGCATGAATTTTTATTATATGCTCGAGTACTCACCTTTATTGAAATTTACTCTTCACCGAATGTTAAAAATGTGAGTAAGGCTTATGAAAAATAAATTCGAATATATTACGAAATATGATAAAAAGCTCTTCTTTGTATATTCGATATGCAAAACGTTATTAATGGGGCAAGCGAGCGTCTAATTTCAAAACACAAAAGCGAGTTTTGTTCTATATGCTTTTTGCATATTTCTCATAAATACATTTTAATGAAAAAATATCATACAAATAAACACATACTGTATAACTCAATTTATCTATATTCAATTAGTTGTATATGAACTTTCAATAGATTCGCTCGAATTTTGACAGTTAATCATTAGCATATTAATGAATCTAAAACTGAATTATATTAAAACAATAAAACATAGTTAAATCATGAGTGAATCAAATAAAAATCAATTGTGGCCATTATTACATTCATATACAACTT
Source organism: Cheumatopsyche charites (assembly GCA_024721215.1). Lineage (NCBI taxonomy): Eukaryota > Metazoa > Arthropoda > Insecta > Trichoptera > Hydropsychidae > Cheumatopsyche > Cheumatopsyche charites. The sequence goes on from CM045577.1 coordinate 13,175,035, forward strand.
CGTTTATGGCCATATTACATGCATTCGTTTATCACTTCAAGAATCAAGCATTCTTAATGAAAATTGAATAAAATAAGGCACAGAATTTTGATTGATTTTATTGATAGATGTTTCTTAATTATATATTTTATTAAATTCAAACATGCAAATATTATTATGATAATATTCAACTTGAAAGAATATGTACATAAAAATTTCTCAAAGCGCACATTTCCAACAGCCAACTATTAACGCAAACAACCAAGAATTTCCGCATTTTCTCGTTTAACCATTCGAAAAGCTTCAATAAAGAATTCCTTTACATCGCAAGACGTTAACCGCGATGTTCTCTGAAATTAAAGTCGAGATTAAAAAAAATAGAGTAAGTACTAAGAAAGGCATGTAACGTACGCTCGGACGGATTCAATTTTCCGCTGATGGAGGTTTTACATTTTCAGCTGCATTCGACTCCTAAAGGTTGTTTCATCTGCATAACTTTGCAAATATACAGATAGACAGATAGGTAGATATATAGACAGATAGATATTTGATAGATCGAACTGTGGGATTTCCATCTGCATTTTTAGCTACGACTTCGACATGTGCGATTCACTGATCTTGCGAAAACGTTCCACTTCGTTGGGGATGAAGGTGAGTTTTCACGTTTGATTTGATTTTTTTTTTCAATTTCAATTCATATTTAAACAATAATAAAATGCTTTAAAAGCTTTTATATCTAATTGATCAATTAAACTTCTTATGCCGACTTTTTAGATTGTTTTATTGGGCCTCACATGATGAGACTTACAGTAAATCTTCTCTTTCGAATGAAAATAATAGAGTCGGTTTAAGTTTGTGAATGAAAATGCATCTTTTCTAGTTCTAATATATTCAACATCAATATAGTACGACTTAGGCGACCTTGACCCATATGAAAATATTCACTGATCTTAAAAGACTTATTATTGGTCAGGTTTAATTAAATTCGATATCCTTTCGTTTTATCGTAATAAAAATAATATAAATGCCTTTAACTTAACTTAATAATAGTCAAATTGTGATTGTGTATGCTCAGTGAAACGCTATATTACAGTGACAACTAATTTTCGAATATAAAATTTAAATTTTCACTAACTAAAAACGCCGTTGATTGCTTTATAAAGATTTTTATGAATTAATCTACGGATTTTATTGTATTTTCTCAATTTAACAGTCACGTATGAACGCGCCCCGTAGCAATGGTGAAAGTCAGAAACCGAGTGTCGAGTTAGAAAATGGCGAGATTTACATACATATTTACATACTTCATGTTGTGCAAATAGTTCGGAAAGTATGAAACGTTTGCTAGTACATATCGCGTTAGTAATGCTGGATAAATATTCATTCGTATGAACGGAAGCTGTTTGTTTGATATTTATCCATCTGCAAGGTTCGTGTATTCGCATTTAACAGTGATATTTCATTGCGAAACATTATTATTATTTTTTTAATTAACGAATTGCTATTCGATGCGAAATATCCGAAAATATGACAATTGAAAACGTTGCATGTTTCTATTGAAATGTTAAGTTGTATTTCATGCAACAGGTCCTCGAACGAAAGTGAAAGAGATTTTTTTACTGTCAAAAAAAGCTTCACTGAAAAATAAATTACATTCACCTTTGACGATCGTTTGCAGGTTTTTCACGCTTTTCTCATTTGACAAATTTTATCATTTGAATCAAAAACAAATGACGGTCGTTCGAACGTTTCATTTTATAATAAATCAATCGAATTTCATATCATACATAATACGTATAAAGAAATGTCTTTTATTTTCATTTTTCAAGAATCCTTTCTATTTTTAAGAATATTTTTTGATATTTGACTTTTGAGGGATTTTTATGAAACTAAAAATTCAGGATTATTGAGTCAATATTTATCAAGAAAAGTCATTTGTGCAATATAAGATTTGTTTTCTTTTCAAATATTGGATTGAGAAAAAATGTTAGATCTTATGTAAAAAGATCTGCTGCATAGTAAATGATTCATTTAGAATTTTACATTTATTTTTAATACATTTTTACTTTAAATTTCTCTTCTAAAAATACATTTTTTTTCAATAATACATTCTTAAAAGAAGAAAATACGTTCCATCAATGTAACTATACTCAATCTGAACTTACTAAAAAAAAAACGACGATACGATTGCACAACACTGCACCTCCCCTTCATAAGAACCTACCCTCGACAAAATGAGAAATTATACACTAGAAGACGCTTTTCTTTCTTAAGTCTTTCCCCATTCTGCTGTGTGTGTTCATTACGATGATATTTCACGTCAGTTTCATTCGCCGGCTCCTAATTTATGGATCGGCCGAGGATGCGAACGTGCGGCTAAATGGACCGAAACGTTTGCACGTGTAAATATAAAATATTGTATAGATATATAAAATAATATATATAATGTATTATATCTCCCCCATCTGCTCGGTGAGAGCCTCGAGGCATTATGTGGTGATGGTTAATTTATGATAACCCATACATCATGCGACGCCTCGAACGATGGTTGCTTCTTGCTGTTTGTTCGCCGCTAATGATTTTCTTTCGTTTCGGCGAATTTTCCTTTTTGTCGCCTGTGAATTGAGGCTTTTTCGATAGTTTTTTGGCAAATTGACTTTGTATATAGTCAAGTCGTTGTATTCGTCTTGAATGGGCGTTCGAAATTATGATGGTGATATGTGAAAATTGTAGTTTTTTTTATCAATGTTGATTTTTTTCAGTGTTGACATAATAATAATGTAAAATAGATTGATTCATAATTTCGCAAAAGTCTAAATGCTTGTAAATTTGAATTCAAATCTGAAAATATGCAATAATGAATAATTGTTGACTCTAATAATAATCTATTGTACTGACTAGACGTAAGTAGATACTTATTGCTTACTCAGTACTCAGTTGAAGAAAATCATTATATTGATAAATAATGAATGCGAGACTTATCTTCGTATGCACTACTTAACGTAATTATAAGATGTGTGTAAAATTAAAATTGTAATTAACTCAAATATTTTCTATTTTGGCCATTCAATCTCTTATCAACAGAATTTGAATGGATTCCATTTTATCGTTTTTTTTTTTTTGAGAAATTTGATTAATTTTACGATGTGAGTTTGTATTATAAAATAAGGGGAGTTATTTAGAGAAACTGAATGGGTCAGCTACTCTCTTAAATGCTTAAATATTAATTATTTATATACATAGTATTGTTGTATTGATGTATTGTTTTCATCCATTTCCATCAGAAATTTATTTAATTTTCCAAAGAAATTTTAAGACATTTTTCTTTCAAAAAAATATTTTGCTTAAAATCTACAACTCTCAAAATGAAAAACTTAAAACGAAGACTCATTAAAAATTCAAATATGACTCATACAAAACAAAAATTCATCGATGACTCACAATCGACATCCTATTATAGATACACACGCGTACGTTGCAATATTGAGTCCAAAGTCCGCAAAATATGCAAGTCATAAAAAATGCCGCCATCTTGCTTCCAGTTTAGCAACCTGCCGATACTAATTATTAAATTCGTTTAAAAATTTAATATAATTATGTATGTATTAATTTATTTTTAATTAAATTATTTTTATTGTATTGAATGAATAAATATGTATGTATTTGTAATATAAATGTGTTAAAAATCGATAAAAAATTTTGAAATGATGCTCACAAAATGCTCTGTTATGATCGAATTTGAGTTTGCGCGCGACGGTTATGGTTGGCTAGGTTGGCAACGCCGGTTCCGGCTCGCAGCGCCAATCGCCGAAGCGGTCCGCCATTAGACGCACGCCGAGCGAGACGCGACCCGCTCCCCACAAGTCTCAAGAGCCTCCGCCCTCCGTTTAGGCCCCGTTCGCCCCGCGCCCCCCGGAAAGAGCCTCTCGACTCCGCGCCAACATGTCCGACGAGAAAAAAGTGAGCGCGACCTACACCAGTAAACTCATTAGCGTTTCGAAGTCGGCGACTCCGCCCGGCGTCGTTTCCCTCCAAAACAGTTCTCCTCCAATGGCGCCTCTCTATCTATCGATTTTGCGTTGAATCCGTGCCATTTTTACTTCAGTTCCGTTCGATCCGATAAAAGTGTGTTGTGAGGTGTGTCTAGGTTATATTTCGCTTCGGTTCCCAACACAGCTTCGATGTAAAACTATGCACGACGATAAATGCTTAAGAATGTATTGTATATTAATTTTCCGGTTATTCGGTTGTGTTCGTATGGAAATGTGGAATCCGGACGCCGGTTAACCTATCCGGCGTCGGTACAGCCATTTTGGCGCGTTGCTGTTATTTTCTAGTATTCGTTTAGTAATTGTTCAAATTTGGGGTTAGAAGTGCTTAAAAAGGTGATTTGCGAACGCACGTTTGCATACAATGTGTGCGTTTCGCGCAATTGACGTACGGCACTCGGCGCGCACGATCAATAACGCCGTCAATATTTCGCATCAATATTGGCCGAGGATCGCTTCGTCGGGAATGTTTTCGAGGAAAATCAAGTTGAAATATTAAGGGGAACGTGTGTTGATGTATTTCAATGTGTAAATATTGTGGGTTTTTCCATTTGACTGTCACTAGGATTGTAAACCGATTAATATATCGATGTACTGATTAAAAATGGGGTCAGGTTAGTTTTGGATTCAAAATAATGCTTTTTATCGTTGAATTATAGATTGTATTCGATTGGGACGGACATCAACCCAAGTCAAAGTAATGACACACACAAAATAAGAAAGTAACAATTCTACAATATTGAAACTAATTAAAAGCATTGTATTATTGTATACAAAAACTATTATATGCTCACAGATTTATAATATGACTGCCAATTTTCTTAGTTACATTGCTATTCACAACTTCTCTTAAGAATCTTTCAGTTTGTTAAACACTGAATAATATGATAATAAATATAGTAATAGCCGTAACAATTTTAATTTAAACCCCAAAAAGTATCCCGATAAAAAAATTATAAATTATAGTGACTATTTTATATTGCATGCTTATGTAGATAATTCGTTTATTGGTATAGTTTGAAATACATTTATTGCTTTTAATTCAAATTATTAAATTATACGATATTTATTTTCAGGGAGAAAGTGAACACATTAACCTTAAAGTCTTGGGACAAGACAATGCCATAGTCCAATTTAAGATTAAGAAACACACTCCGTTAAGAAAACTCATGAACGCCTATTGCGATAGAGTGGTATGTATTATGATGATCTAAATAAATAGATTGCCGAAATGAAATATGTCAGACGATTTCATGTTTATCTTTCACGTTTTAGGGTCTCTCAATGCAAGTAGTCCGATTCAGATTCGATGGACAACCGATCAATGAAAACGACACACCTACCTCCTTGGAAATGGAAGAAGGAGACACCATAGAAGTATATCAACAGCAGACGGGGGGAATCTAATATGACCTACATTTACGTTCAATAATTTATCTTTAGTATTTGGATTATAGCATATGTCGTTTTACTGTCGTTCGATCTAATTATTTTAACTGATTACCAAACGTCTTCGATTAAGTTTTCACACTCTCCGATTTGATCCGATAACATACTGATGATTAATTAACATTAGTCCGAAAAGTTCAAATCGGCAATCCTGTGATTCTATGAGAACTAAATTTTTATGTTAGTAATCTGATGTGCTATTGTGTGACAGGAATTTGTATCTTAATTCTTAATGTTTTAACAACGTTATTTCTAGGTGCAACAATTGTGCCACATTCCTCCATAGTTCAATTTCGTATTTCTTTTTTTTTCACCGTTTTGCAGAATAATAACACTCATTAATTTTCATATCAACCATTTGACACAGAGCTAATAGACAAGAAAGTGTCATTATCTGATTTTTTTTATTTTGTTTCTCAAAAAATCTGTTCGTCTTTATTTTTTTATGTACTTTAAAGTATAATTATAAGAATAAATGTAAGGAAATAAATGATTTATTTTATTTCTACCCAATTCATCATAAATAATTGTATTCATAATTCCTTATCCATTTGAAAAAATCCTCATTGCTATGACTAATTTGTGATAATTATATGGAAACCTATCCCTTATAGAATTTTAATTTACCTACATACGTATTCAATTTTATCACGAATTGATAAGATGTTGCTTGCAGCTGACACTTCACTTCATTCTTTTAAGTTAATTGACAAACTTCAATTTTGAGCTACCAAAAAATTTATAATTTGACAATAAACAGTCTTACAAGATCATTTGAAAAATTGTTATTGATCATATTATCTCATGTTGACTGAAAATTTCTTTTCCATTTTCAGCTAATACAAGTCAGTACGCACATTATGTCTTTAACACGTTAGATCAAGATAATAGTGGATTGTTGAGTTTCGATGTATGTATTGTGTGTTCTAATTTTTGCATAATTTAATTCCCATGGAAAATATCAACATCTTATGATAATTTCAGGAATTTGTCACCGGTCTTTCGATTCTTTCTCGAGGGTCTTTAGAAGAAAAATTGAGATGGACATTCTCTCTCTATGATATTAACGGTGATGGTTATATTACGAGAGAAGAAATGACCGACATTGTAAGTGCAATTTACGATCTCATGGGTAAACTTGCTGAACCATGTGTCGACGACGATACTGTCAAAGAAAAAGTTGATAGAATATTTCAGGTATTCATCATCTTACAATTGATCAAAAATTACTAATTGATCATCATTTTTATCAAATGTATCTGTGAACTTTCAGAAAATGGATGTGAACAAAGATGGAGTGGTAACTTTAGAAGAGTTTTTAGAATGTTGTAACAACGATGAAGATATCTCCAGATCCATGACTGTCTTCGATAGCTCCTTCTGACGGTCCCCTGTCGGCGCGCGCCCCTTACCTCCCTGGTCCTGAGGAGAGCCCGCGCCGGCGGTAGCGGAAATCATAGCCACAACACCACTGTCGAACGTCCATTCCGTTGCGGAAACTCTAATATAACTGTTGTGACGCCGTTCTTATAGCCGGAAAATAAGAGAGGTCGGCGGAGAAGGAATAAGACTCGTCGATAGATACATTATGTATTTTTTTAGAAGATGGTAAAAAAAAAATAATGCGGACATTCGCAGCCGAATCGAAATCCATATTTTCCACCGTTAATGAGCTCAATAGATTATTTTTGAAAGTTGATATATGTTATAATTGTTGTGTAACTGTATTCCCTTGAGTATTTCATGAGTAAAGAAAGATGTTTTCTATTTGTGTAAATAAATTCACTGTGAAACCTTGTTTCCATTTGATCAGAGTTACAATTGCTTTTATGCATTGATTAAAATTGAGCTTTTCGATATTTGAGAGAGTAAGCACCATCTCTGATTAATAACCCTGCTTGTTTTTCAATGAAGAAATTTTGATTTTTGAACACATCTTTCAGGCGTTTATATCATTTTTTATATAGTTTATATGAAATCGGCTTATTGAATACATACGTATAAGTATAGTTAATTTGATTATTTATTTTATACCTGTGATAAAATTGTATTGTTTAACCGAACATGCATCAAACTATGTATATCGATTGATGTTGTAAAGAAAAAAGTATGCAATACATTGACTCCACATTGTATTGTATTGAATTGAAAATGGTGCATAATCTGTATAGAAATTAATAGCCAAAAACGAAAATATTGGCATAGATTATTATTGTATTTCCATTGTATAGATAGATATTGCATGATTGTTATTTGGTAATAAATGGTTTTCAAATCACACATGTTTCCAATTTGAGGACCTTCCTGTGACTTATATTTGTTTGTAAATAAATGTATAGTTTTAAATGAATATATTTTGATTTACTCGAAATAGATATTAGTGAATGAATTATTGAAAAAAATATATATAGTGTAAGTAAAGATGTCTTATGATCTTCAAAATTATCTTATCTTCCAACTCCATTATATATTACTGGCTCCATTTCTCATGCTAAAGTTTACTTCTCTTTATCCGCTTCTGAAGAAATTTGTGTACAAAAGATCTATGCATATATACATATATTGTATTCTTGTATATCTTAGATGCTTGTTACTTTATTTGATTTTTCAGATCAGGTTTTGTGATTCCTAAATTTATTATGATGAACAGAATTAACATTTGTAATGTCGGTTATGCAGGATTTATACAACTGCCAAATATCTAGTTCGGTCACAGTGAACAATGTGGTTTGAGCAAAGATTTTGCACAGAAAGTTCTAATGTAATATACATATGTAGGTATATGTAAATTGACAAAATTGAAATGAAAAGTTCTACACAAATCAAACTATTTATAAAAATATTAAAAAAAGTTAATCTATTCGTGTCCCATGAAATGTTTGATATACCAACTGTTTTTTTTTTTTTTTCATTTCGTAAATATAAATACCTACATTTACATATATTGCGAGCAATTAAAAATCTAATATTGAATTTATACATTTCATTCCAATTGTTATTATTTATACTTATCTAAATGTGTACATTAATTTACTTTATGTAAAGCCTTTTTTTTTCAATTTTAATTTTGACTGCTTTCATCTTTTCATTTGAAATTGGTACAATTTTCATAAAACAAAATGCAAAAAATTTGGAAAGTTTTATCGAGGTTTTCTTAAATGTACGTATGTATCGTAATGTATTATTTTCCTCTGGAAAATTTTTGAATGTGGAACAATGTTATTTATTTGAATATTCCACATCTACATAAATTGGGACCAGATATGAGGCAGTTATAAGATTTTTTGTGGATGTGGGAACATGCTTTCCAAATCTTCTTGTATTTGTATATTCCGGTGATTTTGTTGAATTTGCCATGAAATGTTCGATAGATTCTCAAGTTTTAGTAGAAAATTATTGTCAAATCAAAAAAGATGTGTGTTCAATTACATATTCCACTTAGCATAATAATAGTACATATTACATACACTAATTTCAGAAGGTAGCTGAATATTCATGAAAAGTAAATAGGAAACAACTTTCTTAATCACATCCGTGGAAATCACCAAATTCATCTTGTTAGATTTATATTTTCAAATATGTTATAATGGAAAACTATAGATAAATTATTAATATAATTTTCACAACAAACAGTAAATTCGTATTTGGTTTGATTTCTAGTTAAAATTATTTATTTTACATCCATTTTGAGTTTTGATGCATCACAAAGACATATCATCACATATATTTTCTTATTGTACCTATAACATGAATGGAGAACAATAGTTTACCGCTTTACATATGTTTAAATTGAATGTTACGAAGTTATGTGTATTTTATAAAAAAAATATAGTTGGCATTACGATGAATGATATTTCATTTACTTTTCCCAAATACCCACTTACCTACCTATTATGATCTGAATAAAGTAGAATACATACGTGAATTTTTCAATGGAAAAAATAAAAGGAAGAAATTAAAAAAGACTAATTGTAATTTAATGTAATTAATCGAATTTAAATTTTTATTTAACAAAATGGATTTGAAGGAGTATAGTTTCGTTCCAACTAGAATATATAGAAATACTATCGTCTCTTGCTATATTGCTTACATCTAGCTCTTGCGTTTCCGTTTCCAGCTAGAACGAAAAACTTACCCCTCATAATCCATCCCTGATTAAAAACAAAGAAATCGACAACTATTATAGGTTTTACGTTATTAATTATCAATTTATAATCAGAACTGAAGTCGTCGTTTTTTTATCTCATTTTGATTCAAAAGTCAGTTATTTTGTTTTCCACCCTAATTTTACTATAATGATCATGGCTATACATGTGCAGCTTCTGGCCACAGAGCTCTGTGCAGTGACAGTTCCGATGTGTCATCGGTTTGAGAAAAGTTGTATACGTACGTAAAAATTCGAAGAATATCGCCATGAGAACTTATAAAGACGAGTTCGATATAGGGAAAGTGAAAATTGAACGATATCCAATAGATGAAGACGATAAAGTCAAACATCCAACATTCCTCAAGATCAAAGATGAAGAAATCGCGATGCTTCACACATCTGAAGAAATATCTGATATGGAAATGGACAGCGACGAAAATCGCATCAAAGATGAAATGTTTTACTATCCAGAGAACTCCGAACAATCAATTCTTCCACTTGGTGAAGTGTGTACAACTAATGAAAAAGTTCGCAATGATGACATCTGCATAGAAGAGAGAAAATTTCAATGCTCACATTGCATATATATTACTCAGAGCAAACAGTCTTTGAAATTGCATTTTGGGATACATAAAAAAAATATATATCGATGTGATCACTGCACATATATAACTGAGATTAAATGGAATTTAGTACAACATCTTTTAGTTCATTCAGATAAAAGGCCATATAATTGTCCCCACTGCACTTATGCATCTAAGAGAAAATTTTGTTTAAAAAATCATCTTAAAACTCATTCAAATAAAAAGACAAGTAACTGTTCAGGCAGTACTTATGCAGCTGAGAAGAAAGATCAGTTAAAAAGGCATTTTCTTCCTCATAGGTGTAAAAAAATTTATCAATGTGCTCAATGCACATATACAACTGATAATAGACAAAATTTAAAAAATCACTCTCTAGTTCATTCGGAAAAAAGACCATATAAATGCCCACACTGCACTTATGCAGGTAAGATGAAACTTAGTTTACGAAGACATCTTTTTATTCATGAAGAAATAAAATCATATCAATGTGCTCACTGCACATACGCAACTAGCGTCAAAAACGATTTAATAAAACATCTTCTGATTCATTCAGAAAAAAGACCATACAAATGCCAAATGTGTACATATGCTGCTAAAACTAAACATGCTGTGACGAAACATCTTGCGAGTCATTCAAATGATAAACCATTTCAATGTGATCTATGTGCATACACTACTAAGTTAAAGAATTACTTAAGAATTCATCTTCGGACCCATTCAGTTGAAAGACCACACAAATGCCAACAGTGTACGTTTAGAGCTAAAACTAAAGATGTTTTAAAAAGACATCTCGTAACTCATTCAAAACATAAACTATATCGATGCCCTCATTGTGTGTTCGCATCTGATTCGAATCAACATATGAAAAAACATCTTCAGACTCATTCAGCAGAAAGAACATTTCAATGTGCACACTGCTCATATGCGGCTAAAGTTAAACAATATTTGAGAGGTCATTTAAAGGTCCATTCTGAAATGAAACTGTATCAATGCCCACATTGTAAATTTGCATGTAAACGCAAAGCACAATTGCAGGGACATGTTTGGAACCATGAAATAATGTAATTGTAAATGAAATTTGCACAAAAGATAAAATTTACTGTCGTATGCCTTGAAAATTGTATATTTTGTTATACCTGGTGGAATAGCATAAAAAGGGTTTTGAGATTTATATGTGAAATTTTAATATCTTTGATGTATGAACTGCAGACCTATTTTATTTGTGAATTGTTTTTTTTTTTTTTTGCATAAATATGCTCCAATAAATGTATTTTTTGTAGATAATAGGTATGTATGTTTTTACTTCCGCTGCCCTTTGCATTATTGTTTGCTTGATTAGTTCACCATAAAAATTTTATGATCGTAAGTAATTCAAAAATTCATTGTGAGAGAAAAATACCTAGGTATGTGATAAAAAGGCATTTTTTTTCCAATTATTGAGTTTAAACATACAATTATAATAAAATAAATATTGCCAATAAATGTCTTCAAATACATTTGTATTCATACGATTTTTCAATATCAGCATAGAAAAGGAATACTTGGGTTGCTCCGAGTTACAGAAATAGATATTTAAAAGCATTACATTATTTTCAATAAGCACAGGTAGCCTATGATGTCTGATCTCGGGATAACGATACATTTTTCAATTTTGAAAAACAATCAGACGATTAAAGTCTGAGACGTCGAAATAGAAGCAACATATTCAATTTTTAGTGTGCGAACGGGAGAGCCAGGGAGAAGGGGCCTGTCGCATTCACACACAAAGAATTGAATAGTCGTTCATCTCTTTCTAACGGCGTCTCAGACAAGTGTCTCTGGTCTTTATTATTTGACGTTTCAGTCCGATTCTCCCATATAAATAATGCCAATATTGATAGGCTTTGTCGATATTGAAAGACACTAAAGATATTACGAAATTAGAATTAGAAATATGAAAATGATGTCATCTAATGCAATGCACGTCATTAGCCGAATCGAAGCCGTTTCAATAGCAAAAAGGATGACAAATCATTCGTTTGACTTTAGAACAATGGACCTTATGAAAACGAACGATAAGAACTGAAATGTCGCACGATCGATTTTCGAGATGATCGACGATCGTCGCGTTACGACCGCTGTCAAAAGTGTCAAAACCCAAAGTCGCGGGCGAAGTACACGAGCGAACCAGAAGAGCGCCTTCAAAGTCGAGATCTCGATCCGATCGAAGCCAAATCCGAAATCTGGATAATCTCATCTTGATAGACGATCGCAATGTCGGCGGTGGCGAGATGCGCGGCTCTCTGCCGAAGACGATCCGCGTTGCTCCGTGAGTGCGATGGATTTGTTTACATAATGCGCCGGACGCGTTCGTTTTTCTGCTCAAAAACTACCCACTGTACCTTAAAATCTCGTATGTTCTCATTTGTGCACGGTGAGAGTCGCATTTTGACGTTTCATTGCGGACTGGAGACGCGAGCACGCGATAACTGTCAAACGCCAACATAACCTCACTTTGCGCGATCGCTCTATATGCGGAAGTGTGTCAGCGTTCGCCGAATGTAAATTTAGACGATTTCGCTCGAATTCGTGGCAAAGTTCCATATATGTTATATTTTTTTCTCAACCGTGCACGTGTTGAGACTCTCCGTTTATTGTTTGTTTTTATTTATCGTTAGATTTTTCCCATTACAAAATTGGATTTCTTAAATATCGAATAAGTACTTGCCGATACTCAAATCAGAAAATTATTCGTTTCAATTTATATCGAAAAAGTTTTATTTGACATTTGTGACCTCTAGATCGCTATTTGCATTTTTTTATTTATAATATAATAAGTGGCCATTTCATCAGACATGCTGAATACCTTTTCTTCTAACTTATAAAAAGTGATTTTAATTTCAAAAAATCATAATAAAATATCGCCTTAATCTACTGCATCATCGGCCTAATTTACAAATAAGTAAATTATAACACTACACCTAATGTATACCAAGGTAAAATAGCACCAGTATGATAATTTCTCGATTGTCAAATAAAATCAACTAACTCAGAGAAACCTATTAAAAACAAGGAAACATAAAAATACCCCTAATCTAACCCAATTTGCACAATATCATCCATAACAGTTTGACAGAATTATAAAGATGATTGCATATAAAACATAGTGAAACAATTTTCATTTGTTATCAAAATAATCCCCAACAGTTTGTATGGCCATTATATTAAAATGTATTATATTTCATTATTTATCTGTTATGTTTCAGACAATTTCAACAACGAGCAGTTAAAGTTTCAAAATGTGCGATCAAATTATGCTGTGTGTAGTTCTTGGATGTCTGTCGACAATAGATTTCGCCGAAAGTATGATTCTTCTCGCATTCTTGAAGAATCTCGTTTGTGTGCCGTCCCGATACCTTTCGACGTTTGTGCAATACGACATTTTTCAGTTAGCAATATTCGTTATGAATCTGAACCGCTTAAACCTTCATCAAAAGTTGAAGAATCGATTCAAACCCTTAAGTTGAAGAAGGAAGCGGAAACCTCTGCCGAGACTGGTGTTAAGAAAGTACCCGTTAAAAAATCTTTAAAACAAAGAATCATCGATGAACTTGTACATTATTATCATGGATTTAGATTACTATTCATAGATATAAACGTGTCGAGAAAGCTGATCGGTAGAATTTTGAATGGCAAAACGCTCACGCGAAGAGAGCACAAACTATTAATTCGAACTTCTGGTGATGTGTTCAGACTGATACCTTTTTCAGTATTCATAATAGTCCCTTTTATGGAATTTCTTTTACCAGTTTTCATCAAGTTTTTCCCGGGAATGCTTCCATCAACTTTTGAGACTAACGTAGAAAAAGAGGATAAGATGAGACAGAGCTTAAAAGTCAAGTTGGAGATGGCAAAATTTTTACAACAAACTTTGGACGATATGGCTCCTCAGTCTAAAGATAAACATCAATCAGACCTAGCTAAAGAGTTCAGTGAATTTTTCACTAAAATTCGATCATCTGGAGAACAGCCCACAAATGAAGAAATTATGAGGTTCGGTAAACTGTTTGAAGATGAAATAACGCTTGATTCATTAGCTCGGCCACAATTAGTAGCTTTATGTCGTGTACTCGAATCTAATACCATTGGGACCAGTGTGATGCTTCGATTTCACTTACGAATGAAATTGCGAAGTCTCGCAGCCGATGATAAAATGATAGCCAAAGAGGGAATTGAAACGATGACTTTAGCAGAACTCCAACAGGCTTGCAGAGCTCGCGGTATGAGAGCGTATGGAATGCCTGAAGAAAGGCTTCGCTCTCAACTCGCATCTTGGTTAGATTTATCTCTCAATGAAAAAGTTCCTCCATCATTATTATTACTATCTCGCGCTCTAATGATACCCGAAAATGTACCAACTTCTGATAAATTGAAAGCTAGTATTTCAATATTACCCGAAAACGTCATTCTTGCACAGAAAGCTGCTATTTCAGAAAAAGAAGGCAAAATTGATCATAAGGTTTGTTCAATTTTATTCACTTGTGTTTGATATTAGGTAGATTGCTAATTTTTGATATTTTCAGGCTAAAATTGATGCAATTAAAGAAGAAGAACGTAAAATCCAAGAAGAAAGGCAAGAACAAAGAGAAGAAGTTGCTAGACAACAAAAAGAAGAAATTGTCGATAAGGCTCCAGTGATTGATGTGAAGGTGACACCTGATGTGATCGATAAAGCTCCGATTATTTCAGCAGAAGCTGAAAAGGCTAAAGATGTTCAAAAAGATGAAGCACTTTCTGCCAAAGATATCGAGATCATTGAGGGTGCTTTAGATTCCCTAGGTATGTGTTTTTTTTTCACACTCAAATCTTGTGAAATTTGTAAATATTGTGAAATGCTAAATGAAAAATTTATATTTCAACTTACTTCAGGTAAATCCAAAGCGAAAATGCTTGTTGAGAAAGAAGAACTAGCTGATCTGAAAGAAGAAATGGCCGAATATCAAGAAGATGT
Source organism: Cheumatopsyche charites (assembly GCA_024721215.1). NCBI lineage: Eukaryota > Metazoa > Arthropoda > Insecta > Trichoptera > Hydropsychidae > Cheumatopsyche > Cheumatopsyche charites. The sequence goes on from CM045577.1 coordinate 13,190,233, forward strand.
TGAAGAACTCAAAGAAATTTCTCAAGCTAATGTTTCAAAACTGCAAGAAACCAAAGGAGCAAAACGGTAAATACATTTTACTTTTTGACTGGAATAAGTTTTTTTTATTATTAATGTCATAACAATATTTCTTTTCTATTCTCAGATTGTTCAACAAAGTCAATTCTATGATCAGCAAAATGGAAACTGTTCTTGCCAACATGGAAAAAGAAAAGAGCAAAATACTGGATGAGAATAAAGAGCCTCAGGATTCCCAAAAACTTAGTAGTGATGAAATGGTTCACATAGATGAATTGATGTCTGCTATCAAAAAAATCCGCAACATTCCAGACGACTCTAAAATGAGTCAAATTCAACTGATATTAGGAAGGTTGGATGATGATTTTGATGGTCAGTTGAAAGTGGATGATGTCGTAAAGGTAAATCTTCTGAATATACATTTGTTTATATATTTTTTTGGTTTGTATTTCAACCAAAGTGAATTTCAGGTCATTGAAACTATTGGAAAAGAGAATGTCAAACTTTCCGAAAAACAAATCGGTGAACTAATTGTACTTCTTGATAAAGAAGAAATAATTGATGTTGAGAATAAAATACAAAAGGCTCTACAAAAAGAAATCGAACAAGAAAACAAAATTGAATTAGATGCTGAATTACAAAAGTTGTCAACGAAGATGGCAAGTTTCATATGATTTATATTTGTATTGTAACAGTCAATAATGTTTTTTTTTTTTTTTTGTATTTTAGGGTTCTGAAAATCTCATCAAAGAGGCTGAAAAGCAGGAAGAAATCAAGGAAGCTATCGAAAAAAATAAAGAGACCATAATTCCGAAAATCGAAGTTCCAGAAGTTCAACCTAAACCCACTGATGGTATCGAAAAGAGTGAGATAAAAAATGGGAATTCCAAATCAATCTAATGTACAAAATATTTATTATTTCTCTTGTAAATAATTTGGAAATTTAATGATCAAAAGTTGTCAGGTCATCTGAATTTTAACTTTTCATTTTGATTTCCTCATAGATTTTTTTCGTGTATATAGAAGGGCTGTGCATATTTATTTTTAAAATACATTCATAAAGGTAGCCGATTAACTGTTTCTTTTTTGATACGGAACAAAGTCTATTTGTATATTTTTGTCGCTTTTCAAAAAGTTGAATGTAAATATGCATGTAATACATATACCTACCTGTGTATACACACAAACATAAATTGTAAGAAATTTATTAGAAAATTGCTGCATTCACTGTATGATTTTTTTATTGTACTGTACAATGTTATTCATACTATCTTTTTTTGCTACTTACTGGTATTAGATATTTTAAAGCATGTATAGAAAAATACGGGTTCATATTAGTGTGTATTGAAATGGAAAAGGCATTGTGTTATGTATTAGAAATTTTCAAATTCTGTATTTCAACGGTGAATGACAATCTATCTAAATTCAACGAATCTGAAATAGAAAGAAAATGAAAATAAATAGTTTTGAATTTTCATGTTTAAAAGTGCAATATGTTGTGCACCAAAATATGAAATTTACTAAAAAAAAATCCGATTGCAAGATAATTTTTCCATTTTATATTCACAGCCGATGTTTTGAATCGTCTAAATTGTTGTATGTCTTTCAATTTTCTATTTTAGTATTTCGATTGTTGGTAATTTTATTGCAGGTGCTTTAAGTTTATAATTTGTTTAACAAAAAAAAAGGTATTTGCATAACGCTACATTCTAATCGCTCAACTCAAATCAATATCATTCAATGTTTAAAAAAGATCACTAATGATTTATGACAATAAATATTGCAGTACTAATCTACTTCTGTGAACTAATTTCGTTTAATATAGGTATGTAAATTAACAACTTGAATTTTGCAATTAAGAGCTTTATCTTCTTCATGAATTCAAATGCCGGTATGCACTTTCTGTGTTTATTGTGCAGTGGTTATATTTTATTTTATTATATAGGTCTATACAAATTAGTATATTTTTTTTTACAATAAAACATTGAAAATATTTGATCGTTTCATTCTAATCATTTTAAAATTATAATTACACATACATAACATGTAAAGTTTATGCATTTCATATTTCGTAAGCTTAGTCATTATCAAGTTCAAGCAATAAAATATAATCTACGCCAAAGTAGAACGAAAGAAACTTACACACGTACTAAAAATTCAAATTATGCGCCGTTACAAAATGACGTCATCCGTACGTCCTTGGCGGTTCTTGGAAATAGACATAAAGCTGCCCATACACGCTCAACAAATCGATTTATATTTGCATATCAATTTATGACAGTTCCTTAACATCGTTCCCGATTTAAAATTAAAAATATTATTATTTTTACCAAACATATTTGAAGATGTAAATGTATGGGAATAAATATATTTTTGTTTATTTTCATATATTATTTTTTATGGTGTAATTTTGTAGCAATTTGGATTCAACGATTGCACAATTTTTGTTTTTATTTTATTAAAATTAAAAAAAAAACAAATGTTTGCTTTAAAAATAAATGAAAATAAAATGATGATCTTCAAAGCGATATATTTACGTAATTATCTAATATTTTAAAGTGAAAATAAGCAATGTTTTATTCATTTGATTTTGTTTCAAAAAAATAATCAAATGTTTTAAGGTGAAAACAGAACGGTCTGAGAAAGTCTGAGACGTTGTAAAAGAAAGAAAGAAGCGACTCAATCAACTATTTGTGTGCGAGTGAGAGATCCAGAGAAAAGGAAGAGCGTAATTTTACGTTAACGCTTTCGCATTCGCACACAAATAATCGAATCGTTGTTCATCTCTTTCTTTTATGACGTCTTATACCGATCTGTTTCCAATTTTAAACGCACGACAAAAAACTAGTGAAGAGCCAGCTTTATACAAAATCTTGTGCGAAACGGCGCCGAAGTCTATGTCGAACGTGTGCGGGCCGAATCGAATTGAACGGTGTCGTCGTCGACCGCCATGTTGAGTGCGGTGCGGCCGCTGGGCCATTAGCAGCACCACGAGTAGCGGCCGCTACACAGGTGACTAAAATACTTCCGTACAGCGAAAAAACCTCGAAACCCACCGAAACGTCCGATCAGTAATCGCCGAAGACGCCCGAAACCTTCCGACTCCTCGACGTCTTTCGTGTCCTCGATTCTAGTCGCGATCCCCGAACCCTCGCCTTCGATTTGCCCCAAACGTCAGATTTTCGTTTCGAATCGCGATCACAACCCGATCGCCGTAGCTTTTGTCGATTTATAGTGTTTTGGAATGAAAAGTGATGAAACGGTTGTGTCATCGCGTGCGCGGGTTCGCAGGCGGGGCTCACGTGATCGCGCGTTACACACACACGCTTTTATATACGTGACTGATTTTTCGATCGTTTCGCTTAGATCTTTCCGTATAAATAGATCATTTCGATCCGCGTTTCGATCTTTCGCGTCGATTTGACGCGTTCGAAGCGGACGAGGACGCGGGAATCGCCCACGTGACGCCAAAGGGAAAATGGCGCGTAAATCGATGACACTCGACTGTCAGATTTTGACGTTGCGCGCTCAAATGTATAAATCTATAGCTTTTATGTGTCAGTGACTCGAAAATGACTATCAATATTATTGTACGACTGAAAAGACCTAGGGGTACGAGTGACATTTTTGTCGAAATTTAGTTATGTACAGGAATCGCTTCTATGTATGCTCTTACATTCGGTAGCAAAAGAATATGAATGAATTTGGAACGTGTCGAGATATATCATCAAATCACTCGACCTAATACATGTAGGTACATGCTCAGCTTTGAGCACACTTCTCGAAATCACTAATACCCTTTGGCCTTTTCAGTCGTCACTTTCATAATGTTCACCTTGTTAAAGTTTGTATGCAATTAGTTCGGTGCATTTTTTTTTTTGTATTTGGTTCAATAACACAACTCAAATTAAACTTGCACAATTTTACAAACCTACTACCCGTTGTGTATTCAATGAAAATCAATTTTGAATCAATAAAATATGTGTTAAATATGATTTCCATTATAATATTTTCCTATTGTTTGTATCAGAATCAAATGCAATTGCCTCTATATTATACTGTCAAATTGATTTATTCCAAATTTAACATTATAACTTGAACTTATTAATGAATGTATAACTTATAGAGTATAGATGCATTGAAAAGCATTTATAAATTCGATAAATATTAATTTTATATTGTGTGCCTTGATGAGAATCGTATGCAAATGCTGCCGTACATCAGGCACGGCATTATAATGTACTCTCTTACATGCAGATGAATTTTTAAGATAGTTTTGTTTTGCACAATTATAACACTAACTGATAAATACTGACAGTTCTACGTTGAAGCAAGCTAATGCGTATGAAACTTGTAGATTTATATTCATTTTAAGGTATTTACTTAGAGATATTTATCGTTATCTTGGTTTTGGTTTTCCATTCTAGAATCAAATAATCGTTTCTCCCACCATTTCTTTCTCAGTTTTGTTCTTACCTATCTGTTGTGAAATATTTTCTGGTTTCAAAGTACACGTGTACTTTCCATGAATAATTATTTATTTGTGAAAATGAATTATAATATCAATTTTCATAGTAGTTTGTATTTAAAATATAATAATTTATATACTATTGCTTCAGAATATTGACAAATATTGGATTTTGATTCTGGTTTTTGGTAAATTGAATCATTCATATATTTTGAAATAATAAACATTTGTTTTCTAATTCGTAATTTTCACTCAATCGAATAATTTTGCTTGTATTGTATCAAAGTGATCAGCACTTGTATTTATAAATCAAAGAAATCCATTTATTGATATTATTGTCATCGATTAAGTCGAGTTTAATGCATTTACATTATCAATAATGATGTAGTCTGTTAATAAATTAAAGAATATTTACTAGTGAAAATCTTTTCAAATATTTAAATTGCGAAGTGATCGTATTTAATAATTCTTTCGTTTTTTTATTTTGTGTATATTACAAACTTGTATTTTTCGTAATTATTTCATTTTATGAAAGATTACATATATTGAGTCTTCTCAAAATAATTAATTTGATTTTTACTAATCCCAAGATTCTTCATTTAAAGAAATTTGCTGAATCATGTTTATTATGTTGAGACTATTGCTCAACTTCAACATAGGAAGTCGCTAATAAGTTGTCTAATGAGCAGTTTATTTTGCAAATTCAAGTCAAACAGACCTATTGAACTTGACATCGTTAGTCTGTAATATTATTTATCTCATTAACTTTTCAATAATAATTAGTATCAACATTAAACTATTCACTGATTCTTATGATTTTGTGTATATCTTCTTATTGCACTTTATTAATTTATGTTTTATTATTCTTTTGTAGATTTAAGGGATGGTTTTTTTTCTGCCATCTACTCAGCTAGCTATGGATTAGTCAGAGTGACCTTTGAATACATAGCAGACGTCGCATAAAATCATCTACACGAAATATAAGGCGGCGACCAAAAGAACCTAAAATGTTTTAGTTTAAATTACACTATGCTGCAAAATATCGATTGATTTTTGGCTCACGGAATACGGACTATGAATTATGGCAATAAAAAGATGTTTTTGTTAAATTAATTGTAAAGATGCCTAATTTCACAGCAGTTTTGGGGGCTGTAATTATTGGCTCTTCTAAAAACTGCTATAGACGTTTATCCTTGTTTTGTTTCTGATGACTCCAACTTGCATCACATCGAAGGTACTTTAACTTAATTTTTAAGATTTTCACTCTTTTTTTTTGAGATCAGTAAACTAAAAGTTATTTTTTCAATATTTAGGAAGCATGAAGTATCCCCCCGTGTATTCAGCACATTGGGAGGGCGCCGTGGGACAGTGGCTTCGTGGGCAACTTGACGCACGCGGCATAGACGCTCTCGTCTATGGCCGTTACATTCTCAGTTTACTGACGAGACCGTTGGACCCGGCCGATCTTAGTCCTTCCCCGATTGGGAATAAGGTGATTGAATATATTTGAAAATGGCTGATTGGAATTTTGAATTTTTTTCTAAATTGAATTTTTTTTGTTCTAGAATTGGGAGCGACGGAGCCAATCCGATTGGCCTCCTGTGAAGATTGAGGCTTTGAAGCGTTCTGCTGCTATTCAGTGTCTGGTTAATGCATCCGACGACCAGGTATTTAAATTTTAATATTTATTATAGTTTTTATTTGAATATAAACTAAAGGTTTATATTTGTTGTTTTACATATATTTTTCTTTTGTTTTTAGAATTCCGGTATAGAAGAACTGGTTGATGAGCTGTGCTCTAAGTTGAAGGAGGTGGAGGCCACTAATCAAAGTGGAAAAAGAGAACTCCAATCGAAATCTCGAAAGGAACGTTCTCGTAATTTGTCTCCAAGGGAAATGGCGCGTTTATACTATGCAGCGTTTCCCGCTTTGGTTCCATCAAACGAGTCCAACATGCCAGTTCAGTCTTCATCTTCTGAGACTTCTGGACCATCTTCAAACATGCAAAGAACCAAGAATTCTAAGCAAAATTCAGGTAACAAAGATGGTTTGCGTACTAAAAAGTCTCATACGTCCAGAGATCGTCATAACAACTCTCAAACTTATCGGAATTGTAATATTAACTACGGCAGTCACAAACATAAGAAGTCTCGTAAATCTTATTGTAACAATGAAGATTTGCCCGAATGGGTGAATGATGGTGATGTTTGGGATATGGAGTCACAAGAAAACATACAAGATTTAATTAGAGGTATCGACGAAGGTTACGGCACTTGCGATAATACAATTGCAGAAGAGGTTCCATCTTCCAAAAGACTCTATGAAAGGGATTCAGACTCTTTTCTGAATATTGATGGTGAAGATATAATCTTGTCTAAAAATTGGGACATAGAAGATTTTACCAAGTCTCCACAGAAGTCACCATCTGAAGAAGAGTCAATGGCTAAGTTCAAAGCAAAGTTTGATCGAAGTTTAGAGGCACTGTGGCCTAAAGAACAAAATAATAATATCGAATATGAGTTACCTTTGGATTTCCAAGATATTACATCTTCTCCGTCTGACAGAATAATTGATTGCTATTCGGCTGACAAACTTTTTCCTGTTTCGCTAACTAGTTCCATATGGTCTAATAATGATTCTAAATCTGATTGGGAGACAAATGATCTTACCATGAATAATGAAAGCTTTCACCCACTAAACTTTGTTACTGAAACTGGTGATAAAGATTATTTGCCTGCTAAACAAGATTGTTGGAATAGTTCTGATTTATATAACAAAGAAACCATGGAGGTCATCTACAAAAAACTAAAGCCTTTAAATTTGGATGATAATGATGAAACATCGTATGATATCAAAAATGAAACCACTTCTGTACATGATGGTCTATCCTCATTCTCTAAATGCAATGAAGATTCCGCCAAAGATTCGTTTTTCTTTTCTTTTAAATTGCATCAACCTCCAATTGGTACTCCAGCTCGTAGCTTGAATATATTAAATCACAGCTTGTACAGTTCTTTCACTGAAGTTGTTCCAAAAGCACCCGGTTACATCGGAGATAGTTTTGTTCGTAAAAATCATAATTTGAGGTTGGATCTTGCCAAATCGTTAAATAAATGTGAAGATGAGAAGGAAGATGAAGATTTATTAATATCCGCACGCACCCATTTTCGACCTATCAAACATGACAGTGCTGATTGCCTTCAAAATACAGTGAACTATGCCGATGGAATGACTTTTCCTATCGATAGCGATTTGGATCAAGTCAAGTTCAGACGTACTGATTCTGGCAGTATATTTTTAGAATGTGATAATGAGCTCCCCAAAAGATACATGGAATATCGCAAGCAAGGAATTGATTATTCCAGATTGGATATAAGTTCTTCTTCTGTTTGTTCTGATGATAGTCTTACTTCCAGAGATTTGATTCTGAAGTTTAAAGTATGTCAAACTGAAAAGTCTGTTCAGACCGATGACATTAATTCGATTCAACATTTCAAATCACCTTTAACAAACACCTCTTATTCAAACTTGCAAGAACCTTTCATATTTGGCAATTCAAATGGTAACAAAAGTGCACTCACTATCAGTAATTTGGATCCAGACAAAGAACTAGAGTCTCTCGATTTCAATTGGGTGCAATGCGATGAATGTAAATTTAACAATAATCAGTGGTCATCAGAGGATTGGAATACTTGCAAGTTGAATTCATCTACGATTTGGAGCACCGATGACACTGGCTGTAAGACGTGCACAGAACAGGCCAAAACTCTTGTTTCACAATGTAATTCTGGAAAAAATAAGGTCCGCGAAGAAGAAACTGCCAGAGAATGGGACGAGCTGTATTCTGACATAAGATATATCCACGATCTTAAGTCTGGGATCGGTGATTGGAGGGAAGATTTGAACACTCCAAGCGATAACTATTATATTGCTCCGAACGAAATATCGATTAAAGCTGTCGATGGCAACTTCATTAAAAGTGCTCTACTAGCGAAAGATAACGAAACAGTAGACTGCCTCTCTTGGATGAATAATGCAAACGGTAAAATGGATTCGAACATAGTCGGAAAGATACTCGATCATTCGCTGATTATGTACAGCAAGGTGGAACCTCACTGCGAAGCCTGTATTGACGATTCTTCCAACGTCGATGGTGTCACAGTCGCTTGGCGCACTGATCGCAAGAGGCGCCACTCTGCAGTCAGCGGGGGGAGGGCGAAGGGTGATGGAAAACTGCGCTGCACTCTGCCAGGTCAGGATTCGATTTACGCCGCTCACCCTCTACACATGCCATTGTTGCCCACTGCAGATAGGCCACTAACACGCTAAAATAACATTATATATAGAGAATATTGGGTCTTTTAGATGTTTGCTCATGAAGTTCATTCTTATATTTTGAGGTAATAGATACACGTGCTTTTAAAAAGCACGCTTTATACTATGTTTGTAACCTGTGCCACAAAGTAGTAATCATTGACGAGGTGGCATTTTTTTTTCGGCTTTTTAGTAGCATGTGTATCTAGGCCTTTTTCACAATTTAGTTTTTGTTTTGTGAAAAATATAATATATACATATGTGTGTTTAAAAGACCTCTTATTCATAACTTATATTTTCTGTTTTTTCATATTATATGTCTAAATATATCATAAATATTGAAAAACTTAAAAAAAAATGTATTGTCCCCTTAAATTTTTTACCGTTGATTATGAATGTCTTCATTTTGAAACGTTTCCGTTTAACCCATGTTTTGTCTCATGTTTTTGTAAATTTAGATATTTGTCAATTTTTATATAAAATTTTGATTTAAATGTGCACAATAAGCTTGGAAATTGTAGGATCTGTGTGAAATATTTTACCAGTATCAATAACATTTATGAATTGTATATGAAATTTATAATTCTAAAAAAAATTATCTTCTACACATATCTGTAGTGTTCTGTGTGTTTCTTTTTTTTATTTTGATCAGTTTTCATGTTCTTTTTTCATATTGGATGTTATTCATTGCGTGATAGACCATCTTGAATTTCGATTTACTTGTTTTGTTTTACAAGTAATGTGGAAGTAGGTAGGATAATTTAGTTAATTGTGTAACTCTCCGCACTTTTTAAGCGGAAATCTAGCGAATTACAAGAATGAGCTGCAGAAATATTTTATCTTAAATGCAAATGCTCGAGATAATTGAATTTTATCTTCAATACTGATGTACTTTGTATGTACAGTCAGACAATGGTGAATCATGATGTTATATGATACATTTGTGTAACTAACTTGGTGAACAGCAATTTAAAAAAAAAAATGTTTTAACATATTGCTTTACACTTAATTCACCATTTGCCATTTATATATTATTCAATTTGTTTTATTATTTTTTTATTTTTTATTTTCGTTGTAGTGACGCCTTTAAGGCCATTGAATGGACAGTCCAAATATATATTACCAGAAAGACGTCCATTAGTTGTTAAATTTTTTAGTAATTGAGCAAAGCTATTGTAGATGAACAAATTTTCAACGATATATTTTTCTTCACATAAATACATGTGTATTCCTTTTTCTTTATTCAAAATTTAACCGTTTTCAAAATTTCATCTTCAATAAACAAACAGAAGATTTTTTTATTAAATGATGATAATCAAATGCTTCTCTTGCATGGTTTCAAATTATATATTTTTTTTCAACTTCTAATAAATACATTATATTTAGAATATAGGGCATTAAGGTGTCACATACCATCATAAACCAAATATTTATATTTTATTTAGTTTTGTATATTTTTACGTATAACTTTTTGATCAACACAGTTGCGTTATCGATCGATTCGCTCGATAATCTCGTCAATTTTTCAAACTAACTTTATAAAAGGAAAGCTATTGGATTATATGAAATAGGTTGTAATTTTGAAGGGTTCATAAAACGATAGTTTAATTTACGATAATTTAGCATTATAATTCGAATAGTGATTTTGGCCTTTTAAAGATCTCTTAACCGATCATGCCCATGTGTATAAATATTTAATACAAACGCCGGTATGTAATATCTAATGTTTAAGCATATGCCGGTGCGCTATGTTCAGTTTCATTACATTTATATACTAGTGTATCTATGTGCATAAACGGTGTAATTTACACATTTACATTGTAATAGTGTTTCTATTTTATATAATGATTACTTCGTTTTATATCTTTAAATTCAGTTTTCTCTCAGTTGAAGTTGTGATTTTTTTTTATTGTTGTTGGAAAACTTTGTATTTCAGAAATCGTTTCAAAAGTGCAATCTTTTTAGCTTAATCTTTAAAGTTGCGAATAGCTATTTTTGTGAAAATAAACTAACACATATTATAAATACACGATATGTTGAAAGTAAAATAATGATGATTCTTCATATTCACATTGTTGAGCAGTCATTTTTAATATATAAAAAAAAAAACTAGTATCGTTCACTATAATCTTGTATTTCATAGTGGAATGAATTAGACATCTCACATATATAGACAAGTTATATATCATTCTTAACGATAAGTTTTAGTTTGTAAATTATTATGTACATGATAGCTGTTATGCTGCTGTTCCAATGTCATGTTACACGTGGACATTTTATTGTCTAGTGTGGAACTTCAATTAGAATTGGCTTGACGGAAGTGGCGTTTTCAGCTATTATACATTGTAAATTGCTTAGCAAAGTACTTGTACATTTATATTTCCTCGTCAGGGGGGCGCAATGCGTTAGCGTTCAAATCTTTTTCCACCAGATTGATAAAAAGTTATACATGTAAAAGTGTCGTAGATGTGAATGTGCTCTTATAAACTTAATTGTCTGGGAAATGTGTTAAATTGACCCCTGATCGATTGTACACAAAATTATATTAAATTATATATTAACATTTTACACACAAACTCACAAATTTACACATCATACACACAAACATTTTACACAACACACAAACACACACATTCATATGCATACATACTCACACATTGAATATTTAGCTTAAAAAAATGTATATTTAAAAATGTGTAATGTATACATACACTGGTTCGTCTATTAGATTGGACCGTAATTTTGTCACAGACGTGTTATAAAATATTTTTAGGAAAAAAGATGCGAGTTGATGAAAATGTATGCTACTTGCCATTTCAATTTACTCGTTATGTAATAAGTAATTGAATATGTCTTTACAGTGTAGTTGAATTGAATTGAATTCAGTAAAACACTAGTGTTCTCTAGAGACTCGAAAGTTTGAAATGCTTCTCGAAATGTTTGTTTTTTTGTTTTTGAAGTTCTTTACAATAATGAACGGTGGCTGTATATATGACATGTTTTACGTTTGTAATGTTTAAATATTTATGTGTGTGTAAGTATGCATTTCTCATTTTCGATTGGCGTTTATGTATCCTTTTTTGTTATTAGTGCGAAATGTGTAACGTTTTGGATCGAAGATGTAAATAGCGTTCACATTTCGCTTGTCTTTCAAATTAGGGATGTTGCAGTCTCGAAGAAAAAATGCAAATATGCATTTCGACCTTGTAGATAGATCGTTTCCGATCTTGTCTAATTATTTCCTATTTGAAAGCGCATCTATGTGTTTATTCACATGGTAAATGTAATTTTTTTGTTTTGTTAGATTTTTGGTTTTGTATGTTTATCTATATTAAAAAAAAAAACTACTGGCTAACCAATATAAGGAATATGCAGTAAAAATTATTTTCGTGACTTGTTTTAGTGGTTCTTTTGTAAAATAATAATTTTAATAATTCTTTACATTATAATTATTACTCAAATCATTGTAAAATTTGTCTCTCGTTTAAATTTAGCTATTTCAGTTCAAAAGGAATGAAACACCCTACGCATTATACTTATCTTTTGAATCCGTCTTTGTTTCGTATATATTTTTACTCCACAAAATTTTCTACTCCAGACATTTGACTCCGATTCAGGATGATAATTTTAAAATGATCGTGGGTGAATTTCCTATGCAAATAGCTTCGTAGATTAAAAAAAGGTTTTTTTCTTTTGGCATGTGTATGTGTATATGTATTCCTCCTTATTTTTTTAATCGCTACACATACACATCCAATAATTATATAAAATTTCAATCTATATAAAATGTAATCTTTTATTTCTTGCATATATTGAATATATATTTATATCATTTATATCCTTATTCAAATATTGTGGTGACTAATGAACTAAAAAAAATATTTAAAAAAAAATCAAAAATACCAATTAGTGCCCTGAAAAAAAAAACAATAATGTGTCAGAATAGTTGTAAATTTTAGTCAAATGCAATTATGTATATTTGCAAAAATTTCTTTTTTCAAATACACTTTGAATTCATCATGATTCTCATCTGCGATTCAAAGTGTACTTAAAAAATATATACTTCTGCCCTACGCAGAGTGAAAAAAGTACCATCTCATTTTTTGAATGCTACGGTTAAATCCGCACTGGAACGGTCGAGCGAAGACCTCTGGCCGATCGCCATTATATTTTGAATTTTGAGTTTAACGAATATAATGGTCGAACTTAAAAAAAAGTAAGAATGTTGTGTGAGAGATATTGTGAAAATTGGTGATGTTGATGCAAGGTTGTTGTCTGCTTTGTAAATTTGAATGCATGATTTGAAATCCATTGATAAAAACTATTGGTTCTCAACAATTTTAAGCACTTTTTTCATTTTCTTTCCTATTGGTGATGTTGCGTGAGAGAGGAAACGACAGAGATTGAATGTGTGTTATATTTAATATGTCCGAAAGAGCAATGTGTGAATTTGCTTTATATTCGATTATTTCATTGGAAAAATCTTCAACGATAGCAAAATTGAAATTTATTTTTCCATCTAGCACTCTTGACGAAATTCTGGATGAATCTTGATAAATATTGTACACCTTCGAATATGTATTGTTCTGTAGAACTCGATAGCTTGACACATGATTTGTTCTGAATTTTCGTACATGTTGCAATATATTCTGGCTTAATTCGATGATTTATTGTAAATTTTGGTTTGTATTTTGTTCAAATAAAGAAATGCAACAAATATTTTTCTTTTATTTATTATTAATACCTGCAATGAGATACATTTGTCGATTTACAATAAGATGTGTACTTAAAACTATTTTGATAAGAAATTATTTTTATTCAATAAATGTAAACGTTATATTCAACTACACTCAATTTTCGAACCTAATCTTTCAATCGTTTTTAACAGTTATCAGATGTGAGACAAGCCTTCAATGGAAAGTAATAAAAGTAACATGTTGTTGAAAGTATCATGAAGTATTTTAAAATGGAATGTCTAACAATCAAATATGGATTTATAAGTGACTACATCATATGAGAATATTTAAGGCGAAATTTCAATATAAAAATGAAGAAATTCACACGTTAACTGTCCAGAGCTAAGCTCATGGTCTGTGCGTGCGTTAGAGTATTCCACAACGGAGACCTATCCGGAACCGGAAGCATGGGCTGAGCTGTGCTGGGTTTCGGAGTAGGTGTGGCTTGGGCTGGACGCTACCTTCCACCCTCAAGAAAATATCTAGCAGGTTGGCTCAGAAGTCTGCTCAGTTGGAGACGTTCTTCACGGTCCGGAGTCATCAGTTCCGTCTGAAAGTTTGAAATGATAGTAATTTTTTACGATAAGTAAGTATATAAAAATTAAATTTAAGTACTTGTGTCTGTTCAGGATCAGAACGCTCTTCTAGAACCGTAGCCAGATCTAAAGAAGGACGTTCTCTACACGTGCTCGGAGTGCGAGTCACTTTACCAGCTCCTAATCGCACCAAAGATAATCCTGCACTTGTCATACCACAATTTCTTCGTCTTTCTCTTTCTCTAAAATTACATAGAAGAATATTACATACAGTTTATTTTATATTGACTATCACAGTTATAAATTTTCAAAAATATGATTGATTTTATAGTTTCATTGTCATAGCATATATTACTTCTTTTTGAAATGTTACATCTCAGAAAATTAGATTTTTCTGGAAAATTTTGAATTAAAAACATCTTTTCAGTTAGTAGAGTTACAATTAGTCTTCAGTCAAGTCTTTTCAAACTTTTATTTTGTAATCAACGATATGAGATTATCAATATAATTCAATCAAATAAATTTCTAGCTGATTTAACTTTATACTTCATCTAATTTCCATGATAATGTATCGGTAGCACTCAAGCCCTTGCACGTGCACAAAAGGCTAATGCCATCGACCCAGGGACACGTGTAGGGACTCACTTTCGAATTAAATATTCAAACGAAGGACATCCAGAAACGAAGAGTTTCCACGCGCTCGGAAAAGTGAAAAAATAACTCGCACACGCATTGTGCGGAAAGCCTTTCGCATGAATCGTACATAATCATATTGTGAATAATATATTTATTTTTCGCTGAAAAATTTTTCACGCGAAAAAGAGTTGAATTTTCGTCAGATTAGAACGAAAAAACTTTCGCGGATCGAAATGCAAAATGCTCAAAAATGCTTTATCCATTCATAAATTCAAATCGCACCAGATATAGGAAACGGACGAATAACTGAATAAGGAACAAAACAACTTTCTCTCGCGTTATTTATGGTAATTTTTAAATCATAATAAATTTCAACTTAAGGGAAAACTTGAAGAGGGTCAGACTTCAACGAAAACGCTATCCGCGCGAAAACATTTGAGATATTTGTCACGTAGAACTTTCACAGATGATGGATGACGCTAGATATATAATATAATAAATGTTAAACGATGTGCAAATTGCTTACAAAATGGAAAAATATATTTTTCAAATCTAGAATCATAACAATGACACATTCATACTATAGTTTGTAATATAAAAAAATGAAATTGTACAAAGTGCAGAGACATATTTTATTCCGAAAAAGGTTTTGTTCGGCAAACTGAAAACTTCTATGATAAAATAATTGATTTCAATTCGTGCTCCAAGTAATTTTAATAATTACAGTATGCGATGCAAATTAAAACTAATTGAAACACGAATAGAACTGAAATAGAGTATCTCGCAAATATTATAGCTTCATATTCAAATCCTCGATAAATAAAATATTTTTATTAATCTTAATAAATCATTTTCAAAATCGTCCCAATTGCTCTCAAATACGTCCCGCCCCTATTTTGTGATCGAGTCGGAATTTTTCTATTTATTCGGCCGTATGAAAAAATTCCTAGGCGATTACGAGTGATGTCTGAAAAGAGTCTCCTATACAAATATGTGTGCACAAGACCCTTAATGAAAATATCCAGAATTGTTCTCGCGAAATTTTCATTCTATCTACGGCCGAACAAACACTATGAGAAGAGTACAAGTTGAACGTCTCACCTCGCCATTTTCGCCCTTTTCCTAAGACAACATATAACAAGAAGGGCCAGCAGGGGAAATCCCAATATGGAAGATACTATCGGCACTATTACCGACTCGGGAGACACTGAAAATATAATAAATCACATCAATTTATAGATTTATCGAGTTTCCGCAGGAGGATGAGATGAAAAAATGAAATATTGTATTGCGCGTCGAGTCGAGTGCTAAATAATTTTTATTGGATTTCATATATTGTCGTACACTAGTGGAATTAATCGTGGATATTTTTCGTAATATCGATTCATTTAATTATTTTTGTGAAAATTCACAAAATGGGATTTACAGTTTCTTTTATATTTTTAGATTTGATAAACAAGTAGAGTTCTTAATATTACACTTTACTCCAATGCAGCGTACAGAATGATTTTATGAGGAATATTAAAATGAAGAGTATCCACAATTAAATCGACCAATGTATTTTTTCTACATCGACGTCACTTATATTGTCTTAACGAAATCAATTGTAAGTAATTATCGATACGTTAAAATCTTGATAAATCAGTCTGCAATGAACTATTTTTTCAGTCTACAACTCTTTTAATACCTCCTTAAATTCTGATAAATGAGAATTTGAAAAACTGAGCCTAACTTGACTATATCTTCATAACTTATCTAAAGTAGTTCACCAGAAATAAAGTAGGTAATGAGAGGGAACACTTTTCGTTTGTCTAACTAGAAACTATTGCCTTTTTCTCTCTAATTCATGCATCTAGAACGTGAAACACAATAGATTTTCCACCTAGAGTCTAGTTAGAACGAAAAGCATATTCCTCTCATAACCTTCTTTGTACTTCACTCTACAATCTGCAATTTAATTTATAAAACAAAACCAAATACTTCACAAAAAATAAACCAAAATTTAATCAAAATTCATAACCTGACTAAATCAAACAAACGCCAAACTCACCAGTAGGATAAATTATAACCATGGGTCTCTTGTTGGTGTTAGTATGGAGTTCTTTGACCGCATTAGTGGTAGCTGGAGCAGCCAGCATCTCACCCAACTTCTGATGAGATCTGGTCGAAGGTGATAACGTGGTGGTGGTCGTCGTCGTCGAAGACATCTCGACGCTTTCAAACTCGGCTTTTCCCAGTCATTTCCCGCCCTTTTTCCAACCCCCTTTTCGCTCCAGGGGATGGAGGAGTTGTGTGTCGCTTCTGAAAAGATAAAATTGTCGAGCGAATTTTTCAGAATGAGGTGCGATAGTGTCTCGGTTGGGAAAGTTGCTAGTTTTATCTTGGTTAATTTTTTTTTTACTTTTTTTAATTATTTTTATTAAAAGTATTCAGTTTTCAAGTTCAGAAAACATGAAATAAGTCTTTGTTTTATATTGAGATTACACTAGTGGTTAATTAATTATAAACCTTTTTGTTAAACTTAACTTCAGTATTTTTCATTAAATCATTCCAATTTTATTAAGAATCGTACCTAGTCTTTAATTCTTTAAAGTATAAAAAAATATATAATATATAATTAATTCGCATTTAGTGAAAATTTTATGAAAAGTAAATATGAAACATATCAAGTTCGAGAAGTGTCCACAATTGTTTCCATCAGTGTACGTTTGGTCTCAATGATATTTTTCAACAAAATATAAAAATAATCGTTTCTATGTTGTTATTAGATAAATGTCGACAAATCTAATTTTTTGCGAAGAAATTCGAGGATTGAGAATTTTCGATCGTAAACCAATTTTGTCGTTCAACATTTTATACGTAGAAAGAGTAATTTTCTCATTGGATTCACTTTAATTCCGCACGATTTTCACATAAATATTACATTTTTTTCTTTAAATATTATATAATATTTTATTATGAGGATAAAATAAATTTAATAGAACATTATATTAACAAATCGCACCTACGAAACATAACTCAAGGCAATATCCACCCTTCGTCAAATTACGCCGAATCATCTCCGTCTTATTGCCTTTTTAATGGAATTTCCTCCCTTACACGTATAATATTTTTCCACCGTGTGACCGGAAGGTTTTCTATCTTTCTATATACGTTATATAAAATAAATTTATATATCTTTGGGCCGGAGAGCATTCGGTGTTTATTCACGTATTAAGAGCAAAGTGGCCGATAGTAAATCTTTCGCAACCCCGTAATAAATCGACGACCCGCGAATTTATATCTTTAGGGGTGTCCAAGGGTTGCTACTTTGATTGTGGCATAAAAAGAAACCGTAAACGTTTCAGAGCATGCATAAAAATCATAGATGTTCTTGGGGAACTAATGAGATGTAGAAGTTGGAGAGTTCTGAGTTGAGGAACTCGAGGTTAACTAGAAACATCCAAATCCTATGGCTAATATATCAAATAATATAAAAAAATATTTTTATTTCTTAATTTGTCAATATTGTCGTTCTATATTGAAGCAATCATCAATATTCATTCTGGCATAATTTGATTAGGGGAATACCAATGTTGTGAAGTATCTGATGTATCAATTATGCCATTCACGTAGTATTACTATCACTTTTTCTTGCAAAATTATTCTATTCGAAACAAATTATCATCAGAACTTCCAATCTCTCATTAATTGAACCATTTAGTTAGGTTTGGTTAGGTTAAGATTAGTTTTTTTTTTTCAGATTAAGCTAAGTTAAGTGATAAGAAAACCAAGTAGTTAGAATTATCAATGGTGCTTATGTATTGCAAATTTGAACGATCAGTGTTTTTATAAATACGAGTTTAATATTTTATTAATATTGAAGCAACACATTGACAATATTATTGATCTATGAAAAATTTATTTTAATTCAATTACATCATAAAGAAATCAAAATTATATTACAAATCCATTTCATATGTGTACCTAACGAAATATAAACGTTCCTATTAACCGAAGTTCTCTCATCGTTTAACGACTGTACACATAAACTGAACAAGGGTTCCGATAATGAAATCAATTAGGAATTTTATCTCGAAATAAAGAGCACGATAAAATAAGACCTTTTAGCTAATTTTGTGGAAATCAACTGTCAGCAGCTTAATGGGGGTGGGCTTTGTGTAATGTCTATCCCTCATTAAGGAAAAACTGGACGCCCTTTTTTCCTGAAAAAAGAGTAAAAGATAAATCGAATAAGAGCCTTGTTCACTATTACGTTGTAATACGTCTAATAGAGGTAAAAAAATCCAATAGGCTTAAGCGCGCTTTAATTCAATTCTCGCGAAAAATAACGGCCGAAGGAAAAATCTGCTGATTGTACAAAGAGGCGGTTTTCGACTTTAAACCTTTTGAGTTTCAGATGAACGGATAAATATTTACGCTTTTCGTATTATGAAATGGATTATTTAGTCGACGGAGTAATTTGAAACTCTTCAGATCTTTGTACGTTTATGAGTAACTTTTCTTTTGAAATGTATCATTTCATAAAATTAAAATTTTCTGTATAAATATTTTTTTTGTATTAATTTATATTTTATCTTAAATTGTTCTATTTTTGTCTAGATAAAACATATGTGAATACATATTTTTAGACGTCTATTGCTGAGAAGCAAGAAAATCGTTTTTCTCCATCTCACACGTAGAGACAAACGAAGTGATCTAGCATGCGGTTGACAACATTTTTATCATTATAATCAACTCTATAAATTTAAAACTAACATACGAATTAAATGAATCTAATTATTTCGAAAAATTCAAGAAAATACTAGAGTGAAAAGGCCAAGGGATACAAACAACATTTTTGCCGAAATTGAGTTATGTACAACAATCGCTTCTATGTACGCTTATATATTTGATGGCAAAAGGATATAAATGAATTGGAACGTGTACTGAGATATATCATCAAATCACTTAATTTCCTCCTAATAGATGTAGGTACATGAACAACATTAAACGCATTTTTTTCGAAATCACCGCTAAGTTACTTGTCCCCTTGGCCTTATCAGTCATCATATGTCTGCGGCTGTTTTGACAGCTCGTACTTGTAGAAGCTATATAATGACTATATGATTCACAAAGGGTACTCGTGACCTTTTTTATCTATTTTTAATTAGGTAAAGAAATTGCTTCTTCATATGATACAGAACCGTTTTCTGTACTTAACCTTGTATCGATAAAAAAAGGTTACTTTTGCCTTTCGTGAAATATTTCGTCATATGTAGCTAAAAATTGTTTTATTTTCAAACCAGAGATGAAAATACCGTCCTTAAAAAGACTCATCCTTACTAAAACGAGCCTCGAAACCGAAAGTTTTCGATCCCTGCCTCACACAGATGGCTTTAAGCGTTTTCCTTTAACGTAGCGAATCCAGAGCGAGTCTGACCCAAAAATACGTACACGACATATCAAACAATAGCCGAGTGGATGCCGTATTACGTTTCAACATCATTATACGAAAAGATCCACGACGACAATTTTCCGAGAAAGCTTCTTCGTCTGGCAAACATTAAATATTTGAATTCTCGAACGTCTCTCGGCGCCTTGAAAGGGCGCCGATATCATTTTCTTTACATCGAATTAACGAAAGGATAAATTTAGGATACGTATCTACGCTTATTTTGTATATTATGAGCGAATTTCAGATTTTATCTCGGCCCGAAGTGATTCTGTTGGTACATAGCGTGATTTTCTTGAAATGACGCTCCACTACTTTTCATTCATTTTTGGTGGTTTAATTTGAACAATTTTTCAAGTTATGAATAGTTTTCAGATAAATATATTCATATATTCAAAAATGACTTTATATTAACCAAAATAGGTGAAATGTAGTGTAATTGGAGGAATCTTATTTCAGGAAAATCAAGATACCAGGGATCCGAATCGAACGTTCAAATATTCAGTGTTTGAATGGGAAATATTCAAATATTCGATGTTCAAATAGCGTGTTTTGTCAATATTATATTAAATTCAAATTCGAAAACTGAGTTGATTCATAGTTGAGTTGATTTGTGTTGATTGATTGTGCTGAGTTGATTGTGGACACTTTTTTTATGATAAATGATTATATAAAAAGTGTTATCAATTAATTCCACTACTGTATAAAATTTATCGAAAATTTCCTATCAACTTTTATTAATCAATCTCGAAAATGTTATTTGCATAATATATTCGACTATTTTACCAATTATATAATACATTCAATATTCTAATAATTATTTTAAAAATAATTTACTATTTTTAATCAAAATCTAAAGCTAATCTTAAATCTTAATCTAAATTTAAATTCTATGAGTACTAACTAAAGCTAGACATACGCGAGTCTCTAACGTATACGCTTGAGAATATCCTTTTTTCTTCCACCTTTTCGAACTCACCTTCGACCGAGTTCTGTACACAAGAAGTCTCAGATAAGAAAGGAGGCTTTGATGTAGTTTTTTTCTATAGGTCTCCATATAAAAACAAGGAGAAAACCGGCGTCGAAAGTCGAACGCGTTTCGCGAAAGAAACGGCGACGCAAACGTCGCGGTAAACATTCGAAACGTTTTACGAGCTTTTTTGTGCCAGAAAACGTTCGCTAATGTTTTGCGCTTATGAAATGTTTCTTTTCTTGCTTCATTGCTATTTTTTGGGGGATTCTTTTGTTCCTGAGGTCTTCGGGGGTACATAAATTTCGGTTTCGCTGTTTTTTCAATTGTATCGCGTTTTTTATTCGAGGCTCTGGAATGAATTTTTCATTGTTTTATCTGACTTCTATATAAATGAAAATATCTCGAGCAATTGAAATTTATGTCCATTCACATTAACATATATCGGTACATAACTAAAATATTCTAAAATTATTAAAATTCTTTGATCTAACTAAGGTCTAAACTTTTATTCACAGTATTCTTCAAATTACTTTGAAAGATATTGTCGCTATTACATAAAATTGAGAGTGCCATGGAATTTTTTTCAATTCTGTTAAATGATTTAACTAACGATTGAAAGTCAGACTCTAACGAAACCTTTCTAACTAACTTAAATTAACCTAATCGTATCTAATATGAAAAGATTTATATAACAATATTACGATACAAAGCAAACACATCAAAATCCCGAGCCTTCGACATGAATGATGGTAAACAAATACGAGGAATTAACACTGTTGACCCAAAATCAACCTTATGTACCAGATCACAAATATCAATTTCCCATCATATCGAATGGCTTATCTCAATTTATCATTCGATCCGATCGGAGGCTGTTGCGATATTTCGGATTTCGCAATTTCGCTCGATTTAACCCTTTCAAAGGGCACGTACCCCATCGGAAATGGATTTGTTTCGATTTATTTATACGACAAGGGATGCATGTTTCAGTATACTTAATATAAATTTGATTAATAAATATTTCAAATTTAATATTATCAAAAAAATCAATGGACTATATTCTGAAAACTTGAACAATTGTCATGTGATTCAAATTCATATCTAGATATATTAAAAAAAATGAACGATTGAAATGTGTTTTGCAGTTTGAAATAATTTGCAAGGAAGAATTGTTATAATTGGTCTATCTAGAAATTATTGCTTTTCTTGCTCTAAAACTCTCATTTAGAACGTGAAAGGCAATATTTTTAAGACAGAGTTTAAAAAATAAAAGCGTTTTCACTTGCGATACATTTTTGTTGCAATGCAGTAGTTTCAAATAAAATATTATTGATTTGTATTAAAATTTATTCGAATAACTAGCTTCTGATACTCAGCAGTTCTTGATATTCTATATACTTTAATTCAATTGTGAACAATAGCATAAATAATACAAAACATATTTACAAAAAAAATAAATGTCGAATCTTAATTGTGTCATTAATTAATAACTTAAATTATGTCAAATGTACCCTGCTTGATATGTTTACTATGACTCAGAATGCAAGAGCAATTACATCAAACGTCTCTAAGTTCAGCTCCCTATTGAAATTAAATTGCAAAATTTGATAATACAAAAACCTTTCCATACGTGCACATGATAAATCTAAAAAGTTTCATCGTTGTCTAATAAGTGGTGAAGAAAACAAAGAAACCCACACATACAATCATCGTTATATATTAACGCTAACGATGCTCGAAATTTTCAGACGTCCGTGCCTCGAACCCGCGCGTGCAGTTTATTTATATAAATTCTACAATGAAACCTAAAAATAAAATATATTTCCATCAAAAATTTAATATATATTCAATTCGCTCATTTCGAACACATCAAATACAATCGTTTCGCGGGTACAAAAAAAAAAGGAACTGTCGTCACACTTTTTTCGCACGCGAATAATAGAGCCGCGTATAATAGAGGCGTTTTCGCTCCAAATTCGCGTCCCTTTTGTCCCTTTTATCGCGAATCGATTGAAAATTCCGCGTGTGACGTATTCCAGGTCCCTTTTATTTATTTTGTTTTATTCTCCGGACGCCCTTTTTCTTCGGTTCGGGATGAAAACATCGTAAAATAAACGTTCGGGTTGGCGTCGCTCGGTCCGTAAAACTATGCACTGGCTTCGATGAATTATGCAAACGCGGTTTTTTTCGCAGAAAAATATAAATTTTTGATCGAAATATTTGTTAAATAAGATTTTGATTGTATATTGAATCATTTTGCAATATTTTAGTCATAATTTGATCAATGGAAACTCTTAAAAGTTGCCCCATTGTTCATATCGTATTGATATTGCTACTACCTATCGCACGCTCGGAAACCTAGATTGAGATTTCGTCTTGTTATTTATATAAATGTAAAGAAACATTTATATTTCTTCAATTTAATTTCTACCGCGCTTTACAATATGAACTCTAGACCGCTGTGTTGGTTGCTTCATATGATGTCGCAAATTAATAGCGCTGTCAGCAGAATTTACAACACTCGTCATTTCGTCATTTCGAAACACGACTACATGTCTCGATGAATCAGAGTTCAGTCCATTGACATCTGCGGACCTGTCACGTTGTACATTTTGTTGAGAAGGAATTGTTAATTTAAGAAATAGACTTTTAATGTCGTTTCTTTGTTTACAGGTAAGATTAGTGTAATAAGTAAAATCTAAAAATGTAACACTGTTCGTGTAAAACTTTAAAATAAAATAACTTTGTTTACAGAGCAACGCAATTGTTTGTTTCAAAATCCACAATTCCTAAATAATACTAGAAAATAGTCTTATAAAACGACATTACTAGTTACAATCATGAAAATGGAGAAACTACGATTCACATTTTCAGTATTGGGATCAACAGATGGAAAAACCAACGTGATTTGTTTAATCTCAATTGAAACAGAAGATGGACACATTTTTGGAATACCAGATGAGTTCAAATCTATGATTAATCACACAGCCATACTTTCATTGAATGTTTATTCAAAAGTGAAGAATTCACTAAAAAAAAGGCACCAAACACGATCAATTTGGATCTCTTTAAACGAGGAATTGAGGAAAATATATCTAGATGAAGGCGAAAATTTACAATTTGGGGACCAATATTTGGATGAAATCACTATAAAATCAATACCCTTGAATGATAACATGAATAACAAGGTATTGGAGAAAAAAAATTTAGGAAACACCGCTGAAAGATTTTTGATAGAAAAATTTTCAAGTAAAATATCAAATGCTAAACAATGGTTGAAGGAATTCGAAAGTGAATGCGAACGATTTAATATTCAAGAGAGTTATGAGAAAATTGAGACTCTAAAGTATCTACTTGAAAAACCGTGTTTAAATTGGTATAGTAGCATGTTAATAAAATTAACAGTGAACTCCGATTGGAACTTATGGAGAGAAGAGTTTTGTGTGACCTATGGGAATAAAGGTTGGTCCCAAATAAAATATGCATTTACATTTAAATATCAGGCTGGATCGCTGTTGGAATATGCCACGAAAAAAGAAAAATTACTGTTAGAAGTAAATAGGCATATCGACACCCAGACCATGATAAACTTAATTGTCATGGGATTGCCAGAATACATAATGGAAAAAATTGATAAAGATTCTGCAAATACAACTGCAAATCTTTATAATGAAATTGGCAAACATGAATATTTAGTGAACAAAAAGAATGTCAACGTCAAAAATAAGAAATTTTCAAATGAATATAAAGGGAAGTCGGATATAAAACCATGCAAGACTTGTGAAAGTTTGAATAAAGGTGTTCGATTTCACTCTGAAGAAAAATGCTGGTTTAGAAAAACAGAAGAGAAGAGTTTTAAGAGGGACACGAACAAAAATGTAAATAATTCAGCTATTGAAGTTGAACTTAATAACGATCGTCCAAAAAACGAATAACTACACCATTAATTGAAGTCAAACTCCTTTTAGATTCACAATTAGAAATAAATGGAATATATGATTCAGGCTCAAATGTTTCTGTTATCAATTCTAAACTAATAAGATTAAAAGGAGAAACAAATGCTATCTCAAAAAGTGATAAATTAATTACAATTAATGGTGTGAAAAAAACAATAGGTCAAACGACCATAAAAATAAAAATTATTGTGTTCACAACCAGTCCTAGAAATCTTTGATCAGAATTTACCAATAAAAATTCACACAGATGCTTCTTTAGAAGGTATTGGTGCGGTATTAAAACAAACTCAACCAAATGGAAAAGATAAACCTGTGGCATACTTTTCAAAAAAATTAAACCAGGTACAAAAGAGGAAAAAGGCTATTTACTTAGAATGCTTAGCAATCAAAGAATCAATCAGATACTGGCAATATTTATTGATAGGAAAGTCGTTTACAGTGTATTCAGACCATAAACCTTTAGAAAATCTAAATATAAAATCAAGAACAGATGATGAACTGGGAGAATTAACATATTATTTATCACAGTATGACTTTCAAATTAAATATGCACCAGGCAAAGAAAATTTAGAAGCAGATTGTTTAAGTAGAAACCCGGTATTAGAGGCAAATGAGGATACTGATGAACAATTAAAAGTAGTAAACATTATAAGTTTAAATGATATTGTCACAGATCAAGCAAACAATAAAGATATACAAGACAACAAACCAAACTTAATATTGAGACAGAAAGTATATTATAAAAAAGATAGGAAAAGTGAAAAAATTATTTTGACAGAGGATTTTAGTAAACATTTTATTAAAGAAGTACATGACAACTTATGTCATTTAGGAGTAAAACAAATGCAAAATAAAATTAGTAAATTATATACAGCTAAAAATTTAATTGCAAACATAAAAAGTCATTGTAAAAGTTGTGAAATATGTATAAAGAATAAAACAAGAGGACAAGATAAGTACGGTCTTATGTCTCATTTAGGACCAGCCACAAAACCGTTCGAGATAGTTTCAATAGACACAATTGGAGGTTTTGGGGGCTCACGATCTACAAAAAGATATTTACACCTATTGGTGGACCATTTTACACGATATGCTTATATTGTTACCTCAAAAACACAAAATGCTAATGATTTTGTTAAATTAATCAAAAAAGTATCAGATTCTAACTCAGATACAATTGGAATGCTTCTAACTGATCAATACCCCGGTATCAATTCAAAGGAATTTAAATCATATTTAAATGAAAAATCTATATCAATGATTTTTACTGCTGTAAATGCCCCATTTTCTAATGGCTTAAATGAAAGACTTAATCAAACACTTGTTAACAAAATAAGGTGTAAAATAAATGAAAAGGATAATAAAAAAGCATGGACAACTATTGCCCATGATTGTGTTGATAAATACAATAATACTGAACATACAGTAACAGGCTATGCACCAAAATACCTTTTGTATGGAACAGATGTTTCCTTATTGCCAAATGAATTGAAAAAAGATAAAACAGAAAATGAATGGCTAAGAGATAGGAAAAGAGCATTTGAAAATTCATTAAAATCACATAATTATAATAAACAAATATTTGATAAAAAACGAACTCAATATAATTTTAACACAGGAGACATGGTATATGTAGAGAATGGAAACAAACTAAATAGAAACAAATTAGATGAGCTGAAGATTGGACCATTTAAAATTATAGAAAAGATATCAAATTCAATATATAGAATTGATACAGGTCATAAAAAGTCAGAATCGAATCTTTTTCATATAACAAAGCTTATACCACTGTTTACAGAAAGAAACTAGTTGTTATAGTTAGTTTGAAACTATGTATGTTAAAAATTTAGTAGATTTACATTAAGATATTGTATTAAGTTTTAAATTAAGATTTGTATAAGTGCAAATATTGTAATCTTTTTTCTTCCTCGAGGGGGGGAGATGTAAAGAAACATTTATATTTCTTCAATTTAATTTCTACCGCGCTTTACAATATGAACTCTAGACCGCTGTGTTGGTTGCTTCATATGATGTCGCAAATTAATAGCGCTGTCAGCAGAATTTACAACACTCGTCATTTCGTCATTTCGAAACACGACTACATGTCTCGATGAATCAGAGTTCAGTCCATTGACATCTGCGGACCTGTCACGTTGTACATTTTGTTGAGAAGGAATTGTTAATTTAAGAAATAGACTTTTAATGTCGTTTCTTTGTTTACAGGTAAGATTAGTGTAATAAGTAAAATCTAAAAATGTAACACTGTTCGTGTAAAACTTTAAAATAAAATAACTTTGTTTACAGAGCAACGCAATTGTTTGTTTCAAAATCCACAATTCCTAAATAATACTAGAAAATAGTCTTATATAAATAAAAATAATGTATACCAGTTCGTTTGTAATTTATAGATTTTTTAGCTGCTTATTCTTTCACGATGAAATTTTCCTGATTTATTGTATGCACTTCTGGAAATTACATTTTACTAGCAGTAGGCGCATGTGTATCAAAATTGTTCGGAATTAATCAAATTTCGTATTGCCATTGTATATTGCCATCTACATATGTGTGAAATAAAAAAATATTTTACGCCTTACATACATTAAGCGGTGCAGTTTCGTAATTACGACGCGTAGTTCGGAGTGTAAGGCGGGGGCTAATAAATTGAACGCCCGGGTTCGAGGCACGGCTGTGGCTGAAAATTTTGAGCATCGTTAGCGTATTTATAATATAGATTTACAATCAAAAATACATCAAATATTTAACATTCGACAATAAATATACATTATATTTGACCTACACTCGTATTTTAACAGGTTTTGACAGATTTTTTTAATTCGTTTATTTTATATTTATGTATTATTAATATTGTGCAACAGTTCAAAATAAGCTTAAAGTCCATAAAGTCTCGAGCAATACCAGGTAACAAAAGTTATCGAAAATGATTTCGTGTCAAGTTACAATAATCAATTCGATTGTTACAAATTTAAATTCTTATGTAATCTCATATTTATTTGTTATTCAATGAAACGAGAAATATGATCGTTTTGTATATTATTTTGAGTATCGAAAGGGAAAATATCTCCATTTGAACTCAACTCAAATCAATATATTCTAATAAATATTCAGATCGTCGAATACATGAATAGATATTAAGTCAATATTTACAATAATTCTATATTTAGAAAAGTAGCTCGTATTAATATTATATAATATATTGATTTTCACTCTATATAAAAATATAATAAATTTCGCAAGAAAGTATTGAGATTTAAGAAAAATATATATCTAAAATTGGCATTAAGAAAATTGCAGAACAAGTTTATTGCATTAACCTCATAGAAAATTGATATTTACTTAGGCGAGCAACAAACTTGTGCCGAAAAGTGAAATATTCACGAAGGCCTCAACTTGCACCATACGAAAATAATAAAAAGCCAACACTAAAAAAACTCGAAAGGATAACAACCAGATGGTTTAATCCAGCTTTTCGAGGGCACACAACATAATAAAATATATAAAACACTTGGAGCGAAATATTCAATTACGGAACAGTTGAAATTCGCACACGTATGAAAAGAAAGTTGCGCGAGCGGAATTCGAGTTATGTACATTGGTGTAAATTTAATTAGGAACTTTTGCCTTTCGTTCTCGCCAGTAGACGATTTTAAAATTTAATCATTTTGTTAGTCGAGTTTCCGAAGTCGAATGAAAAATTGAAGGAAAATGGAATTTTTCCCGACTGCATACAGCCGTAGGTTCTCCTTACATAAATCGTCCGGAATAACAATGTGGCACATAAGATTTATGCAGAGAAGTTGGCCACTGGAAAAACGGTCAGTACGTGAGAATATATCGTGTGAAGGGTACAAATAAATGTGTCGAGTTCTCACATTCTAAAAATGTTAAATGTTTTTGGTAGAAATGAGTGTGAGGTAATAGTGCGTTTTGTAATAGAAACGAAAATTCTTACGCCTATATAAAACGCTTGATTGTTTTTTTGTTCAATTTAATCTCCTTTAATTGGAAAGAAAACCTAGGCTACGAAACCGATGAAGAGCAGAAGTTTTTGTTGCGCCTAGTAAAGAAAATGATAATATTATTATATATAAAATGATAATATATCTATATAGAACAATAATATTCAAAAATTTCAGTAAACTATTCATTTTAAAGTGAAGAAGCAAAATCCTGAAGAGTAATAAATGTAAGAAAAAATGATTCATTAATCGAAACAAATAAGACGAGAGATCCACTTTTAAGGAACGTTTGATAAAGCGTTCAATTAATACATTTTTCAAATCAAATGGATGAAACATCATAAAGAAACGATCAGGTCCATCATATCAATTAATAAAAAAGATGTGTGATTGGATCCAATCGGACTTGAATTAAGCATTATGAGGATACTTAAGCTCAACGTGGCATACACAAACGTTTTATATCACTAATCCTATCCGATAACCGCATAATATTCATTCTAAAACTCATATTTTCAATAATTTCCAATTGATACATTTCAAAATTGAATCAAATTGAATTTTATACATTTCTTATTATTTAAATTTAACTTAATACGCTTTTTTCTACTTCCACTCAACGAAATGTATACCAATTTAATAAATAAATATGATTTACAATCAAAATATACTATTTCACTAGATTTTATACAGTGCTGAGGAATCAATAGTAGTAGAAGAAAAATCCCTTCAAGTTCATAACTGTTGACTGAGAAGTGCTTTAGATCACGTTTCCAACTTCCCGAAATCTTGACCGATTTAAAGGGGCTCAATTATTACTTTCGATCTTCGAAGGAGACCCTTAATTGAATAGAGTGTCGTAACTTCAGAAAGTCCTTGGTCCTGTTGTCGAAACGGATTGGAAAAAAAACTATATTTTTTCGTATATAACTTGAGTGCTTTAAGAAAAAAAAGGTAGTTTTGTCGATTGAGCAAAGTTTCATTCGATAGTTTTCCAAGACGAGAAATTTAAGTGCGCTTTTTATAAGAATATACGTATTTGAATGTATAAATTTAGAAGAAAGTGTGAAAAATGTGGCAGTATGTAAAAATAAGTTTTCCTTTTTAGTCGATGAATGTATGAAAAAGTACTAGATATATAAAAAATAAGGTTTATTAAATGTCTATATGAAAAAATTTAAGCATTTATACTTGTATCAATTTGGAATTCCAATAACTTTAATTAAAACCATATGAAAAACCCGACTTTCATCACATAATAAATCACACACGAGTGATTTTCGAAGAACAATTCGGAGCAACGTTTCATGAAAGCCAAAAAAAATATTATTTACGGTCGACATTTTCATTTTTTCAGCGAAAACGAATTAAAATATGTACACACGTACGAGGAAAAAAATAGTTCTCTTGACGTCACTCGAGCGAACAGAACCCATTGAAAAGAGCCCATATTCGCAAATAAATTGAAACGGCAAACAAAAAACGACTAAAGGGTGTATCAAAAAATATAAATAAATCCAAAAAAAAATATCACTACTACTACTGTTTTATCTGAAAATATACACCCGGTTGATTTTTCGATTTTCCGACGTATAAACCGGTAATTGTTCACGCACTATTTGCCTCAGAGTGCTTCTTCGATGGTAAATGAGAAGGGAAAAAAAGAGAACAGTGAAGATAGTCTGAAAGAGCCTTTTGGATAGTGTGCTTTTCGTTTAATGGAAAAGTGTGTATGTATCGTGGGAAAAGCGGGAAAATCGCATGTGTAATGTGAGCTTTCATTGTTCCGTATGACGTTGCTAAATTCGATGATTGTTCTTTTTGTAGCTGTTTGGGAAAATTCTGAAAGGATATTGTGGTGTTTAGTGAAATTATAAGAACGTGTGTATGTGAATAGTACAAGTTTTCTTGAATATTTTCCATTTTATGCAAAGTTTTTCATTCTTACAATATTTTAGAAATGACAATTAAACTTGAATTCAATATTTTTTACTCTAAAATGTTAATTACTCAATGTAAAATGAAATACCTTCGATTAAACTTATATTTCAATCATAGTTTCATGAAAATATTAAGTTATGTCACATGAAAATTTTGATGCGAAATATGTATATATTTTTATAGGTTCGTCAAAGTATTTATTGACGCATTTACGAATAGATTTCTCTTGATATTTTCACGATAGAAGAATTTTATGTTGCTCGACATACTTTTTCGTATCTCAAAACGATATCAATTCACATGAGAATGTCATGAATCTACGTACAACAGCGAACTATACATGTCAAAAAGTGCTTTCGCAAAGACTTGCTTTCATTCGCTGAAAATATCAAACTATCATTTCAGCCAATATCACAATACGAACTCGGTTCGACACGAAATACAATTTTCAAACGATTCAATATTTTTTTTAAACGAAAACTATCAAAAATGCAATTTAATCTTCATAACAACACTATGAATAATTGAAGAACATTTCCCAAACTAGCTCGCTGTACAAAGGCCAATCTAACAATAGACCATGGCGAAAAGTATAACATTACGTATTCAAGGAATAAAAGAAGTCTTGCGGGATATTTTCGTAAAGAATACATACATAATATTTTTTTTTAGAAGCCAGTGGCTTCCGTGACGTTTTATTTTCTTCACAATGGCCGCACTCGAGTCAAGCGGTCGCAATGTCGAGTTCACCACCAGACTTCTTCGTACACGAGGAAACTTCACCTTTGTGCCTTTTATTTCTACAAAATAGACAGGCTGTTCAGATATTTTCGTCTATGAGAGATTCTAGACACAAATAGTCGAATAAAGTACGATTTTTCATATAAATCATCGAATGGAAATAGAACGGAGTTTAAGTATCATTCTTCGTTTAATATTGTAATATAAACAAAACATTTTCATAGTATTAAGAAGGCTACATTTCTACATATTTTATCTCAATCTGTCAAAATGATCGTCGTGCTCTATCATAGTACAAAAGGAAAAAGTGTGAGAGAAATGTTCTCTTATTAGATTGATGGTCTAGGCAAAGTGCACCCATCGGAAAGGAAAGTAGGAAAATTCAGAGGAAATCATTGCTTCAGTTGTGAAAGATGAGGAACATTAGCACTGAAATGTATGGGTCAAAGGACACGATTATATTACATGGAATTCATGAGGTTGGATTCTGCAGAGACAATGGATGATTCGGAAACGTTACACTTAACCGAAATAATGAATAGAATGTAATTAATTATTTCGGTAATTTAGTTTAAATTCACATTTTATATAACTTTACTTATATAATGTAGAAAAAGTAGATTGAGATTCGAAATATCTACGTCAGCTTTTATCTTCTTTAATATACATATTTCATTCAAAAATGTTTCAAATCATAATAAATCCGATTATATACCAGAAGCGGAATATATTTAGAATTCATTTCGAGTACTACGCCAAAACAAGCGTAAAATGCTCTATAAATCTTACTGAAACGTCCAATTGTCTTCTCGAAAGTGTCCTCGAGTTTAACAAGTACATTCTGTTTCGACGTGCTTCTGACGTAGCGAAATCAAATTTTTCGCTCCGAATTACAATTTCAAATGAAAAATTTCATCGCACGCAAAATTACCGAAAAAAGCATACTCGGAAAATGAAAAAAAAAATGTACGGTAAACAAATTTAATGAAAAACTTTTCCGTTTCAATTCCCGCGTAATGAAGACGAGCCGTTCCTCGGAAGACAAGTGTATCATTACGAAAATACAAATTTGATGCAAGTCCGGATTGAAAATAACAAATCGGATTTGTGAGAAGAAAGGAAAGCGTTTTCATCCAGAAAATTTAATCTGTCATTCGATATTGAGGAACGAATCGAATCGCTGTAATAATACACCGGTTCAAATATATACGTGGGTGTATAAATTAAGCTGCAAATGAATCGGATTCGATATTGTTCTAAGCACTGCGGCGGAATAGTTTGTAATGGAATGTCAATATGATCGAGTCAACGATTTATGGATTCGATTTAATCGAAGTGCGGTTAAATGTATAAAGGATCGAGACTTTCGCAAGAAAAGATTGTGCGAAGTAGTGTAAAACGCAAGTTTGTAAAGTTTCGTTTAAGTTCTTTCGGATGCATGAACTTTATCGTGTTAACAAGTTTGCTCAGCGACATACGAATGATAAAATCGTTGAAAAGTTTGGATTTCGTAGTTTTGTGATAAATAAAAATATAAAATCTTAAGCGATTTCTTGAAATAATATACTTAAGATCGATCTTTTTACTCTTCAGTAATCCTCGCTTTAGTCAACATGTCTTTTTTCTTTAAGCCTTAAATATTGCTGTGATGCGTTTGTGAACACACAGCTGTCAAATTATACGAAAAAAATAAAACAAATGAATTAACTATAATAGTTCTTTTTGTCACAGTCCCATAATTTCTTTGATTCCTTAATTGTCAATTCACTTTAAAGTGCAGAATCTAGAAACTTCACAGAGCAATCAATATGACCGGATTAAAATTGGTGCTAAAACCAATCGAAAATAATTAATACAGACAAGAAATATGTTTATTTTCAGTTGCAGTTTCGTAAAGCGCTAAATTAACACTTTATTTTTAATAAAACATATAAAAGAAACAATCGAATCTTGATATTAATTAAGAATGATTACATTTAACTCTCGATAAGTTTCGAAATGATTCGAATTCAATCATAATGAAGTAGCTCGACGGGGTATGTAAAATCTCTTTCATAAAATTATTTAAAAATAAAATATACAGAAGATCAACTATCCCTTTTATATTTCACCAGCTCACCGCATTTAATATCAGATCGATAAAAGCAATTTCTTGGGACAAAGGCTGCAGCGGGAAATCTGCCGAAATTCAAATCAATCTATTGCCGACAAATAACTTAGCAGACCGCTATCGGGATTCTATACAGGCTAGCGACTTGGAAAATTGGACGAAAAACTTTTCAAAGTCTATTGGGAATTGGATAAGTTGTTTAATTTCGAATCGTCGAACACATTTTCACGATGAAAATAGTTTGGTGCTCTTGATTCTAGTGAAAATGATCGATTCATATTCAAAAAAAAGTTTAATTTTAGATGAAAAATTATATGATTCATGATTTTATTATGGTTTGGCATGAATTTAGCGGAAATGTTCAAAATTGATACATGCAAATTGCTCTTCGTATAAATGCATTAGCGGAAATTTATCAGTGCACTTTACGGAAGAAATATTGGCTATATTTCGAATCGTTTCTGGTCTGAATCGTTGAATAAAATGCATATCGAAAAGAAATTTACATACAGATGCAATTCGAATCGATCGTTTTATTATTCAAATTTTCATGCGAAATCTATTCGACGATAACGAATGTGGCCAATAATCGTCGATTCATATTTTAAAACCATAACCGTTTTCAATTTTTAGATGATATATTATAAATCCAATATAATAAAAAGCAACCCCATATTCTCACGAAACGTTTACGAATATAAACCTCAATTTCACGTTCGTTTCACCTGATGTTACAGACATGAAAAACAACTTCATCTGACAAAACGATCATAAAATATTCATGTATAATCTGTCGATATGAGTGTTTTAGGACCGACAGCAGCTCTCGAATCGTTTCGCTTCCACATATCATGACAATCATGATAATGGTGTAAGTCCATCTACTATAATTCCATGATATTTAGGTTAGATCTTTTCATTTAACCAGAACTTGAGCAGTTTTTTTCTATAGAATTTGATAGTTGATAAGACATATTTGCGAATTAAACGCGTCAAAATCTATAAATAAAAAAACCCAAGTTGAATTACACGAGTGGAAAGATTATCTCTAAATGACTTCTTAAAAGTCCAATGGATATAAGTGACTTCGCGGTGATTTCGAAAAAATCGTTCTCAAAGTTGAGAATGCATTAATAAAAAGAGGTCGAGTGATTTGATGATATATCTCGGTACACGTTTCAAATTCGTTTAAATCCTTTTGCCACCAAATATATGAGCGTACATAGAAGCGATTCCTGTATATAAATCGATTTCGACGAAAATGTTACATGTACTTCTTGACCTTTTCAGTCGTCTAATACATTTGAATTTGTTAAGCGCACAGCTGAAAACAAGGAAAATCGCACTGAAATAATTCTTCCAATTGAGGAATATTTTTATAATTCGAAATATATTTTGATAATGGATAGTAAATTGTTTATTTTTTCAAATTATGGTCTTATACCATTGTCATGATAAAGTATGCGTGTAATACGTTGAACATTCGAGCGTTCAATTTTATCGTTTTCAGCTTACACGAGGCCCTTCAGCTTTTGATTTACGCGAGTTTTCAGCAGGATAATATCCTCGGCATATCATAATGTTATCGCAATATATTCTGGCTAGGATCCTTAATAAATAAAACGGATATTTTGATTTGATTTAAAGTCGAGAGCGTTATTCGAATACGATTCAAAAAGATCAATTATCGTGTTAAAAAATGTATTTTTCCCTTATATAATACATTGAAGGATTTCAAGGGATTTCTATACGTTTCTGAGAGATTTATATTTCTATAAATCATTTCGTTTTAAAAAGCTTTTAAGCGTTAGTAACTTATCGCCCTCGGAAAGGGGTATCGTCTGAAACAGGAAAAAACCCCTTTCATTAGTGGGTTAATTCAAAAGGGGGTATAAATCTCAATTAAAGCGCTGTTTGCCTCGAGTCTCAAGTCGAGATCGCTTAATTTTTCGTCTTTCGGTCATTTCGAAGAGAGGAAAATTAAGTTTTTTTCCTTGACGAAAACGACGGCCCTTTCGTTTAATATCGCCCTGAGGAAATTTAATATAAGTATGAATTTTTTTTAAAGAATTCTAATATCGTCTTTGATTTGGGTTCGAATGAATACATGTATATGTTTGCGAGATTACAGCTGAAAATAAAATGATAATAACGTAATACGCCAAATTATATTTTCTTATAAAGTCTCTTTAATATCATCTTGAAATAAACAAGAGATAATTATTTTTAAGTTCGGGATATTTTCATTTCTCTTTGTGTAAATATAATATTATTTATTTAGTATAATAATTATGTTTGTTTCGAAATGTGGAGAACGGAAGCTCTTATAAGCCGAGATAAATAATTAATTTAAGTCTAAAACGAATGTATAGAAACTTTTTAATCTTCAGATCAAGTCGAAGTTGTGTTCGGATTACTTAAATGCCTTAAATGAAATACGCTGAATCTCAATCGATTAAATTTTCATTAAATACATTTTTTATTATTTATATAAAGTGAAAAGGAATATTTTATTGAAAAATAGTCACAAAAAGCATTACGAATAATTGAAAATGTAGCATTTCTGTAACATGTAAATATTCGAGGATTTTACAAAAAAATCCTCTCACATTGCAAATAAAATTATTCGCTTTGCATTCATATTACATTTCCATTATTCATATGTCATTCGTGCAAAGTGTTATTTTCACGTTAGGAAAGTTGAAACGAATATTAAAACTTTTCCGGAATATTTTTTTATTATTTCACATTAATTTTATATCGCACTATAAAAGTTCTGCGAAAATGAAATATTTAAAACGTAGAAGCAGAACAGCAATTAGCGATGTTAATGGATCGATGTAACCTTTCAACGAGGTAAATATGTAGAGTGAATTTTACTATGAAAAATATAGAATACATTTCACTATAAATAGCCCAACTATAATAACAATTTTAACATTTTTGAACAAAACTTAAAATTTTGTACACAATATAAAATCAAAACATTTTTTTTCCGATAAAATAAGTAATTATTTTAATCGAATATTTCCGTTCAATTAAAGATAAGAACTATTTTATTTAATATGAATAGATAAAAATTGATACGCCGCTAATTAGCATAGCGTACGATCAAAAGACAGGCCTTTAGTTACACCGATAAAAATGATTATAAATATTCGATTCAAAACTTACGAATTAAAATATATTTAAACATTTAGCATTTATGTATAATATTAAAAAAATATATAAACACGTACATAAAATTTATATCATACAAAGCAAAAACTTTCAACATAAACCATTCACCACAATCATATTTTCAACCACAAACTCATCAAAACACAAAACAACCTCAACGAAACTACAATTTAAGCAAAATGACATTTCACAAAACAACAACAAAGTAAACTTCAGACCAGACCTAACCTCGAATAAAACTCACCAAAAGACCCTAACAAAACCCTTCAAAGCCGGAATTAAACCAAAATTTAAAAATGCCAAATTAAAACTGATTAACTAACCTGTAATTAGGCGAAAAAAAGCAGGGGTTCCCAAAGGGCACAAGCCTCTTCCAGGGGTGTCCAAGTGTGCGACCGCACTGCGCTGCAATCGGCTTCCTACTGACTACGGTTGGCGATCGCTATGTCTGTTCGACGCGCGCATCTACTAACACATATAATCTGGGTTTACAACTTATAGAAGTTGCATCCGAGTGCATTTTAGGCTCGGTTCACACTTGATGAATGGTATTGTCTTCATGTGAAGTCTAGGAGAATTTTCATGCGAGTTTCGATGGGGAGTTTCGAGTTTTTTTAGGTTTTGTTGAGGACTGTTTTAGTTTGTTTTTCGTGTGATCCGTTTTATTTTTTTGACTTAGTTTTATATGAGATTGTAAAATTTAAGTCATTGTGAATTGTTGTATAATATTTTCAATGAAAACATTAAAGAAAATAAGAAATTTCTATCGAATATACAATTTTATAATATTTATATGCTTTGCTTCATATGTTTACTACGACTTGAGCTACAAAAGCTGCTCCGTTAAATTAATGATGTAAAATGTAATGATGTAGAAATATTCAAATATGCATAGCCAACAAATTTTCTTTCATATAAATCTAAATATAACAAATATTACCATAAAAATACTTATAGGAATATTTAATAAATTTTTAGTTGCTTTTCTTTCTTTTGATACTCAACAGGCTACATATTTTTGAAATAGAGAAAATTTATAAGAAATACATATATCAGCTTAAAATATGCATTATGATCAATATTATTATTTTGAATAATATATTAATATATTATTATTATTAACTTAATTTCAAAATGTTATGATCTCAATCTGGAAAATATGCATGAAAAGTAATCTTATTGTTAGTTATATACGTTATCGCTATAAATTTAAAATTAATCTATCAAAAACTCATATTTCATCAAAATAATTTATTCCATTTTGTAAATTTGCATCAAGAAGGTAAAAAAAATATCATCTCATCTATTATACGTCATATTTCATCCAAACTACATTATGCGATGTAGTTGACTATAATTAACGTCAACTAAGATGAATTCGCTTCATAAAACAATTCACGTATATATAAATATAAATTTGCAAAAAAATCTTCTATTATCACTCAAAGTATGATAATATAACTATCTAGCACTCAAATAAAAAAACTCAAAAATATGTATTAATCAATATTACACGAAAAATATAATAACTTTTTAGTATTCTTATGAAACTTATACCAAAAAATATAAATATTTTTGTGTATTATATAGTAAAACCAATCTTAGAACATTCTCATCTCATCCAACACTAGAACGTGTGCATTTCCTCTCTTGTCTTATTACACAAGTCTAGTGCATTGTACCGTAGAAATGTGCATGTGCATCTTCTATTGAACAGTGCACAGGTGTTGTACGATTGATACGTGTTATCTATAACGGTTCGTAGCCTCTCTATATAGCACTTTAGCATTGTGAAGCTTAATCGAACTGTGAAAATGTGTGTTGATTCGATGCTGAAACTAGGATCGTATTGTGTTAGCGGTTCTAATGGTGGCTGAGTTTGTTTGCGGTCTATGGATAAACCGGGGTCAGTTCCAAATGAGTTTTGTTTAATGGATTGTTAATTGGATATATGTACTGGAATTAATGGATGATATTCGCAATTGAGTTTGTTCATCGGTTACATCCTATTAATTTAACTATTTTAGCGAAAACTACAATTAGATAGGTTTAAGTTTGACGAAAATAATTTAATATCTATTATATAAATCTCAAATGGTTGATTGTAATAATCATAAAAACTTCATTATTATAAAAAAAATTGAAATCTAAAGAATCTCAAGTAGAATTTCAATTTTCAATATGATGTTCAATCATCATCATAACAATCTTCCGAGTATAAGTCGCTAATATTACCTAAGGTAAATATAAACATAAATGACTTCATAAATTCAATTATTCAATTTAACAAGCAATTTCATTACATTAAAACCATCGCATGACACTTGCCATAAAAGAGTATAATAATAAAACCCCACCTTTAAAAAAAACTGGGTCAAACCTTCTTTTGAAGTACCGTCGATACGTTTTCGTCTATCGAGAATAAAACATAAACACGACTTTTCCGAATTAGATCGTCGAAAAATTTACAAGTCTTTCGTATCAATTAACGCGATTAATCGGACCGAAAGTTTTTCTCTCATTACGAAGCGAATACGATTCTGATCTGTCCCTTTTTGGCTCGCAATTACTGGAAAACGTTCTCGTTTTATTAAAATGCCAACATCTTCTCTCTCTGGGCTAGTAAACTGCTAAAGTTTCGTTAATTAATAATAAAACAGCCTTCGAGGACCGACCCGAAGTTGGCCGGAAAATTTAGGGTAGGCTCGTTTGGTTTAACTTAGCTCTTCGAAACAATAATATTTTTATATCATTATGTAGCCAAAGTAATTTCAATGAGTGTATCTTCAATGAAGTTAATTATAATTAATACTTGCTTAATAATTTTAGAATCGTTTCATTATGATATAATGATTCATCGATTCGTATATTTGGGTATTTAGTATTTAGTATTTCAATAATACTAATTGAGTGATTTTTTTTCACATATCATTTTCAATTAAACTAGTAATACATCAAATTGTATACAAATTTATTTTTATTCAGTTTCACAATACAAAAGATTAATATGATAAAATGGTGGTACATAATATAACAATTGACTCGCTATACAGCTTCACTTGAAATGATTCGTTCCAAATAAAACTGATAAATACTCTTTGTGGGAAGTTCGGTAAATGTTCTATATTTATTTATTTATTTATTTACGAAGAATACGAAAAAGTTTTTTTATCCGAATCGCTTATGGACGTTGGACTTTACGTGAACTTTCGCTCGATTGTTGGCCTCAAACACCACGAAGAAAATTAGCCGAAGAAACTTATTTTTTTCGATAAAATTTATCTCGAAAATATGGAAAAATTTTCGCACTGAATTAACGAGCTTAACTTAAAATATAAAATATAAGAGACACGATGTTTTGGAATGATTTAAATATGACAAAACTTTCAGCATGTCAAATGAAAATTTAACACAGAGTACGTGACGAATTTCCTCTCTACAAGCTTTATTGGACGCAGGAACAAAGCCACAGGACAATAAAAATTTACGACCACGTAGAAAATCTATAAAACGCAAAAATGCAATGTACATTCATCTGTCTGTTTGTATTTGCCATACAACCAAAGTACACATTCGAATCAGGGATGTTTATACGTGCATCTTGCACTATTGCAGATCGAACGTTATGCATACGAAATCGAAATCCAAACGGATTTACATTTATATTTCAAACTGACATACAAAACTACTACAGTTCGATTTGATTGTGCTCTGAATGGTTTTTCGATTCATATTGATTTTTATTTAGAACAGTTCTGAAAAAAAAATCTTTTTATAATCAATATTTCATGCGTGCGTTTTGTGTTACGTTCGAGAATTATTTGCAAGTTTTGGACGTTCGTATCGTCGAGTTAATCTTCATGTTTGAATTTGACCCTTTGAACACACAAAGGTGTGTCACATTTAATGTATCTGATAAAAGACTATTAGCTTAGAGCTTTGTTGCGAATTTCCTTTATTGAAAATTCAAAGGGAACAAACCGAACATAAAACGGGACGAAAGCGCGAAATAACTTTTAATAAAAGAATAAAATGCGAAACCTTATATTCTCGCAGGTGAGAATTTCTTTGTAAGGCCTTCAAAGAATTCAATATTGTAATATTTTTTATGCGGAATTGACGCAAACAATTTCGCGCGAAAAACTCGTGAGCTTCTAGATGTACGAAAAGAAATAGTTGTTTAATTTTCTAGGAAAGATAAATTTTCAAAAATAGAACAGATTATTTTAAAAATATGGCATTTAAAACAAAGAGCATTTGGCAAACGTTGCACTTTGAAAAAAATATATAAAGAAAGCTTTCCCATTCTTCCGTTCCGAAAGTAGATAATCCTAGACTTTCAATAAAAGATACGTTTTCTATGAAAACTTTCATATCGTTAAAGGAAATAATATAAAACAAATATAATTTCTAAATTTAATGAAAATGAAATTAATACAAAACGGGTTGATTAAATACAGAATCGATACATTTCAATATCGGTTTCAGAAACTCGGCAAAAGGCTTCGTCACTGAAACCCTCCTCATAATAACTCGTCTCTATTTCGAACCAGAGAATAATGATCTTTCAGCAGAAACCCTCAGCATCAAAAGTTGCTTCGTCCAAATTCCCATTTTGCGATCAACTCTGTCTTCGGTTTTACAGTTGAGATGAGAATTGCATTCGAGGCTTCCACATATGATGGATATTGAGAGTGAGCTTTCGGCTTTTAGCTGAAACTTTCGACAAAGTTTCGTTTTATATCCTATAGTAATAATACAACGTTGCGGATCTTGTTCGGGTTTCGGTTGCTTCTAATTAATAGATGGGTTCGGAAGTAGTCTGTTGTTTAATAAGATTTATATTTCGCGATGTTCGTATAGCGAAATTTTCTCGAAAGGTTGAATATTCATTATTTTTCGATCGTGAAAAAAACATTGCTGAAATTTTTCGATCGAGGAATAAATAAGTGGGCTTAAGTCTAATGTATATTTTGGCAAATTTGGCTAACAGCTTTTGTAGGAAAGGTCTTCTGAGGCTTAGAGTAGGAAATTGTATTAAGTCCCTTGACCATGCTTTTGCGTAAATGTAATTTTGCTTATTTTTATAAGATGCTCAACGCGAATTTCTTTTTATCGCTTATTCAAAATTTGATTTCAGTGGCTGTTCCATTACAAATAATTTATTTAATATGTTACGAATACATCGAATTATCTTTGACTTTTTCAAATATATTTCGAAGTATACCTATAATATACATATGACTATCATTTCCATTCACAATGGTTTGATAATAGCCTTACACAAAGGATTTATTGAAAACAGCCAATTTATCGCTTCCGACCGAACGAACACGACTTGGTTTGCATTATCATGCCAACTTCTCTCACTCGATTTAGAACCTGGAAATGTTTCAGTATCAAAAAAATATACTAAAAAAAAACAATCCAAGAAGAATAATGTTCTCAAAAAAATATACGAAGAGCTCTCGAAATAATCTACGTTTGAAAGATCCAAGGTTTCGGACGAAGATTCGATTGTAGAAATTCAAATTTTCACTATGCGTTTCAGGAAATTAGGAAAAACAGATGGTCTGAAATTCGATTGAAACTTTCGAAGGCTTCGCTTGCACAACGTTTTGACCGACAAATGTGCGTTTTGAATGAAAACTTTGCTGCGTTTTGAACTTGTGACGACTGAAGTTGAATTTCTCAAGTTTAAATTGATGTTTCAACGCGAGTGAAATTAACGAAGTTCACTAATTCACGAGGTAAGCGCATAAGAAAATTTCAACTCGTTAAGGGAAGCGTTGAAATGAAAAATCTCGACGCGAGAAACATTTCGACATACAAGTATTCAAAATGAAATGAAATAAATTATTTAGATGAAAAAATTGATATTTTTATAATAAATCGATGATACTTATATTAAAGACTAATACATATAATATTAAAACACAAATTGTTTCGCGTTTTGCGCGGCACAGAAAGGTACTGCGTAATTCCTGCAAACGACATTTTCCCTGAAAATTAATTCGATTTCGTAAATAAATTCTAAATTAGAGCGTGATTAAGGATTCGCACCGATTAAAAGCGAAAATTAACGAAAACGTATGCGCGGTTTCCTTCCGGGGGGCGTTAATGTACGTTTCACTTAGTGCCTGTTGTTTATAGGAAAATTTTCGCGTTTATCGAAATTTTCCCGGAAAATTCGCCCACTTTCGCGATCCCATCAATTTTGACGTGAATTTGAAAAGAAGGGCTTGCGATGAAATCTGTGAAAAATCGAATTGACAATAACGCGCATTAATCACAAAATCATAAAA
Source organism: Cheumatopsyche charites (assembly GCA_024721215.1). NCBI lineage: Eukaryota > Metazoa > Arthropoda > Insecta > Trichoptera > Hydropsychidae > Cheumatopsyche > Cheumatopsyche charites. The sequence continues at coordinate 13,233,558 of CM045577.1, forward strand.
GGAAATCCATTTATTTCGCGATACATGCATTGGGTAGATCATAACATATAAATTTTGTATAGAATTATTTGTTTCATATTTCATAAAACAATACTGAATATTTTGAAATGTTTCATTTGGAAATTATTAACATAATATGTACTTAAGTTTGATTTGAAAATATTATGTGAATTTAACGTTTCGACGAAGAATTCAATCGAAACACGCTTCGATGCGATCTAATTCGCGACGTTGATATATTTAACGGGTAGATCGCTAGTATAATATATCAATTATTTATGATAAATGAGTAAATCAATATATCAAAATTTATAATAAAATATATTTTAATTAATTAGAAGTCAGTCAAGTGTACGTGCGAGTAAAAGCGTGTAAGGCACTCGTAACACGAAAACCTCTTTCCGGATAGTGGTGTATGCAATCTTTTCTCATTGAAAAAGTTTCTTTGTCCACTGGTCCAGATGTGCTCTAGTAAAAGTCGCCCTTTCCCTTATTCAAACCCTGGGGCTTTCGTTGCGAAAACATAAAAGATGGATGAAACACTCTCGAGTGCTTCCGGAAAATATTCACAGCCGGAAAAAGGGTGGGATTTTAATCAGCCGAAGTAACAGAAATGTATGCAGTCGAAGTATGTAAATGTATTTAAATATAACGAGAGCCTTCATCACCAGTCGCGGTGTAAATGAAGCATTGAAAGACGTATTCCAAACGTACGATCTTTCGTATTTCCATCTATACAACGGTGGAATTAATTATCATATATTTCATTTTGAGTTATCATAGTTCGAATTTTACGATGAAATTTTATCATTTGTGAAAAATTTAACAATTTTTGTGTGTTAATAAAAATGAATGTACAAATGTCTGAATATTTCTGATAAATCCATCAATACTTACTCTATGATAATGGAACTTTCCAGAGTTATTGTGTAGATGTCTGGAAAAGTTTCTATACTATCATGTATTACATTTTAGAGTTGACAGCGTGTTGAACGTTTGATATTTAACATTGTGGCTAAATGTCATCGAGTAGTAGCAAAAATATTAAGCACGATCTATACATACATCATAATATTTTACATTTCGTTTGTTTTCTATTTATTAAAATAACTTTGGTAAGTCTAAGGGATATAACTTTGTTAGGTTAATTTTGAGGATATAATTTCTTCACGTGTTTAAATTGTTTAATATTGAGAAACAGAGTCAATATATGCGGGATTGTTAGATTTATTTAATTTTAGACAATCCTGACAAAGTTATAGCCATTAACTTTATATAGAAAAAAAAAGCAAAATATCTATTAAAATTCACTATAATTACGATACTAAGTTGCGATCAGTATTGTAAAGATATTGAACTAAACCCATCCTAACCTAACTCAAGAGTGAATTCCCTCATCTGAAAATCATTCACTCACCAATATTACACAATATTACAAATAAAGTTTTCGCTCAAATCTAAAATTTCTAATTACGAAACTTCACAAAATTAACAACCCTTTAACACGTGCAAAACCGATGTACAATACATATTATACATTGAAGCTATTCTTTATAATCGGATCGGTTCAAGGGTAAGGCACTCGTGTTGCGGAACTTCGGAAAACACTGCCTTGTTTAATGTTAATGCTAAGTTTTCAATGTTGCGTGTTTTCAACCCTCATTTCCACAGTCTATTTCGGTCTGTTCGCCTTGACCTATAACAGAGAGAATTAACATTTCAAAATGCGCCTATTTGTGTTCGCTCGAGATATTCTCTTAACTGGTATGGCTTTAATATAATTTTCGCATTCAGCAAACGTATCGGTTTGCCTATTCTGCCAGAATCGGTGTCCCTGCTGCTTAATTTTAACGATTAGTCTGTAAATGTTGGAAAAAAATATTGTTTGTTGAGATATTTTATTATAGGAAGAGGAACATTAAGAAAAATCCATGTTCGTGTTATGACTCATAGATGTCATCCCGATTATTATTCGAATATTATTTATTGTTAGTATGTTATTTTTGCAAATGAAAATATTTCTTTTATCTAAGGTCAAAAGAATGTATGTATGCGTTCATATATTATATTTAACTAAAATATAAGTACTTATCTTTAGAGAATCTTCCTTCACGTTCAAAGCTAGCACACGTAGAAAATTGCATGAGCGAAGTTTAATTCGGAATGCAGTTGCATCTAACATAAGCACTTACTCCGAAATGTATCTATATTAGACGAATGCAGCAACAGTCTAATTTTGCAGGTAATTCAAAACACTAACTTTAAAGATATATTATAAAATTCAATAGCAGCCTACCTTAAAGTGCTGCAGGACCGCAACCCTCTTTGTGTCGGATACACTTACAATTATTTATATTTCTTTAACAATTATTTTGTTACAAAATATTTTTATAAAGTCACAAAGTTTATTCTTAAGAAAAGAAACTTCGAAATGGAAGACTATTTCTCTTGTTAACTTCTTCTCTGCAGCCTCCCCTGTGAACATTCTCATTGGCCTCTACGATAAGGTTAAAACGAAAAAACTTTCAATATTATAAGAATGACGCAGGTGAGTCTATTTTAAGACAGTAATTGGGTCAAAAGTACAATTTCGTATACATATATGATAGTTTGAATGCGCTTCTGCAAACCGTTAATGCGAGGCCTCATACAAACAATACGTGCGCTTTTATCTCTGACGTTCTGCCGATGCAGGTATTTAAATAGCCTTTTTCTGTTTCAGTTTAGAGTACTGCATTTATGTATATATTATATATATGAACCAGAACAACGTCAGCTGGGAATGAATAAAGTTTCCGTGGAAACTGAATCGATATTTTTTCATTTCGAGCAAATGGAAGATAGCGTCTCTTGAGTATTTGTAATGCGACGGCGAGTACGTGAAGTTATATTCGGAAATATTTTCTGCGTGGAAATTACTTACATGGATTTTTACAGTAATACAGAGTTGTGTGTGAAAATAAAGTGAAATTTACTGTATCGTTGAAATTTTGTAATTCGACGTCTGCTAAAAGAGACTGTAGCGAGAGGACTGTTGTCTCGTAAAAAAATTAATTAAAGAAAATATGCAGATGAGATTTCCTCTTTATACTTATGTTATTATACGAAAGTAATGGTGCACTTTCTTTTTATTTTCTTTCGTTGTATATAAAAAAAAAGAATCATTTTTAGAGGGTGCGAAAAATGTTTCTCATCTCTTTAGTCACAATTGAATACAGAATATTGCATTATATAAAAAATGACGAAAATATATATAAAAAATAAATTCAGTATTTCAATGCAATATTCCATTTCATTTGTAATGAATTTAAAAATTAATACGAAAATAAAAAGACAAATTGCTTCGAAAATTATAACGATCTTGAAATTTATTCAATCGTCGTTGGCGCGGCAAAAATTTAAATTAATGATTCTGTCGATGAAAAAATTCAGCTGGACGAGGATTTTCAGCAATGAAATTCTATTATTTGTTATTGAAAATATTTTCAGAGAAAATGGCTTTTGCTGCGGGCGCTGCCAACAACGGCGAATGTTATTTTACAAAACAATTAGCTTCGAAAATGGTCTGGGTTAAATACGAAAATTGCAAAAAAGGGTGTAAAATGAAAAAAATATATAGCGGTTGTAGAATGCGAAAATTCTTTTCATTTCCTGATGCTAAAATTTTACTGAATTTGGGTCGCAAGACTTTTATATAGTAATTAAAGCAGAATAATATAATTCCGATTCTCTCTCAATCTTCACACTATATAAATTAATGATAATTTGTATAATTCTATTTCATAAATACAAAAATATAAAGTTTAGATGTACAGGTACAATATAAATTTTCATGAAATAAATGAAAAATCTATCTTGTTACATTTTACATTACAAGAAATTACTATTGAAATGTATGCATTATTCACGTGCGGGTTTTTTCAACGTTTTACATATAAATTGTATTTACCCTTCATTACCTTTAACAAAAGAAACCTCGTATCTATTTAGTAATGAAAAATTGATGGGATATGGAAATTGGGACAACACTCCCTTTGTATAATTCAAATGAGACTTTTTCGAAATGTATGCGATTTTCAAAACCGGCGATACAAATTTTCACTAAATTTAATCTAAATGTAAATCGTGTAACTACACAAGTCGAATTATTTTAATAACTATGTACATTTATTTCATAAATATAATCATAATTGCAATATATAATAATATAAACATTAAAATATATATAATTTACTATTAATCTCTTTTGGATTTACTTATTTTAAGCAATCGCACGACAGGAGCTTCGAACGTTAGAGAAATTGCGAACGCCATTAAAAAGCTCATAACTGCATTTCCAGCATAAATCACCAACTGAAAATAGATTGGAATTAATTTCGCTGAAAAATTCCTGAAATAAACGACAATACCGACTGAAAATAGCTCACAATAATTCCGTTATGCAAATGGAAAGGTCCGTCGAGTTGATACGAACAAATAACCATAATTGTAGGATGTACCAAATATGCACAATAAGCCAATCTGCTCAATGGCAATATTCCTCTATAGCTCAATATTTTGTTCAATACTCCATTCTTGTTTGACATGCAATAGAGGACTATCCAGGCCATGGCTATACCCCATGCTGAAAAAAAATTCAGATTTTATGTAAAAATTCAGTTTTCTCTCGTATATATCAATTGAGAGTATTTTAGCTAATGTTTTCATAAATTTCGGATCGATTTGTGGATTATATAAATTTATGCAGATTGAATTATCTCTATAAACCATGATGCATTTCAGCAGATTTGAGATTTGCATTTAATATGCATATGATGGTAATCGGATCAATACATACTGTTAATTACACTTGCAATGATTAATATTCAATTGAGATTAAGCTTTTTTATATCAAGATTGAATTATAGTTGTCGAAAAATTTAGATTTATCTTGCACTGGTCATATAAAATTTACCTTTTTCAAAGGTCATTATTAAATTATAATCTCAGAATTTCATTTATATTTATGAATTGTTACATAAAATTTTAAATCGATACATCAAACGAATCAATTTAGAACAAGTTTAGCATAAAACATACCCTCGACCCAACAACGAATATTTTACATGGGGAAAGGGCATCTGAGGAATACTCAGATGATTTCGTGATTAAAATAATATATTATAACTATCAATAATCCTATGAGAATTCTTAGATACTAATTATTCAACTATCTGAATCAAATCCCTTTCAAAAATTGATACATTAAAAATCATTTCTTGCGTACATATTACAATATTCAAGATTATATTTGGTTGAATTAGATATCAAGCTAGATTAAGTTAAGTTCCTTTTCAATTTTTCTGAATAGATTTGATTCTTTGAGCTCAATTACATTTTAGATTCGGTTACATTTGGATACATTTTAAGTTAAGTTTAAGTTAAGTTTTTTTAAGTTTTTTAATTTAAGTTAAGTTTCCGATAGCGCAACAAGCAGCGGCAACGACAAGGTTACAATAAAAACAATGGGGCCTATTTCCCGGGATCCATATTATTCAAATTGTATATTTGAATACAGTTGCATATATAAAAACACAGATTTGTATCTAATCTTATGCTGACAGTACATTTCACGAGCACCAAACAAACACCATCCCAAATCATTCAATAAAAACCCTTCAAATCAACATCGATTCAACAATTTCTAAACAAAACCCGACCAAACGAAACTAACCAAATGTCCCCCGCTACATTCGCGCAGGGTCAAAAGCTACAAGACCACCAATTAACCGAGGCCGTATTTCTCGCGATACAGTGTCCCTAATATAGGGTCAGCCCTTGTCGTGTAGCCCTAAATTGGTTCGCTCACCGGTGTGTCCGATGCTGACGTAGAAGGCGGTGGGCCACTTCTCCAAATAACCGTCCTTCATCCCGTATATTAGGGACGAGACTATGGCAAGAGCTGATGGCCATCCGATCAGGTTCAGCCACCAAGGGATGACGACTCTGCTCTTGCATCTGTGCACGTACCAACCGGTTGCCATTCCTGGAATTGTGTAATTGAATGATTAATATGATTCGATTGTAAAAATGATGGTTTTGAAATAAATTTCGTTTTTGGAAGACGAGTTGTCCTTATTGTGGCTTTGGTGCAAGTTTATAGTATGGGATTCGCGTGCTATTCTTTATATGGTGTTTACTCATGATCGTATGAATGGATTAGATTTGTTCGATTTCCGAAAACAAAATATTTAAAAAAATAGAAAACTGTCATTTTTTTTTTCGGAAAATAAATGAATTTAATCCTTTCGATCGATTATCAGTGGACTTCTTCAGAATATTTGGTCGATTTTTTCATTTAATCAGGATTTTTTCCTATAGAGTTTGACGGTTGTCTTGATGCATTTGCGAAATCACAGCGTCTAACTTTAGGTATATAAAAATCGAGTCAACTAACATGAGGGTTTCTAATTGGTGAAAATATTGATCATTGATGTTTCACGTTTGATTTTGTTAAGTGAGTAGTAGAAAACAATTGAAGTCAAACTGAAATATTTTTTTCACAAAACTTTCAAAATTTGAAATAGTTATTTAATATTGTAACAGTTTGAATCGATCTGAACAGAAAAAAAACTAATTCATTTTTTATAAGAATTATTTTTTCATGTAGAATTATTTCACTATTGTAATAAGGGCATGTTTATGATTTTACTTAAAATAAAGGTCACGCTGATATCTTTCAGTATTTATCTCAATTGCTATTGTATGTGAGTTGCTTTTTAATTTTATGCATTTTGCTCTTATTTTATTATATGAAAATTACAGTGATTTTTAATCTATTCTGTATGAGGATGAAAGAAAATTCTTTAGAAAATATATTTTTACCATTAAAAAAAATAAACATTAATTGATCTTAACAAATATTTTTTTGGTAGGTTTAGTGTTTTCTTTTTCATAAAATATATTGTACTCGGTACTTGTATGCATGTGTTTAGATGTTGTATTTATATTTTCGATACCGAATTGAATATTGTGTATTTTCATCAAAAATTTTCTCAACAGAAATTCATAAAAAGTATGTCGAGGAATTTTCTAAATCCAAAATAGTTTCAGAACCATAATCTTGCACGTACCAAAGTGTTATGTGTGCATACCGAAAGAAGTTTAGTTCGAAAACTGCCAAGTATAAAACCGTGGCAGTTTTGCTCGCTTTTATCTCTTTCGAGTGTGGATTTTCACGGTTTCATTGTGTTACCGTTAAATTTTATACGACTATAAAGAGCCGAAATGGGAATATTAAGCGAAAAAAATTGAATGAGAAGATGCGATGTTGATACCAAAGTCATTTTCGACGTTCGCTTCCTTTTTTCTTCTACCCGAACTCCTTTTCATTCTTTCTGTACATTTTACGATAAATTTGGAAACTCCCTCGGAACGTGAAAATGAAGAAATTGAATTTGTTTTATACGACCCGGGAACGCGTATGATTTCATAAAAGCATATAAAACGCTTTTATTCGTTTCATCGAATTACTTTGATGTTCGAGAGCATGAACATAATTACGTTCGATTCATTTTAATACATTTGAAAGTTGTTTTGATTTAACTCACCTATCAAATATGGTCCTATGCGAGACCAAGGTTTGTCATAGAGCATGTCGAACATTTCGAAAGGTTCTTGTATTTTAGCTCTGTATTCGAATAAGAGCGATATGTAGGCAGTGACGAACCATGAACTTATCAATAAAACTAAGTAAAGCAATGTAGATGTCTTGAAATATCTGAAAATTTTAAATAAAATTAATATAAAATGATCAATATTAAATTAGAGATTTATAAAATATACAAACCTTTTCGATAACAATAATAAAACGACACCAACAACATAAAACTGAGTATCATTGGCCATGTACCAAGACCACAACATACACATCTCCCCTTGAGGAAACAGATTGTTTATATACAAAATATTTCTCCACCAATTCTTAGCACAATTATCATGATCGAATATATTCAATTCAAAAACGCTATTATTATGACTGTACTTGAATCCCAACTCATTAATTCCAATTACAAACAGATAAGCTGGAGTCAACCTGATCACCCTGTAGAACATCAACGTGGCGAATTCGTTGGTGTTTGCCATTATTTCTTTGGAGCATGTTCTTCTGGTGAATTGGGTGGTTGAAAATTGGGTTTCTTCGCAATTCGAAGATCCGTTTCTGTTGACGTGCTGTGGTGAAACTGGGTTCGTAAAAGCGAACTGGTTCACTGTTTGAATTTTGGCGCCGTTTGTCGGTTCCGGTTTGCATTTCATTGCGGTGCGCTTTGCTGCTGACTCTTTTTTGGCGTCCATCGATTTCAAATAGAGATATGTTATCAAAAATCCGCTGAAATATTCAATTTTTAGTTTTAAAATTAACAAAATATTGATTAAATGCATTGGTGGCTAGTTCTAATGGGCTGCAGGGCTGCAGCTCTCAAGTGTCCTGATAATAGTTACGATTATTAAAATTAAAAGATATGAAATTATAAAATATTTTTCATTTTATTTTTTTAAATATATTTTCAATACATAACTATTTTCCATTTCAACTTCATAGCTGCAGCCCCTTTTGTAAACAATTTCATTAGCTGCTACTGAAATTAATTATATTTAACTGTTGTTCTATCGATAAAACACAATACAAAAAGACATATTTTAATAAAAAAATATTTGAATTTAATAAATATTCAAGTTACTCGTGAATATTAAATTCTTCTCTATTGATGTATCACAATGTTGAATGAATTCTGAGAAATGTGGCGAAAAACCGTGCATGCTATAAGCAAGTTTAATCCACGAAGATTTTCTCGTTTGTCGTCTTTTGTCGAAATTTAAGCTTTCTCTTCCGAGAATTGTTCGTTTAAAATTGATGTATTTATTAAAACTGTCTTATGGGATTTGTTTACTTTTGTTAGCTTTAATTAAGCTTCGTTCGAAATAAAAATTAAAAATTCATCGAAAGCAAATAGTAATCGCCAAATACTTTCATTACTATTTTGAAATGAATTAAGTGGTCCTTTCTTTTTTTTATTAAATTCATAATCTGATATAATATAAGAATTGTCATAGTTATATTTCATCGAATATGAAACGAAAATAAAGCCGAATTGAAACTTCTTCGGCGGCGAAACGAAGAAACGTTAATTGACTTAAAAAACCTTACCTAATAAAGAAAAAGGTATCCACGGAATACGAAGCATTTCCTACGGTTTGATAGAAAAAATTCCTTTCGGTAATGATCCTCAAAGTTTTATTGTCAGCTATGGTGAAAACCTGCAGATACGTATGGACCATTATCACCCAGGCCAAAGACAAAAATCTGAAAAAGAAAATACATTTCTCACATTATGCTCAAATATATCTTATATTTATTTAAAATACATACCTCAATCCGTGTATGCAAGAAACTGTATCTTCTGCAGAATCTTCGGTGCTCATTATTTTCTGAGTGTTCGATATCATCGAGAACGAAAGGAGAATTCTCGAAAGCGTGTCTGCGAACAAACGTATAATTTCACATTCGAACATCTCCGAATAATTGAGACTCAATTTTATATAACGACTGAAAAGACCAAGGAGTACAAATGACATTGATTTATGCACAGAAATCACTTCTATATACCCTCATTAATTTGGCGGCAAAAGGATGTATGCGAATTTGGAACGTGTGCCGAGATATATCATCAAATCACTCGACCTCCTCCTAATACATGGCTAATTTTGAGCGCACTTTTCTCGTTCACTTGTACCCCTTGGCCTTTTCAGTCATCATACATACCTGTTCCTGGTTTTCGACGATTTTCCTTGACGCTTTCGCAAATTTCCGCATTGTCTCTCGTACCCGAACTCTGACCGGATCCGTTAACGTACACGTTAACGTCGCTCGATCCGTTAACTCTTCCGTTAGTGTAGTTGTTGTTTTGGCATTCGATTTCTATGTCTTCGTTTCTAGAGTTTTGCCTGTTTTGGATGTTTATATAGGACTCGTAGGATGTTGCTATGATCATCACTATCACGAAACCTAATCCGACGCCACTGAAATGAAATTAAAATTTTATTAATTTATTTATTGATATATTATTTCAAACCATTTCTTTAAATTTGTCAATTAAACATTGATTTTAAAGTGAAAAAGAAGCAACTAGACTAGAAAGTTTATAAAGTAATACCAGCACTTGAAAGGTCGAGCTAAAATCGAACGAATTCAATCGATAAGAAAAGAAATCCATTTTAAGACCTGTTTCATAAAACTAAATTTATACTTTTTCCGAATCAAATATTTGAAAGAACCAATTGAACCATCATATCAATTAATAAAAATGACATGTGATTCTCAATAAGATCTAACAAGGCTCGAATACTGCATAAAAAGAACATTAGACTTGACATGTACAAACCTTTTACTACACAATAAGTTGGCTATGTTATGTTTCTTAAAATAGTCGTTTTATTAAGCAAATGAATATTCAGATCAACCAAAAATAGTTTTCATACTACATAAAATATTTATCCGATACGAATGTTTCGATTAATCGAAATCCTCCATAACTGTTATTACGGTTGCCGGTTGTAATTCGAATATTTCGAAGGTTTTCGAAATAACAATAATAATTCAAAAGGGTGGATTTTACTAAACGGCTCGTTTGAGATATGGTGGTTTCGTGTTTTGCGGTATTTTCTATTGTTAGCTTATAATAAGTTTGCGGTTTCGCTGTTCGTATTTATCGTGCATTTCATACAATGAAAACAATGAATCGTAGGTTCTATCGTTATTGAAATGTCGCGTCGAAAGCCCTTTGTACAATTCCAATTAAGCATGACATTGTGAAAATATTTATAGAATAAATATAAAAGAGAAATAAAAATGGAAATTATTCGGTAAAAGTTTCCAAGAAACTATGTTAACGTTTCCTTTCGCTTCAATTACTTATAATAATATCAGAGTAGCTGAACAATAAAGAGAACATGAGTGTATTTCAGTTAATGTTGAGTAATTCAATTGAAATCATAGTTACTGCGAAATGAAACATAATTCAGTACGATAAAGAAGAAAAGTTTCATATAATATTAACTTAAGTATCAACTACACTATATTAACGAGCAATTTGCGCAAAATTCATATCTTTCTGTATAAGCTACGCAAATATTATAGAAATGTCTTTTTTTCCGGTATATTTCAAATTACTTATGCAGAAAATTAAAATCAAAACACAAAGCTTTCTTTGTACATTAAAAAAATCGTAACAAAAGATTTTATTTTTTTTAATTAAAATCTAAGCCTTATTATTTTTGGAAGCGTAGTGATTTTCATCGAAGTGAACCTTTTCCGAATAGGCTTTTATTTATTTTTTCAATTCAGTATATCCCTTGGAAAATCTGAAAAACGTCCCCTTTGCGTAATGTGGCCGCTTTTCCGGAACGGCTCGGAATTGGAAAAGCTCACGGATTCGACTGTGAGCTTTTCCGAAACGAAAATTCCCGATTCGATAATTGCGAAACTCGAAATTAAAATGTGTAATCTCGTCTGCGAAGTGCGAGAGCGATTCAAATCGGTTGACAAATCGTTTGAGTGTGGAATGTACAAAGAGGCACTTTCGATGAATGAAAATTGCAATTTATTCTGAAAAAAAGAGGATAATTAGTGAGTTTAGTATATTTTAAAAGTAAAGTTATTAATTGATATTGCATTTATTTAATTGCATAGGTTTCGAATTAGTCTCAGTGAGTGATGCTTGCTTTGAGTTTTCGATGAATAAAATTGAATCATGACTTTTGTGAAAAATATCACCAATCTAATGAACACGTGCCCTTTTTAAAATTCGTGATTCATTTGTATTCGAATGAAAAATTCAAAATTGAACTTATGTCTGAAAAAATGAAAAATTCATTTGTTCTGTAAAAATGAAAATGTACTAATGAGTATCATTATCGATTCAAAAATCTATGCGAAAATATCCATGAAATTAAATAATGTTAATGTTGTTTTTGAGTATGATCAATTCTATATGATAACTGAATAACACAAAGGGTACAAGTGACCTTTTTTATTGAAACTAAGCAAAGTACAGAAAATGATTCTGTATTATAAATAGAACTATATTCTGAACTTAATTTCGATGAAAATTGTCACCTGTACCCTTTGTGCTATTCAATGGTCATTTACGATACAAAACTACATACATTTGAATTACTAAGACTCGATTATTCATTTGATAGCCACTTAACTCAATTATTATTTAGCAACAACCTATTGACATTATTTCTCTATAGAACTCTCATCGCTAACTCGTTCAACTTCTATATACGAAAAACTTCAAATCATGCAGCAAAACACTCAAGTATTAGACAAATGAAGTATCGAGCCGAAATTGTACGAATTATTCAAAAATAAGATTCAAAATTATATATTTCTGCGATAAATCGTCGATTGATACAACATTGCCTTCGGGGACGACATTTGACGCACATTTGGGAGTCTCATTAAACACTGACATACATAATGGTGTACCTGAGAGACGTCTTCGGAATAATCTAAATTTCAAATGGTTGAGTCTTCCACGACGACCCTCTTACAGGATTATGCCAGTGCCATTAGCGAACCCGACGCCATTTCTAAATTTATTTATAAGGAAATTACTGAAATTTGTACCCTTTTCGAAAATTATTCATGGGACTGCTCGAATTTAGAATTTCGCATTAAATCGTCGAAATATCGCTCTGATTTTACTAGAATATTTTGCAAATCGGGATCTAATTGCAAGGCTATTGATTTGTGGCTGTCGACTAATTAATGCGGACAAGTTCATCGAAGGCTTTCCCTGTAATCCAGCGTTAATTTTATCGATTAGGCTGTGCTTGTGCTATAATATTATTATCGAAAGTTTGCTTTTGTAATTTTAACAAAAGACGATAATTGATGTCTTGTGAAAAATTGCAGATATTATAAAATTTGATACGATGGAAATTTTATAGTAAGAGCATAAAATTGATTCTCTCTATTGCTGTATTAAGTTGAAATTGCTTAAAATTTATATCTTGGTTGTAAATTCATAATACACATAAATGGAGATTGAAATCATTATTATTGTATTGATCGTTCGATTAATGGGAAGCCCTAATTGCGGTGTTGAAATAATAAATTATTAAAATTAATGGATCAACCGAAAATGGGTTCGGATTAAATATTATACAATATATACCTGCATATTTTAATATTACAAACTCTACTATATCATACTAGCTTCTGTGACTCGGCATATCTCAAAACTTTATTGACTTTAAATCAATTAGGAGCAATTGTATAGTACCTATTTATAATAAGCACAGAAGATTTTCCAGATATTCATTCTTATTTGCAACATTAACCTACATTATATAAATCAATTGTGGATACTATAAATTTGATATATATTTTGATTTTAAGTAAAAAAAAATAACATGAAATGTGTCCTCAATTAATTCCTCTAGTGTAGATATAGTGAAGTAATAGATTTTCCACATGATTTTTCTCGAATATTCAAAAGAACTCTCACACTTTTCAACACCAAAACGAAATTGTATCATTTTCAAAATCTCAAAAACACAAATCTATATGATTTAACATTTAATCCCCAAACGAAACATTAGTCGATCCAACATCATAACAGCGAACAATGGAAAATAATTATGCGTTCGCTGCAGAAACTGCCTCTCGCATTGTTCAAGCGCGTCTTTTTCAGACAGCTCCTTTCAGACAGGTACGATTAATTGCGGATCCACTGTCGTTTTGTTCTTATATTTTCATTTTTTTCACTTCCGCCTCGATTCGGGCAATTTTCTCCCTTTCAGTTCCGCCCCCGTTCATTAGTCGGATGGCAAACATCCTCCGTCTCCAGACCACCTCCAATTTGTATTCATCGCTCGAGAATGGCTGGGAAAACCTCGTGGAAATACCTCGTGGAAATGGAATTAAAAGAATTCGAAACGAGGCGAAAATGATCTTTTCTCCGTTTAATTATAGAGAAGGGCCGAAAATGTCACGCTCGGAGTCGGATCGAATGGCAATTTCTTGATTATAATATTGGACTGCTTTGAGTTTTGTTCGTTTTTGAATATATTTTTGTATTCGTCATTAAATTTTATCTATATAAATAAAAATGTATATAACTGAAACCAAAAAAGACAGTAACATTTACTCGAAAATTATGGTTATGCATGCAAAAAGATGGCTATGCAATTTTTGCGTTATACAGGTCTATTTCTTTTAGTTTTGGTTGCATGTCGTATGAAAGTTAAAGGCTTATCCTTTTACGATGAAAATTTTTAGAGTTATTGCATACACATCGGAAATAATTCAGCATTAACATATTTCACGATTTACATGTAAAATTCTATAATTTGATGTTTCAAAAGGGAACCTCTCCATAGTAAACCTGTAGCAAATATTATGCATAGTCTACACATTCAAAGTCTAACATAAATATAATACAACAATTGACAATAGAATTATAATCTATAGGAATTCAAGCAAAATCGGATCACAGAAGCTAGTATTATATTTTATAATTTTCAATAAAAATTCATATTAGCATAATAATTTCGACTTACCCTACTATGAAGAATTTCACGTCTTCCCACATATTATAGGAGCCTGGAACTCTTTTCACGTACATTATTTTCAGAGAAATATGTTCTGGTGACGATGCATCTTCATGTAAAGCTATCTTAGCTCCACTATTCATAATAAAATGTACGTCGTCGTTGTTGCATGAATCAGGAAGGCATTGACCTATCAGAAGATTTCTAGCCTGAAATGAAAATAATATTTTTTTCAGAATTGTGTCACTTTACGTATTTTAATCGGTTTCATATTATTATTTAGAAGGCGTGTGTAATTGCGAGTTTATTTATACAACTTTTCTCGTTAGAAACAAAATTCTGTGTGGAATAATGAATTCGCAAAAGATGACACAGAGGACTTTTAGTCGAGAAAATAACGTTCCATTTTACGAATGGAATTTTTGAACGAGATAACAAATGGACCTCTCGTGACTCAATATGCAATAACACTTTAGAACAATTCCATTATATTATACTGCCGAGAATATGTTCGAATTCATATTTCCATACGATAAAAATATATTAGATTATTCTTTTGCATAACGCTCATCAGATTTTCATTGAATTAATAATTAATTTCTCGACCGTTTTTCGTTTACATTCGAATATATACAACTCTCGAGCGCGGATAAGATCAAAGAACACTTTATACAAAATACAATTTCCATTGAGAACTTTAAATTACTCCTAAGTAAGATCCAAGTTTATTTATATCTCCAATCGACATAACCGACTCTGTTAAGAATGGACCCGCGTCTTCATTTGAATATAGATGAAGCTCTTGTCGTTTGACCTTAACGAAGCTTCCGAAACAGCAAACCTCAAGATCAAAACGATAAAACGACAATTAAATCGACACCGACATAGCTAAAAATTCATTTGCAATTAAATTCATTCATAATAAAACATATAAATCGCAACATAAACTCATGCTCAAATACTCAATTCACAATTTAATTCCCGTACGTAGTTTTTCGGTTCCTCACGCGTATTCAAACCTTCAACATAACGATAACGTATTAAGCTCCGAGAACATCCTTTCTTCTCATCAACGGGGTAAATGAAGCATATTAAAACCTCGTATTACTCAACGCAAGGGTATTCTATATACCGATATAAGGGTGTATGTACACGGTCAAAGGGTGAGGGCCACTTTTGTATCGCTGTCGCTGAAATTTGCCACGCCGAAGACGCTTCAGTAATCCGACGTTTGATGGACGTTCGAACATTATTTTGCGAGATCTTCGTATCGGATGTTACAGCTGAAATTATCGGTAGTCTTTCTTTTTCAGAAATAAAACAAAATCGATTCTCGCAAGACGCAATAGGAGATGGTCTGTGGAGTTTTGTTTGCGCGCGAGTTCGCTCCTATATTTAATTTAAGAGTGCATGTGTAAGGTTGTGTCGAGTTTGTGTTCGAGACTCTTATTATTGCAGAGAGCATAAGCCGAGTGAAATCTGAGTTTCGTTTGTGTTTCTTATGTGAAACTTGCAGGGAGGATTGTGTCTCGGAATCCTTAAATAAACTTCTGCTTCATATAATATTCAAATTTGTAAAGGGATGTTTCGCTTTTGTCCTGTGTACTTGTGTCAAGTGCTTCTTAGAATTCGAATTAATTATCGTGTATAAAAGTATGTATATTAACGAATCAATTTCAGAAGGTTTATGTAAGAATTTCACGTTAGGAATTTATGCTAATAACGAGACGGAATCGCAACTTTCAAACAAATGAATTGATTGCAGAATTCACGAAGTGAAATCATACTTGTTATTTTATGTAATTAGAATTCATACGTAATTCAGTTGAACTTTAGAAGCATATTCGTTATTATTAAATTATATTCGATTGTCAACATATTTTATATAATTTTCTATTCATTTTATTCGTTTAACATAGAAATTTTATAGGTACCTTCTATGGAACAGACAATCGGCACGACATTCATCCAATTCAATTAGGATAGATTAAACTAAGTTAGATTAGATCAAGTGTTATACCAATAGTCTTCTCCACAAATACCATTTCATTCAATCTATTGATAGAACAATTTTAATAAAACAACTAAGTTCTTATTGAATAAAAATTTTCAATTTCATTTGAAACATTAACACAATTGAGAATTTGAAAACTTTCTTATACAACGCGCTAAAAACAACATCCCCTAAAATCCAGCACAAAACCCACCTTATAATCATACACCTTGCACTGTAACACCATCGCTAAAAGCGCAAAAGAGACACAAAACGACAGTCGACAATTTCAAAGCAGCCGCGTTTAAAACAGCGGTAATTTTATCCATCACAAAGCTACATTCACACGAGAACACCGCTCAATCTCCAAACACCTGAAAGGCTGAAAAGATGTGAACGTGGCCTTAACGCGCATCCATACCTAAGCCGGCGGCATCGGACGGCAAACATAAAATATTGCACAAATTTTCTTCATACATTATACACTCTACCTTAATTTAATTCAAATGAAAGAAAATATTAATTGAATAGATTAACAAATTGTAGAAAGATCCTGCGATATCACGAAAGTTTTGATTTTAATTGTGAGTCAGATTTAGCATTTTGTCTATCGTCAACGCCATTTTTTTTATCGAAAAAAAAACTACATGTTTGTTCAGAATGAAATTAGTTTCGTTCGCATAGACCTGCTTCGAACTTCAGAGTCAATTCTTGTAACATTTTAATTAAATTTTCAAGATTTTTATGACTGTAAAGACCGGTCTTTTCACCTTTGGTTTGAGAATAAAACGAATTTAAACTACAAGCGATCCCTCCAATTTTAAGCTGTCAAAATCTGGGGCATAAAGATGGGTGCATCTATTGTTATATGAACTGTAGTATGTCTATCTCTTTTTGACAGCTCATAATTGCAAGGACCGCATGTAGTTTAAATCCATTTCATTCTCAAACCAGAGGTGAAAAGACCGACCTTTAAAGTTTTTCTTAAAAAATCAAACAATTCAAACTGTGGTCTCTAGAATTCATCTTATTAAGGTAAAATTGGATTATTACATATGTATGAAAATATTTTTTTTGTATACTGTGTTTTGCCGCCGGAAGCCGCCGGCCTACGTGTGGATACGTCATTAGGCTCGACGTCAAAGACAGGATGACACTTTGTACGCTGAACAAAAGTGTCCCCTTTGTGCGCAGTGTGCGAGTTTGCTGGTGAACATAAATTATGATGCGGCCCTGTATAAGGGCATATCTGGCTTAATACGGCGTCGTAATAAGGATGCGTGGATCCTGGGGATAGGCTTCTTTGCCAGCAAAGTCCTTTCATTAGCGTTTTCCACACAGTATAATATTTGTGTGTGTATTTTTAAGAATATATTTCGTTCTGGTTGTGGTTGATATTGGATACGATTCGCTGAATTTGTCAGATTAGAGCATGAAAATTTTTTTTTGAAAATTTTGAATTGGAGATGAAGCATATTAAAATCTTTATATCGACAATTATACATTCTTATTCTTCTAGAATTTGTAATTATAATATTTCTGTATAAATAAAATTAATGTATGAATTTGTATGCTTGTGTGTCTTGTTTTGTGTTCTTTAACTTCTTATTCTATTGTGATGAAACTTTCCAGAATTACTGTGTGCACATCTGACAATGACAATGTTTTAACATCATTTTATGTTTTTTAATCAACATGGTTTTTGAACGTTCGACGTTTGACGAGTGACTTTCGAGTACCATTCGTAAAAAAATACTAAGCAAGACTCACACAAGTGACACAATTTAAAATATTTTAACAGATATTTTGCATATATTTTATATTATAAATTAAATACAACAGTTTACAATCGGTATAAATTAATAGAATTTAAAGCAACACCGAGTCACAGAAGCTAGTACATAAATTGAAAAATATTGCCGTCGTATTTATTTATTTTCATTATACATTAAATATGTTACTGCAGGTGTAATAAAATATCTTTATTTCGCGCATAATTCGCACAAAGTACGTGCAAGTCTAATTATTCTCATTAGAAAGCACACAAATGAATGAGACGACATAAAGGTTGTCTGCCTTGTGGTTTTCCGGGAAAATGCGACTTTTCCGGAACCCAGTTTTCCCGACTTCGTTTTTCACGCTCGTAAATTCTACTTTTTTAAAAAATAATTAATTTTAAAACGGTTAGCATTGCAATAAATTTTCACTCACTTTTATTCATGAGAAAAAAAATCAGAATTAGATTGAACCATATGCGAAAAACTTCTTGATCAAATATTATTTTCATGAGTCAGTCGTAGACATTTAATGAAGATATAAGTTTGTTCTATTAAAGTTTAAATTTTACTGATTTCATTAAGCGTAGTCCAGTTAAAATCTCACAAGTTATTAAAAATTTAGCATATTTCTTATTAATATGATAGAAAATCCTATATTATTTGGACAAAAATAGATTGATCCCTCTTTTCATCCGCGTTTTATTTTCAGCGACGTGAATAGCACTGAAACAACGTTTTATATGTGCGTAAATGTATCCGTACTTTAATCAATTTATTTTTGCATGATAAAAGCGAACGAAACGGAAATATGGGAGATGGAATTTTATTTAATAACACGATAAAACATAAATAAAAAGAGCATAGCGTTTGTCGTCGAGAGCTTCTTTCGCATTTTTACGAAGAAATTTAATTTTGTGTAATACCACCGTTTTATTTTACAGCAAAAACGGAGGGGTTATTGCATCACGACGGAATATTCTAGATTCGAAAGCTTTTTAGGAAACGAGATATTTTCTAATATTTAGAATCTAAAGCGCAAACGAATCCCATAAATGAATATCGAAAAATCTTTGAGCAAACTAGATTTTTTAATTCTAATAAAATACATTCAAAATTTAAATGTTTAATGTACGTTTATATCGAAAAAGATCAAAATCAACACTGCTAAAATTTAATATTATTATAGAATGTGTATTTATAGCGTTCTGTGTACCCATGGGAAAAGCTAGCAATTGTATGCGTTCGCCTTAGTATATTCCTCAGTTGATTTTCTCATATAATACAACACTGAGATAGCTCAAAAGCCTATTTAAACACGTATCAGTCCTTCGAGTGGTGTTTGTATTATTTAACGGCGGCGTTAATGCTCGTTAGCTCCGATTTTCCTCTATTCTCAGAGGTTGAAATCGTATGAAATATTCAATTTTATCTGCTTGAAAAATGCGAATTTTTATATCAATAGAATATTTGATTATTCTCAAGTGAAATTGTGATTGTGAAAAAAAATTGAGCTCGAGAATCGTTATAGTAGTGATGTTGAACTACTATCGATTAAATGATCTGGCATAAAATTAAATAAAATATCAAAAACTCACTTGAAATTCTGCGAATCTGCAAAATTGTGCACAATTTTAAATAAGCGACGTTTCACTTTCACTAATATTGATACTCATATTGGTTATATTTTTTTCATCATTGTGTTAGATATTCAATCAGTTGATAAGAGTCGACTGTCGCGATCGGTCGTTTGATTAATTATCATAATTTTAACGAAAATTTAAAGTAAAAATATCGATTTTTATTAAATTTCTATCAATCACGCGAGTGTTGTAGTGAATTGAGAAAATAGGCTACTTCTTCAAGGCACAGGTACGTTATTTTTGAAACACTCTTTATGCACAAATAATGAGAACACTATTTTGTTGAGGCTTATTCCGTCGCGATATTAATTTTCACGTATTCGAAAAAAGCCTGAAATTCGAAAACGACCGAATATATTTCACGTCTTTACTAGAAAGATTGAAAACCGATACTGAATTGACATTTCGATAATTTCACCACAATAATTAAAATGGTGAAATACATAATTGCTCCGTTTATCGATGGTGCGTTTTTTGTGACGTTCTTATCAGTAACTCGAACTCGATTTATGACAATATAGTTTTTGTTAAGTTATAAATATTTCATTTGTATCAAATAAAATATTCGAACTAGTGTTGTCTATTCACAATAATATTAGGGTTGCCACATTTAATTAAGCGTCTCTTGTCATTTTAAATGTTGATTCGTCAATGAGTGAACTTTTATGGAGACTTGATTCTCTTTTTCGTTTTTTTCAAAAAGAAAAAAAAAGAGAAATCAAGTAGCCAAAAAGGATCAAATTCAATCACTTCCCCTATACTACAGATTCTAATCATAAAATCTTGCTTGAATACAAAAAACTGAGTATATCCGTACTGTACCTGAGAGGTATAGTTGTGGATGGCCAAGTGCACTTTGGCCACGTTGAATTTGACCGAAAAAGGTGGTGTATTTTCATCTTGATGCGGTCTGGTTCTTTCTTCGTCCATTTCTTGGCAGAGTCTTGAAGAACCGAGCCAAAAGTCGTTGCCGAAGAAGAACTGGCCGTTGTATCTTCCCGATGCATCGAACACTGAAAATTTTAATGTTGCGTAAATATTAAATGGAATATTTCATTTCGTGTGTGTTGAAATTGGTGTTTTATAAGGCTTATAAATATCTGTATTTGTGGAACTTCTTAAATATGTACAATTTAGTTCTGGTCTTTTCACTTCTGGTTCGAGAATAAAACGATTTTAATTATACGCACTCCTTTGAACTATGAGCTGTCAAAACAGCTCAGAAAAAGACAGACTTTTTTAAGTCTAGACTCTTTTTCCCAGATTTTGACAATTGATAGTTAGAGGACTGTATGTAGTTTAAAATTGTTTTATTCTCAAACCAGAGGTGAAAAGATTGACCCTTAATTGTTTATTGTATTGAATTTGAGGCTATTTCAAATCATAATGTATAACAATCGCAATATTTTTCACAAATATGAGTTCATAATTGTTTTTTTTTTTACGTACAATATGTAAAATTACAATTTCGCATTCAACAAACTAACTAAATGAAGTAGGTACATGTTTTTAACAATTCAAATAACTATTGTAAGCACATATGATATTTGTCCAATAAATTCGTATTACCTAAACTCTGTTTATTTCGAAACAATACGATCTTCGAGTTGTAGAATGTTAAACTAATGTCGTATTGTTAATTCAACAATCGAGACATAAATTTTATATCTCTATGTAAAACAGTAATAAAATAGTTTCTCCAGTGACTGTATAACTATGTACGTTACAATGAAATTATAAAAGGAGCGAAATCAAATTCCACTGTCTCCGAGAATTCATTTCCAATTTCATATTCACTCAAGAAATTATGATTTCAGATTATTGCATTAAAATTTTGAAAATGAATTCGGTTAGCATGAAAAAAAAAAGTTTAGTTATAATATTTTGGAATATTTTATTTTATCGAATGAATATAGCTAATACTTTAATCATATGTTGAACGATTTTATAACGTATAAGTGTCTTATCTCGAATGAATTTGTCGGTTGTTATCGCTAACTAATTAGTAACATCCGATTAAAAAACCAGCTTGAATATTAAATATACTGATATAAATATTAGTCATATTTACTGACACTGACATTTCGAATGAATATTTTACTTTTATCTGACGTGAGTCCAACAGTAGACAAAATACACAAATCCAAGATCCATCTTAAAAACATATAAGATAAAAAAAATGCACTACCGCAAGACCAACAAGTAAACAAATCAAATACATTACAAATAGCTTTAATTCGAATTAAACATTTGCACAGTTCAACGACCCAATTTTGCAATCACGAAAACCCATAACTCGGCACTCGTACCTACTACAAAAACGGCAAAATTCATTCAAATTAAACTGCACTTAAATCCCGGAACGACAGACGAAAAAAACCCTTGGAAAAAAAACCCGGATGCAGTATGAAATATGCAAATGCCAGAGCATAAAACCTTACGGAGGTCTCGCTTCTTGTTAGCGGATAAATTTATTCGAGCATTGTCTCGTTTGTGCATGCGACGAAAGTTGACGAGCGACGTAAATATTCATGAGAGTGTTATGGGGAGCCACTGTCGAAATTTAATTCGGTAATGGAACTTTGAGGCTAAACGACAAAGCCAAGGGGAAAAATTCGCACTCGAGTCCGGTGCTCGATATATGGATGTATATGGAGAGGGAAGTCTCTTCGAAATCCGATGAAACTAGGGCTTTTTTGGTGTTGAAGTCTAAACCGGTTGAATGGTGTTTTGAGGTAGAATGGCGATTTTTGTGTTTGAATTTATATGGTTTTTAAGTATCGATCTTATTTCTGGATTTGTGCTTTGAAAAATGTAATACTTCGAAGTAGCAAATGAAACTCTTTGAAGCTCATAGTGAATGTTTTGATAAGAATTATTATGTTAGCATTCGAAGCATTCAAATCTTTGTTAATATGGAATTTTATATTTGTTTGATATGTTGATATAATCGAGCTATTATATTAATTAAGAAAAACGTTATGTGATTTATCCGATAGAACTCGAACCAAGCATCACAAGGACATTGAACTCCAATGCAGCATGCACAAATGCTTTATTATATTATGCTATCAACTTGTTATTTTATTGATCATTTTATTTTAACATTATTTTATTAAGACAGCGATTATCCTGTATAAATACACTTCTATTTAGGTCAACTTTATCTTCCAATCTATTAAACGTAGATTCAGACGTATTCACGTTCAAATGAATTAAATTAGCATTTAGAGCCTTTCCATAATGAAATGAAAAAAAATCCCACAATGATTTTCATTTATCTAATTAGCCGATAGTCTAGCAGTGTAAACCGTTTGTGCATGCCGTGTCAATTCAGCATACTTGGGATAAGTAAGTTTGAGTCTTATCTTATAAAGAGTTACGTGTCGTTTTTCTTAATCGATGAATTGTTATGGTGATTTTTAAATTTCATCCCAACGTTTGGATTCATTTAATTCGAAAAAGTATTGATTTTGCGCTTTACAAAATGGCTTCGCAAATGATCATCACTTATACCTTTCATTTGTTTCGATTAAATTCAAACTATTTAGTGACACATACATATGTGGGCACTTACTTACTTTTCAATGTCTTGCCTTAGAGCTTATTCTCTTCACTATAAAGTGAATGATATTAATTAAAGATAATTGTGTAGAAATTACATATTGATATAAATAAATAATCTATCAATATTATAATTTTGCTATTTCTCTATAAATTTAATAAACTATTATTCGGCATAAAAATCGAAAACCGGTTATTAAATTCGGCCGGATATTAGGGATCCCTGGAGTCGAGGGCTCATCATCTGGCTTTCACGCATCAGCGTACTTTCGGTTCGATAAGGAAGATTTCATTGTGCCTTGGCCCTTTGGTCCTTCTGAGTGCTCTCTGAAAATAGGGACTGAACCCTTTTTTCCGCTTGATCGTAAAAAAGTTGTGATCGCAGAACGAAAGCCTGAAGTGACTGCTGTTGAGGACGTGAGATCTCGAAGCGTTTTAATACTGAAGGTACTCGTTTAATTTTTTTTTTTTTTGATGGAGTGAAAATTGTATTTTGACGTCTTTATGTGTATTAAATTGTACGTATGATTGATTTTTTTTCGATTTTTTAAGTTATAAATTTGACAGTGTGTGACTTCCTTCCTTGTGTATCGTCAGAAAATTGCAATTCTCATAAATTATATAAATTTTTTCACAGTCAACTGAAGCATATGTTATAATACGTACATTGTTATATTTATTTTGTGTTACATGCATAAATTTTTTATAGATAAAAATATGAGGAATGAAAAGATTACTTACTTCTGATGGCCCATTCTTTCTCGCTTCTTAGTGCTTCCAAATAAATTTCCATATCCATAGAACAATTAGACGATACATCATTAAAATGCCTCTTCATCCAGCTCCTATGATCGTATAGATCTACCAACCAAGAATATTTAGTAGGTCCATCCGAAATACGGGACAGTTGAGACATGAAAGGTTCTTTTTTGACATTTTCACTAGCGATCGTAACATTTTCACTATCTAATGTTTGACACAAATATGCTTTTATCACCAATGCGAACAGCACACACAACACTTTTGTCTTGGCGAAGATTTCACGAGCCATTTTTTTAAATTATACACTTCAACTCTATCTACTTGATCACCGTCATTTCTCAAGCGTTGCCTGCAAATTGCGAATAATTTCACATTAAGAACACATATGCGTTTCGAGAAGAGCTAATTAGTGCCGAGGGCACGGGGAGGTTTTAATTAGAGGTAAAAGCCCGTAATTAACGCATGAACAATTTCAGCCTTTTCGGTCATGAAAAGATATGAAATTACTTTCACCGCGCTGAAATAATAACCGAGAAATTATTATACTGTAAAAAAATAATTGATTTTTCACGGACGATTTAATATATAACGCTTTCGGTAGGAAACTTCGACTTGTGTCCATTATGCAATTTTGCAAACGATAAGTGAAATTACCCCTTTTGCGTAATATTGTCAACATAACTGGCGTTTCGCAGAAGAGAATAAATAAAACGCATCGATATGGCAAATCAACCTTTTCCGTATATTGAATACATCAAACAAGCTGGGTACTGAAGATTCTGTCGTTTAGAATATGTTGACATGTAAAAGTCAATAGTCAATATCGAATACGTCAGAGCGGAAAATGACCGAAACATATTGGGTTCTTTATTTGAAAAAAAAAATACTTAATCGGATCTTTGATGATTTATAAATAAATATATTTATCGAAAATCAAATATTTAATTTAATTTAATTAATATGTGATTCTTATTTAAAGAAACTCATTATATTAAATTCTGTCTGAAGAAAATTACGCATCGATGCACAAGACTTAATGATTTTTTTTCAATAAAAACACTTTTAACGAATCACTTTGTGAGAAAATTCCATTGATTAAATTAATTTGCTTTGTATCTTCGTATTTTCACGAAATTTTTCCCGAACGGAACATGCTGTTGAAAAATCATCCATTTCTTAGATTGCGCAAATAGAAAGCACTGTTCTTGTAAATATTGTAAACGGATATTTCCTTCTTTCGTTACATAAATCTTTTCTCGCTTCTCGCCGAGAGCTAACAATAAAATTTTACAATGGGAATTCAATTATCTTCAATTTGGAAAATATACGCGTATGCGTAGGCCATAATTATAATAATCACACGACAGAAGAAAGTATCGAGACCCAACTGATACAACAAATGAGTTTTTTCTTTACTTTTTTTGCACTTATTTTTTATGTAATTAAAACATTTTTTTTAACAAATATTCGTTAAACTCGTCACAAAAAAATTAATCACTTTTTTTTTTATTTCAAAAAAAAAAAACACTAAAATCGTCGAAAATCAATGATTTACAATAATTTATCGCTTTAGTACGATTCACACTATTCACATACGCACAGCACTAAGGAAGCGTGTCTTCGATACGGAGGTGATGCTAACGCGTGCGAACGATAAACAGAACTGATTGAGGCTTTTGGATTAACTGGTCGGCTTCGAGTCCATTGATGATGGGAAATGAACCCGGCATCAGTACATGACAAGTTGCGAGACCAACCGACCAACTGGTTGAACCAATCGACTATTGTGGGTGCTTTACTTGATTTTTTATTTTTATAGTAATGATGGAATCATAAGTTTAGATATTGACTAAAATGTCGATTATATCAGTTATGATATTTATGTTATTGGTAGTTGTGATGCTAATGACACTAGTGATTTTAGTAACACTGTTGATGTTTATGATACTGTCTAGTGATGCTAGTGATACTAGTGACATTAATGATACTAGTATTACTGGTGATGCTACTGATACTAGGGATGTCATTTATATTATACTAGTGACACTAGTGGTAATAGTGACGCTAGTGATACTAATGACAATAGCGATACTGGTGATGTTTATGATAC
The DNA here is from genome assembly GCA_024721215.1 of Cheumatopsyche charites. Taxonomy (NCBI): domain Eukaryota; kingdom Metazoa; phylum Arthropoda; class Insecta; order Trichoptera; family Hydropsychidae; genus Cheumatopsyche; species Cheumatopsyche charites. The sequence goes on from CM045577.1 coordinate 13,260,006, forward strand.
TGTCTAGTGATGCTAGTGATACTAGTGACATTAATGATACTAATAATACTCGTGATGCTACTGATACTAGGGATGTCATTTATACTAGTGACACTAGTGGTTCTAGTGATGCTAGTGATACTAATGACGATAGTGACACTAGTAAAGCTATTATCTCTAGTGACACGAGTAATATTAATATTGCTTATATTACTAGTATTACTAATAATACTATCGATATCAATCATTCTAATTACGTTAGTAATATAATATGAGTGATAATTAGTGTATCAGTGATGTTGATGATGCAAATGATAACTGCAATGCTAGTGATATTGGAAACACCAGTTATACTAGTAATACATATCGGTGATGTTATTATAATGAATTTGTAATTTTATAACTAGTGGCATTTATAATGTAACTAACTAATGACAATGAAAATATTATCCCATCGAGAACGAACGTTACCATATGGTAACAGTGATTTCTATTGCATATTTTCCCACATTTTTATTCATTTCTTTCTGTACATTATAATTTCTGCTTAAAACTGATAAAAAAAATTCTATAAGAATTCGTGGTGTGATTTTTTGGTACTTTCACTAAACTCGAGACTTTATAATCATAAAATATAGCTAAAACCATTTTTTTCTCGTCCTTGGTGGTTTGGTCATACTGATGATACTAGTATTAATAAAAAATAATGTTTGTATTTCTTATTTAAAGTGTCACACTCATAACGATACGCTATCGTAAGAAATTTTATAAATGCTTTAATAGAAAGAAATATCAAAACATTCGAAATAACCAATAAATAAAATAAAAAATAAAAAAATAAAAAATAAAAAATAAAATAAAATTGAAAAAAAAATGTAAAAAGAGCAAAAACATGCATCGGAATTGCTGTAATCGCGCGGCCGAACAACTTTCTGCAGTCTAGGTGCAACAAGAGTGCATAAAGAAAGTGCAAGTTGCTGCTGCATACCTCGTCTGCAACAGTATGTCGTCATTTTATATAAACACACATACACAAGTTTCGAAATATATAAATATATCCGAAGCTGCACAATGTAAGCACATCCGTCGAACGACTTTCACGCGATCGATCGAAAAGTTCTAACTCCGAAGGGTTTTCGCGTGAAAAAAAAAACGCACGCAGCTGACCCAATTACGATGGATTTTCCGTTACCCAATATCGTTTGCTCGGTTATGATTGTACAGTGAAAGTTTAAATGTGTGCTATCCTACGTAACTGGATTTCGTTAAATAACAGCCCGTAATACTTCGTGACACATAGGAAATGAAATATATCGGATTGACACTCGGGATACGTGGACCGTGACTGCGAAATGAGATGATCCTTGATTTTAATTTGTTTTGTTGTATTAAAAGTTTTTAATTAAGCTTTGTTCATGTGTGAGTTGTTCTGAGCTGATCGTGATGAACTTTGTTTTTTGATAAAATGAGATTTGAATGTCTTAAATCTGACTTTTTATATGATGACTGAGAAGTTCAAGGGGTAAAAGTGACTTCGTGGTAATTTCGAGAAAAGCGGGCTCAAAGTTGACCATGTATTAGGAGGTCGAATAATTTAATGAAAAATCTCAGTACACGTTCCAAGTTCGTTCAGATATATCAGATATATATAAAAGAGATTCCTGCACATAACTCAATTTCGACGAAAATTTCGCTTTCACCCCTTGATCTTTCCTGAATAATTATTAAAATATGTATCATTCAGAGACAAAATTTGTTTGACCATCTGATAACAAATATTTTATTTCAGAATCCATTTTAATTAATCAACTATGATTTCACCACATCCATAGTTTACTACAATCAAAATTCGTAAGTATATAATTCCATAAAAGTGGATTATGAAAAACGCATCAAACACATTTGATAGTTTGATAACAACTATTATCTCAGAACGACTCATATGCATGATATCTATTTAAGAATATAAGTGATATTTTGCCGATAACTGCTTATTAATAAATCGATCGAATCACGTTCCATGCATTATACCATTACAGAAAACACTCGGTAAATATCGATCACATAAAACTTCAATTACGACTAATTGATTCACAAACGGCGAGTTTAATTTAATGCATGCGGCATGCAAGCGCACTGTATAGATTAAATCATAAATTTTCCTTACAAACGCGTCGAATCGAATATCAATATTTCAACAAACGTTTCTTGGAAGTTGCATTATACATAAAACGAACTTCCTCAACCGAACCGAACAACGCATGAAAATTTAAGCCGGCCGTTTTCCATAACGCTCTTCCTCGTCACATCGCGTGCTTTAGTCGATTTTTCCGAACGATTTATGAATTTTCGCATCCGAATATCTTCGATAAAAGTGAAACCGAGCGAAAGTTTTATTTAAAAGCCGAAAAAATGCTACACTTATGCGACATTTCGAGTCCATCACCGAAACGATGCAAAATGCACCGCGAAGGTTACGCATGCAAATCGAAAGTGGTTGGCACACTTATGTACTTTGCCGTAAAAGCCTCGTTCTCACTTGAAACGAACGATAAAGTATCGTATTTGTTAAAGATTTTTTTTTATATATAGTGTCTCAGATGTCGATGAAGTTTTATCGAGTTTAAGATTCTTGTTAATGTTTTAAAATCGACTGGAAGTTTCGAGGAGGTTGTCGGGAGCAACTTTAAAGCGATCCACCTTTAACTTAATTTTCGAAGGATTTCTGGTTAAGTTTTCGCTGTGAGAACCTGAAAATCAGTTTTGATTGTTCGCATTTTATATTTTGTAATGCAGTACATAAAATATTTTTATTTTGTTCGAAACTATATTTATTTTAAACTGTTTCATAGAATTAAAACAAAAATCAAAATGTGTGTCAAATCATATTATTATAGTTAAGGTAATGTGTGTAGGTCATGCTTAATAATTTCTGCTACGACTCGGCTATGGAGAAAGCTACTCCGTTAGATGTCAATCGTCAAACATCAGAACTCCTGTCACTTGCAAAATGTTCGATATAATGATGCAAAAACCTTTCCAGATTCGCACTCAATAACTCTAGAAAGTATCATCGCGTTAGGATAAGCAATAAAGAAGTATATGAAGGACACATAGATTTTATTATAGATACTTTTACATATGATGACAGAAAAGGCAAAGGGGTACAAGTAACTTCAATTCGAGAAAATCACACTCAAAGTTGAGCATACCTACATGTATTATGAAGGAGATCGAATGAATCGATGATATATCTTGGTAAACGTTCTAAGTTTGTTTACATTCTTTTGCCGAACATACGAGCGAACATAGAAGCGATTCTTGTACATTACTCGACTTTTAGTAAAAAGTCACTTATACCCCTGACCTTTTCAGTAGTCGTATATATGATAATATATTATTTTTATTAAACCCTCAACGTCACATCAGCAATACGAAACGTCCCATAAGAGACCATATGCTCCACTCTCGAGCTGACTTATCGCTTTTCGTCATTTTCGACTTCAGCGAAAATTTCGGGGACACATGAAAAAGCATCGAGTAAGCACATATTTAGGTGCGATTCGATCCTGATTTGCATGAATGGGATTTCCGTTCGCATTCATGACCGCGTTTATTGTCGGAAAGAGTACTGTAAAATCGGCTACGGTCACGATATTCATTTTTACTGCCTGTAAGTTCTGCCATAAATTCGGTCCTTCGTGAAAACGTCGTGAAAGATTTTATTATGGTAGAGTAACGTCTGTATAATGTTGCCGTTTTCGCGGAAAATGTATCAAAGTTTACTTGATATCGTAAACACGTTACGGATTCGCTCAAACATCGGTAAAACCTATCTATTTATGGAAGATTTCTGCGAAAAGTTTCTCTAATGTCAAATGTGAAAGTTTAAATGACGTGAGTATTCATGATGACTGAATTTCACAAAGGGCACAAGTGACCTTTTTTATCAATATCGAGTTGAGTACTGAAAATGGTTCTATATATTATACAGAACCATTTTCTGTACATAATTCAATTTCGATAAAAAAAGGCTACTTCAATGTGCATTTAATGATAATGTAAATGTAAGAATTAATTGATATTTTACATTAAATAAATGGTTAAATGTTGATAAGAATTCGTTAAATATCTTTTATACTCGTGAAATTAATTATGGATACTTTTTCACAAAGATGAATTATCACGAAATGGGATTAATACTTTATTTATATTTAAAAAATTAACAAGTATGGTTCGTGATATTTCATTGTTCTCGTAATGATTTAATTAAAATGAAAACTTTTAAAATTATATATAATAAATTTCACACTCAACATGAAATATTTATAATCATATAAAATATACTTAAAATTTTCTTTTATATACATAAAAAAAAAAACATAATTGATCCACTTTCTTGATAAAAACGCGATCATTTTCACCAGTTCGCTCAAACCTCAATCCCGGCGAACAACTCGAGTCGATTTTCATTCAATTTCGAGATAATTACATTCAATTAATCTTCGTCGAACCGAAACCCAAACTTTCCAAATACATATACATATATAAAAAAATCAAAAAATACCGATAGAATGCATATTTTCTTCATTTTCGCGTGACGCATCCGGAAATGCGGTTCGCGCATGCGCGTTGCGCAACGAAAAACGCGCGCAAATTAAAACCCGCAGCTCTCTTGCACGGTTGGCTCGTTTTCGGCTAAAATTGCGAAGTTGTGCGAACAGAAATTGAGCAATCGTAGTAATTCTGAGGAGTTTATCGACTTTTCGAGTTGCTCAATCCGCAGTTAGCCGCTTTTGCGCATCGAGGGTCTACTGTACTCACAATCAATGCTCGTTGCGGTTTCGTAATGCGCTCTCGTATAATTGTTTGATGGGAGGTTTAATTATCAATTATGAGAATTTCTGCAATGTTTCTTTTATTTTTATTTTATTTTAAAACGGGTAATTTCTACCCAATTTTTTATATACACATCGTGTAGTTTTAATCGGTCATAAGTGACACAGATAACCCTGAATAGTTAGTATCATTCACTTTATATAGTGAAGACGAGACTCCTAAAAGTAGAGAAGTGCACACATAGGTGTCACTAAATAGTTCGAATTAATCGAACATATGAAAGGTGTAGGTGATGTGATCATTTGCGGAGCCGTTTCGTAAAGCGTTAAATTAACACTATTTTCGAATCAAAAGTCGGTTTTTAAAAAATATCAATTTTTATCAATTAAGAAAAACGACATTTTTGACACTCGCCAAGATAGGACTCGAACTCACGCATCCCAAGTATGCTGAATCGACACGGCATGCACAAACGCTTTATACCGCTGTGCTATCGGCTGGCTATTCATATTTTAGAATCCATAATTTGAGTATGTAATGCAGGATGATATTTCTTACACTATAGGTGGAAACAAACCGGTCTGAGACGTCATAAAAGAAAGAAAGAGAAGCATAACAATATTTTTTTTATGAGAGTGAGAGAGGGGAGGAGGGGGACGCGTAATTCCGTAGCATTCGCACACAAATAATTTAATGGTTGTTCATTTCTTTATTTTATGACGTCTCAGACCTTTTCAGACTGATCTGTTTTTCACCTTATATTTAATTTATCTTTAATATATAAATTAAATTTGTTTGTATTATATATTCTTTGTATACACTCAATATCAATGAAACTATTCATATTTATCATTTACATATGTATTTAAAAAAAATCGATACATCATTACATTTCACTTATACGACAGTGCATCGGAAGTTCGATATTCGACGTATAAACATATTCGCACCGCTGCGTAGTAAATAAATTAAGCACGATCTACACCTAGATATTAAGAAGAGCCTTACATAAGGCATACACACACACAAAAAAAATACAATCGTTTTAATTCGATAGAGTATCGAGCAACATAAAAATAAGCCATTAATAACTATGTGTTACTACTTTTGATTCTCTGATTTCGTTGTAAATTATTATAGTTTCGGGTATAAAATCGATTTTGAGCAAATACATTTCAGTCGAACTTACGAATATAGGCTGTACGTTACACAAACATATGGAAGTATGTATAGAAATGTGTATTTGAAAATTGATGTCGTGGTTAGATACGTAATTGATTGATGATGGTTGTAGGGCGAGAGGCTGTTGAGTGGTTGGTGAATGTTTGAGTTGTCGAACGTTGTAGTAATTAAGCGGTTTTGGCTTCGAAGGATCGAAACGTTTCCATAACGAAATTATAAATGGATTTTAATTTCTTGCGCAAATCGTTGAGTAACACTCGTTCGAGTTTCGAACAATAAAATTTCATCAATATCCGTAGAACGACGTTTAGCGCAAAACACATGATGGTAATGTCTAACATTTCAATCGAACTTTCATACATTTCCGATTGCCTTATTAACGACTCTGTGAACTTTACGCCTTTCAACTTTCTCCTCGTCGAACGCATAATATGCGAGTCCTTTTCATCTCGCAGATTTTTATGCAATACGTTATAATCGATGTGGAATTTTTCGATCTCGATGATTCTCGTTTCGAAATTGCAATGAAAGTGCATAATCGCAAGATAACGCATCGGTGACTTATCATTACATGTGGATGACGTGTGCATTACGTGCGGAGTAATTGTAGCGTTAAAATGCGTTTTTAACGATATGTTTACACGAAAGTGTTCTTAAATGGACCCATAATTGAAGGTTTCTTGTGCAATTTTGTATAAAATTAAGGACTTGTAGAAGCAATTTAAGATTTATGTTACTAGATTCTGTGACTAGACGTTTCTCAAGACTATGTGAATTTAAAATTGATTTATTACAAATAAAATACAAAAAATCTGTCGAAACAAGTTCAATTAAGTATATCGTGCATAATATTTTCAATGGCACATATGTACATCTACGTGAAATATTAACTTTATAAATTCTATAAATTTTAATTTGTTAAAAGTGAATTATAATATAAAATTATGTGGAAACTTTTCCATATATACACACAATAACTTTCTGAAAATTCATTGCAATTAAATAATTGGTTAAAATGATTATACATATATTTCAAAAATGCATACAATTTAATACGAATAATTTCATTTTCATTTATATATCTTACAATAAGTGATGAAACTATTCAATATTTTTCATCATAATTCTAGTAAAAGTTTTGTTTAAATTAATTTTAATGAGAAATTGTCAATTTTTGATTCATAAATTTTAAGGTTACCTTGCAAAAGTAAAATACGAATGATTTAAAAATAAATAAAAATGTTTAATAACACAAATTATTGAATGAAATCGCAAATACATATCGAAGGGACCTCGCTGTCTGCGAAAGATCCTCGAAAGTAAAACCTGCATCGTCGAAAGAACCGAATTACGTCCGAAATAATATAACATTACACCTACATGTAAGTATATAAAAGTAAATAAAACCAGAAAGAAACAAAAAGGAAACTCGCAAAGTGGCCTTATACAAAATGTGCATTGATTGCATCAGAGCTCTCGCGGTGCATAACAGTTGCGAAACCCGATTCGAAACCGGGTCAGACCGGTGTGAAAACCGGCATTATTCGCTTTTTAGACGATCCTTTATAATTTATAAATGTCGATCGAATATTCGGAATTCCGGATGTCGATTATTTCCGATTTTCAGGTCCGATTATGGGGAGTTTGCGTGCGAGAGTTTTCAGAACTGGGCCGTTCAGTGAGCGACTCCATACTACTGATATTCGAAAGGTTAAACGATAAGTTGAATAATTAATGAATTTTGAATTAGTGAATCGAATGAGACATCAAATGTGGCTGCATTACTTATACAATTCGTTGAATTTCAAAGATTGAGCTTTCTTAATGAAAATACTTGTAAATGATGTGTTGATGAAATATGAATACACGATACTTTAATATGAAATCGTTAAATTTTATATAAAGGTGCTGTGAAAATTTTTGCTAGAGTAAGAATATGTTTCCGTTTGCAAATATTTTTATTATAAGAATTAATTTTATAAGGAAACTCGATTATTAGGGTTTATTATTAGTTAATACGATTTCGGCTAAGCTCGACGGTATTTCAACAAGTTGCAAGTAAGCACGACTTTTCTTCAGAGGATTCATGGATTTCCACTTTTTATCTTTCTCGTCAAAAACATCAACATCAGATTTTTGAATATCTTTGAAAAAACCACCTAAAATTCGAAAGCAAAATTATGTATCATTGGATATTTTTTTATATAATCGATTACATTTAATTAAAGTACTTAAAAAAAATATATTTTAACCTGCAATTATCAAATTTCCGTTTAAGTTTCCTCCACTTAACCAGTATCTTGGATCACCACTAAATTCGTTAAACATCTCCCATTTATCAAGTAATGGAGAGTACCTTTCAACTGATTTTAAAGCACCACTTCCACTGAATCCTCCCATTACATAAATGTATTCATGTAAGGCAGCAATCTGAAACCGATTTTTTTTCATACAATTTTGAAAAATTACTTATGAATGTACATATTTATGTATGTATAATATTATATATACCCCGAAAGCTCCTCTATTTGTGTTTAATGGTGCACATTTTCTCCATGAATTGGTATGAGGATTATATGATTCGGCTGATACCAAATATCCATCTTTTCCTACACCTCCAATGACGAAGATTTCGTCTCCAAATCTTTTTGCTCCAAATTCACAACGAGCGGTTATTAATGGAGCAACATCTTTCCATACATTTGTTTTGGGATCCCATCTATTGATTATAAAACATCCATGACAAGGAAATTAAATAAAAGAGACTAAATTTGTTAACTATTAGTCTAATTATAAAACAAATTACTTTTCAACGACATTTAAAATATTATTTGGAAGGTTTTTTCCACCAATTACAAAAATACAATCTTCGAATTTTACTGCTGATGGTCGATATCTGGTATATTTCATAGGTGGAAAATTTTCAGTTTTATTTTTCTTGAAATCAAAAGTTGTTATCTAAAATATTTAAGTTTATTAATTTTTGTCTGAAATTCATTCATATTGCATCGATAATTGACGTTTAAATATGAAATTTAGAAACTTGCAGTGTTTACTGAGACATCATCTATAAGTCCACCTATTAATAATAGTTTTTCTTCGAATAATACCGAGGTAAATTGTTCCCTTTTTTCATATATATTTTTTATTTCTACCCATTCTTGTTTCACATTATCAAATATTTCAATCGATTTCTTCTCATCTAGCTTTTTGATTAATTGAAATTTTAGTTATTAAAAAATATCTAATTTTAATAAAATTTTGAATAAATCAAATATTACTAACTTTATGAGTCCCAACAGCAACTAAAGTGTTGACAACTGGTGTGCATTTTTTCGAACTTATATTTTTTTGTGATTTTAATGCATCGATCAGTTTTTTGTAGCAATCGTTATTTGAATCACAGATAGGAACAGTTTCAGAAAGTATCAACTGAAATTAATTTAATTTTAATTAGAATAACATCAAAAACTATTAAGCTTATAATTCTTACATGTTCTGGAAGACATTCCAATTTAATCAGATTCAACAAATCAATCAAATGAGTTTTTCTTGTCACATCGTGACTTATCCATCGTTTTGCAGAATTATAAATAACCACTTCAGATACGTTTAATTTTAATTTGAGCAATTCATATATATCTGAATATTCTAATGTCAAAAAATCTTTTAATCGAGTTAACTTTAAAGTGAAAAGAATATTTATACACATTTTTTAATAAAAATATCGAATATCGAAAATAATAAAAGATACCTCTTCAAAGTTATTTTTGATGTAATTGGAAACAACCTTCATCAATTTATCCGACTTCACAAAATGAGCTATTTTCATAGTCGAAATACAATTAGAAATATTTATACTTCTTTCCAAAAATTTTAAACAATTATCAACGATTATAGGAAACGAAATCAAACTAGCCAACATAATTAGTTCTTTTACATTTTCATTATTGATTTCTGAAATGAAAAAAATATTATTTTAAATCGCTCAATGAAAATCTATGTTTTTTGAACAGGTATGTAAAAATCTTACTGATTTGTCCAGTATAACAAAATTGAATGAGTGACTCTATATTTTCTTTATTTATGTCTTGAAAGCTTGCTTCATTTAGATCCTTATCTATGAAAACGTCCATAAAAAAATCACTGGAAGCTGCTAGCACATTTGCGTGAACTTCAATTCTTGAAACATGCATTTTTTTTTAATTTTTTAATTTTTTAATAACAAAATTAATTCTTAGAAAATACCTTTCTCCGTTGATTATTACCGTTGCATCACAACGTTTTTTGTATTTTTTCAAAAATAAAAGATTATCACTGAAATCCTTTAATTTTCTAGTAATGACAATCTCTTCGACCATTTTTCCGTTTTACTGTAATAACTCGAGTTAACGGAAAACACTAATTCAGATTAAAATATTAGTCTTCTTATATATGATTTTGCATTGAAACCGCAGACTGATAAATAACAAGGTTTTTGCAAAAAAAAAATAATATTTATTCAATATCTTCATATGACCTATCTTGGTTTTATGCTGCATTTTTCTCAATAATAAATAACACATATGTAAATACAGAAAAAAAATATAATCTAACCACGCGTAATCTAAAAAAATATCTGTATTTTCAACCACAACATTTATCCCTTGTTACTTTAATATTTCAATGACAATATCTAGAATCCCAAATAGGATTTTTTTTTTCAAAATATTTATGCTGTGCAAATTATTCAAACACTCATCCCACCTTAACAAACAAAACCTCATGACGAAATCCACCATAAAAATAAACAACCTCAATTTACGAGAAACGACGAGCTCCATCATCCTGCAACAAACGCCTAAAATATCAAAAGACCCAGATTTCGTCATAGAATGTACATAACACAGTATAACGAGCACATTTCGTAGGACAGTCGAATTGGCGTCGTTAACAGTGTCGTTGATGACCCGAAATTAGAGGACCGCATTCCCGCGGGGTTAACGAGGATTAAGGGCGAACTCGACCGGTGATTTCCTAGAAAGAGGGTGCCAATCAGAATGGGGATGGCACGTCGGGATTTGATTGCCTTTTTATCCTGGATTTTGGATTTTAGGAGTAGGGTTGTTAAATTCGTCGGAATCAGCTGTTCGAGTGCAATGGCAGCCATTTTGAGAAGCTGCAGTCATCGAAATAAATACGATTATCAACGTGTCTTTTGTAATTTTTCGTTGTAAAATATGTTTTTGGAATGACTTGAGTGCTTTGTTTTCATTCTTTAATATATTTTTAATGTATAGGTATTTCAATGTTGTAGTTGCAGTCCACTCTGTGAACAATCTCACTTATCGCTTCTGTGTTCGAGTATCAAACAAAAATAATTGAATCATGTGTTCAAATAGGTTTTGGTATTTGGTATTGAAAAAAAATTCAAAAAATAGAAAATATGAGGTTTTTTTGATGCTTTCAAATTTCGGTTGTGCGTTTTTATATGGGAAAAATTCTTTTGAAAATGCAACGATGTGTGTACAGATACAAATGGGAAGTTTTCTCAAATTGAAAAACTTTTATCGGAACACTTTTGATTGGCGCTGTCGAAACAAACGCAAACTGAATATTTCGAATCGGGTCAATCGATATTCAGTCTGGAAGCGATTCCTAGTCTGAAAACGATTCCTTATCTGGAAAGAACTACTTGTGTATATGAAAACAACTTCTGATCTGAAAACAAATTCTGTTTTGAAAACTGCTTCCGACACCGAATTTGGAACTGACACTTTTTTTTATCAATCTTCATATTTTTAAGAATATTATCTGTAATTAAATTTGAAAACTCGTATTGCCGAAAAAATGAACTTTTATTCCATATAAAAATGGCCGAGGGGTACAAATAACATCGTGGTGATTTCGAGAAAAGCGCGCTCAAAGTCGAGCATGTACCTACACGTATTAGAAGGAGATCCAGTGATTTGATGATATATTTCGGTAAACATTCCAAATTCGTTTATATCCTTTCGACGCCAAATATATAAGGCAATTCTTGTACATAAGTCAATTTCGGCAAAAATGTCACTTGTAGCCTTGGCCTTTTCATTCGTCATATTACATTAACAAATAACTTTCTTTGACTTATAGATGATATTATTAATGATTTAATTCACATATCAAAATTCAAAATAAATCAAAACGGACAAAGAATATCCAACGGATTGTGAGAACGAGTATCCAATCCGTTAAGTGAGCGCATTCATTCCATCGTTCAACTTACAAACGGCGAACATTTCAGCGAACATTTCATCGAACATTTCAGCGAACATCCACATCGAAAATACATACATACTCCGGTTCACCATTTTTTTTCCATTTTCAGGTTTTACTCCCGACGTTTACGTCGTCAGCTCGTGACGTCGAATAAGCGAAAAGACTTAGGAGGCGCTTTCCTCTCACCGGCGACGACAAGTTTCCAGTTTTCCGCGAAATCCCCAGAAGAAAAACAATCTGTCGCATCCGAAGGCTTCGAAACGCTTTCCCTTTGGCCGAAGGAAAATTGAATTTTTCCGATTCGGCGAAGGAAAATCCCTCGGAGTGTGCGCGCATACGAATTTGTTCCGCGAGAAGATTTTTATGATTGTTTATGTTTTCCATATTCCGATCTGATCGAATGTTGCTTGATGTAAACTTCGTTTGTTGCTCGAATAGTACCTAGGTGTAAAACGTTTGTGCGTACTGTGTCGGGCTTCATGATGATTGATTTGCCGTTTGTGACTCGCATGTGCCTTTCTGCGTATAAAGAGATTATTTTTTTATATGTCTGGTATAGATGAAACTTTTTATATGTGCAATATCTTTCCTAAAAATACATACAAATACCATCAAATTTCAAAATTTGTTTAAAATCGAATAATTTATTTATTTCCGAAGCCATTTTTTAATAAAATTTTTACTGTGATATTAATTGACCACATCCGTAGCTAATTTCAAATTTAATTATGCTGATAATGAAATAATGATAAACGTATCAAATATATTTTATCGACTTCCTGTTTTTTATAGTCAAATCGCGTTATGCACTAAACTTATAACATGTCGTTTATCATATTTGATATGATAATTCGATTCCTATTTCGGATATTCGATTAAAAATATAATTTTACAAAACAATTCCTATCAACTTATCTGTATCGAAAAAAATCGATAGATTTTATCGCCACATTTCGTACACAATTAACATACTCTTCAAAGTTTCTAGTCTAGTATCTCTGCTTCTTCAGTTCGAAAACAAATGATTAATTGAGAAATTTGAAATAATTGGGTTGCAATACATACCTGTAACGATGAATATATAAATCTTCGTTATTGTATAATTTATTGTCATCCTAGATCCTGATTAATGTGTGTGAACAATGGTTCTTATCGTGCGGTGTGAGGTTATTATGCTCATGGGAGTCGTGAAATTTCGCCACGTGAAATTTAATTTCAATTTGACAATGTTGTTTTAACCGAAATTCAATGATGCTGAAATATCGACGATTTGATATATCCAATTAATTTCAGGTCTCTATTCATGCGAGATAATTTGATGCAGTTCGAATGCACGTGCTATTGATTCGTGTTAATATAATATACATTTCTATAAACTAATATTTTTAATTAAAAATGTAAAAACGATCGGTTTATTTTCATTGAAGAGAAAATGGCCATTTTCACGTTTCATTGAAGAATGATTATAGCGTTGATTTCTCGATACGTTTTTTTATCTGTTCAAGGGAAAATATTTTAAATCGACTCGATTCACATTTGTGTCTTTTGTGAAATTGCACGATTTCATGTTTCGCATATTGTGGTTGAAAGACCGGTTTTTGTGGTCCAAGAACGCAAAATTTCCTTTCGTTTCGAGATGTGATCGGAATTGGAACAGTTCATTTAGAGAAGCAACGAGAGGATTCAATATTTACAATTCAAAAACATTTGTTCTAAATTTTAAATTTGATTATATACGAGAAAAGTCCGATTTGAGAATCTTCGATGAGTTCAACAGATGTTGAACATCGAGAAGCGGATCAATTAATCTTATACAAAATCGGTACTTCTCTGTGAAGATTTCAAGTTTCGTTTCGAAACTTGTACACCAATGGCAAAATATTAAATTGTAATATAATATCGAGAGGTACTTGACCTAAATATGTGAAAATTTTCAGATTTTTTTCTACTCGATAAATCCCACTTGACATACTCAAGGTTTTTTTTTGAAAAAGTTCACCACTGAAATACGTACTTTAACCTTCACTCTTCACTGAGCTTGAAAAAATATATATAGGTAAAACATGTATTTACTATCAAAAAAGTCGAAATAAGAACAAATAAATGAAATATGAGCTTAACGTATAACAAGCGCTGAAATTAAATAAGTATTACGAACAAATTAAATCCGATATTCGTAGAATTAGAATCTATCCTGTGTAACGAATTGAAATTCTATATTACACAATTTTCGATTCATATCATTGCACAATATATTATACAAACATTAATTTAATACTTAATTTTATCTCTCTTTTATGTAAAACAGTTATATGTATATAGATATTACAACTTGTAATGTAAATAATAAGATAGCAATTTATACATTCGATGAAGTTTCAAAATACTGTATTCCCATAAAGCTAACATTTTTATATTTAAATCGATAAGAATTTATTCAACTATTGAAAACTAGATATAACTATAAGATTGATTAAATCTGATGAATTCCTTTAATGCAACCCATTCCTTTATTTCGAACGGATGCTTTTCCAATACAGCATAAATCGTTCAGAGCTAAAATTGACTGACTCTATAAATCAAAAACTCATACATAATAGTTCAACGAAAATAAAACACTCAATGAATCCCACCATCAGAAGCGACAATAAGAGGCTGCTATCGGACAAGAACACGAACATAATCGGACCATTAATCCCCCATATAACAGACACTTGGAGGACATTGACGTACGATCCAGAGACACGAACACCATACAACGTCCTATAGATCTCAATATATTGGCCAAGATCCATTTGTCAATGGGTGAAACGACGACGTCGACTTCTTCTGGCCATGGTTATTATCGATGGTGTATGTATGTACATAGGTGAGCCTATGGTGCGATTTTGCGCAGCCTCCTTTTTATGGCCGGCACTAAATCTTTTTTTATCTGCAGGGGTTCGCTCTAAAATTTTTCCACATAAATTATGTATTTAGCGTACCGGAGGATTTATGGGGATTATCGGCTAGAAGGATTTTTAATATATGCATTTTGTCTCGAAGCTACGATTGATCGGTCCATGTGAAGTCTGTAAGTGATAGAACATTTATAACCTAGCTTTTATCATATGATTTATTTTATTCCAACATAACTGAAGATAACTCCTGTAATGCTAGGAATATTGAGAGTTTCTAACGAATTGATAACATTGAACATATTTGATGAATGCCTAAATTTACATATTTTTACATTGTTAAAAAGTATTTTAGACCATATAAGATTTTTGTAATCATACATTCAACTTTTTTTCTATAGAATATGATAGTTATTATTACTTATTATATCATTAAAATATCAGTTTTAAATGTTGTTATAATGATAGTAATTAATTGCATGTGTACATCTGTAGGAACAATTTTAAGTAAATTATCGAAATGATAAATTGAACTTAATTACTGAGAGTATCGACTCAAGTAATAATAAATATATTCGAAAATACAATTTAATTTAATTATCTTCAATTAAAATAATCTCCATATCGATCGAGCCAAATTGCTAAAGTTCCATTTCATACGCGTCATATTAAATACATGCAAACGAAGCCCAGGATATTAAATAACGAGTTTAAGTGAACTTCGAGTAGCGCGAATTTGTAGACGTCGTTAATTAAAGTTACATTCGCATATCCAACTTCAAGAATGCTTTGTGTCTCTGTGCGATAGCAACATGCAAATATTTATAACGAAACAAATATAACGATACGATCTACATAGGTACAAAATAATAGATTTCGCATTCAGATAAAGGCGCCAAACTTTAAACCCACATTTGGATCGTTTATGCGATACGAACAGACATTCTTTCTATTAGCCGAAAGTACGAATTCGTGTACAGTAAACCCTCTACAACATTCCCTCCTATAACGTAACTCTCATCAGAATTTTCTAATGTCATATTTTTAATTGAAGTGTGGCTTTGATTAATCAATTCACGGAGATACTGTTCCGGAGAAAATACGAAGAATATCGCTTGAATAAAGAGTCTATTCAGTTATGTTTGTTATTACATAACATGTTCAAAACAAAATAATTGAATTCACTCTTACAACATGAAACCTATCTCAACGTTTCAGGGGAGTTTACTGTATTTTTCAGTGGCAAAAAAAGCGTTGAATAAAAGACGAGAAAACGCCAACACCGGTGGCTAAAATATTCGCAACGGTTCTTTCTAGATCGGGGGAAAAATCTTAAATTTCCCTTCTTTGGTTGAAAAAAAAGGTGGGTGAGTGGGTATAATATGGAACTTTAGTTCGCCCACAGAAGGGTCCCCACTCAAACGCCACTTTGGCATTAAAAATCCCTCTAGATCCTTCAGGAAGAGATATCTAACGCGTTAAAGCGTTTTTGCTTCCAGAGTAGAGAATTGGGTTAAATTCCCTAATGGATACGCTCGATTGATAGTCTAATATAACGTTGTTTTCTACGAAATTGTTTTAAAAGCGATTTGATACATAAACTATGTAAATTTACTTTTTTTTTCAATATTTTAACACGTGTTGTCGTTTTTATGTATCTAACAGATAGTGTAGAAATACCTAGTATACAACTTTTGTGCCAAATTATGCTTGAGTGTCCTTATAATGTTGTATTCGAATCCTGTTAGATATTGGAGAGAGTCACATGATTTTTTTTAAATCGATATGATGATTAGATTTTTTCTTTGGAATATTTGATTTGAATTTTGAAAAGTGTTCATTTTGAATACTTTACAAAATGGTATCTAAAAATGGATGACCCACCTTGTATATATTGATTTACAGCTGTACTTAATTCACTTTAAAATGAATGTTTAATTTGGATATTTAAAATAGGTAATTGAATAGCATCACCTTTAACAAACAATAAATAAAATAAATGAATACACTGAAAATTTCAAATCTAGTTTCAAATGAATCATTAAATCTTCGATGCTTCACTGCACTTCTTATTAATATTAAATTCAAATACTAGATGATTATACAGCAATTAATCTTAGTATTATATATTCAATTCAATCTTAACTGAACCAATCAACCCTCTCACATATCTGATCACATAAATATTCACGTTGTCTGCAGATTCATTCAAGACAATAACTATGGAATACCTAAACCATTGTTGGCAGACATCAGCCATCACAATAAGCACCGACAGCGAATTGTTAAAGTTCGCAGAAGAGGAAACACCTTCGGCTTCTCTGAGATAACGTTGCTCGCATTATGGTATAGGTCAGCGTTTCTCAAACTATACAATTCACCTGAACACAGAGGAAATCTGACCAAAGGTAAATTTATTTTATTATGATTTCTAGTATAAATTTGATGTGTTTATGATGTTTTTTCAGGTATAAGCTGGACTTTGATGTAAAAAGTTTGAGAATCTCTGGTCTAGGTGCGCTGGCTACTTGTCATTATAATATACGGAGCTTGTGTAACTTTATTACGGAGGCTCTAATGCTCTTTCCGGTATGTGATATTTAGTATCGTGTCTGAAATGATATAATGGTTATTGCGTATATAATCGTCATGGTGGATGATCGCGAATTATGAATAATGTGAATATCATCGAACTCGATGACATGATTGCTTTCGATTTATCAAAATATCTAATTGAGTTTTAAATTTAATGACACTGCTCCTATCAAAAATATTACTTAGGTTGTTATTCTAAAAGTGTAATGAAATTTTGTTACAACGAAAATATTTTCTTGCTCTTATTTTGACTACATTTTATTCGCAATTTTCTCTTAGAATTAAAATATTCTCAATGCTGTAATAATTCTTTTTCGGTGTCGCGGTTGATATTTAAGCGAAAGCTCTAGACCAGAAATTTTTCTAATGGAAAATGGCTTCCGAAGATTTACGATTAACTATTTTAATCTATTATGCCCAAGTCACGCAGCAGTTTTACATACACACATATGAAATATGTAATTCTGAAATATTCACAGAAGTGAACATTTCAAAAGAATATAAAATATACTATTTTTTTGTTTAAGTATAGTTAGAAAAATATATTTACAAGCTTTATTCGTTATTTTTCTTTATGTTCGTTAATTTTTTATCACATAATAAAATAAAGTTTACTACGTGTGATCTTGCAACGAGACATTTTTCCGCTACAAATTACATTTTGCAACCAAACGTGATAACATTTTATATTTTTTCACTTTAGAATGTTTTCAAAATTATGCCATGTGACATCTACAGAAAAAAATAGGTAAAAAAACTTTTTAAGTTAAACGGTTTTATGTTAAACATACATTGCAATGTTTAAGATAAATGTACTAAAAACCAAAAAATAATAAAATAGATACAGTCGTAGGAATTATAAACATATGCATAGACTAGACTAAAATTAAACCGTGGGGCACGTCGAATTTAACGACGAATTAAACGATTCTTCTATCGCACATTAAGTCGATAATTTGTAGACAATTGACGTGCCCCACGGTTTAATTTTAGTCTAGTCTATGCATATGTTTATAATTCCTACGACTGTATCTATTTTATTATTTTTTGGTTTTTAGTACATTTATCTTAAACATTGCAATGTATGTTTAACATAAAACCGTTTAACTTAAAAAGTTTTTTTACCTATTTTTTTTTATTTTCTAGTTTTTAGTTTTTTATAGTATATTGTATTCTGCTTATTGAGTCCTTTCATTTGATACGCATGTTGATTGGATTGATAAAACCTACGTTATCCGCCATTTTGTAGCGGCCGCCATCTTGGATTTCAATTTTTTATACTATATTGTATTCTGCTTGTTGAGCCCTTTCATTTGATACGCATGTTAATGGGATTGATAAAACCTACGTTATCCGCCATTTTGTAGCGGCCGCCATCTTGGATTTCAATTTTTTATAGTATATTGTATTCTGCTTGTTGAGCCCTTTCATTTGATACCCATATTTATGGAATTAATAAAACATAAATGATCCGCCATTTTGTAGCGGCCGCCATCTTGGATTTCAATTTTTTATAGTATATTGTATTCTGCTTGTTGAGCCCTTTCATTTGATACCCATATTTATGGAATTAATAAAACATAAATGATCCGCCATTTTGTAGCGGCGGCCATCTTGAATTTATAATGATAATGAATAAACATAATTGTATTGTCACCAAAATCCAAAGTGTATACAAAATTTCAGATTAATCGGTTGACAGGAAGTGGGTGAAATTTGAATTACTAGATTTGATCCAAGAAAGAAAAAAGAATAAAGAAAAAAGAAAACAAACGGGCTGAGCTAATTAAAACCGTTTAAAAATACGAGTTATTTTTGTAATCTTTTCTCTTCTATTTAATTATACAAAATAATTCCAAAGTAGAAATATATAATTCTATACAAATGAAAAGCTACTTTTCCGCGAAAAACGATATTGATACTAAACAAATGGCATGCCTCATATGAAAAATCTGAAATTTTCCTCGGCATTGTCGCATTGACTAATGTAATATCAAAAAAAGCGACCTCAAAAAAAAAGTCTAGCATAGATTTTCCCGGAGGCCGTAATACTTTTTTTCGTCGATATTGAAAGTGTACGCGTCGGTGGATCCATCAACTCGGAAAATTCCACACACAATGGGAAAATTTCGATTTTTCCTCATTTGCCTGTCGGAAAAGTCGTGTTTCTTTCCGCGGTGGCTTTTCATGTGATTTTTTTCCCTTTTTTTCCCATACAGATCAGACGAATTGAAAACGACACGCGGTATTACCTTTGCATTGACACGTGTCGATTTGAGTCTAAAAAAATCGGAAAAATCATAAATAAATCAAAACCGAAAATAGCTTATTAAAATTAGCGTTCATTCTAAAATAAATCGATTCGAATAACTTTTTTTCTATCTATATGAAATATTACGTGTTTTCGATAATAATCTTTCGATCCTGGGAGTTTTTCCGCGAAAACTTTCACCCTGCAAATTTATTTTTACGGTAGAAGTTAAATGAGTTTTCGATATGTTGGCATAATTATTTTTTCTTCGAAGTGGGTAAATATCGCATGTGCTTCAAAATTACACGTGTACTTGAATCAAAATATTGTTCGTGTCCCGCACTTTTAGTGTTTGTTTTGTGTGTGGGAAATTCATTTTAAATTTTAATGTATGTACAGTATTCATTATTTGTTTCGGATTCATATTCAGGTAAACGAGAGTCTATGGAAATTTATTCATACTATGTTTCGTCATTAAATAGTGATGAAGTTTAGATGGGCGATATTCTATAACGTATTCTCTCATTTCAATTTGCAACTATGTACATAGTTGGTGAAGTTTCGTATTTGTGCTGAAATTGGATTTTGATACTATTTTTATTTTTTTATATTAATAAATCATCACAATATTTCATTGAAAATCGTTTTCAACTGTCCTAGGTAATTTTAAATTAGTTTTATGGGATAATATATTCACTATATTATACGTCACCTTCAAACTTTTCTAATGAAATTGTATAATAAATTCAATCAAATATTAAAACTGAACTTTAAAGTCATATTTGAATACCAAATCACATAATGGAATCGACCCAAAAACTCGATAGATGTTTAATTCATAGTACATTTAACGTGGAAAATTTTATTGCAATATTTTATGCATTACGTAGCTTAACTATAAATATTCCATATCGAAATCTTTATGACACTTTAATGTGAAATAATTAACAAAACTATAAAACAGAACATCGTGCTCGTGCATAATTTACAACTCATGCGACGCTTTTCTATTTGAAGCATAAGCTCATGTTTATACTAAAAGCTCTTATTGAGATAAACTCATGCAAATAAATTCAATAGAAATTATCTACATACACAATTAAAACATGGTTTTAGTATTTAACAGTCATCTAAATTTTTTCAATAAAACTTTTCAATTTATATTTTACAATCTATAATATTTCTGATTTTAACATTTCACAAAAGGATCTTTCCCAATTAACAAATATTATACACGATCTTCACACGCAACATAATTATAATATTTATCAGCATAAAGTTCATACTATTTCGAGCAACTACGAATCACAAAAGCTGACATAATAAAAATCTTATCGACCAATTATTATACTTTCACAAATTGCCTAAGAATCAACGATCCACCTTATCTTTTCAAAGATTAATTAAAATGATAATGACGAGAAAATATTCCGATTTTCACACCCCTGATAGCTTAGGCGGGATCGTTTCGCTTAGGCGGAAAAAGTTGGCCCGAAAATTTTCCGACCCCAGATTTCGACATAGGAAAGTTTCGCGGTTCGTTAATTATGTATGCCAGTCAAAGTTGCCGAATCGCAATAGGAGTTTTCCCGCCTTTTCCGATTAAAATTTCGATAAGTTGATTCCGAATCCGGAAACGGATACGTCGATAGATTTGAAAGTGCACTCGATAAATCGCAAGGAGTTTCGGATTCTGTGTAATTTCGTGGGACTTATTTCGGTCGAGAGATCTGTGTTATTTTCGCTCTCAAAGTGTTCTAAATTGGTACGTTTTATTTTATTGTGTTTTGTTTAGAGTTTTGGTTTTTTATTTGAATGATCTATTTGAAGCTGTATATGTAAGTTAACAAAATTGATCTATAATAATATGCCTTAAGTTTTTTTTATATAGTGAAGTCTATTCCGTTAAATATTATTATCGTTTCTGCTATAAATAACTATGATGAATTTCATAAAAATCTCATGATATTTTCAATAGATGTCGTTTTTATTTATATACCTACATATATTAACTTTTTATCTGTATACTTAAAAAAACTCACAAACATGCAATAAGTTAGTTCAGCAAAATCTCTATTACCAAATTATCACAACTTTGCTTCACTCCACCTTCATTCAACCCAAGTTGTAACCTAATAAAAAAAGGTTATCATAAATAAAAAAAATCTAACCTAATCAATTTTCGACCCACATCTATAACGATAAAACTTGTAGAATATCACATAAACCACTAGTATGACATAAAATAGAAAAGTACAAAAAAAGAACGAGGAGTATCTTTTATTATACAAAAGTTCACAATCTATTTTTATACCGAAAAATCACAAAAGAAAGATATAGAACACATAAAATTATAAATTTCAATTTAAATTATGTATAAATTTCAATTTATTTCATATAAAATATATAAATAATATAAAAAGTACGAAAAAAATCTGTTCAAATACCATCAAGTACTTATCAATTCTACTCATTCAAAGACGAATCCTAGATTCAAAACTACACGAGAACCGAACATAAAACCTCTCATGCGAATATAAAATTTCATCCCGTGTTTACAGACCTGTATTATAGCATCGTAGTGTAACAGTAGTACTACACCGTTTCAGGCCGCACTGTTTCAGGACTCGAGCCAGTGTGTCAACAGGACTCGGACGCGACGGACGCGTCCTGAAAATCCATCTCGACACCTTCGAGTCGGGACTCCAGAGGCTCTTCAGCATCAGACTCTTCGGTCCGTGACGATGAAAGTCGTCGGAGCTGAAAAGCCGATCGTCATGTTGTGAACGAGGGCGGATCGCTCGTCAAGTGTGCGCCGAGCTCGAAGGGTTTATAGCAAGTATGTTTTGAATTTTTTTAATATTTTTTTGTTTTTAAATTATTTTAATATCATTTAAGTCCGATTATATTAGTTTTAATAATTTACTATCTGAAATTTCAATCCATTTTTAGTATCGGATTTTTTTCCTCCATAGAATTTTTATACCCGATAACAGTTCTTATCGCTGATGCGTTCGAATTCAATTGAAAAACAAAAGAACAAGTATTATTTGAGTTAAGCAAATAATGTTTGAATGTTTGTGAATTAATATTTTATTTTCGTCTTATCGTTAGTTGAGTGAACAATTGAATATAATGAATATCAAAGTATTCATTTGTTAATTTTAAATTTTATACACATTACGATAATTTTCTCAAACTTTGATTATTTTATCAACTCATTTATTTATTTTAGAATTCACTTATAGAACACAATTGATTGTGCTCTAATTTATTTTGAAATTGATGATTTTTTTTTTGATAAAAAACGATGTTATAGATAAAAGATTTAAAATTTTGTGCAAAAAGTGAGACAATGTATGTTCATTTTATCGCAAAAGTTGAACTGAACTAAAGTTATATTTGTTGAAACTTTCAGAAAGTTTAAAATATGCTCATACATTCAATGTTGAATATTCTAGAAACATATAATTTTAGCCGGAAAAAGTTAAAGTACACACATTTTGCAGCAAAAATACATATTTTTTATACAATAATTTTCAATATGATATATTATATTGGTACATATTTGTACTCAATATTTATTTTAGTTGATGTAATTTATTGAGCATGAAATATTTTTTTAATTCAATTTTGTCTCAATATGAAAAAAATAAGCTTTATAAAAACATGAAGGAGAGAAGATCGCAAAAAATCTTTAGATAAATTTGATTAATTTAATCTACGTTGATTGATTGAGTACAAAACTTTGCAAAGTCGTAAAAAATTAATAACCGTCGCTTCAGATACTTTAAATCGTTTAGATGCCCCACAATTTAAGCACCAAAATTCAATATTACACACAAAATCTCTTCCGTATTTATTTAATATCGAACTTTTACATACATATATTATGCTACGTTTTCCGTAAAAAGCATTTACGAACATGTTACGAGCAAAACCTTTCAAATCAAAAGTGCCCCGAACTACGTTAGATTTTCCAAACGAAATGGAAAATATCTTGAGATTTTATCTTATAGATGCAATATACGATACATAAAATAAAACGAATGTTTTAGGATCGACTTTTGAATATAAGAAGCTTAATATTATGATAAATTTATTATATTTAACTTTTTTTTAACATGAGTGTACTTTTTCATCATTTTAAATACCTACGATAAAACTCATTGATAAATAAATACGCACTAATTAATTGTGAACACTTTTCACTTACGTATTCAACAAACTTTCATTAAAATTTTTCTGTAATATTTTCACTATAAATGAGATCATAATTTCATTTCTATTTTATGGAATTAACAAATAGGTACCGTTAATATGAACTGATAGTATTACGCGAGGAAAATTTCATTGTAATATAGGACTTTTCAATAGGCAAACTCAAGCTTTGACAGTTAATTACGGCCATATTAATGAATCTGCATCTAAACTATACCTGAATCATATTAAAACCGCGAATCGCATTAGAAAATCTAATAAAAAACAATTTAACTATCACTTTGGTATACATACAACTTGTATCATTTCATTACGAACATAGATCTCTTAATAAAAAACTCCATATATTCAACCCATTTTAGTTACATATGTATGTTAGTACATAAATTCACTATGATTTATTTTGTATTCAACACACATCATCATTCTCAAATCTGCAAGTAATTATTTCCACGCATTTCAACCTCGACACTTTCAACCGCAGAAGCCTACGTTAGTTCAACGGCCATTTTCAAAAACACACGCGTTTCTAGCAAATGATTGATGGTGCTTCGAAACGCACTATTCTTCGAATAAATATTGCAAACGCCGCTTAAGGACGTCTCGAGTGATAAATTATTTACGCCCATCCATTTTTTTCCACTTCCTCCGAACAAAAGAAAGAAATAAAGCCCCATTTATACGTCCCGTCCGATGCGATACATATACACAATGCGATATCGTACATCAGCCGCTGTTGAATTATTTAAGATGAGAATATTTTTAAATGGAAAAGCCAATAAAAAAAGGGGAACGGAAAAAGCGCGGGAAAACTCGGAAGCGGGAAAATTCGATATGGGCATTTTTTCGCCGGCGACTATTCGAGATATTCGACGGTTGTTTTGCGATGATCTATATTTATTTTTTTAGAAATAGGGGGGTTAATGTGAATTTAATGTATTAAAATGAATGATTCGTCGGTTTTGTTCAGAACAAATTTGAAAATAATGTCGGTGGAAAAAATAAAGCGGTGGTGAATAGAAATAATGAAACGCTTGTATTTTTGAGGCGAAAGTAATTAATGTTTTTTTTTTTCGTATAATTAATAATAATTGTATAATAATATTACAGAATAATCAGTATTCTCTTGAGAAAATTTGCTAATAAACATAATCCTGTTTTGTGTTACAGGATTTTCCTTTCGAGCTTATTTCGATAATACGATTTATTTAGTCAACAAACTATTTAAAATAATTCTCATATTCAAAGTAACATAATATATAATCGAAATAAATATTTCACAATAAAACAGCATATATTTAATAAACTCATCCAAAAAACATGAAATTATTTTCAACTAACTTTCAACTGATCAAATCTGTCCAAAGCATCCTCACATAAACTTCGCTATATGAAAATCATCAGAATTTGTTTTCAAACGAAAAAAATAATCGATTTGTACTGCGTTTGATCTGTACAAGTAACGATGGAAGTAAAAGTGAAACTTTTTTGTGTATAACGAGACGAAAGGATCGCTCTTCCGTTGTTCAGTTCCGAAGGGAAATGAGCCAACTCATCTCGATTCAAATTTTAAGGACCATTTGTGCGACCGTTCGAAACGACGAACAATGCAAAAAGAAAAGGTCTTAATCGCATCCGATCCCGAATACATAATATATCATATATAATATGATATATAAAAAGATTCGTTATTTTGCCGTAAAAGAATCGCTTTGATTGATCGTGTTTCACAGTCGCTTAAGTGTATAATTATGCTCATTGTGAGGAATTGTTTCTTTTTGGGATGTTTTTCGATTGATTGAAATTGTTTTTGTTTTATTTTTTAAACGTTAATCTTTTTACATAAAGCTGTAATTTTGTAGTAAATTTGAGAATAAAATGAGATTTACAACCTTTTTAAGGATAAGCTTTACGGTCGGTCGCAGCAGTTATTTTACGACACTCAAAGGATTAAATTCAGTTAATCCATGCGATCCTAAAAAAAATAATGAACTAAAATTTGTTTATGAAAAAATATTCAAAAATACACATTGTATAATTTTCATCATTTTTATTCGGCGATAAAAATGTATTAACTCGCACACAAGTTTACCCTAATTTTCATCGCTGATTAAACTTTTACGACATCCAGCATAAAAATAATTGAATACTTAACCCCATAACAATCCGCGAAGCGAAATCAATTTCGACACCATGAACGACAAACATAAACATTTATGAATCGGAACCGAACGACGAAAAGATAACGACCAACGTCGCATTTTCCGACGACAAGCAATATAATTCGGCATATTTACACAGCAATAAAACCATAAATCTGAGGATACGACGCGAGAATTTTCCGCACACACCCTGTATATAACGTCTGGAAAATGCACGGGGATTTTCCTTTGCCTGCAGGCTTCGACTTTATTAAAAGCAAATATTGGAGGCGGAAAAGCACCTCAAGAACCTTCTACAAAATGCAGAATCTGAGTAGCACCAACAACAACCGAGGAACCACAGCTAGGTAGAGATCTCGTAAATAACTATGGTGATTTATACTTGGGTCTCATTTAGTGGTAAATGGCAAAACAGCCTTATTTCGTGGGATGTTGAAAATTCTATGACATCAGGTGCACCTGAAATAACATAATTGTATCTAAAATAATAGTTAATATTCTTCATTACATTTTTATACCGATATTTCTATGCATGGTGCGCCATTCAAAAAAATTTCAAGAGACCTTTCTTTTAAGTTTTTATCACAGACGCTAGGATAACTTCAATTAATTAAAAATGTATCATTATTTAAAAAAATCAATTTCCGAAGTCTAGCGATTTGAAGTTAAGGAGTTAATATAAGTAATGGAAGTTAAAAGTGCAGGATAATGTGTGATGCGGTTTCAAAAGAGTAATACAGTAAATCGACAATCCTAACTATAAATTTCAAGAACGAAGTAACTTTAGGTACAATATTAAGTTAAATATTTAAGCTATTAAATTCTACTAATTTAAACGTGTTGTGACTTGTAAAAGTTCTGAAAATAAATAGATACATAACGAAAATTTCGGGACATTCTTTGTGTATGTAAGAGAGCATAATGTCTTTGATAGTGTCGGAAAAATCTGCTTTTCATAATAAGATTTACTTACGTCATTCGCAACAGTTTCTTTAAAGTTTGCACGAATTCACGATCGTTTAACGAGCTGAAAATTTACTTGAGTTTTTGCGCTCACGGCTATTTACAGAATGTGCTAAACTTTCAATGAAACGCGAATTATTTCTTCCTCGAGAGCGGCTCTTAAAGGTTACACAAATATAAGTCAAAGCAAAACACATAATACATACAGAAGCGCAAAAACAGATAAAGAAAAAGTTATGAATAATCAAATGCCGAAAACTACGAACGAAAAAAATATCTTCTGTTACGTATTCTCTAACGATTTCAACGCTGATTCACTCAACGCTTATTCGCATTCTAGCTTTTCCTACAAAAACTTTCAAATTGGATAAAACCTGAGAGCGAAAACGCAAAGGAGCATCTGTCACAATATTTACGCGATACGCGAAAGAAAAATACGACGAAAATACATAAAAGACGAGACGAAAATTATGGAAATGCACACTTCGAGCTTATAACACACTCGAGTATTCCGTCGGGTAATGTATTCGGGACGCAGACGGAGAAATTTCGAAATTCGCAACGTTAGAGCTTGTACCCGTTGGCCTCTACAAGCACAGCTGTCCGAAACGGCCGACTCGTAAAAAAGTTACGGTCCCGAACCGAAAATATTAGTGTATGCTTACGGTATTCGCGCCAAATTATACGACCGCCAATGTCGGGTTCGTAAACAGCGATCTGGCGAGGAACCGATAAAAAGTTATTATTTTTCGCACGAGGGATACCCGCCTGCAATGTGTTAAACAGTGGCGGTGCGAATTGGTCTTTTTTGCGGTGTGAGTTTTATGTTTGAAATGAAATTTCGTGTATATGATCGATTTTTTGTATGATATGCATGAAAATATTACAGATCATTTCTCATTGATCAGTATTATATTTTATAAGTATAAAATTTTTCATTAAAATCGCTCAATCTTTGAAATAAAATGAATAAGTCGAAATTGATTTTTTATATGATTCACTAATTGATTATGATCTTAATATTATTCAGGTATTTTCAGCAATAGATTCACTAATATGGCCGAAATTAACTGACATTGTTCGTGCCTATTGAAAAGCCCTTAATGAAACTTTTAGTCTAACAATGTTAACGTTAATGTTAATGCTCAACTTCCATACTTACATAGTTTAATCTATATTATAAATACGCTAACGATGCTCGAAATTTTCAGACGTCCGTGCCTCGAACTCGGCACGTGCACAGTTTATTGGTCCACCGTCTTACGCTCCGAGCTACGCGTCATAATTACGAAACTGCACCGTTTAACGTATATAAGGCGTAAAATCCAAATGTGGGATATTTTTTAATTTTGTGGAAGTTTTAAAAAAATCCGAATAATATTATTTACACATTTGATTAATTCCGAACGATATTGTTACACATCTGTGGCACTACTAGTATATTGTAATTTCTATACAAATATACATATGATGATTATATTTTCATCCTAACTTAAAAAGTTTTTTGAATTTTGAATTTAACTCACTTTGTGTGCTTATTCATCCATTCATCTGTTAATATGTATGAATTAATATATCTTAAATGCTGACCCAATGTGTTATTTGAATCGATTGAAATCTTAACGATTAATCGATTTAATTATTTTTTTTGCGTTAAATATTTCAAATAAACTCATATGTAAAAAATACAGTTGATTAAACCGTCAAATATTTTCTTTGGTGAAATGTAACAGGAAACACTTCAGATTTGCTTCAATATGAAAAGATTCGTCCAATACTCTGAAGCCTTGTGCATACAAAGGGGAAAAAATATAGCAGATTGAACTTTTTTCATACATTCTATTGCACAATATCGTTCGAGGATTATTCTTCCCTTATACGCCAATATGTTCTTTCTTTCGAAAGAAATGTGTGCATATTGAATAAAATTTCTAGAAGCACATATTTGATCTCGAGCATCGATACCGAACGAAATCAAAGTGGAAATTCCTCTCATAAAAAGTAATAATCGTATATTGAATATTCACGTTTTATTTCCATTAGAAACTCGATCATTTTTATATACTTTCTTAACAATTTAAATAGATATAACATTCAAATTCGACACTAAATTTTCTTACATATACTAGTGGAATTAATTGTGGACACTACATAATGAATTTTCATAAAATTTTTGAAATGATTTGAAATTTAAGAATAAATCATGGTTATTAATATACCTTTTATTACAATTTTAAAAGATTTTACGATAAAATATTCATGAAATTTTTGAAAAATGTCCATAATTAATTCGATAGATTATATTCGTATATATCAACCTTATCTAAATCGGCATTATACTTTTTCCACCCGATTGAATCAATGTCATCGTTAGTTATAATTGTTAACGAACTTTCAGCCCAGCTATCGATTATCGGCTAATTTCCAGGGCTCGCTAATCTGCGGTTCGCGTTCGAACTCGGAACTCTGTAAAACCGCAAAATTTTCGACTTTAGGCATAATTGAAATTATTCGAACTAATTCGACCGTAAAGGGGGTAAGAAGCCATTATCGAATCCGGATTCCGAAGCTCAAAAAACGGCGTACAAATTGGTTGAAAAATCGCACTTTGTATGGAGGTGCAAATAGCGCGCCTTTAAAACCGTAGTAAACTCAATTTTGTTGCAGCGCATGTGGTATGTTCGTAAAGTTTAATACTTAGTTGGAGAAAGTTGTAAAATGATTATTTCGTTCGAGCTTAAATTTTGATTTATGTCGGGGAATTTATGGAGCGATTGCGATGCTCTAATCGTTTTTGTTTTGTTGCTAAATAGTTTGTATTGCTATTAAACTTACTCACTAACGAAATCGATATGAATTAATTTCAAAATAAATCTTATATTTAAATTACGATACATGTATCTGACTGTATAATAGCGCTATGCTGTGTGTGTCCGTGTAACGCTCAAAAACTGCATTGATATATGTACATATTTAACGATTTGATCACTAGTTTTGTCATAATCAATAAACTTATAGCTATTTTGTGATCATATATATATCATCGAACATATAACGGATATATTATTTTACAATATTTTTTATTGAAAAAATATATTATTTAGACTCGATCTTTCATTCAATTTTTAAGCTATTTAATAACATATTAATGCTGATTTTTTCAATAAAATTTAATATTTTTTACCGCTAACATACTATAAAAAATTGTACAATAATAAATATTTATAATATCATACTCTTTACGATTCCAACAGTAGATACCAATAGGTTCGGTTTTTCAATCATAATCAATATTTCGATATGGGTGATCAAATTTTATATTTTTTTGCATTTATTGAAAAATATATACTATTCTTCAATAATAGACGAATTCCCTGTATGAAAATTAAATTTCAAAACACCCTTGACTTCCGAACCGTGTAATTCCATCGATCAAAGCGACCCTCGAGCATCTGGCCTTTTTTCTCACATACAGATTTCGCTTCGCAGAAACTGTACATACATATTTCCATCGGATCTCGACCTCGATAAACTTTATATCATCGCGTATGAAATAAAACGATGAAAAAACGAACGAAACGAAACGAAACGAGAAAAAAAGCGCCCTTATTGAACTGGCACGAAACGACTCCGCACAGAACAACACAACTATGGGATTTGACGGATTATCCCTTCGGCTTTCGTGACTTAGGTGCAAAAAATAAAAGGGATCGCGTAAGAGGAAAATGAAACCTCGTCCGTATGAGGAATCCGACGGTCAATGAAAAAAATATCCGAGGATTGTCGAGAGACGTCGATATGGGGATATATTGGGATATATGAGACGTATGAGACACAAACGCGCATAGGCGTTTCATATGATACCTACGGTTCGAGGGAAATTTGGCTTGTTTCGTAATATGGAAGGTTTTTCGTTTGAATTTTTCTTATGTAAGGTTAGGTGTTTTGGGGATGGGTTGTTCCGAAGAAGTTTCATCACTCGACTGTTACTAAAATGGTTTCCAATGTTGTACAATAGCTGATGCTTTAATTATTCCCTCACGTGGTATTATTATCTCTTTTTATTTAAAAACGGCATTATATTTTCCTTTCGGAACAACTTACCCCTACAGTTCCGAGTCCCATACTACTCTATTTATTTGTATGATTTCACTATTATACATATCCATACAAATATGAATCATCTGACTTGTGTTATATATCTATCAGTATTGCATTTTATATTTTTCCCATACTAACTTAAAATAAGCCCAAATCTAACAATGAAAAAGCACTTTGGAAAAAAATCAACCTATTCCAGTTTATAGTTTGTCAAAATTAATTTTTAATTATATCTACAGGTAGATATAAAACCAATTTAAATCTTAAAAATAAATTCTAATATTTTACAACAAAATATTTCAGATTCAAAACAAATTCATCTTCGAAAGTTTAATAAATTAACGTATGACTTAGCATGAAAGTTTTTCTATTGTGAAATATTTCAATATTTTGTATCAAAACTTTATGATCAAAGCGTCTTAAATATATTTAATTCTATGATAGTAATAAAAATTCAAATTCTCGCGTGTATAGATATAATTTCCACTAGATGATGTTATATACCCATACAAAATAGAAACGTTCCATATTGCTGATGTACAAATTAATATAGTACGATTATACCGAATTCAGATACATACAATGTTAGTGCTCGACTACTATATTAAGTGTAGTATTAACGATCCTTATTGGAAACGATGATTTGAAATAGACCGAATTGGAGCCAAAATCATAGGGTATGCCACAAATGCTTAAACTATTCTGAATTAATACATTTTCATATATTGCTCGAAAATGAAAAAACTCAAATTTGTCATAAAGAAACTAAGTATCGATTGAAAATAAAATATAATATATGAAAATTCTAAATTAATTATTCGTATATAAATTTCATTTCAAAATCATGTGAATATGTCTATTATTCGTAAAATAATCCGATTAAATTACAATCATCGCAGATTCAAATTCGTCGAATATTCGTGCCGCACTCTGTAGTACTAACGTTCGATATGTTGTACAAGGGGAGTACTAGTATTTTGTTTGCCATTCAAGTACGAACAAGCAGTTATAAGCCCATATCGGATACGAAATGGGGAAATGAAAATAGATCGAAATTGAAACAGGGAAATTATATTAAATTTACTCAAATTTATACACAGGATTTTGGCGGGGTGTAAACGTGCGTATTTCTGAATACACTATGTGCTAAAAATTACGAATTATATGTATTTTTTATATTAATTAAAAAAAATATAATTAATTTTGATAAATTTCTATTTTTTTTATATTTTATCTATTTTGATACAAAATTTTTAATATTACTCATATTAGATCTATTAGTATCAATGGAAAGTTGTATTGAATTAAATTTTTATATGATGAAATAATTCGTATTTAATAGAAAATTTTCTAATCCTTATAAACCTTTTGAGCCATAATGTATAATATATAAGTCTACATCGATTGTGCGTCTCGTTTAGAAAATGTTGTAATATTAATGAAATTTCCCCGGCAGAAATTCGTTATGAGTTCGTTTGATAAAGAGGCGTAATTTCGTCGAAAATTTCCTATATCCACACCTAAACTCACATCGTATTATATTCGTATTATAGAAATTCGTTCGTGATATAAAACGGTAAAAAGTCGAACGAGTTGTATCTGAGGAAGAATCGGATTAATATCCGAAGATTCGCTTATCGAAAAAAATAACGTTCAATTTTTTCGTTATTTCGTTGCGGCGAAGTGGACGTGCACAGGAGGGAAAAAAATAAGACGTCTTTATGTCGAAAACGTATGTTACGATAAAAGGAAATTTACAAAAGAATCCTATTTCCGTTTCCTATATTCCTCCTCTTTGCGATAAGCCAAGACTTATGGTCATTTCTATAAATGCGTTTTTATGCCGTAAAGGGAAAATGTTTAATCACAGTAATTTTTCATCTTGAAAACTCGAGTTTTCTCAATCGAATGCGAAAGCTTCGCGTATATATTTTCTTATGCTTTATATGAATGTGAGAAAATCGTATGATGAGAAGTTATGCGAAGTATCGATTTGGATCGATGAGTTTGCAGGAAGTTGAACCCTCATCAAAATGTCGCCGTTGTTACCGAATTAAGCAATAAAATTGATATTTCGAGTTGATTGTGTCAACGTGTCGGGTTGCAGTGAAAATTGGATGTGCGCCCGTGTGTAATGGGTTAATGGGAAATCGTACGTGCTTGTTCATACGTGAGAGAATTTTTCGATCATTTTTTATAAAATTTACATATTTATTTATTTATTCCAAAGGAAATTTACCTAAGCTATACGGAATTTACCGAAGCCAAACGTAACCTGTTTTAGGACAATATTTGGTTTACAGACTCATACATGATCTATTTATACACTCTTAGCAGCAGAACGCGATATTTCGAAAAATACATAACATCATTCATGTATTTTGAATTTATCAATAAATCATTGACTATAAAGAGAAAAATCAACCGTTAAGACTTAGGACTCTGAAGAGTAATTAGCATACGAAAAATCGATCGAATTCAATCAATACAGACAAACTAGAGAATCCATATTCAGAAATTATTTCGTAAAAAGTTAAATATTACTTTTTCTGTATCATATGAATCTAATATTCGAACGAAACAATCGAGTCATCATATCAATTTAGAAAAAAAATAACATTGTCTTGTATCAGAATCTAATCCAACAGGGCTTTAATCAAACGTCACGAGAGAGACTAAACTCAAAGCAAATCGCTTTATAACTACGTTATAAGTTGGTTTCAAATAAAATTCAATATGTGAATACATTTTTTAGTATTCAACTAAATTTTAAAGAGTTTATATCCAATATAATGGCATTCTAGACATCGTAGTAATCTCGTTTTCATTACGCATTTCTAGAGTCACGTTTGAACACGCACAGAACGAAACACGTACACTTAGCGCTTGCGAAACAAATGGGTAGAAAATGAAAGCGGAAGAAGGGCAAAAAAGGGAAGAAAGTCGCCATATTTCAGGACGAAAGAGAAAAACCTCGTGTTTTTCTTGCTTAAGTTCGGCAAACGTGCTAAAGTCTACTCGGTCCATAGCTCACCCAGGAAAAAAGGTATACAGGTCTACAGGTCGTAAATTCGAGTTTGCCTCCCTTCCGAGGATCGATGTCGGATCCTTCGATCCTATCCAAGACGTTGGAACAAATAAAAAATCATCGCTAAACGTAATATAGCCGATAAATCGTAAAAAAACAGCGCGCTTTATGAAACGTTATGGCGCGAGAGGCGATTTCTGATTCGATATGAAAAATGATGGTTTCAATCAAGGACTGTGCTTTGAATATTGAGATTTTTTTCTGAACATACGCTTTTGAGTCTTAACGAAAAATCTTTGTTTGTTGTGTATGATTTTTAATGACTTACGTTTAGTGTTTGTGTCGTTTAAAGTTTGATACTTTGACAAACGGGCCACGTCTTTGCAATCTTTTATGAAACTTCAATTTTGTTTCGTCGCTGTTTAAGTAACTCTCGTACATATTAATGATGGCTTAAAAGCCTAGCACGTTAATGTTTACGAGCATCAATCGCCTACTTGTATCAAATATTAAGTGATAAAGTGACTGGTGTTAGTTATGACTTTGTTAATAATTTATGAATTTTCACCTATGTTAATATTATAAAATGAATACGTGAACTAATTAGTCATATGAGATAGATTATTTCAATTTCAACTAAACCATGACGAATTACGCTTTTGTAGTTAAATATTGATTCTATCTCGATACGTGATTCGTTTCATTTATTTACATTTTGAATATACAATTCCATTGTTTTAACTGTTCACTGTTTACATCAATTCATTTGGTTTCAAAAAAAATAATATTTTATTTAGTAATTGTAATACTATCTGCTGTGATCAGTGCTATTCGAGACTTTTTATTTATTCGAAAATCATAAAAATAATATATTTATTGCACAATAATTAATTTCATAAGATTATTGAATGTGCAATCGTTCAAAAATGATCTCATTAAACATGTGAATGTTTAATAAAAGTAATTAATCAATTTGATGATGAAAAAAAACGATCATACTAAATATGTTGTTAGGGTTCTTTATATTGATTATTGATTTAAAAATCTTTTTATGAAATTTTAACACTCCAGAAACTTTCCCAGATATGCACAGTACTTTGAAAAATTTCATCAAAAATTGAAAAATATAAAAGAACATCGAATACATTCAAACGAACATTGATTTTTATATGTATATGTAGATAAAAACGCCAATCCAATAAATACTACCCATTTGTCAGGTATGAAAAATTACATCGCACCCAATTTCGATCAAAAATCGACTCCTTTTCAAAAATTCCCACACCGGAAAAAACCCAACATCCACCAGTATGACCTAATAGGTCACACACAGAAATTAATCCCGTCCTAAAACGACTTCGCCCCCATAGACCCGAATGCCTAAGACCATAGCACACACCATAGGAGCGTAATCCGGTCACGTCACGTCGAGTTTGCCTCAGCATCACATAACATTCCGGTCGTGTTTTTTCAAGGTGATGGTCTGGCGTCAAAGCGGTCGGGATTAAGGGTCGAGGAATGGGAGCCACCACCACCCTGATGCCCAAGGGGGACCATCCGACCACCACCACGGTCAGGATCATCCCTCCGCCACAGCACACCAAGAGGCCCACTGTCATCATATATCAGAAGAGTGAGATTTGCATTCGTTATCTCTACTGTAGTGTAGTTGTAAGCGGTTTGTAGTCGAGTCGAGCGCCGTTCCGACAGCTGTTTTCGCTGCCGGAACGCGCTCCTGTATGAAAATTTCAATTAAGTATCAAAGTTTCAAACATATTCGGTTACACAAATCTAGACGAATGCAATGAAAATACATAAATTTCTGTTAATTTGCTACCCATAATGAATTTTATAACGACTTAAGCAGTCGTTTGAGTAGAAAAAATTTGCAAGGAAGCAAAATCGAGGGTTTTGGCACCTCAAAATTTATCACTACACCACTGATTGTTTCTTGCATGGAGGTTTATTGTGGTTTTTTTGAAGTTTTGTGTAATTTTTCGTATGTGAAGAATGAAAATGTAATTTCTTAAGCATGTGGATGTACGAACTCATATCGTGCCCAATTACTGGGCTATTTACAATAGTGTCGTAATTAGATCGAGTGCGTATATGTAGTTTAGTATTTATACAAGTTATTAGTGTATATAATCCAGTATTTACACTCGATACGTGTTCATTCTTCTACTAATCCTATATTGATAGTATATATAGTATGTAAAAATTTTCAGGTACAGAATCTTTGAATAATTGCTAATTTTCAGATACACTATCTGTAATTAATTTTGGACTTAAATAATCTATAGTCATTAACAAGATATTTCATTAAACACTTCATATAAATTGAGCCATCAAATATTCAATTATTCACAAATATGGGCATCTAAAAATATCCACATCTTTTAAAATATCTATCTATGATCAAAATAAAATTTTATTCCTAATTTTTAACACAGTATCACCAGAAACTGTGGTCGTCCCCATCGTATCTTCGATAATCGGATTCCCGATTTTGGCACTGCTGGTCATATGCTGTCTGAGGAAACGCGCTAAGATGGCCAGGTACGATAATTATCACGATTCGTTTAAAGGCTTATTGTTTCACTCCGACTGGAATAAATATTTTCAATGCTTCAGGGAGCGAGCCAGAAGGAGGAATTGTGGAGCTGGAGCAATTGGATTATCTCTCGTACAACTAGGAACAGGTAGAGCCGCAAGGTTTCCAAGCTTCGCCAGACCGAACAGAGAAAGACCCTCATTGGACCTGGCGACTGTATTGGAGGAGAGGTCTGATGCTGAACAGACTCAGGTCGATATTTTTTTAACCGATCTTATACGAGAAAGTATTCCTCTAGCTTATTTCACTGGGCGTTTGAGGAAACTTCTGAATAGCTTCGTTTTAATTGCGACGAGGAAACTCTGGGTGCCTCATAACGAAAAGCTTTCGAATGTGAATGTTATTGGAAAACCTATTTTTTTTATAGGTACAGTTTTTGGTCATATTAATTGGCGCATCGAATAGTTTTGCATTTGTGCGTTCGTTTTTGATTATTTTACATGTGGCTTTTATTTGGGAAATATAATATTTTTGAAAATATGTCGATAAATTGGTATCTGAATCTATGAAAGCAAACATTATTAAATATGTTTCCATATCCGAAATTAAGCTATTATTCTCACATAAAATTGTCAAATATTATGTTTCAGAGTTAGTTAGTACAACCTTAACAATTAATAAGATCTTTTGTAAAATTAAGACCTAATTTACTGAAGAAAAAGACTTATAAAAATTAGAATATCATAATATAATTTCAGATGCATTTCGAGCATCATAACAAAAATATGTTTCAAAACATACTACGTAACGAACTTATGTGATGACAGTTGAATCAGATCAATATTTACTAATCTTCGATACGCCAATTAATGTATTCAGGGACTGTATTTTATATTCGGATAAATTCCTATCGAGAGTTCGACGAAGCGTTATTTTTTCAGCAATTACAGCACGTAGCTTTCAAATGTGCACTCGTATTTTTATTTCGTGCGACCATTTGCATATTCAACCAACATACATATAAACCCGATGCACTTTCCGACCGCAAAGTTCACCATTTTATCGAATAGTCGATACTGGCATTTCACGTGAAAGGTGCATGAAGATTTATGGGGATGTTTGTTCGATTTTCACAGACCGAATTGATGACACCAGATCGCGAAGAGCGCATTCAGCTCGGAAGACTCCTGAGCCAACCGGCCAGGTACTTCTTGGAAGGCGGAAGGTAGCTGAAGGCTAAATCATCGAAAGCGAAGAAAAAGCAGCAAAAACAGCAGACTCCGACCATCAGTCTTGGATTAGATAGAGCACCCTTGTGGAATACCCTGACCCATGCTCAAACCCTCAGCATGCCCTTAGACAGTTAATAAATAGCAAAATTACAACATACTTCAAAGTGACTATAATATAAAAATTAACCCATCAAATGAAAATTAAGGTTTTTTTTTTTTCGTAATAACACTTTTGCGAAAGTTGTTTAATATTTAAAATTATTATAATATAGTCACTTTTGGGACATTGTACTGTCGAGCACAAAAGTTTGGTCATAAAAGTCTCGTTCTCCTACTCTACGTATTCTTTCACTTCGCCTTCGTTCAAATATTTATACGTGTTAAGTTTCGTAATAATAACGAAGAGTGTGAAAAAAAATCGCATGGAACAATATTAATTCAGAGAATCTATTTCGTATAACGACGTCGTCGTTCCGAGAAAAAAAGGATTAAATCGAAATTAAAATCTACATCGAAAATTCGTCTTAAATATCAAAACTCATGTTTCTAAAAAGCACACAAGAATTGAGCATATAAGCGTTAATTAAAATCTAAAACATTTTATCTCCATATCATCGAACTTAAACATATTAAGAAATAATTCATTAATTCAAACAAATACAAAAAAAAAGTTCATACTAAAATACCATCTAAAAACACGCGAGTTATTAACAATTTAATATTGTATATTTTGTTATAAATAAATTTTAACAACGTACTTTTAAGCGAGTTTCATAAACTGTTTAAACTTGTAAATTTTAGTTAAGTTATTATCTCTCCCTATACTTAATATAAGTTTTCTATTTAAGTACTATACCTCATTAAGTATTATATCGTTATTATGAATTTTATCCTTGTTGACCAAATTTCAAATACAAAAAAAATGCAGTTATACGAAATGTGTATGAAAAGCAATATTTATTTTAATTAACCCTCGTACTTAAGTGGCACGATCTTTTATCACAAATTTCCCATTTTCCTACTTATCCGATAAAATATATAGAATTCACTCTTTTGTGGCCAGGAAAACAAAGTCGTTCGCGGTTCGCCGAAAAACATAAAATGGAATCCGAGATGGAAACCGATATAGAGAGATAATGAAAGATCTACACCGTTGTTCTCACCTATACATTCAACGTATGTCCTTTTAACGTTCGGAAGCTTTTAAGCTGAATACTCCTGACTGAAAATATTTCGGACAAGAAAACAGAGATGATTTGTGAAATCGAATATTTCAATGCACAAATAAGAAAAAGCACTCAGATAGCAAAAGCGTGTCCACATAGCGGCAAAACACAAAACATAGCATAAAATTTTCATCTTCATTAATAACACACTTTATTTCAATCTTATCCAATTGAAATCTTATTTTATTCTATTGATAAATATTGTTGATAAAATTTTATTTTTGTATTTTTCCGATGTATGCCGCCGGCTTAGTGTAGACGCGGCATAACGTCCGATAAAAGCCGATCTGGAACGAGTCGATTTTTTATTTTTATTGAAGTCCCCTTTTGAATTATTAAACTTTGATTTGTCGATTGCATTTGATGGAAGGCTTTGTTCTGTGTTCGGAGACTGCGCAAAACGTAGGTACGGCTCCTTTGGGCTTTTTCCGATTCGAACGTTTTCGAAAATTGGATTTTCAAATAAGAGGAAATTGGAAAATTTTTAAGAATGATATCGTAAAGTTAATTCATTTCAATATATACAGAGAAAATCTTTTTTTTTTCATTTTAAATTCAATTGTTTTTTTCATAAGATTTTCATTTTCTATCGAAAACTTATTCAGTGATTGATTAATTTTCGACTGTTTTTGTTCCGAATTTATTAAATTACTATGCATTTTGTATAAACATAATAAATTCATATTCTTCATGAGAGCTAATATCACAAAGAGAAATCATAAAAAATCAAACATAGAAACACATCAAGAACAGTCTGAAACATTAATCAGAGGTAACGACAGTTATGAATGACACACTGTATGCATTCGACGTAGACATAAAGGAACAATACATTCAACATAAGCCCTAGGGCGTCGTCTAGAAGTTAGACAGTTTCTATGTATTACATATCCTAATGAATATAACACAATACAATATATCACCCGCAACCTATAAACTTTTTTCGTACGAGGCGCTCAAAATCGAAAAATCGAAAGTTACGATCTTATGAATCTTCCTTAAATATCGAAACTTTCTCTTGGAAAATTTTCTTCCATATGAGGATAGCTTCAAATGATTTTAAATACATTTAAATTCAAAAATTTTGAGATTTTTGCATAATTTGCATAAACTAAATTGCATAAAATTTTCAACAATTGCATAGCATTTATAGAATATCCTGTGTATAGGCCGTACTTAATATTTTCGCTAGAACGTACAGTACGAAAACCACGCTGTCAAACATAATTGATTCGGAAAACCTCTCAATTATCAAATGTAATGATGCAAAAATATTCTCAAATGTGCTCACAATTACTCTCAAAAGCTTCATCGCGATCGGATAAGCGTTGCTATACACACACACGTACATTCAATTTCATTTATAAAGATAGACAACACACTTTAACACTCGATGGAAACAGCTCTAGCTCATTTTTTACACCACTCCGACACATTTCACTGTGGAAACGAGAAGCGGTGTTAACACACAACATCCATTACCAAAAATTGCCGTTGCTCAACGGGTTGACAGTGATTGAGGAGTTGCAACATTTGTCTCGCGAAATCATCCCCAATTACGTCAGAAGAAATGACCTAGACTCGAATGATCTATGGATCAAATGGTGCCACGTTATATTTGCAAGTCCTCGTTAGTGTGGATCCTCTTGTTTTCGTCTGGAATTGAATTCGTTAGATCTCATTTGAATGAAAATATATAATTATATGAATGAAAATTTACACCGATCAATTTAGGTGACATCTATCGTCAACCATGGGCTCTATCTATTACACCTGGTGTGAGGTATTTGACGAAGTAATTGGATTCATTTACCTTTGTGCTTATATATTGATCTGTGCCATTTGTGATCGATCTAGACTAACCGCTCTTAATCAAAAATAACCCATGGTTACGAAACCGTTCTAATTCGAACTGAAGCGCCAGTGAAAAAAATATACACAGAATCTATTTTTATATAATACATTAAATTGAAGAAAAAACTATCATTGTTTGTTGAAAATATAATATTTTAAGTTAGACTACTTTAGACTCATTATTTATATGAGGCTACGTACATGCAATAAAAAAAATAAGAAAATATCTTTGCTTGGATAGATTTATTTCACAGTTTGGAACGTTACCAAATACTTTGAATGGATTTTTTGCAAAAAAAATCAAAATGCGCAAAAACGTTCACAATTTGGTGGGTAGCAAAATATAGAACCATGTGTGAAACAATAAGATCACTGAAATGCATTAATTATTCATAAAGTATAGAAGATAATCATAAATTTTTATATTCTCGTAAAAAATACATTCAACATGGACAATCTTCGATTTTAACGCATGTGTTATTTCTTCTAGAAAATCTCACAAATCCTGATTTACAAGTGCAGCCTGGTTTACAAGGATTTTTTGGTCGAAATGGTAGATATTTGTTTCTGCAATTGCGTTCACATTGAGGCAAACATGGGACATGCATTTGATTTTTCCCACATTTAGGAACTAAAAATTTTCACATTTCTAAATTTCAAACTGAGATGAAATATATTAGATATTTGAATAAACAAGTTCTCATACTATTTTTACAATCACACTTCCGTATACAAGCTCCAGATTCACTTTGGACAAATCCATCTCTGCAACTGCACTGATACGCACTGTCAAACTTCAAAATGCAACCAATCGGAGGTTTTCCATAACAAGTATCTGGACAAGCACTTTGATTTCGAACCACCATTTCTGATATTGGATTTGCACAGCCTGTGAATTTTATTATTGTTGATATATTATTCAATGTGTAAATATTTTGATTGATCGAAATTTATACATGTATCTCGATGAACACATTCTCCATTGAGTCTGAGGTATTCTCTACTCTTGCAAATGCATTTTGGTACACAAATTAGGTCAGGTTGTGGAGGTCGACATGGTGGTATGAAAAAATCTAATGCTTGTTTACAACTTAGCCATTCACTTGGACAATCTGTAGGACAGGGAACTAATACTTCATTTGGACTGCATTTCGGATCTGAAATTCATATTATCATTGAATTTTACAATAAATTCTTTTAAATTAAAAATACTCACTTTGATTTTCATTTGAACGCGTCACTAAAATCCCATAAAACAAAATCAGAAAAAACGAAGCTACGATTTTCAACATTTTTATTCTCAAATCGACTTTTCTCTACAATGCACAAAAGCATTATGACCGTGCTATTAAAGAATTTTCTACGTCGTTTATTTGATGTTTGTCCAGATCCTTTTAGAAACACTTGAATATTGTTTATTTTTACAAAACAAATGTTGATTTTCCAATCGTTTTATATGTCATTGAAAAGTGTACAATAACTTTTCGCTCGTTATATTAACGACATCTGTATTCGGCATCAATCAATTGTATGAAAGTAAGTTTTTTGCGAATACATATAAATTTTATTTGTTCAATTGAGAAAATTCTATTGATGCAAATCGAAAATGTAAATATTTGAACAGATGTCGTTTAAATGACAAATTCTGCACGATTTTCAAACACAGTCTAATTACCATTTCTAATTTTATCCTTTCGATGCATTAACATTGAAAATTATAAAATTTAATCCCTGTATAATTCAAGAGAATGCCACAAAACACATTTGTCTTAATAAAGCCGCAAGTTGTAGGTACACATGGATTCAGTTGCGGTGGATTACCTGGATATGAATCCTTTCCACAAACGTAAACAAAATTCCTATATATGCATTCGTGTATGAAAATTTTCCGAAAAAAAATTTTTTTGAAAGGTCGATGAGAATATTTAGCATGATTTTGCATAATGACCGAGATAAATCCGAGTTTGGCAGTATTCAATCACGAAGCCTCCCCATTTTCGCGTTGATGAAGACAAATGAGGTATCGAGGAGTTCTTCCATGATCGAAGGTCGGAAAATTCTGCTGTTTCCATCCATCTTTGCCTCTCTGAAGGATAGAGCTTTCGCCAGATTGAATCTCGGAAAATTGAAAATCTCACTCAAACTATTTCCACACAAGTTATACAAAACTCATATTATGTATGTGTCATTTATTGTAACAGTAATTTAATTCCATTTAATTGAATTCCGAGTGTTGTAATAATTTTCGTTGGACTTTTTTAAGTGCATAGTGGAAATCAATTAACATCTCACTGAAATAATAATTAATTTCCATTTTTTATGATAGTTTACATAAATTTAAACCGAAAAACCGACTTACTCGTTCATTTCAATTTGTGCACTTACACCACTCTTACAATAAAGGGCACATATGTCATTAGATCGTTTTGTATATTCCATAAACTTATTTTGTAAAATATGCTCGATGATAAATATCATATAATTAATTATGCATAAATTAGTGAAAATATTCAATATTATTTCTGCGCCATAATTATACGATGTTTGAAAATTGACGTCATTCTATGTAATCGGAATTCTAATTAAAACAACTGCAATATTATGCTCATTTATTTGAAAAAATACATTTATCATATAATTTATATTATCTAATGTCTAATCTTTCAATCGTTAGTTACAAAATTCAAATACTACATAGCAGCGTGTTGATATTTTTTTCACTACAGAATTTAAACAAATCACTGTAATAATTATATCAACGAAAAACATCGCTATGTAAGGCTCAAGTTGAATGACTAACGATGAAAAAAGATTCAGCCTAAATAAAGTCAAAATACCAACACACAATAAAAAAAATATATATAATTCATACGACACATTTGATTTTTCAATCAGCAAAAACAACACAATCAAACTACACAATAGGAAAATTATCAAGGATTTTTAAAATTTACAATTTCAAGCTTTATCCTTGATCTTTTTATTTTGACCAGACAAAGCAGTAGTAGAAACGAAAATTTTTATCCTCCTTTGCGAATCGGCACTCCTCGCTCCTTGCAGAAGACTTCCATCTGAACTCCTCCTGACTAATGCGCTTCTTCTCACCTCCTGAAAAAAACGTGGAAAAAAATTACAGTCCATACATCTTCAGCATTCCTGAGGAGCTGAGCTCTAAGACGTTTCGCATCAATTCAGCGACGTCATTCGACTATATTGGTTTTCTAGTCTACCGGTTCATTTTTCAACGCTTTTAGCATATTTAAGGAATGAATAATTATTTTTTTTATATTTGTGAATTGT
Organism: Cheumatopsyche charites; assembly: GCA_024721215.1. Taxonomy (NCBI): domain Eukaryota; kingdom Metazoa; phylum Arthropoda; class Insecta; order Trichoptera; family Hydropsychidae; genus Cheumatopsyche; species Cheumatopsyche charites. Next base: position 13,304,630 of record CM045577.1, read on the forward strand.
CTTAATATTTTGTACCTTTATTATTATTGGTGCTTGATGAGTACTTCCGTGATAACTCGATCTCCTTGAAGTTATGGTAGCTTCTGTCACTGATGATGCAGGTGATGATGGTAATGGATTCTGTGGGAATAATGAAAATTTTATAAAAAAATTCGTTCAATACGAAGTATTATTATGTGTACGAAAGAAACTCATTAGCTGACATTGTGACTTCGTCTATTTGTAAAAATCTATTTTTCTTTAATATTACAGTTATAATAAAATCGGTTAGGTAATTTGAGTGAACATTTTCAAGGTTTTCCTTAAACATTCTTGTTTGAAAATGTGCGTTTTTTTCTATGCATAAATGATAAAATAATTACATTTTAATGTAAAAAATTTAACGACATCTATATAATATTGAGTCGAACTAACAAGTAACTCGTTAAATCATCAAAAAATATGAACTATAATTCTCGCTCATTAAACACATTTCTTTTGCATTTCAATGACTATTTTATGCTAAATTATAAATACAATTCATTCTAAATTAATATATTTTTTATATCATCATTATTTTCATTAAAATATGTATATAAAAATATCGAATACATTATATTACAATTACACTTTCAAGCAACAAAACGAATTCAACAAAATTTAGATACATTTTACCAAAAGCGAAAAAAAAACGAACAATCTGCTCAACTAAGCGCGAACAAAAATGCACCGAGAAGTAACAAAACGATTTCGCAACACTTTCTCAACAAACGAAAACAAATCGAACAAACTAACGCACAATCACCAAACTAAAAATGACGAAGCACAAAAAAAACCTATATAAAAACTCTTAGAGAGATCCGAAACCACAAAGTGCTCACTTTCAAAGGAGGTATGTTGAAATTAAACGGTTCGAATTCGCCAACTTCTGGAGCGCTTATAGTCAAAGCCTCGGATTCTATAGAAACTATGGAGACGTTCGACGGTCGGGCTGTTAAATGCTTCGCCAGATCGATGGGGTCTGCTTCCACTGAAACAAAAATGTATAAATCAAGTTCGTATTTCATCTATAAGTATATGAATATACGTACAGTTACACGATATATCGCTATGAATAGATTTTGGGTGGAAAAACATAGTCGTATTGCAAGGAGTTGCTGTAGTAATGGAGGATGAGTAAATGTGTCCGAATAGTGAAATCTACTACAGATTTTGAATATATTTTAATTGATAGATATAGACAGTTTAATGATTTTTTTAATATATGGTGACATTAATTGTGGATGTGAGGTTTTCGAGGAAAATCGAATCTTACCTATGTATAGTCGATTTTTATGTCAGTTTTTCTCGAACTTCAATGATTTTGGAATTGAAAATTTGAAATCATTGAGTTAATAAACTTATAATAATAATTTATTGATACTCTTATATAATATTTAAAAGGTAGAAGTTATACAAATTAACGTATGATCAATTTATGTTTATTTTATGTAATAATAAATGCTACGTCTAATGAATCAATAAATTATGTGTGAATGTTTCTGAAAGTGATAAAATGTGTTGGTATGCGAAGCTATAAAATTCGTCATTTTATGCTGTTGTTTGATTAAATGTTACTTTCCATATGTGCTACTAAGTATTTTTATACATTTACTATAAAAATAAAAAAAATGATATGTCAAATACCACGAAATCAGCAACGTATACAATTAAAATTCATTTTTTTTATCAAAATCCCATTTCATTCGTCATATCTTCACAATTAATTAGGAAAGGCTTCATAAATGTCCCCACCGATTATGATGAAATTTTGTAGAAATAGTGTAAGTATAGAAATGCTATAATTGTGAAAACGGAACTCTCAATAATTCTTCAGTTTTCGCAAGTCAAAGTCCAGTATATTTGCTAGATATGTAAACTTATAAGAATAATATTTAATATGAAATTTATTGACATATCATCAAAGGGATAAAACAACAATAATAATATAGCTATGATTTGAATATGCTGTAAAGATAAAACATGCAAAACCTTATTTTGTAAATGAACCTAGCAAATATACTGAACTTTGATCTGTGATAAATAAAAAACAATTGAGTGTTGCGTTTGTGTTTAAGTTTGAAACAAATAGACGATGCATTTTTTTTTTTACAAAGTTTACGTCACTCTAAAAACTTTTAGGTCATCCTTACCAGTTTCAATAAGTGGATAAATATTACCAACAGTGTCAACAAACGCGTTATTTCTATTATTTACCCGTCCTCTCGACTAAAGAATACTTTCACCAAAAGACGACAATTATGAGAATATTTCGACTTTTGTAATTGCACTTGTTTCACATTTTCGATGCGAAATCGTCTCGATTTTCGATCGAATTCATGGCACAGTTTCGAAAAACAGCAAAACCAATTTTGAACTTTCACCACGTTCAAGTATGTCATAACAACAGTATGCATAATGCGTACAGCGAGCAAATGTTCAATGTCGATATGAAGGCCTTGATTTTTCATATGAGGACTTCGTAAAAATTTTTTTTTCGATACTGGTCAAAATTTCACGATATACATTTTTCGCTCGCAGGTTATCCTTGTGTCTTAAATTTGTGAATATTGATGTTTTAATCGGGTTACGTATTTTTGGCTTACGTTAACAATCTGAATGTATGCCGAGGTTTGTACGATAAATTACCTTTTTTTTTCAATCTGATCTGATTTGAAATTTGTACTGTACTTCAATAAAGTTTTTTGTTGAATATTTATATCATTTTTTTTTTCAAATCAGAATTTTAATTATCGAGATATTGAAGGTCGAGGAAAATATTACGAATTCAATTGTTTATTTATGTAAAACGAAAATATGTATGTACACGGATTTTGTACACGTATAACAGGTACTTAAAATCAGATTTTGACAGAATAATCTAATAAAATGACCGAATTTATTAGTACCTATCCATATATTATAGTTGAATTTAACATGACAAGGTTATTTTTAAGTTTAGTATTATATAATGCGCACAAACCACAATTTACTCTCGAATGATTCAATTAATTGGCAGGTACAGATATTTGTAGCAAGTACCATTACATTTTACGTAAAAAGGTCAAGTTTTGATCAAGGTCGAAATATTACCTAAATAAAGGTTGACCTTAGTTGAATTTGTACTTAGGCATTAATCGATTTTTTTTTTTATTTAGTTATCTACGCCATTTCGAATTAGTTTAATATTGAGGAAGTATTGCAAATATGAAAAAAATATTTATTTTTCATCAATCGGAAACAATTAGCAGTTTTGTTAGTTAAATCAAAGTCGAAAACACTTCATATTTGAGAAAAATAATATTGGCCTAAATATGATATTTTCAAAAGAGTCATAAATATGGAACAGTTCTATTACAAATATGGAACATTCCACTTACACGGAACAGACATAAATTTATTATATAGCATCCAGAATAAAAAAATAATTAAATAACACATAAATCTTTTATATTAGTTCACTATTCCATATTAATCACAATTCTTTTATATTTTTATTTATTTAACGGGTAATTTCTACCCAATTTTTTATATACACACCGTGTATTTTTTAATCGGTCATAAGTGACACAGATAACCCTGAATAGTTAGTATCATTCACTTTATATAGTGAAGACGAGACTCCTCAGAGTAGAGAAGTGCACACATAGGTGTCACTAAATAGTTCAAATTAATCGAACATATGAAAAGTGTAGGTGATGTGATCATTTGCGGAGCCGTTTCGTAAAGCGTTAAATTAACACTTTTTTTCGAATCAAATGAATCCAAACATTCGAAAGAAACGACCGTGTCTCCATATCAATTTTTATCAATTAAGAAAAACGACATTTCGACACTCGCCAAAATATGACTCGAACTCACGCATCCCAAAGTATGCTGAATCGACACGGCATGCACAAACGCTTTATACCGCTGCGATATCGGCTGGCTATTATATGTATATATAGAAAATCATACTGATTCCAATAGCTCTGGCGACTCTGGCAGCAGCCAGCAATCTTGCAGCTCCTTTCCTGAACCTGATGGCTGCAGCTCTTCGTCTCCCAGCATTCCTCAATGCGGCTCGCGCAATCGCGGCTTCCCAGCGACCACAGCCTGCAGCTCTGACACTGAGACGAGCTGGACCTCCACCTCCAAGACAGGCTTCCATTGCTGCTGCTAAAGCTGCTCCGGCTCCCTTTTGAAAATATCAAAGTGTAAATTGCAAGGTTTAAAATATTAATATTACTAGAGGATTCTGTTAAATCAATATTTCATTAACGAGATAAAGCAAGTTTGTTTCTTGTGCAATTGCATCTTGCGCAGTTATGTGATGCAACTGCATCTTCTACTTAAAAGGGTCTGAAAAATTACGCAGCTGTTTGTCATTGAAGCCACAACAAATCATCGATTAGCTTAAATCGTGAATTTCTAGATAATTTCTAGTAGATAATTGATAAATATTGTCAGCGTTTTCTATTATATGAAGGTTTTAAGTAGTTGATAAAAATTCATAAACTGGTCGTGTAAGATAAACCTGTTGTAATAATGTGGCTGGTTTAAGGAATCAGAGAAAATGTTAAAAGTACTATTTTACGATTGCATGAATTATACATATAGTATAATCTTGATTATTTAGATTTCGATGATCCAGATCGTTCAAAACTGATAAAAATAATACCTATACTTTTTGCAAATCTTCACTATAATTAAGTAAATTCAGCTTTGTTTGTGAATGTCATAAATGAAAAAATGTAGGCATAACAATTAGGCTTATCCAAAATATTAAGATATTTTTAATGTTCTCTATAATCAATATAAATAAAATTAATATACGCGTGCATATTTGCACTGTATGTGCTCCTTAAACGCTCGTCCGACCATGATAAAACATTCGAAAGAAGACTTATCCATCATTCATTAAACATTCAAATAATCGAGATTCTACTATTCATCGATCAAACTCTTATGACGACTGAAAATACCATAGAGTACAAGTGACATTTTCACCTAAATTCAGTTATATACAGAAATCGCTTCTATGTACACTCATACATTTGGTGGCAAAAGGATATAAACGAACTTGAAACGTGTATCAAATCACTCCTAATACACGTAGATCGAATTTGAGCGCGCATTTCTCGGAATCACCGCAAAGTCACTTGTGCCCCTTGGTATTTTGAGTTGTCACGTGACACTCACCGGTCCCAAATCGTTGACACTGAGGTCCAGATCTCTGAGCGGTGTCCTTCCAGCTGCCACCGCAGAAGCCAACAGTTGTCCGCAATCTGACGCCCCCTCGACAGCCTCCCTCGTTATTCCGCAAGCCGACAAATTCAGGCTGAAACGAGGTCGTGTAATTAAGCAAATTTATGCAAACAACGAGTATTTATAGCGATCGATACTTTTGCAAAACGCTGCCCCTCAAAAGCGCAGTGGCCAAGTGTGAGGCTCCCGATGAACCGAGATTGGTGTTCATCTTGAGGTCGAGTGTTAAAAGTCTGCTCGATGGGTGTGTGAGAGCGTATCCGAGTCCTTCGCCACCTTTCACTCCTTAAATTGATAAAATATTTACTAATTAACCTTTTCTGTAAGTATCTATTAAAATGTAAAAATATCCAATTGAAAAATCCCAAGTAATAATTGCAATAAAAATGTTCAATTCTAATACACATTATGATCAATATAAGAGACGAAATCAATTTTATTGACAGTTTTCAAAAATTGTTAATAGGCTTGTCTGTTTTTATTTAATTAAGTCAACTCATAGATAAACCTGATATTCATTATTCAAGTGGAACATGTTGTTATTTCGGAATGATGTATACGAAATTAGTTAAAGTCACTCAAATTATGCAACATAAATCAAGTGACAATCTGTGCAATTTCGCAACGCTTCGAAACCTAATCCTCGGTAAATTTAGGTACGTTTTTCGAAGAATGTTTCTTAATAAAATTAATTTGTGTAGGTATTTAGTAACCTATTTTGTTGTCGACCAAAATGAGCTCTTTTAATCCTGGATGTTTAATGATGAACTTAGCTAACAAAAGAGCTCCAGCATCCGCTATTTTGCAATGGCTGAAGTCCATGGTTTTCAAACCGTGATTTTCAGACACCGCCTTCAGAATACTCTTCAGTTTGTCGCAATTTAAATCGCTCGAAGTAATCCTGACAATGACAAAAGCATAGACATTAATAAACGAGTTCGATTGATTTCATTCGAGGCGTTTTTACCTTAAAATTTTAAGCTGAGAACATTTGTCCAGACCTCGACACAAATGCCTTACGTCCACTGGAGTCATCTGAAACAAATCCCTTCTGAAAAAAGGACCTGCCCTTCTTAGGCCGAATGTTAAATGAACTTCGATTAAAAGTGGTAAACTGCTCAATACTCCACTCAAAGGAATGTGATCTGGAAATTTAATAAAACTTAATTCATATAAGATCAAAAATTGTGTAAATTTATGCAAATATCCGTACCTCTGTAAATGATTTTAGATTTTTTCTTGAAATATTCCATTGCAGTCTTACTTAAACCTTCTTTTGCTTCATTTTGTTCATGTTGTGGTGGATCAGCTGGAACCATGCTTCTTATACAAAGACGTTTTACATGTGGTGCCCATAGTTTTACCAAATCTGATATCTGCACACGAACCAAATTTAGAAAATTACTTCTATGTAAATTTCAAAATAAGTACATTTAAATCCAAAATTATTGCACTTCTCGAATAAACATAGCAATAAAAAATGTATATGAGCTTATTATGGGTAATTTGTATGAATTTTTACTATCACCTTCTTTGAAGCGTAAATCTATTAACATTTTAACTGTAAAATTTCAAATATTCGAATTTCAACTTGCTTTTTCCGGATCATAAGACCTTGGATGCATCTCTTCCAATTCTTCGGAACAATGATTTTCCATAAAAAGTTGAATATATGGACGGATTTCACTGACACTTTTGTTAGGCCAACGTTCTCTGAATTTGATTTACTTTTTTAACGAAACAAAATTTTGTTCATATTTATAAACTGGTTTTCATATTTACCTGTATGCCCTTTTCCAAAACGCGTCATCTGAAATATATTCTGATAATAGACTTAATGACAAATTAGTATCGAGAATTTCCAATAAAAAATTCTTGTCTTTATCCATTGCGAATTCGCTAATTGGTGAATCTGCAATTCAGAATATTCAAGAGTTCAAATGAACATCCGCAACAATTTCAAAACAAATTAGCGATTTGAATCTAAATTTTCCATTAGATTCGTACAAATGCATTAAGTGTGGATGCATTTGTACAATTTTGGAATCGACTAGAAAATTTAGATTTTAATCACCGATTTAAGGATGTTATGAAAGTTGTTATACGCGTATATCAGTAACGGTCTGTTTCAGACAAATTGGTAGATCGGATCAATTGTATATTTTGGAGAAAATTCAAATAACCTTAAAAAAATGGAAATCATTAGCATAAAAACAATAGGTTTCTTTTATTCTTTGCACCATATAATTATACTTTGAATAATACATTGATATAAAGTGAATATTACGTTTATGTCATGATGTAAAATCAACATCCCTTCACTCTTGATAATCACATATTATCATATTTCAATTGACTGCGAATATATAATATATATGACATTTAACCCATTCGACAGCATATTAAGGATTTTGTATAGTGGTAAAATTTTGTTGTAATATTATATTTTCGTAGAAATTCCTGAATCGAAATTGAATTTCAGAAAAGTGCTTCAGGACTCGATGGGAAAAGCGTTGATTAAAAAAGAAAATAACGCTGGTAACATCTGGTCCTTTTGAGACGTTTATAAATGACTAGATCGTTTACAAGAAAGTCGATATAAAACGGTCTAGATTAAACTTATCTTTTCAACTAGTATATAGTAATTTAATCTTGGATACTAGTGTACATACATATATTAGTACATAATTGAAGTTTTTCAAAAGTTCTTCGTGAATGTTCTTAAAATTATTCTAGTCATTATGAAATCGTCATTATTTATATTTTTTTATGTACAGTGACCTCGATTGGTCTTTCTTTGATGAAAAAAAGTTAACTGATTGCCTTGTTATGTTGCGTAATTTCAGTGTAATTTTAGTACACTTACAGTTTATTATTCAATAAATAATCAAATTAAAATATAAATTATTTTGTCACTTTAAATATTCTCGAATGGTAGCTCAGTTGAACTAAAAATATGGTTATTTTATTCAAATTTACAATTTTCTTTTGCGATCGTATTTGAATATAAAAATACATTTATTTAAATGAATATTGTCAATCTTACCTTTCCAATTCTCGGCAATTTTCCTAACACAAATTTGCGACAACTTTTCCGGACTCGAAGCGTCCCACGAAAAATTCGAAGAACAAACGTTTCCCGGCATTTCACATTCAGGAACACTCCTGTAAGCTTCGAGTGCATTTTTATCAACCGTATGAGGTATTTTCATCTCAAAATTGTGTATTATGTGAATAAAATAGAAAAATATTCCGTATAATTCGACTACTTGTCTCTTAGCGTGTTACCGAAAGATGAGTATGCGTGAAATATCGATTAAACACGTAACCAATGTAATAGCATTTGACAACATTCAATACATAATGTAATTTATGTCTACTTTGCATATAAATAATATGATGAAGAAAAAAATTGAGACAATTATGCTAAGTTGTCCATATTATTATTATATATTGAATCTGTACTTGCGTTGAAGAGTTTTTTTCTGAAATCACTATACAATAATATTTTGAAGTCATACTTTTGTTACGTCATATTCGATTTCGATTGTAATTAGGTGCACTATATTTTAATAATTTGATTTTTCAAACATTTAAAAAAAAATTATAATTCAAAAATACGATTCATTTTTTTTCAACTTATCACTTGACAATAAATTGAAAAAAAAACTCATTCGAATTCAACAACAAAAGGAAAAAAAAACGTTCACAATGTACTGCAACTCGTTTTTCGTGAATTAGATTGGGTTGATGTGATTTTAAGCAATTCGAATTGCATTTTTACGCAATATACCGTTGATGATGTTGAATTATGATTTTATGAAGAAAATTCGCCATTATTCTTTGTAGTCAGTTCTTAAGCAATAATGCGACATTAATTCATTCTTTGAAACTTTGAGACGAAAAACAACATATGAGAAGTAAGCACTCGTTTTGGAGCAATAAGAAAATTGCATAATCTGTGTAACATAATCGTTTTCATTAATAACTGTACGTGAAGTATAATATTACACGATGTAAATAAGGAAATACTATACATGAACTCGAATAAATCTTACTTTTATATGGTTCAGAAAATATTCACAACTTATTGAGCCTATAATAGATGAACGTTTTTTTCATAATTTTACTATTCTTTTCGTATATTTGACATTCAATAAATCTTGAAAAAGGTTCATAGATTTTTGTTTGCATATTTTCTGCTTTTACAACAGTTCAAACAATATGACGAAAACCAAACACTGACGTAGGTACCTATGTACTTACTTTGTATATAGGCTTTTTTTTCTAAATGGATTCTTTGGAGTTAGTTAAGAAGAAATATTGCTATAGGTATGTACTTATTTTGAAACAAATTACAACAAAACTTAGTAGATACAAAATCTCGAATTCTTTAATGTTAAAATAATAACAAAATGCACCTAATTCATTATAATAAAATTGTCATTATAGTTAAATTACCGATTCGAACTCTGTCTTAACATTTTCGATCGAAATAAACGTACATACGTTTTTTGTGACTTTGCCATATTACATCAACACCGGAGATTTATCTTAAACATTTCGGCAAAGCATCTTTTGACTTTTGTAATTTGAAAAAAAGATGTAGTGTCATTAAATCATTTGGATCTAAGCAATTCGTTCGCTTAGAGCGTGTCCTACATATTTTTTTCTATTACGCCTTCACTTTTGGTGTATTTGCAGAGTCGAAATTTTCACTTTCAATGTTTTCGGCTGTGTATTTCTTTTAGCAATTGTAAAGACTCGACAACTTATTAATACATAATAAATCCGAAATGAAAAACATATACACAAAATACTCGAAAAAGAAGATTAGGAATAAAAGGAAGATTATACTATTATTTTAATGAAAAATACAAATTTAAGACGGCTTCAAACTTTTTTCAAAATTTTTTGCTTCGTCAAGATACTGCTCACATTTACATCATCTCACAGTATGTACATAGGTAAGTATTTTATCTATCAATTATTTTTTGTTAACATCGACAAATGGATCCTTTGGTTCAAGGTTAGTCGTTTCATCAATGTTTCTTCTTCTTGTGATTGTTTTAAAATGCTTCTACAATTTCATTGCTATGATTTGTCTAATGTAATATATGACATTTTAAAACAAATTTTGTACTGTCGATGATCGCACACATCGATCTTTACGCAATTTTCACACTTGATCATTGCACTTTACACTTTCGCTTTTCGAAAACGATGAGCTGCTTCATAATTGAAAGCTAAAATATGATCAGTGATCGAGATGACATAAATGCACCTTTCGTTTCTTCAACTTTTTCTAATAAAAAATTAACCAATTTCTTTGAATTCACACTAATTTCATATCCTTGTTGAATATTTGATATTGTAATTCTTGTAAAATACACAAAATCAAACATCATACTCTACAAAATAAATAGATTTCATGCAAAACAAATCATCAAATCCTAAAACAGTCAAAATAAATAAATAATAAACTGAAATATTCGACGATTTTCCCATTTTTTTTTTTCATACAATCAAGACGAAGTAACACTCAAATTATAATTGATATTTCGCTACTGTTTCTAAACCGCAGGTTGCAAAACCCTGACTTTGTATACTTCGGAGGTAAGCTGCAAATGAACGTCGTTTTTAAATCGCGGATCTGAATTTTCAAGTTAGTCGTCGTTGGACATTCGACAGCTAAACAGAAAACTTGCTTCGTACGCACAAAAGTTGTTCGGTCGGAAAATTAAAAAAAAAAGGTTTTATTCAAAATATTTTTGAATCTTTTCGATATAATGAAAAAATATTCAACTGTGAAAAAATCAAGTTATCAAAAAAGTTTTTAAAAAAAGTTTTAGTTTTCACAAAGTGATTCAACAGTGAAAAAAACGTGATTTTTTTGTAAAAAAAGTTTCAGTTTACACGTGTGTTCAGTGTTCAAAATATATTTGAAATACGTTCAATGTGCAGGGGATTGTGGGGAGACTTGATTCATCTGGAAGACTTGATCCCTTTCTTTTGTTTTTGTCCTCAACTCCCTTTTGAAAAATTGTGTGTTGAAAATAAATATTGTCAAAGTAAACCCAATTTAATTTCTAGTGCATTAACACTATTTTTTAATACGTTTTTCCAAAAGGAATTTAGAAGTAAAAAACAAAAGAGGAATCAAGTCTTCCAAATGGATCAAATCTCCCTACCCTCTTCTATTTTTTGATTTCAAAATATAACAGTTATTACGAAATAACATTAATTAATCGCTTATTTTGAGTGGTAATCAATTATTGCTTAAATTACGAAACTGATCTACTGCTGTGGCATTGAATTTTTTTAGATTAATTTTGCTCGTGATATTTTTTGCATTCGTTGATTCACTCTCACATATGTATATGACCTACTGAATTTACATATAATACCCGCCTTTATATCATATAAAATTAGAACTTCATTTTGGAATATCTTCCATAATGTAATGTTCAAATCATAACAACAATATATTGTAATATCCTGAATCGAATTTGGAAATAAGAACTGTCTTGAATCATAAAATAAATACTGACCGCTTAGCAAAAAATTAGTTATTTTTGAGTTTAATTTTTCAACAATGTTGCAATTTATTTATAGATTGATCGAAAATAAACCATGGCTACACCAGTGACTGATTATTATCGAGATAAAACAATATTTATAACCGGAGCTTCAGGATTTATAGGAAAAGTTTTACTTGAAAAACTACTCTATTCTTGTTCTGGTTTGAAGAAGATTTATGTATTGATTCGACCGAAAAGGGAAAAATCAGCCAATACAAGAATAAATGACATCTGGGAATCACCTGTAAATATATTTATTTTAAATAGGTATATTACATTTTGCATTATCGTGAAAATATAAAATGTTTATTTTTAAGGCTTTCGAAAGATTAAGAAAAGAACAACCCGGTGCTTTGGCGAAAATAGTACCCGTTGAAGGAGATCTAGTGAGTGATAATTTAGGACTCAACTCGCAAGCGTTGGAAAATCTACAAAAAGAAGTTAACATTATTTTTCATTGTGCTGCTACTTTGAAATTAGAAGCAAACTTGAGAGATGCCATTAACATGAACACCACCGGGACGTGGAGATTGATAAATATTTGTAGAAAAATGGAAAATTTGCAATGTTTTGTTCATCTTTCAACCGCTTTCTGTTATGCAGACTTCGAAGTCTTAGATGAAAAGGTAAAATTGTCTCATATTAATGTGTATAACTAACATATACATGAAATTATATTACTCAAAATACACAAAAAGGTTCACGACGCTGCTGAAGATCCAAAAGAGATTATGCATTTGATGACATGGATAAAAGATGATGCATTGGAAGCTATAGAAAATAAATTACTAAATGTTCATACAAACACCTACATTTATTCAAAAAGGCTTGCTGAATGTCTCATTCGGGATGAATATCCGAATATGCCTGTTGCCATAGCTCGCCCAAGCATCGGTAAGATCCATGAAATAGATTTTATTAGATTCATGTTGATTTTACAAAAAAATATTTAAATTTTTAGTTCTACCAGCATGGCAAGAGCCTGTAGAAGGTTGGGTAGACTCGTTGAATGGGCCAGTTGGAGTAATGATAGCCGCAGGTAAAGGAGTGATTCGCACTATGAACTGTGATCCGGATTGCAACGCAGAAATTATTACAGTGGATTATGTAGTCAACGGGTTGATAGTTTACGCTGAAAGCGTTGGAAGAATGAAACAGACGTATAACAAAATACAAAATGTGTTTTTATAAATCATTCTGAATATTTATTCAATTTTCATTGCAGTTCTCCAGAAATTCCAGTTTGCAATTTGACATCTGGTGATTTAAGAGATGTTAATTGGAACAAGGTGCTCACTCTGTCCAAAGATATCATCAAAGAATATCCTCTGGATTATCCTTTGTGGTATCCGAATGGAAGCATTCATAAATACAGATTTGTTCACAAACTCTGTGTATTTTTTTACCACATAATTCCTGCATATTTAATTGATTTTCTCATGTTGATTTTCCAACAAAAAAGATTGTAATTTAATTCTTTTCTATTCACTCAATATTGTTTTATTCAAATTAATAAACTTTTTTTTTCAATTTCAGCATGGTTCGTATACAAAATCGAATAACTCTCGGCTTGGAACTTCTTCGATTTTTCACAACTAGACAATGGACTTTCAAAATTGATACTTATAAAAATATGATGAATAATCTAAGTCCTCAGGAAAGTAAAAAATTTCCTTTGGACTTCAATTTAATCGGTGAAAGAGAATATATGAAACGATGCGTTCTTGGAGGAAGACTTTATTGCTTGAAAGAAAAACCAGAAGATATACCCAAAGCTAGAAAAGTCAATTTTGTGTATGTATCAAACATTTTATTAATACTTCATCATTATTTTCAGTTTAATAAGTTGATTCTATCATTTTAGAATGTATTTATTGGACAAATTAGTTACTATATTGTTTTATGGATATATTTTATGGACAATTTATGATTATTCTGAACCATTAAGGAAGTACTGGCAGCCAATTCCAAACTTAATGTCCTCAAGTATCGATAATTGAATTTTAATTGTGAATTTGAAAAGAAGATATGTTTTAATATTTTTGTAAAAGTTTATTTTATTTTATGAGATAAGTATGTATAAATAATGTTGTTTAGTTTAAACATTTATTAATCAATGTATATTTGGTGTTTCATGATTTATAAAAAGAATGTAAGATATATTATTAAACAAACTTATTTTCTATTGTAATTTTTATGCATAGACTTTTTGCTTGCTTGTTAAATTTTATATTTTTTTAAATAAATATGAAATTTACTGACCTCTGTGATACAGCGCAACAATTTGTCTTCATCACAGAAAATGCACCTATGCACTTCAGTCTATTTAATGAAATAAACAACATCCTACATAGGTACTACTTAATATGAAATAAATTGATAAAAATGTCATAAAACCGACTAATTAATCCCACTAGGAAAAAAACTTATACATCAATAAATATCAAACATATAAGTACTAGATAATACCATAGCATTAGATGTCTACATATGTATGTATATAGATAGAAAAAAGCAAATTCATATTTGATATATTTTCAAAATAACTTGAAATTAGATATTAATGTAATGAGATAATTCTATTTTTTCAATATCCAAGTCATCATTGCCTAAATATCATAAAATAAACCATGATAGGTATTTGAAAAATACAACTGACAACATGTTTACCTACACACAAAATGAAAATGCAAGTCGTTTACTCAACATGAACAATTTGTTCGGAAAATCTTTAATTATAACATTTATAATTATACCAGCATTTCCGCATCTGCGTTTGTAGAAAATTCAACTGTCTTCGTAATACACATAACAATTATAAATACAATGTTATAAAATATTATTAAATTCTACTGAAAAAAAATTAACATAACAACCAAAATATTTCCTAGAATTCAATCGATCTGAACAATACCCGGAGTGCACTTTGACTTTTTTAACAAAACTCAATCTCAGAAGGTGTCTGCGAGATAAATTGCGTTGAAAGGGGCAATAAAACGTAACAATATATTTCTCGGGATATATCATTATCAACGTAATGACACATTAGAATGCAGTGGATAATCGATCTATGAGAAAATCGATTATTCTGCAATCCTCTTGATCGCGGACAGATCGATTCGTTTTCCCCGCACCGGATTATGGAACAAGTCAGAATATGCAATTTTCTTCGCTTTTCTGAATAAAGCTACTTTCTTAACAGCGGATAAGTATACTAAATTGTTTCATTAGAATTTCCGAGTAATTTTCTTATACATTCCGCGTTAAATGCAAAGGTGACTAACTAAGATAGAAAGACGTTAATTGTTTTAATTTTTATTTCTTGATCAGCACGTTGAAACGGAATCGTAATACAATTCAAACTATTTATATGATTGTTGCGAAAATATTCATTTTCGAATAACCCATCAGCACGTAAATCGTTAATCTATGTACGAGAATATTGATCAATTTTCCAACATTGCAAGTTGAATATAAGATGACCGCGAAGAAAATTGGTTGCACTTTTATTTGGAAAAAAAATCAGAAATCGACTGTATGAAACTTACAATTAGTTAAAATTTGAAAAATATGAAAATCTATCTATAAGTCATTTCGATAGTTCATTCAACACATTTCCATATTCAATAGGCATTACATACACATTTCACAATTGCGAATATATTTCTCACATTTTATAAGGATTTGCGGTTTATCGTGAAAAGAAATATAATTTAAAAACGCATTACAATAAACCTATTTCGAAAATAGATCGATATTTGCAATTCTACAAGACTGTGAAACATATCAAAATTTCTCCAATAATAATCGTTCAATTACCATTTCTCAAAAATTTATGAAATCGTTTAGAACAAAACAACAATTTTATCAATCGAATTAAACGATCAAACACCAAAGTGATCTAATTGCTGTACAGTCGAGTAATTGCGACTAGTTGATTGAACGGTGTATTAACTCTGTGTAAATATATTGAGATTTTTTATAACATGAATCAGATTCGCCGACAGTTATTTCAAACAATATTTACCGTAATTTACTCTAGATGCCGTAATGAATAATAACTACGAGAAACGATAGACCATTCATCGTTTTTTTTTTCATAAAATATCAAATTAACTCGTACAATGTAAATATATTAAATTAAGTTCGGAAAAAAATAATGCACAAATATTTCTTATCGAGAATTTCATGTCGATATATCATACCTATTGTATTAAGAATTTTTGCGATTTCGATAATTTTGCGGAGGTAATCAAAGTAATCATTGTTGCTGTTTTACGACATTATAATCGTAGATTAAATCTTTAAAAGTTGACGTTAACTTTCATGTCTGTAATTATAATTTTCGATCGTGTTTATGAATCAAACAATTCGGATCAAGATAGGATGTTTTGTAACTGAAAAAACTGCAGTTAATTGTTGAAACGTACTTCGTCTTCGTTTTTAACAGTTGCAAACTATCTGATTCTTAATCTTTTTTCCTCAATTGCACCATTAAATGTATGAGTATGATGAGTGTTGCATGTTAAAATTTTCAATTTTTGCATATTTTCTAAAATTGAATTTCAATATGAAGAGTTTTTCATGATTGTCCTTTTTCATCATGTGTACTTACTCGATAAATGAAAATCATCGAGAAATCAGAAACACTAGTAACATGCAAATGAAAGATAAAAATCTTGATGAGCATTATTGAAAATTACAACCCAATATTAATGAATACCTATTTGCACAAAAATCCATCCGATTAGTCTTTCTATAACTTAACTTGTTTATACAATTTAAAAGATCATCGAAATCGTTTTTAAGTCTTTTCTATAAATTAAATTTTTTATTTTCATTCATCAATTTTAAATTTGAATCTAAATCGATGATTAAGATCAAGCTAATGACCAATCATTAACCATCAATCTTCACAATTCAATACATAATGTTTCATGAAAAAATCATGCATACGTTTTTAGCACGACTTTTGAAAAGATATCGTATTATGAATATTTATCTAGACGTTTATCGATAATTAAGTCGCTTTCGAGAGGAAGCAGTTATTTGTTATTCTTGCAGCGATATGCATCCAATTCATTTTTCACCGTGAATTGTCGTTTTCAGCGGAAATTCTATTAAAGTTGCAAAAGTGTAGGACGCAAAACCCTATCTAATATTTCGTGTTGATAAACCGCGATTGGACGTTCCTTTAAAAACCACAGACTTGGATTTCTTTAAGTTAGTCTTCGGTATTCACTCGACAGCTGAACAGAAAGCTTTGAGAACACGTTCTGAAGTCAGTTAAATTTAACTGCGGTTAGAAAACGTCTTACCATCAGAAAAAAATATCCTAAAATCTATCATCTATTCGATCAGAGGTGAAATTTTGAAAAATTAGTCTTTTTTATTTTATTTTGAAAATTTTATATTGAATCTGTATTCGATCACGTGAATTTTTCAATTCGTTCTAAAGTGTGCAATTTTTTTCAGTAATTTATTTTGCAACTAATTTACTGTGCAGTTTATTTTTCGGCCTTCAATAGTGATCATTATTGACAATTTTTTGAGAATTTTCTATACAATATTTTTCGGCCTTCACTAGTGATCATAGTTGGCTAATTTTTCAAAATATTGAAGCCATTATTTTTTTACAATTTTGTTTCATGACATAGCAAAAATTCTAATATACATAAAAACTTGTTATTAATCAATTTGAATACAATATGTTATAATAACTTGAATAAAGTATAAATTACAATATTTGGGAAAAAAAATCTAATTGAATGTTTACAAAAATGTTTCTATCGATAGTAAACCATGGCTACACCTGTGACTGATTTTTACCATAACAAGACTATATTCATAACTGGAGCTTCAGGGTTTATAGGAAAAGTATTACTTGAGAAATTGCTCTATTCATGTTCTGGTTTGAAGAAAATTTACATACTTATCAGGTCTAAGAGAGGAAAGTCTATAAAAACAAGAATAACCGATATGTGGGAGTCTCCTGTAAGTATTTTCTCAACAATAAAAACTACCCATCACAATAACATGTATAATTTAAAATGTGCACTGTAAAGGCATTTGCGAGATTAAGAAAAGAACAACCCAATGCATTGAAAAAGATCATACCAGTCGAAGGAGATCTCGGAACTGATAATTTAGGATTAAGTATAACGATGATCGATCAGCTTCAAAAAGAAATAAATATTGTATTCCATTGCGCTGCTACTTTGAAACTTGAAGCAAATTTAAAAGATTCTATTAATTTAAACACTGCTGGAACATGGAGGATAATAAACATCTGTAGAAACATGACAAATTTGGATTGCTTAATTCACTTATCCACAGCTTTTTGCTACGCTGACTACGAGATTTTGGATGAAAAGGTAATGTTACTTTAATGTTTATTACAAATAGATACATATTATCATGATTAATCAATGTTGTATAATATATCGAAATAGGTTCACAATGCTTCTGAAGATCCTCATGAGATCATGCGAATGATGAAATGGATGAAAGATGATGCGGTCAATGCAGTCGAAAAAAAATTGCTAGATTTTCATCCGAATACGTACACATATTCCAAAAGATTAGCTGAATGTCTCATTCGAGACGAATATCCCAACATGCCAGTGGCTATAGCTCGTCCAAGTATAGGTAATTATATTTTGTATTTCACAAAGAGTAAGCTTTTATCCAACAAAACTTACACTACAATTATATTGCATACTATGTGAAAGTAGTCTGTTTGTTTTTATCATGTTGAAGTTACCCACAGTATTTATCTCAATAATATCGCTTTCAACTAGTATATCTAGGTATATAATTTTATTTTTGTGGTGCTAAATAATAGTTTTTGTTCTAGTTACACCAGCGTGGAGTGAACCTTGTGAAGGATGGGTAGATTCATTGAATGGTCCAGTCGGAGTAATGATCGGAGCTGGCAAAGGAGTTATTCGAACCATGCATTGTGATGGAGATTGCAGAGTAGAAATAATTAATGTGGATTATACTGTGAATGGGCTAATCGTTTATGCAGAGAATGTCGCTAAAATGAAACAAAGGTTTCAATATTGTTTTTTCATGTAATGTTTTGATTTGATTAAAGATTACTAACGAAAATTTTTTAACAGTTCACCAGAAATTCCAGTTTGTAATTTGAGTTGTGGCGATATGAGGGATGTGAATTGGAATACAGTTTTGAGTATGTCGAGATCCACAGTGAAAGATTATCCATTAGATTATCCATTGTGGTATCCAGATGGCAATATTCACAAAAACAAATACGTGCATAAAATTTGTCTATTTTTCTTTCACTTAATACCAGCATACTTGATCGATTTCCTCATGATAATATTTAGACAAAAACGATTGTAATATAAACATTCAATATAATATTATTTCAATTGATTTTTAATCTAATAATCATGTTTTAAAATGCAGCATGGTGCGATTACAAAGTCGCATATCTTTTGGATTGGAGCTCCTTCAATTTTTCACTACGAGACAATGGATTTTCACGACTGACGTTTACAAAGAGCTAATGAAAAATTTAAGTCACGAAGAGAGTTTGAAATTTCCTATGAATTTTTCGTTAATCGAAGACAAAGAATATATGAAACGTTGCATTCTTGGAGGAAGGCTGTTTTGTTTGAAAGAAAAACCAGAAGACTTGCCTAAAGCGCGAAGAGTACTCTATGCGTATGTGGTTTGTTTTTGTTTTTGGAAATTTTGTTTCCTTAAAAATAAAATTTTTCGTTTCTTTCAGAATGTATTTGCTGGATAGATTAGTAAAAGCACTTTTCTATGGATATATACTTTGGACAATATGCCACTATTCGCAGCCATTATTCAAATTGTGGATTCCTAAGCAAAGTGTGGCTTCATTGAATGTTAATAACTAATTTTTATTTATGAATACACATTATTTATAACTGAATCAATATTTTTGATGGTGAAAGCTATTTAATTATGAAATTACATTTGACTTAGGTAATAAGTAACATAATATATAAATTTCAATAAAAAATTTAAGGTTCTAATTCAGGATCAATTCCAAGCCTTTTCATTTCAACAGCCATTTCAAATAAGTAATCGTAGCATTCAGTCCTTGAAATAAAATTTGAATACTTAACACATGAAGAAATTTCAAAAATGTATAAAAAACTTACATTGTTTTAGCAGATTGCCAAGTATCTCCCCAAACATAAACTCCATGTCTCCGAACTAAAACAGCACTTGTTCCAGGATATTTTTCGAGAACTTCGTCCATACTTGAAGCTAAGTCTTTTTCAAATGGAGTGTTTTCGATTATTGGCACAATTAATTTTTCATCGTAGCGTAAATTTCTTCCAATAGAAGCATCTTTTATCCCCTTGATCATTTCTTGGTGCGTTATACAAAATTCTTTTCCTGGCCATAATAACGTTACTCTTACAGCATGTGGAGAATGTGTATGGATTACTGCTCCAGCTAATCTTTTCCTGTAAGCTAATAGAAAAAGTGGAGTACATTGACTCTTTTTCAATCTGAAATAATTTAAATATTCATATTTTAACACTATACTAATCATACAAAAAATTCTAATAAATAAAAAATAATAAAAACCCTTTTTCGGGAGGCGGCAACTCTAAATCTTCATCGTTTATTGTTTGGACAAATAAATCGTTAGATTTCAAACGTTCTTTTTGAACTCCAGATGGTGCTATGTAAATTTTATCACTGAAAATATATTTTAAACATATTTTAACATAATTAATGGTTTTAAAATCAATGTATAATCTCAAAACTGATACTTTTGTTTTATCGAGATTCCTCCTCCAGTTCCGGTAACCCATCCGAGATGATAAAACTGCTTACACAATTTTGGTATTAAATTTCTGGGATGTTCCTAAAACATACACGAAATCAAAATATGAAACATAATTTTTCTTCATTCATAATACAAATATTTTCCACTTCGAGTTCATTATTTTTCTCTTCAAATACAATATTTTTAAAATGAAATCATACCATTTCACACATGCATTTATTCATACTATCCTATAACAGTCTGATTCGATTTTTAAAGTATTTAACTTGAAAATTATTATATTAATGATTATTTAGAATGAAAAATCAAATAGAATTTCTATTGGAGACTATTTGATAAATTATGTACAAGAGTTTCTTATCAATTCAACCTTTTAACCTTCATATATCACGAAGAAATATAAAAATTACTTTTAAAAAGATTATATTTTTGATTTATTAGTGGTACATATAAAGGATTATACAAAATAAAAAATGAAATAAAGCATACTTCTTCTAAATTTTCATTATTTTTCTCCATATTATTTTACCAATCTAACTTAAATAAACGTCGAACTGAAACAACGAATTTACTCAAATGTCACAATGATATTGTAAATAAAGTTTCAGGAATCAATCAACATTTAATCGACCATAAATCATAATAATACATTCGATACTATTTTGGTTTATTTATGATTTTTAACAAGTTATTATTATTAATATTATTGTTATAATAATAAAAAATAAGTTTTTAAAGCCACTTTTTATCCCTAAAATTGAGCATTTTTAAAATGTCATTTTATTTTTTTATACTGGCAATAACCGGCCCAAATGTCAATTGTCAAAATCAAGGCTCGGTCGTTGGTTATTGAATTTAATTGAATTAGGTTGAATTGAGTTTATTTTAATTGGAGATAACAAAAAATGGACAAACGCAGCAACTCTGAATTGCTGAGTTCTGAATTCAGCGTTTCCAAGAACGCCAGTTCCGTTTCCTTAGATTCTGATTCGGTGAGATATTTTATCACATTTTGTTTATTTACATTCGTATGTGATATACCTTATTAAAATTTATACGCAATTATCCAAAAAATATAAAACAGAATGCACTTTTATATCCCTTCGACTTCTATTCTTTTCGTATCTTAAAAAACCAAAATATAATGTTACATGCAAACACACTTGTAGATTACTTTTATTTCATATTATATTTTACCCTAATTTCTGATTAATTTTTATTGGTATGAATGTCTTTATATTTAATAGTTCATTATATTATTATAGCCTCAGTCACTTGGAGAATTTCCTCATTTGGAAGGTGAGGTGGTGAAAGGTGTTGCCAAAGATGTGACTTATTTATGTCCATACAGTGGTCCTGCTCGTGGTGTTCTTACTGTTACAAATTATCAGTTGCATTTTCAACCGACTGATGCATCCTCACATCATAGCGTTTTATCTGTTCCACTTGGCGTGGTGAGTTTGCTTACAATTTTTCACTTCTACTATTTTTTTGGTCCATTTCATTGCATTTTATGGCATTACAGGTTTCAAGAATCGAAAAAGTCGGAGGCGCTTCATCCAGAGGTGAAAATTCTTATGGAATTGAAGTGTTCTGCAAAGTAAATTTATTTATATCACATGTTGTGAATTCAATCTTCTGAAATATTAATGTTTGTAATTTTTTAGGATATGAGAAACTTGCGTTTCGCTCACAAACAAGAAAATCATTCTCGACGTGACGTCTTTGAACTATTGAAAACTTCAGCATTTCCTTTATCTCACGGACAATCATTATTCGCTTTTAGTTACAAAGATGATAGTTTTCACGAAGATGGGTGGAGCATCTATGAACCAATTGCCGAACTTAAAAGAATGGTGCTTATTTGATAAATATTTAAATTTATTCTCTGATAATCTTCGTCTTTAAATACTGAACTGAATTTAGGGTGTGAATAACGACATGTGGAAGATAACACGCATGAATGAACGTTATGAAATATGTGATAGCTATCCCGCTGCTTGGGCTATTCCTACTCATGCGTCAGAAGATTTAGTTAAAGCTTCGGCTGCCTTTAGAGCTCGTGGTCGAGTTCCAGTGTTATCGTGGTTGCACCCAAAGCATCAAGCTTCCATCACACGTTGTAGTCAACCATTAGTTGGGGTATTATTACTTCTCATAATTAATTTGTTCATATTGTTTATATAGTTATTTGATTGAAGACATTTTTAGGTTAGTGGAAAGAAAAGTAAGGAAGATGAACGTTATATTCAGCAAATTATGGATGCTAACGCTCAATCTCACAAATTATTTATTATGGATGCCAGACCCACTGCAAACGCTAAAGCTAATAAAGCAAAAGGAGGAGGGTTAGTGTCCTGATGTGGTATTGTAATTATGTTTTAATCACACTGCATATGATTTCACTAATGTTTATTTTGATTTATAGATATGAATCTGAAGATGCTTATCAAAATGCTGAATTAGTGTTTTTAGATATTCACAATATACATGTGATGAGAGAAAGTCTTCGAAAACTCAAAGAATTGTGTTTTCCGTCTATCGATCAAAACAGGTTTTTCACGACTCATCAATTACAAAGTTTTTGAAATGTACATGTATTATTTGATTCATCAAAATATTTCAAATTTGTAGATGGTTTAGTGGTATTGAAGCTACTTGTTGGTTAAAACATATAAAATGTATAATGGCTGGAGCGGGAAGAATCGTGGATAAGGTATTTATTTACAAAATATAACATAAATTATACATATGCAATAATTTTTGTATGTACTTTAATGCTTTGTTTATAGGTGGAGAATCACAAAACTTCCGTTTTAGTCCATTGTTCTGATGGATGGGACCGTACTGCGCAATTAACAGCTTTAGCTCTTTTACTGCTGGATCCTTATTATCGTACCATAAAGGGATTTGAAATTCTCATAGAAAAAGAGTGGTTATCTTTTGGACATAAATTTCAACAGGTTTTTAAAATACTTCTTAATTATTCAATATAATTTTCGAATATTTTATTTGACATAATTAAATTTTAGAGAACTGGACATGGAGATGAACGTCACAGCGATGCTGATAGATCTCCAGTATTTTTACAATGGGTTGATTGCGTATGGCAAATTTCACAACAGTTTCCTACTGCATTCCAATTCAATGAGCGTTTCTTACTGACGATATTAGATCATTTATATTCCTGTCGCTTCGGGACATTCTTGTACAATTCTGAGAAAGAACGTGTTAAAGCAGGTTCACAAAAAATTTTCTTATCATTTCACATCTACTAAAAATTTCAAATGTACTTATATACATACCTTTTTTCAGAACTAAAAACTAAAACTGTATCTTTATGGTCATTCACAAATAGTAGACTAGAATTCTACACAAATCCTTTGTATTATGGAGCTGGAGCTTGTGCAGGCGGAGGACCTCCTCCTCAAGCTGTTCTAGTACCCATTGCTTCGCTGAGATTAATACGGCCATGGAGAGCTCTTTATTGTCGATGGAATCCTGCAATGCGACAACAGGTATGAATATATTTTTCTTTTTATTTTCAATATAGTTAAACATGTAATAATCATAATTTGATTTAATTTCAGGATCCCATCTATCAAAGGACCCGTGAATTGCAAGCTCTTAGGGCACAATTAGAAGCTAAAGCTGAAGAAGCTCAAGCCGAATTCATGGGAAGACAACAAAGAAATCCATTAGCAACACCTCCCCGTTTAGCTAGTCCAGTTCATTCATAGTTGTTTATTCCAAATTAACGTTCATTACATTAAGAAATATTTATGCGTTCAAAATTATTGTAAGGATTTGAGTCGTTAGTTTATTCTTTCTATTATTCATTAAATTTAAGAAAATATGAAATAATACAATATGTATATTATTGAATTTGGATTTTGCCCATCATTATGACAATAATCTTAAGTCTTATTCTTTGTTTTGAAGTATTTAATGATTTTTTTTGACTTTGTTTAGTCATTGAATGCATACACAATATACCTACTGATTATATTCTTACAATTCTACAAAAGAATTATAATTTAAGATCTATTGTATTTCTTTACAATGATATGAATCGAAATATACGATAAACTTTTATTCTTCAATGTCTTGACATAGGTTACTATCATAATCATGGGTATAATCGTTGATGAAATTTTATGTATAGTTGAACGATATGTAAATTTTTTTTCAATTGAAAAAAATAAAATTTTCGCATCGTTTCCTCTGAAAAAAAACATCATATTTAGATATTATATATATTAAAATTTAGATAATTCAAAATGTGTACTCTGAATATAAATCTTTGCACATACATTATACCTATTTGAACATTTTCAAAACTGTACAGTTTTGCTTGTGAGTGTAAACAATGTTTATTCCAATTGCATTTAATCTTATATTCTTTACGATTATTATGATTTATAAATTAAAAGTATTTTCTCAATGCCCACACGTTTTTCTATTTTCTCATTTTTATCAGTTTTCTGTAAAAAATAATTCATATAAACCAACATATCGACTATAACCGCTTTTGTTCTAATATTATATTATCAAAAGGTCAAGTATTATCAAATTTCAGCAAAATAACTCATCAGTCTTGACTATTTTTAATATCATTCCTTTTAACTGTGTTTATTATTATTTTTCACACAAATGCTATTATTTTGATTAAATATTTTGTTATATGTGTTATGATGCTACAGTTTTTTACTTCAAATACAAACTTTTTCAAGTTAATGACACCCATTTTCATTTTAAAAGTAAACTTTTCATTTCAAAAACAACCTAGAATTTCGAATGCAAAATTTTGAAGGCAATTGCAGCAATTTCGTTCTACAATGCACATGAGCAATGTGTCTATGCTTGAGACGGCGACTATCGTTTTGGTATTTTTTACTGTGTGTACCTATACCATTTGTTCTTTAATTTTTATGGTATTAAATTAAAATTAATGCTTATTGGTAGTTTTGGGACTGATAGACGTAAAAAATAAACATGGGTTACAGTACTAATTACATTTAAACAAATACAAATATAATTGTATCATTTTCTTGTACAATTTATAACGTATTAATATACACATATTTGTAAACATGTACCTACTACAACTATTTGATGAAAAATATTTTGAAAATATGTTTTAATTTTTTTTAATTTATTAACTCTCACAGATGAATATTTTATACAATCCATTGGATTACATTTTGTATAATCAAAATTAGTATTGAATAAACATTTAAATTCAATAAAATTTTCGACAAGCATAAGTGTAACACCTCTGAATTTTCAAAATATAGCTAATATGAAAACATGTTTACTTACGATGATTATTTTATCAACATTTTTTTCCATTTAAAAATTTTCTTAAAGCGTTCATATCATTAGAGATTTCAGTAACTATTTTGCAATTGAATTAAATACATCATCATTCATAGCCCTTTCAATTGATTTTTTTTTTCAGAATTAAACACATTTTTATATCTTAAAAATGTTCCGTCTTTTGAACATCCAAAAAAATAAAATCAAGACTGGTATACTCCAAAGACGAAATAAATCCAATCAATCTCTACCAACAAATGCTGATGTTGTGATCATTGGTTTTAATATTAATTTATCTTCAATATACATTTGCTATTTTTTTCCGATATTCAGTTGTATGAGTTTTTACTATTTTAGGGGGTGGTATTGCAGGCTGTAGTACTCTTTATCAATTATCTCATAGAGGAGTAAAAGCTGTTTTATTGGAACGAGCTAAATTTACTTCTGGAACAACTTGGCACACAGCTGGTAATACATAAATTATGTCAATTGCATTTTTTAACAGATTAAAATTTTAAATGCTTTAAAACAATTTATAATAAGGCTTAGTATGGAGTCTCAGACCATCCGATGTAGAAATTCAGCTATTAGCAGAATCCCGAAGAGTGTATAGTGGACTCGAAGAAGAAGTAGGTCAACCATCTGGATGGATAAACAACGGTGGTCTTTTCATATCACATTCCAAGGTAATTCTCATAAAATATTAACATTGTGAATAAATTTCAACTCATAATTATTAAAACAGGTTCGAACTGATGAATATTCGAGATTGGCAACTTTTGGTAAAGCTTTCGGAATTGAAAGCGAGATGCTCGATCCTGCAGAAACTGCAAAAAGATATCCACTATTAGATCCTAATTCTTTACATGCTACACTCTTGAGTAAGTCTGATGGAGTAGTTGATCCGGCAATGGCTGTTGCTGCTATGATCAAAGCGGCTACAAGTAGAGGATGTCAAGTATGAATACGATTTCTTCAAATATTTTGACATTTTTTGAATAAATTTATTTTCGACAGGCCTTTGAATCAATGCCAGTCTTACAAATCCAGACTGGAGCAAATCTATTGGGAAACTTAGAAGTTAAAGGAGTTGTGACCTCTCAGGGAGTAATAAATACCAAATGCGTCATCAATTGTGCAGGTTATTATTTCAAAAAATATACTAAATAGATCTGACAATTAGACGAAGATTATTATATTATTCATTAAAAGGTGCATGGGGAAGTAAAATTGCTAAATACGGAGGTCTCAAAGGTCTTCCTTTGGTTCCGATGAAACATGCTTACGTTGTGTCCGAAAGCATCCCAGGTGTGAGAGGAATGCCTAATGTTAGAGATCACGATGATGCTTTTTACTTCCGGATACAAGGAGATGCTATATCCATGGGAGGATACGAAGGCAACCCACATATTCTGGAAAAAGTAAGTTGATAATATTTTTTGACTTGAAATAAAATAAAGTCTACATAAAACTTATTCAATTTTAGCCTCTCCCTGAAAACTTCGAATTCCAACTGTATGAATTGGATTGGTCTGTATTCAGTTCTCACATTGAAGGTGCAAGTAAACTATGTCCTGCTTTTGCAAAGTCTGGAATTAAAAGTACAGTTTGTGGACCTGAATCGTTCACACCAGATCACAAACCTCTCATGGGAGAAGATCCTCAACTTTTCGGTAAATAATTGATCATTTGACAATGAAACTTTTTTCGCGTGCAATGAAACTTTATTTTTAATTCAAGGTTTGTATCACAACTGTGCATACAATTCAGCAGGAATGATGTTCTCGCCTGGATGTGCTAACCAAATGGCAGATTGGGTTATAAAAGGAAGGTAAATGAATTAAATTGGATTTTTTATTATTAATTTTACATGGATTTTAAAATATAATTCTTTTTAGACCATCATTACCAATGTTCACGTTTGATATAAGACGCTTTTCACCTACACAATTATCTAGTGAACGGTGGTTGAAAGAAAGGAGTCATGAAGCATATGCTCGAAATTATGATATAGTTTGTCCAAACGATGAACATTTAGGAGGTAGAAATTTAATACTAGCACCATTACATGAGCAATTAGTTGACGCCGGAGCTATAATGCAAGCTCGGGCTGGATGGGAAAGACCTGCATTTTATATAAACAGTGATGTTGTAAGTTTTAGCAAAACTGAAAATTAATATTTTATTATTGATTGTATATTTTGATTATTTCTTCAGATACCAGTTCCAGAATATGACTATGGAGGATACTATGGGATCAAAAAGAATACTGATAAACGATACGAGCATATGTTGAATGGTGATCGCACATTTGGATTTTCCAAACATCATAACAGAGTAAACAATAATTCTTTAAATTGTGAAATATTTCATTTTAAATACCAATAAGTACTAAATGTAAGCTGTTATACATTAGATAGGTGAAGAAGCGATGCAATGCAGAACAGATGCGGCACTATTTGATATATCTTATTATGGAAAATTTTATTTGACCGGACCCGATGCTCAGAAGGCAGCTAATTTAATATTTACATCTAATTTAGAACGAGATCAAAGCGAGTAAGAATCAAAAATAAACTCTTGAAATATATTTATTATTTTACGATCTGAACAATCAACAATTTTTCAGTAAAATCGTCTATACGTGTGTTCTCAATGAATCTGGGGGTGTAGAAGCAGATCTTACTGTTAGCATCATTGATAATGGCACAGGAAAACTTCATGAGCCTATTTTCAAAGTAATAACTTTTATTCGTCTTATTAAAATGAAGAAATAAAATTAAATCAATTTATTTTGTTGAATACCAGGGTAGAGGATTCTATATTGTGGCCAGTGGATTTTCAGCTTATCAAACATTAACTCATATGAGAAAAGTTATAAATTCAAGAAACCTAAAAGCAAACTTAACAGACGTAACAACTCAAATTGGAATACTTTCACTCCAAGGGCCGAACAGGTATAAAATGTTTCAATCACAATTTGGGTTAATTATTCAACTTGGATTTTCTGAAACCTCAAAAATAATAGTCAACTAACAATAAATTGTATTCAATATTCAGTATTCAATTGTAAAGTCCTGAATAAGATTATTCCCCTAATATTCGACTTTTTCAGCCAAGTGATTCTGCAAAAGTTAACTGATTCGGGATTAAGTAATGATGCTTTCCCGGTATCGACCCATAGACCGATATCGGTCGGAGGTGTTGGACCTTGCCGAGCACTCAGGGTGGGTTGGGCTGGTGAATTGGGTTGGGAACTTCATATCCCAACTGCAAATATGCTGTCTACTTATGAAGCATTGGTTAAAGTAGGTGGTTGGAAACATGCAGGCTGGAGAGCACTTACGTCACTTAGTGCTGAAAAAGGTTTTATTACTTTGTTTTTATGAATCTTTTATTATTTCATTATAATTGTATTTTTATATACTAGGATATCATTTATGGAATGCTGATATCAGAGCTGATGATAATCCTGTGGAAGCAGGATTAGGATTCACTTGCCGGAAAGACGGACAATACATTGGTAAAGAATACGTTGAACGAACTAGATCAAATGGTACCCTCAAAAAATATGCTTATTTCACATTAGACGAAAAGGTATTTTTTTTTTAAACTAATGCTTTTCTAAACAAATTATAACAGAAATATAAAAATAATATTGATTAAATTTACAGATACCAGTTTTCGGAATGGAAACCGTTTACAGAAATGGAAAAGTGTGTGGTTTTCTGAGACGCGGCGATTATGCATATTATTTGGATAAGTCTGTTGGTATGGCATATATAAAGCACGAGGAAAAGGGTACTCCGGTGACAAATCAATATTTGAAAGACGGTCAATATGAGATTGAAATTTTCGGTGAAAAACACAAAGCCACTCTGCATTTAAAATCTCCTTTCGATCCCAAAAATCAAAGAATTTTGGGAATTTATGAAAATACTAAGCCCGATCCTCAAGATGAGCATTCTGGACAAAACGAAAGATCTGGAGGCTGTGAATGAAATAAATCCATGTAAAAAATACTGAAATATAATTTCATAATAAAGTTTCATAATTTTCATCGATACGAAAAAGATTTTCATCAAAATACCTGAGATTCCAATAGAATTTTAATATTCTAATTTTATATAAAAAACTGTAGATATTTTTTCTTCGTAAATGAAATATCATTTCAATAACATTTTTTATGAGAACGGGTAAACGGCGTGAAGTTTGACAGGTTAGTTAGGTTAGGTTACATTTTTTTTCTTTTGATAAATATAATATATTGCCATCTAAGAAACATTTTTTTTAACTATTTTTTAATCCTTTATTTCTTTATTTTTGGATTTAAAAATTTCCGAAAATATGTATTTACACATATATTAATGGCGCGAAAACGAGCTTCTTGGATAGATGTCATTCGAATCCAGTTCTGTTTGTAGTAATGGCGAACGCATAAGTGACAAAAGTAGTATTGTATTATAATAGAATTAGTTGGATCTGATGAATTAGTGAGAAAATTGTAAAATGTCGCTGCTCGACGAGAACAGAAAGATCGGATATCAGAGCTTAGCGCTGTTCCTTGTGGCGTTCGCTCTCTTCTCGTGCGTCTACATTACCGAGATCTACGTGGGCTTCGGCTCCAGCTTCAGCATCTGGGGCACCAACTTCTGGAGCCCCATCCTCTACTTGTCCTTCATCAACATCGCCTTGAAGTTTTGCTTCTCCGGATTTCTATACGATGCGAGTTCTCTGTTAATCTTTCTCTATTTCATACTATCAACGAGCTATGGCTCGAAACGGTCACCATTTGAGTCATTCAATATTTTCATGTACACACCTATTGACAAAATTGTGTAACGATTTCTCTTATGACAGTTGAAAACTAAAGAAGGCCTAAAATATTGTTGAAAATACCATACTTTATAAACATTTTAATTTTTGTAGAATTGTAATAATTTCACTTAATGTGTTTAAGAATCATTCAGTTAACATTTTTTTGTAAAACTCAAATAAATCATAGATTGCCAAGGTTCTCAAATTAAATCTTAAATCTAACAGTAATATTCCTGTTTCAGGTTTCAGTTCGTGCGACATTGCTGGGCTGCTCCTGTGCCACCGGACTATATTTGTCTTCTTTCGTCGACGGTTGGAAGGTCTTCGGAATCTATATTGTCATGATGTCAGTGTTTCACTTTTCAGAGTTTTTCGCCATAGCTCTGACCAATCCGATGTCTTTATCTTTAGATTCATTCATTTTGAATCATAGCAAACAATATACTATAGCTGCTCTCGCCAGCTGGATCGAATGGGCTATAGAATTTTATTATTTTCCTGGTAAATCATTCTTCTAATGTAAAATCTTATGCTGTGGCAAATCGTCAATTTTCTTTTCTGTTTAGGTCTCAAAGAATACTTTTTCATATCTTATATTGGATTAATTGTTTGTATTGTCGGAGAACTCATGAGAAAAGGTGCCATGATCACAGCCAAAGCCAATTTCAATCATTGTGTAAGTAAAATGGCTTTTTTCGTTGAATAAAATATGCTCGTTATAATAACTTATGAATTCATACTCTAATCATAGGTTCAATTTGAGAAACACAGAGATCATATTCTAGTCACTCATGGTATTTATTC
This sequence comes from Cheumatopsyche charites, assembly GCA_024721215.1. Classification (NCBI taxonomy): domain Eukaryota; kingdom Metazoa; phylum Arthropoda; class Insecta; order Trichoptera; family Hydropsychidae; genus Cheumatopsyche; species Cheumatopsyche charites. The sequence continues at coordinate 13,336,220 of CM045577.1, forward strand.
AATATGTCGCCACCCAAGTTATGTTGGCTGGTTTTATTGGTCAATTGGAACTCAGGTTTGTTTAATATTTCAAATATATTTTGGTCATATGTTTATCATGTGTTTAATTCATTATAGACTTTCGATGCATGTATTATTTCCCCATATTACTTACTAGTTATTTATTATTATAGTTAAATTAAAAAATATAAGAAAGATAATCCATTCTTTATTGTGCTACCATTATATGAAAAACTTATGAAATCATATTATTTTAAATTAGTACAATTTACAAAAATCCTTTTGATAAATATACATGTTCAATTTTCAGATAATTCTGTTAAACCCCATTTGCGTTATTGCATATGCAACGGCATCATGGATGTTCTTCAGGGATCGAGTATATTACGAGGAGTACACGCTAATCAATTTCTTCGGAGACACTTACCGAAGATATCAAAAATCTGTCCCTACCGGATTGCCTTTTATAAAAGGCTACTGCATCTCTTGAACGTTTCTTACATCATGAAAAGATGTATATCTAGTCACAAAATATTTTTAATACCTTTTTCTGTAACGATACTTAAATCGATAAAAATAAACTTTGTGATACAACGTTGAATTGAATCTAGAAAGAGAAAAGGAAGCATTTACTAACTATAAGTTAATTTATTTCCGGTCGAAATATGTTGAATTAAACAATTGTACATATCGAAACCGACCCAGTTGATAGTTCGTTAGTTGATACCTCTAAAATACGCACATAAATTTTTAAATCAATGTTCTTTTTTGTATTTGCATTATCATTACTTTTCGTACATTTTAACATTGCTATTTTTTTTATAAACGTACTTGACAATTTATTTTTAGATAAATAATGTTCTATACATTAGAAATTTCCGAAATGTTTTGGTTAGTATACATAGATTTTATCTTAACATCACTAAATTCACCATATTTTGGTTTTAAATATGCCATTTTATTTTATTTTGTATTGTGCCAAAACAATAAACTGTTTGAAGATTTATCCTATTTATTTTTGATTCCTTGTAACTAACAATAAGATTGACAATTATTTTGGTATTTTTTATTTCTCATCTCTGTCACATAACACCTAAAGTTTATATCTGAATTCATAAGCAACTAGTGTTTAACATTCTTTATATGCACTCGTGGACTAATTATATTTGCTTTTCAATTAGACATCAAACTGTTAAAAATTAGGAATTATGAGTTTTTTTTAAATATAAAATTAACTTAAAAAGCATTAAAATTATATATGTATTTATATACAAAAATATTCATCTATTTGGAATAGCAGGATCAATCTTTCGATTACAGATATGTTTTACATCAATTTTTCAATTCGTATGTGTTCCATTAAAAAATGAAACAATTTTACAATGCAAAATATCAGTTATCATTTTCCACATTGGAAGAATTACACTCTTCTATATTTGTTACTAGACATGCATGAGCAGTATCATCAAAAAAGCAAGTGACAATCAAATTTTCTATTGAACAAATATATGGTTCGTCTGAATATCTGTTTCGAATATAAACAGATCTCGGATCCTCGGAAAGAATCGCTATTATCGTAGACTTCACTCTTGCGGCAGAAGTCTGAAAAACAATAGGTACGATTCGCATACATCTGTGGATATTTTTCAAAATGATTTGTTTATAAACTCACAGAATTTCCCATATGATTTTCAATTTGCCTAGAACATTCGTCGGAAAATTGAACACTCAATCTAGAAACGGGAGCATTTGTTATCCAATTAGCGACACGAACTCCTGGAATAATTGTTAAAATAACTTGTAAAATTATGCAACTTTGCATAATTTTTAAAATGGAATGATCTTTGTAAAATATATTATTCAATTTGATATGCCTGCTATATGATCGATAATATTATTGATATATCAATATATTGATGGAGAAACACATTGATCATCTAGGAGCAAATTGTTAAGAGAATCTTTCAACAAAATTAACCTGAAGTTCGAGTAGGTGAGGGTGGAGAACTTCCCTCACTGCCTTCCGGAGCTTCTCTTTGAGATGCTAAACGTAAAGGTGATCTAAAAGATAAAATCAATTAAAATTGTAATTGCGAAATGAAAATAAATATAAAAATGCAACCTATCAAAGTAATTTTCTTGAATCGATGGATTTGCTGCTAATGGATGAGTATCACTGAGAAAAACTTCATCAGAATCTCGTCCATCTAATACCCGAATTGGAGGTAAATCTGTATTTACTGAGTTTATGTCAATTGTTTCATTATTTTCAGAAGAATTAGAAGCTTCACCAATGAGTAGTCTTTCTACAAAATAAATTAAAATACAATATTAAGTTTTTTTTTAAACAGATTTAGTTTCTAACATTTCTTGGCAAAATTGAATAACCTTGAATATCAAAATCAAGATCAGACTGGTCTTGCAAAATCGAATCTCCATCTTCAGATCGTCCATCCGATTCTCTAGGAAGTCTCTCCCAATGTAAACTTCTACTAACAACAGCAGAATCATCGCAAATTTGATTGGAATGTTGAGCACTTGGAGAATTTATGCAAGGTGTATCATATTGTGGTACATAGGGTTTGATGTCTAACACCGGTGTACCATTCACCATATCGATTCCAGAAAAATGGATGCAGTCACCTGAATTTTAATATAAAATATATTATAATTAATTACATTTGCTTAATTTGTTGATTTGCCTTATAAATTTAATGAAAAAATAAGAAATTTAATTTAGTTAATTGATTTAATGTACCTTCAATATTATCTATTTTAACCAATGATAATCCAATCGGACTTGGTCTGTGTGGTGATCGAGTAGCAAAAACACCTGTTCGAACACCATTCAATCTTGGCGGAGCTACCTTTGCTCTTATATGAGTATTTTCATTAGAATGAAAATGAAACAATATCCTACAAAAAGTAAAAATATTAATTAATTAATACACTTTATACATTTATCAAATTTACATTTTTTTATCATACCACATATGAGAGAAGTTCTCTAATCCTTCAAGAGCATGATGTGGGTTTGTTAGAACATCGCTTTCTAATTTAATGACACCATGAGACTCGCTCAAAATTCCCGGCTGACGTGGAACACCTCGTTTGTTAGCGAAAGCAGTTTCAATGTATCCAATAATCTTGAATGGGAACTCGAGAGGGTTTTTTGAAGATACGGAAACATTGGCACTAGATGTGGAAGCTTAAATTTGATCAAATATAGAATAAATAAAAATAAATCTTGTAAGAAATTGAATAAAATGTAAAACACATACCTTCATTTTTGCAATTCAAGCAAGTCCATTGTTCTAAGACATTTTTTATTTCCTCCACGTCTTTTCTGTGATTGTGTTTGAGTGAAATAATCTGTTGTCTAAAATTTAATAATCATATACATATAATGATAATCAATTCAATTAGTTATTCATCCGTTATATAAATGTCAATTGTGTATTAACCCTTTTAACTTCATGTCGAGTGTGACTCAGATTTTGTTCTTTGCACCTCCGTTTGGAAATTTCTCTGGAATTAAAAGGGTCAATACACCCCTATAAGTAAAATATTAAAGTTTTGGTTTTTAGAATCAAATCATTTTCTATCAAGTTAAGTTAGTGACATTCATATAACAGACGAGAGCTTACAATAAATAATTAAATTATTAGATTGAAATGATTACCTGAGATTTCTAATTTCATTTCGAGCAATAGCAAGTTGTTTCAGTAAAGATCGAGCATCATCAGAGTTATCCATTTTCAGATCTTAAATCTAAACAATTAGTTCAATTAGTATTTTCGGTAATAGAATACTGATCAAAAGTCTATTTTATACACCTACCTCTTGCATCTGCAGATAGGTGTATTGGAATCTGCTGAATGCTAGTTAGGTATGTTTAACTATTCAAAAGATATGGTACACACGATTCAATTGTGGAATTATAACAGCAGTGAAATCATAATTTCACTGTCACATTTTCACTGTTCACTGACATCTCAATTTTTTGACAGTTGAACGATAGTGAAATGCCAACTTTATATTATTTTGTAGAATACGTACTTTATTCAACAGATTTTCAATTTTTTTTTGACTTTCCTGTTAACGAAAATCAATTTTCGCCTACGCATTCAACCTAATAAATCACGCTTATTATTATTAATAAATTAATTAAATTAAAACAGTAGAAATTAAATTAAGACAAAAAATAAAAAGAGACATCTTTTTAAAAACATATAAAGCTTGTTTATCACATCGTAGATGGCAGAAAATGCCTAGCAATAAATGAAATAATGTTAATGGTACATATTCTTTTCTGATTTGAATATACCTACATACATATAAATTCTCTTTAATATGATAATATTTGGATAGTTCAATAAATGTGTTAATTTGATACAAATATGATATGGGGAACGTTTAAGGACACAAAACGGATTTGAAAACAATATACAAGTACATGCATATATTTCATCAATGTTGGCAAGGGTTGGAAAGTCTTTAATTAGGTATGTTTATGAGCTATCAATATCAGTTATGAGTTATCAATGCAAGCTATTTCTTATGCATGGGTTGGTAGGTACATAGATATTTAAAATTACTGAAAAATAATATGCTCAAGATTTTTAATCAGTTTTATGTGATAATACATTATTTTCATCTCGCGATAAAGCAACGAAAGAAAATCTAATTTCAGTTATGTTTTATGTGAAAAAAAGTCATTTTCTTAAGATAAATACACTAGACATGCACATAATATTTCCAGCAGTTGTAAAATATTCCAAAACACTTTTGTACTGCCCATAAAAATATGTTTCACCCAACAAATAAGTTCCCAATTTTGTCATATCTATGTTTTTAAGCTGTTGTGTGCCCTAAAAATGAAAAATGTATTACAGGCATCAATTTAACTTAAAAAAAAATGTAGGCATAAGAGAACCAACTTTTTTCAGTGTACAAGAACTTTCATCCGTGGATGCAAATGTTGCTACATTATCAAATTCTTTTTGACGAATGGAACTAAACTCACATAAATTGTCACTTTTGTATTTCAGCAATGGTTCAAATCGTTTTCCGGTCCATTTCAATAGTTTTCCTTTGAACTAAAACATTAAAAAACATATTATATTATATTGTCAATAATATATATGTATATTATTAATTTACCATAACTGGTCCAGCATCTTTTATCACAGTATAGTTTCCATTAATGATTTTTACGCTATTTGCATCGGGATAGTCAATAAATATTGTTGTCAAATTAGTTTTCTTAGACCCTTTACATGGTTCTATGTGGGTTATTTCCATGGTATATTTACCCTGAATTATTTTCATGATGATATGAGCTAATTCCATGAAATGTACTATTGAAATATTATTAAAAAAATACTTACAAAATCACTGTTTATTGTCAACTGACTGTTTACAGAACAAATAATAATAAAGGTGAAGATAATCGAAAAATACATCATTTCGATATGGTTTTTCAACTCTACTACCCAAAATATAGCAAGCTAATGACTAAAACATTGCAGAATAATTTTCATTTTTTGTTACAATTTGAATATCATCAAAATATTTTTTGTAAATATGTTGATGTTTTCAAGTAAATTTTTTATCAATGAAATATTAATGAATATTTTTTTCCTTTATTATTATTATTAAAAAACTGTAAATTTTCTATTAATTTAATTTTTACTCTAAGGGTTAATCTTTTTTTTAATTTTCGAGTTATTTAGCCATAATACAATTAATATGTTAAGGAACAATAATCAAATGCTTAGTATAATTCTATAATCTAAACAATTTTAATATTGAAACTCAATTATATAATTATTGATTTCTACTTCCAGAGAATGTTGAAAATACATGAACTCATAAAAAATAGATCAAAAAGCAGACATTATGTTGTGCAAACCAGTAATCATTAATAAATTGGTCCAATGGAAACGAAAATCACATTCTATTTTTGATTTGAATTTGATTACTTTTACTGAAATTAAATAAAAAATATCACGATTTCATATAATTTGTAATAAATAAAGCGTAAATATTCATAGTGCATTAAAAACTTTTTAATAAACATTCCACCTTTTCCTTAATCACATGCATACAATTAATTTTCACTAATGACTATGAGTGCTTGTAATTTTTATTATAAATAAAAAATTAATTCAATTTTAATATTTATTCTGATTTTGCCAAACGAAATGAGTCAAAATCCTTTCTCCAATATCAAATATTGAATATGTACTCAACGAGTTAGAACTACTATACTGTATATACATAGGTCAAATAAAGAATTTAGAAATTACCTCCATATGTTATTTTCCTTAATTAACAGTTCGTCGGCCAATTTTGATTCTAAGTATAATGATTATGTCCATAATTTTAATAATGGCATTAATCAATAAATTGAAAAAAATGAGTTTTTCTGCATTTCAATTTGCATTGTAATCAAGATTTTTTTTAAATATTCTATATTGCGAACCTTGAAAATTTCATAATATTTTATTCACAAACAAAAAGCATCAGACATAGGTAGGTATTGAAATGAAAAATATATTTTCATCATAATAGACAGACAATATCTACCATCATTACAAAAAAAAAGTGACTTTTCAATAAAAATTTCCAAGCATCTACATTTTTTTATTGTAAACATGACGCAAATATACAAGAACAACTATTTGTATAATGCTTTTCCTTTAATTTAACAACAAGGTCGGGAGTATATAAAGAGTTTAACGCACAATCTTCAAGTAGTCATTGCTTTGCACAGTTGTGTTGGAGAATATTCATCAGTGTTTGTTGAAAAATCAAAATTAATATCAATATTCTTCAATTATTTCCAATATCATGGTGAAAGAAGCCGAATTAAATGTATTTAGTTTTCCTGACTTTCCATATCCATCGATGAGAGATTGCTTTCCAAAAACTGGAAATCAGTGGATTCAAGGAAAAATAATTGATGATGGAACAGAAGGATTGTGGAGGATACACAATAATTTGTATGATTTTACAAATTTTACTCATCCAGGCGGTGAATTTTGGCTACGACAAACAAAGGTGAGATTGATTTAAAAGATAATTATTGAAACCGTTTTCAAAATAATAAAATAATTTAGGGTACAGATATTACTGAAGCTTTTGAATCTCACCACATTTCCACAATTCCTGAATCATTGATCTCGAAATACTTCATATGCGAAGCTAAAACATTAAGACGTTCTCCGTTCACATTTGAAAATACTGGGTTTTATAAAACTTTAAAAGTAAAAGTAAAAGAAGAATTGAGTAAAATACCCAAAAATAAGTTAGAAGAATCTAAAAGAATTGCAGATGCGTTGACTTTATCAACATTTATTTTAGCAATTATATGCTGCCGCATCAGATGGATTTTCATTAGGCTTATCCTTTGTATTATAACTGGCCTTGTGCAAAGTTGGACTGTTGTTTGTGGTCATAATTTCTCTCACCAGAAAGATAACTGGAGGATGTATATTTTCAACTTAAATTTTATTCCGACTCGGTAAGAAAGCTGCATTCATCTAATAATAAGTAATTATTTCATATTTTTTTCATTATACATTATTTAAATATAGAGAATGGAGAATAGGACATGCACTGTCGCATCATTTATATCCTAACACATTACTAGATTATGAAATCAATATATACGAACCATACTTTCTATGGTTCCCAAGATCGTCCAAAACACTTTTAAATAAATATGGTCCACGAGTGTATGCATTCATAATTTATATATTTTCAATAGACGCAAATATTTTGAAGTTGTAAGTTGATCTAAAAGAACTATCATAATTCAATTGTGAAATTTTAAATTAATTGTTTAATATTTTTAGTTATGTATTCAGTTATAAAACAGTGAAATTTCAGTTTGAAGATTTAGTTCCTTTAACGATACCTCTTTCCATGTATCTTTTCGGTGGATGTGAAATATTGGAAACTCTTATTATTTGGATATGCATAGTTCATGCTGCTAGTTTCTTCTTCCAACTAATTGGAGTGAATTCTGCTCATCATCATCCGGATATATTCCACGATGGAGATGACCACTGGTACTATGCAAAATCTGCAAACTATAAAACCAGAAGAAAACATTGATAATATTTGATTATTTCAGTTCAGACAGAGATTGGGGTCTTCACCAAATCGAAGCAGTCATGGATCGCGTTGATATAAATGGATCTTTATTCAAAGTTTTGACCCATTTCGGAGACCACTGTCTTCACCATTTATTTCCAACACTCGATCATGCACTTCTACCTAAATTATACCCAGTATTTGCGGAAACGTGCAATGAATTCCATACAAAACACAAAATGACTACTCAATTGCAATTGTTCATAGGACAGTTCCAACAAATTGCTAGAACAGAGAAGAAAAAGTTATAAAAAACAAAACAATCATATTGTAAAATGGTACATATTTATGATAATGTAATAGTTTAATAGGTAATTTTGTCAATTGTGTTTAAAATAACATTATATACATATGAATGAATAGACAATTGTGATTTTATTTAATGACTGTAGGTATGTTTTGTTCATAATAATTCTAGAAATTCCTTCATTGTATACAGAAACAAACAGCTGAAGTGTAAACTCGAAATAATTGCATTGAAAATGAATGAAATGAAATTCTTAGCCAGAAGGTAGGTGCGAGATATAACAAATGTGTCAGGAAAATCTACAATTTGCATTTCTCTTGAAACAGTGTACCGAGTGAAAATGCAGATGAAATATGTACCTACATAGAGTGCAACGGAAACTTTCACATGCTTCTGAAATTTAAGAAATTTAATACGAAACAAAAACGTATTTAAACGGCTCGATCGACGTATGCAAATAATAAAATAAGGTTTTCATATAAAAAAATATTTTCTCCATAACGCATGGTGAGGCACAATAGGAGGTATAAGTGCACAATACAGAGAAGTCCCATTAATTTACATGAAACTTTTTTTAGTTCGATATTAGATTTGCATCTTGTTCAAAACTGAAAAGTATAGATTTATCGAATGACGAAAAGCGATTTCTCAGAAATACGAATTGTTCTCCATAGATTAACGATGTTTGTTCCCTTATTTGCAGCGCCATGTTATTTACTTGATATACTGAGATTACCTATTCATTTTATTTGAAACGTAATTTCGCGTATAGAAACACATAAAAATAAAACGAGATTTTCGATCAGGGGTCTGAAATGTTTTATTCATTGAAACAGTAGGTATTTCTTATTTCAAATTATAATTAATTAAAAAAAAACAGTGTTTTTCTATTTTGCATGTACTACAAAACTTGACTCAACTCTTATTCTAAACTCAATATAAACCCTGATCCATTTTTTTATAATATAACCAATCTTAATTTCTTTACATATTTAAAGTTATTCATTAGTATATATAATATTTGTGATGGTGGTCAAATAGAACTGATTTGAAAAGATTCTATGTAAAATAAATATCAAATTCGAATTCAATTAAAAAATAAACAGCTGGTTTCTAAGCACAGTTCTATTTTCAGTAAAGATTCAAAATTGAAATAAAAATATTCATTAAAATTTTATATTTTGATTCAAATTACAAATCAGATTAACTTACGATTCCACATCCCTGATTTGTAATCCGTTTATACCGAAAACAACATTTATTCCCAGTAGCTTTCAAAAAGACATTTCGAACTTCTCAAGCACGACGAAACAAATTGCCTTTTTTTTAGTAAATTAATTTACAAAATAACACACAAATCTATACGGGAAATTCATACGTCACCCTGAAATATATACCTGAAAAAAATAAAGGGAATCGAAATTTCAGTTCGCTTTGACACGTTTCTTCAACGAAGTATAAATAATGTCGTTTGTTCTTAGCGCAACGATTGTTTGCACGTTGCATGCATTACATATGCGTTTCAGCAATTTCTGCATGCGGTTAGAGCATTCTGTGCAAATGTATTGTTTAGTGAATGCTTCCAATTTCTGTTGAATCGCAGTAGTTTTCAGCAAATTTATGGAAATTTATGCGAATCTCTGCAAATTTGTTGATTATTATTACTTTCCCCGTATACGTTTGATAATATTAATTTCGGGTGTGATTCAAGTTCACAATATGCATTGCATTCTCAATGTCCAGCTTTACTGGTAAATTATCCATTTTGCAAGTGATTGTTAATAATTACCGGTAAATTGAAATCCCTAGCATCCATTGAAAACATATTTTAAAAATGAATAAATAACGAAAGCAAATTATTTCTTAAGCTTTCGAAAGTTCTACAAATTACTGTCAAAATAATTACATACAAATCGTATCTATAGTGAAATTAAATTTCATTATTCGTTTATAATCGCCTTTCGTTCCGTTGATACTAAATGAGTCATATTAATTTAATCGTAAATACATAACACTGATAATCTTTTATAACTTCAAATATTAAGAATTTTCAGCATATTTTTTCATAAAAATATAATTAAATGAGATTATAAGAACATTTCATTGCAATTTTCAAAATTTAATTACATTTAATTAATTCTTCTTCAAACATGTCAAATTAAATAACTTCGTTTTGTGATCAATCTTTTAAGCGTTTAAATTAAGAAACTAGAATTTGTATAAAAAACTACTAATAAATGAAGTCTATCAATTAGTGCGAAGAAATTTTAATTTGCAAATGGTTCTAAAAGTTTTTTTTCGACTGACGAAATTGTACGAAATAGGCTTTCGTGTTCAGACGAATTATCTCGGCAATTTTTCAAAGTAATCTAACATAAACTTTCATACGAAATAAACATTCGATAATATTTCGATATCAATATGAAAAAAGGTAAGAGATTTATCGACTAGACGACACGTGCTAAATTCAATTTCAGATAGTCACGGATCGACGAATCTGTGGTTTTTGATAATTTCATATCAGATAAAAAATACATATGTATTTTTCTGGACGATTGAAAATGTGCTGTTAAACAGTTTATATTTGCGTTTAAGAACAATTCTTAGATGCGTAATGAAACAATCGTTAAAACTGAACGCTGCTTGGTTAGACATTTTCTCTTTACGAGTATCACAGCTTTAATGCTTGATAATTTCCCTCGGAAAATCGCCAAGATTAACATTATATGACAAACAATCCTTTCTTAATGTCACATTAGTCAAATTATACTTGTTTCATTCGAGTAAGAACTTTACAGAATGAGTAAGAGAAATCTAACTTCACAATTGTATGTATGAGAAGTTTAGTGCATTAAGTAATTAACTCTAGTGTTTGAGAAAAAAGAGGTTTAAATCCCAAAATATTCGGTGAAGTCATAACTTTTTAATGTGTGAAATATTTTTCTTACATAATAAAAATGAATGCTATTAAATGACAAAAAATTCGGCCTCTGAATTGAGTCATTTAATTAATTTTATACTTCAATACGAAGTAATCACATTCAAAGCTAAATATAAACAAATTAAATACATTCGTAATTTATGAAAAATTGAATAAATAAGCGAATTCTGAAAAATGCATCAAACACTTTTTGTCTTATGGAGTTAATCGTGCTATGCACTAATGGCTCATATGTAGAAGATACATGTATATTTATGCATTTTTTAATAAAATACATTCAACAATGAATATCTTATCTTAACGAGAATCAATTTTGTTGAAAAAATACCAATTTTTACGAATCAATCATCGCTATTTTACGCGCTGTCGAATCCGAATCTCCAATCATCCATCAGCCGAATGTCCCACATACGAAATAAGCCAGTTCGAAAAACGAAAGATTTATTTTCGATCTATAGAAAAGGGGAAAAAATACACCACTAACTCAAAGATGTGTCTGCCTCAGATGAAAATTACCATCGGTTATTATCCGAATACGTTTCTCAGCGAAAATCTATTTGGATAGATCGCAAACAAAACTGTGTTTTTGCTCAATTCACAATCGGATATGTTCGGAAAATGCTAGGAAAAGTGTTTTCACGAATTTGTCACGTATGTTTGTCCGATCGTAAGTGATTTTCCGACGATTGATGATTGATTTTGACTCATTCATATGTTTGTGAATAGGCGTAGGTGAATACAGTCGAATATCGCTGTAACGAATTATCGATTCCCATTAATATCACTTAATAGTGCGATTTTCATTCATATATCGAAATTTTAATCAAGAATGAATCGAATCGTAATGAACTTTTCGATATTTTGATGAAAATTAGAGATATCGATAATTAAAATCAACATAAATATTGCGACCGTTTGAATGCGTTCACAATTTTTGACGAATGAAAAGCACAAAGGATAAAAGTTACCTTTTTATTAAAATTTAGTAAAGTACAGAAAATGGTTCTGTATAATATATAAAACCTTTTTCTATACTTCAAAAAACCTCAATTGTACCATTTGTACATTTTAGTCGTCATTATTTTTTAATTTCCTTGATAAAATAGTTTTGTACTAAAAATACTAATTTAATTTAATTAAACATATCGCATGTTGTCTTTTGTTTTATTAGTTAATTTGATTAACGGATATGTACCAAATTAATATTTTTATTAGACTTTCAAATTCGACAGTTTTATATTTGTTTATATACACATATTTGTTTAAAATAACTAAAATTAATTCATTAAATTTTGTGTAAGCAGCATGGATGAAATACGTTACATTACACACGATTTGAGCAATTATAAAATCTGAATGCGCAACAGCTGTTATGCATAATGTTTAATTCGATTTGAATTACATCTGCGAAATAATTTACATCCAACAAATAATATTTCCTATTTATTCCAATAGTCTCATGAAAAATAAATCCCTTAAACCTTATTAAGATGCACTCAGTGAATCTCGGGAAATTTCTAAGAAAATTTCCTCGGGCCGTCAATCTTTGCACGTCTCCACTTTGTTTCAACGACCGCTTTACTAGACTTGTCTGTGTGGAAAATGCATTTTCCACACTTTTCCACGTTAAATATCTAATTATTGACCGGGTTTAAAAAACCACTATCCGGCAAAGTGGACACATTTACGTCCCTAGTATAAAACGTTAACGGCCAGGGAGAGGAGTGGAGTTTTCTTCTCGGTGGAAAATTCAATAAAACGAGATGGAATATAAAATTTTCCCGGTTAAATTAATTAGTTGAATCCCGTATTGCTCAGATTAATCTACAAAGTGAAACAGAGTGTGCATTTTGTTGTTGCTGCTGCACGTTTTGTAGAAAAATGTCTAAGATGGTCGATGAAAGGGGGTTGTTTTTTTTCCGTTAAATCGTTTCAGATTATGTATATTAGTCTTAAATATATTGTGAGTTTGATGATGTTATTAAAAATGCGAAGAATATATTTTTAAATTAACTAAATGAAAATTTAATCAAGTTAGTTGAGATTTGGTTAAAAATTTGCTTATTTAATGCTGTTATTAAAAAAAAGGTTTTTATAAATAAATTTGACAGTAAATGGATGTTAATACTGGAAAATTAGACATTATTACGTATTTAAATAATGTTTGATATTTTTTTTCTCTAAAATACCTTTTATCTTAAATCAGAATTACCGGTATTAAGAAATATACGTATAGCTTTAACAAATCGAGCGAATAACAAATCTATCAGTTTGTGTTTATCATTATACATGCATCAAAAACTCGATACAAAAACCAACAATCCATAACAAATCAAAAGAGCCACGAATTGCCCTTTTTCAAAACTCAATCAATTTACAATAGTGCCCTATATTAAGACAATGATGTAAGTCAAATATTCGAAAATAATTGATTCAGCACAAATTTTTACTAACTACGTTAGCATATTAAAAATTGAATGAATGTCGTATTTATTACTAGGATAAAATGCGTCAAACTACAGATAAACAGTTTAAGCCAATGATTGAAATACTGACCCTAAGTATTTCATAAAAAGCTTTATAAAGGTTCCCACCGATTTCGAGGAAAATTTGTTGAAATGTAGTGAAAATATAAATAAAAACAGTAATAATAATAATACATTGAACAAACAATGTAAATGAATTTCATATAAAACATCATTTATTTGTACATCTAATGCCAGCCATCCACTGCAAAATTGAGCGGAGAGATGTATCCATCGTCCACTCCACTCAACTTTGCAATGGACGACAGACAAGACAAATCTACCAAACTTTAACCAGCGATAATCAAAAAACTATTGAGAATTGCATTTTCGTTCTACACAACTAAATAATTCGAATTCAATCGAAACATATGAAAAGTATAGGTGATGCTCATTTCCGGAGATCAAGCGTTAAATTAACACTTTTTTCGAATCAAATGAATCCAAACATCTAAAGAAACGACTGAATCTCCATATCAATTCATCTATATTATAAATACGCTAACGATGCTCGAAATTTTCAGCCACAGCCGTGCCTCGAGAACCCGGGCGTTCAATTTATCAGCCCGTCGCCTTAGCTCTGAGCTACGCGTCGTAATTACGAAATTGCAACTTTTAACGTATATATGGGATATTTTTTTATTTCACAAATAGATGACAATACGAAGTTTTATAAAATTCTGAATAATATTATTTACACATTTGATCAATTCCGAACTGTGACACTACCAGTCAATTAATAAAAACGACACGCGATTAACTAAGAGACAGGACTCGAACTCTCGCATCCCAAGCATGCTGAATCTAAACGGCACGCACAAACGCTTTATTCCAGCTAGTTCTAAACGACTCATACATAAATTTTGACTTACACCACTGTTAAGCTGAAAGTTGAACGAAGCGATAGGAGCATCGGAGCCGCCCACCACTCGCACGCACCCCCCTCGGCCCCCGGGCGTGGGCGGAGGCCCGGGGGGCGCAGGGGGCTCCGCCCTGCGTATATAAGGCGGCTCCAGGGGCGGCAGGCGATCACTGTACGACACCGAAGCCACCTGTGGACATCCTCGACCACCTGCTGCTGCTATCGACGACTCCAGTCGCCCTTATCGACGACCGACTGCAAGTTGAGGAAGTTGTAGGTGAGTCCTTTTTTCAAATTTTTTTTATATATTTTAATTTTCGATTTATATTCGATAATATTGAAATTTTTATGGTAAATATTGCGTTGATCTAAGGAATAACCATCCTTGATCAAAGAGAACCTTGGTTACGAAACCGCTGAAATGCGGAATTAAATCCGATAAAAGAATAATTGAAATTTACATATAATATTTCTTTATTTAGGATTGCATGCAATTTAAAATGCAATTCTTTATCGAAAATATAACATTCATTTTTTTTAATTTAAAAATGAATTTAATTTCAATGATGCGTTATTTCAAAATATTCGTGTTATAGAAGAATTCATTTTTTTTCTCGTGCAGTAATCCAAAATAGTCTTTTTTTAGGGTAAAATTAATATATTATATTTTTATGAAAAATCAAATAGAAAAACTAATGTATAAATCACAATTGTATTATCTTATCTTTATAATACATTTTTCTAATCTACGAATACAAAAAAATATCAGAAAGTTGTCAGTAATTATAATATTTTGTTGTATTTCAGAATTCTATGAATTATTATATTGTATTCTAAAATATTACTGTTTTCGACTGATAAAAATTAAAATTTATTAAAAATAGAATCATATACTTTTTAAAATGATCAAAATAAGAATATACATAGATGATACAAAAAAGTAATTAAGTTTGAATTTTAAAGTAAAATTATATAACAAATTAATTTTGCTCCAAAATTTCATATTTTCTTTGAGTTTTGTTGTTTTTCCATAATATCTTTTAGAAACATTTGATATTATGAAATTTTCCGAAACTTAACGAAAAACAAAACTCTTTATAAACATTTTCATGTGTTTCAAGTAAAAATCTGTATAGATACTATAATATATTCTTCATTATTATATCTTGAATGCAAGTAACATAAATATATAAGAAAATAATTTTGCCAGTCGAATTATCGACAATTTATCATACGTAACGGAATGAAATTATTAATTAATTTCATGACAATTTTGCAAATTTACAAATACCTTAACATTTAAAGCTCAAATTATGCGTAATACCTACAATAAAACTATTTCGATAACGACCTCCAATTATTGTATTCGCCATTTTAACAAATTGAAAGGAAAATTCTACAATTTATTTTAGATTCTCAAATACTCTACGAAATAAATATTTTTTATGGTAATATATATTAATTGAATAAAAATGTGATAAAATTTTGAAATTTTTCGTCATTGCTATTTCAAAATTGAAACGATTCAACCGCTTTTCTATGAAATGGACTTTTCACAAAATTTCGAAAGTCTTTAATACACAAAAACGATAGATCGGAAAAGAGATATCCCGAAGGCAATTTAGGATTATGTGTGCGTTTTTAACTTAATTTTGTGTTTCGGAATATTTTCTTAAATGTACAAAGTAAACAGCCCATTGTTGCTCGCTTTTTATTTTCGCGAAAATTTTCTTGTTTTTCTCCGTATATGAAAATTAAATTTTATACGAATGTCGAAGGGCATAAAAGGGCTTTTGAAAAGGAATAAAATTCGATTATTTTAAAATCGGTTTACCTGTATGAAACGCAGGAAATTCAATGTCTTAACCGGAAAAACGCTCGGTTTCCCAAAGGAGATTTTCCAAAAATTTTCTACCCTCTGATATGACAAATATGTATATGATAGAGAATTTTTCAATCATTTAAATATTTGTTCATGAAACATTAATTGAATAAATTTGGCTTTTCAACGAAGAGTGTTCCTACATAATTTATTTCTGCTACGCACGTCGAAGCTTGAATTAATTCGTATTGTAGAATTTATTCAGAAATTTTCCAATTCAAAATTGCGACGTAATTGTAATTTTACTATCATAAAAAGCAAACAAGTCGTATATTTAACTCAAAATTTTAACAAATTTTCCACATATTAATTCTCATATACACAAGCTAATGTTTTCATTAAAACATACGAGCAATACACAACATCTCAGATCTTAAAACGAATCTCACCAAAAGTCACACATGATAAAAGCGAGCACGTTTCAGTATTATCGCCTAAACGATAAGACTTGCCTCCTAAAATGTGAAATTTTCCACAAAACCAACTCCTAACACGTTGTTAATTACTAATTTAATGAATCAGCATTCCTCAAACTTCATTATATCTCCGAAATATGAAGCAAATATAATAAAAAACTAGTTCGAATGAGATCTGTAAACGAATAATTAAAGCAAATTCAACGAAGTCTGGTTAGAATAAATTTATTAGATATTTTCACTATTTTATGCAATATTCATAACAGCGGTGTAGAACAAATTTCATCTCAAACGTCAATAAACAGAAAATTTGCTGCTATTATAATATTAGCTTATATTTTTTTAATTCTAAAACCAAAAATATATATTTTTTTTATTAAAATAAATTATTCCAAACATTTATATTACAAATGAATATAGACGAACAAAGATAGATTAGAACATGACTAGCAGAAAAGTCGATTTTGGCTAAAAGTGAATATGAAACAAAACGCGAAATATCTCTAGAGAGGTAAAGAGCGTGTCGCAAGTTTGAGAAACACTTTTATTAAATGATCCAAGTTAGACAAGACTATTACGGTACGGAATTTTCACCATCTTCGGATATTGAGATTCATCAGCGCAGGGAAAGACGTTTATACGCTTGAGGCGAAAGTTGTTCCACTCCATACACTTTTTCCCTAAGAGTTTCCCCTGTGACTTTTGGCCTTTCGTTTTGAATTTTGGGGAAAATGCGCGCCCGAGATTTCCCGGGATACGGCCAATTAAACGCGCAGATTTTCCGGGGATTTTGCTTGCAGTCTTAGCGAATTAAAAGATTTGCTCGAATTTCTAATTTTATTGTTTTTTCATTTTGCACTGATTCATTTTTTATACTTTTTATTATTTCTGTATTTTCAATCATTGGTGTTTCGATTCAAATATCTATTAGTTGATGTTTTTAAACACTCGAGTTGCGTAACTAATGATTGAAAGTTTGAGCTTAAATAGAACCACAATATGAAACAATATAATATTTCTTTGAGAACTAGTAATTTCATGTTTTTCATGCTTACGATTAGTAATAAAAAAAGGCATTAACAGTACAAAAAGAAAATTTATTAACGCATTTTTTATTATTGTGAAAGTTTTTATCACTCTACGAAAAATATTATAAGATTAATAAAAATATATCTATCTAAAATATGACATAGATGAAATTTAATTAAATTATCATTTCAAGTGTGAATCGCAAATATAATACAATGAAAAACTTGTAGTAACAAAACTATGTAAATGCCAAATTTACGAAATGTATTAAAATCCGATTTGAAACGTAAAATGATTTCATTAGAAAATCTGAAAAAAAGTAATAAACGAATGGTTAAGGATAAGCGAAATGAAAAAGAATCTTAAATTTTAAATTCGACACGAATATCTTTCTTTAGTAGGTATTAAAAATACATTATACCTTCAAAGAAACTGATTAAAATAGATCTCAAAAAAGTTTCCATTCTTCAAATAAAATTCAAGTAATTAATATGAAACTAACATGTTATATATAAAAATAAAATCATTAGAAAAAAGCGACTTAAAATTTCTTTTGCTATGAGAACATCAATCGATCGTAGAACAAAAACTTGAGCTACAACTTAACAAATTTCAACAGGCCAATTTTTTTCGATCTAATTGTAAGCTTAATTGATAGATTGAATTCGGGGACATTTATCACGAAATATAATACTAATACCCACGACAAAACGATAAGAATTTATCGATAAAGTTATAAATCGTCTCACGCACTCGAACGACACGCCGAATATACGACAACTTCACAATATTCCAGATGAAATATTCGGATATAAATGTGTACGATAAATTGGTTGATCTTATGAAATTATTATTTGTTGCTCCGACGGAGCAAGGACTCGGTTCGAAAGTAAGTGGCATGCATATTTATGAATTGTGTTTCTTTGCTCTGTCAATTTCGCTCCAAATGAGAACTCCATTTTATACAAGTATTGTATGGATCGAGATGTGTTTAGGGAACGAGACACCCCTTTGGGCTAAATTCAATATTGGCATTGTCTTATTGTGTAAAGTTTTCTCGGAAAAATGTATGAATCGCGAATGCTGTAAATAGTGAGATTTTATTGGATCGAGTGCGGTTTTTTTCGAAGCATCAGTATAAAAATTTGATTTATGTATGTTCGTGCATAGTACATACGGGATTTTATGTCGATTCTAAAATGTTTTAAGGCAACTTATAATGTAGTGGTATAAAGCATTTGTGCATGCCGCGTCGAGCTTCGGTGTCTTCGTGATGCTGAATTCAAATTCTATCATATTTATTTTGGCAAGAATCGCGTATCATTTTTTTTTCTACACTACACTTTACTAAACAGTTCCTAAAATTGATGTATCTAGTTTATATCGATTGGATTCGATCGATTTTATTACCATATTTCATGCTCTGATTGCTTTCTAAAGTTTCTAGTATTAATAACTGCTTTTTCAATTTAAAGTAAATGATGAATTAATAAATTAAAACTAAATTTTGTATCAATTTCTGTAACAAAAATGAAAATATATTCAATTAACTAAATGCGATTTCTTTCAGAACTCGTAAATTTCCGTATCTATATCAGTTTGATTTCTATCGGTGTTTATTATGTAATTTTATATCGATTCTACATTGTATTAGAGCGTGTAAAGAACTTTTATTCCTAGTACGTACAAAGCCATCAAAATAATATCTAGATCGAAAAGATTGAACTAAAACGGCAAACAATGTCTTTCATCTATCGGAAACAATATCTGAACGACGGCAAACACTTCAAAAGTCCACTGAGAGAATTTCAACAGTTTCCTAGATCGATCGTATCTCAAATCCGAGTTTAATGTTTCAAGACACTCATAATATTCATACAAATATTTTTAATGAATTGAAAATAATATCAAAGCAAAATTATTCCTTCACATTTGAAAATTCATGAAATTCAGCAGAAAATATTCCTTTACATTGACTCTTTTTCATTTTGAGTGTTAATATATTGAAATTTTATTCTTTTGATATAATGAAAATGTGACGGAAAAAACTTCGTCGTACAAGCAAAATTTTCTCAGCGATAAATAAGAACACGTGCAAAATGCAAAATAATTCATATACATTTCCAAAACAAACAAAATCGAAACACTTTTTCAGATTAACGCTGAAAAATGTGAATTTTCAAAACGTTTCCATATTAAACTTTTTACTAGTTTGTTATAAATGTACTACGATTTTTTTATTTCATAATATAAAAGCGTATGCAATAGTTATTGAACAGTTCACAGCACTTGCACACGTTTCTATGGGGGGAAAATTTATAAGCGCACTTTGAGCACTCAGTAAATTTATTCGGATGGAAAAATTTAGAAAAAACAAACTCATTAACGTAAATTAATAATATGAATTGAATAAAATGTAAAAATTAAATTTTTTGAAAATACATTTTTTCTAAAATTTATATTCAAGTAAATTTAATGTATGAAAATATGATAAGCAAACGAAATACATTTTCAGAAACTTCTCACGAACCATATTCCAGAATCCAATTTTCGAAACAATAAGCCCACACTATTGACCATTGTTAACACGAGAACATTTTCACAACTAAACACAATTCACTCGATTTACACATATGACATTTTCTACACGAAAATCTGCTACAATCGAAACTGAATAAAAGAGAAACTAGTCGTACATACTTATGTGCACACCTTTCGTCCCATACACAGGTGCTGTAGTTTCCGAAAGTAAGGTACGAAAGCCATAATCTCCTTAAGGACACGCCACATAGTTTCGAAACCTTTTTCCCTCCGCTTTACATAATTGAGTTTTCGTTTTTGGGTTTTGTTTTGTTAATCGAAAGTCGAAATAGTCCGCGGCCTTATCTGCGTTGTTTCATATTTGAAAAGTTCGAATTGAATCGTTATTGGATTGATAAATAACAGTCGGTTAAGACGCGTGGGACAGTTATATGTTTTTGTGAAAATATTGCATGTGAATGACGTGGGAATAATTATGGTTGCAGAAAACATAATGAATTTTATCACAAGTGACGTCAAAGTGACAAAAAGCATTCCGCCTCCACACTTTTTTTTGAAAAAGACTCAACTTTTCGTTGCTAAAGTTGGAGTGTAATTGCAAAATTATTCTGTAGCGAATTAGTTACAAAAATATTTTTGAATAAACAATAATATTTTGTTTCTTTTTGAATACAGTAATTCAAAATTTTGTTTATTTTAGTTTTCGATATTATTTATACGTTTCCATAGTAATTAAAAGGATCGACTAGACTACAGTATGAATGCATTAAATATGTAGCTTTTCATTTGATACATTCGAATTTTGGCAATTAATTAGTATAGTCGTATTAGTAAATCTACAACTAAAATTTGAACGTATATCTATTATCATATTAAAATTATAAACTTAAGCTTAATCATATAAGTAAATCAAGTAAATAAACAATCGTGGCTATATCTCATATACATTTTTTTCTTTCTAGCTTTCTTAATTAGAAATCTTATACATATATCTTCGTTCATGTATTTTAAAAATCTTATATTTAATCAAAACAAATTCATATACGAATACATGTAAAAAAAAGTTTGAAGACCGTCCCTTCCCTCAAAAACAGATTGCTTTGGATTAAATATTCTTATGAAAAAAGATAAGTCATTTTCCACCACAATATCATAAAAAATTAAAAATAATTAAGTTTTAACTTTAATGACATATACGAAAACTAAAAATAAACAATATGAACCCTATGCTCTTTACAATTTTAACTACTATCTATAGATATTCATAATAATAATCAAATAAATTCGAATATATCTTGTTAATATATTACACGTACATTAACTTGTAGCTACATTCAGCATATTTCAGGTCAACTTGTACTTCCTGAGATGTTTCTCAGAGATTGGATTAATTCGAAGGAAATTCGGTGTTGAGCCTGAGGCGGAAAAACCTCCGGCGGCAAATTGATTATTTAATGTTGATGATGGCATTCCGACTACACAAATAATTAACCACCAAGTCTCCCCAGATGGAAAAATGTCGCAGAATTCGCTTCGGGAATGCACCATGAAAATTTTACGACCCTAGCAGAATACTTTCGTAACGTCCGTAATATTTACGACGAAATTCGACGAAAGTTCATATGCCTAAAATTCGATAAAATGATACGTGACGCTTATATCATTTTATTATTGTCTTTCTATCAATTTATTTTTCCAATCTATCGTTTTTTTTTTCTTAATTCTAGAGAACGTTTGAATCTACGTGAAAGCAATTTAATTTCGATCAAATTGCAATTTGAATGCTATGCAAAAAAAACTAAATAGTTTCACTGCTTAATCAAAAGTTCAGTGAAGTAACACTAGGAAATTTTCAAAGGAATGCACATACTAGTTGCAAATTTTCCTAGATTCGACAAGAAATTTTCGTTTAAGTTCATACATAGCTTTGAAATAGTTTATGGGTATTTCAGTATTCGCATTCATTGATATATATGCTTCTGTTAATATTAAAATTATCGTGAACTATAACAAAGCTAATTAAACATACACTATAAAGCGATATGAAATTCAAACTTTTACTCGCTAATACGTAAAGTAGTTAAATATTCGTGCGTAATTTATTATGAAGCAATTATCTTAAAAGAAAATTTTATATGCGTATATTATATTACAAAAACATCGAAATGTATAAGTGGGAAAATATTTTTCGTGCTATATGAAGTGTTATTTTCTGTCAATGTTTAATAAAAACAACGTATTATCGTCAACCTGGGAAATCAAATATATGGAAAAAATTTAACAGTCTCAATTTTCCTTATTTTTCTTGTCGTGAATTAGCTTTTGAACATTTGTAACTACACCTGCTACTTTTCTTGTAAAAATACTATTAACGTTCATAAATTTTTCATTTGAGTGTAAAAAGTTTAATTTAGTTTGCTTTCAAAAAGTAAAAAATGAATAATTCATATAACTGTAATAAAAATTAAAAGTATGCATTCGTGTCGCAGTTTAATATTTTCAACGTCAAAAATGCATCTTTTCAGGTATAAAAAGAAAACATAATAAAACTCTATCGAGTGGCATTTCAAAAGAAACGGTTTTATGATTAAAATTCCCTTTGAATGAAAGCAAGTTTCCCGCAGAGTTGCATTTCCTTATGCGAATTAATGCAAGCACCACACAGAAAACAATAGAAAATATTTCTTATAATCTTATTCGCGACAAATAAAAACGTTTTTTAAGAGCTTTGTTCGAGAAAGAAATTAGGCTGGTCTGCGAAATTATTTCTTTCCGAAACGATGACAGCAATGAGTATATTTCCTATTGGAAATTCGGTAATTTTCTTCGAACTGTTCGAAACATTTGACGTTCGAATTAATGTTTGCTTTTGATTTGAACGTAGGAAATTGTCAGTGTAACACAATTGAATGAGACTTTGATGTTCCATCGAAGCAATCAAAATCTAATGTCATTTCAGTTTCGAATTTCAAAATTGATTCGTAGTTTAATCACAGAATAATACGTTCGATTAATCCAATAGATGTTGTATCGAAAGTATTTCGAAGTTGGAACTAAACGAACGAGTTTATCGAATGTTTCGTTTTAATAAATTAATAATTCTCGAAAATATTTTCAATACAAAATTCGTTTGCCTTTTTGATGTTCCGCGAACATTCCTTTTATATCGAAGTCTTCTGAACTTTGAAAAAGTATTCATTCAAGGCGTATTAAATGTGTTTTATAATTCGATTGAAAATTGAAAAAAATGAATGGATGCTTTGAAAACATTTTCATGGAAATTAATTACAAGAATTATTCACTCGTATGCGTAATTATTATAATTTGTTTTGAAAATGCGTAAGTTATTTTTTATTAAATATACATAGTACGCTAAAAACACATTTCAATACGAAAACATTCGATCGATTCAAAAATGAAAATATTACGAAAAGCCAACACTTAGCACCTTTAAAAGTAGAAGTCTTAGCGACGCAGTAGAAACGTTTTAACGAGGCGCATTAAATGCACATTGCACATGTCCCTCATTTGCACACCGACTAATTGCACATTCTGCTGTGTGAAAACACCTGGAAAATATTTTCCGTATTTTAAACCAGAATAAAAATTGAAATTTTAAAAGAAAACCTCGGAAAAGTGTAAAAATTTCAAATTGAAAATTTTAAATAAGAAAATTGTGGAATAATGTTACACATATGAAATAGCATTAAATTAGTGAAAAAATTTCTGAATTAGATCAAGGCAAAATTAACAATCGATGGTACGTTTTAATAAGTGGTCTATATTAGTGCGCCATTCCATATTCGTCACTTTTCTTCTATACATGTAAGTCGGAAAATTCGTTTTATTTTTACGTAATACGTATAACGTTACCATAAAGATCAATTTTGAGATCGACTGCTATAAAAAATTGCAGTGATATTTCACGCAGACAATTTGTTCGACGAAATTTCTATGTGGAAAGATTTTCCGGCTATTTAGGTCGATGCATATTGCGCAGTATGTCAAAAGATCAGTTCAATGTATCAAAAGATGAGAATTTCCTCGTAAAGTTAGCATAATGTTGTGATAAATATACACGACGATGCGAAAAAACTAGCTTTTTCGGATAAGGTGCGACATAAGTTAGCGATTTTGTTTAATATAAAATGTTTCGTCGAGCACAAATCGTGTTTTAAATAAATAAGATGTATCTCGAGTGGGTTTTATTCATAATACCGAGAAAAGGATACTGAAGTTTTAAATTTCAGATGAAAATTCTTGCAGCTCATTTTCTATGTTAATTTTTTGTATAAATTGAAATATTTTGATGTTTTT
Source organism: Cheumatopsyche charites (assembly GCA_024721215.1). NCBI lineage: Eukaryota > Metazoa > Arthropoda > Insecta > Trichoptera > Hydropsychidae > Cheumatopsyche > Cheumatopsyche charites. The sequence goes on from CM045577.1 coordinate 13,361,143, forward strand.
ATGTAATTTCAACACAAAATGATAAATCTGTTACACTAACTTTATGTTATTGAATCATCAAAAGATTAATGTAATATAATTTTTTAATACAATCAATTTTCATATTAACAAAATGCTTCAAAATGAATTTCAAATATTAAAAGTCGATTATACTTTCATATTTATTCGAAATGCGGAAAAAGCGATGACACGAACTTTCAAACATTTGCAGTTGCACGTCAAAATAAATAATAAAAAGGCGCGAAAAATTCAATAAACAATGTTTCGTAAGATCAAAGATTCTCCATCTGCTACATCCATAAAATATGACGTTCTTTCTCCTCAGATGTACGTCACCCTCGCACATTTGTTTGAGCGAAAATAAACCCGAAAAAAGGTAAAAAGTACATACATATGGGCGAATCCGAATTTCATTACAAAGTGGGGGCGTTCAATGAATATTAAAATTACCATACGCAGTGTCGTTGAAAAATAGCAGAAATTAATAAAAACGAGGGACGTTTCGGTAATATTGCCCTCTTTCGAGAATTTGCCCTTTTCGTTTTCAATTCGAAACCCTAATGGTCTAAGCTTTAATACAAAGGACAATGACTGCGATTAATGGACTGAAAAAAACGAATCATCGCTGTAAATAACGGTGTTGTTCGTGATTTAATTTTTATTGAATTTTTTTATATGGGTGTATAGATTTTTTTTGTGAACGAAACGGTAATTTGTGGAGTAAGCGGAATTCGATCATTAGTCGACTCGTTGAAATTTGAAGCAATTTAGATGTTTTCGAATGATACTTGCATAATCCATAAATAACTGAAATATTATTACATAGATTAGTTCTGTGCTATAAAAAGAATTGGAGATCCTTAAAAAAATAAATTCAGTTTTTTTGATTGAATATTTTTAAAATATCACAACGTGTGTATGAGAAAAATTAATCATCCATATTAAAAAAAATAATATACAGTAAAAAGTGACTTGGTTCATGGCGTGCTCAAAATTTTTTCATGTAATAAACTCAACGCGAAATTACGCGAAAATACTCCAGTTTATATTTTGAGCATCTGCGAAAAAATGATCTCAATTAAACCTCATACCGAAAAATAAGATTTTTCATATTAATTCTTGTCGTAATTCTGTTGAACAACGTGCTCAGCAGTAATCTCGCGGTAATCTCGTTTAGGGGCGATTAAACCGGATTTGCACCGAGTTTTCCGAAATTGCGCACTTTTATCAAAAAAAATCATAAATTGCGATTTGACGTCTTTTTTTGCATATCGATTGAAAAAATAAAACTCGACTAATAACCGTTCGACGACGAAGTTTTAATGGGAGCTTTCCGCAAATAGGTCAACATTGCCGAGTTTGTGCAACCGTGACGTTTGAAAAACGGTCAAGATTAGCTTCGAGGATTAATTCATGAATATTAAACTCGATATGAATCCGCAGAATCATTTGTTTGGATGCTGTGAAGGTTGTGTGGATAAACCGCAGATTTGTATGGGGATAAAGCTAGAGATCTGTTAAAGGGCGAAACTATTTACAGTAATCTGAGTTAGTTTAATATGCGCTTTGATGGTTCGATTCAGTTAATATAAATGTTTATTATCGATATGTAAATATTTTGTCGATAATTAAAGAAATTGGTACATGTGTTTGAGAAAAAAATTCTTTACATTTCATGATCGAAATAAGATTACCATTGAAATCTCTTTATATATTTAGGTATTTATAATTCATTCTAAAATTCTTCAGTTTGAAACACGAAGAAAACCTCTATAAAAGCAAAGTAGAAAAGGTTGCTCTTTTCGTATCGAATTACCTTTTCTAAGCCTAAGCGAGTTTCGTAGATCGGTAAATAATTTTGTATGAAAACATTCTTACTTTTTTCTCTAGAACCTGTATGTATCATTTAAATAATGCGGTCGATTCGAATGAAAAACCGACAATATAAAGAGTAATTTGTACTTCGACAAAAAAAAAGATGAAAATTGATAGAGAGAGATTCAAACTGTGACATTTTAATTTAACTTTATGAGCTTATTCTGGAAGATGTTGCGTTTTCAATAAACGGAAAAGCGGCCACGAAAATAGCTTTCGTTTTTCACAACATCTTCAGAAATAAAGTTCCTTCAGTGACATATACATTTTTAAACCAAATGATGCCATATAAAACGTTTGTGCATGCTGAATCGGGTTTAAACGCCTTTGTGATTCTGATTTCGAGCCCTAATTAGAGATACGTGTCGTTTTTCATAATTGATATGATGATTCGATCATTTCTTTCGAATAAAGTGTTAATTTGATGCTTCATGAAACAAATTTGATATTGACAAATATTCCATCAAGTATCATATTTTGTAAGCTGATCACTCTTAAGTATTCTATGAGCAGCTATTTATCCACCTTGAAGTGAATTATTAACTAAAAAATGGATAAGGATGTTGCTGTGTTAGGTACAAATACCTAAAACAACAAACATGAACGGAAAGTCGACTTGCACTCTATGACAATAGTAACTAGAATTGCACAGAACACAACCGAACTGAATCCCATCTCAAAGTTAGCCTATTTTAGTTGGACATTATTCAATCACAGAATCCAACCGAGCATGAAGAGTCAACCATGGAACTGGAAGACCAGCCAAGTGGTACACCGAGATATAACCGAACGCCGAAGAACTTATTCCGGTCATTCGTTAATATCCCGCAGATCGGCTTTTCTACTGAGGCTTTTTTTCGCTCTAGCCTCTTTTCCGCTTTATTGAAATGTCCATTTTCTCTGATTTTCCTTCGTGGAGTAATTTCTGCTGAAATTATAGACGTATAAAGGTCTTCCGGTCGGTGGTGATGGAATTAAGTCATGAAAGACGTTCGACGCTTACACCCACTCGTTGATTCGTTCAATGTGTTATAATGTGAGATAAAATGTCTTAAAAATATATTAAATTCATTTTCTAAAAATTCTAGTAAAAAATAGTTGTTTTATATTTAAACAAATCTCATTAAAATCCGCCAGTTTATTCCGAACACGATAATAGATATTTGCAGTATTAAATTGTCAATATTAAGTTATCTGAAACAATTGATTACTCTTTTATGACAATATATATTAATAATGAAATATTTAATATTAAATAAAGGTTGGCTGAACAATCAGCAGGAAATTTAAAACTCGCGCTGAAAATTGTTCGTGTGACAGTACACAAAAGTAATTAGGCTCGAAACCGCTTCAAATCAGATTAAATATTAATTAAAACCTTTTTCGAACAATCCACATTCATGAATGTAAGCGTTAAATATTCATCGGATGAAAAATGTAATATAAATGAACTCACAACGTAATTTGACTTATACCATAAACGATATCATAAAATTTAAGCACTCTTATAACGAAATTATTTTTTTCGCACAAATTACCAACGAAATAAAAAAAATAATATAGCAACTAATTATAATGTTTTTAAATGACCACTAGTTCAATTGACCTAAAAACAGTTTCACAAAAGAGATCGCTTTAAATTCATGAAACCGATTAACCGCCTAATTGGGACAGTTTCAAATTGTCAACTACTATATCATTTCACAATTGAATTCCAACAATTCGTTCAATTTGTATCGAATGCATACAAAATTTATATACTAAATATATTACAACCTCTACGCATACATCAATTATAAAGACATATTTAATTCGCTCTCGCGCCATGTTTATTCAACCTGTTTGCGTTTTCGCAGCACGTAATTTGTAGAGAAACTTTACAACCACGAAGCTGTAAAATGTAAAAAAAAAATGGAAAGAAAAATTGCGGTTGTGGAAAAAAATACGACCGCCTCGGGAAAAGACAGCGTTGCACCCTAGCGTCAATCAAAAGTGTAATCGCATAATATTTCCTAGAACGAAAACGTATTTGCTATGCAATTAGATCAAGCTTCAGCTGAAAATATTCCAGCTGATGGAAATTTAAAATTTAATACGAATATATTTGCAAAACTGGTTTTGCGCACTTGACTTTGTCCGTACTCATCGTTTTAGTGAGATGAGTGTCGGTTAATATCGTGTATGAAATATTCGTAGTATTTTCTGAAAATTCTTGCTCTGAAAATACGTTGAATTGAATTTGAATATTGCGTATATATGTACCTTTTGAATTTTTCATATGCACCTAGTTTGTGAATATTTTATTGAATATTTATGTACGGGAAGTGATAAAAAACCTTCCCTTTTTGTAGAAAAAACTTTTTTTTTGTAAATAATATTGATGTATTTTTGTTCTCTATGGATTCCTTGACTATTTATCCTATTACAATGATACTTTCCAGGGTAAAATATGTATATCTTAAAAGATTTACAATTTCACAATCTAAAGAATTTCTAAATTGGACGATTTGAGAAGGAGTTTTTTCAATAACTGAATCATTATAAATATTAATCTCGACCTAATACATTATAATTTACCATATTTTACAATTTATCTGTTTTATATTTATTATAAATACTATACAACAGTTCACAATCGGCTTTAAATCCATATAATCTCGAGCTATACTTTATTCACAGAAACTAATATAATATGAAAAATATATAGAATCATATTATTTATCAATAGTCATATTTCATGATACTCTACATAAAAATATCAATGTTAATCACTTTTTAAACAGTTTAATCTTTACCACTAACCATAAAAACCGCACAGCATAGAAACACATTTAATGAATTTCATTAAACGAACTGAAAACTTGTGTTTGCGAATCGTTATCACCTGTCGCACTTAATTGCGAAATTTTAATAATTTCATTAAGAAAATCGGTATCGTCGTTAGCCACAAAAACGAAATTAATCTAAACGAATCAAAGGGCCGTTAACGCGAACGATCCGCAGTTTGGTTTTTACTTTCGTGATCGAATTAGCGATTTTCGTTTTATTATCGAGAGATTTATATCCGTCGATTAAGGGAGAGTCGGGTCGCATTGTTTGGCTGGAAAACAATTTTGTTATTCATCGGAATTGAAGGAAAACAGGTGGCTGTAGATAAGGATCTATCTCGTTAGTGCTTGATGGCATGCCCATAGTCATTTGCTAAGAAAAATATAAGATCACTTTGTTGGAAAAATATCATTAAATCTATTGATAGATTCATTTTATGACGAGATACACTTCTATGAAATTGATAAAACATGTAGATTTTATGAATATTTACGCCGATAAATCTCGTCTGGAATAGATAAGTTTTAATAATAATATGGCTTTAGATAATTTTTTTCGAAAAATTATGTCATTTCTTCATAAGAATTCAATTTCCATGCAAGTTGACTAAATAAATTTTCTTTTCAGCTGCAACGAATCGTTTCAGGACAAAGTAGATATTATAATATATGTAGATCCATGCCACGTTCAAAAGATCCATACTACTTCTTATATATGAAAGTTCCTTAGAAACTTTCAATGCACTTTGAGTCTTATTATATTTTTTCGTAATTTCGAACGCCGAAAGCCACATTCTCTAAAGGATACCTTTGATGAAAAGCATTTCTAAAAATACGCTAAAAAATCACTGACGTTTTATTTTCTAACGATCTTGCTTTTTAGATTCGAAAAAAAAACTTGGAAAAACGTTTTGACATTCGACGTCAGTTAGGAATCTGGGTTTTTTTGCTGTCATCAATTAGACGATGAGAAACTACCTGCTCTAAGAAGGACCGTCGTTAGGATTAACGACAGCCCTCGCTAAATTTGAGGACACAATCAAAACTTAATGAGGTTGAAGGGGATTAAGAAAAAATATCGGTGACTTTCGAATAAGAAGCACTAGCCGAAGTAAAAAGTAACGGTTGGTGGAAAAAAAGTGTTAGGCGCAGACGTCGAAGATTATTTTTTCCGTATACGCTAAGAGATTTTCTTTGAAATGTTACGCATTGGATAAACGGAGATAAAAGCTTGTGTGGGGTTTTAGTTTTTCTTATTCGGATTATTTTTTATATATATTTTAGATAGATCTTGAAAAAGTGAAGGATTCATTATTCAATTTGTATTTTGTAAATTGTAGAGCATTGAATATTTGATAAACTTTACGAAAGGAAACTCACCAACCCACACATGCATGCCAATTTATCAGGAAAATTCAATAACAATGTATAAAATATAATTTAAGCTCATACATGTGTATTAAATATATAAATTATTTATATAATTTGACTTTCAAAAATAGTTTTGAATTCAAACTTTCGTAATAACAATTTACACACGTCCAGGAATACTCGTGCTAAATTCGTTCTAAACGTGTTGAAAAATTAAAAAGTCTTTTATTTGAAAACGTCACATATATAGAAATGTGATTAAACAACGCATCATGAATAACAAATCCTCTTAGAAACAAACCCTCTTTACAAATGACTAACTAGCCTTTCGTCGCTAATAAAAAATTCAACCGGATTTGCTTTGGCCGTTTTAACCGCGCTTAATCCTTTGATAACGAACAATGCAACGGAGTTGCGCAACGTCACTTTTTCAGGATTAAATCTGAAACTGTGCGGTTGAATATCGACAACAATTCACTTTATCGACGTTGTATTTCACGCTGACACGATTTGCCAGACATAATTTAATATGTGTCGACATTTTCAGCCGTTATCTGAAAATTTTCTACGGTCGGATTGCTTTTTAACGGTCGTTGCATCCGAAATGAGTCGTTTGTTGATTTTTTTTTGATTAAAATTTATTGTATGTGTGTAAAAATCGCTTCCGGAGACTTATCTCGGATTAGGGCTTTGCGCTTTGATTGCGTTAAATTCGACCGTTAAAATTAACGGAGGCGGTTAATTTCGTTACTTGGTTAATAATCAGATTTGTGACGTTTCTGTATATATTCGGATGTTTGGGACGAGTTTTATGAGTCCATTATTTATATTAGATTAGTTTGGCCACATTCACTGACTCACGATTTTTTATAGTGAATCTTAAGATTCGATCGAAATTGAATATATAAATTAACACAGTTCGAATAATTTCTTTGTGAAACAAAGGATTCAGGTAACCATTCCGTGTGAAGAACTCAGAACAGCTCCAGGACACGAATGTTATCCCATATGTTCTATTTAGCTATGTCTAGTTGTAACGAAACAGTTCGGGTAAATATTGAATCGTGGTTTACGCCTTTGTTAAGCGGCTCACACAAGTTAATCTAACGAAACCCTAGTGGTTCTGGACTATAATTCCACCAGACCGAGAAACACACTTGTTTCTTATCGAAATTGAACAACGAACTTTTCTTAAATTCATCCATGTTTTATTCGATACGATATATTAATTAATCGAGTTGTTCACAAACGAATTATATCGGAAAAGCCTATAAGGGACGTCTGAAAGTTTTCATTCGATTTGAACAGTCTTTAAACGAAAAATAGCCGGATGGTATATATGTATATGTATTATATAACAAGAGTTTTGAAAATGAGGTTCAAAAAGCTAGAAAGTTATTTTCTCGTGCAAATAGAATATTTTCCGCGAAAGAAACAAACTTTAATTGAACAATGTTATCTTTGGGCTTTTCAGCGTTCCCATTCGAGTGTCTTCAATTAAATCGCATATACATAATACGGATTTTCGTAGATCGTATTTCAAAATATAATATTTATATAAAACGTTAAATTTCATTGAAAATATACTTTTAACAGACCTGAAATTTATTTGTATATGTATAAGAAACCGATCTAAGAAAATGTACGAACATTAACCGAATCTCCACAGTTCTGAATGTGACAAACAAAATATAAAACAAGAACAATTTCAACCTCATTTCATACAACGATCGTCTATTTTTCCACTTTAGTACCTGTTATATGAGCACTGGGGAGAATCGCTTCCGTGTAATTGCATTCAGCTGAAGGATCCTGAAATTGTTCATTTGCATCCGTTCTTCCGCGAATTATTTTCACCTTTTTCAGTAAAATAGAGAGAATGAACCGAAGAACCATCCCTCGTTTCCATTGTGAACATTTTCCCATACGAAACGTGCACTTTTCGAATCGAATAAGCGGGCTGCATACAAAGCTTTGTGTGTTATTATGTGTCATTCGCAGTTCGCGATTAATTCGCCTTTGGAGATAAATAAATACGAAACTGTGCGCAAAAATTTTATACAAACATTTCTAAATACAAAACATTGCGATATAAATTGTTTGTGCATATCGCTTTGGATTTCATCATCCTCATTATACTTGAGTTCGAGTCCTTTCCAATCTTAGCTAGAGTCTAATGTAGTTTTTCTTAACTGATATGAAGATTTGATCACTCATTTTGAATATTTGATTTGAAAAAAGGTAAATTAATTAAAAATGGATCTTTCAGTTTTTGATCGATCGATTTTTGAGCGTAATATGACTCTTAAGTATCTGACCCAACGACTGCTTATTCACTTTAAAATGAATAATTAATTGAAAAAAAAAATGAATAGCAATATTTGAATAAATAAATATAAAATATGATCAAATCTCATATATTTCATAGAGATTTCTGATTCGAGTTTAATATCAACGGAGCCTTTCGCGCTCCGTCAATGAAAAATATTCGAATCTTTACACACAAAAGCGGGAAAAATCATATCAAAATCCGTCGCATTATTGGATATTTCGACTATGGGGAATTTTCTAGACGTTGTTCTTTAGTTTGGCGAGTTTTTCCCCTTTTATCGCGTATTATTCTATAAGCGGATAAGCTTCGGACAAGATCGATGCCACAAACGTTCGGTTCTGAACGAAGTATGCCTTTAATACGCTGAAGGGAATTGTTTACTATCGAACGTGGTCCAACAATAAATATCCTTTTATATCTTCATATATATATGTACGATCTGGTTCGTAGAAAACGATTCAGACTGTTTCCATTGGTTGACCGCTTATATTGACCATTCAACTGTGGTAATAATATAAGCATATCAATGTGCGCTCGAGATTCATAGACGTTAATAATTTGATATTACAAAATAGAGTAGGTATGATATGATTCTTGGTGAAATGAAGTTTTGGAATAAAAATAGTTCTTCCCGCGAATTCTGTGTTAATAACGTGATGTAAGTCACTCGCAATTATGTTAAGTTGTAGTTTAATTTTAAAGTTTGGTTGTTGGTTGAGTTAGACGTATTGTTGATCCCTTTGGTACTGTAACTAATTGTGATTTGTTTTGTTGAAAAACAAAACTGTTTTGCGGATTCATCTCGTTAGCCTCGAAAAAGTTTTAGGTAGCACAATTTTTTCACATTATATTTAATGTAATTTATTTATACACGAACTTAACTCGAATATAAGTTATTCGAAACATTGTTCATTTCGGTCGTGTGTATTATAAAAGTTCAGAATCCATTTAAAAGCTCCTTGAGTGAAAATCGAGTTGAGTTAATACAAACTCAAATTACTTCGCAAAAACGATCGATTCATACAAAATTACGAATAAAATTTAAAATTGTAAAAAGAAAACTATAACCAAACGCTCTTTTAAAACTGATTCAAATGGAAAAACTACACAACCGAGCGAAATAAAAAATGAAAAACAGTCAAACGAAACGTGTACTCAATCGAAACGACTTTTCTGATAGCATTTAATAAAACAGAGAAAGGGAAAAAAAGAGTATTTTTCATTTTGATTACCCGACGGTGCGCTTTTACGCGCGTTTTTTAAATCCTTCGGCATTTGCGCAATTCCCCGTTCGACTTCCCTTGCAACAATTAAAACAAATTTAAATAAAATATTCCGCAACGAAGCCTTTTTAATAGCACCTCGTATATAAATTCTGCGTAGATTCGACTGTCGTTAACATTTTATTATAATATACCTATATATATTTTTCGATGTGAACATTCGAGCTTCAATCGTAATTTCTTCATAGAAATAATTGGTTTTCATTATTAACGAAAGCTATGATAGTTTAAATGTTGATTTATTTTCAAATGATTCGCGTTTGATATTCAATGAGCTTTAAATATTGAAGCGTGCTCATAAAATAATTGGAACTATAACTATTCGCTAATGAATTGGAAATATTGTAATCAATTATGAACAGATTTATTATTCAGTTATTCGAATTGAGTTTGATATTTTAAAATATAATATTTATGAGAGAATATTTTAAACCAGATTAGAGATTTAGAGTAGCAAGTTGCTGAAAATTGCAATTTCGAAAAGATTTCACTCGGAAAATTTTATGATCCTTGACTCATCGCTTAGAACGCGGAAAAACTATAATATTTTCTAATAAATTCAAAATGATATATAGTTGAAAAGTTGAAATCTTTAAACATAAAATAAAGTGTCTTTATACGTTTCATATAACGAATATTCCGTTTCCAAGGAAAACAAAAACAATTCATTTCATTTGTAGAAAAAAATGAATAGATGTTTCAATATCTTTTGATTCAAATGAAAATTTTTCATTGAAAGAATATAAAATACGATGACCTATTTCATAAATAAAATATACACACATCGAACTGAACTCTTTGAAACACTGGATCGAATTTTCATAACTTTCAGGCAAAATTGACAAAGCATATATCGATTTCGGCTGAAAAAAAAAACCACCCCAAACGATACAGATAATCGCTCGAATATACAAAAATGGAAGTTTGCTTTAGACGATCCACTCCCTTTCGATAATACGAAAAGCCATTTACTTATAGAGTGGCATAAATAGGGGTATTTCGTTACACGAAGGACAATAGAACCGCAAATATTTCCAATTCGGATTGATTCGATTGACCAAAATTCACAATCCTTTGCCAAAATCCGTTAAATTCAATGTCGCATCATTCTAAAGGACCTAAAATGAAAATTAGGAATTTTCGCAATTTTCCGCATAAGTTTGTCGTAACATTTTGAAATTATTAAATTCTGAAGCAAATTGAATTTTCATTATTTTTAATTAATGAAGAGTTGGTTAGTTTGAAAATCTTCAATCACTGTCGATGTAATTGATTACTTTTTTTCATAAAAATGAAATTTTATATTTATCGATAGCTCGTTTCAGAAACTTGATAGTTAATTAAAATTTTTATTGAATCATTATGAAAAATGAATAAATTCATATTAATTAATATTCCGATAGATTAAAGCGTTTGTGCATTCTGCTTCGGGTTGTACTGTCTTCGTAATGCTGAATTCCAATCCTGGCAAGATTCATTTTTTTTATTAATATCTGAAAATATTAAATAAAATAGAAAAATATCGCATATAATCAGTAGAAACGGAGTGATATTTCCACAAACCGAGACCTTCCACACATTTTATATTATGCGTTTATTTTCGCAAGGTAATGTTTCAGACCTGAAAGTTTACAGGTGCGATAAAGCAATTAAGACGTGAGAGCTTAAGAAGGTAACACATATATACACACAAAAGTATTACTTTAAGACCACCTACGAATTTCCCGAGTTGGAAACGCACACTAAAAGTGGAAAAACTCCACGCAACAAGTAACGAGTTTTCCTCGCGAATTTTCACGCCGCAGATTTGCATTTAATGTTTGTTGTTGGGAACTTAACGTTAGAGCCTATTCCTATGATTTACATATGAGATGTCAGGAAATTTTGTGAAAATTCATTCGAATTTTCAATATAAAAAAATCATAATATGATTATTTTTTATTTGATTTTATTTGTGTATGAATATCGTAAATATATAAATTTTACTAATGTGAAAAAATGTTTAACCACAGATCAAAGAAGGAATTCGTGTGTTTATTTGAAAAAGTTCAACGACTTGTAAAGAGTTCTTCAAGCGAGTTTTCATGTAAAAAAATTGCTTTAATGTTGATATGTGTACAAACTCGATACCGCTTTTCTTAAAACTTTTGGAACATTGTGAAATACTTTTTTTATGAATAAATTTGCAAAATTTCTAAGTGGATTTTTCATTTATGTCACTATAAAGTCTATATTACAACTATGTGGTCAAAAGAAATATTAAATGTTTAGTTAGACCTCGAAATATGTGTAGTATATTGAAATCGAACTAAATTATGCACATTGGAAGCTTTCATTGTAAATAAGGTATGTAATAACATTGATTAATAGATTTCGGAATGTAATTCTGAGAATATCAAATAAACACATACGTATATTGTTTAAAGTTCAAACATTTGTATTTGAATATGATCATAATCTAATATAATCTCAAAATAAAATTGAATAACTGTAGAATTTTTCATTTGATAAAGAATATTTTCTAAGAAAAGCCACTTTGTAGCTGTCGCTGAAAATGTTAAACCTTAACATTTGCTAAACTTTGTTGTAAAATTTACTCTGTCTTAAATTTTACGATATAAATTACATGTGAACTCGCAATAAATTGAGAATAAAGACGGCAACAAGGATGAATAATACGAGTTCCTTATTATTTTGAATTACTTATGTATATGCAACTACAAACTATTTAAAAGATTACGACTTTTAATAATATATATTTTTTAATTCATTATTTTTTTCATATTTCCTACGTTACGAATTGTCATCGTTCGTTTTTAGGTCATATCATGAATCTGTATTGAAAAAAATAATCTTTTATGTCCTTTGATATAGAAAAGTACGAATAGATAATCAATTGAAATAAAAGTGTAAAAAACACGATCTTTTATTCAAATAAAAATGTCATTCCAAATATGTCTTCTCATCACAAAAAACTTCGCAGTACAAAAATATATTAAAATTATATCCTACATCAAAACTATACGATCATCTGTCTCAAGCATAAACCCAAAACTTTCCCTCGGCAATATTTCAGCAAACTCTTAATATTTTTTCAGATATTCCCGATATAGCATCACGTACGACTTTATTCGCGAATCATACGAAAACAATAAAATCACAATAAGTGATCTGTGGACGACAAGTAAATATTTGCCCGACCTTTCAACCCTGGACATGATTTGCCAACGTATGACACCGACTCGATCATCTTCCCCACAAATAAACAAAGGGTGGTGATTTAACAGAACGTGACAAAATTATATTTGTATTCTCGTTGTAAAACCGAGAAAACCCTCGGGAAAGTTTTCCTCTGAGAAAATGCACTGGGAAAAGTTTTGTGCTTGTCGTACTGAGCTGTCTATTTACTTATTGTTATAGCTTTTTCTGCCCAATTATATTTAATTTTCTCAATTATACATTCAATTGAAAGTGAAAAAGTAGCTGCTAGGCTAGGAATTCTAAGATCAGTAATATTGACGCATGAAAGATGGCACTAAAATCGATCAAATTTAATCAACATGATTCCATTTTAAAAAAGTCTTTCATATAACATTTAATTAACATATTTATAAATCAAATATTCTTAAAAAACAATTGAGTTATCATAATTAATAAACAAAAATGGCATGTGAATCTTACTAGAATCTGATTGAATTTGAATCTAGCATCGTGAGAGCATTGAAACTCGACGCGTCATGCACAAACGCTTTATAACCCAACTATATTTTTCATTATATAGTATTTAATTATAAATATTATACTTGCTTGATATTTTAGATGTGATTATAATCAATATTCGATGTTGCGTGTACACAAATTATAATTCGTTCAAATCTCTTCGAAGATCGCATAAATCTCCATCGAACGAATAATTCAGAGTCATCTGCGAATAATGCGAAGCTCGTTTGCAAATTATTCATTATATTATCATATTTTCGTATAATATATTACACATTTTTTTAACAAAAAAGAAAAATCCAAGGAAATGAAATAAATGTCGCGTAAATAATTCAAAGAAAGCCGTTCCTTTGTGACGGACTCGCAGAAGGGCTTTTGCGTTTTAAATCCCATTTTTATATTGTGAAAAAAATCTTTACGATATCATTGATGTAATGTTGTTTTAATAACGAACGACGTTGTAGAAAAATGTGCTCTACAAGTATGCTATGAATGATCGAACATGAAGGTGAAACAAAAACAAATAATATTTCATTGTTTTCTTATGATATTTGGAGAGAATCTCATTTTTTCGTTATAATTAAATTACGCTCGTTCGTATCTCTTTATTCACATCATGTAAATATTTTGACATTAATGGAGTAAATGTCTATCGTAAAATTGAATAAAAAGAATATTAGATTTTTTTCTATCTTTTTAAAAATTTTTGGTACAAGAACTATTTCTGAATAAAATATATTTTTTCACAATATTCTGAAAAGAATATTGACTGTGAATAATCTGAAATCTCGACAAAGCCCACATAGCTTCAGGGCAGAAAGATTTCAGCGATACTGAAAAAAAGTGTGACGTGTTTCGATAACCAATTCACAAAAGGAAATTCAAAATACAAATATGGGACAAATTTCCCATTCTTATCACGTTCATTTCTTGAATTTTCCCTTTTCTACCGAACAATGATTCCATTATGCGAACCTTATACGTACATTATATTCAATACGTTTTTTTTTCTTCATAACAATGCGAAGCTTTCATTATTTTTTAATTGGAGATTTTGATATTTGTGTCGCGTTCTCAAGCTTTTTCTATTGAATTAGACGAAATTTTAAGCTGTAATACGAATCGTTTCTACGATGATATTTTCTAACAAGTAAAGTAAACGTGGAATGTATAATAATCTGTAGTGTTGTCATTTTAAGCTAGAAAAGTCAACTGTTATTTTTAGAAGCGAAACAAGACAAAACTCTTAGTATTCTACTAACAATGCGTCGAGGGAATGGTAGTAAGCGAAGAAAATTGTGAAAATTTCGTGTGAAATTCCAAAGAATATTACACATTCTGACATTTTCTCTTTGAAAACTTCACTTACAGTTCCAATTTGAAACAATTCGATTAAAAATTTATTATTTTACTAACTTCTGTGACTCGAAATTGCTCGGACGAAAAGCCGATTTTGAATTATTGTACAGTGTTTACAATGAATACAAAACAAACAAAATGCAAAATGTCTATAGATCTGTGTTTAAAATGCTTAGCTGTGGCAAAAACCTTTCTGTGAAAAGCCAATGATGGAAATCTTCCAAATAGCAAAATGTAATGATACAAAAATCTTCTCACAATTCGATATGCATACATAACGAGGGAAGCCCACCATCCCGCCTTTTAACTGCACCCCAACTCTATGTCAGCTTGTTAGGCCGGCCTAGTTGGGTACCAGCAAAACTAGGCGAAACTACGGGCGCCACATTTACGTTAATAGGGAACTCTACATTTAATCATTATAAAACTATCGCGAAGGACAGCTTTCCAGGGGGCATGCGGAATGCCAAGTCGATATGCATACAATAACTTCAAAAAATTTCATCGCGATAAAAGTACATAATTGATTAAAGAGTCTATAAAGCACATTCATACATACATTTGTATTTAAACAGATTCACAACCCAATCAAAACATTATTTAGCACCTGATAAAACGAAAAATATCCACACAAACCTCATTTAAATACCTAATCGTGAACAAAGTCAGACATTCCCACCTTCAGCATCCTCATCAAAAAGACACTCGATATTTTGCTACAGTTCCTCGGATTCGCAACCGCGACTTCTGTTTTCCAGACAAAATCCTTTCCAAGATAATCCCAACATATTGGCGAAGGGATGAAGGGTGAGGGGAAAGAGGGAAGGGAGTAATTTGGCGCGAAGCGGGATTATTCAAATCCTGTCGTTCGCATGTGACGTCATTCGTGGACGATTTCGAGTGTGTTATGGCCATTAGTGCTTCGTTTGATGATCAAAGTGATTTTTTAATAATTATCATATAATGAGAAATTCAAATTCGTATCAAACTCGTGTGAAAATATGTGCGAGTTTAAGTTTAATCCAAATATGATATCTATCGAAAAAATATTCAAAAAAATATGGTTGATATCCTTACTGATTAATTGTTATCGAATATGCGTTTACTTGAATCTTTTATGTGTTTGGGAAAGTTATATTTTTTAAGCCTTATCGAAAATGTGTAGTGTGAAACTTTCACCCAATATGAGTTAACGTTATCAAAATTTACGGTGTTCCGTTAAACGTTTACCTTGGAAAATGTAGCCGGTTTAATCGGGTGATATAAATGATATTAGTGATATATTAGGAATTTTACCTTGTAATTTTTCATGTGAAGTGTAAAATTGGAAAATTAAATTGATTTTGCAAACTCAAATAAATTATACCTCTATTTGTATAGAAAATTATAATATGAATTCTATTATTTTATTTATACGAATAGCGACTCTCATACATCTACTTCTGATTCAATTAAGATACTGTTAATATTAAACAAAAGGTGTGTATACAGATTATAATTAAATACATGACGTTTCTATAAGATAGCAAAGACGTACTTTATTTAATTTTTAAATCACCGTAAATATTTTGATTAAAAAATTTACCATATAAAGGAAAACTTACTATCCCGTCTGTTACACGTAATCCATTCTATTATACTATAAAATTAAATTCAACCTGGAAATTCTTCTAACGATAAGAATCATAATCGAAAATATTTTATTATTAACATTTTTTCATTTTATTTTTTCCAGATCAAAACCAAAAATCATCAAGATGCAAGTCAACGCTCACGTACTTATCCCAGCTGCCCTCTTACTCGCCACATTCTTCACATTGGTCTGCGAAGCTCAACCTGTACCACTCTCTGGGTAAATAAATGAAAATTAAAATTTGTATAAATAAAACTAATATTTCAATTATCCTAAACGACAAATTTGAGAAAATTCCGTCGAATTTCTAAAAACTTTTCATATAAAATTCGAACAAATCTCACATGTTTCACTCACGTGTCGATGAGGTAAATCGAATATGCAAATATTGCGATGCCAATTAGCAATCTCGATGACATTTCAGAGGTAATCAACCGAGATTTGATTAAGTTTTAATTAAGTTTCGCGCCCAAATTCAAATCTGACACTCGGATAGTAATTTGTACGTTAACCGTGTGAGTAATCGAAATCAGATAGAATCGATGACGAATTCGTGGGAACAATAGTTGTTAGTTCTGTTGTAGTCTAATTTGTCGGTGTCGGATGTTGTTTGTAGGAATTCGAGCTGAAAACACTTGGAAATAAAATACGTCGGTGGAAAATTCAGGAAAATCGATTTGCTTTTGTCTCTTTGTAGTGTGTCGGTGGCACTAGAACAATTGCTAAATTAATAGAATTTGATTGTTTTACGTTTCCAATTAAGAAAGTGTCTCTATGTGCACTGTCGTTTGGGTATATCTTTTCGGAATAAAATAGAATAGAAAATATATATTTATTATGTGTATATGCCAAGTAAGTTCTCTATTGAAAGTTTTCAATATTGCAAGCCATTGTGACCGTGTTTACAGCTTGTTACGGAGTGTGTACATAGCTTTATTGAAGTTTGAAATCGAACTGAATCACCGCGAGCATTATTCATCCATCGGTCACACATGAATCTCAATTTATACATAATAAAAATTCAATTTATATATTTTTTTCCAGAATCTTATACAATTTCGATCAATATAAATACAAAGTTTATCAACTTAAATCATTATAATTAAATAAATATTGAATTTAATTTATTTTCTGATAATAAATTTAGAACATCTGTTAAGAATTTTCATAGATTTTTTTTATTAAACAACCAATAGCTTCTTAGAATCAACATTGCATGAGACTCTATGGACTTTCAGCTCATTGTAAATTATTGTATAGATTTCTATTTATAATTCAAAACATACAAAATGCAAAATTTCTGCCAAAACAAGTTAAATTAGGTCACGTGTGTAGACTCTGCATAAAATTTATGCCTCTCAGTTAAGCGTCATAATAAGAAATCTTATAAATTATAAATTATAAAAACAATTTCAAATGTACATACTATATTTCTAAAAAGTTTCATCGATATACAAAAAGCAGTTAAGGATCGTATAAGGAGCAAATATATTTATATTCATTTTTATTTATATTGAATGAAATAGGATTCAACTGTATACAATCTCGACGCCCAAACACACGAGTTTCTCGAATCACTAAAATCCAAATATAATAACGTTACAGTATTCCATGGGGGACACATGTAACGCGGTAACTGTAACGATTTCTCACCTGTAATTAGCGGCAGCGTCTCTCTCGTCGACGTAACTTAATTTGTTTGGCATCAAAATGTATTTGCATCGTAATTTCAGTTAATATACATACAAATATACAGATGTGACAAGTTAGTCTCGTTTCGCATACAACGTAACGTTTTGACAGTATCGTTACGTTACGTATTCATGTGTGAAAGATTGCAATCTTCATCGCATATGAGAGGAAAAATTGGGTTCGTATCGAAGCTTTGTGTTGAATATTTTATATGGTTTGTTATAAAAAGACAGTAAATTTTGATTTTTTTTCGTTCCCAGAATAGATTGTGTGGTTCTATGTGGGAAAATGTGCGGTTTTCCGTCTCTTCAATCAACTATCTCGTTTCGGTTTCTTGTAATTTTGTTTGCTCTCGTAACTCTAAACGTAGGCCATTATCTACAGATTCAATTACGCAGTCGAACATGTAAAATTAAAGACTTCGATACGTTTCTCTTTGTCGATAAATAAAAATCGTTTCATTTTCCTATACACACATATACAGAGTGTTCTTTTAATCGTATGAGATAACATTTAAATGATATTTAAAACTAACTATATCAGTTATATTATAAAGCAATTAAAATAAATTTCATATTATGAGTTTTTTATTGATCAATTACTCCCTTTGCTAATTTAATGAATGATCGAATCTCAAAACACTCTGTATAACTTTTATATACAGTTTAAATGTTTTGAAAATTGTGGTAAGAGAATGAATGGCAAAATCGTGTAGCTGCAACGCATTGTGTTTCATTTCATTTTTTAATACATTTTTTCTCTTACGTACATTTTTCCTATATTTTCCGTGACGTTAGTTACGAGACTTGTACAGAGCCTGTATATAGCTTAATTGTTATTTATATTCGCTCAGGGCTTGTTTCTTTCCCTGAATGTATATTTTTCAAATAAAAAGGGAAATCGTATGAAAAAGTTTGAGTTCATAAATGATTCAGCGATGATTTACGATATTTGTTTTAAAATATGTTTATTTCTTTTTTCCAGACAACCGAACTATTACAGTGAAATAGAATCTGATCCAGACCCCGAAGCTGTTTATGAATTGCTTGCAAGAATAGGACAATCGCTGCTTAGGGCACGAGAAAACACGTCAGTATTAATTAAAATATTATAAATAAGCTAAAAAGT
Organism: Cheumatopsyche charites; assembly: GCA_024721215.1. Classification (NCBI taxonomy): domain Eukaryota; kingdom Metazoa; phylum Arthropoda; class Insecta; order Trichoptera; family Hydropsychidae; genus Cheumatopsyche; species Cheumatopsyche charites. The sequence goes on from CM045577.1 coordinate 13,380,364, forward strand.
CTTTTAAAATAACATTAACTTAAGAGGAAAACGTTTCGTTGATGATTGTAAAAACATATCTGTGAGATCATTCTATTGTTGATTTTAATGAGTTTTCAGAATTGCTATAAAATATTATTACATCTGAGCGCATTGAACATTGTTATCATAATAAAATTCACATAAAATATTCACAAATTAACAATATTACGAAAGATACACAATACAATTTGCATTATAAAGTTTCTTCGACGTTTCAAGACCGAAGTACATATCTTGTTAATTTGTAAGCAAAACTTTTCATAAACATACGAAATTCATACGCGACAAAAATGACCAAACTCGAGCTGAGCAAGCTTCGGCCATTTTCATAAAATTTCATCAAAATTTTCGCATACAACAAATTCGCATTCTCAATGTGTGTGCAAAAGTTGCATTCGCAAACAAAGTGTACAAAAGGCGAACTTGCATTATGGAAATTCGCATAAGCACTACGTTTGCCGAGCACATATGCCACGTGCGAATTTTAGAAATATGTCTTTGGACAATGTATTATATTTCACTCTTTCTCACATCATCAAAACTATATGAGACCTTTGTTTATCGCTGGAAGAGAGCTTAATCTGCTTCTATGCGTTTTGAGTTTATTGCACGACTCGACTTAAGTGTTGGACTACTTTGTTTTAGAGCCGAGTGCCGTTTTCTTCGTTTTCCTGCTGTATTGCTGTTGTTTTATATCGAAATAAGTATATTTTATATGTTTGATAAATTTTAAAGAAAGTTAAAATGTTTTTTGATATTTTTGAATGGAAAGTTGTATGGGGTCTTTAGTAAGTTTAATTGGTCATTACGACCCTAAAGTTGAAGGACGATTGTTAAATTCAATAGTTGAGAATTGAAAGCTTGAGTAAATATTATTTGAATAAACAAGAATGTTAATTTTAGTAGCTGTTATGATTTTCCGTTGTGTTAACTATTTTCTAATGAGAGTTGCTTTTCAGTTAAACTTATCGTTAGATGCTTATTAGACAAATTTTGTCTGTATCATCATACTAACATATGTATCATACAAAGTATCACAAATACAAACGAAACCTACAACCTATTATATGCACCCTTCTCTGTTTCACTAATTGGGTACTTGCAACACGAGGAAACATTTAAATCGATTAACAAAACTTTAACGAAGGACACCTTCCCTGAAGCCATGCGAAACACCAAGTATTCGCATTACGATAGAAGCTCCCATTTCATTCTCACACTCAAACAATCTCGTACGACTTATTCGTACGAGATTATTTGAGTAGGTCTTTGATTTTAGGTTTTATACCTTAGACGATAATTTATATCAAATTGTAATATTTTTTTCTGAATTTCAGCCCCAAACGCGGAATGGACCTGGGCCTCAGCCGAGGATACTCCGGCTCCTTGACGGCCAAGCACCTGATGGGTTTGGCGTCTGCCAACTATGCTTCAGGTCCTGGCCGCAGGCGACGATCTGCCAACGAGGTCTAAACCCTTCAGAGACCACCAACCCTCGACAACAGACCAGCTCCGTAGCCCCAAAGCAACTCTCATCGAAAATCCGAAACCCACCCACCACCACCCACTCAAACCACATTCAAGGAACAACATATGGAACTCTCCCATAGTACACTTTATTTATTCAGAGATTCGCGACGCCATTAAAGGGTATCATTGTCGTGGGAGAGTGAATTTACAAATTCTTCTATAGGTTAAAATTTTGCTCAAAGTTACGAAAACGGCTCTGTCTCCATACTTAAATAATGCCTTTTTTGATTTGATTGCTGAAATTTATTATTGTTGGTTTGCAAATGAAAAGTTTTTGATCCGCAGGTCGGGTTTTCATAGTTTTTCTTTATCGACTTTCGTACTTTGTTCTAAAAATTTTAATCTATCGCAGTCACATATACACGATTGTCATCCGATGGTAAAATTTTAAAGGTTGTTAGATCATCACAGCTTTATTTTTTTATTTGACAAATCTTTGATTGAATAATAAAACATGTTAAGAATATATAATGAGATGTTCTAGACCTATATTCGTATTTTAAAATCTTGCAAAAAATGTGTACATGTTAAAAAAAAATATTTGGTAACTGTGCCAATTGATGTCTAATAATGTGTAGGCTGAAATAATTATCTATTGTACTTAAGTAATTTAACTTCAAATATTTTATCATTTGAGAATAATTTTAGTAGATTGCACTGTGTCATTGTAGTGATCAGCTAATCCGATTCACATTATCATCTTATAATATTATGAATCAATACATCTATTAATATTTAAAAATAGATAAATAATGAATGTTATCAATACTATGCATAAATATCTATTTCCTTTATTTTTTACAAAGATTTTTACTTGAAGCGAATCATATGAATTGCTAGAATCTCCATCTACGAATGAATATGGCTATATTGAAATGTTGTTGAATAAGAGATTTAACATTATTTATATTTAAAGTAAGCATAGAAATAGATTTAATTATTTATATTTATGTTGAGGCTGGTTTATATTTTTTATTTCAATCGTTTGAAAATACCTTTAAAGTTTCAGTTTTAAACTGCACCTGTGAAACTATCAAATGTATTGTTGTGATCAAAATGAAATAGAAACCGTTCATCATTTGAATTCTGTGTAAAAAAAATAGAAATACTATATTATACTGTTATGTACATACATTACATATATGATATTTATATTTTGCTTCTACGAATGTTTTCTGTGAATAATGTATGCATCAAAACTGATTGAATAAATCATATATAAACATATTATATTAGTTCACGAGCATTTACTCTTTGTGTATTCATAAACCCATAATCAAATTTTATCCAGGAAATTATACAGTATTAAGGGCGAAACATTATATTTGCGATAATATAAACTGACATGAAGACATGAATTCTATTATTATCTGAGATTAATTCAACACTTGTTTTCAAATACCAGCATTACATACGCACAATAATGAGAATCTAAATTAACGATACAAAATAAGTTAGCTCAACTATGAAAATTCAACAATATGATAATATAGTTATATATTTCGTTGAATTGATAGTACGAAAACATATTTCGCAAGTTATGGAAAATATCAAATGAAATCTAGTGAAATAGTGTTTATGAGAGCATCTATCGTGCAATGAAATATCACAGGAGCGAATTTGTCATTTTCAAGAGCAAAAAGTTTTTCATATTGCCGCTAGAAAATTTTCCTTTCTAGAGAAATGAAAATTCAAAAGAGACATCTACATTTATTTTTTGTCACTAAATAAGTTTTCTGAAAATTCTAATCATTCAAAAATATCTTAAGCTCGAATTTTCCAGATGGCAATGAAAACTCCAACTAAATAAACATATAATTATGATGTAATATTAGAAATATTTTACGAGATATAGAATCCATAAGTACATACATATAATGTGAATACTTACACAACGTAAAAATTCATCATAATTTCACTACGAATTCGTAGAAAATTAATTCATATTTCCATACGAAATCTCAATGTACTTTTTTTTCAGAACATTTAACTAATACGTTGGATTTATTCCAACTATTAATGTGAGCATCTTACACATTTCTCAATATAAACAGAAAAGATCATTCATTATTTCTGAACCAAAACACTATTATTTGTCACGGAAATCTTACGAAACCGCAAGCGAGCCTCAAAAGCTTCTGCCTTAATTAACGAAAAATGATAAGACGAGAACATCTTTACAACGGCACCATAATATGATATGAACTCTTAATATAACAAAAACGTGACATTTTCATTCATATTATACAATATGTACAGGTTGATGCGCAAGTATATGTAACTATTATAGATTTTAATTGCAATTATGAGACGTTTTCATATGCAGTATAAAGAAAGAATACAAAAAAAGCATTGCACCCAAATACAACCTATGACTTCAAATGAAGACTTATGATTTTTTTTCAAATACCCTACATTGAATATAGAACCTAATGCATTATGAATTGCATATTTATTATTTTGATAAAAAAAAATATATTCATATAATCAATGATTATCAAATATAATTCGGTACCAATCATTTTAAACTCATCAGACTTCGAACGCTCGAAATTCTTTCAATTAAATTTCGACCTGACTTGAAAATGCGTCACAATTCTTCACTCAGACCTTACATAAACACACAAAAATATCAAAACGAAACGAAAAGCGCAATTTCCTCCGAAAAGCACAAAACACAACGTCCCTTTAACCTTGGTCCCGAATGAAGAATGAACAAGGGGGAAAAAAAGAAACGTGACTTTTGACGCACGACCCCCTCGCGTGGAAACCCTATCGTTTTCCCGAGGAGTTTTCCTACGAGGAAAATTTCCACGGACAAAAGAAAAACTTTTATTGGAACAAAGGGCCTTTGAAGCACCTGAAGCTCACAATGGATGTGGGTGCCTCGGGCGAGAGCTCCGGCAATAAAAACGATTTCGCAAATTCCCACCTGATAGAGATATTTATCTATCTATCTATCTGTCTATCTATCTATCTATCTATCTATCGCAATTTGAAGCTCAGATTTTCTCTCAAAGACTGCGGCTCCTAGAGCAATCGAACGGTTCCTTTTGTAAATGTGGGAGTTTTCAATGAGTTTCTATATCAATCGGTCGAAATATAGAATCGAGTTCGTTTAGAGAAATATTTTCTCTATTGATGTTTTGAATCATGTATTTTTAAGAAAAAAATATTAGATGGATGTTTTATACGTATGAGTAATTAATTTATTGCTCAGGTATTGCTTTCCTGTTATTTTTTAAATTTCTCAATTGAATCTAAAACCGATAGTATTGGAATTTATGAAGTTATATAAACGCATAAAAATGGTACAAAAATTGATCAAATTTAATCGTTTCAGATAGAGTAAGAAGTCTTTTTTATAGAACTATTTCTTAAATCATTTTTCAGTATCAAACGGATCAAATATTTGAAAGATACATCGTTCCATCATATCAATTGAACAAATAGTCATGTAACTCTCACTATTATCCAACAGGACTCGATACTAACATTACAATGACACTGAATCCCGACAAGGCGTGCACAAACTCCTTATATGACTACGATGATACTTATATCATCAATTCATAATCCTGATCAGAATATTTTTCATAAATTTCAACAACTCTATCGACACAAAAATCACAATCGCCATTACATAACACCTACAATACTATGGCACAAACGTGAAATTTTCACACAAAACCCTAAGCGATTTTCTTTTCGCGAATCGCAGAAACGAAAGAATCCCTTTGATTACATTTTCGATTAATTCCATTTTGCCGAAGCGGCATCGGCGAAAATCTGTCGCTCAAAAGGTAAATTGAGTCTGCAAAAGGAAAGATGGTATTAGGACACACACCGATCCGTGAACACCCAATCTATTCCCTCATCAACCCTCTTACTTATTTTCATTCGATTTCGGCAATCTTTCTTTTACCGTGCCCTTTCTTCTATTTCTCTGTGTGTGTGTTTGTGCGCTTAAATTTCATTTGGGAAAATTCCATATTTTTCCTGCTGTTCTATAATGACTATTCTTTAAGGAGGGTGGTTAAAAATGCCTTCAATCACAGTAAATCTTCGCTGAACAGATTTAAATTGTATTTCAATTGATACCCATTGTTAGTCTAATGAAATTTTATATGACGAAGTGTATCATAGATTTTAGATTTTCTAGGAAATTCCTCCATTTAAGAATGAAAATAGCCTCCATATATTTTTAACTTAATTCGATTAATTGGCGGTTCATTATAATATGACTTTTATTGACACAACAATTTCGATAATCATCTACATACGTATTCAAATACATCAAAACATAAAATTATTCAAGAATTAAATCAACTCTCTACATAATGATCCAGATAAAAAAATATGTGCGAAAGTTTCTTTTGAAGTTCTTAATAGAAACTCAATACATTAGAAGCATTCAAAGTTAATAATACCATAACATATTATATTATCATCAAACATGCCGCATCATAAAATAACACATCTTATATCGAACTCTCGCATATAAACAACACATAGATACACCATGGTACACAATTTGGTTCCAGTGTCTTAATATAATAAGCCTCGGGCATCCTTGTGGAACCTTGTGGAACCTTGACCGTTAATCCCGAAGTTCTATGGATTACATGGAAGACAGTCTTCGACCCGCAAGTTAAATACACAACAGACACCGTCTTCCTCGAGAAGATCCTCATCAGTATTCGACGAAGATTACGCCCTTCATGTGTACACATATATAGACTATGGGTTTCTTATTCATTAAACACATAGATTCGCATGGGAGTTTCTCCGTTTTTGTTTTTTTCCTTATTATTTCCTTCTCTATACTTCGAACGAACACTAACAAGAGATACTAAAGCGAAAAAAAAACAAACTCGAGCACGTGCCAAACGAAAACTGTTGGCCGGTCGTCAAAACGAAGAGATTTCTCGTTTTTCTTTGTTTGAAATGCGATATTGTACGATATTATATGAATGAATGGATGATGTGATGTTTTGATTCATTTTGAATTCAGTATGTTTTTTCATTTAATATTTTTCGTAGTAGTATTCGATCGTATCACTTCGATTGCACTACATTCGATGATCGAATTTATTGAAAAAATTAAACTGCATGAAATTGAGAACTTAACTGTGATAATATAAATCAACTAAAAAAATCGATATATTACAATTAAAGTGTTTAGATGTATCTGTGTATATTTTGTTTAGTTAAAGTTTACATTGCATCACCATGTATTAGTTTATCAATTCTGATCTCTATTTTTTTTAAGTTTTCTTTAATAATATTACAAGACTGTTTTGTTTTCAGATTGAAGTATAGATGGTATTCCAAAGAACAAAAATATATATGAAGGGCGACAAATATGGAAACATTTAAGTTTAAATCGTGTATTTTCAATATATGAAAAATAATCAATGTTCTTGAGATATAGATTTTAATTACCGAAAAATATTCGATAAGGTGTATTAAAAATGATTCTGATAAAAATGTAGTCAGAGTTGAAAATTATGCACGTAAAACCAAGGCATAGTCAAATTATTTATAATTTAACTAGACAAAGAATACCTTCACATTTCAACGTATCAAATTCAACAAATATAATAATATATTTTCGATTATCATAAAAAAAACGAAATTCAACATCAAATTCTGCACGTGCCTAATACGATTTCCACGCAAAACGTTCCGCAATACCGCTCGATATAATTTATTATTCCGATTACCGAAAGCAAAATCGACATTTTCCACACAACAGAGATCCGAAATTAGCTCAGAAAGCCAATTTCTCATTGAAAGAAACTCGAAAATAAATATTCGCTCCTCGCGAGCGTAACCTTGCAGTGATACGTGGTTGATGAACCGAAACGAAATTTCCGCTTGGATCCATTTCGCTTATTCCGAATACCCACATAAGTATAATATAAGCGAATCTTAAGTACGAAAATAAAACCGAGCACGAACCGCTTGTTTAACTGATTAAAACGGCCGATTCGATAAATTTTTCTGGCCGGCAAATAAAGTTCAACCCCATCATTTGGGCAGGTCGTCTTAAAAGTTTCGATATTTTTTTTCAAAACACAATATAAATTTTCATGTAAAATTATTATGCTAGTATATATTCGTTCAGTATAATACTCATATCGATGAAACTGTATTAATATCGAGTTGATTGCTTACGAATTTGACCAAAGCCTTGTTCGCACTTGGTGAGTAATTTAGTTTCGTATTAAGTAGTTGGTCGACTAGATCAGTTCGAATATCCAATAATTTAGTCAAGTACTAATAACTAAGCTGTTAAGTGAAGTCGATATGGATTTCATTATATTTTCAAACAAGTAGACTTCTAGAATAAGGCTTAAGGAGAGTATTGAGTAGTATTTGTATCGATCGCTTTTTAATTTATTTGGACAGATATTGATTACCGATTTTTAATGAATTTCTCAAATCATTCACTTTTCTGTAAAGAAACAGCCATTAAAATTAAAATCTTTGAAGAATAATCGAGGTACGAAAGATGGTGTTAAAATCGATCGAATTCAATTGACATAGAAAAATTGAGGAATCCATTTTAAGAATCGTTTCATAATGTGTTGAGTTAATTTTTTTTAATCAAATTGATTAAATATCCGAAATAAACTGTCTATCTATCATATTAATTAATAAAAATGACATGTGACTCTTAATATGACTCGAATTTAACATCTAAGGAAACTAAAGTACAACGGGACATGCACAGACGTTTTGTAATGCTTCATTTGCTTATCAATCATAGTGAATCTGTATATAACAGCTTGTTTATTCGTTTAATCCTGAAGAAATTCATCTTCGAAAAAATGATTTAGGACAAAACTTTCAGGACGACCGTCACATTTATCTCGGAAGGTTCAGACTTATCAATAATTCAGCCGGACTAGGGAATTTTTTCAGACCCCTAAGCGAGACCGGAATACTAATGGAAATCCCGACACGAGTGGTGCTCGGTGTCCCGTGACGTCACGGGAAATGTGCTAGACGCGGGACAGGGGACATTGTGGGGACATAGGGTCTCACAAAGGGTCGTTTTCGAATTTGACAACAATGGGATGTACGCGCAGATGGCCGTCCGAAGGCTCCAAGAATCGGAGGTCGATTCGTATGGGATGTTATGGAAAATTCGTTATGGATCTGTTTAAGGTTCGAGGATGTCGTTGTGAATGTTTTTTTTTTAATATGGTGGTGTTTTAAATCTATCTGGTATGCTAGTTTGTTTGTGTGTATGTTCGTGTAACGCTCGGATTGCAATTAGCTCTGCGTTGGTGTTATGAAGATTGCATTGAATAGGCGCAGATAATATATCTAATGTACACATTACTATTGTTATAAGCATGTTTTTTTGTATTATTTCAGCCGACCGAATATTTGTTATACATATAATAATATAGTTATTATTTAGGTTCGGTATATCAATCGTTTATAAAACTATTGAAACGCAGAGTTAATCTTTTTTTTAACTGCTGACCCACAATTAATAGACCAGATCTGTATCTAAAGTATCATATTACATTTATTTATTTAAAAAATATTCGATAATTTAAATATTTTACCTTAAGTATTCAATCGAAAATAATCCAAATATATACAAATATCTCGTCAAATTGAAAGACATATTATTGAACCTATTATTATAATAGTAAAAAATATTTTCTGTTGTCTAAAAATAATCGATCGATTTTCTGATATTGAATAATTCAGAAGATAATAAGGTATTACTTCATGTCTATGTTTTTATGTGTGAATTTTCATTCGGTTGTATTATATTAAGCGTGAATAGTAATCTGTTAATTAAAATGAAACAATTTCTTTCTAAGCTAGGAATAATCACAAAGTTTTTTCCAACTTAATTGTATTAAAATCTTAAAAAAATAGAATCCAATCGATTTTCTCTCGGTCATTAATTCGCTATCGGACTGTATAAGTCACGAGCTCTCCGACAATTTAATTAAACACGTCGACGATTCATTTATCAAAAGATAATTACACGTTTTTTTATAGATGTTAATTAAACATCGGTTCATTTATCGATGTAGCGATACATGTTTTTCACAATATATTCTTACATGATCTATAATATAAGTTTTTGAATATTCAACCAAAGTCAGATCCAAAAATAAAAACACATCAACCCCGACAGAGATAAAGTTCGCACATAAACCGCACAGAAAAAAGTTCTAGAATACAACACAAAACATTTTGACAACAATGTCGAAGCCTAACACTGGCAACAATACGAATTCTATAAGCTGAAAGAGTTAGATATAACCAAAAAAATGCGAACAAAGAGAAAAGATCACTTTCGAGACGAAAGGTGAAAATATTGTATTACCGTTTTGACGCGACGCGTTGATGAAGCAAGATCCTCCGAAACAGAAATGTTCAACCTTTTTATAATCGTATTATTCTTAATAATTCATCTTAATGATATAATAAGAACAATTTAATTAGATTATATTATTAACAAATACAAACTGATGAAAAAGCAGGTGTTTCTTGTATGTTTCATCTTATTGTATTCATATCTTTCTGTTCGTATCGCTCGTTATTTGTATGATATTGAATTTGTACATCAATACATCTTTGTCTTTTTGTACGAAAAAAACAATAAATATACAAAAGGTCATTATTGAATTAGCCTTTCGATAGCATAGCGATATGAATCGTTTGTGCATTCCGTGTCAGGCTTCAAGACCACATTTGGTTAGAGTTTAGGCAAGTCACGATTGGTTATTCTTAATTTACATGATCGTTTCTTTTGAATACGATATTTGATTTAAAAAAGTAGTAATTTGATACTTAATAACACGATTCCAAAATTGGATTCCTATTTTATTTTAATATCAATTGAATTCGATCAATTTTAGAACCATATTATTGCACTGATATTACACTTTATGACCGATCTTTTCACCTCTGGTTTGAGAATAAAACGAATTTAAACTACATGCACTTTCTCCAACTATGAACTATCAAAACAGCTGCTGAAAGAGACTGACATACAGCAGTCCATACAACAATACATACATCCATCTCTTCCCCCAGATTTTGACAGAAGGTAGTTTGAAATTGCTTTATTCTCAAACCAGAAGTGAAAAGATCAGCCCTAACAGTTCCTAGCATAACTTTTGCTTACTTATAATATTAGAAAGAAATGATTCATTATGAAATTGAAGAAAATTTGTACCAATATCAGTAAAAACTAATGAATATTTCATCATAATTGATGAGAATACGCGTGCCGCTGGTTGGCTATGGCTTCGCTAAAAGGTTCTGCGCCACTGACATAATGGCCACCCGAGAAGGCTCTTGGGGTGTGTACATATTTTCTACTATGCAAGTTGACAGGCCATTTTAGTTAGACAGCTGTCCCTCGCCAGTAGTATAGTAATAATGGCTTGCGTAATGTAAGAGCACTTTGGTGGCTCGAAAATTAGAGATTTTGACGAAACCTTTTCGAGCTGGCTTCTGTTTTAATTAGGGCACAAATCCGAGATCGATTTACATCGTAGAAAATTTATTATTTTATTATTAATATGTAAAATTTTTGTAAAATGCAATTTGTGCTAAATTATATCGATCTGCTGAATTAGTTAAATTTATAAAACATCAAAACAAATAATGTTTATGATTGATCTATTTATATAACAATTAAATAGCAATTTTGTACTTTTAATATAACCTGTTGCTATGTGGAGTATGTATTATCATAAAATTATAATAAGCAATCTGTTCTTTGTAGCACTGATCCGTAAAGTATCGTTTATGAAAACAACAATTTTAGAACGTTACGTCTTTAATATTTAAAAGTAAAATTTATCTAAAAATTTATATTTTGATTGAATTTAAATACACAAAAGATGCAGTTTTGTATGTAGTTGTCAACGCAGTTTTCCATTTTCAACATCTTCTCGTTGCATTCAGAAAGTTTTCCTTGTTACGTTCATGTTCCAGATTTGCATCAATTGAATCTCATTGAATTCACCTGAACAACGTATGCAACATAACGTACATTTATATACAAAATAAAAATATTATTTTATTTTCAAGAACTAATATGTATTGAGCAGGGTAGGGCAAGATGGACAATCGGGCAAATTTGAGATTTTAATACAAAAATCACGTTTATTTATACATCATATGATTGAATCGTCAAAATAATATATTTTTACAGATTTTCCGTTGTACTCCACTATCCCTTAAAGCCCCATCCTACATTATCACTTTTAAATTAACTACGTACATTCGTAATGCATATGAGCATGTTTTTCATCACTGAGCACATTTAGATCGATATATTTGAAGTCATTAGTGTTTAATCAGACTCCGAAACAAATAATAAATCCTTTGGAAAGGAATTAAAAACTAGACAGCGACAAGAGTAGCGAAATGTAAACTTTCTCAGAAGAAACTGAACTGAAGAGAGAAGCAATCTTCAACTTTTCCATCGCATAAAACGAAGTTCACTCTAAAAACTCCGATAATTTAATGCGGCGAAATGTCGAGTGCAACATCGCTTGACCCATTTTCTATGAACTATTTTAAACGAGAACTTGTGATAATTTATATCGCATAGTACATACAACACCTATTCGATTCGATCGAACGAAACACTTCAACTGAAAAAAAAATGCCGCATTAATACCATATTTTATATTGAATTGAAAATTTTCGATCTGATAAATGCGTGATTTACGGTTTCGTTAAGCAAAACGAATATTACGTGGATTATCTTTACAATCTGAAATGTTCATGTGCGTTAACAAACAATCGTCAATGGCTCTATTCATATAGATTTATAGCCGTTTTACGACGTCGGTAAAAAATTAAAGTGGTGTTTTGGATGTCGTAAAATTCATCTATTTTCACTGTTTCCATCCTAATTTTTTTTTCGCAAATTGGTACCGATACGAAAACGGAGTTTATTCAAATCGAGATTTCGGCTAAAATTGTCGACGGTGATTTATAGTCGAGTATTGAAATGGAGCAATTACTTTATAGTATAAAAGCATTATGTAATTTAAGTTTAAGTACGATTCGTTTCATTCGAAATCGTCGAGATTCTATTACCGTTTCGACGCATCCATTAAGGAAATAAGACGAATCCGATTTAATTTAATCCATCCTGTCTTAATCGATCTTCGTTTTAACTTTTTACTCTATTTCAGCAATTTAAACTAATGAATCTAAATGTGCATTAAAATTTCTTTTAATTGTAATTCAGCTAAGTATTTAAATGCATATTCATTGAATATCCAAGTGAGTATACACCTTGAGAAAGAGACAATACCAAAGAACTGTCTGTGTTGCAATAAAAAGGCGAATAGACGTCAAACGACTCTCGTTGAAATTCAATTGTCCCATAAAATAGCGAAGCTCGAAAAAATGTGGAAAAATAAAGGAACTGAGAAAATCTTACGGATTCCTTCATCGATTTTCCCTCAAAGGAAAAAGGCTTTCAATGCATTCGTCTCTCATATTGGAAAACTTTTCTTTTGTTCGAATCATTCGTTGCACAAGAGAGAGAAATCCTTCTGTAAGATTGCAAATTGTGCATTATGCGATTTAAAGTGCATAACTGTTTTATCATATTTAATTATTGAATCAGATTTTCATCATATTTCGATATAAAATACATAAAATATACGATCGATCAAAGGCAAAGATTACTTTTATAAGCTCAAATATACTTAAAGAGCCAAAACGACATAAAATATCCTATAATATATATGAGAGTCAATTCATTTTATCACTTGACAATATTGTATCTGAAGATTGTAACTCGGCCAATATAATACGAACACAATGCAAACAGCGTTCTTACGCATATTGAACGTCACTTATATTGGAAAATCTAGAGCAATATCGGATTTTCTCCGAGAAAAACTGTGGAAAATCGCTTTCGGCATCGCAACGCGTTCGATAGCGTTTTTTCTTTCGCTTTTCCTATTTTCTTTAAAATATACTGGAATGTATCCAAGTTTAATAAAAGACAAACACGAATAGGACACTCTAGTACAAAATACACGATAGGTCGATCGCAAATGTCATTCGTGCATAATACAAAAAATACATATATTCACCTCAGATTTTTCCATTCTATACATGAGATAACTCTTATATTCAAATGAAACACACCATAATCATTTTTCAATACGAAATTTGCGAAATGTTCTATATTTTTAGAAGCGTTGTGTCATCATTAGGTATATTCGAACATATTTAAAGTGGATCATGATATGTATGAAAATAAACAACCCCTGCTGGGAGACTTGTGGGGGGTTGCACGAGTCACGTAGATATTCACTACACCCCCATAAAATGTATGGCGAAATAGAAATGCGATGTCCCCTGCGATGACACGTGTACATAATGATCGATAGTGGAAAATTTAACTTAACCATTACCAACTCGAGTGGTTTCTAATAATAAAACTGAGAAAAATGTTTTGACGTTTATTCTTGTGATGAATAACCATCCTTAATCGCTGTGCATATTTCAAACATTTTCATCGTATAATTTTATTTAGAACTTCGTTTCTTTTTACTTATAATAGAAATGTTTTTTAAATGTACTTTTATAAAAAAAATATAAGATTTATTTTTAAACTCTATATACATATAAAGGGTTGATAAAATATGTACGAACGTGATTTTGTTGAGTTTGCAAACGCATGGTACGACACGTGAACGATAAACACGCACGTCGTTGCAAATATTACATATTGAAATGATAAAATTTTGAATTTTACGACAATTTTGTTATTTCCACTACATTTTTACAACCTTCGTACGCACGTGACCAATTTCCACTCAACTCGATACGAATTAAACGATAATCGAACAGAATTCCCAAACGAAAAAGTCAGAATAATAGATATATTTTCAATTTTTATATCCGGAAATAATTATTCGTTCATTAATCAGTCCATTTTGTCACTTGGTAACAGTTGAAATTTGTAATTCGCACCCCACATATAATGTCAAACTAAGAGATTCGTAATTTAACGCGCGATATCCTGTAGACACCCTTACTTCCCTTTATAACCAATTTGAATAAATTTCCATTCTTGGCGAAAACGGAGGCTCTATTTCATACGTCACATTATATATTACCTATATTTAGAAGGGATTTGTACTGGTTATGTAGAGCTTAAGCGCAGTGCCAACTAATTTGAAACAACCGAAAAAATTGCATGAACATTTTCAACCTCAAAATTTTGATGTGGTAAAATATATATGTATCTATATGTTATCTTATATTTGTGATTTGGTTTCATTTCGGAAAAAATATGTGAGTTATTTTTAATTTGATTTGAAAAGTTCTGTATCACTCACAAAGCTGTTTCATGTCGGAAAAATCGCATCTAACGTGACTTTTAGGTCGACCAAGTTCAATTGGATTTTGTGGATACAAAAAGAATGAGGTTACAGTATCGTTTCGTTCAATTCCGGAAATAGACTTTGGCAAATGATATATAAATCATTTCAATTGAACTTCTCTTGAAATTAAACGTACGAAGAAGATACGAACTGTGAAACTTTTGAAAACTCAAATCCTAACATTTAGCTGATTGGATTTTAAATTTGAACCTATTTCTTATATTGCGTCGATTTGAAATTTTAATCAATACAATTTAAATATTTTATGCAAATCAATTCGTTAAACTTTGTAGTAATTTAGTATTGAAATTCATCACATGTATAATTCATATGACAACACGATACATATGTAACACTGATTCTGTAAATGACCTAATCTAATAAGAGAAATTTGAAATTCAGAATAGAACTGTAAAATCAACATCCATATTTATAACATTAAAGACACAATATACCGATATATATTTTCAAAAATCGACAAAGAAATATATTCCGAACTGCATTCGACAAATTTCCCATTGTTTAATCTAGATATTGTACTCGACTCTATGATAAGTTATCAACAAAATCGATGTCAACTATATACAAATGGATCAAGTGCATCAACGAATTGTTCAAGTTCAATTTAACGAAGATCGAACGAAAATATGACTTAGAATCGATCGATCATACAGGAGTTATAAAATTATAAGATTAAATTAGGAAATTTTCAGTTTATCGATGTTTTAGATTATTATCAAGTCTTATTTAATAATAATAAAAACGATTTTGTACATCGATAAGAACGAAATGTCCGTTTGACAGCTCGATTAAGTTTTCATACGAACAGAACCGCTTTTCTTATGAATTATTATATTGGAAACGATTCTTTATAAATAGATTCGAAGGCATAAATAAATTCGATAAAATTTGGCGTCTGTTTATTGGATCAGTGTTTTAATGAAGTCTGCATTAAATGTTCGTCTATGTTTTTTACGAGTGGTCATAATTTTAGAGCACACTTATCGAAATGGAACAGATTTCAAATCAAAAATATATTCAGAGATGAAGTTAATGAGGAATTTCATAAGTATTATCGAAATGAATTCGGAAAAATAATTATGAAAATTCGTAAATGGTTTGTCACGTTCGTCAATTTCAAAATAAAAACCTTGTTCGGATGTTAAGTTTACTCTATGTACTAGTTGAAATATTCAAAGTAAATTGAATATTACCTTGGTGCACGATAAACATGATTGATGTTAAGATGTACGTATGCATTTACGATCGCAACGTAGAAATTCAATTTCGTTCGAAATAGGTTTACATATTATATGTTCAAGTTGCTCGTAATCTTAAGTATATCTCATATATTATTATATAATAGTTTATATTTACATTCTGATATGAAAATCTATTTATATAAAAGTCAAATATTCAAGTGTAGATAATTCATATGATACTTTTAGCATGATTATTTCTATGCATACAAAAACTCTCATTGTTGAAGTTTACATAATAGTCACTTTTTAAATCCGTTCTCGTCATTAATACATTTTTATAACCACTTGAAATTGTATTAATTATATCTGTATTCGAAAAATACAATAATAGATACAGCCAACTCGTTAATATTAAAATTAAAACTATGAAACACAAAATAACACATTTCTCTAATGAAAATTTCGCACAACACCCGTAAAGCGTCGCACACGTAACTGACAAAGTTACGACTCTCGCAATCGAAAAAAATATATCCAACGAAAATTATGAAAAAAACATGCAATTTAATTTAAATTTTCCCTTTAACGACTACACAAAACATACGTCACTATCGCATTCTTAATGAATATTTACACGCGACATGATAATTTTCCACCCTGGACCCGAATCAAGATCGTAAAAGTTCCGCAGCTCGCTCTCGGGAAATTAAACCGCGATAGATCATTAATTTAGACATTCTGCGGTAAAATATAATTTCGTTTTATACACACAACAAATATATCCAGCGAAACGAATTAAGCCACATTGTACGCCGGGAATTTGCACAGAGAAATTTTGTATCCACTGTATATTATAATACGGCGAAACTCGCGGCCGACTTATAAAATTTAATATAAACAGTGATAAGATGGAAATCCAATTCGGCAAACTTTATTTAAGGACAGATTTTTGGTTCGTATCGCTTCGTGGAAAAAAATAGCGTTTCCCGAAATAAGTTGAGGACGAAACTCTGAGATCGGAGACTTTCATTTGAATACATTTGAATTTTGTCGTTAGAGATTCGAGAAAAATTAAATTGATTATTCTTAAGAAATGAAAATTTAGTTTAGCTTTTATAATTATGATTCGAGAAATTCGTATTTTTTTTATTAAAATTTATAATTTTATTATAAATACAACTTCTATATTGACCGATAAAATTTATTGAAAAATCTTTGATGATATATTCTTCAAATATACTAAATTATATGAGGTTCTAGTTATTTTTATATTCGAACCGAATATTCATCGAATTACCGATAAATATATCGATTTTCATACTAAAATAAATTCCCAGTACGGATTTTAAAAATTATATTGCATAAAATATAAACGTCGGATAAAGTTTCCTTATGTAAAGACGCTCGGAAAACTCTCGAGGACGACTCGAGAAAATCTAACGATGTTGACTTGTTTGAAATTCAAAACGATGTTAATTCCAGATCTGAAAATGTCAATTTATTACACGAAACACTCGAGTGTCACAAAACAGTATACAATATGTAGTTTTAGGTGGACAATGACCAAAGAAAGTGCATCGAATGAATCGAGGATGCAGTGTTCTTCGAAATCTCACATCTATGTGCTGTTTGCAAACGAAACTCATAAAATGCATTTCGAACCGTGAGGAGATTTCCCGACTTTGCAATCTTGCATTATTCAACAGTTGGTGTATAAAGAGAATTTGTACCTAGGTATATAAACGCCATTTCTATAGTGTAATATATTTTCTTCTGTGGCATTCTAGAACAACGTGTTTTATATTTTTTATGCATGTTACATTTTTTACGGTACATAATTTTGGCCATGTGACATAAAACCAATCAGAAGCTTAAAAAGATTTAGAAGAATAAGAGCTCAATTGATCACCAAATATTAATAAAGAAATCATCTTAATAACTGCAACCAATGCAAGCATCATTATAATTCTGTTGACTGCTTTCCTTTCCTATAGAAAATTATAACAGAATCTTTCGATTTGATCTGAATAATGCAAATGACCTAAAAGAAGCGATCGGGAATTCATATAATTTTCTAAATACGATATTTTAATTCTCAAATGATTTAACATTAGAAACATAAACATAACAAAATATCGACAATATTACATATATTATATATGCATCATAGATTGCATGGGCAAAAATATATTATATTATATGAACGACGTTTTCATATGTAGATTTTGAATTTGAAGTTCTCATAATAATTCAAAATTTAAATTAAACCTTAAATTAACGGATTTCGTCAAAAATGACCATACTTAGAGCGTATAAAATGAATTGTAGGATGGATAAAAATCGAATTTCCTCGAAAAACTCTCGTCTACTTTGGATGTTGTCATAGTAAAAAATCGTCAAACTACTAATATGTTTCAATTGAAATAAATTCAAAACTGTTTTAGTGTAGATTTTACTGATAAAATGAGGATATGATCACCTCATACTTCTTATATTTTAGACGAAAAATCAAAAATACATACAACAATCGTCATTCACATGAACACACCTCTACTTATCCGATAATAACGAACGACCCCATGATCGAGTGTCGACTTTTCCGAGCGACGCTTTCCACGAAAATCTCGTCAAGAATTGATGTTCAGACCGCAAAACCCTCGGCATCTGTATACTCCTATGTGTTATGGTGTGAATTAGTGATGGCTGAAGCGGAGTTTGCAACTCTGCAAACGCCGTAAATTCGTAATGAAGTAGTGTGCCGACGACTGCCTACATGTGTACGAGATGGGGTTGGGTTATACACAGAGGGTTGGGTTATATACAGAGGGTTGGGTTAGGTTCTTGTAGAGAGAGTGCTTTGCAAACACGTCGTTACAGCTCTGACTCGTTGTCGTCTGTGGTGATAACGTGAGGAATGGTTGTGATTTGTGTTTATGAGTCTGGTTGTTTTTTTTAAGTAATGAATATTATGGGATAAAATACGATACTAGAACTAATAAGGAGAGGCTTGGAAATTGTAGAAATTTAGTGTATGTATAGACATGGAATTGTTGTGAAGAATGAAAAAGGTAACGTCGATAGTTTTTTTAGTTTTTATATGTCAAATTTGGTATATTTGTTAGATGCACTAAAAATTAAGTTTTACTAAAGGTTTTTATATATTTTCAAAAGCATGGAGACAAAAATTATAACATCATTATACTTTAAGCAATCCATGTAAAAAAACTTATTTTATTAGTACTCCTAACAAACCTTGACGAAATTTTGACATGTCATGACTAAAAAACGATCAAAGTTTGTGTTTTCGTTCTTCACATATGACGACTGAATTTTACAAAGGGAATAAGTGACCTTTTTTATCGATATTAAGTACAGAAAATGGTTCTAAATATGATACAGAACCATTTTCTGTACTTAACTTAATTTCGATAAAAAAGATCACTTGTGCCCTTTGTGAAATTCAATCGTCATATATTTTAATTCTATACTTATGATATACATATTTCTACAGTTTTTCATCGAAATCAATGGCGACATTCATGAAACGTCTCTTTATCAGATTTGTATAAAAATATATCTTTTATTATAGTACCTCACTCATCTTTGTTCAAATTAAAAATAATTGTAAATTTTTAAATGGGTATAATATTCTCAGAATGAATATGAGTTTATTAAATATACATTTAGGCCTATACTCTGTATTATTTAGTAGAAAACGTTAGTCGATCGACATTCGCGCCAAATTGGATTGCGATTCGCTATAATAGACGGTTTCGCTGTTTGCATATAAGCCATTTGCGTACGCGTCAGGAAATTTGCTCGATTAAAGGTAAATTAATTGAAGTGTAATTGCCTGAGTATTAATTTCACAAAAGGCTATATACATTTGCTAACTTTCATATGAAAATTTCAATGGCTTTTCTATAAATAGCCCCTCAAATTATACAATCGAAATTTATGATCATTGTATTCAAATGAAAACGTTTCGTTCTATACCCCCACACTTTCGAAACGACACCGATAACTCTATTTCATTCTGCAAATAAAAATATAACCCACTTCGTTCGGTTTCGAATAAAAAACACCCCATAAACGTTTTATCATCTAGAAACAAATTTCACGTATGTCACCTCTGAAAGTAGAACGAACGAGTGAACACGACGAGATATAAAAAGGAGCTTCGAATTTGTGTCTCAGTTTAGGAATACACCGTATAAAACATTGAACATAATATTTTTATAACACGACAGTACATATTCAAGCTATTTTTCAAAACTTTTTTATAAATCTATTGATATCAACCCATATATGAATGTCAGAAACTGACACTGAATCACTGGACGAACCTTCAACCAAAGCTTCGTTTATCCAATTTTCATGTATCAAATATGCAATTTAAAGCACAAACATCCCCAGTTCAGAAATTCTGATATCCAGTGCACACTGTACAAAGAGTAAAGGCATATAAAACGGATGTGTGCCCGCTCTGGAATTGAATAAGGGTTCAGTAATTTCCATTGACCTATATTCGTTTGCAGTTCCTGAAATAGACCACCTCGTTCAGGTCACTATGAAAACGTACACCCGTGACCGTTTTAAATATACTGACACTACATGCACAGTATATTTGTATAGGAATGATTGGCTATTGTCGAATGAAACATGCATGCACTTCCCGAAGCCGATTTTCGCTGGAAATGGTGCAGACTAAATATATTTCGTGAGAAATCCTATCTGTGTTCACATTTGATTGAAAATTAATAATTCAAAATAGACATACAACGTACTACTGTCATTATTATTTTATAAAATCAACATAAAGCACAAAAAAAATCGAAAATAAGGTCCTGGGTATACCCCAAACGTACTTGTAATATTTCTAATTTTTGTGACCGATTAAAGAGTTTCAAATTAAAAACAAAATACGTTTCATTTCAGCTGAATTTTATATCAACCCAACATGCCATTTTACATGAATTTATGAAAAGATTTGCGCACATTACAGCCACTCCTAAATATTTCATTATTTTGACATTCGACACGAGTATGAAAATACACATGGAAAACAAATTAAAATCGTGTGTTGTACAAATGTACAAGAAATGTTTCAAGGATTTTGATAAATTGAATAAATTCCTGTTATGTGAGCATTCGAGTTAATCATAATTCAAAACGTTCTTCATACAAACGATTCGGATTAGCTTCAATTAGGCGATGCTAATTTTTCCACGTGTAACTCGGTGATATTTTTGTTTTCTCGTGCTGAAAAGCAATCAAGATTCAATTTCGATACTAAATGATAATAGTTTAGAAACATGCGCCAATTTACAAAATTAAAACTAAAATGATCTACTCGAACGAATAAAATCATAGATTCGAAACACTTCTATACTCAAAATCAGTCATGATTTTCAATCACAAATATTCATAAAAATCATCTATTTTCACAATATATAATATAAAATTCATTAACCTATTTCTAGATATTCCTAGAATATACACGAAAACGTGTACATTTTTGCGGAATTGAGCATCGTTTGTTAGCGAACGAGGCGGCCCACGTGAGCGTCCGTCGTTTAATTATTAAAAGCTCTCAATTAAAACATAATCCGATTACTCGTCCGTTCGAAATAAATATTTTATAATCTGCGAGGTCTTCGGGCTTCTTTTTCGGATTAAGGACGCACAAATCCTTTTCGCTATTGAAAAGGACCACGACCTCATTCTCGCGCGATTATAAAGGAATCCAAACTCGATTAACTCTCGGGAGCGACTCTGGAAAGCTTTGCACAGATAGATAAAAAAATGTCTATATACAATCGAATCGAAGTTAAATTATATCTCTATTTATAGTTTTTTAGTAATCGATCAGAGCTAGCTACTTTATGACGTCACATCATATAACGAATGTCTTTTGAACCGTTGTATTTTTAAGTAATATGTAGATTAGACAGATGTGGTCATTTATTCTTATCTCATAGATATGACTTCATTACGTAGCTAGATCTAATTAAATTCGATTTTTTTTATTATTAATATGAAATTATTTTTGAATTAATTAATCGATCATTCCCTTTAAATTGATGAAACGATCGCTAGACTTAAGAACTTAAAAGATCAAGCTGCGTACAAAAATTGGAGCTGAAATCGATCAAAATTTTATCAATACAGACAAGATGGAGATTCATTTTTACTGGAAAAAGTTTCGTAAACCGTTCAATTAACACTTTTTTGAATAAAATAATCAAAATAAACTATTGATCCATCATATCGTTTAAGAAAATCGACGCGTAACTCTCACTAAGATCCTACAGAATCCTAATCCAGCATCACGAAGACACTTAAATCGACGTTATATGCACAAATATCTAACTGATACAATATTATCTAACTATATGATGTCAATATATAAATAAACCAGCTTTAATAAACATTACGCCAGATATAATCTTCAAATACAAAAATGAACAAAACGACCCATTCGTGGGACCGGAATCTCCGTTCACAGTCGTACAAAATGGCAGATTTTTCCCCACGAAAATCCTAATCTGAAAAATATTAATGTGTACACATTTGTGCTTAGAAAGGGGTCGAAATCGTGCAAATTGTGCATCGCACACACAGTGAAATCGAACGATGAAAGCCGACGGTGGGTCAAAGGAGCCGCTCAACCAGAAGCTGATGCGGACTGGTTCAACTCCCAACCCACTGGAAATAACCCAACCCGACTCGTATGACGACCTATTTTCAACTAGGGCTTCTGTCTCGAGATATTTCTCGGGATTTATCGAAGAATTATGGACTATTATGAACCTCCCGTTCGGATGTTTTTGGAGGTTTGTCGACTTAAATTGCATTTTTAATGAGTTTCCTGGGACTTCTTTTGATCAAGATTCATGTTTTGATATTCTATTAATGAGATTTGTGAAAAAAATACTTGAAATTAACTATTAAATATACCTATGAATATTTTAATTTATATTTCCATAAAAAAATCTTAATATTTAAATCGAATATTGACGATACCTCAAGCTCAAGCTATCAAATCATTGAATTTTTTCAATATATTTTTCTAAAAAAATATTAAAACCAAAACATGACCCTGCAACTCACTAATACCCCATCTATGAAATCTCTGCACTTTCAAAAACATCTCGGGATTTAGCGAAAAAAATCTAAAACCACCGACCTTAATTCCCAACCCAAACTCCTTCTAGGGCAGAAACGTAAGCTTTGATCCGCCATTCCCTCCCCTTGGTAAATATGTGTGTATAGATTCGGATAGAATTTCATTATAACTTTAGATGGATTCGGTTGACCGATCGACAAATCTCTATCAAGTTCGAATCTGTTGTGTGCCAAGTTTAAATTGTGGTCCACCTCTAAAATTGGGATGAGTTATGACTGCGGATTCATTTTTTTCCGGTTTAGCAATCAATTTTGATACGTGAAAATCAGAATTATATTATTGATACAGATATTGCTTCATATTTTTTAATTAATTTTTAACTTTGAAGTGAAGAAGCAGATACTAGGGCTAGGAACTCCAAAGAGGAATCGTTGCAAGAAAGATGAAAGTATAATCAATCGAATTAAATTGATGCAGAAAAGGCGAGAATCCGTTTAAGAAACATTAAGAGCTGGTTTTTTCACCTCTGGTTTGAAAATAAAACGATTTTAGAATACATGCGGTCCCTCCAACTATAACCTGTCAAAATCTGGAGGAAAGAGATGGATATATGTATTGTTGTATGAACTGTGGAATGTCTGTCTCTCTCAGCGACTATTTTGACAGCTCATAGTTGAAAGCACCGCGTGTAGTTCAAATTCGTTTTATTTTCAAACTAGAGTTGAAAAGACAGGCCCTAAGAAATACTCAAAACTGTAGATTATTCCATCATATTAACTAACAAAAACGATATTCGACTCTCTCTACGATCCAACGAGACTCGAACTCAACATCACAAAGTAACTGAAATTCGACAAAACATGCACAATCACCCTATAGCGCTATACTATGGCTATGATTTTCATATGAAAAGCAGATTTATGGCATCCTATTATTGGATTTGACGAAAAATTACTGTAAAGTGAGGCGAAATTTCGTCGGAAACACCCGAGTTAAAGTCGAGGTGCAAAAATCGAGTAACACACGCACTTTCCCGGGAGTAACGACGCGCATAATCCAATAAGTTATTCCGAGCTCATATTCGTCCCGAGACAAGAAATCGAGTTAAGGCCCGAGAAAGTTTCCCTCTCGAGGATCCGAACATGCGTGCGTGTGTATGCACGTCCTTATATTTTACGAAACAGACGACAAACGCTCTTTGTACGCTCAGTTTCATGGCGTTCAAAGTTAATTTCGCCTTGTGTCTTCGCGAAAACGTCGTATATTCGTATTATATTCACTAAAAGACAGGAAGATGACAATTTTGCGTTTTCACCGATCCGGTTGAAAATGCTCGAATTGCACAGAAATGGATATTTTCATATCATACCAACGAACACAGCATACTTTGGGATGCGTGAGCTCGAGTCTAATCTTGGCGAGTGTCAAAATGTCGTTTTTCTTAATTGATAAAAATTGATATGGAGACACGGTCGTTTCTTTCGAATGTTTGGATTCATTTGATTCGAAAAAAGTGTTAATTTAACGCTTTACGAAACGGCTCCGCAAATGATCACATCACCTACACCTTTCATATGTTCGATTAATTCGAACTATTTAGTGACACCTATGTGTGCACTTCTCTACTCTTAGGAGTCTCGTCTTCACTATATAAAGTGAATGATACTAACTATTCAGGGTTATCTGTGTCACTTATGACTGATTAAAAAAAATACACGGTGTGTATATAAAAAATTGGGTAGAAATTACCTGTTTAAATAAATAAATAAATTTCGTAAATTAGACGGAATATATCATTCATTCAAAATGCATAATGTTGAGATGAAGTACGTCTTCGCGATGAATCGCTGAATATTCAAAAAACAATTATTCGTCTGTTCAAAAAAGCGGAAAAGCATAAATCCATATTTTATAACGGCCGTATAAATTAAGCGATGCAATAAAATGCAAAAGGGAAGCTACTTTGAATTTTACGATCTTAAGTTCGCTAAGGCGCTTTTCAATTAGAAGATTTTAATTAAGGATCGCTTTATTTTCGAGATAAAGCGCGCACAGACAACAAAATGATCACAAAGGCGTATTTATGAATTTAATATATTTTATTATGCGATTTCAACGATCATAAAATTCAAATATACGCAATAGCACTATTAACCACTCTAGAATCGTATCGATATTATATAATACTATTTTCTAGGAATTAATGAAATGGCAAAACACAATATATTCATGATTCAATGAATTCGAAAATATTTTGATCGAATCGTGAAAATTGGAAATAAATATTTTCCTTTGTTAAGAATGATAAATAATAATTTTACATCGGATTAAAATGATGAACGACGATAATCATTATCCAATTATTGTCAATCAATCAACAATACTGTTGATTATTATCATATGTATTTTGCAAATATAGTCAACAATAAAACTCTGATCATCATCGGAACATATAATTCACAACACGAATACATTGTACTCAATTTCATAGAGACGCAAACGTAAAACGACAATTGGTTAACAGGAAATGCACAATTCTTCCAATCAATTTCGTTCAAAATCCAAAAAATAAAATCGAAAAACTCAAACTACATCATATTATAATTCGAGGCTAAACTCTTATATGCCTCTGTGAATACATAAAGCACGAGAGCGCAGAAGCACCGAAGTGTAATTCTGAAGATAACACAAGGCGTTTCGAGCTAAGCTTGCACACAGATTAAACTCGTAAATTTATCACGAATTATTGCCGCCGTAAAAATATAAGAAAACTATTCACAAATCGCATCGAATATCGCTTGAACGAGTATAACGTCGAATTTGCTTCGGGTCGATCTGGTCACGTGGAGAATGATCATTGATTGAATCAATTCAGATGTATCCAATGACTGATTTGATTTTATTCGAATTCAATTTATTATTTATTGAATAATGATAGAATTCGTTTAAATTAGTAGTACAATATCATTTTCGAATTAAATATTCGAAAGAAACAATCGAGTAATCGTATCAATTAAGAAAGACGAAACGTGACTCTCATCAAAATCTGACTAAACTCGATCCCAGCATCATGAATACACTAAATCCCGACTTGATATACACAAACGTTTCATACCACTACACTATCAATTAATTTGAAATATGTAATTTTAATACATTTTAATTTAAAATAATCATATGCAAGATTTATCTGAGTCACTCTTATAACGGTCCAACGATGACATTTGGCCATCAAATAAATGAGATCTCGTCTCGAGGACCTTTTGTCACATTTTGTCGAAAATTTTAGAGTCTTTTGCACATCGTGGTACATACTTTTAGTGTCGTGTGTCGTCTGTTAATTTGGCACATCCGCAAAGACCACGGTGACCCGACGTGACCGACGAACGATTTAACACATCATCATCACACATAGTGTAATACAACACATAGGTCATTGTGGAACATGCGAAAACTCTCTAAATAACACTACATACGAATATATGTAGCTAAACACTATTGTGAGAAATTTTGAACACTTTTTACAAATTAAATTTGCATTTTTTTGCCATTTTTTTGTGATTTCATTTAAAATTTGAAGACAGGTCAAGTATGGTTCGTAATATTGCATTTAACACCGAAATTTGGAATGATTTCCATAGAAATTTTTGATTAATCGAAAATATCACTCGAATGAAATTACTGTCGGGGTGTGTATAATTATTATTTGATTGATATCATTCATTATTATGCATTGTATTCATTCATCAAAATATAATATTTGAAACAAAATATTATTTTTATATACTCCGACAACTATTGCATAATAATCTCATCTAAATAATGTATTCGTTTAATCAAATTTTCCAATAAAAATCATTCCAAATATTGATACCAAATGCATTATTATGAACAATATATAATATAATCACTCTTCAAATTATAAAATAAATTTTGATTCCATTTATTACAAATTTTACGAAAAAATTGAACATTTTTCAACAAAAGTACCCAAAATTAAAATCAACAGCGTACATACATATACCTAACACTAGTCTTATCAAGTTATATTTAAATTAAACTCTAACATAAAAATATATATAATCAGTCAAATACACTTTCGAAATTTTAACAATTTAGTCCTGAAATTGTATAAATATTCTTATTAAAGTATAAAATTTATTAATTTCAAGACCCACAAATTTCTATACATGAACGTTACACAATCGTGAATGCTTATTCAATACACAAATCGTCATCGGATTCCATTCATCCCAGGCTTCTGTGCTAACGTCAATTTGCACAATTCGATCAATTGCATAGCTGAACCATGGTTTGTCTTAATTGACCATCATAATTGGAGAATCGTTTCATCGCCAACTGTCCAGAAATCTACACGAATAGGTTTAACCGTTTAATCGTCAATTGGTTACACACTATCATGGTATGTATTATGTCTATCATATATTTATCTTATGACTTTTATATAGATAAGACTAAAATTACGTAATTTTGTATATAATTTCATACAAGCTAGGATAATTTTCATAAAATAAGAAAAAAGTAAACATCCATTGATATGAAAAAGTGTATTTGTCTCGCGTTAGTATCACCGATAATAGTTAGCTTTGTATAAAATCAATTGAACGATTTAAGTCTGGATATATTAATATAATAATTTTCATTAAAATAAAATTTATCAAGAAAATTCGATTGTAAATAGTGTTTGTCATTTGTTTTTCGATTTTTTTTTTCAATTTATATCAATAACCGTTGAGGAAAAATCGCTTACTTGAAACTCGGATAATCTGCTAAAATCTTTGTTATTTTGTAGTTGGATTGTAAATTTCTACAAAATGCATTAACATTATTGAGAAATTGCAGTGATTATTTGTAAAAACACAAAATTAAAACAGTGAAAAAAATATCGAACTCAAGTTGAAATCGAAATAACTAACTGAAAAAATAAATGAAAACACACTAACGGAATTTCAAATTATTTTTGAATTATTGAATCGAAAATAAAAATTATGTATTTTATCATTTCCTGTGATGGTGTTGTAAGTTTGAAAGTTAAAAAAAAAATGAGTTATCGTTATTTTTATTTATATTGTGAATACGCATATTATTGAAAGTATTGCATATTCGTTGAACACACGGGTATAAAAATCATCACTAGTCAAATGTAATATACATAGTATAAATAATTTCTTGTGAAATTAACATGCATTTTTCCAACTCTTATATTTTAAAAATTACTTTTCTACTCACTAATATTTCATTTAATAACGTCAATCAATCAATACGTCATTCGAAATGAAAAAAATACACTAAACACGATAAAAATCAATATCAAAGCAGTAACAATTCGATTTTCACTAATCTAATTAATCACAAAATGCCATATAAACATCGACCGACAGATTCGATCAAATATTCAATTAGCGAAGATAAAACAGCGTTTAATTCGAATCTACTCGGAATATTCTTTGACCCGCATGCAGTCGGTTGATGCAACGATGCTTCATATTCAAATCCGATTACTACGATGGAGTTTTAAAATTGAATGTCGTATTCCATTACGCGCTCGGTCAATTCGAATATCGAGATTAAACTCTACCAATTTATAGGTCACGCGACTATATTTAACGAAAAAATAAAGTGCATGTATTCCCAACCTTTTTAAGATTACGATACATTTGATTATAATCGAAGATTCACTCCATCTTCCATAATAATAAACGTTATGTTTCAAGTAACCTTTCGATGCTTTAGCTCATATTCTAGCTCTTATATTGTTCAGTGTATGGTACGAAACATAACCTGAAAACTGAAACAAACACTGAAATGAAAAACATCGCAGAAAAAACACACATTATGAACCCTCTCGTGAACAATGTGTCATACATGAAATATTTTCTCGTAAAATTTTGACACTTTACGACGAGAGCCACTTTAACGACCGAAGCGTACAGCCTACTATAGAAATTTCCAAACTGTGGGTCGCAATCTTTGAACAAATGCCAAAATAAATTTCAGAAACATTGATTTTATCCACAAAGTTTCAGTAGAATACAAAAAAAAATAAATTTAATAATTTTTAAACGATTCTTATATCATCAATAACGTTCAAAAATACATTCTAGATTGATATTTTAGTCATCTTAATTTGATTCAATGAAAATGTTTGAAGAACTCTGACTATTTATATGGCAGAACTCGTTCACTCTCCCTAAGTAAATTGGAAACAAATGTCTCATTTTCGCAATGGATGTGCTTTTTCTTTGTTACGATTCGAATAGAGCCTTGACCTTAACAACGACATGATTAGAATTCTAACCATAGATCGGTAAACTCAATAAGGAAGTTTACGATGCTGAACAGATATCGTATAATCAAGAACCGATTCAAACAAACGTGAGTTTGTAAATATTTTTTCATTTTCCGTACGATTCTCAAAGATAATAATAAAAAAATACAAAAATAGAATGATCGATAAATGATAGATCGCATTATCACGTTGATTTGATAATCTATCA
This sequence comes from Cheumatopsyche charites, assembly GCA_024721215.1. Classification (NCBI taxonomy): domain Eukaryota; kingdom Metazoa; phylum Arthropoda; class Insecta; order Trichoptera; family Hydropsychidae; genus Cheumatopsyche; species Cheumatopsyche charites. The sequence goes on from CM045577.1 coordinate 13,410,179, forward strand.
CAATTTAATCATTCGAAATTAATTTTTTATCTAAATTAATCAAGTACATGATATTAGAATGAATGCATGTACATAAGTCAATCATTGTTTTTGACCAATCTTATCTGATGTATGTAATATTATCAGATCATGTTTCCGATGTCCAATTTGATTATAATAAACCGATCAATCACAAGAAATGCATTCGTAATAAAACATTTGATTTCTAGATAAAATCAGCAAAGATACAGATTCATAAAATTATCAATCAATTCAGATTTTTTTCATGATAAATGAAAGTTTGAAAATCTTCGTTCAATCGTCCTTATTTACATTGAATTCGATTTATATTATAAAATCGGGAAAAGTTATTCTGAACTCACTGACTCACGATGCACGTTCGAATTCCATGGATTCGACGTTGATAAATCAGTTTGAATTAGATGTTTCGTTTTGCAAATTCGAAATATCGGTTTTATGGTCGAACCGAATTTATTTGTACGTTTCGTTAGCAGATTTGCAAGTTAGAGTCGGAACGTATTACCATATGATAAAGGTCAGGTGTGTAAACGTTTTCGCTCTGAAATTATGTTCGTGTATGATCTACAAGATTTTCTAAGTTTTAACATCGAACAAGATACATATGATTCGTTTGTGTTATGAAAGTTGAGCTTATATTGAAAAAATATATTAGAAAATTTTTATATAAAACGATAAGTTTGACCTCGATACAGAATTAATTTTGTAATAATTGATTGCGTGACATTCGTAACTCACGCACAAATATTATATTAATATTATTCAAATTCTAATTTCGGTTATAGTGCGTGTTAACATGTTCAATTTGTATTAATATATTTAAATATTTTATTAGTTAAAACCTAAATAAAATGAAATGAATATTTAAATAGTCTATTATGAATAACATTGAATGTATGTGCTTTATAAACTAGATAACAGCTTGTTTTCTTGCAATGAGACTTTATAGAATTATTTCGTACATTTCTAGGATGATTTCTGTATTATTATATTTAACGATTAACAAGATTTTTTACATTAACTTTTTATATGGGACCTTTTTCCGTAGCAAATATAATTCACTATCTACATTCATAACATAATTGAACCCATTTGAAATATTCAAAAACTGAAAAAAATGTCTTATCTGGGATATTTCTATGTATTTATATCTCAAGCACAAACAATATATTTTTCTATATGACTTTAAACATATTCTATACAACACGAAGTTTCAGTCATACGAATATATCCACATTCAAAACCTAAAGGGCTATACAATAGTTCATAATCGACTTAAACTCCATAGATTTTCGAGCATCGCCGGATTATAAATTATATAAAAAATATAAATAAAAAATATATATTTTAATTTAACAATCGGTCAACGACTTGACTGGAAAAACGCAATAAATAGACTTGTGAAAAAAAACGATCGGTCTTCCGGTTCATCCCCATAAAAGAAGATTTACAATCGACACGCGACCGTCGGTCGGGAATTTTCCCGAATTTTCCGCAACCGCGCGATTTTCCCGATCGTGTTTTGGCCTTAAATCCGTCGACTCCACGCCCTTGACCGAAACGCCCACGAATGGCGCCAAAAAAACCCATTCCAAAAATACGCCATTCAGCGCGATAATTTATTCAGTCCTCTCTGCTGCCTTTTTCCCTCGTGTTTCCAACTCGGGGATTCTGAACAGGTTTTACTGCCTATTTTTTTTTCAGATATATCATTTTGTATATATTCATGTGTTTATTATATTCCTGAACTATTCAGCAATTTGTCTTTTGAGGCTTGATGTTTCAATCGTTAGTTACTCAATTTGAGTGTTACATAGTAATGAGTTAAAGTTTTTTTCTATATAAAAATTTAATTTGCGATTAAAGCTGTCATTAGTGATTTGAATCCTGTAGAGATAAGAATTGATGAGTTGTTACGTAATATTTAAATTGAATATCCAACGATTTTAAATAAGGATTTTAAGTAAAGAACCAGTGAAATGGGTTACATTATCTTGTAATAAAATAACCTGACTCACGAATGTCTCACTGCTTATAAAACGCATATTAACATAATGAAACAATTCCTATAATTATTATTAATTTTTACAATTAATAAAATACAAAATTGTGAAATTGATATGCCATTTGAGTAAAGTTCAAATGTCTAAACAATATTTTTGACTAATTGTGAAATTGGCATACAAAATAAATCATCTGAAATCAATGTGTCAGGATTTGAACATAACATTACAAAAACATTAACCTTACTACAAAGCGTGTTATTTATTTATATGTATATGTACAAACACAAATTTATGTTATTTTCATCAAAATTTCATTAAATAACGATATTTTTTAGTGCTCTTCGATAGAAAATCTTAAAGTGCTACGTTTAAAATGATAGTCGTATCTTTCACTTTAATCAAACTACATATACTACAGTGTCAAATTCATAATTTTATCAGTCAGTAAATAAATTATATTTAATAGCATACTTATCTTAGAAAATTAAAATCACGTAAATATTTTCAAACATTTTCTCAAACAGAAAGCGATAAGAAAAAATCTCGATATGAGAATACGACACTTACATATAATAAACACAGCATTCGACTCAGTTTACAACACAGAATCATAAACAACAAAAATATTTTTTCCCAATATAATTTTCACTCTCGACGTCGAACAGTATCGACTTCATCCGTCTCCCGGAGCATATGAGATATTTTTTATCGAGTATGAAAAAATGTCATTAAATTTAAGTGCTTCATGAAGTATACGAGAAAGTCCCTTTTCACGATCCGGGGCCAAGTGAGAAAAAAGGGACTTTTCCGTTTCCACGTTGTCATCACAGACGTATCGGGTGTAAAGGGACACCAGCGAACAATGGCCCTTGGGAACCTTCGGGAAAATCTCTTATGTGGAATATTTTGTACTAAATGTGTGTGTTTTGTGGGAAAATGATATATCATATCGAATACGTATGCTTACAACTTGTTTATTTATTTTTTGTATAGATTTTTTCATCTCTCAATTAATTTTTCACATTAAAGAGAAGAAGCAGTTTGTATGGTTGAGATTTTGGAAAATTAATTAGCATACAAAAGATAAGGCTGAAAAAAAATCAGAATTCGAAATACACAAGCTACAGGATCTTTTTTCAAAAACATTTGAATTGTTGAATAAATTGATAAGTTTCTGAAAATAAGATCGTCTTCAAATATTCCTATCGAGTTTCGGATAATTATACCAGTCTAAAAATAGGAAAAACCTATATGTATATCGAATATCTAAAATATCCGATGAACAAATTACACATCGTCGAATAATGAGAAACTTTTCGGAGACTGAAAAATATAACGAGGTCACCTTGAAGGTCTTTAACAACCCTAAGGACAAACCGGCGCCAATTAAAAGCTACCGTCGTCGGCAATTTATCGCTTTATTATTCAGTTTTCGTCGTGATATTAAATACATACTATTTGTACAATACGTAACAATTCCAAAAACTCTCTCTCATTACTCCAAGAACTCAGCTACGCCTTTAAGCGAACTGTAATTAGATTACCCAACATATAAATAAATTCATTTCGAACATTTTATAATTCCATAACGTGTCAACTGCGAAGCGCGTCAACGCGAAGCTTCCAGCCAAAACTACAGAGACACACACGAAAACTATATATGACAACTGAAAAGACCAAGGAGCACAAGTAACATTTGCTTCTATACACGCTCATATATTTAGTGGCAAAAGGATATAAACGAACTTGAAACGTACACCGAAACACATCACCAAATCACTCAACCTCCTACTAAATGTAGGCATACGCTCGACTTTGAGCGCTCTTTTCTCGAAATCCCTTGCGCCCCTTGGCCTTTTGGGTCGTCGTATACGTATGTATAGGAACAGTAGACATCCACGTGTATAATATGGGCAAAGAAGACGATGTTCTATTGTGGAACGAGGTACGTGGGCGCAGAATCCGCTAATGACGCACGCGCCAACTCTCTTTTGATGCGGTGACAACTTCCGTGAAAATCGACCGAGCGGAAAATCCGGAAGTGGGCAGCGAACGACGATGGGGAAAATCGACTCTGTTATGCAAATCGATCGAAAATGCATGTTGGATAATGTTATTTTTACCTAAGACGTTCGTGGATACTCACTTAACGTTGGAAATATTTTTTATCTTTTTACAATTTTATTTTTGTATTTTTTTTATTTTATGTAATAAAATATCGTTATATCGAATATACTTTCATCTACAAATTGACATAATTGTTTTCGAAAAAAGGAAATGTAGAAAATAATGGAAAACCTTCCCCGGTCTCCTTTACTATTCGGCCGCTTGTTCGACATAACTCTACTGAAATCTGAAACGTAATCTAACCTATTGAATAGAATTTGCTATGCAAATCGATCAAAAATGCATGTTGGATAATGTTATTTTTACCTAAGACGTTCGTGGATACTTACTCGATGTTGGAAACATTTTTTATCTTTTTACAATTTTATTTTTGTATTTTTTTATGTAATAAAATATCGTTATATCGAATATACTTTCATCTACAAATTGACAAAATTGTTTTAAAAAAAATTTTGGAAAACCTTCCCCGGTCTCTATTATTTGGTCGGTTATTTGACATAACTCAACTGAAATCTGAAACTTAATTTAACCTAACTGAATAGAATTTGCTATACAAAATCGATCGAAAATGAATCTTCTTCCAACTATACATATAATAGCGCTATTCTGTTTGTTTATATGTCCGTGTAATGCTTCAAAACTGCGCGTTGATATATTCAACGGGTTGATTGCTAGTGTGATTATAACCTGGGATATTTGTGGGTATTTTCACAAGTATCCAATTGATAAGAAACTCTCCTAACATAATCCAACTGAATTCCATCTAACCTAATTTGTCAAAAAACCTTATCTATGCTGATCAAAAATCTAATCTGTTCATCGAAACAGTCAAATATATTTATATCTACAAAAGGTTATTTTTATTGTGATTTTCTATAATAATTAATAGACTTTCACTGGCGAATTATTTGTGATTAATTTGTATCCCAAATCAATAATACTAGTATATCAGTCTGAAATATTGTTTAATTTTTTCATCTAGATACATATATCAAGTAATTTATTATTCAATTAATATTGCACCTATCATGTGCACAAATGAAAAAAATATAATTAATACGAAAACGTATACAGCTTATTTAATATGGTATCGAAAAATTCAATGTTATTATTTTCTTCGATAATAATATGAAGTGCTTCAGTAATTACTTTATATCTGAAAAAAATTCAATGTGACACATGATAATTAATCATTAAACTAATTTTATCTTGCGATATGTCAATGAAAGTTCTCGGTCGCAGTTAATGAACCGCATAAAAATAAATCAACGGTTTTAATTTGACGACGGTTTTTATGCCCGAAATACCCAAAGGTCAAATACAAAATCATAATTAAATTATTTATTAAATTATTCACCATACATCTGCAAAAAATATTCGCTAAAATCTATACAATGCTTTCGATGTGTTAATTGTATATTTTTTAAGAAACAAACGAGATTTATCGCTCTTTTAAGAACTGATATTTTTATTTACGCTAAATTACTCCTGCGTTGCGCAACCGGAACAAGATAAATTTCTTTCGTTCGCAGAACAAAACTAAAAAAAATCGTCTTGAACACAGGAAAAAAAACACATACACAAGTTTATTTATAATAGAACATTTTCAAGCCAGACGAAATCATACAATCGCAACCGAGAATAGCACAGTTAACCGAATCGTCTGCCGATATAATACACAATTATACCGAAGCTATGAAAAAAATTCATTTGTATTACGACTGCACAATATACAGACCCAGGAAAAATAATTAACACACTATTTTTATTTTCAAATTACTTGTACAATTTTGAATTAGATTTTATACAATGTTTTTGATTTTTAACTTATGTGACAATGTATCAAAAAAATTATACCGAAACAAAACATTCAAAATTAATGATTACTTGTAAAAATCTTTTCCAAAAAATTGTAAATTCGACCAGGAACTGTATTTTCTCGCCTGTGAGGAAAAAAGTATTTATCGTGCCATGCCTGGGGGTGATTTTGAACGATGTGCTTATTTATATAAATATATATTATGTTGTTTCATGCGAAATGAAAATAACGCGGACGCGGGGAATGATAGGAGGCGAAGTTGAACTTCGCATACAGAAAAAAAGGTAAATGAATAAATCGCGAAAGGGAACGAAAGAAACCTTCTGTGTGGGCGTTGCGGTGAAAAAATCTCATATGACGACTGTAAAAGCCAATGGGTATAAGTGACTTCGAAAAAAGCGAGCTCAAAGTCAAACATGTATTAGGAGGAGGTCGACTGATTTGATGATATATCTTGGTACACGTGCCAAGTTCGTTTATATCCTTTTGCCGCCAAATATATGAGTGTATATAGAAGCGATTCTTGTGCATAACTTAATTTCAGCAAAAATGTCACTTGTAGCCCTTGGCCTTTTCAGTCGTCGTATACATTTCATATTCGTGTTTGTGGAAAATCCGAATTATTTTTTATTTTGTGCGAATCCAATTTCGCGTGTTGTTCGGATTGATTGTTAATTTGTCGCGCGGACGAAAGTCTGTTGGTTTAATTTTATTTTTTTTTAGGTTTTCGTGAAAGTATAATTGAGTTTTTGAACCCTCTGAAAATTATGCTAACGATTGTATGATTTGAAAAAAAAATTAATACGAAAATTTAAATGACGGAAGTGTAAAATTTTCAATTGTTTTTAATAACTGAATGAATACTGAATCAAGGGAAGTAAATATAAAACATTTCAATGGGTACTCGAGTTTTGAAAAATACTTACGGCACATTAGTTAATATAAATATTATTAAAACCATAAATATTTTTTCAAAATCGAAACCAGTCTTGAAATCCTTCACACATTTCAAACACGCATATCTGCGCATCAAATTTCTAACACGAAACTCATCATTTCATTAATTAGCGTAAACAACGCGCAATAGTTGAAAAATACAAACTCGCACAAAATAACGAAGGAGATGCTGAAGAGAAGGTGCTTTTCGCTTTTGAAAATTTCAACACGTTATTATTATGGCAATTATTCGAGACCATCGTCGGAAAATGTTGGAAAAGCTGCGCTGCACAGTACGAGCGCCTCGGGAAAAGCCAAAGTTTAAATTACCCGCCCTTTTTGAATTTTTTTTCGACCTTTTCAACGATGCAGCACCACGTTTCAGACTCAGCATCCTGCTCTAATATGTGTAAAAAATACACAAATGGAATTTACACACTGTGACGTTTCTCTTTTCTTTCTTTTTCGACTCTTTTTTAGCATATAAAGGATGTTTTTTTCATAGATGCTTTTTATTTCATTTCTCATATGTTTAGTTTTACTTTGAACTTTAGAATAAATTTAAGAGTGGAAACAAATAAATTGTACAATTTTGTGAATCTAAAATAAAAATTGAAAAATGTAGTTTTTGTTACGTTTTTGTGACATGAATACCAAATACTACTAATATGCAGGAGTGATCACATTAATTGAAACGTGGAGAAAAGGCGACTTTTTGACATTTTTTAATAATAAATATTATAAACTTATAATTAAGAATTCTTTATAAAGGCCTTAACAAAATATTTTATCCATTTTGAAAACCATTCAATGTAATTCTAGCTTGCATTTACCATTTTTTTTCTCAGAATCATCCCTCGGTTTAGTTTGAAATCATATTTTTCACTATTTGTTGAATTATCGAAATTGATACGTTTCTATTTCTCATTTGTATTTTAATATAAGTTTAAGTTTAAGTTTTTTTTAAATAGCATTTATTTATGTATATTTTTACCGTTACCAATCTCTACTCATTTATCATTATTCTTTCTGGTACATAGACTAGGAATATTTTTACTCTCTTTTGTTTGAAATACATTAGAAATTTCATCCGAAATACCTCAATTTTCCAATCTACATAAAAATCTATTATTTAATCATATATACAGATAATCAAACTTAAAAATAATAATATCAAAATACATCACTACATAACACAAGACGTTCCCCCAATCAGAAAAAAATTCCACGGAAAAGCTCACCTACGCTCTTTCGAATCCTCTCAACGTCTGAAAACTGTCTGAATGTCAGAATTCGAAAAATATCTATTTCGCACACGGCACAATTTTCTTCATGCGCGTATAAAATTTTAATACAGAAAGGTTTTTTACAGCCGACAGTAAAAAGTGAACGGGCCAGTGTTTCACTATCCATTGGAAAGAGATCTGAAATCCATAAAGGGGTTTTGTAGGCCGCAATAAAACACCGGCCCAAAATAAACTTTCTGCATGATCGAACCTATCCTAGTCACGTACTCTATATGTGCTCGGTCAATGTATGAAGTGCCTGGTTATGCCTCTGGCGATAATTCGAATAAAAAGTCTGTTGAAAAATGCAGCAATTCGTCTTTGAATTTATTGCGGACACAACGAGTGCATTACGTACTAAGGGGACGTGTCCAGCTTGCTAACAATGCGCCAATATGAAGTTCAGGGGAAATGTGGCTAATTTTGATATATTTTATTTTATTTATTTATTATTATAACTTAAAAATTGTATAATTTTTATTCACTTCTTTAATTTCAACTTTTTACAAAGAGAAATCGATAATACATGTGATCCACTATATGACAACTTATTAGTTGTATTCCAATAACACAAGTCAAGGAACTTTGCATTCAAATCAATTAACAAATCCATCTTACTTTAACATAAACTATATCAATGTAATATTGTGATTTCAAAATTTCGTAAATATTAAAAAAGCAACACTTTCAAAACAAAATATTTTGTACACAACTAACTAAATTCAACCAACAATAAACTAAATAAACACATCTGATAAAAATTCCATTCATAAATAAACACAGCAGATAACGAAACAACCTTGAGGATCAACATTTGAAATTTTGCGAATCAAAGAAAAAACGAAACACGTTATCACAAAAGCAGCTGGAACTCCTCGGGAAACCGCACGGTTATACTGACGATACAAGATTATGGAAATTCAAGACCTCGTCTCCGAAGACAACCGCATAAGTGTCTGCTATGTACTATCGGAAGCCTATCTATAAATTTCCTTCATAAATTTCCCATTTTCGATCGTTCGGGTCACGGCCCCATGACCCACCTACATCCATGCAAAAGCCTCGCGTCAAAATCGAGCCTAGATTATAAACCGATACATATTATATAGACGAAGATGAAAATTTAACGATACAATATCGATATAAATATAATTTAATGTGTATCTCAATATTAGTTATTTATAGACACCTTAAAAGGTGATCATTTGGCTGTGGAATTTTCCAGAGTTATCGTATGTTCGTCTGGGGAAATTTTTGCATTATTACTTTTATCATTTAAAAAACAATAAGATTTCTATCGTTTGACTTTATTGAGTCTTTTTGTATCTCAGTCTAACAAATATCATACACGGCTACACATGCAACAAGACTTGCTAAGAAAACTGTAAATGCTATTTAAAAGATAAAATAAAATGAACCTTTCTCTATCGATTTAATGTCAAAGAATCTCAATTCACAGAATCAAACACAAACAATCAAAAGGTCACAAAAGCTAATATAATAACTGATAAAGTACAGGTATAAAAGTTTGTGTATGCCGTATTGGGCTACAAAGTCCTTGTGATGCTAGATTTAACGATAGGTCAAATTTCAATCCTAGCAAGAATTATGTCATTTTTCTTAATCGATATAATAAATCGGTCAAATCTTTCTAATATTTGATTCGAAAAAAGTGTTTATTTGACGTTTAAAAAAAAATCTAAATGAACCACCTGCCTTCTTTGTATCGATTAAATTATATTAATTTTAATGCCACCTTGTATTTGATGATTGCTTTTGAAACTTTCTAACCTAGCATCTTTTCTTTGAAGCAAACGATTGATTGACAAATTTAATTGGGTAGCAATATATATAAATTAAACACGGATGAAGATTCTTCGATACGACACAACGAAAGATAACAGATTCGCATTGTAATATCTAATAATAAACAAACACATGAGGTCACCAGATAAAGTAACGCGGGTAAACGATAAGGCTTCAGTCACCGATAGTCTTGTGCAAATTCAGATGTTTGCACTCACTTAAGGATCTCTAAATATAGCTTGTTTGTTTGAAATGTCATCGTTAACGTTCTGTTGGCTAATGTCAAATAGGTTGGTTCTGAAATTAACGCTACAGCTGTTTCAGAATGTTCATACATGCAGATAGAAGTGCATGTGATTAATTTGTTTATTTTGATATATTTTGGGCTTTTTGAAAATCTGTATCTTTTATGGATAATATTTGCATTTTAGAAGTGACTTCTAATCGTAATCTATGAGTATGTTATGTAATGTCATATCAGTTACTGAAAGTGAATATCAAGTTCAAAAATCGTCTAGTCATATCTTTATCAATGTTTATTGTTTGTATTTCTGGTTGTGAAAACATACGAGTGTCTCGAACAAAATGAATATGATTCATATGAATATTTTGTATTTTTATATCACCTATGTTATTCGTATTTCCATTACATACATGTATAGAACATCTTCCATATTTAATTTAAAATAAAATAGATTACTTTTAATTCTATAAAGTACTATCATATACAAATAATCATCTCATCGAAAATATTAACATTAGGATAAAATTGTAAAATTTACGTATTATATAATCTGCATCTATTTATAACAATCTTTATAGAGCAAATAGCAACGACAAATACAGATACATAAAAGCTATTATTGTTATAATATATAATATAATTTAATTGTAGATTAGAGTAGAAATTAATTTCACCACTAAATTGATAATACCTTATGCATAATGCATTCTTATTTTCTCAGCATTTTTAACGTACAAAATCTAAAATTTAACTCTAAAACCTCTGAAAATTAAAACCCATACATCCAGCAACACAATCACACTAAACTCACACAAAAACCTCGAAATATTCAAATCCCAAAACAACCCAATTTTCCCTTTGTTCTCTACCCAAATTGGAACCGATTAACCCGTTCCCAGACAGACCTTAAAAACCAACAGCCCTCGCAAGGATCCGTTCGAAGTCCTCCTTCAGCGGATTTATCACGGCACTTTATGCCTTTGTATATGGCACAGAAGGTGTTTTCGAGGTCGGGAATTGATAGCGATTCGGACAAGTTTAAACTGTTCGTCTTCGTTTGCGGTGTGTGTGTATGAGCCGGTTAATGGTTTGTCCTTCGCGCGGAAGGTTTATTGTGTCGGGTTTTATTCGTCGGCGAGGTTTTTCCTTTGGTGTAAAGTTAATTGGATGGAGAAACCTGCGACATGTTGTTGGTGTAGTATATAGCGATGTATATTCTACGCAAGTTGACTTTTAAAGTAGATCTGGGAAAGAATTTTTAGATTTTTATTATATTTATAGAAAACTAACTTCTCTGGTATAGGGTTTTTGAGACTCTGTTAAGTGATTATGAACTGTTGTAATTATATAAAGTGCATGACATTTGCTACGACTGGGCTTCGAGAAAATTTTCTCCCTCTCCTTGTGAAACCTCAAAATAAGACATCTCATTGATTGTAAAATGCAATGTTATAGAAACCTTCTCTGATCAGCATGCTATGAATTTCGAAAGACTAAGCCATCAAATAGGCTATAAATTATAACTTAATAAACTATAGTAGACTGATATTCAAAAATATTATAGATAGAATGAATCCAGCAATCGAGAATTCACTCTTAGAATTGTTCAGTGCAGAAGTTGAAAATATTACGTATCTGTTATTTTGTTATACTTTACTAAACTTAAGAACTGCGGTGTTTATTTAAGCGTGAATTTAGAAACGTGTCAAGCGTTTTTAAAAAGTTCGGGAAACTCTGAGCTGCAGAGTACGTGAGCTATAATCGTGAAAATGGTCTAGTTTCATACTGTATACCTTACACTAACAATAAGAATATGTATATTTATTTATTTTTTAATAAAGAGTATGATTTATCTTGATCATCTTTATTCTATAAACAATCGCATTAATTCGCAAACAAAAAAGAAGATTCAATTTATGGCATCAGTACGAAATTTCATTCAAAACAATATTACGCAACGTAAACTCTTAAACAAATCGCACAAGCGTGACAGGGAAAATAAGAAGTGTCCTTTAGCGAAACTCCTGTAATAACAGCCGGAGAAAAGCTTAATTTCCCAAACGTATTTATCATTTAAATTATTCAATATATCAAATGTCAAATTTAAGCAACACAACGGACGTTTTCGAGAAACACAAGTACTAAACAAGCGACGATTCGAAAGCGCTTCAAATAAGACGACTCTCATTACGATCAATCATTATTATACGAGATGCGCTGATAATATTCGAATCGCGTTCGATTCTTACGTGATTTTTTAGTATTTAAAAGAATCTTGGATGCATGATATGTTGGGTATGTCGATTGGTCTAGAGTCGCGTAGATGTTCTCCATATTTGGACGTCTATCATAGTATGGATTTTCAGGTCAAGGATACTCGACAACTGCATGCATTCGTGGGCGGCTTTTAATCTCTGAAATTTCACCGCTTATCTTTTGCAAAATACAAAATTTTCAAAATACATCTAGAATAATTGCCTCAACATGTTACATTATTACAGAATTCTTATATGAATCCCATTATTGGTAATTTTTATTAATTTTTTTTAATGAATCCATGCAATGTCTATGAATACAATATAAGTTTATCATACTCAAGTTTGACAACCGCATTGATTCATCCAAAAACGGAACGCATATATCTTAATGAGTGTCGAAGCAAAAACACCCACTCTATAATGACATTTTATTCTTTCGATACGACCTCTAATTCGATACGAAACAATTCTATTTATCGAAATATCAAACCGCATTTTATTTCGCGGAATTTCGAATATAAACCGAGAATTTTCATTGTCGAGTGTAGCGTATTCGAAAGATAATTAGTCAAAATTAACGAATGTCTAGTTAGTGCCTTGTATTCTAATTACAGGAAAACTTGAGCCAACTTTGATCAGCTTACTATACGTTCACATTATCTAGTACACGTTTATCTTACGATCGATGACCTAAATATACTCTCAAGACAATTTTCTCTTTTTATGTACACGTGAGGTTTAGATCGCGTTATTTTCATCAATGTCATACAATTCTAATTACGATAAAAATTCTCTTTATTTGAATAAACTGCGCATCTCATCAATCAACATATAAAAACGATAAACACTCATTCTCTCGAGTTGGAAAACTTTCTTTAATCTACAACGTTTCGCCAAAAAACACATTTCTTCCACACTAGTGGTAATATATGTGATGTAGAAACTTTTAATTCTAATATACGATGTTTACACAAATTCTCCCGAATAACTAAACGTATATAATTTGTGGAAAAACAAAAGGCCTTCGTAGTTCGTACGCACAAAATTAAAACAGAGCACTTTCTCCAAATTCTGTTTTTACTCATTCATAATGAATTTTACTCCGACTCTAATAAACCACCCAAGCGAAAATGTCTTGATACGATATATTTTCTGACTTATTAAAAATACCTAAATACGACTTTATAGCCTCACATATTATAATATTTCATGTGTGATCGTTATAAGATGATGTGACACCGAATGACACAATCGAAACGGTACAAATGCGAAATGTCAAGTACGCACGCAGAATAAGAGTGGCCGAATTACGAACGAGCCGAAAATGTAAAATACACACAATACATAATACATATATAATATTATACGAGCACACGTAGATTTTATTGTACGTATTGTAGTATCCTCGAAGCGAAAGCAGCATCTCGAATACGAAATAAGGCAATTCAATTGGACCGGCGATAGAATCAAAATGAGCATTTTGATCTCGATATTTAGAATAAAACTTCGACGATACATTCTTTTTCGTTTTTGATCGAAATCCGATCGCAATTCGACTCAGTTCGAATTTAGAGCTGTAAGAACCTAAAGTTATGCTTATTTCTGTTTTTGACCTGTTTCTATTCATTACAGGTATTGGTTAATCAATTAGTTTTTTTTTAATTTCTCAATTAAGTATTCACTATATGGCAAAGAAGTAAATCTGCAATGCTAGAATCTCTAAAAAATAATATTAGTGCATAAAAATTGATGTTAAAATTGTTCAAAATTAATCGAAGTAGATAAAGCGGAAGATCCATTTCTAATATCCATTTCATAAAACGATGATTGAATCCATTTTTAATATCGAATATTCGAATAGAATGTTTGAGCTATCATTTCAATCGAAAAAAATGACATGCAACTCTTGCTAGAATCCGACAAGACTTAAATCTAGCATCATAATAACACTGAAGCCCGACAAGGCATGCACAAACGATTCATACTGCAACTCTATTAGCTGATCATATTCACAATAGCCATAGAATACAAAAACGATAAGTTTGTCTCGTTTTCTTTTGAATATCGAAAGCAATTCGACTAATTGTCAGTTCACATTTTCAAAATGAATGAATTTTAAGTTGTTCGAATATCAAGTTGTTCGAATATCAAATCGTTCGGATACCAAGTTGTTCAAATTTAAATTGATCGAATTTCAACTTGTTTTCAAAATCGAATTCATGTATAAAACTAGTTATATAATATGAAATTCGAAAACGAATCTCGATTCGTTCGAGCTTCAAGTCTAAAATTCAATCTAACACAACCAAAAGCACATATGACTACTGAAAAAGCAAAAGGGTACAAGTGAATTTTCGCCGAAATTTAGTTATGTACAGGAATCGCTTCTATATACGCTCATACATTTGGTGCCTAAAGGATATAAATGAATTTGGAACGTGTGCCTCAATATATCATCAAATCGCTCGTCCTCCTCCTAATACATGTAGGTACATGTTCAACTCTGAGCGCTCTTTTCTCAAAATCGCCGCAAAATCACTTGTACCCCTTGGCCCTCGCCAACCTCACCAACTACATACATACATACAGCATTCGAAATCTAATCGAAACTTCAAACCGACCCTCACAGCAAGCAACCAGCCCCCAATCAACCGGCTACAAAGGCCATCCGTTTCCCACCAGCCGGTGGTATGTCGCTATGACATCGTTAAATTGAATCGAATGCAAGTGTCGAAAGGAAATTATAGTAATGCATTCAGCCGTAGTTTGCATGCGGAGTGCATACAGTGTTGAGGTGGAGCGAAGCACCCCTAGGGAGGCTGACAACTCCAGTTAATGAAACCTTGTTCGTGTCGTGGTAAACGTATATGTATGTATTATAGAACGTAGACTAAAGGTATGTCGATTTATGGGATGTTAGGCTAGCTTTAGACTAGGGGATGGTGATGGGTTAAAATGTGTCGATGGTGGTATCCAATCCAATAATTATTATGGGGGACTTAAGATGTTGTATTCTATTATGTCGATTTATGCGCTGTTATGCTAGCTTTAGACTAGTGTATGGCAATGGACTAAAATGTGTGGATAGTCGTGTCCAATTCAATAATTATTATGGGGACTTTAGATGTTGTATTCTGCGATGGCTATTTATGCGCTGTTATGCTAGCTTTAGATGAGGGAAAGACAATGGGTAAAATCTATGGAAAATGGTATCCACTTCAATAGTTTTACAATCATTCTGAAAAACTTTTGATGTGAAAAAACGTCTGATATGACGCAAGTCCCAATTCCCGTTTTCAATCTTTCATATTAAGCATACACCTGGACACAAGAAGAAGAAGAAGAAGAATATTAATCATACTATTAATACAATAAGTATGTACCCTTATCATAACCTGGCACATTTTCAGCTAAATTTAACCTAACATTGAAAAAAAAGCAAATCTAACCTGAGATTACCTAACCTAAAATCTGATTTCAACCGAATTGTTCTACTGTCGTTCTTATTAGATAACGCAAATAATCTTAATTGGAAGAATTCCTAGATGAACAATCCTTAAATGAAATAAGTTTTCTAATTAAATATTACTTTCAAGATGATAATACATGCAATAATATAGTTTTCCAAGAAATTTTATAAAATTGTATTGCTTAAAACATAACTCAGTCATAAAATATTTCAATCCATCTTCAATTTGAAGATTAGAAACCAAACTCTACAAGTGACAAATTTAAATCACTAAAATCAAATTCATAAAAAAATATTTCAAGAATTTTAAATATTCATATGATTTTTTTCATATCAATCTAACATACATATGTATGTATTGATCACACGATTCAAACTCTAAATATTTAACACACCATCCGACGAGAGCTCAACCAGTAACTTTTTGTCTCTGGCATTATTTGACGTACATTCTATCTACATATAACATTTAACTATATTTTGAATTGTCTTAGTGTTATATAGTACATTTCCGACCACCGCAATAACCACGAGTAGCCATTATTTCTGGTTCAACTCCCGAGACGAAGTGGAGCACACGAGTGTCGGTTGCTTCCCCTCGTTCTCGTTCTACGAACAATTTTCTTCGGTTAATTAATTGAGATGCACAAGTTCAAGACTTAATTGTTAATAATGCCGTTGTTTATGAGCGACCAGTGGAATTATTTTGATTTACGATCGCTCTCAATCAGATTTATCTGATCAAATCGAACTGTTGTTTGTTTAAGTATTTTTTTACATAGTAATTTTAATGGGTTTTCGATTCGTTATTTTAAATTTTACTAAAATTCCCATTAGTATAATCGCACTGAGTTCGATTGCGAGATTCTGAAAGAATTCCTAATGGATTTCTTACTGTATGGCATTTGAACGATGAAATGACCATGAAAACCTGAGCAATACGAAATGCAAATTCGAACATCGTACGATTGACATGAATTTTTTTTCGAACAGAGGTCGAACACCTGATTTTTACATACAAAATCAATTATATTTTTAATGAAACTTTGATTTTAATAATTTCAATATTATGATTAATCATCTGCTGAGATTTTCCGTTGGAAAATATTTCACTCGTAAAAAACCTGTCAAAGATGAAAATTTCATTACGAACATATAAGCGCTCGAAGCTGAAAGAAAATTACTGCTGAAAATTTTCATTCCTATTAATTTTATGAGCCATTTGCGGCTGAAATATGGTCTCGGTTCGTGAAAAATCGGCGATGAATTATTTAAATTCACAGACACAAAAGCCTAATGCGGATTAAAAAGCGACATTTTCATTTGATCATATTTGAAGCGGAATTCGCGTATATGTACTCGATAAAATTCCTTCGCAGAGTTTCAATAGAATTTCCATACGCTTATTGCTTTCTGACTTTTACCAAGTTTAAGCAAATTTCACGCAAACGCTAATATTATTCATTTTTTCTTCGTGCTTGGAGTTTAGTATGGTTAAGGTACTTTCGAATAATAGGCGTCTAAATATATGCCAATGGTTACACAATGTGAGAAAAAAAACTCAGTGCAATATTGAGTCTCATATGGTTGCTTGTGCAATTTTCGTTCGAACCGGTCTTAGCTGTAAGAAAAACACGTTTCAAACACGCTAATGCGAATTTATTTATAATATTTATTCGATTTTGACGTTTATAGTGATTTTTTATTTCTCGTTTGAGTGTTATTTTGCTTAAAAATTTTATTCATAACTAGCTTCTATGACCAGGCGTTGCTCAAGACTCTTTAAACTTTAAGTTAATTATGAATTTTCGTAAAGTATTTATTGTATAATCGAAAAAATGTAGAATATCTGTTGAATATTTTAAAATTGAATGGTTTGTAAATTGTGCTCAATATGTTTACTTTAGTTATTATAGGTAAAAAGTTATTCTGTTAAACGTCAAACGTTAGAAATTCTGTCGATAATAAAATATAATATTACAGATATTAATGCAGATGTAAGAACAATATCTTTGGAAATTTTCATAATAATATGATAAGCAATTATAGTCAATAATACACGAAAACATACAGTTAATAATGCATAGAAGAAAGGTGATAAATATGAACCACCTGTTAATATTACATGGAATCTATGCTATTGATTTAATGTACAAATTAATCACTAATATATATCTGTAATTGATTTTATGCAAAATTAACAGGTCTTAAGGTAATGTTAATTTCACAATGGTCATATTAAAAACTAAGCCCATTTGTCGCCCTCCTTCTACGATGTGTATCAAAATTGTTCGGAGTTAATCAAATTTCGTATTGCCACGGATGTGTTTATTGCCATCTATGTGTGAAATAAAAAATATTTTATGCCTTATATACATTAAGCGGTGCAAGTTTCGTAATTACGACGCGTAGTTCGGAGTGTAAGGCGCGGGCTAATAAATTGAACGCCCGGGTTCGAGGCACGGGCTGGCTGATAATTTCGAGCATCGTTAGCGTATTTATAATATAGATTGGCATTATTCAGCATAGCATTTTTATTCATAAAAAGGGTTCTTATTGATAAAAATCGCAATTCAGTACCAAAAAAAAGGTGAAACAATGAAAAATTCAACGGCGACACACAAACCGAAACAGTAGTGTAATTCTGAAAAATGTCAGGATCGTTTCAAATTCGTGAAACGTTGAAAAGGGCTGCGAAACGCACAAAAGCAAATGACAGGTGTCGTGCCCGGCTCAGTTCCAAATCTCGATAATAATAAATAAATAATACCAAGATTCGTTCTGCGAATGATTGATGTGTTTGTTTATCGGGTTTATACTGCATTAGAGTGAGAATAGTTTCGAAATAATATGATAAGAATTTTTTGAAAAAAAAATTTTTATGTGGCTTTCAATTTTTTTGAGTTATTGATGGTTTTGATTTATTGTTATCGGCAGTTTGACAATCTCTGCCATATACGGATGTTTCATATTCGTGCGCACATAATATGTACAGTCGCAACTAGTTAAGTATCACTTCAACTTACAACTAACGACGTGTTATAATGTTTATGAAATTTAAGCATATTCAATATTTTTTACCTTGAATGTATTTTTTTTATTAAAATTAATATTATTATGTACATAATATGCGAATTTATTGAATGATTTCAATATATATAGAATATTAAAAAAAATCGATAAAATTAGTACTTATACAAATCTATAGTTGAATCACAATATTTCAATAACATGACATATTCTATTTATTCAGCTGTTGTAATCAATCAGAACTTTATTATTCATATGAACAATTGATCGTAATACTCAATCCGCCTACTCGTGCACTAAACAGATAAAACATTGATGTTAACGACACACAATAAAAATCATCTAATGAAATATAAAATTTTGAATGTTCATAGCCTTCATCAATCGTTTTAAACATCCTCAAAATTTAGATACACCTAACAAACAATTATATCGCAGATATTTCATAACGAACGGACGATAAAATATACGTGCTCATAATACACAATCGATACACGTATAACGAATATATCAAATCGTAAATACGTGTGCATCTCCATCTAGTATAAAAGTAGTTATCAACCAATGGTACATGAAAAAAATTCTATTTCATTACACATTTATACACAATTTTATCGAATAATATTCACTTTTCAAAGTGAAGAAGTGGGTCATAAGGCAGAAACTCCGAAAAGTAAGTAATAGTACACATTCAATTGTGTTCAGGAAAATTATTTTCATAGAGTATATTGCAGTAAAATTCAAATAAATAATTTTGAATTCATTGATTACATTATAATATATGTATTTTCTCATTTTATTTTCTTTAAAAAGGTACAGTTACAGACCCTAGAATAATAAGTACAATGAAAAAAAACAGGTAACAATACAATATTATCAATTCCATGGTCCAATTACAACCGTACACAGCACTAGAACAAAAAACCAAAAATCATAAGTCAAGAACAAAGATATCAAATTAGGTTATATCTAGCTAATATAAAACGTTTGTGCGTGCCAAGTAGGGCATCAGTGTCTTCATGATGCTAGATTAGATTACTATCAGATCCAGCACATACTGTTTTTCTTAATTGATATGGTAACTGGATCGATTTCTTCGAATTTTTGATTTTAAAAAAGCACTAATTCAATAATTTACGAAACATTTCCTAAAATAGATCCTCACCTTATTTGCATCAATCGAATTCGATCGATTTTACGTGTGCTGATACACATCATTCTTCATAATTTCTAACCTAACATATCTGCTTCATCACTTAATAAAAATTGAACGATCAATTGAAAAACAATAAAGTAACAATACCTGAAACAATAAATCTATAAATAACTCATAAACCACGTGTATTGATTGCGAACGACGATCTTCATAGAAGATGGTGGTTTTTCATTGATGACTTTACGCTTCAATGTCCGCGGAATTATCTATTTTTATATGTATTTGCGATTTCGATTCAAAAGTGCACAAACAAAACACTTGTGACATTGTCGGTCGTAAAACGGTCGTGACGCGGTTATGACGCGTGTTTGAACGTCAATTCACGCGTCGTAACTCTGATTAAATTATCGGTTTTGTTCCAAAAATGCTTCTTTTATTTTCTGTACGAATGATTGCCGTTTGAATCGGTAAATATGTGAATATTTAATGTTTCAAGAATGAAATGTGCATTGAACATTTCATATTTTTTAACGTTTGTGTGTATGTCTTAAACATTGACGTTTGCTTTTTTAAGTTAGTAGTCTCTGTGTTGACTGGTGATGCTCGAGATTATTTGAACTTCAAGCCGATTGTGAACTGTTTTAGAGGATTTTTCGTTTATGTTCTCATTTATATCGTATAGTCGTTTATAATTGTTGATTAATATTAAAGTACGGCACATTTGTATGAACAATAGGAAAATTAACTCAATCGCATATTCACATGAACGCAGGGTTAACGCACGGCACAATGGAAAAATTAATTCAATTTCCGTCTTTGAACGACTTCGTTTAATATGCAATATTCCATCGGCCAACGCTGTTCGCTAATCTCTTTTCTCCCCAGTTACAGAATTTATTTATCCTTTGTTCTATATAATATTTTCACCTGCCAGTAAAAATTATGAAACAGACCGCAGAGCCCCGCTCATCCCTTACACGATGAAACCTTATACATAATAACCCCATTCTTTGTATACTTTATATTTATATAACCTTAAATAATGCTATACGTTAATATTAAGTTCATTTGAACATCAATTTTATTCTTTCTAATACCTAACAGAATTCGAACCAAACATCACAACACTTAATGCCGACGTAGTATTCACATTTAGACACAATTATCATTAATTAATATCATTCACTTTATAGTAAAGATAATTAGCCCAAAGGCAAGACTCCGAAGAGTAAGTTAGTGCACACACAGGTGTCACTAAATAGTTCGAATATAATCGAAACATATTTTTTTTATTTTATTTTTATTTTTAAACAGGTAATTTCTACCCAATTTTTTATAAACACACTGTGTATTTTTTAATCGGTCATAAGTGACACAGATAACCCTGAATAGTTAGTATTATTCACTTTATATAGTGAAGACGAGACTCCTAAGAGTAGAGAAGTGCACACATAGGTGTCACTAAATAGTTCGAATTGATCGAACATATGAAAGGTGTAGGTGATGTGATCATTTGCGGAGCCGTTTCGCAAAGCGTTAAATTAACACTTTTTTCGAATCAAATGAATCCAAACATTCGAAAGAAACGACCGTGTCTCCATATCAATTTTTATCAATTAAGAAAAACGACATTTTGACACTCGCCAAGATAGGACTCGAACTCACTCATCCCAAGTATGCTGAATCGAATCGGCATGCACAAATGCTTTATATCGCTGCACTATTTCATTTCAGCTGTCTAAGATTGTTATAAAGAGAGTCAACTGTAGACGTTTACACATACTCATAGATATTATGATGCTGCGTAAAACTCGTAATTAACTCTCTCCGTGTCTCGTGTAGTCGGAAAATTTCACGTAGTCGTAGGCTAGTAGCACACCGCGAATTTAATAAAGGGAAGCCTTAGGTGTGCCCACGTTAACGTTATCAATGCACTTAACGCCGAAGGCGCCTCAACTTTATTAAATGTAATTACTCTTGATTAGCGAAATTACACGCAACACTGCCGCCTAGTATTTAATTAAATATTTGAATGCTAACGACACGGTTTGCATTCTGAAAGAATTTCAAATCGATTCTTAATTTCTTACGTTGAATTAAGAAAATCTAATGTAATTTAAATTTTCGACTTCATTTGAAAAACAAATTTTTATAAAAAGTTTTCGATGTGAGATTTATTTAAAAATAATTGTAGCTTAGGATTAAAACAATGGACTAATATCACTTACATAGAAGAATTCGATGTTCTAAATATTTGATCGAGTTTTATTGATTTTTTAATATTATATGACATGTATATTTACTCGTATTTGTGAAAGAAACCAATGCAATGCGAATTTTCTGTGAATCTCATTTAAACCAATAAGCGAAAATAATCATAATCGATAATATTCATGTACAAACGAAATAAACCATTATAAGAATCTTTCAATCGCTTTATAAGCTTCTTAGCAACGTCTCAATTTTTTATAGGTATAGAATTTAAATGTTGTTATCACTAACCAATTGATAAAATACGGTTGAAAGATCAAATCTAAATCGATTCAAAAAATATTATACAATCAATACAGAACTTTTCAATGTGTACATTTAAACTTTAACATTAAACATTAGTAACTCAAATTAAAAAATAAAACATTTGCGACAACATTAGTTATTCGATTTCAAAAATTGAGCACTCCTAATAAAAAATTCAACCATACAAATCATAACTTATACTAAAATCCACACGAAAAAAAACATAGTGAAAACCCGAATTCGAAAAAAAAACCCACAATGAACATGTTTTTTTCATAAGCCATAAAAGATTACCGACGCCCACCGAAGCTTAAACTTTTTCCACACACTGACATTAGTCCTTAAAGGGAAACAGACGTTACCTACAAACTTACTGTGAAAAAAATTCGGTGGAAAAATAAAAAATAAGGCGTAGACAACCCTTGCACGCAACGCCCACGAATACATTAGGGCTTATATTAGCGAGGGGGTGGATTCGGACGATTTAAAAGACCCTCATCATCTATGGAGGCTTCGCATGTGTGTAGCTGGAAGGTTGTATTTTATCGAATTACTACTGTAACGTCTTTTTTTTTCTCGGCTTGTACTTTTTCAATTTGTACTTTTTCCGTTCTTCGCACTTTTGCCGATGGTATTCTTCTTCGTGTGTGTTTGGGTTTTAGTACATTTTTGTTTGCTTATTGATTGAAAGTTTTGCAAATCGTGTATAATGTTTGGAAAATGAATTTTTTTCTAATAATTAAGATTTTTTTTATAGATGTACCTAAATAGAAATGTGTTTTATAAGTGCTTATCGTATCACTAAATTCGATATGTTTTCAAAATATGTTCTTGTCATATAAAAAATTGTGCTTTTATACAAACTTAGTTACTCGTTGCATATAATCCTCTACGTCCTGTATTTTTCGACAAAGAGGATTTTTTTCTTAAGTATGTTTTTCCTGTTTGCTTTTTTAATCGCATTATCTTCGCTAATGGTACTACAAGAAGTGAAAAGAACTCCCAACGTGTTTTCAGTTCAGAAAAATAAAAAGAATCGTCTGCGAAACAAAATAAATAAAAATCGTACTGGAATTGCACCGATCCCTAATTAAATATACCTATCCAACAGAAGGTATTTTCAATAAAACTACACTTCAATTTTTACTCTTTTCGAAAGCTTATTTCTCTATTGAAAAATAAATTCCTTTCACTACATTTACTGTATAGAAAACCATTAAAGGATAAATAATGCGAAAAGTTCACTCGTATCGCATATTACGATACTTTGTGAATGATAGTTCGCTTGTAAAACGGATTTTCCTTGTAAGCAAATACGCTTTTCCCAAAATAAACGTTATCGGATCAACTTTAAATCGCACACCGCGCTTTTGCAGATAGCGTAATACGAAATTGTGAAAGTCAGACACTACATTACGAAGATAAAGCTCAAACACAATAAAACATAAACATAATACAAGTGCATTGTAATAACAAGAATGAACTTTGGCCTCATGAATAATAAAAAAGCGACAAATTCGAATATGAAACATTTGAAACAATTTTTGTCAGTATAAGTTAATGTAGTTGTTCAGCCACATCGAATATTATATGACGACTGAGAAGGCCAAGGAGTACAAGTGATTTCGAGAAAAGCGCATATATTGAGAGGAGGACGAGTGATTTGATTATATACCTCGGTACACGTTCCAAGTTCGTTTATATCCTTCTGCCACCAAATATATGGACATACATAAAATCGATTTCTGTATATTTCAATTTAATTTTCGGCAAAAATGTAATTTATATTCCTTGGTCTTTTCAGTCGTCATATTTTATTATAGACGACCTATCTACGCAACTGGAAGGAAAAATACCTACTACACAATTGACAATCGGCTAAAAATCCGAATCGACTCGAGCAACTTCTGTCACAAAAGCTAGTTATATATAAATCCTGATTAAAAAAAACGAAGTTTAAGATACAAGTCATAATAAAATACAACATAAACTTTTAATTTAAAACAGCACAAGAAAAAACACAAGGAGCGTCGCGCAGAGGGCGTCAAACCCGACGCCATTGTTGAAACCGGCGCTCGGAAAATTCCGGGAAAATCGCGAAAACTCTCATTACACGAGTGAAAATATTGATTTGTCGGATGTTTACGTAGGCGCGAACTTTCAAGATCATGGCTATTCCTTGCCCTGTATATTGGCCTATAACTTTACAGTGGCTCTTGCGTTTTGTCTTCGAAATCGATATTCTCCGTCGTCGGGGTGTAGACGAGTCCATCGTCGCCGCGGCGCTTCAACCCTCGCTTATTCGTGTGTTTGTGTTTATAGGGTGTTTCATAAGTCGATAATTATGCATGGTTGGGGTCGTGCCTTAAGTAATTTTAGATATTGTCTCTGTGTAAGACTCGTGAGAATGTCTATTGTGGGTTTTTTGACGAGTGCGCAATACATTGGTCTAATATCTATAGATACGCATTTTTTATTTAAGGTGAATTATATGAGTCTTCAGTTTTAATTTTAAGAAAATCTGATGTTATATCAACGAAATTAGATTGACGAAGTTATAATCATTAATTTTATATAATAGGTACAGCTACCTTTTTTTATTTCAATATCACAATTGAGCGTTTACTTGAAATCGAAAATGAAGTTGCAAGTGCTAGAATAACAAAAATTGTTCAGCACACGAAATATGAAGCTAAAATCGATCAAATTTAATCAAAACAGACAAAGAAGGGGATCCATATTTAAAAAATGTTTCATTTTACATTAAATCAATACTTTTAATACTAAATAATGATCGAGTCATCATATCGTTAAAAAAAATCATGTAAATTATGCAAGGATCTAATAAGATTCGAACTTAGCAATACTAGAACACTGATATCAAAAGCGGTATACACAAACGCTTTATACCACTATGATCAGTTGATTATAATAAAGTCTTCGTATACAATAAATAAATTTTATATCATAATTTTGAATTATTATTAGGTTTTGTTTTCAAGTGATGCTGAATTTTCCGATTTTCCATGCAGCAAAATTTTCGAGCTGCGGACACTTTACACGTATATTGTTTTGTTTTAGATATGAAATGGGCTTTCGTTTTTATCGTGAAGTTCAGTTTTTACTGTTGAAGATATGTATTTTTAGTATTTCGGAGGTTTTTATCGCTTTGAAGATACGCACGTAGAATGCGAAGTCGTTTTCCCGAGAGTTTTCTTTGAGGGCTCGAGGTCGAAAGCAACACGTTCCAAAAAAATATGTTTGGGCAATTTTTTTTAAAACAATTTTTCGAGTGATGAAATCGAATCTTCGATTGAATTTTTATTCGAGATCGTTGTGGTGTTTTTTGTAATTCGACGCACGTTTCATTTTTTTTTTTATGAATATTTGGATATTTCTTTATCTATGTCGGTCAATTTATCGAAATATTCAAAATATAGATTAACGCAAATTCTAGATATAGAAAGCTGCTTCAACGTTTTCAATTTGAATAAACGGTTTTTCAATATTCAAATGTAATCTTCAGATAAAAAAATATGCTTATCCAAAAGAAAATTTCAGTTAAGAGTGAAAAATTTTCTCGGATTTTTCATATCGTTATATAAAATCGCCGAGTTTTTTAATTCAATCCATTGGAATGTGTCCAACCGCAAATATTATATTATTTTCGGTTAAACAGCATTTTCTTTAGAGATTTATTAGAAGCGATTTCTGACTTATACAAATATTTGAGATCCACATATAACTTTTATGTTGTTTATTCAATATTTTTTTCTACAGAGATGCAACGAAAATTTGACCTTCACCATTTAAAAAGGTACTCGTAATATTCAAGGATAAATTTTCACTTGAACCTTGAAAGCATTCAAACTCAACCAACTAGTCTAAGGGTTTAGCCCTTGCCAAATTATAAATGATTTATGACAGAAACTATCTTCAGTACATTTTGCTCAGATTGAATAGTGACACGATTAATATTCTACAAAGTTAATAAACAAATGTTTCACTTTAACATATGTACGTATTTATTATTTAATATAAACCTGTTTTGCTTTTATTTGATTTTCTAGAAAGTACTGAAAATAATATTATTGAAAAAATGAAAAACATGAAATGAATTCAAGTCAACCAAATCTCATCAATCATCAAACTGGAAAAACCCCCAAAAAAATACAGTGAAACCTCACTTTTCATACGCTTTGTTATTCTTATATTTCGCTTTTTGTAAAACATATTATTAGACCAGTAAAATTTGTCTTTGCTTCACGATTAGCTTATTCTACAAAGTCTCTTCCTTATTGCACTTTAAAGCGGATGATATTAATCGATTAAATTATGTAAAAATTGGTAAAAATTTACTATTTAAAAATAAATTAGGACAAAATTTAAGTCTAAATTAAAAACAATAATTAAACATAAAAAAAATTAAGAAAGTAGAACTAGTGTCTTTGACTCGTCAACTCAACGTCGTATAGATAAATCTTTACAAACAATAGGTAATGTATTTAATGTTTTTTATATGTTTTCATCAGCAATAAAATATATTAATGCAATTCAAATTATAAAAAAATACTTAAACATCTATATTATAAATACGCTAACGATGCTCGAAATTTTCAGCCGTGCCTCGAACCCGGATCGTACTGTATGGCACACGCGTGTTGACCGATCGGCTACCGTCCTGATTACGAAATTGCACCGTTTAACGTATATAAGGCGTAAAATCCAAACGTGGGATATTTTTTTATTTCACACATAGATGGCAATAAAAAATATTATCGAATAAAACACATTCGTGGCAATACGAAGTTTGATTAATTTCGACCAATTTTGATACACATCCGTGGCACTACTAGTTTATACAATTTCACTATTCACACTATTTCCTAGAACGAATCGTATACGAATGTCGAAGTTCAACTGTACGTACATCAAAAATGAAAAAACTTCCCTTCCATTTACGACAGGCTATTCACCTGACCCAAGGACGATTTTCATCAGAATGGCCTTGAAACCTTCGCCGAAGGTCACACCCCAACTCAGCCATGGTTGAGCCTCCCTCGGTGCCACATTGTGTGGGCTATCGATTTTTCGTCGCGATACACCTTCGGAGCGAAGTCGATCGTCGTTTCCTTCGCCGTTTTCCGTTACATCATAATTGGGGGTTGAAAAATATATAGGGGTGCAGTGTTTTCGTGAAAATAACCGATGGAGATTTTCCCTGTTATTTAATACAATGGCGATTTTAAATGATGGTTGGGTTGCGTCACGGTGTTCTTCAACCCCTCGGATATTGTATTTTGTCCAGTTGGGCTATTTTCGTTTCGTATTACACATTTTCCACCCTCGGGACGTTTTGTTTTTCCACTCGAGGGATGAGGAAATGTCTGCGTACGAGAGTGCGTTTAATGGTGTGGTTTGTTCGTTTCAGGCTGATGCTGAAATGATGGAAAATGGGTTTTCGTTCTATTTATTCGTTTTTGCGTATATGACTGTTTAAAAAGCCAAGGGATACAAGTGATATTTTTGTTGATATTAAGATATGTACAAGAATAGCTTTTAAAAGGAAATAAACGAATTTGGAATGTATGCAAAAAATATATCATCATATCACTCGACCTCCTTCTAATACGTTTAAGTACATGCTCGACGTTAAATGCGCTTTTTTTGATATCACCTCGGTGTCACTTGTTCCTCTTGGCCTTTTTTTTCATCATATGGGTTTCAAAGCAGGTGTTCTGTAATAGGTAACGAATCGTATTTTCTATTTAAATATACTATAGGAATTAATTCTGGATACTTTTCATTATAATTATTTTTTTTAAATTATTCCAAACGTTAGTGTAAGATGCAATATTAAAAACCTTACTAATTGATTCTATAAAATATAATAAAAACTAGTCTTATTTAGTGAATGTTTTACAAAAAAATTGAAATTAAAATTTATGAAGTGTCCACAATTAATTGCAATTGGGGCATTTTAACTTTAAATTCATGTATTTTTTTCACAAATTTCAGATTTTAAAGCTGACTTTGCATGCACATCAATTCGTTTTCGAACAGGAATCGTATTGTATTAAAAAAAGAAAAAAATCTTAAAATTTTACATGTAATAAATTTACGTTTAAGAAACATCTCCAATGGGTCGAAACGAATAAAGCGCACCGACAAAGCGCAATAAATTTCTCAGATAAAAAGAAAACGTCAATTCGAATTTACAACCACGAAATAATTTCCACATACAATAACTCAAAAACTAATCTCCTCCAACAAACGAAAATTTTCAAAACGTACCGACATAAAATAATTCAATCGACCGATAATAGCTTTATAAATAGTTTGACCGATAACGATACGGAAGGCGATCAATTACAATTACAATCTCGAACGGCTATTATCCAATTATCGACATACGATACACTGCGCAAAACTTTCGTTCTCGATCTCCAGTTTTCTCGCAAATTTTCCGCGGAAAATCGGGAATTTTTCCGGAAAACCCGCATCAGTTCTATGGGATGTTTGAACCCATGGTCGAGGACAAAGACGAGGCGTTGAACCCTCGTCGGAGACGGTTCGAGGGTTGTTGATGTGATCGATGATATGTGGAAAATGTATGCATATAAGTATAGTGAGGCTTTCACGGTTTTCCTGTCGAAAGCTTTTCGCTAGAGGCACATAAGTGAACCCGACTTAATGAATTTATTATTTCGTTGAGCTTGAAAATTTTGCTTTTTTACAATATTGTATGAAAATGTGAGATTTTTTATGTATAAATTCAATCAAAATTGAATTTACTGAATAAATATTGATATTATAGCCAGATGATTTTTTCTCAATGGTGTTAGAGTCCGATTTGAACCTAGGTCTCTATATAAGGGCAAAGGTTATAGAAACCAATCACTTCGTCGAGTAGACGCCCCGGTTGCTGATATATGTCACCCAAATCGTTCAAAATGAACACACAAACAATCGAAAATGAATTAATAAATTTATTATATACTCACATCATAATCCATAAAAAAAATGAAAACGAACGACTCATGATGTTTTCATAGCCTTTAATCTTCAGTGACCCCTTTTAATGTCAACATACGAATTTTTTTGTCATAAATCTAACAAACACCCATGACAAATATTCATTTTCATTTAAATGCCGTATTTTTATATTCACAACACATTTATTTCTTCCTAAGCGTATAAAATCGTACGACTGACTATTCAACACTAAAGCTCTTCCTCGATAAGAAAAAAAAATGTTTTCGACGAATCGAACGCTATCGGGAAAGAGCATTCGTATGTGTTATAGAAATCGGCACAATGGGAAAATTTTCGTCCTGAAAAATGGAAAAAAAAGACTGAAAGTGGAGCGAATTTCACGGCGATGTGGAGCGGAATGCGAGTTTGAAAAACGACAATATTTAAATTCATTTCCGCACGCTTAGAGCAAACGCCTCTCACAAAGTGCTTGGAAAAATCGCCAAATGCGAAAACATTCATCTTTTTTCGATTCTACATATTGTACAGTAAAACCATGCTTATTTTATGATAATAATCTTCATATTATATCGATATACTCAGTCTCTAAAAATTTCGATCATCCTATATGAGTCCATAGTATTTTATATGATAACTACAAATTTTCCCATTCAATTTCGTAGCAATAGCTTCTCTATAAACATTTTCATCGATCACTACTGAATTCATATTAAATTGAATTATTTTCTTAACAAAAATTCATTCTAGAATTAATATACTGTTTTATAAAAAAAAATATTAGCAAACACTCACATACACCTGAACCAAACAACGAACATTTCATCATAACTAGGACGACTTTTACGCTGCAAAACGTAAGTTAATTCGATTTTCTTTCAATATATATCCCACTGTAGCAATTCCTGAAGCATAATGCATAAGTTAGAATTAATGGGACCTCACTGCGGTGTACGTATAGTGAGCAAAGAGGAAAATGTCTCGCCTTTCTTCGTTGTTTACCAGAAGACCCCTTGCATAATTTACAACCGAAAGAAAACAAGGGGGGGACGCTAATGCGAAAACACATTTCCAGATGGAAAGCGACTTTCGACTTTTTTTCATTTTCATTCGACGTTTTTCTTTCGGTCCGAACAGAAATGGAAGTCGAGACCGAATCGAAAGATGTCGTAAACTTTCCGACGTCATTGCGAACTGTTCGCATTTATAAAAAGATGAAAAAATGAATTTTTAAAATTTAATTTCGGATATTTTCATCGGCAAAACATCAACACTGTTAAAATTTAGCATAAATAACGTTAACATTCAGATATTAAATTAATATGAAGGTGAACGTTTATGAGATCAACAACTATGAATGTAGATATTATTAGATACCTATTGATTCACTTCTAATTATTCTTTGAGCTTTTCGCAATTATAAATCATTTTATAATAATTTTTATGAATATAAAACGAACATAATCCAAATATATGCCGAAAATGTTAAATTACGTTGTCCTTATTATGTTTTCTACGCCTTGGTGAACGAAAGTCACTAAGTTAAACGTTCAGTACTCTGTAAATTATCTAAATATATAATAGCTCTATTCTGTGTGTGACCGTGTATCGCTCCAAAACTGTGTTGATATATTCAACGGTTTGATTGCTAGTAAAATATAATTATGTAAAAAACCTTCACAGATCATACACAATAACTCTGAAATGTTTCATAGTGATCAAATGAGCGGTAAGAATCACATAAGATCACATCACCTGCACCTTTCATATGTTCG
Source organism: Cheumatopsyche charites (assembly GCA_024721215.1). NCBI lineage: Eukaryota > Metazoa > Arthropoda > Insecta > Trichoptera > Hydropsychidae > Cheumatopsyche > Cheumatopsyche charites. The sequence goes on from CM045577.1 coordinate 13,441,619, forward strand.
ATTAATTCGAACTATTTAGTGACACCTATGTGTGCACTTCTCTTCTCTTAGGAGTCTCGTCTTCACTATATAAAGTGAACGATACTAACTATTCAGGGTTATCTGTGTCACTTGTGACCGATTAAAATACACGGTGTGTATATAAAAAAATGGGTAGAAATGACCTGTTTAAAATAAAATAAAAAATAAAATAAGGCACAAACACACCACACGCATCTAATATAAAATTATATCTCAAGTTCCATCTGTGTTTCGATATGTAGAGTGACCAAAGAAACGCTATATTACGGTGACAGCTTATTTTCGAATCAAATTTTCGATTCCTACTTAAATACAGTTATATTAAAATACATACGTTCTCATAGGTAGTTTGACATTTGTAACCACAACATCATAAACATACCAGCATATACGAAAAACAAAACACAATACACATCAACTACTCATTTCATTTAAGTCGCACACGAATAAACAACCCCACCTGCCTTTAACGAAAACCGCAAAACAATCCCGAATCCAATTCAAAGCCTCAGAAACATCATCAGCACCAGAAAAAGCGTAGATACCTTCGCAGCCATCCGTCAAGTCCTCAACAAAGGCCAATGAAATTTTCACGTAAGCAAAGGGACTAACGGCCGACATCTCCGCCGCTAAATCGGCCCAGAAGAAACGGCGGGAATTAACGGCTCGACGAGGGACATAACGACCGACAGGGGTTGAAAACGGCCCGGCCCGCGGGCGACGAATCGCGCTCGCAAATTGGTTCATAAATTTAATCGCCGCTCGTCTCGTTAAGGGAAGGCGGGGTTGAGGGGGGGTTTTAGATGTGACGTCATTCGAATTTAAGGGATTTTCAAGTTTAAGGTTGCCCTTTTTATTTTTTTGAGTTGGTGTTTGAAGATCTTTGGAGTTTTTGTATGAAGATTTGTCGTGGATTTAATTACGTGTGTAGGCTTTTTGTTATATGTTGGGAACGAAAAGATCTTCATCAGAACTGTCAAGCCATTGAAATTGTGTTTATCTATAATACGCTAACGATGCTCGAAATTTTCAACCACAGTAGTGCCTCGAACCCGGGCGTTCAGTTTATTAGCCCGCGCCTTACACTCCGAACTACGCGTCGTAATTACGAAATTGCACCGCTTAATGTATATAAGGCGTAAAATCTTTTTTTATTTCACACATAGATGGCAATAAACACATCCGTGGCAATACGAAATTTGATTAATTCCGAACTATTTTGATACACATGCGCCTACTGCTAGTAAAATGTAAATTTTAGAATGAAATAATGCAGAAGTCTTTCCATGAATGTATACAATAACTCTGGAAAGTTTCATTGGCGAAGCATCAACCTTTGGTGAGTCTATTAATTATTAAAATATAAAGGTTACGATTTTTAAACAATTCTAAATAAAAATACTATACGATGCTAATTTGAATTTCATTCTATGTATATGGTATGACGCTCTGTTACTGTGATAATTAAATTTTCGATAATTCTCATACATTGACCAATTAAATACGACACTTTTTGAATTTATTTTAGCTTGACTGAGTAAATCACCTAACATATTTGACAATTATGACCGTAAAAGTTATACTCATAAGCATGAATGTACCCAAGAATACAAAAATATGTATTAATGCTCAACAGATTAATTTCTCATGATTTTTATAATATTCAAATTCATGGAAATTATTAATATCAAATAGTCAAAACTATTCAGGAACCAAATTTGCAACAATTGAAGAAAAATATTAATCTTCAGAAATAACAAATGAGAACAGCGCTTTCGTAGTCCTTACAAATGGAAAGCACGAAAATGTCACATGAAATTGCTTACTGAGTACAAAACTATTCCATCCTAAATAATAAAAAATCTTATTAAGCCATTTTTATGCTTACTGACACTAAAACGTCTCTCTATGATATCCAGAGCACATGACAAACACGTACGTAATAATTTTTTTCGTATTTTCGAAAAGTGGCACACCTGGAAAGCAGCCAGATAACGCTATTATATTATACGACGACTCCCCTTTGGACTTGTACGACAAAATAATTGAGTACACTTCCTTGTAGAGTTCGTCTCGAGGCCTCAATGAGTTTTTTCGTTCCCAGAATCGGATGATGTTTATTTTATTCGCCCGTTATGAATGAGGTTATTCGAGAAGTGCTCGAATGTAAATGCTTCTGTATAACTCTGCTGGCTTCTGCGCAATTTGTCATCTCTGAGATTATTTGATATATTTTTTTACATTTACATTTTTTTTTTTTGAAAATTATTTTCGATTTCAAAATGTTGAGGTTTATTTATAGTCATCAACTGACAATAAAATCACAAAATCTAACATAATAATAGCTCTAATTTGTCTTTAGGTTTGTATGTCACAATGATGCTTAAGGTGGAATCTATTCATCGATGTTGTTATGAAGAATTTGTGAAATGGACACAAGTGAAATAGACGTATAAGTCTTATAAGTTTATTCTGACTAGGCGAGTGTTAATATTTTCAACAGATTGATTATTCGTATCAAATAGAAGAGAAATATTCACTTAAAGACTGAAAGAAACATCAGATAAGTGATATTCTCATTACCAATGTTTTTTTTTGAAATTTTTATGTTTGTGGAAAAGAGAAAATATGACAATTATGGACCAATGTGAATTTTATTCAACCTTTAGACAACCTGTTAATTTTTCATAGAATATTGTCGATTTTATGCTCAACTAACAGGTTTGATTTTTATTTTCTAAATGTGATATAATGTTTAGATTAGTCTATATTGAAGCTCTGCTCCATATATGACACCTTCTCTCTATATTGTAATAAGAATCTATAATTTAAATAAGTATATTTCCGATATTTGTCCTATCGAAATTCGACAAACGAAAAATTGGAACAGAATATAACAATTGGTTCCTGCCGGGATTGCATTTATCACCGTTTGCTCACACACTTCTATCACATAAATAAAACTGAAATAATTTATGGCACTAACATGAATAATTCACGAACACACACGGGAAAGAGGACAAATAAAATAAGACAGCGCAAAAAAAAGCGTAGAAAACGAATCACCCAGTGTTTTCTCGATTCTTCTTCAGCCCCTTTATATTATTCATGTCTCCGTAGAAGCCTATCCGTTAAGTCGACTAACGAAACCTTAAAAATGACACGGACGAAAGTTTTCTTCCACCTATACTGGAAAAAAAACAACGCTGGGAAAACATACACACACATTTATTATACATGGTTAGGGGATGAAAAACTATGGGGATGAGGGTCCGGTGATTTATGGAGGTGCTGTAAAAAGGCCCTTTGAATTAAAAGGTCCGGATGTTGGCTGAAAAAACGTCTGGTCCGATTCGAGGAAAAACCGGGTTTCGGTTAATTGAGACGCTTCGGCCTGATTATGTTGTGTGCGGTTTTAATTAATTACGTGGGAGTGATTTATTTTAGTGACGAGTCGGGCTCTGATGTGATGAATCGTTATGGAGTAATTTGTATGAATAAAAGTGTGAATGATTATGGACAACGATATTTTTTTCATCTCGAGGTGTCATAAAGTATTTATGTCGAATTTTACATATGGTGACTGAGAAGGAAAGGGGTACAAGTGACTTAAAGTTGGGCATGTACCTACATGTATTAGGAGGAGGTCGAGTGATTTGATGATATATCTTGGCACACGTTTCAAATTCGTTTACCTCTTTTTTCCACCAAATACATGAGTGTACATAGAAGCAATTTCTGTACATAACTCAATTTTGGCAAAAACGTCACTTGTACTCCTTGGTCTTTTCAGTCGTCATATGAATATTCTTTTGAAAGAAAAATGATGGACTAATAAATCGATGGAACAAAAAAATGTGCTATATGTATGTGAGCATCGAATGGGAAGAAAACTGACCAGTCCACAGATATTACAAAGCTTTATTAACATGTAATTAACATGTAATATTAAATTAAATAATTTGATACAATCCCATTTTTCATTTGAATCACTAATATGTTTAAGCTTTAGATTCACTGTCGAAGTACGAGTGTGTCTATTAAAAAGTCCTATATAACTATGACAATTTTACTTTTCATATGTCGAAGACATGAATCATGTGAATCTGACCAAAATTACATCACATATAAATAAAAAGCGGCAATAATACGGTTCGAAATTACAGTGCGACAAAAGCTCTCACAAATCCATAATTTTTCATAAGGTCATTCGCGAATGTCAAACGACACACAAACAGGTACTGAGAGCAGAAGCGAAAATAAAAAACGACACTGTAATTTCGGTGATTCTGTCGCTTTCCCTGCTCTTTCTCACTTGCGCGTTTCGCATACATAATTTATGGGCTTATAAATTTCCTGAAAGCGCGATGAAAAATAGTATATCTCATTACTGTGGTCCTTAATCTGAGGTTCGTGCTCATAGACGTGGAAAATTGTTCTCTGGATGCTCGACAAGTGATGCTTCTATCTCGTATTTTTCATACATTAATTAATTATATTCAAACTTTAATTAATCTAAATGAATAATTTATTTATTTTCATCGCTTACCGACTTTTTTTTAATTTTTCGGTTAATTATTTACTTTAAAGTGATGAATCAGAAGTACTAGGTTTAAAATTACAAAGAAAATATCAGTGGGCAAAAAATATCTGTAAAGTAATTAAAGATCGTTGCATACAAAATAATGGATCTATTTTTAGGAAGTGTTTCATAATGAGTAAAATTGACACTTTTTTCAAATCAAATTAATTCAATTTTGAAAAAAATGTTAAGTGTAAATGTACATATTTATATGAATATGATCTCGCCAAGATCAGACAAAGCTCAAACCAGCATTAAGAGGACTTTAAAGCCCAACGCGACATGTACAAACTTTCTACATCTTTATGCTATCATCAAACTGTTCAACAATAGACTCCATGTTAGTAGTATTAAAAAAAAGTTAATTTTCATCAGATTCAAGAGCTTATTTTGAGATTCGTCACAATAGCAAAGGCTTAGAGCTACTGTCCTTTATAAATACTTTCACAATTAAGGTTCCGGGTTATTTAAAATGGCAATTATTTGAGTCGTCAAACTTTTAATGAATAATCGACACTGAAGCCCAACACAGCATACACAAACGCTTTATACCACTAACAATAAGCTCTATACGATCAACTGTTACACTATTAAGACTTCACGTCACTAATATTGAAAAAAATGAATTTCAATCCGATTCCAGAGCTTATTTCGAGATCCGTCAAAGCACAGATCACAGCAAAGGTTAAGAGCTACTGCCCTTTATAAATACTTTCGCAATAAAGGCTCCAGGTTATTTAAAATGGCAATTATATGAGTCGTCAGCTCTTAAAGAATGGTGGCCAATTTTCCCGCCCTGGTAACCCTGTCCCATTATTCAAAACTATGTGTGCGTGGGCGGAAAACTGGAATGCGTTCGTTTTCATTTTCTTTGAATTATGATTTTTTCACTTTCCACCGGTCGCCTTTTTTATGTATTTCCACTTTCAGCAGTGCCGAAACGTTCTCTCCATTAATCCGGTCTTTATTTATGATTTATTGTTGATATTTCGTATGCATGTTGTACACAAATGACTATAAACTGAACGCGCGTAATATTTCAGTTATAAGGAAAAGCTTGATGAGAAAATGCTGGATAGTTAAACATCAAAGAGATTCGTATTCTATAGAATTTCCCACTCTTAATTAAGCGTATCTTAAATACATCTCATAATAAATAGCGTTTATTCGATTTAATTTGTTTATACGTTTAATTTGCATTCGAAATCGTCTCTTTTGAAAATATGAATTTTCATATTTCACTATTTTATCAAACGTTTGCAAAATATATCTACAGATTTTTATTAAGTCTGTCTGTTTATACTTAAGTTTAAATTTATTTTATTTTTAAATTCGATGAAAAATTTAAGCTCATACCGTTCAATATGGATTTTTTTAAATTTGTATTTATATTTTTTTTATTAAGTATGATAGAATATCTATTCAACCCTATCGACTTCAGAAAATTTTCTGAATGCATATGACGACCGAAAAGGCCAAGGGGTACAAGTGACATTTTTGCCGAAGTTGAGTTATGTGCAGAAATCGCTTCTATGCACGCACGTTTATTTTGTGGCAAAAGGATATAAACGAATTTGGAACGTGTGCCTCAACATATCATCAAATCACTCGACCTCCTCCTAATACATGTCGGTACATGCCCAACTTTAAGTCACTTGAAGTCACTTGTACTCCTTGGCCTTTTCGATCGTCATATAAGTTCGCAGAATAAAATAATTGAATCACACTCGATACGAATTTCAAAAAATTAAATCATACCTCAATTTAATTTTTATTATCACACACTTAAATTTCGCATTCACAAAACAATCTAAACCAAAAAAAATCAATCTACCTCAAACAAAAATACAAACACAACCCTCACAAAAAAACTCCCACATTAAAAATCTTCAAAAATAACACAGTCAAAGATGACTTTTCATCCCTCCCTCGACATGAAAAAAAAATCCCTTCGTCTCGGGAATCGGAAAATTCCTAAGTTCGGGAATTTTTCTCCACGTGGGCGTACAAAGGAGAGGCGATAATGCGGCCGACGCGATCAAAGTTGGTAACACTGTGTGTTTTGCAAATAGCTTCGGACGTGTATTTATTTACGCTGGTTAATGCTACCACACGGTCTGATCGGATTCTGAGAAAAGTGACTCATCTGGTCAGCAGATCCATCATTCATATCTTGACTATCGACTTCTTACCAGACGTGAGGTCGAATATTGGAAGAAGATTTTTATCCGATGTGATGAAAAATGTGGTTTTTTTGGGCGATTTTGTTGTGATCAAAAAAATATGACATGATAGTTTAATGTGTTTGCTACAGATTGCTATGTGAAAGCTACTTTGTTAAATGTTAAGGGTGTCATTTCAGTTGTAAATATTTGTCAATGCAGCCAATATAATTATTTAATATTCATATTCAATATAAAAGTTCAATGCTCAAACACGATATATGTTATGTTGGTTGCATTGACAAATGTTTGCATATTCATGTGCAACTGAAATGTTCACGTATGATGTGAACCTCGCATCAAATATTTTTATCCTTGTCGAGTGTTAAATGTAATATAGAATTTTGAACAGCTTATTAAAATTTCATCAAATCGTATAAGAAATACACAAGCGTACTTTAATTTTCAATTATATTTATATAGATAATAAAACTGGACATAGACGATAAGATTTATCATTCGATTCATCGTCAGTTAGAGAAAACGCTCAAGAATTATACGATAAATCTCTCCTACCTAATATTATTCAAGCCGGTCTTTTTGATACTTTAATTAACTAACCAAGGAGTTAGTCAGTCCTCCAATTTTGTACTGTCAAAATATTGTCTAGAATTTTTGGCGATTACTAGTTGTAAGATTGGAAGACTGACTATAACTCTATATTTAAAAATCAAATTAGAAAAGCGGCTGGCATTTAGTGATTAATTTAGTGCAAAATAATAAGAATTACAAATTTCATATACATAAGTCAGCTATTCCATATTTATCACCCTTCCTTTATATAAAACAAAAATACGTAACATTAAATTTACAAATAAATTATCGCTGTTATATTGTTATGTATGATGAAGATCTGCGTGCTGTTGAAAATTAAACGCATATGTATAAAATTGATTAAATACACAATGTTTGAAATTAATACGAAATTTCATTTCAATTGAGTGCAATCAAGGTAATTGATTAGCATTCATAGCGGTGAATGATATTTGTATCAATTAGTGATAAAATGCGATCGAACGAAATGAAATTGCAATTGTGTGGAAAATTCCGCTGTCAGTCGTCAATATCGTTCCAATTAATCAGAATTTCGTTTTTATATTGAAATCAATATATTCATTAGTAAAATACATATAGTTCGTAAATTGATTAAAATGGAAAACTTTAATTTTCCATCAGTCGAAAACAGATGTAAACATCACCGAAAAAAAAAATTTTTTTCTATAATATACCACATTCAACTTTGCAATAAAGCTTGTTTGTTTTCATTGGAAGCCGAATTTTCCTGCAGTCGATTTGAATAAAAAAGTTTTTCCGTTTTCGTTAGCGAAAACCGCAAAGTGCTGCGGAAAATTTCACTATAATACACACATTAGCGACCTCAGAAAAGTAAACACGGGACTTTATTTTTTTTTTTCGAAAGAACTCTGATAAATGTTCGCCGCAATGACGTTATAAAAGAAATGAATTTCGTCAAACGAAAGGAAAAACGACGTGGAAATATATCAAGCCTCGGAAGGAAAATATCACGTTTCCATGATTAAATAAGATCGATTATGATTTTGCATAATCTTCGTCGCAGAAACGCAATCGTAACGAAAATAGATTTATCGATGATGCTTAAATATATTTTTTGCAATAAGAAACGTATAATGTATAAAATTCAGCTTTTAAAAAAAAAGAATCATCTTTGTTGTTTTCAAAATTTTCCATTTTAAAACTATTATGTTTGAATCATCCTATTATGTATTTACTAACCTTAATGATTATAAAATGTGAATTCTATGCGGTTTATTGTTCAGTTAATCAATTGAATGACTTATCTATAGAAATTAATGATGTCATGTTATGTATAATGTTATATAAAACAAGTACATACACTGGTTTAGCGAAAAGTTAAAGATAAGATGTTGGCAGATTCTTTGGCGCCTACGTTGACTATTTGCATTCACAAACAAAAAGGTCGGTTTGAGCCAGAAATTTTATCTTCTACTGCTTATTTTTATGTTTGAAAAATATATTTTTATATAATATTTTAATAAAAGTACTAAATAAACAAAATCAACAAAAAAAATTAAAACCTTAGTAATAAAAAACCAACACAATATATTGTATTTTCTTAAGAATCTGATTTGGCATCAACTGAATAAACTTTAAAATGATATCTTGGGAGTCCACAGCGATTCTGTGCTCGCATTTATCTCAATCTAAGTTTTGAACTTTAATGTTTTATTTCTAAAAGTTCAACTCTAGTAGTTAAATATGCATCTACTATATTTTTGCTTACACTGAAATCGTTTCATTGCTATTTCTGTTAGACAGCCAGATCGTAATCGATATCACAGCATACGTACATAATTGTCAGTATGAAAATAAACGATGCTAAAACAGTGCCAAAACTTTGTTGAAAAATTCAACTAATACATTTTTTAAATACAAGTTATTTGTATAATATATTTATCTTAAATTTACTTTTATAGATTATGATCTATATTCAATTCACACTGTTTTAGATCACAAATATATTGAAGCTTGAAAATTCGAAGAAATATTTTTGAACGCCCACTATAATCGCGTTACTTCTTAGCATAAAATACTTATATTTTTAGCATGAAATACGATATACTTAAACACCCACACTTTCGACAATAGATAAAAATACAAATAGTAGAACAACGGCTTTAAAAAGAATCATTTCTAAGAACGTACCAAAAGTGCTTTGCGATTTACGCATAAAGTTAATCTTCCCAAAATAGAAACAGCACAAAAGTAAATATTTTTTCAGCATACCGAAGGTAAATTTCGATCTCAAACATGAAACTGCGATATCTTGACTAAGGGCACATTCACAAGACACAAAATTTTCGTATATAAATCTATTAAATTTGTATCTGGTTCAGTTTTAGAAGTGTGAACAATCCTTAGGGGCGTCTTTATTAGCGATTCGACCGAATATTTTAGTAACGAAAAGCTTCTAAATGAGTCCTAACGAACTACATAATTCCTTCGGGGAGACATGGAATGGGGGTCACAGGGGTGTCCCTGGGGGTAATTTTCAGGGGTACCTTTTCAGAGGGTCAACGGGTCGGCCCTGAACCGATTATCGATTAGACAAAATGCCTGGGGCAAGCCGAAGTGTCGTTGAGGTGTTAATGGTCGAATTCGGTTACGGTGTTAAATTTTGTATTTTTCGGCTTAAATTAAGATTTTTTTCTATAAAAATAAAAAATAATATTATGTTCATGTATTTCTTTGATACTTATTCATTGATCACAATGAAGCTTTTCTTAGTTATTGAGTGCACATCTGAGAAGATTTTTGCATGAATACGGTGTTGAATATCGAATTTCTCACCTTGAATTATGAAATGTTGTAAAGGTATCTATATTATAAATGCGCTAACGATGCTCGAAATTTTCAGCCACAGCCGTGCCTCGAACCCGGGCGTTCAGTTTATTAGCCCGTCATCTTACAATTAGCTCCGAGCTATGCGTCGTAATTACGAAACTGCAACTTTTAACGTATGTATATATGGGATATTTTTTTCGTATTTTTTTTTATTTCACTCACAGATGACAATACGAAGTTTTCTTAAATTCCGAATAATATTATTTACACATTTGATTAATTCCGAACTGTGGCACTACTAGTAAATAATAATTTATGTTATGTATTTAAGTTCCTTATGCATTTTTTCCCACTTATCTGATCACAATGAAACTTTTTAAAATTATTGTGTACACTTCTAGGAAATTCATTGGATAATTACATTTTAAAATCGATGAAACGATTTACGGACGTGCACCAAATCGTAGAAAACATATTAAGCACATGCTACACACACAAGGTAATTTAACGCATTTCAACATTAATTTTCTTCAACTTTAAGTATATAATGTACTAAATAATTATAAGTCTATAAATTATAATATAAGTTTACAAATGAAATTTCGTATTATAACTATCTATTAAGATTTACGTATGAGATATGATACTTTTTATTGAGGTTGCAGAAACGTACACTAACGACATGTCAACAAACCGCACCCTACTCGTAAAACCCGTCTATATAAGGGGTAGCAAATTTACAAAGGAAAAATAAATAGAGTTTTCGATGCGAAAAATGTGTAACCACCTCGAACGACCATAAAACCTAACACGTATAAAACAAATCGATTTATAATGATTATTACACTGCAAAAAAATACTGTATTGATTTCATATATTTTTTCATATAATATTATGAAAATCAATAGATAGTTATTTTCGATGATACACATTGAAAAAAATTCAGCCGTCTAACTTTCAATTAGTGAAATTAGTATGTACAGCTATTATATAATTAAAAAAACCTTGGAAACAAAGAAGTTCATTAGTCTTTCATTGTGTATGGGATAATTGATACCCCGAACTATTACACAATACCCGATAAAAAAGCGTAAATTTTCACGGAAATGAAGCGCTTCTGCCTCGAACGCTTTTCCGACGCCAGGAAAATCGATTTTTACCTCACCAGCCTCAAAACAGAAACCGTAAAACCACAATGAACACAAACACACACATGAATTCCCAGCAAATACTCCACAAAGAGACATCTTTCATTATCGACTTCAATTCTATAGATATACCGATTGTTTACATACGGCTGTTGCCTTTTGTGTTGCCGTTGCCTCTAACGTTCGTATCTAGCCCTTTATTGAACCGGTATATGCAAGAAAATGTTAAAGCTTATAAATACAAGGGAACAGTAGATAGTCAAGTTATAAGTAAATTATCATTTGGACTTATGTAAATAATCAGCTTGATAGTCAAGTAGATGGTGGGCTTCCCTCGTAAGTCGAGTGGTATGTACATAGTTCAAATTTATCATTGATCTAGTTGACTTTACTAACTAACCATTTGACTGTCGATTGTCCTCTAATATATACAGACTAATACATACTATAGGACAGTGTTCCATCAAATGATCAGTAAATAGTCAAGTAGACTGATGTGAACACAATGTATTTGATATCACTTTGTTTAAACATTACTGCAGTTGACTATCTATTGTTCCAAATAGTCAATTGGGACTAATTCGATCTCAAATAAGATGTTAACACTGGTCAATTTGACTATCTACTGTCCACTAGACTATATATGTACTGTTCACTAGACTATCTACTATCCACTTGACTATCTACTGTCCACTTTACTATCTACTGTCCACTTGACTCAACTATCCTTTAGTATATACCGACATTTAGAGCAAGAAATTCAACGGCAACAGGAATGACAACAGCAACATATAAAAGCCGCGTTGCGAAATCGCTAAATCGCAGCGACCGACCGATCGCCGAATCATCCCACGTTCCCTCAAAAGGGGTTGTAGGGGTCGAAACTGAAGGGGTTGAAAGTGTGCTAAAATTAAGCGAGGCCGGCTTATAGCCGTCGGCGAAGTGAGCAATATAAACGGGGCGTTGTTTTAATTATGGCCGAGCTAAAAATTACCCCGAAATAGAATTTCATTAGGACTAGGCCCTTTGAAGGAGTGTTCCGAGTTGTGGAAAAATCGCAAATTATTACGGCTTTTTCGCGCGACTCGCTGATGCGGGTTTCGGAGCAGAAACTTTCTTCCTAATGGGCAAGTGTGCCAATTTGTGGGAAAAAAGCCTTTTTTCCCATTTATTTTTTCATTATTATTTAATCGTTTCTATTTTCCGTCAATTTTTCCGAAATATTTATATTTATACTAAAATAATTAGTGAGTCTGTGACGATAATACTGAGTGCGCGTCTCATTACGTTAGGTGCACATTATGAAAATTATACCCAATGGGCCATATATTAATTTTATAAAAATGAGAAAATATATCAGTGTGATTTTTATTGTTTTCTGCTGTACATTTAATAAAGTAAAATATTAAACATCTCAAAAAGAAAAAAAGGTGAATTTATTTACAACCATTGTCATAATTAAGGATGAATTTCATTGTTTTATATTTAGCCCGAAAATTCAGATTAGGTACGTTTCACTAATTATTTATTAAAAATGATTCAAATTTATATATAAATTCTTTAAGCAGTGGCCATGTTTTCTTATTTAAAATAATACTTCTACGGAAACGGTCTAAATAAAGAATTCATACAATATGATGGGTGAAAAATAAGCTATTTCGAAACAATGAAAATAAACTCATTAAAAATGAAATACTTTTGTTGAAATATTTAGAAGATATAAATACATTCGTGCTTTTTCATTACGAATATGTTTCATTAAAAATAAAAACACGCACTCTGCGAAAATTTCAAATTCAACTCGCCTACAATTTGATCGAATTACTCTCGCAATCAAACTGAATATTTGAATATTTCACGCCCGGAAAAAAAATATAAGCGCTTGTATAGAACGTATCTTTTTCAATATAATGTTAAATACACAGAAAAAAATCTATAAGGAAATCGTCTCAAAGGAAGTATCCATTCAACAGATGAAGGGTTCATACAAAAGGGACTTCCTTCCCTTCAGTGTGAACTTCCTACGAAAGTTTCATTGTCCCGCACTCGATCGATAGCTTAAATAGAATATATACAATTTTCATACAAAAAAATATATTAATCGATACAATTACTCAATCCAAGTACACACAGCACTATTTATAGTCGGCCACGAAACATTTGATAATCGATATGGGACACGTAATTATTTTAGGCTAAACTCACGCTAACACGGTTCACATACTTTCGATAAAACGTCGAAGAATCTAAAGAATTTTTATTAAGCCCAAATTTCTAACTACTATTCGAGCCGAAACAAATTAGACTCGTTTTTACGAACGAGCTTTCAGATTTTTTTTCGAATCGAACGTGTCGTAAATTCAAACGAACTTGTTTGAAATGCAACAATTTGCTTTTTTTTCGATTGACCTGAATCGTACGACCGAAATGTCCTTTCTTGGTTCGAATACAAACCGATATTGTTTTCAGTACGATTTTCCTTGAAAAAACAAATGCAGACAGTCTTCTGTTATTGAAATGGAAAATTTTAAATTTCGAATAAAATTTTTCATGTTTGTTCTAACTTTCATTGAACGATAAAATACAGTGATGGAATTGAATGTGGACACTTTTCATAAACATTTATTAAATAATGAAAAGTGTTTATAATTAATTCTACCACTTAATATCGAATAATTTTCCAATACATAGAGCTATTCAATATGTAAGATCGAACTTATACAATTAATTTTGGTCATATTAATAAATCGAGTGATCTTACAATTATTGAAATTTTAATTTAATTAAGAAATCAATGATTTTTCAAGATTAAATTTAACTTTTATATAAGAAATCAATTCTTAAAATACTTGTTATGGTTATTATGAACAAATTATATGATTTCAGTTTGATTTTTATTGCAAAAGACAATATTTAGCTCTAAATTGAGAATTATGTATAATTTCAAGAGCAACTATTCCAAGATAAAATTCGTATCACTTTTCAAAGTAAATCATCAAGATTAGTATTCAGACTAGTTTCTTAGATCGATATCATTATACGAAAAAAATAATTCACGATTTTTTTTTTCCTATATATTTTTTCATACGACAAAAATTCTATTTGTTCCGGAATGTGCGTGCGATCACGCCACTTAATTCCTACGAAGAAGATTAATTCACGATATATGTTTTTTCCATTATTTTCTTAGATTCGTATCGACGTATTCTCCGCCATCGAGAGCCTTCGAACTAATTGCTTATTAGCGGAGCTAAGGCTGGGAGCACACATTGTATTAAAGCACCACAAGCACGAATCGAATATTAGGAACGTACGAAAAAATATGAGTTTCGTGTGACATGTAATCCAGAGTAAATTTCTAGACAGTGTTTCAGCTGAAAATAGCACCGAAGTAATGTATGGCGGACAAATGTCAGCTCGGGAATTGCTTTCAGCGCACAAATGACGTACATCTCGTACTATACGAAGAATGAAACGAATGAAAAATATATTTGCTCGCTTATTAGAGATTTTTAGAGAAATATAGATTTGGCAGCGACTGTTGAAGATAAAAGATTTTTTCATATATTGTACGTTAGTCGAATTAATTGTGGATATTTTTCATAAATTTGTTTTTTTTCGTAAATTTTTCACAAAATGGAATTTTAGTTTCATTAATATTTTCAAAGAATTAAAAAAGTACTGTTCTTAACATTGCACTTTACACTAACACTCAGAAAGATTTCACAAAAAAAAAATAAAAAATTGAAAAATGTCCACTATTCATTCCACTAGTGTACATCAATATTTCATTCCATTTTTTATATCAGAATATTCTCTAATTATTTTCATAATACATCATTATTATTAATGTATATTTTTAGTGATCATTAAAATTTTACTGACATATTAAGCGCTGACATAACAAAAAATCTAACTTTCTAACGACGCCATTAATTTCACATTCGCACATCTAAACATTTTCGATTCGCATTTCGATATGTAAAAAAAAAATACATATTATTCAGCACATATTATAAAAAAAATACACACATCTTTCGCTTATGTAATTTTGATAAATCGTCATTCCTTAATTACGTTTATGTTTAGTGCCAACTTGTCGTTTTCTACATGCGATTGTGCCAAACGTTCGTGTGTTAAATATTGTCATTATGTGAACGGAATGTTTTGCACATTGTTACATGCAGATAACGACATGACTGCGAGAGGAAAATTTTATAAATGTTCTATTCGACGACTGAATAGCGCAAAGGATACAAGTGACCTTTTTTATCGAAATTGAGTGAAGTACAGAAAATTGTTCTGTATCATATATCTAGGTATAGTATAATAACATTTTCTATTCTTAATTCAATTTCGATAAAAAAAGGTCACTTGTACCTTTTGTCGTTGTCATTTATACTGTGCAATACGATTGACAAGTATTGTTACATCACAACAACCAGCTGGCGAAGAAGTTTGTTAACTGTTTAATAATTTGTTTCTTAAATTGTCGTTTCGAAAAACTTGTGCCACTGAACTTAAAGCAATAATATATATTAACTGCAGGTCTAGGCAACTTAAGACCCGCAGGTCGCCAAGTGACCTAATTGATGATTTCGAATGATCCATTTGATTTTTGAAAATTGCATTTTATTTAGATACATTATTTTCCTAGAATTATCGTTGTGGTATAAAGTGATTGTGCATGCCACGTCGAGCTATGATATCCTCGTGATGCTGATTTTGAGTCCTATCAGATTCTAACAAGAATCGCTTTTCATTTTTTTCTCGATCGATATAATAATTTGGTCATTTTATTGAATATTTGATTGAAAATAAAGGTTAATTTTAATGCTTCACAAAAATGGATCCCCCATCTTGTGAATCAAAACTATTATCATCAATGTGTGTTAATATATCTCTCTGTATTATATGGATATGAAAATATTGGATTTATCGAATAGTATTCTTAATTATTGCATTTCGTTGATTTTGATCAGAAACCGAAAAAGATTACCTAATTCTAGCTGTAGATGAGAATGCGGTTACCCAACACAATCACACTCCTTTCTTCAGAGCTGGAAGAAACAACCTCCTCATCAAGCCCATCCCATCACCAAAAAAGCAACTTAATTTCTACAAAATACCATTACAATTGAACCCTTTTTCCACATTTCCTGAAACAAACCGACATTTCAGCACTGAACAAACCGCGTTGTACACCGAAACGACCCCGATGAGGGTCGTTCACACTGACCCTCGCCTCTGAAAATGCAGAATACGAAAGCCGATCGAACCAAGACCCTCACAATGTCCAGAAATAGTCTGCTGAATAAATCTGAAAAAAACTGGAAAAAAACTGGAAAAAAACAAATACAGGGAGACATTTTCCTATGCGGGAAAAACAATCGGCTCAATCTGTTTAGTGGTGCGTCGTTAATTCGGTATCGACCCTCACCTAGAGATTTGTTATCGAATCTTTTATGGAGCCTTTTGGGTTAGAGTAGTATAAAGTGTGTTTGTGTTTGGGCTAAAGTGTTTCTGAATTAATTCTATTGGTTTTTTTAATGGTTGATTGACTAATGCTAATGTGTTTGTCAGTGAGTAAGGTTAAAATATATGTTTGACGTCTTTAATGTGTGGTTTTCAAATTAAATGATAGTACATTTTTTTTTAAATAATCTATATGTACTTATTTAGGTATATTTTAGAGAACTTATTCTTTCCGATTTCAAAAGAATTTTGTAAAAATGTTGCTTCAAAATATGTATAAATTAAAGGTAAACAATCAAATCCTAACTCTCAATAATTTTTCATAAAAATCAGATCAAAATTTATTGTATTTGTGAACTATATTAACGTACCAATATATTATATGAAACGTTATAATATTATACAAAATCTAGAAAACATTTATTTTATATTATTTCATTAGTATTCTAAACGAATAAGCTTAACTTCGACTGGAAAACTCTTGAGATTAACGTTTCATTTCACTTACACAACATTTCTATGAAGTTTCATTTAAATCGATAGAAAAAACTTAATTGTCTATATTTTTTATTAATTAGACACAATTAATCTAAAAACAATATATTGTTCCATACCTTGACTTGAACTACAATAAATTTCCCACCCAAAAACAATCAAAAAATCGAAACAGAACCCAAAAAAATACCCCAATAAGACAAGAGACAGATCTTCCTTTCATTTCACTACAAACGACAGAGCATAATGAAAAATTTCGTGCAATATTCGGCACATTTCATTAGCGATATTATTAAGGGCGTCCGTCGCCCCATCACGGATATAAATACGACCCCATAAAACGACGATACGACCCTGACTCCATCCGAGGGGTGCCTGGTCATCCTGGCCCACCCTGACCATGGTCTGACTCGTGTATCGTTTGTAATTGAATCCTGAACGACGATTCCGTTTCTGTTTATTGTGGCTCGGACGATTTAGCCTTTAGATGCGGAGTCGCTTTCGAACTGGAAAACGCGGTCTATTTTTGATTTATTTAATAATTATTTTATTTTTTTAAATTTTCAATTAATTTTTCACTTTAAAATTAAGAAATAGAATTGCTAGGATAGAAACTTAAGTGTGATTTGAATGTTCGAAATTGATCGAATTTAATCGATATGAGATAAATGACTATGACCTCATAACTGTATAAGATTTCGTTAGGCTTTTTTTAAATTGAATTAATCAAACAATTCCGAATATGTTGAATATATTTTTGATATTAAAACAATTGAAGCAATTTAATCTGTCATTTCGAACCAAAAAAAATTGCAAAATTTCTCAATTTATCCAATTTTGAATTAACTTGTCCGAAATTATATCCACAATATTAACCTGATGGAGTGATAGCCATTTACTATAGACAAAGTTGGTGATTTGTTTTTAGGAACTGTTTTGTTAAGCATTAATTTAACATTTTTCTATCAAAATTCTAAAAGAAAAGATCGATCTGTCATATGAATTAAAATAAACAACGTGCGACTCTCGCCAAGATTCGAATCAAGCATTACAATGACATTAAAACCCTACACATCATACACATACACTTTATACCACCACTTTAATTTTCAAAATGTATTTTTAAAATATTATTTTACCTATAATAAAATTTTGAATGTAAGTTTAAACTGAACGATTCACTTGTATTTTTAAAATGAAAATCTCTATCGACTTGACATTTCATTTCAGCTTTTCGCTTTATGTACATGTTTTCATCTCAGAAACTTGACCATACCTGCTTCTGTATGAATCGACTTTCCATAATAACTTTTCCAGTAGAATGCCTTCGTAGAGCTCGACGTACAGTTTAGTTGACAGTTTATTTTTAACGCAATGACGGTTTTATGCAAAACCATACACTCACACGAAGAACATCGATCGCATGAGCATATTCAAATTAGATCGTTGACATTAACTAAATAGACAGTGTATGAGGTTGTTTACTTATTTATCATTAAAAATATGTACTACGTAGTACCCTTTATTTCATTTTTAATTGATCATTCACTTTAATGTGAAGAAATAGTCGATAGTACTAGAGTAATCAGTACATGAAAGAGCTTTACAAAGGCATTGAATCAGAATCATGACAATCGGCTGTTTGTTGTGAAAAAGCATGTTTTTCCATATCATCTCGTTGAAATTTCATCTGCGTTTCTTTCGTAATTATTTAGTTGATATACCATATAACAGGACGCAAAGGGAGTATCGAATATCGAGTGAAATTCATCCGGATAGTATCGATAAGAAGACAAAGACTGAATTTCCCTAGAGGCCACCCATGCCCCAATTTCCTCTTGGAATTTTCCTCGAGGAGGAAATTCAAGGGAAAAACAAAAATCCATAACAAGAAAGCGTAAATAATCCGCAGCTGGCTGAAGTCGTCAATTCGTTTTTGATTTATTAGCTTAAACTAGCGTGTGGAAAACTCGCATTTTCTTCCCATTCATATATGGAAAATTCAAAATGAATGACGTATCAATATTGAGAAAGTTCAATGAGAATTTCTCGCATAGTCAATAAAAATTTTCAGTGTTCTATCTAATAATACTCGGTTATAAATAGGTGGTACTTTGAAGCCGATCTATTTCGGTGAAGAGTACGTGCTGTAATATTCTATTTATAATCACACGATTACAATTTGATACAAAATTTATATTGCATGATTATGTTATTGCAGGCTCGATAAACAGAATACGAAATAAGATATTTCCCCGAATCCGTAAAGATAATAATAGAAGAATTAGTGAATATTGAAATGTGAGAATTCGTTATACAACTGTAACGAATTTGGTTCGAGTTTCATATATAATAAAGTGTATTGCACAAGTTCCCATGGAACAATGAACGTCAGACGCACAAATGCACAAATGCAACGAGCGGAAAAATGCACTTTTTTCATTATTCGAAATGAAAATGAAAAAATGAAAAGCAACGAGAGCGATATTCCCATAGAAGCGGCTCGCAATTAATTTGCGCCTTAAAAGGGAGAAAATCCCTTTGAGCGCATGAGAAACGAAAGTTGAATAACGGAATATTATAAGAATATATGAACGAAAGGAAAAAATAACCGCAATGTCTGGTGAGCACAAAACGCACGTTGAAAAAGTGAAGCTTTTTGTGCGGAGGATGTTTTTATTTTTCTTGAAAATTACGCTATTTTGCATGCGAGAGTTTTTCGAATGTCGTTTTCATTTGAAAAAGGGTTTTGTTGTGATGATTTTATTGTATTTTTGTATTACTTCATAGTGAATATCAGTACCTGTTTGTTTAATTGTTGATTTATTATTAAAACATACTAGTGGAGTTAATTGTGGACACTTTTTATTTCATAAATCTTATTGTTTTCTTGAAATTCGATCATATATTCTTTTATATTTTAAACAATGAATATAATTATTTTTCTTAATATCGCACTTAATACCGACATTTGGAATGATTTTATGAAATCAATTCTACCAGTGTACATTTTATTCGTCGAATAATTCAATTTTCATGAACAAAATTTTCTAATAATTTCGTTAATCCGAATAAATATCAATTGTAACTTATTATTATCTGAAACTCCATAAATCGCCAATTGAAAGTTTCAAAATTTATAGCATTCGAGAAATTCGCCACAATCGGCAAGTAAACAAAGCAAGTTTTCACCTATAAATAAGATTCTTAATCAGAACATAATCGAATTTAAATTCAATTAAAACACAATCGGATTATGAAAATTTCAACAATCACAAATCTCACCAAACATCCCAAAAGTTTCGCCAGAATTAATTCACACCCAATATCGAAACATTGTTAACGCATCAAACACCATCGATTCTCACGTACTCGAATAATTTTCTAAAACTTCTCTTACACCCAACTCACCCCGAGTTCTCCTTTGTGCTCTGACATCACACATACACCTCATACAACCTCATATAACCCAATATAACCCCAACACATGGACGCAGAGAGGCTGAAGAGTTCGCGCACAACAATGGCCAAATGACAAAGCAATGTTCTTTGAGGACGACGCCGGATTAAGTTTCTACGCACACACACATGAATGTGTCATTGTGTTAGTTCGTATGTGTAAAATATGTTAGTATGTATGTGTGTAATATGTGAGTGTGTGTGTATAATATGTGAGTGTTTGTGTTTAAGGCTGTGCAATATCCAAGTTGGAGGTTCACGCTAGAGTAACCAAACGTTGTGCGATCTAATGGAATGCCTTTTTTTATAAATCTGTACGATGTTTTAGTGGGTTTTTTTAAAGAAAAGTTAAATTTTTCAAGATAAAATTTGAATTTGAAGGTAAAAAATTACTTCTGCGTTATTAAGTACACTTGCATCTGCGCATTTTAAGTACACTAGTGAAATTAATTGCAGACGCTTCATAAATTTGATTAAGTATTCGTTTTCATTTTTCAGTGAAATTTTCACTAAATAGGACAATAATTACTTTAATATTTTGAAGAATAAATAATAACAGTTCTTAATATTTAATTTTATACCAATATTTGGAGTATATTTATGAAAAAAATGCAACATTTATCGAATTCATGAAGTTCGAAATTAATTCCACCAGTGTGTAAAGCGATATGAAAATTATTCTCTAGTAGATAAGATTAACTAATTGATATTCATAATTCTAAGAATGTTATTTGAAAATTAATGATTCATACATTCAACAAAAAAATAATAATTTAATTAATCTTCAATGAATAAAATCTTTATTTTATATCGAAATGTACTAATTTTCCATGGATATCGAATCCATGCATTCAACAAAATATTTAATAGAAAATAAATACTAATTGTTTAAATATAGAAATCTAAATACAATAGTTGAATCAACTACGAAGAAAAAAATGAATTCATCCGAATTTAAATTCGAAATTAATTAAATAATATTAAAATAAGTAAGGAAAAACAGCGATAACATTAATGGAACATTCTGCGAAAATAAAATCAAGAATGCACCCTTTCAACCCTTATTTTATTTGCTCTTTTATTTTCACGAAGCATGGTCAGTCTTCTTTACGCGGCCACATGAAAAAGAGTTTTCTTTTTATTGCTGAAAAATGTACGTCGACTCGCACGTTTAAGCTTTTTCAGCAATCTGATGAAATTCGTTCTTTTTCTTATTTATTTTTTCTCCTTTTTCATATTTTTTTTTTTAAGAAAAAGCATCGTGTATTATATACGAGTGTGTTTTTGCTACGTGAATACACAAAGCTGAGAGTTTTTATTCCGATATAAATATCGCGGGCGACGTTCGTTTCTGTGGAAAAATGTTTTCATATGTTTGGATTTACGTTATAATAAATGCATTAGGTTTCGAGCTTGTGCGTTTATCTTCATATTTAATAGATTATCTTCTTGTTTAGCTTGTGTATATAAAGCGAAAGGATAATTTTTCAAATATATTTTTGATCATTTCGACGCAGAACTCGGACATAATTCGTATTTATATTTGGACTGAACGTGATAATTTTTGAAAAAATATTCTTTAAAAACCATGTTGAGAAATAAAAGGAGCGTTTATAGTCGATTTGGCACACGTTTGTGAACGTTCAAGAAAATATATGCAAATCGACTACTGTGACAAATATTTCAGCAATTAGCCAAGGATAGGATCGTTTCTAGCTCACGAGTTAAATATATGTAACACTATACGAGTTATTCATGAAACGCGATATACCAACATTTGTATTGAACATGAACTCAAATGTACCAGTGAATTTGAAAAAATAAAACTTTGTGGAAAAAAACTGATCGTATAAACAATTCTTATGATATGAGACATTGTATTTGATCGTAGAATAAACTTAATTTTCAAAAAAAATCTTATATACATGTACATGAATATTGATAGATATATGAACTTATCGTGATTAATTCTACTTTTTAACAAAAACGAAATTGAAATATCAAAGTACACAGTATATTCATTACTTTCTATGTGTGAAATATAATTTCTGAATTATAAAGATAAAAATAAAATTAAATTGATAAAAATTGTTTGGCCACCGAATATTTATCATTTATATCAGAAGCCAATTTAATTACTTCCGTACTCTAATATAATTGGCCTCATCCGTAGTTTATAATTAACAAAATTAGTATTTTTACAATTTTAAAAAAAGGTAACAATAAAGGGCCAGTTTTTTCAACTCTAGTTTGAAAATGAAACGAATTTAAACTACACTCGGTCCTCAACTACTAACTATAAAAATCTGAGGGAAAGAGATGAATGTATGTATTGTTGTACAAACTGTAATATATCTGTCTCTTTCAGATGCTGGTTTATCAGCTCATAATTAGATGGAAGTAGTTAAAATTAGTTTTATTTTCAAAACCAGAAGTGAAAAGACCGGCTTTTTTCAGTCACTCTTAGCTCTAGACGACTTAAATCATACCAAAATCAATCGAATATAAAAATAGCATGACAGCAGACTTAAACCACTTTATCGATATGCAACTACCGGTAATTACGAAATAGAATAATGGGAATATTTATATAGTGTGCACGTAGTACCTACACGAACAGTTCGTCAGCCATTGTACTATTTCAGTGTCGCGTTGCGCAACAGTTTCGTTATCCGCGTTCTTTTGTCAGCTAACAGTTTCGCATTATATATGAACGACAGCTGTGCAATTTTTTCACGTTTCAGCAGCAGTTTTTCAAATCGAGAAACGTTTTAATTGGAGCCTGAAAGAGGCGATTTTGTCCCAAGAACTCGCTTTCGTACTCAACGAATACATTCGACGTCTATTCGGATCAAATTGTATCGATTGATTATATGTAATTGGATCAATAACAAAATTAAGGTCGTCGTTATAATCGGTAGACAAAGAAAACTTTTTTTAGTCGAGCCCGCATTTTGATTATTATATCGATATTTTTACGACCCATTTTTTCAACGTCAATCACGTTCTTTATTAAGAAAATTGCGTTAAATAATTAGCATTGTATAAACGTCAAGGTGTGAGGTTATGTTTACACTTAATACTCAATTATAAAGGTTAAACACTGCGATGAATACAATGTTTCTACTGATGATTAAATATGCATTTATTGGTTCTCAGTAATTAATTAATTAAATGATGCTGTAGTATCATTTCTAATGTTCATAAATAGTACTTGTTTGTATTGTAATATAATAGGAAGTTGATAGACAAATGATTAATTGAAAAATCGAAAAAAAATGAGAGCCTAAAATTAACAATTAATTAATATTTATTAAAATAAGATATAGAAACAATTCGACCCAGTTATTATCCGATCTAATAGAATCAATTATGCAAAATAATCATTTTTCCGCAATTAACACGAATCCAGGCCACTTTGCATGCCGTGAAAATTCTCTCGATACACGTTCGATACAAAATCAACAAATTTTCCCCTAGTGGAAAATTCGGTGGGGAAATTCTTAGAAACGAATTTACATTAACAACATCCCCGAGTGACCCCGTTTCGTTGTTTGTTTAATCATGAAAATTGAATTCGGTCCGAAGTCAAAGGTGGAATTCGGATTTTGTTCTCATTTTTTTTTTCCTTCGGTTCGTATCATGGGTACTTTTTTTCTGACCTTTGTATGGGGAAATTCGTTTAATATATATTTTTTCCATATATTTCGTACACGTTCGTTCGAACAATCCGCCACGCACGAACATTTTCGCGCATTGTTTTATGAAAAATTCATATTTTTGCGAAAACGCTCTGGATTTTTTTAAATAATAAATATGGAAGCCACCTGAAACGAATGCTTACTGAATTGTGATTTCAAAAAATATAAAAATACGCATCAAATAATATTCGATGTGGCTATCTGCACTCGTTCCTAGTGCAAATAATTAACTATATGCACTCAAAATGCAAATAATTGATTATATGCATTCAAGTGCGTAAATCTTATAATAAGTATATGTACTTGAGTATATATATCTTAATATTTGCACTCAATGCAAATACAATAAAAATAATTTGAACGATTGTAAAACAAAATACAATTAGCATAATAAATCAAACAAAATATTTTAATTCAGTAATAAAATTGATAGACTAATTACATTCATTTTGATAGACCATTATAATTCGAACAATTAAAATTTTATCAAATTAATAAAAGCATAATAGTCCAATGAAATGATTCATAGACTTTAAAAACAAAAAGTAAAAACAATCAACACAATAAAATTTTACGAACGAAACAACATCCAAAAGCCATAAAACCACTTCACATATTACAAAGGACCTCTCACACGATCGATCGTCGTACTTTTTTCCTTGAACTTTTAAAACATCCATATAAGAGTCCTCGACGTATTTCACCACTCTTAACCCTCTCCTAGGGTCGAGGGTCAATAAAATGTTTTCTTAACATATTTCCACCGGTCCTCGGGGGGTTAACGGCCGGTTTAAATCCTCCCGCCAAAAGTATCTTGTCCTGTAGTTCTAACAATACGCTGTATAAGCGATAGAAGGTCGAAAGAATCGTCCTTTCGACGGTGTTTGTTCTCGATAGGGGTACGTGGGGAGACTTGATCCGTCTGGCAGACTTGATCCCCTCTTTTGTTTTTTTCTTTTAACTTTATTTTGGAAATCTGTGTTTTAAAAAGTATACCCATTTTAATTCCAATTGATTTCAAAAGTAACAATTTTTATTTTAATATGAGTTTCTGAAAAGAAGAACAAAAGGCGGATCAAGTCTCCCCACACTCCCATAGTAAAAATCTGTCCGTCTAGGAAAAGTTTCGTTAGATAGAAATTCGATATCGTCTAAAATGCTCGGCGGTGGAGTTGAAAGTCTTTTCAAGGAAAATTTTGTAAGTTTCTTGTTTTTCGCAAGAATTGTGATTCTATATCGTAGAAAATTTCACTTTTACTGCAATTCAGATTTTTCCTATCTCGTTAATAAACGTTGCAATCTTTGTTAATTCAAACAAAAGTGTGGTTTTCCTTATTAATATTGTCAAATGTGTCCTTTATTGTAACTATTATATTAAGTCCACAATTCAAAAAAATAATTAGTCATTTTTCTTCGATTCAAAATTAAATAAATAGACTTACACCACTGTTACAACAAAGCGCTTAAACATTAAAAAAAATAATTCAATTTGATTCATAGATTTTTCTTCGACCGTTCATATGAACATAACCTCAACTAACATACACAGCATTGTCCAATCTCAAGACCGGCGGATGCTGAATATAATCAAGAACATAAAACATCATCAATTGAACTTGACTGACATACATATATTACCGAACAGACCCGCCTTTTAAAACAACATTCAAATACACAAAAACCAATCCTCAAAATAAAACAAATCTGGACGAAAGACAACTCAAATTTTCCTATCTATATCGAAAATTCTCACGTAGCCTGCATTAGTTAAGCACTTGTAATTAGTACCGATCGATTAGTGAATTCATCAAGAATTAATCAATATTATCCAAGGTCAGATATCGCGTAAGACCAGGATGGAATCAGCTATGAAGATCCGGGAGACCAGTGACCGCACGCACTATTTATAATGTGTAGCTGTTGGACACACAACTGGCACAGTGTCGCCGACACTGTGCCTATTATTATCGTATTAACTTTTATTTCTGGCCGACAAAACCAAAAGCCAAATTGACGTTTGTATAACACGATATAATATTTATTTATTTTTACAGGTACTGGGTACACATCTTTTAAAATTTCTCACTTCAAAGCGAAGAAACAGCTGCTAAGACTGATTACCAAGAGTAAGCATTGCAAAAAAAGATGATGCTAAATCGATCTAAATCAATATACATTTACAAAGAAGGTGATTCATTTTTAATAAGCGTCAATTTAGCATTGTTTTCCTATCAAATTTTCCAAATAAATGATAATATTATCGTATCAATCAAAGAAAACGACACGTGACTCTTACTAGAATCTAGCATCACTAAACTCTGAAGCTCAACATGGCATATACAAACTCTTTATACCGATATAATATTACAATTTTACATTGTATATACCTGCTAATATACATTACAATTACTATTACAATATAATATGATACAAATGAATAGACTTAGATTAGATTTCTGAAGAAATACATATGTATGTAAACTCATCGATTTAATTCATATCGATACATCAGAGCCAAACTGGTCTATGCACATATAATTTTACATACTAAATAAACCAGATATTCATAGATATCGTCTTGAAAATGTTATGAAAAATGCAAAACACTATCTAACAGTATTTTCAACCCTAACATCGAGTTCAACTTTTACGAGCAATCCATAGAAACTTCGGGTTGATCGACCCGACTCGGTTCCAGTTGAACTGTGCAAATCTCAGACTTTCCATTTCGAGCAAAATAGAGAATTGTCTTATTCTCGTTATGGATATTGTGCGAAACGAGCGGAAAATTGCATCATTTATTTCTAGAGAATCGTTCCGAGAAGATGTAATATTATTGGATTATCGTAAGCGCACTGTAACGATTATTTTTCCAGATCGTAAATAGTTCGTTAAGCAGAGGAAGTCGTTAAAAATATATTTTTCTCGTCGATGAATATTTTTAAGTGGAATCGTGATGTTTATTCGCGAGTCAAATTTTATATATTATCGCGAAATGTCTTGAATTCTCTTGTCTCTTGTCTCGTGTCTTATATGGAATTTGAGCGTTACTATAATAGAGCATTTCGTTGTTTTCTATCTGATAGAACAATCCAAGCACGTATCAAACTTACATGGCATTATGACGTATATAATAAATCAATCCTGTAATGAAAATGGATGTTCTCCCCCCATAGAACGTTTCAATGTCACACGATGCACAAAAGCACTTAAGCCATTAATTCCACACAGAATAAAGTCTTCTAAGCGAATATCTCAAGATACAAACGCGTCCATATCGTTATCGATATTTAACAGGTCTTAAAATTGGATTATTGAAAAAAAATGTGTCATATTCACACAACATATGGCGAAGCGTTCATATAACAAGCGTGTTAATTATCATAAGTAAATATTGTGAATTTTTCGGAAAATATACAACGCAATATGTCGATTTTTATTCATTTGAACTTGTCTCTTTGCTAAGTGATTTTCGACTTTGATCGCAACACTGCTAATGAATCCATTTGGAATTTCCTTGTAAATCCCATTAAGCACTGAATCGTAAACAAATAAATATTTAGAATATTTCCGTGCATTGTCTTTATTTCTTATCATATTTCGTTATTATACGAAAATCTTGGATTTTTTTAATCTTCGCTTATAACCACACATTTAACTGTCAATAATATTTAGATTATTTTATTGTTTAAAACAAAAAACAAAAAATTTCATTCGATTAAAATTCAGTGATAAATTTGTGATAAACTATAATAAAATTTCAAATAACTCAAATTATAAAATTAAACCTATAAAATATGTAATCATCGATGTTATCTTGATTCGTACATTTTGAAACGTTCTTACTGTTGTACACCGATTTTTTTAATTTTTATACCATACCGACTAAATTTAATACACTTATAACATCATTCACATTCAGTATACAAATTTTCAATTACAATTCACAAACTTTTTCAATCATTTATCTCGAATTCGAACCGAACAGACTCCGAAAACGAACAACGCTCCATCGATAAATATCCGAATTCGTTAATAACATTCGACGTTAACGGACGCGGCATTAACGACGTACACCATTAGTCGTTAAAACGAAATTTACAGACGAAAAAAGAAAATATTTTGTACAATAATATGACGGGTCCCACTTTTGCGATTCGCACAATGGTGTGTGCCGAAGTCATCAATCAATCGGCTATAATGAAACGCCAATAAAATACGAGTTTTCACAAAGAAAATACGGATATTTCTGTATCCTTGGATATTACGTGAATTATTGGGACGTGATCGATTGTGGTTCAAACGTGTGAATTTAGATGTGAATGAGGCTTTGTTTTCGTTGAGATCTTACGCTTGAAGAGTATCCGTCGATTAACCAATCATAAAAGTGAGTTAAGTAAGTGAATCGTCTAAAATAATATAAGATAAGTAAGTAAAATTACTATATAACGAAATAATTAAAAAGATATAAGATGAAATTTTACTTATGAAATTTGTCCAAGTAAGATTTTCTTTATTGTGCCGCGTAATGTTATTGAAGTGAAATCCTAGCTAGTTCGAGTTTTCTTCTCGAGTTTCGTTATCTGAATAATTTTCTTGTATTTCAGCTTAATGTTTCGTTCGAATTATCTCTTTAACGGTTATGGGTAGGAATTTTCAGCTATTATGTTTCAATTAGTATGAGCTGGATAATGATTGCTTCATGTTCTTTGATCAAATTTTCAATAATTATAATCTCAATATGTTTCGTTATTAAACCGAACGAAAACATACACATAAGATAATCTAGATTAATTTCTGATATTTTTTCGATAAAATATATACGAAAATTCTTCCAAGCACTTAAGTATCGTGTTGAATATTTCCTTCCAATATTCAGATCGCATTTCTGAAACCAAGGTTGGTGTTTAGGTCACAACCCCGCATTATCGCCCTTCAACCCCATGTCAAACGTATCGATGACCCACATAAACCCTTAGAAAAAAAAATGTCAACGACATCCTACATAATAAATACAAACTGTCCCTACTTGCTGATAACTCCTACTTACTGTAATAAAAGCCTGTGTGGTGAAAGAGATAAGAATTTCGGTGTAGTTTGAAGGGATTCGCCATAGATCTGTGTTTGTGTTTTAATGTCCTGTATCTGAATTATTTCATGGTAAGTACATTTTATTGCCATCGGTATTTGTATATAAAATGCTATAATTTATTTTTTTAATAAAAGAAAAAGATATGTAATAATAGAGTACGATAATGTTTGTGAAAAAAATGTATAAACAGTTACAGACCAATAAGCTAATATAAAAAAAATCACTGAAGATTATGCCGTACAATAGATGAATAAAGCATTCATTTATGTACATAAAAACTGTATGTTTTATCTGGTAATGAAGATGAACAATATTTATAGAGCATTCAGAGAAAATTATAAGATACGTCATTATTTATTAAAACGCCTAATTCGATTAAACATACTTGTAAATTCAATTGTAAATAATTTAAAAAAACTAACTTGGAACACGACAAATCCCACGTTGCTGTTGTAAATTCATACAACACGATGATTCGCACAATTACCTAATTGTGCAGAATTTCTTGAAAAATCCCAATTGTGATAACACGATGCACTTTTCTATTATTATATTCCACGTTGATTACGTTTATCTTTATATAAATAGACAGATCACTTACAGATTCACTGAAAATATTACGGAAATTTATCGATTTAAGATTTATCTTTATAGAGTGAAACAAAACACGTGTGCAATTTGAAAACAATCAGAATATGTTTAGATTCTAAAACTTTTACACAGAATAGATCAGATTCGTTATTTTAATGAATTTCGATTTAGATTCACGTCTTGCTTTCACAATACGAAAAATGAAACTGAATACTATTCAAATTATTTTCATAACAAATTATCGATAATTATCGACAATGCATTTTTTTCGTAGTTTCATTTCCGTTATAAACGGAATTGAATTTGTAATAAATAATGTTGTGTTTCTGTTATCTGTAAACGCACGTGTAAGTACTTCTGCTTTTATGTGAGTAAACATTCAATTTTAATATTATTTCAGTATTGTGAAACATTCACGATAATGTATTTCAACCAGTATATTCGATGCATACAATATTTACATAGCAAACAATGCAAAAGATAAACGGGGAACCTAATGGAAAATCTCAAATATTCAGACAAAACGAATAAAACCTTCACTATATCAGCTTTTACTGAACATTCATATAATAATGCATAGTGCTTCGTTCGATAAAAATGTTTTCTGTTACTCATAAAATACAGCTAGCGACGTTCGGAATATGGTTTGCTAAACTTCGCGTGTAAAGATGCGTCTACACTAGGACCAAATAGTGAGTATTAATCAACTGACATCATAATAATATTATATGTGTACAATTAGCATTATACTAAACAATGTAATTCATTTTAATACTCATTTATGTGTAACTAGCTTCTATGACCTGAAGTTGCTCGAGAATCTATGAACATTAAGTCGATTGTGAAATATATTATTAAAAATGAATACTAGACAAAAGTTATGCAAAATATTCTTCGAAACACATTTGCATATAATTATTATTTTTTCGAATTGAACTAAATTTTGTAAAAAAAATTATTGCTTATTAGACTGATTATTTGCATTCATGTGAACATAGCTTTACCTCAGATACAATATCGTGCTATAGTCTAATACTATAATCCTTCGGCGACAAATCATCGACGAGTTGGCAACTCTACACGATTTCCCATAAAATATATGGGGAAATTAGTCGAAAGTCTGTCCTGATAAGATTACCGCATCCGGAATTCGTGCGAATTCAGCAAAACGCTTAATCGACGAATTATTAGCGAATTTATACATTTACCATGCTCCATATTGATTCGTGAATGTATTTATTTACGTGTTTATCTCGATGCTCGAAAATTATTTCACGCCCACTAACCCAAACGACGTATCATAATAATATTATATAAAGTTTTCAAACATATTTTTGTAAAATATTAAATTTTATCATGAAATCGTACGTGGGTTTTTCAATTTTTTCAAGTTTACTTTAAATGAAATTAAATTTAGCGATTATTTAATGGTCCACGTGCGAACATAACCTACAAACGGTAAACGATAAGAACATAACCTCAACAAACTTAACCTAATTAACAAACTCGTTCGACTATCAACAAACCGCACCCGATCTATTCAAACTCAAAACACTCTGTCGCAAAAATAGAAAACTAGTAAAAGTCTATTCATAACGCCATTTTGTTTGCACAAGCCATGCATACAAAATGGCGGCGATCATGTTTGATAGCGAAAATAACTAAAGACACATAATTCCATTCGTGGAATCGAAACATAACTTTGCTATTATTATATTAGATATCCAATAGGCAAATTGGCGATTCGGAAATATTTGAATTTTACGCGTTTTTCGTTTTCCCGCGTTTTATGGAAGCGGTATTGCGATAGTCGACTAAAGAGGCGGGGGTCGTTCTAAAAGTTCATGTCTAAATGTCAATTCCAACAACCGGTTCGTTTGAAAATTTGAATTATTAATAGGCGTCTGTTTGCTCATTATTCGATGGAATGTTTTCGAAAAAAAATATCGGAATTTTCCTATGTTTTAGGTACTAAAATTTTCATTTTATTGAAAAATTATATCGGATTGAAAATTTATCAATTTCAAATATACATAAATTCATATTTACATGTAAATAGTTAGAAAATATTCTTAAAAAAAATACTTTGAAAAACTTTTCGATATAATACATACAAACACATTATTCAGATTCAAAATATTCTTACTTGAATTTAACACTAGTTTCACGCAGACCCAAAACAAATCCAAAAACTCGAAAGTAAACTTGATTTAAATAAACTCGATACATTATATATTTTTCAAATCTCTGAAAAAAAATTTTCAATACAAACAAAAAGTGTACGTTTCGGATTTAAAACACGCCTCGGTACCACTAATTCTGCTATGTAAAAATAGATTTAAACACGCCGTAACCATTGTATAAACATAGATACGTTTTGGAAGCGCAGATCGGCAGTTTAATCAACAAGTATTCCGGAAAAGCGTTTGGAAAACTCGTCCGACATTTTGGCGCTCGAATAAAAATTTTCCGACATTTCGTAGGCCGTAAAATGTGCGACCCCGATTCAAAGGAGAATTTTTCGCATCGATCCTCTTCTAACTGTTGTATAAGCTTAAATACAGGGTGCTTAATAAAAATCTGACTCATATTATATTCAACATTAACAATATAATTGACTTATCCTGAAAAATTTAATGATTTTTTTCGAAAAAAATTTTTTTAACAATGTTTAACTTTTAACACATGCTGTATATAGCCTATAAAAGTTAAAATGAACGTAGTATACTTGGAGCTTTTCGCTGAAAGCTGAAGTCGCACTTTCGAAAACTGCAAAATTCAACTGGTTTCGTCGGAAAATCGAATTGAATAGTTTCAGTAGTTGCTAGTTTCGACGCTATTGAAAATTTTGAAGTAATAAGCAAAATAAGTGTAAACGTTGAATACTTTTTCGTGTTATGAAACATATTTTGAGTTTTGATGGAAATTTAAATGAAAATTCTCATCAATTATGTCTTATTCGGTGTTTACGTTTCGTATTCTTTAACAATTAGCAAGTACGTGTAATGAAATACGTCTACATTGATGCGAAATTTTCTTTTCGCTTGGATTTTTATTAAAATTTGCATATTTAGGCGAATCTTAAAAGAAGTTATATTTCGGTTAATCGAAAACATTAATTTTGCAAAAAATTGACTGTTAAGTTTTTGTTCATATCTGATATTTTACTTATTAAAAAATAATTTACTTTATCTATCATACCTTATTTAAATCGAAAACGTCTAGCAACAAAATTAATTATATTTTTAAATTAGTATGTCAAAGTATGAATAATAAACTGGGAAAGATTTTAAATTATCTATTTAAAGTTTACACCGAGTAGTTCGAAAAAAATGCATGGAGTTTGTAAAAAAACATATTAAATAAGATTTCCACTGGTTTTTCATATGTAGATACACATATTTGATGAAAATAGTTTATATCATGTAATACTCTACTATAAATAAAACTGTGACAAATCTATCTCGATAATAGTCTAAATAAATCAACAGAAGTCGCATTTTCGTGAATGCATAAATCTTAAATGTTTTCACGAAAATCGAATCGTCACATTAGTTTAGTATCACTAATAATAAATACACATAATTTATCAATTTCATAATTTATATGACAATATAATATTATCCTATCAAAAGACATAATTCCATTTCGCAATCAGTGCTTTATAATGCGGTACTTTCTGCTAAACCTCGCCGCTTTTTCCCTTCGAAATCGAGTCCTATTATAACGTGCCCTTTCTTCGGCCCTATAAATTCGGAACCTTTCTTTAAATTAGCATAATTCGAACAGAACACAGGGCCCTAAAGTCAAAGACTCTTTCGACAGATTCGACACCCCAGGCAAAGGTGATGACCTTTGAAGCCAACGCTTTTCCGCGGAAAAAATATCGATTTTTCTATCTGTATTGGAAATTTTTATATATTTTTCAACTTTTATTAAATCACAAGTTAGCTAGGATAAGGATTTTTTAACCTTTGATTAGAATTGTCGTTGAAAATTCATGTGCATTGCATATTAGTGAAGTATTCTATGTACAAACTATTTCATATTTGTGTCCCTTTTGAAACGATTCCGAAAATGTAATATTTAGGTTAACATATTTTAATGAACATTTTTTCTTTTTATTATTATTTACACATTATTAAGTATTATTGACCTCAATCAAATTAAAAAAAATGTTAATAATTTTTCATTGATTCAAAATACATGGAAAATGTATATCGTATTTGATATTCATAGAACTTCCTCTATATAATTCATATCGACACGTGTTTGCATTATGTAATGAATTATGATTTATTTATTAGATTTAGAAGGTTGCAATGTATAATGTTTGAGAGGCGCTGATCTAGAAGTTCGTTTTGCTGTGAATTTTCATGTAGAGTGAAATATACGAGAAGATCTATCAAAGAGTCTCCTACGCGAGTTTCTTTCATGTGAAGGGTTTTGATGGTACACATTAATAATTCAAAGATTTTTTTCATAGATCACACTTGCGAAGTGTATGTTTTATTTATATCGCTTCTGAATGTTAGTTTTTTTCAAAATTGGCAGATTTCTCAATGATCAATCAGACTGTGATCTTTTGATCGGTCGAATCAAATGAATAGTGTTCGTTGTGTAGGTATAATTTAAGAAATTATGAAGTCGTTATTTTCGTGTGATAATAATCAAATATGAATCTCTTGGCATCAGAATTTATTGACTGAATTTAATTTGATCGGTGACTGAAGTTTGATCTGATTTAATTTACAAATAATTTCGATATTTTTTAATTTCTCAAATTAGATTATACAACGTATAATTTAACATTTGAAATTAACGATTCGCTCGAAGATGTTTAAAATGCGTACAGTGCATTTAGCATGCAGTTGGTTGCCAAAATATTGGACATGACGACTGAAAAGGCCAAAGAGTACAAATGACATTTTTGACTAAATCGAATTATTTACAGAAATCACTTCAATGTACGCTCATATATTTGGTGGCAAAAGGATATAAACGAACTTGGAACGTGTACCGAGATATATCAAACCACTCGACCTTCTCCTAATACAACCTTGACTTTGAGTGCGTTTTTTATCAAAGTCACTTGTACTCCTTAGGATTTTCAGTCGTCACATGAAGTCCGCTGTGAAAATAATTTCACAGTTGCTCCCTTTCATAAACAAAATATTTATTCATCATGCAAAGAGAGGGGAACCTTTTGATCTTCCGATGTTGCATAATTGAAGACACTTAGACCAGTTTATTCCGAGCTCACAATGTCGACAGCTATCGGTTTAATTTTATGAACATCTACCGGACACAGTGTGTTATTTTGTTGGCAGCGATGAATATTTCTAATTTTGCAATGTCAAATTAGAGGTGCTTTCGAGCGACTGATGAAATTATATGCACTGTTTCGTATAAGGCTTTTCAATAGAAGTTTGTTAGTTGCTTATACTATATTAGTGAATTTACAGTTAAACTATGTCATGTCGTGTTTGCAGATCGTGATTAATATAAGTGAAATAGCCTTTCTGTTAAACGTCGAATTTTAAAAATTTTGTAGATTATAAAATATTAAAATTGTTAATATATATATGTAGATACCTTCTAAATGTGTAAAAAATGAATGGAAAGTCTTATTGCGGAATGATTAACTGTTAAGGAGTCTATAAATAACATAAATTCATTTTTATTTTTATACCTAGATGTACCTACTAGTTTCTGTTATTATACGTTACTTGAGACTCTTCGAACTTTAAACCATTTTTAAACTATTATATCTAAAGTTCTTTTCCGTTTTTAAAGTAAGTAATGTTACGTCTATTGACCATGCATAATATTTGCTACAACTGGGCTACAAAAAGACCTCCTTAAGATCTGTCAAACGATATAAATTCCATCATTTACAAAATTCAAAGTATAATTTTTGAAATGTAATGATACAAAAATCTTCCCAGACTTGCACACAATGACTCTCAAAAGTTTCATCGACAAAGAATCAGCAGTTTAGGAGTTTATAAATAAAAAAAATACATACATTCTTCGTTATTTATAAAAGATTTTAGTCAAAATAAACAGTCGATTAACCGCTTCGAGGCGGGCCATTTTGGACTCGTTTATTTTCGAATTTTGACAAACGAAATTGAGCTACAAGCTCGTGAAAATCTTCAAATCTTCATCAAACACACATTTATGGTTTCCGGTGTTTTATATTCGGATATCTGGAGCGAAAACAGTGCGTAGATTCGCCAGACGGACCGGGACCGCTTCTGGGAACGAAAATTCGGTATTTGTTTGCGATAGAAAATATTTTTGCGCATTCTTAATGATTCATTTATCCATTTTCGTTTATAGAATGGTAATTTTAGAAAAGAAAATTCGAAGAAATTCGGAATCGATAGGTAACTAAGCGTGTAACGCCGATTAGGTTTGAGGTTATGTGTTATATGTGAAATTTAAAATCTACGATATGTTTATAAAAATTCGTTTGTTGACTAAGAAGTCTACAAAAATTTACAAAAACATATACTTTCAAATGGACTCATTTTACTTTCAAAATTTAAAACTTACATAACCTCGCATACCTCACACAAAGTGTATTTAGCTTATTTATACAAAATTCATTACAGCTTTTCCAAAAAAATATATTGCAGTAATATAAATTTCTTGTATACTTTTATTATATAAATCCTATTCAACAAAGAAAACGCTGAAATATTACACATATTACGACACATTTGAAACGTATACAGAAATATAACAAAATTGCACTGAGCATTAATCAAAAAGAACAAAACTGAAATACACACGCAAACTTTTTTTTTATGTAAAGCAGTTTCGTTATCAACTGCGATAAAAGATATCAACTTTGATACCAAATATAGTAAATGTATGTAAATGCGGTCTGGCGCCATATAAAATACGTTTATCTAATTGGGTTGAAAACAAAATTACACATTTTTTCTGTCATATCCTGAATTGTTTCGAATTAACTATATCCCACTATAAGCATTATCGTATCTTTGGGTATTTAGCCAAAATCGAATCAACGAATTTATCGCAAAACATAACGTACATTAATCTCTCTAAATAAATATAGGCCTTTTCGTTATGTACGTTCAACTTTAATTGCGGTCATATTAGTCGATATACATCCAAACTATATCTAAATCGTATTAAAAACCATAAATTATATTATATGAAATATGATATATGAAAATTTACGAAAATTGTCCACAATTAATTCTAATATTGTAGACACATTGTGCATATGAAAACAAATGCAAGTCGTCTTCAATCTTAAGAAACTACATATAATCCCATTTATTGTCAGTGAAAACTTAACGATATATGAAAATTTACGAAAATTAATTCTAATAATGTAGATACATTGTGCATATGAAAACGGATGCAAGTCGTCTTCAATCTCAAGAAACATTGTCCTCGTCAACCGAAGACCTTCTCTTGAACAAACGACTAACCAGTGCATCAAATGCACTCACTTACCAACTCTCGTTAAATAACGGAAGATGAGTCAATAGACCATTGTTATATCGTATGTATGTGGCTATTCGTGATACGTTATTGAACGTAGCATATTTTCAGTTGATTTTTATTTTCTCTCGTGTCCAATGTGCATCGTCAAGGCTGTTGACTTTCTGGTTATTGTTTTCGTGTGAAAATTCAATTCAAATGATGTCATGTGATTGTGAATTGTTGCGAAATTTTACGAGTTTTGTCTTTGACGATCGTAAAATTCGCGATGAAAAACGATTGAATGATAATTGAATGATCGCATCTTATAATTGATAGTAAACAAATACAATGTAATCATATCTTCTGATAGTTTTCCTTTACGTATACAGAGAGTTTCTAGACTCATATCAAAAGCAAAATTTTAATTCAACTGTGATTATTAAAAAAATAACGTATAACGGCATTACAAATGCATTATAAATGTATGAGATAAAAAATGACAATTCAAAAGAGTAGATCAATATTGACATTACGACATGAAAAGCATCTGTTTGAAATCTATTCAAAACACAGTTCAAATATTTGAACACAAATCTCAAGAATGATCAGACTTATTTTTCAGCATGATTCAGAAACTTTACAAAAACCAGTTGACCAAAAGCAGAATTCTGACAAAAGAATAAACGTGGGCTTCGAACAAGAGTGAAAACGAATGATTCACTTATATTTTTTTATATAAAATTTCAGATTCTTTATTTTTTTCGTGATATTTTTCAGTGTCGTTCGACGATAATGAACGGTAACACAAAACTGATTCACACGAAGGTCACATTTGCATAGCGACTTTTTATGGCGAATCAAACGGAATAGTGCTCCGTTCACACGTGCTCTGAATGAATAGAATCGATTATTTTTTTTTAGAAAATACGATAAAATGAACACATGTTACGGCTGATCTGTTTAAATTGTACAAATCATACAATTATTAGTGAAATCATCCAAAAAAAGCTTACAATTTATAACATTTACATTTTCGATTCTATGAGAATTTATCAATAGTTAAATCATTCATATATTTTCTAGATAATTTATTAATTAACTGATAAATGCTAAAACTGTAATTATAGTCAAAATATCGACAGAATAAATTCATCAAAAATTAAATTAACTTAAAATGTATGCATTGAAAACAACTGATAAGTCCAATAAGTACTATACGTAAATAATTTGTCTTACAGCCAATATTGTTATGAATGTATTTTTATTTTTGAATAAAATTATATTCATTTGACTTAAAGATCTGTCCAAGTGTGAGAATATCTTAAGAAAACTTGCTTAATAGGAATAATGATACGTTCTAAGAACTCGATGGTTTTTATTAGACTTCTTCGTTCAGAATATTCCCATCCTCGGAATCAGTAATGAGATGTACTCATTGCCTCATTTGTTGCTATTTGAGAACCTCTTTTTGTACGACTTAAGTTTGAGTTTATCGATATTTGATTGTGTCGATGAAAAGTGCTGTTAATGAGGCATTTCTCAGAACATAGATACATCGTATTAATCTTGTATTTTTCATAGAAGTGTTTTCGATAGTTTCTTACAAGTAAATATTAGCATTTTAGTGTATTTTACTAATGGTCGATTTTAACTGTAAAGAGTAACATTATGGTTTGAAGTATGTGCGTATACAAATATCAGTCAATTATAATATCAGTTTCGAGAAGTCATTAACTCAAAATGAGCTCTGGAACAATACGAAATATAGCTATTTTCAAATAACAAAAATCATGGAAAATTCTATTCAAATCAATTTTTTGCATTGTCAGAACGATCTCGACCATAAAATGATAACAAAAATAGAAATGCTGCAAAAATCACGAGTTTCCCACGCAATTTGACAAATTCAAAGCGGACACAACACGTTTGGTAAAAAAAATTCAATTCAACACCACAATTCGTCGACAATTTCGCATGTTTCGGCGAATTTCGTTCCATTTGCGAAAACTGTAAAACTGTAAACGAGAAAATGCCTTTTGAAAACAACATTTGACAAGCCGCAAATGACAGAACAAACGATAAAACTCGAAAAAAGCCACTTTTTTTCATTATTTCAACCTTGAGTATAAATAATGCACCTGCATTGTGCATACCTGGTTATTAACGCATTATGCGGTTCAACGCTAACCAAATAAATCAAAAAATATTTCAATGATTAAATTCTACACAAGCGGAATAAATTGTGAACACAATTCATCAACATTTATTAATTTCACAAAATTTTCCCAAAATTATCTTTACTATTTTTAAGATTGAACGAGTATAGATTCGACATTACACTTTACAATTTGAAAATATTCTACAAGAAATGCATAATTTATCGAATATATGAAGTGTCCACTATTAATTCCACCAATGTATATTACACACAATATATATATATATATATAAGGTATAGTTGAGTCCGATTAATTGGATTTTTTTCAGCCGTTCTACATTTGAGTCGCGTTTGCAATAGAAACCTTTCATGTATGATATTAATCTGTTCTACTTATTGGTTTCTTGATTAATTTTACTGTCGAATCATCGCAAGAGGGTTTCGCAATTGATATTTGTTAAATTGAAGTTGATTACTTTCGTCTGTGAATTTAAATGTGTATGAAACTCTTAAAAATGGGTTAGAATTCATATATCTTTATAAATAATTTCGTCAATTTATATATTATTAATAGTTAATTTTCGTGAAGATTTATTATTAGAAACGTTATATCTTCGAACAAATATTGAGGAAAAAAATAAATGTGTACCTATCTAAAATGAAAGTAATTCGTTTTGTACATCTTCATTTTTTTATTGAGAACGTGTATGTCGAATTTTCTCACATGTACAATAGTACAGTAGTCTCTTATTTATTCAGTAATCAATCAAAATTGTAATTACATAAACATTTAAATAATAATATAAAATTCTTCACAGATATCATTTTGCGATTATTGTGAAATTCATAACTTTAATAACTGATGATTTAAAATCGAAATTGAAATACTGATTTATTGATTCGATTAAGATTTAAAATCATTTTATAAATGTATGAATTATCAAAGTAATCCAACATCACTTCAAATACATAACATATTCTCAATGTAGTTTTTATATCTATTCCAGAGATTTGCGCTGTTTATTTGTGCAAATTGTATATTTTTTTCATTTATTTATTTAAAATTTTATTTTTTAACGTTGCTTAAATAACAGAAACACACTGTATTTTATTTCTGAACATAGAACTTATTTGAAAGAAACGAAAAGAATCCAAGTGTAGAACGTGAGAGCGCGTGACACGCGGCCAGAGAAAGTGGCATACGAACAAAGTTGACGTAACATGAAAATTTGAAATATATAACACATATATGTACTAAATATTATATTACTTTTTCATATTTATATAAACATATCAGATTTAATAAATTCTTATTTATTCATTTTTTTTTTTATATTTTCCTGTCATTACTTCAACCAGTTTGAGCAACACACCAATATCTTGTATTAACCAGTTTTGTCACATTGCTGTTTTAATTTATACACATTGTATATAACTATTGTGTTTGTGTCCAGTT
Organism: Cheumatopsyche charites; assembly: GCA_024721215.1. NCBI lineage: Eukaryota > Metazoa > Arthropoda > Insecta > Trichoptera > Hydropsychidae > Cheumatopsyche > Cheumatopsyche charites. The sequence continues at coordinate 13,482,831 of CM045577.1, forward strand.
TAATACTCCAAAACTGCGTTGATATATTCAATGAATTGATCATTAGTTATGTTATAAACTCAATGGTTGATGTTTATGCTCGACGATTTCCCATACAAATCTCACAAAAGACGAACAGACAGATCATTACACACTTACAAAATTATTAAAACGAGACACGACAAAAGCAAAATGGCCGAAAATTAATTGTTTTCAAAAATTAATTATTATATTTGAAAAAGTAAACAAAGCTAATGCCGTGACCTTGATATTCGAAAATGCTACTATCGATAATCGGCGTTAAGGGTTAGATTTGTATGAATACGTTTATATACAGATTTTTTCCGAAACATCCAAACGACACACGAATGTAAATCTTATTGCATTAGCCGTAAGACCCAAATTAACATATTCTCTTATTTAGTTTCGAATTAAATGCGGTGCAAAAGATGCAAAGCTGCTACGATTTGCACCGGATGAAATTTATGCTTGATGATTTTCCATACAAAATTGCAGACAGACAAACGTACAAATACACGTTATTAAATTTATATTATTAATCATATAAAACACATCTTATAGATTGAAAAATGTACAGTATCAAAAGTCAAACTGTCTACAATCGAACTGATTTGATTTTCAGATCACAAAGATCTAGATTTTCGATCTGATTCGTTTCATTTTCGTGTTAATTTAAACGATAACATTATATTGAATTATATGATGTCACGTTTCGTTTTCAAATCGTAACATTTGAAATTGTCTTATGTAATTAACTAGAATACGGATGTACGTAGGTCGTCTTTGATTAACCGGAATAACCGGACCGTGATATTAGACGTGAATTATGCACGTTAATGTGTGAACTGAACAGAAATTTTCTAAAAATGCTATAGAAACATTCTTGTACTTCTTCTGTTTAAGGTCATTTTTTACAATGTACTTAAATCAATTTTATTCTTTCCGTACGAGAGTATGTTTTGTAGTGTTATGGATGCAATAAAATTAGATTTTTATTAGTAATAACAAAGTACAATTTCGATTAATTTATCTCTATATGTGTCATGAACGTTGTGTGTTTAAGTCATTTTTGTTTTATATCAATCAGATTGTATTGTTTATTTTCAATTGTGAGAAATTCAATCGTTCATTTTCTTGTATATTTTCAATAAAATTTGAATTAATAATTATATGATAAATTCATAATCAATTTAATTTTATAAAAAACTATTTAATATTATAATTACCATATTTTGTCTATCTGTATTAAAAATGAAACGCTATATTACCGTAATAGCAAAATTTTCAACACAACGAATTTGCACTGACATTCAACAAGTTGATTACTCGTCATATAATAAGACCATTTTACATCATTTCAGACCAATACAATTCCAAAAACGTATACACAGCCTTAGCAAAAAATTTCAAACACTAACAAATCGATTTTAAAACACAATTTTCGACTCGAAATTAATTTTTAGATACGAAATGGCCGCGTGCAAACATTTCCCATAGATGTGTGTATAATGAGGCGAACGCGCTACAAAACAAATATTTACCATCGGTAAATATGACCAGGAATAGACACCCTAAATCTTTGGCCGGTCATAAACACGTGTTGAACAAGAAAATATGGAAAATCGCTTCAAATTCCGAAATTCGAATAATTTACGTATCAAACGTTCAAATGTCCACTTCGCGCCATTCAAGGTTCGAGACAAGCGCGGCAATAAAAATTCAAATTTTCAACGTAACACTTGTGCAATTTCGTTACGAGTGCAGCAGACTATTGATTTTTGAATTAAATTTGTTCATTTCTTAAGTTTCTATTTTATACAAACTCTTTATTCTACCTTTCATCCGACTTCAATCAAATTTTCGTTCGCACTTCTAAGAAAAATGCTTATGTTTAAGTCCATAGTCTCGATCACATAATAAATCAATGATAGTTTATCGTTCACAAATATTTATATCGAATCTCAATAAGTAGTCTATTTACATATCACTCAATATTGATATGTAAAAATCATATATTATATATTGACCAGAAATCGATAACGGTTTATCGAAAGTCTGGTTCTAAATATTGACATCACGATCGTTATTCGGAGTCTCGATAGAAAATAGCCTAAATAGTCTGAACAAATCTACGTTACATATTGCAGTATTCGAATCACTAATGACAATAACGTCATTGGACTGTAACGGTATAGCGAAGACAAATGTCGTTCGTCTACGTTGTTAAAATGCGCATATAAAAGTCGAGATAATCACAGGTGATTGTTGTGCAAGCTATTTTCATACTTAATATAATGCTGCATAAGGTGCATTTTTGTTCATACGTTCGTTTATTTATTAGAATTCAATTGAATTGAATCTTCATAATGATGAAGTAAATATTTTTTTCGCGCTTTAAGTTTGATAGAATTTAATTTTGTTCATATCAAAACACTTATGTGTTGGATTTGTTAAGTCATTAATAATGATTAGTGAAAAATATTTTGCAATTTTGTATATTTTTCAATATACATATAATTGAAGTATACTTTTGACTAATTGACTTTTTACTTTCGTAAGGTAATTAAGGTAACTTTAGCACGCAATGCACATTAAAACAGCCTACATATTTCTCAAAAACTTAAATAGCACAATTTACAATCCATATTTACTAAAAAATTAATAATTTTATGTGACTTTGACTATATAAACACTCTAACGATTAAGTCTATATCCCATTAAACATTCGACAATCCCACTCATGTATCGTCGAATTCTTCAATATCAAAACAAACTAATTAACAAGAAGAGTCTCCTTAGCATTTTAAGCGTTGCCATTCGTTTCGAATAATTAGCAAACCGAACAACTTTTCATTTTTCTTAGTTAACGCAAACGATCCGCACCTATGTGTCAATTTTCATACACTAATTTTCCGTTCACATACAATAATTACTCAACACCATATTCTAAAAACATAGGATTGTTTAAAATTATATATTTCAATTCATGTACTTAAAGTTTTGAGTTTGAAAAATAATTTAATTTAATTTTAAACCATTTAAACTTGAAAAATATTGCCTTGAAACACTTCCAATCAGAATTATAAACGAGTCAAAAAAGTTTATTCTTATAAGAATTGAAAAAATAAGGAAATAACTGGTCTTCTGGATCAAAATCTGAAAAAATATATGCAGTATGTCCCATAGTATGCAGAATACTTACATATTCAAAATAAATGCTTTTTTTCAACAATGCCGAGGCGTTATTGAGTAAACGTCTTTGTTCCGCACTAACAAAACTCGCTGACAACACACAAATTGTGATTTATGATAAAGAAAATTAAAAAAAAACGCGGGAAAATTGTAATTTAAAATCTACATACGTGATAGATTCAAAGTCATGCTAAACCCAAATATGAAAATTATGAAAAAAATACAAAAATTCCATCCTGAAAGATTTCATACGAAAATCTACATCAAGAATTTCGTTTGAAGTTCTGACGTTTTTTTTATTAATATTTGAATATTTAATATTAAAATTAATATCTTTAACTATCTGCAAGTTAATGGATTCATATGGAAACGTCAATTCGACTGATGGTATTTCTTAGAACCGGTATTTCTGGTATGATAAAAAAAAATTTGCTTTTCAATGCGCAAGACTTCATGTGATTTTTATGTTGCGATAGATTTCGAGTCTTCGTCTAAAAAATGTTAAGGTCAACAACAGGTTGGAAGGCACAACAAAATTACTAGGAAATTAACCACGAATTACTCGAACAGGTTGTAGAATAAATTTCACGAATCAAAAAAAAAATTTCGAAATTGCATTGAAATAGTCAATGAGAGAATTATGATGAACTAAATGACAATTGGTGCAAAAAAGTTTTTTTTCCAAGTTGATAAAATTATACTATTTTAAATGAAGCAAAAGTGTGCCAATAACTACATAACAATTAAACAATACCCCGTTTAATAATCGTTCGGAAGCCATTAAAATCTTATAAGGTATTTAAATATAGAAACGTTCGTCCCACGCACGTACAATGTAAGTACAAAATATATAAACGTTTTCATATAAATTTGATTAAAACGAACAATCAGAATTACGATCCGTTCGATGTGCTCCGAACAATTCGACACTAATTGAATTTTACACAAAACGTAAAGCTCAATTTATGGCTTGCACACACAAAGCGAATTGCTATCGGAATAAAATTCGCATAAATCGAGGGTTTCCTGTTCTCGCAGTTCGAATTGCGAAATCGAAGAAAATCGAGAATTTTAAAAATTTTCACGTTAGACTTTCAACGGTGCATTCGAATTCTTTTCCTGTTCGATGGATTTGAATTTAAAATTTGCTGTTCAGAGCTTATCATGACTAACTCTAAAAAGCAAAAATTCAATAAAAACGATCAAAATTTTCTTCATTATTAGAAATTTTAAGCATATGTATGAATTTTGTTTATAAGTCAGATGAGGTCAGTTCACATTAGAGTACAGAATTGATTAAAATGGCGTCTGAAATAAATTATTAAATATCAAAATCTTGGCTAAACATTGTCATTTAAAGGTATTTATCTTTATTATCCAAGAAATATATTTCTCTTATAAAAAGTTGACTATTCATTTCATCATAATGCTGGGTTTGTGTTCTGTCGAATTTTGGCGAGAGTCACATGTCGTTTTTCTTAATTGATATGATGACTTGATTGTTTCTGCTAATATTTGATTGAAAAAAATGTTAATTACGAAACTTTACGAGACACTTACTTAAAATGAATCCATTGTTTTCTCTGTGACAATTAATTTCGATCGATTTCAGTGCCAACTTTCGTATGCTGATCTTTTCGAATGGCTACTTCTTCACATTAAAAATGAATGATTACTTGAAATAATTAAAATTAATAAAATCTTATTAATTGAATTTGATTGATTTTAGCACCATCTTTTATACACTAATAACTGTATCCATTAACTTGCGTATATAGGTTTGTCTTTTCACCTTGGTTTTGGTTCGCCAACTAGTGTAAAATAGAAGAATTGACTGTACTTTTTAATCATAATATTCGACATCGAACATCAAAATGACAATTACATATTATTTGACCATATGTATAATAATATAGTACGATACGACGATAATAAGAGTATTGTCCTCAATTAATTAATAAACCCTGGATATATTGATAGAGTCACGCTACTATCGCATAATCGCGTGACTCTTATTCGTAGAAAAGACATGTCTTTACTTAAGAAGATCGAAGGATACTTTTTTCTTATTGAATTTGTGAAAATTAACTGGAATTTTCGCAAAATAATATTAGATCGTTTCGCAAGAAATCATCTGACCCCGAACGATAATAATTACGAACGACAACATTTATATGCTTGTGTTGTATGTAATGCAAAACGAAAACTTTACATTCGATATTTCGATCTTTTCTCACACTTTCCACTCATTTGAATGTTCTCATGTTGAATTTGAAACGTGAATAATGCATTTCGTCGGTGAAAATGGGTTTAAGTGCGATTGTCTCGGTTTAATCGTATGTTTTTCAATTCTAGCAAATTGTATTGCAATTCGAATGTTCACTAGTGGACACTTTTTGTGAATTCATGTTTAGAATCGTACTTGTTCTTTCTTAAAAATGTGTAAAAAATAACTATTATCTAATTTACAATTAATGAAAATTTTGCTGAATAAATATAAATAAAAATTCATATGAAGTGTCTACATTTAATTCCATATTTTAAAACAAAATATTTTTTTATCAATTTAATCAATTTTCAATTTGAAATTCCATTATTATCAATAAAAATAGATTTAATATCAGATCTGAGACATGCAATATTATCGATTGTATTTTAAGAAAATAATATCAATTTTCATCTTAATCTTATTGATGTCGTTAATTAAACATTAAAACAATATTATCAATCATTTTAATTTATCACTCGTACATTTTTATATAGAAAAAAACCCAATTATGACTTTTTACACAATATTATCCATGTAAACATTTTATTTCATCATTGTTTTTCGAATCATCTCATGTAAATAATTAGAACATACATGTGTATTTTAATTTGTGATAAAACATACAGCACAATTGATATTCCTTTATTTTCATTGGAGTCATAAGTCGGTTATCAACGTTTTTATTTATTAACGTTATCTTGTTTTCATTTGTATAATAATTTACGCTTTGTGCATTTGTACAATCGAATGAAATTTCTACAAAATTTTCGAACACAATCAATCATATTCTTATTCGTACAGTAATCTATCACAAGAAAACCCTAAAATCTTATTTACAATACGGATAAAGTATGAAATGACAGCGTAAAACTCGCATATCGTGTTATCAGACAATTTTAATACCGGATTTGACGAAAAACCTACAAACAAAAACATTCGAGTATTTCTCGAAATTATCCGATTTATGTAAAAAAAATCGATAACGACTCGACTAACTTATGTTGAGGTCGAAACATATAATACGTCGATATTGCATAATATTTTTCTAACCATTGGAAGTTACAAAACTCTATTAAAAGTACGAATTATCTTTAAGCAAATTTAAACATTTCAAGCGAAGATATATAAGATTTAAGAAACATATTGCTTTCAGCTAGGTCTTATATTTTCGTAGAAAAAAATCATAATAAAATTGAATCATTACCTTTAGATTACTTTGAGCAGAGTGAGAGTAGAGTATTTATTTCAGTAAATTTTTGAGAAAACACAAAAGTGTGGAAATATTATAATAAAACCTTAACAATGATATATCAATATAATTTTTCATATGATTATCCTAATGCTGCATTTACATATGACTTTTGCCATATCTGTTGCAAAATATGTTTCCATTTCATTCAAAATATACGAAATATAGCTAAATGCGAACGTTAAAGCAAGAAAAGCAATATGTACCTATGCCAATAGCCATAAAACTATTGAAAAAGCCAAGGATTACAAGTGACTTTTTTACCGAAATTGAGTTATGTACATGAATCACTTTTATGAACACTTATATATTTGGTGGCAAAAGGATATAAACGAACTTGGAACGTGTACCGAGATATATCATCAAATCACTCTACCTCTTCCTAATACATGCTCAACTTTGAGAGTGCTTTTCTCGAAATCACTTGTACCCCTTGGCCTTTTCAATCGTCATATATAAACGCCCCTTATTTTTTTTTAATAATTCAAAAAATATTTACTATTATTACAAAATTTTACATCCATCCGACAAAAACCCATCGTGACAATACGATCACTCCTTTACACTTATTGTGGAGTTCCTAAAAAAAATGCTATATGTACACTTGAAAAAGTGATCGAAGGTCAAAACCGCTAATGGCTGTGACCGATAGATAACGAGCTTTGTCCGGAAAATCCTATAGATTCCGAACAATGCGAATTACATACACAATGTAACGGCGAATGGTCGCCGAAGCCTTTCGCATTACGAGCGCCGAAATTGCACGAGTTCCGCACCGAAAAAGTGCCCCCAATTCCGAAATTAATCGACCGATTTTACGATTCGTTCGTATCTATTACTGAACTTTGTCACTTTGATTTTCGTTTGTATCTTCTGTTATTTTTATGTCCGATATTTCAATCGTTAGATACAATTAAAATTTCATGAATTTTGGATTTAATTATAGCTGCAATTTTCATTTAAAATGAAAACATACACGAATTTTGATGTCAGATTTGGAGTCAGCTATATCTTATTTTATCACATAATTATATATTCTCGTTTTTTGAATAAAAAAAGGATAAATATGTCCAATACATATACGTATTAGCGTTAGTTTAATGTTAATACGTTGCTGCGTAACAATTGAGTTTAGTAACTAACCATTGAAAGATCGAGTTTAAGTGTATCAGATAAAAAAAATAGTCGATTTTTTAAGTAAATTGAATTCAATTTATAATTTGAAAGTTCTATTAAAAAATACAAAATTATAAAAATAATACAAAAAATAACCTATCATCATTACTATTAATCAATCCATTGAAAATATCTATGCATGTCTAGTTAGAAGAAAATTATAAGATATATACACGTCGTTATTTGCGCCTATTTTATGCAATTTTACAACAGACAGATATACAGAAATTAGTGCTGTTATTATATTAGATATGTGCTATACTTAATTAATATGTTTTTTTCTTTTTAGGCATTTGTTCTACAAAAGTTATTAGGCAAAATATGTTTTCTTCTGGTGTAAAAAACTCTATTCTCCATTTCAATTTAGCAAACATTCCAACACCGTGAGTACATGTATTGATATAATCATCTAAATCTATATTAATAGCATAATGGCCCTGAAAAAAAAAATCAAACAAAATCTACATGAAATTAATTGACATGAAGTTAAATGTAACAAAATTTTCAATCAGACCTTCTTCAAATAAAATTTATTGTTCTTTTTCATATCTTTCAATATTTTATTTACATCTGGAATGATTTTCAGGAACATTTCAATATCTTCAGATTGGATAGAAAAAAATTTAACGTAATGCTCTTTGATTAAAACGTATGAAAGCGCTTGCACCTGGATATGTTGTAATTATCTTATCTTATTATTTTATGTGTAATTTATTTTCGTATATTTACCTTAATTGGACCAATATCTTTTAATACTTCTCCTTCAAGTGTAATGATAACATTATCATTATTAACTCTAGTGAAATTTGCAGTAATAGTATTCGTGACATTTTTCTTTTTAAAACCTTTGCATACAAAGGCATCTTCTATTTTCAAATCATATTCACCCTGAAATATTATTGAATAACTTTCACATAAAATTCAAACTTCGAGAAATAAAATAAAATTCTTACAAATTTCAAATTTGAAACATCGATGGCTATTAATTCATTCACCACAACCAGTAGAATGATTGATTTATACATATTTATACATGGAATTCAATATCAGTACTGTTATTGAATCTGAACAGAATTGAATCACTCGTGTGTGAATTAAACGAATAAAATCAAATCAAACTCTCATTTTTGTTCGAATCTGTGCATTTCGATTTTATCGAACATTATTGAATTTTGATTACGCTTGATGACATTTTAAATTGCTTGCCAAAATCATCATGTATAAATATAGAAGTTAAAAAGTATATTACATCCATTTTTACATTAACTATTATTTGTTTTTTGATAGTTTTATCTTACTGTATTCATATCAACCTTTAATATAATTTTCCATCCTTCGACCTTTCATCTGTTAAAGTTTTTGTTTAAAAATTGTGTTTAAAACTAAAATTTCAAGACCAAGTTTCTTTTGCAATACAAATAGATCAGATATAATCAAATATGTATTGTTATAGATGATGAAATTTATGAATTATCAGTTCGATTACCATTTCAATTAAAAAAATATATATCAACTTGAATCTATTAATAACTTGAAAATGATAAGCTTTCTGAGAACCTTAACACACTTTCGTTAATAATAGATAAATTTAAACCTAATAAACGATTTCCACAACGAACTACAATAGTATCTTAAGTGTGGAAAGTTCGATAAACGATAAAATGGAACAATTTATTCTAAAAGTTCGAACGGCCAAGTTTTCCCGCGTTAAATTTTCCGAATCGTAAATTTCCATTTTTTTTTACTCTCTCGAGAAATAAAAGGACGAAATTCATAAATACGTAAATAAAAGTTGAGCTATTTTACATGCGTAGGTCGTGCGTAGAATGCTTAATGCGATTAAGCCTTCGAAATAAATAAACTTTTGGAAAATTTAATCTCGCTACTTTGTTGAAAATTTTTCAGAGAAAATCTCGCGTTACTATCGAGAAAGAAACAAAGAAAAACTCGTTTCTTAGTTGTATTCAAGTTTCGTTTTTCAATTTTGAATTTTCTCGTGTGGCTATGTTGTGTTTATTAAGTTCAGTTTTCAAACTAACATCGTACATTATTTTTGTTATTCTTAATTCCCGATGATTTCATTATCTAGAAAAAAGTGATATAAGCTTGAAAATAAACAAAAATTTAAGAATTTATAAAAAAAAATTAGCCTGCGGTGCTCACAATAAAAAGTTTCAAATGTTAAAAACTAACGAAAATATGTCTTTTATCATTATATACGTATATGTATGTATAAAAAAAATTATAATCATTAGTATAGCATTTAAATTTTCAATGCATTCTTGAGAACGACGAACGAAAAGATCAAAAAATTCTACTGTGCAGATAAATATAGATAATATGTGTAGATTCACAGTAGATCTAACAAATACTATAATATAATGATACATAAAAAAGTACATAATCTTCAAATTATTTTAATTCATAACAATTACATTTGAATATTTTCCATGTTTTTCTTCTTCATACGAAAAAAAATCATATTCAAGGACAAGACATTGTAAAACGCTGAGCACATATTTACACAAAATTTCAAACAGTTGATAAATTCTTATTGATTTAGTGGACAGGTTACGGTTAAGTGAAGTGGTTATTATATTTTACACAATTCGACTCACACTACTGTTTGTTATCTTTCATAATTCGTTTGTTTCTTTCGACAGATAAAACTTGAATATTTTCATACTTTTCAACGATTGTTATCTTTGCACTTTCGAGTTTTCGAATCGACGATTAAAAGTGAATGTCGAATTTCGATTTCGTTCTAATGATTATTACTTCATAATTGCAGTCTTGATTGAAAATTGTGACGTTAATTAGGTAGTCAATTTTTTTTGTGTACGATTGTTGTTAAATCAAGTAAATTTTCTGGACAAATCGATACATTTACAAATAAAGCAATCAATTTGAATTCAGAAAGCATGAGGCGTCCAAAAATAGTAGACATTACATTAAACGACCTCTAATATAATCGATCAAATATAATACTGTGTAACCAAACATTGTCTCATCAGAAATACTTAAAAGCAGTGATTTTCAAACTTTTTTCCGAAATAAGAAAATACACACTTTTAACAAATCTAATCAAAATATTTCGAATTGGTGTAAAACGAATTTTAACACAACATTTAGATTAAGTTATTGTTTCTTTATTTATGTTAGATTAGGTGAGGTTACATTTTAGATTATATTAAGTTAGGTTTAATATTAAGCAGATGATTTCAATTGTAAATACAAAATTAATACTTAAAAGAATACAAATAGAAAAAAATAATATTACTCCAATCGTGAATTTTTTTTTAGTATTGAAAAAATAGTTCAATTGTTTATTATAAATTTTCATACAAATGTGTAGAATAAAATACTTGAAATAAATAATATTTACACTTACAATTAGTAATTTTTCAAAAATCCATCTATAATCAAAAATTCATCATATCGATAGCAACCCACCATTTGAAAAAAAACCCATATTTTTTCACATGCGAAAACAATACTATTTACAAAACAGCCATAACAAAATCGATATCCCCCATACATAATAAAATATTTTATATGAAAAAAGGGCGAAAAATCGAAATCGTGAAAACATCATAATGCGGAATACGCTTTTCATTCATAGCGGTCATCACGCGACCGATTCTTCGACTTTTCAATGTGAATAATTGATGGGATTTTCGACTGATCGATGGTTTTCCGATGGAAAACTCAGAAAAAGTCGGAAAAATTCGAAAAAACACACGCCATGGGCTAAAATCGATTTTTTATCCGGAAAATGCGTGAAAATCGACCGACTTGTCGTGTACTTTTCACACCTTGTATCATTGTTTCGATTACATTTTAGTGGTCTTGATTATATTTTAATGGTTTCGATTAGATTTTAGTGACTTTTAAATTTTCTTGTCGTAGATAGATTGTGATTAGTACTAATGGAAAACTATAAAAGTTTGGCGGATGTTTGTTTTGTAATGTTTTGATTAAAGTGATTAGTGTTATACGCTAGTGGAATTAATTGTGGACACTATTAAAAGTTATTTTGTATTTGTAAAATTTATTCTGAATATTAGTGTGAAATTAATAAATTGTAGACACTTTTCATAAATTTGATAATTTTTTCTCAGAAGTTTCATAAAATAAGATTATCTATACGTAGTTTCTTTTATATTTTAAGAATGAACAAATGCAGTTCTTAATATTGCACTAACACATCAACATTCTAAATGATTTTACAAAAAAATGAAAAATTTTGAAATTTATACGAAATGTCCACAATTAATTCCACTAGTGTACTTAATGTTTATGTACATTTTTCTTCAACTTACCATACATAGTTTAATATGGGTAATATAAATTCAAGTTTTAACAAATATTTTGTGGAATGTCTTTCTTTCTTCATTGAAATTTCATTAATTACAATAATTTCTACATTATACATTTTTTTTATTTCCATAAATTATCAATTACAAATTTAAGCACATCGCTTTCGATTGCAAGCACTATCCAAATTACCAAAATCAAGTACGACCAGTATTACAAAACGATCATTATCATACATAGTCGATTCGATTAAGCCAAGTATTTACCACACCTCAATTTGTATATGAAAATATTCGTCAAATGTAAAAACCTAATCTGTAAACCAATAAAAAATACGTATGTTAGATAATTGCGATAGAATCGTATATATTAATTGTTGAAAAGGTCAAATAACAAGTACATGGATGTGTTATGAAATTAATAAACATCGTTAAATGTTATTGAAAATAGAGGAAACACTTTTATAACTAGTACAAAACATCTACTAATTTGTGTATTATGAGTTTGGATAATAGATATTAATTGTATTTGACAATTGAATTTCACTAAGAGCACAAGTGGTCATTTTTATCGATATTGAGTTAAGTACAGAAAATGGTTCTACATATGAATTTAACTTAATTTCGATAAAAAAGGTCACTTGTGCCCTTTGTAAAATTCAGTCGTCATTTAACCAAACCTCAAGTTTATTTAATGTGATTGCAGTGAGCAATATTTTTGTCATTGTTTCAGATTTTAAATTTGAAAAATTTTACTCATGGAACTATTATATTAAAACAATAATCATTTGCATTTTATGCGATTATTTTTAATGCGTATTATAATTTCGCTAACGTGTATATGTCCGTCCGTCTATCTGTCTGTCTATGAGAAAAAAATATAAAAATTACCATATAATCAGATCAAATTTTCTGAAAACACAAAGAAAACCCAAATCTAACGGAAAATTGTCAGAAAGAAAAACCTCACTTTCCCACACAGAAAAAAAAATTCACCATAGAAACGTCACGCGTGTCGAGCACTTAACTCTGACCTCATCGTGTCCGAGACGAACTGTTAACATACTTGTACGAAATACACTTGTAAAAATATACTTACACTTTACGAGACGGCCGTAACAATGGCCACATTGTTCTTCGGAAGAGCTGGAGGCTCGAGGGTGTGGTCTCCTTCGTCTTCGAGTGGACGTCTCTCCTCGAGATTCGGATCTTCGTTTTGTTCAGGATCGATTTGTGGAAATGTCATTTTTTTTTTCTTTACTGTGTAATTGTTAAGTGTTTGTTTATCGTAATGCGGTCTGCGGTTTTGAGTCGCTTTATGATGTGTACTTAGAATTATTCAACTAAAGTCTTATCGATTGGGTTTATTGAAACGACATGACATTGTATGTAAATTGTGGCATCTATTTGAATTGTGTTTTAAATTTTTTGGTATTTATCCGTTAGTCTAATGTCAATACTGCATTCGCTGTTATACCATATTTGCACATAATATTTAAAGTGTTACTCAATATAATAAGTGGAAACGCGGCATAAGTCAAATATCCGAGCGGGTGACGAAAGATAATATCGAACGTATCTTTGTGTTTTGGCACTCACTTGGACATTTGACACTTCGTAAATGGAAACATAAGTGTATGTAATACCTTAATATGAACAATATATTCAACATTCGAAAATGAGTAATATTATAAACATGTCTACTTAAATTGAGGTTTATGATGAAAGTATTGAAATTTTCATAGGAAAAAAAAAGTATTGCGATTCGAAAATATTTCTCTCATGAATTATTCAGACTTATACCGTTTTGCGATTCAATGGCGAATGCATCAAAAGTGCACAAACGGAAAATGCACGTTCGCATAAAAGGAAAATGCTCATTGACGTCCATTTCAATTTGTATCAATGGAAGATAATCGTCGCCGATGAAAACTGAATGCACGTATTCGATGCAAATGTGCAACAATTTTCATTTCGAATCAACAAAGTAGAGTAACTCGAAAAAAAAATGAACCAATTTTTCATTCTAATCAAACCCTTGCTACATATTTTTTAATGATCTCATTTAAAAGTGTTTCAAATAGAGTATTATATTGTAAGAAAAGTTTTATTTATACATGACCATATGGGAGACGATGGTCAGTGATTATCAAGTTGAATGTCTGATGATCACAGGACTTTTCTCCTATTCCATTTCCATTGGCCATTGTCTCACATATGGCCATCTATACCGGAATTACCCTATGTTATAAATATTAGGAAAAAACGTGCTTAATCCGAACGAAAATTAATCGAAAGCAAATTGTAAAATCAATGAAAAATATGGACGCGCTACATTTACGTTTTTTGGCATTACAATGGCGCAAAATCAACACACATATAATAATTTTCCACAATTCCCATTCGAATCGTTAGTGGATTTTGTAATAAAATACAGAAAAATATTATGTATACAGAAGGTCAATGGTCGTGAATATGGTTTCGACTATGCGTATGTACAAAGTGATGCAAAAAAAAATGGCATGAGTTTCAAATGATTACAGCACGCGAAATTTTTAAGTACTAACGATCGTTTGAAACAACTTAAGTTTGATGAATTTTAGTATAATTTCGATTTAAATACGAATGACTGACATTGATTTTTTCAGGGTTTTTTGCACCACTCTATACTCAATGTATGCCTATCCCACGAAAAAGGCGTCGTTTCGTGAAAAAATCGATGGTGACATGAAAAAATAAACATTTTCCCAGTTCGCGTGACATCAAGTTCACGTAGCGAAATAAAGGGCGATTGGATTTTGTAAGTTGGCTTACGTATAACGATAGATATATTTTCTTAACCCCCAATAACCTCAAAATGTATCAGGTAGTCATAAAAATGTTTTGCTGCAGCTATTAATCTATAATATGACTGAAAAATAATCAAACTATGTCTCAAACTACATATTGCCTGAGGTGATTTTGGTATGAATGGTCATTTTGTTCCAAAAATTATTATTTTTAGCACTCAAGTTGCAATTTATTGGCCATCTTTGCCGGAATTACCCGATTGATAAGTTTTCGCATGAAAAATAGTAATTAGATTTAGTATTTAGTTCATGTAAATAGTCTGTAGAATATCAACGGAAGTAATTATGAATTTAGTGAAAATTTCCATGTGTGTTTTAATTAAATTTGTATCCATCGACTAAATACTATTTGTAGATCAGTGTTATGTCTCACAAGTCACAAATTTACATTAAAATATTATATTTGATGATTAACTTGTCTCTTAATTCAATGTAGGTAATTAAAAATTTGGAGTTTCAATTATTTGATTAATTAAAATATCAAAAATGTCTCAATTAAATCGTATAGGTAACAAATAAAATGAATAAATTAAAAACTTTGATTATATTGAATATAGAATCTAAAAATAAAAACTCACATTTTCAAAAGTGAATTTATCTTCCATCCTAATAATCCATGAGTGAGATGAATTATTTATCTTCACACAGATATGTAATCTTTATATGCTTTTTTCACACAATTTCTTCATCTTTGTACATGTATAAAAAAAATCACTATCAATCTTGATTGTATGTAATTTTGACGACGTTAAATATTTGTCTAGCAGCAAATTCTTCATGCGTGTACATAATTCACGAGGTCAACTTTGAAGGGCAATGTGGAGAAAGTAAATGTCTTTTAGATTCAAAATAATTAGTTTATTCGATTGAACTTTGGCATATAGATATATTTCGGCAGATGGAAGTCTCATGAGAAATAAAGCACTAGGAGACTGGTAACTAGTATTTGATTTATTTAGAAAAACAACTAATTTACACGTCACTCAGGTGAGATATGACGCTACGACAGTATTTAAATATATATATATCAACTAAAACAGCACAATAATCATAACCAGATTTGCCTAAATTTCAGAAAAGAATGTTTAAACAAAGTCATGTCCATTTTTCACTGTATCGAATTGTTCATCAAATGTTCACAAACCATTTTTATTATATATTATTATATGCGGGTCTCTTTCTCGTGAAGCAATATTAAAAGATTTTGTATGTTTGGAGATATGTCACTTTATTTAAATGTAGATTCAATTTGAGACAAGAATATATATTGATCAAATACTATTAAAGCTATATCAAATTTTTAACGGATTTGTTAATATCAAGTAAAATATATTGATGCGATTGTAAAATTGATCACAATAAGTATGAGAGAAAACATAGTCACTTTACAGAAGAATAAAGTTTTGTATACAAAATAGAAAGAAATCGAAAAATCAAATGTCACTATGATTAGAATCGATCCATCACGTTTATGAGAAATTGATGTGATTTTCATTTCTTTTAAAGAGATTTCAATGAAAAATATTGCTTTCAATAAGGGAGGGGAGCATCGTTCAGAGTATGTCCCGTTTGTGCCAATCATCACAATCAAGATATATATGCATTATAGATCGTTTTTCATTCAGATGATCCGAGCTGCGGATCAGACGCTGTAGCACTAAGAAATATTCACAAAGTGACTAATACCAAGATACGATATAATTTTCAATTTATTTATTTACATTTATCATGTCATATAGAGAAACCCATTGCAGTTGAAACGTTTAGTAACATATAGATTCGTCGAATAGTGCACATTTAAAGCTAGGACCAAACTGCAGTAACAAATCGAGTATATTATCGATGTAGATAATATGACTTGAATCGTTACTCGAGTGTGTTCCCAGACTGAGGGAGAGAAAGAGAGAGATTAATAGAAATTAGCTATTCAAGCATTTATATCGTATATTCAATTGTAAACATGACTAATTAAACATTGGGAACACAGTGATAATAAAAATATATACAAATAACCATGATTCCTCCTTTGCTCTACACAATTACTGTTATACAACACAATTAATAAATTATTCTTACAACATAGTTAAACAATTGTACAAGAAAAAGCATAAATACTGATTGCTTTTAGATTTTTTTCCATTATAGTTTATTTATAAATTTACTCTTTTTAAATTCAGATGACACTAAAATGGCAACGCACAAATTGAAAATAAAACGTGTACGTCCTGACGAAGCACTCAAGAATTACACAACAGTTACACGGTTACCGTTTTACAGAAGGCGGAGAATCTTTCAGGATGATATGGGGTGACCGACGCTTAGCCAATTATTACTCAGTGTCCGCTGCCAAACGAGATGTACAGTCACAGTCCGGTCACTATCGATTACAAACGTACAGTTTTGAGATACAAATAACATTTTTAATGCAGACCTTATCTGGCAAAGGATCAATCCAACAGTCGTACACTACAATATATTTATAACAAGAAAACATTCAGAAACAAAAATATTACAAAATACGAGACAACTGTAAAAACACATTGCAATGTCAAAACTATATATATATTTATAAAAGTTCATTTTTATTACCACATGGACATTGCCGACACTCGCAGGCACCTGCCATCTCATCACGACAAGATTCAATCCCACTAATTTATAAAAAAAAAAATCATAAATGTAAAACGCAACATATTACCATGTCGCTTCATCGAACAGAATTCGCGCGGGTCAATTATTGATTCCACAAAACGCTCGGCGGCAAAGGGTGAAAATTTCACAGAATTTTCACGATTTCCGTTCTCACAACCCAATCATGTCTGTATCCTTTCATACTATATTAATTATATACTGTTCAATTGATTATTTCAACGTCAAGTAAACTACACACTCGTACGAGTGCAAAATCAAGTTCATTTTTATAGAAAGCTCGTTACAATGGAGAAATGATCGCAATTGAGAATATTACAACAATGTTATAAAAAATATTATTTACCTAACATTGATTACGATTGTTGTACTAAATACACGGTACGTGGACAAAAATGCACTAAGTTACATATTAATACATGTTACGGTACGAGTACGCTCGACGCTTTCATCGACAACATCGAATGCGTTCCAACTTAAGAACCGAAGTTCCAGAATTGGCCGAGACAAATTCTTACGCTCGGTTCGAATCGAACGTTCGAAGATTAGTTCGGAAAAAGCGTCGACGTCCAAACGTATCGCTTACACATTGTCGACGACTATGAAACGATTCGATGGAATGACAAAAAGATGCGCGAACGAGATGGGAAGTGCCCGACGAGTCGCAACCTCCGACACATAGGTTCCTTTAATTAAACATAATCTTAAATATCGCCTAACAATCATTCTCTCACAGAGATAGGTACCTATTCAGTTCGATAAAGACAAAATAATATATTCTTATATCGCTATAAATTTGTTTGGTTTTCCTTTTTTGTTAAATCATACGTGTTTCGCACCCGAGAGCCGGGACGGCTTCCGCGATCGGGACGAGGCGAGCCCCTGCTCCGATCCGCTCGCAAAGTATTCAAAAAATATCCACGGCGAAACGTTCGAACGAAAGATCAGAGGCTCGAGCTCGCGTCGCCCGGAGAGAACGAGGAAGTCTCCCGTCTCGAAGACGTACATAATACAATATATATATATATATATATAAATATTCAGATCACACGGAGCGGAGCGAGCGGAGACGGCCCGTCCGACATTGCACGGTCCCTCGCGCCGAAGCGCACCAAATTGAAAATTTAAACGTCGAAGCGGCGAGAACGCGGGGAGAGTCGAAAGACGCGGACGCAGACGGAACTCTCGGATGTCGGGTCGAGTTCGGCTCCGGATGGAGGAGAGCGAACGGGACGCTCTCGGCCACGGCTCCGGCTTCGGCGAGCCGAAGCTTCGGACGGCGTTTCGGCTCTCAGAACTCGGCGAACTCCTTGGCGCACTTCTCCGTGGAGGAGATGCGCAGCGCTTCCTCCTCGTAGTCGTCGAAGTTGGAGGTGTCGCCGGGGCCCTTGCACCTCGGGATGAACGGCGCCTCGATCTTCTTCTGGAAGACGGCGATCCAGTCGGTGGAGGCGAACCACTTGTGGCCCTTGATGTCGTTCACGCCCGCCTTTAGATTGCCGTACCTCTTGGTGAGGTCGACCTGCAGCAGGTTCTTGAGCAGGTCCTTGAGGTCGGAGCCGAAGTGCGAGGGGAAGCGGACCTTGCCCGAGACGATCTTCTCGTAGATCTGGATCGGTTGGTCCGCGAAGAAGGGCGGGTAGCCGGCGGCCATCTCGTAGACGAGCACCCCGAGCGCCCACCAGTCGACCGCCTTGTTGTATCCCTTCGACAAGATGATTTCGGGGGCCAAGTACTCGGGGGTGCCGCACAGCGTCCACGTGCGCCCCTTCACCCTCTTCGCGAACCCGAAGTCGGTCACCTTCAGGTAGCCCTGCGAGTCGATCAGCAGATTCTCGGGCTTCAGATCTCTGTAGATCAGGTCGAGATAGTGCAGGTATTCGAACGCTAGTACGATCTGCGCCGCGTAGAACCTCGAGTGAGGCTCGGTGAAGCGTCCCACTTTGCGCAGATGGGAGAACATCTCCCCGCCCGGTACATACTCGAGCACCATGTACAGGTTCGAGTTGTCCTTGAAGTGGAAGCGCAGGCTGACGAGGAACGGGAAGCTGATCGCCTGCAGGATGCGCTTCTCGTTGAGCGTGTGCTCGACCTGCTTAAGCTTGACGACCTTCTGCTTGTCGAGGATCTTCATCGCGTAGTACTCCTTGGTGGGCTTGTGCTGCACGATCATGACTCGGCCGAAGGAGCCGGTGCCGAGAGTCTTGATCCGCTCGAAATCCGCCAGAGCGGCGGTGTTGGTCGGGTTCTTCTTCCATTTGTCCTCGAACTCCTCCTTCGCCTGCTCGAGGAACTCCTTGACGCTCTCGGCGGCGTCCACCTTCTTGTTGGCGGCGGCTGCGTTGTTGCCCATCGCGGGACACACGAGACACAGATTACGACTCGCGGGGCACCATAAGCTATCCTATGTCGTGTATCGTGCGAACGGAGAACGGATAGAGAGGCGCGCCGCCCGATCGATACCAGCGCACGCCACACACACGGAGCGCGCCGCGCGCACCTCACGCTCCTCACGCTCCTCACGCCGCCGACGCGAGCAGCCAACTGACGCCGACGACGACGCGACCCGAAACCGAACGAACTCGCAAAGACGCGCCGCCAACCTGACGCCGCACAATCCAAACCTCACCTCGCAAACTCACCGTAGAAAACTCGCTTTCCACGGAACATTTTCCAATTATTTTATCGCTTATGATTTTTTAATGATTCCACGATCGCGTTCGCTCGATCGCGCGACGCGTCGAAGTTTGTTCATTATCCGGAATCTTGCACATTTTAGGACCGATTTTCTCACTCGCGCGCGAAAATTGAACTAGTCGCTTCTCTTTCTTTCGTCACTTCTCGGCCGGTCAGAGACGTCATAAAAGAAAAAGACGAACGACCGTTCAATTCTATGTGTGCGAATGCGACGGCGTCGACGCGCTCCCCTTCGATCGATTAGAACGATTGAACGGGTCGCTTTTTCCCCTCTTTTATGACGTCTCAGAACTTCTCGGACCAATTCGTTTTCTCCTCATTTCATTTATGCGCCGCATTTACGTTATCAGAGAACAAGTTTGTCTATTAAAAATAATTTTGATAATAAATATTCACAAATATAGGTATTTTTTTGAATAAGAATTTATTATTATGAAAACTTTAATGAGAAAATAAGACACTAATGAAACTTCGCAGAATATGAAGATGTAGTTTTCTTCACAGCTGTACATTCATATGGGCATCGATAGGACTTTTCTCCCGTGAGTTCAATTATGCATTTGTAAATTAAAATACGCCTTTGTAACAATTTCACAATGTGGGCAATGGTAAGATTTTTTTCTAGATGAGTAAAAGAAAGCAATTTTAAGATATACACCCAGACAGAAAAGTACCTAGAATTGCTCAATTAAACACAAAATATTTATTATTCATCCAATTTTTTATATCACCTTCACAGGAAGACTGTGGAAATGATATAAAAAATGTTAAAAAAAAAGGTTAATGGATTATAATTTGAAAATTTTTGAAAAAAAATTAGTTGGACATTGACTGATATAAATAATAGCTGTAAAGAAACCACATGACAGATTTTCATAATTTTCGAAAATTTTTGAAATATCCCTTCAGAAAATTCAATTTTCGATACATAGATATTCATTATATTCACCATTTTGGGGTGTCTTACATTTAAGCCCCTATGCTAAATTGACATCTAAAAAGAAAATATTTAAATTCGTAAACTTATAAATTGATTATTTTGTTTTTTCATTAGTAATAGACTCAAAAATGGACAATTTTTATGTCGAGACAACAACGCAGTGCATGCGCTATTTCACAAATTTTTATTGTCTTGGGACAGCGCGTGAAGAATCCATCCAAATACCCATTCTGTTAATTTTGCCAATTTTTTTTAAGTGTCCTTGCACTGTGGACCATGGAACAGAAAGTTTTTGAGATAATTCTTCTATAGTTTAATGAGGGTCCGATTCCATCATAGCCTTCAGGCTATCATCATCGAATTTTGATGGTCTTCCTGATTTCGGTTCATCTTTTAAACTTCTATCACCCGATGCAAATCGCCGGAACCAAAACTGGCATCTGTCAACTGTTAACTCCGATCCGTAAGTGTTTGAAAGTGCTTCAGTTGCCTGTGTCGCATTCCAGCCTTGATCAAAATAAAAAAGCATACAATGTCTTATATGTAGTTCTGTTGCTCGTGGCTTGCTCATTTTACCCCTAACGATAAAAAATACAAAAGTGTCATAAAATAAAGCTATGAAACAGTGCTACAGAATAAAAAAAAGTTGAAACAGTGTTCACTCCACGGTGTTCAGGCACAGACTTACTTCAAACCAGACATGCAAATAATGGATTTCTTTCCAGTCCCCCTAATATATTCAGTGTAGATATTAATAAAGCTATTCTCTTGTATGAATAGCATTAATATTCACGACATCCAATCAACAAAGCACCAGTTCTGCAAATGAAAATCGCGCAGATGACGTTGACCGAAAGCTATGCATTTTCGACCATAGTCATTATTTTCGATTTTGTTAAGTGTGGAGATGCATGATTCCTCCTATTTTTTACCCTAAGCTCTTCCTTTCTGAAAATCTAAAAATAAAATAAATAGCATTAATACACTCGGAATTTAATTAGGTTTGCATTTATCATCTATTCTGAATAACGGGAGCGGGGTTATTGAACTTACGTTAATACGAAACATCAAATCCATCTATAGATGAACTTTTGAAATACTTCTAAATATACAATCACCATAATACAAAACCAAACTGATGTAAACAAAAAACACAGATGTCGCTAAAATATAAATCCAATTACTGTATTCAAATTTAAAAATGCGATCGAACACACTTTCCCATAGCTCTCGATGGCGATAAATCATCGGAGCAATGTTACTAGATCCGCCTAGCGACAACGGAACGTGCATCACAAAAAATAAACGCGCGAAACGTTTCCATATTTTTCGAAATGTGAACGAATCTCGTCTCTCGTGTCGTCGATTTCGTTCAACTTTTTCGCCTTCGTCCGAAAGGGGGGCGACAAAAGATGTGGAGTCGCACATTCGGAACAGACGTATCGTCAATTAATTCTATATCCTTTTTTATGCGGAGGGAACGCGTTCGATGCGCACACGAAATAAGGGGAACGCTCTCTGAGAAAATTTCGTGCAAACTTGGTCAGATGTATTCAAATGAGCGTCGCGTCGAATTCATCGTCAATTTGGCAAAACTGCGCTTTATAATTCCGATCGATTATGAATCGATCGATAATCGTGTCGATGATTTCATTTGAAATTTTAATACGCGCAATACGCACTCGATTCAAAATTTTTGTTATAAATATGAATAAAATTGGAAACATCTGCAATGATGAAAAAAAATCATTTCGCATGCGCTGTCAATGTGTGTGCACCTATCCGAATATGTGCACGTTTAGACCCACCAACACCTGTATGAAAAAGGGGACCCGTCCGTGTGACCCCGTGATGCGTTCGTGTTAGTGCGGCCCGTGCCCACTCACACATTCAAATTCACCTTTATACATACATCGATACACGAACGTATGTGTATACGTTGTGACTCATACTTGCGCATAAATGACGCATACACACTTGAACGTACAACATATGAACAGGGTGACTTAGCGATCGTGTATTTTATTTTATTAATATTTATCGATTTCAATTTTTAAAATGCGTCTGGAATGATTTCTGTTCATAAGTTAACTTAAAATTTTCCATAATTGAGTTATTTCAGCAGTTTTTTAATTTTTTTTTTTATAATAAAGCCAGGTTTTGAATGATATTTGTATAGATTTTGAATAAATTCAGAATATTGTTCAAAGATTAAATATGTAAAATTAAGCATTGTTACATTCATGAATACCTATCATCAAAATACAAAAGTCGAAAACATTAGGTACGATGGAATATTATGTTTTATTTGAAAAAATGTGAATAAATTTTAAATCACTCTGTAGGTATTTGTTTCGTTGTATGGAAGCAACGCCACCGTAGAGAATGTCGCGAAACAAAAAATAAGAAAAACCTTAAAAATCAAAATCGTGAATAAAAACATCGACGAATTTTCAAAATTTGTTCATTTGAACGACAGTTCGTGGTGTTAACGGTCGTCTTTCGAATTACGACTTCCGCGCGTCGACGGTTTTGGTCCAAATGTCGAATTTTCCGATCATGCGATCCAAAGTCAAAAAAATCGATCATCATAACGCGCATTATAATTTTTAATGCGTTTCGGTAAAAACTTTGTCGCATCACCTTTGCACAAACGGTTTATGTAAATCCGTTTTGTATATTTGAAAAAAAAACGTTTTTTTTTCATAATATTGCTCGAAACGTTTCTGTCAACTAGGGTTGTCAGAATTTTCGGTAATCCGAATTAATTCAGTTTGCTTTTTATAATATAGATATCGCAATAGTATTTTAGATAAAATCTACCAATTTAGTCTAATATTTACAAATTGCGTATCAACTTATAACAAAAAATATCCGAAAGTCTTAAAAGAAAAATATTTATGATTTTTAATATGTGTACTCTAGAAGATATCGCTTTACATTTTAATCATATTCATAAATATTATTTTCAATCTGTTTTGATGCCAGTTGGAATATTATTTTTGACAACCTTGTCATCAATGACTTCTTCGACTGAATTCTTTCATTATTTCGAAAATTTTCCAGCAAATTGTGCAGTAACGTCGTTAAAAAAATGATAAAAAATGGATTACCGTTTTCCGCTAAGCGACGCGATGTCCGGTTTCTGCGTCGATAATTCAAACGATTTCAAATCGAGTTTAAGCACTTGTACTTTTAACGAATTTGACATTTTAAAACGAATTCGAATGTGCAAGATGATTTTCCTTTGAACATCCGTCAGAACAAACTCTCCAAAGAATGATATCATCGTTTGAAGCGAGACGCAAATATTTGTTTGGCATCAAATCGTCCGAAATAATGTCGAATACAATTGCACTAGAATACGAGAAATTACCAGATATTTGAGCAGTACATTCGATTAATTGGAGCACTGACGATTACCGATTTTATGAACCATCATAACGGATTGATAAATATTAAACTTAAGCGCAATTCGAAAATTGGCCAATTCGATCTTTATCCAAAAATAACCGGATTCTTCGAAAATATCCAGCGTCTGCTTCGAAAAATTTTCACGAAAAACATTCACTCGTTTGCAATGCTGAAATACGCATTTGTATAAACTTTATTGAAATCGAATCAACTTTTAATTATTGATACAAAATGCCACATACTTTTCAATTTTTTTTTCATATAGGATGACTATTGTTCCCGAATTTACCATGACATGACCGGTTTTTATAACAACACGTTCTAATTTTTTAATCTTTAATAATAATGTGTCTCAAATAATATTACGAAAGCTATTTTTGTAGCCATTCAAACGAATTTAAAAATAGATTAAAACCGGTTTATTTTAATTAACATCAAAAACAGACAAACGTGAAGCGCATAGAATCAATTCTTTATCCAGGCCTTGCTCCCACTTGAAGGAGATAAGATAAAAGGACGTTGCTTCTTCACAAACATCCTTCATCCTCAGATGTGAAAAACCGTTTTTAACACAGACCAAATGTTAAATTTTACCTTATAAGTTCCATAGACCGAATCTGGTCTATGGAAACAACGGACACCGGTCAGACACCTTTCGCTCCAAAAGCCAAAACCTCTGTCTCGCGAAACGCACACACATAATCAAAAGCAAAATCTATAAAGCAAAGTTCAGACGAGATTATGAGAAAAATCCATATCTGTTTAATGGAAAAAAATGGCAACATAATCGTTATACAACGATCCGTCGTTATACGAGTCCGGGCACTTTCTCCTATGTGAAAATGTTACCCAATGAAAATGCAATCGAATTGAGTTCATTTTTTTATCGTTTTCAGACGCTGAAAATCGAAAAATTGCTGAAAATCATATTCAGATAAATTCTATTATTTCGAAAATTCTTTAGATATGATTTGACAAATCATCATTGCTTTTATTTAAGTACCTACACATAAAAAACATTAGGGAAGTCATTTGGAGGTACCTATATAGATATGTAAGTAAGGCATTGTCTTTTATTTATTTTGATTTAGTATTAATTTTGAATTACAAAAAAAATCGCCTACGGCAAAATAATTTTAAATACAATTATTCCGATTGCTCTTATATTTAAAGAATTTATATTTTTAGTATAGTTTCGGTAAAAAAAAATCATCTGCAGCACAATTTTCATATGAAAAATACATTAGGAAATTTAAAATTTGATTCTACATAGATGTTCAAGTATTTTACAATTATTTAAGGACTGATGTTATGTCTATAATCTATAATCTGTATTCATTTGGATGTTTAACTTTCTCCTGACCAATATTGGTGAACTGAGTTCGTGATCGTGATCCAAGTTCCTCTAATGAATGTTTTCGAAATTTTCTCTACATATCTATCGATAAAGTTGAAACAATATTTTGATCTTTGAATGTTGTTAAAATCAAAAATACAAAAAACTCCAGATTTTTCCATTTTTAAACATAGATACCCACAAATTCATAATGTCATATAATTCGTCCATAATAAAAATATTATACAGACAAAAATTAAATTATCTTTTAGGCATTGTACTTATGAAATTTGTACAGTCCGAAAATCACGTTAGTACAAAATCATAATTTCGTATAAAAAAAAACGTTCTCATTAATTAGAGTATTCACATAAAGAACTCGATTTTTTTCTCTTTTTCAGAAAAAAAACGGTTTTCTAATTTATGTAATCCGTCATGCTCGTTGCATTCGTTCGGCTCAAAACTATTGGCTGTAAACTGATAAAAATCGACCAGTGCAATTTCAAAAACAAAAAGATTTCTTTCCCAGTGAATAAAACCACTTATGAAAGAAGACTAAACAGAGACAGTTTAGTTTATCGTTAGACGAAGTTCGGTCTATTTTTTTCCAGTTTGTTTATGTAAAAACTAAATTTAATACGTGACTTATTATTGGTTATTGGAGCGGAGTTGCCACCTGAGCAACCCATCTTCGAATTAAACTCTATAAATAAAATCGAACGAAAACGATGGATTGATTTTGTTACACGGACGTGAAATTGTTGAACTTTAGCCAATCGATCGGTCACTTTTATAATTGAAAATTGCGCACAGCCCGTTGAGTATCAACGGAATGAAAATTGATTATGAATTTGATGTATAAATGCATAACTTGAGTCTGTTTTTATGCAATTCGGTACATATGTCAACAAACGTGTTGAATGGATTGTAGCTTCATCGTTAAAAACTGTCAAAAATATTCGGTACAGTATGGACTGAAGTGTGTTTGTACCTCTTTTTTGATAGATTGAAGTAGTAGGACTAAATTAAATTAAAAATTGATCGGTGTAAACGATGCACTGTTAAAGAGATTTGAATATACGTAGTAATTTAATCTGATTTAATTTGCATAAGATGAAATTCGTTGTAGATTCAAGCATCCATTTTTCAGAAAGCAATTTTTGATACAAATTCACAAAAATAACATCCACATTTGTTTTCACCTGAAATAAAATGGGTGTATTCAGAGAAAATGAAAACGAATTCGATAAAATACACATGTTACTTTCACTCGAAGTATCGAACTGACCTCGTTTTCAGTTAGTTCATCACCGTTTTATTTTCATCCTGCCAGATCGTTTCGATTTCATTCACTGCAATCCAAATGTAATGCAATGTGTATGCATTTTTTTTTTTTTTGAGAAAATGCACTCAATGTAACATTTTCGGTGCTTAGTATTCATATAATCCAACTGTGATCATTTAGATTGAAAAAAAAATCGAAAAGAGGAAAAAAAAACTGGTACTGAATTGTTTTCATCATATACAACAATGTGCATTCAATACAGGTGATGTCTAATCCAAGTCTAATAATTAATTTTTGATTAATATGTAAGTAATTAAGACTTCTGACAGTTTTATATAAAAAAATTGTTCGTAAAATGTTTTTACGTTAGGTTAGAATTCATTCTTATTTTTATATTAGTTTATGGCTCAAAACAAGTTGGTGAAAATTTTGAACAGAATTCGAATCTAAATACAGATCAGACTCATTAACAGTCATCAATAAAACATGTGCCTTCCAAAACAATAATTTTTTTGCGTTAATTGTAAAAATTTCAGCTAGATTTGAAAATATTTACGTGAATATTTTTATATGTGCAATTTTATCTTCTTACGTAAATGTTTCGAGCGAGGGTCATGACTCTTTATTACTTAGTTAGTGTAAAGATCGTAATTTTCCTTCAGCATAATCGCTCTAATTAAATTGGTTTTGTTCTAATTTAATCATAATAATTGTAAATCATTTTTTTTGTGTTTTCGACGGCCTCGTTTCGGTGTAACGATCGATCCTTAGGAAACGCACCACCTGCTTCGTTCACGATACATTTTTAATTCCGTCTTTAAATTCATAATATCTATTTCGGCATGTCAATTTGGAATCGATAACACCTGTCTTGTGTTTTTTCAAAGTCAACAACACCAAGTAACGAAATTTGGTCGAAGAAAACGATGCAATTACTAAAGTTTGGTAATAAAACCAGCATTTAACTTTTTGTTTCTGTATTTTGAATGCATTTTACCGAGAGATATCAGAAGAATAAAATGAAGGAATTGATCCTTCCAAAATTTAGCAGTTTCTGAAGAAAAAATCAATCAAATATTTTCCTAGGAAACCTAGGAAAAGTCAAAATGACAACCCTGATTTTATGCATTCCAATTCGAAAAAAGTTACGATTAGATTCTTATCGATCGAATAACTAGAAAAACATATGTTATATTAGAAGATAACGTTTTTAATAACAGATAAAAATGTGAAAATATCGGATTTAGATAAGTTTTATCAAGTTTCATAGTCGTAAAGAAATTATGTGCCTACATGTGCATTTTTTCATAATCTATGGAATATTTCTTTCATAATCTGAAAATTTTCCATTCATTTTACAAAAATAAAGGTGGGTCTTTTTAGTTACGAGTGCTGTTCAAAACGTGTGTCATAATAAAAAAAGTATGCATTTGATTTATTTTTATGACAATTTCGCACGCATGCCTCAATTAAGTCATATTTTATGCAATAATTCAATTTGATGTGCTTGAGTATGGAATTATAATTTGTGATTGAAGATTACAAGAAACCACAAACTAAATGAAAAAAAAATTCACTAATCTACTATTCGACGGAAATGAGATAATTCAAATACATTTAGCGATTACAATTAATCAAAATAATGTTACAATTCACATCGAGTTATCTAAATTTAAGTGAATTTAAATTTTGTTTTTTTTTTACATTATAATTTCGACGAATATTTACGATAATACACCCTAGCTTGTTTTCTTTTATATTTTTTACGAATCACATATGCAGTGGTGCACATAAAGTTATTGATAATTTATACAGTAACCCAAAAGTCAATTAACTGCTTAACT
This sequence comes from Cheumatopsyche charites, assembly GCA_024721215.1. NCBI lineage: Eukaryota > Metazoa > Arthropoda > Insecta > Trichoptera > Hydropsychidae > Cheumatopsyche > Cheumatopsyche charites. The sequence continues at coordinate 13,512,047 of CM045577.1, forward strand.
TCAATTAGTTGTTGCACGAAATACATATACATATAATACGATCCCTAATCGTGCATCAATATAAATATATGTATGGGTACACTTAATAGAACCTGTGTTTGCAGAACAGACCATCGACATGACATTTGACAGTTTAGGTTAGGTCAAAAGTCACGTCGATGTTCTTTTCCACAAGTACGTACTAAAAAACACTGAGAATTCACACAATTTATCAGATTTAGGGTTGATCTTTTCATTTTTAAACACTCTTGTCAGTTCACTATGTACACTATTTCCCTGAGATGCGTAGTCGTCATAGATGAATATATTCTAGTAGCTTCTACACGTTAATCGTATCTCGGGGAGTCAGTGTAGTTAACAGAAAAGAAGATCAAAAGAATGAAAAGATCGACCTTTGGATTCAAATATTACAATCATCATCGATCCACTTAAATTCAAAGTCCAATTCAGATCAAAAGAATTATCAGAAATTATAAATAATACGAAAATTATTTATAAACAACATCACCGCGAGCCGGCGTTTATATCGATCCCTGTCAGAGGCGTTGCGCAATGAATAATTTTGGCGTGCGTTCCCACTAAACGCTTTCCACGTGGAAATTCCCGCGGAAAATCCACGGAAAATTCCATGAAAATTCGCAAAAATCCGAAAAAATCACACTCGAATCGCAAACCGAAGAAAAACTGGGGCGCAACGGTTCGCTCGTCGTCGAAACCGCTAGGCGCGATAAGGCGCCTATTCCCAGCTTGCGAAACGTTTTATTGTTATAATATTCGCCGTGTGTATTGCCATAGAAGTGTGTGAGCGGCTCTAGCGAGTGTGTGTCGCCTTTCTTGTGTATTTACACGACAATCGTTCGAGTGTGGGTCGGGTTTTTTCGCCTATACAAGTGTGAGTTGCGCGATAATCGCGGGAAATAGATGAAAGTGAAGTGTGGGATGATGTCATTGATGATTGATTGATTGATAAATATAGAGGTTGTATTGGGATTTTGAATTTGGCGCCGAAATTTTATGGAAGATTTAGCTTCGGTATGCCAGCTCAGTAGGTTATTTTTATCTATGCATAATGATACGATTGTTTATGGTGTTGAACTGTTCAAATAATGATAATTTTGCACAATTTGAATGGATAAGTATGAAATTCTTGAAGCACACGCATGTACAATACAGCGTTTGAACTCGAATCGTGCACAGAACAAATAAAATAAGACGTCCATTGAAATAATTCACCACAAATCAAATTACCATTGTACTATTCACGTTTATAAATATGAAACCTAAACGACTCCATTCAACGAAATGCAAGACGGCGATTCTGATATTCGACGAAATTATTAATACGCGTTTCATAAATAGAATCTAGAAAAACAGTTATAGCAGAATTATAAAATGATAAATGAGAAATCTCTGCCAGATCACAGATAAACCGAGATCATCACATCTCATTTCCGCGCATTTTCCGCGTTTCGAAACGTTAACATGACAAAACTCGATTAATTAAAACGTAAATAAATAACACACACACACATGGATATATTTATACATATATGCGTGATATAAAATAATTTATTTTATTATTTCGCATCCGCGTGTTATGACTACGCCACTGGTCAGGTAGCTTCATAATTCTGATTGCATAGTTTGTATAGAGCAGTGGAATAAAAAGTTGTTAGAACCATACACGTTAAAATTCTGATTTATATTATTATTTTTATATAATAATTATTTTTTTAAATATCTAATATATCAGTTATGTTGTTATGTCCATGAAACTAATATAAAATATGCAATCATATTTTCAATAAAATGATAATTACACGATATTGACAATTAAAATCTTATCAATATTATTTATCTATTATATTATACATTTTAATGATCACAAATTAGAATATAAAGGTTAGTTGAGATTTAATGAGACGCTTTTGATAAATCTTAAAAATTATTTGGAATTCAGCTAAATTATAATATTGTGACAAAATGATTCTGACAAAGCATTAATAGACATTAATATCGTTTGATTTTAAAGTGTCCCTTAGATATGAATAATAATATTGTCAACACATTGCTTTTATATTGATTAAAGATTGTATCAATCGCCTAAAATCATATCGAAACGATTTCATCAATATTGACACAAATGTAGGAATAATGAGGAATCGTTGGAACAACTTTATTATTAATATTTCCTTCATCTATTTAAACTATCAGTATTAATAAATGAAATTTGAAAATTCACATAAAAAAAAAATCATCGACAGCTCTGATTATGACGCATTATATCGATTTAACGGTATATTGCAATTCCTAATTTCATCAAAACGTACATTGGTAACAATATTGATGCACGATTTCAATACAAATATTATCAATTATTCATCAGATGGCACTTAAAACAGAATATCGTCATAGACTACAGTAGAATATCTATCAAATAATCATTATTCGGTGATTGAATTCATTTGGACTTTAGATCGGTTTTATTTTGAAGCGTTGACTTTTCACTAAAGCCATTATGCGATGTCTGCTGGAAGATTTTCTTTGTCGACGAACGCCTACAATGGAAATATAACTGTTTACACGCGGTGATTTTACGTTTATTCGTTATTGTTGCTAACTCTGCCAAGATTCTGCCAAGAAACCGCCATTTCGAGAACGAGTCGATGTAAAATTCAAAAAATAAAAAAAACAATTGAATCAAACAGGTTCGCTCTAATCGAAGCTAATGTTCAATACGTTTGACAAATGAGTTTGCCGTTTGACGTCTAATTAAGTCGTTGCATTTGCATTGTTTTTTATGTAAAAACAGCATTATTGCAGTTTGACAGAATGTAGAATTGTGTGGAAAATTTGCAAGAAAACTGTTTAAACTGTTGATAAAAAAAACACGTTGAAGATTTTGTAAAAGTTGTATTGTTGCAATTTTTCTTTATTGTACATAATATGAAATTTGAAATATTTAAAATCAATATTATAATTTTACTAAGCGTATTTGTACGTCTGTCTGTCTGTCTGCAACTTTGTATGGAAAATCGTCAAGCATAAATTTCATCCGGTGCAAATTATAGCAGCTTTGCATCTTTTGCATCGCATTTAATTCGAAACTAAATAAAACAATATGTTAATTTGGATCTTGCGGCCTTTGCTATAAGATACATATTCGTGTGTCGTTCGGATGTATCGGAAATATCTGTAGATACATTCATACAAATCTGACCCTTAACGCCGACTATCGATAGGTAGCATTTTTGAATATCAAGGTCACGTCGGCCGCGGCGCTCGCTTTGTTTATTTTTTCAAATATAATAATTAATTTTTGAAAACAATTAATTTTCGGCCATTTTGTTTTCGTCGCGTCTCGAAGTACGAATCGGATCGGATCGACCGGAAATTCGTTTCTGACCCTTCAATGACCGAACAATTAACACGTTTGGAACCGATATATTTTTAATATATTTTTTTTTATTATATTACGAAATTCGAATGGCATTTTTTTATAATGACTAACAAAACTTTAAATTGATTATATAAATTGTATGGTTTGTTTATAATAACCGAAATATAATACATATGTATTATTAGTTTATTATTTAGTTTTGCAGCTCAATTGGACACTAAATGCTGTTCCAGAGGTTTATTTGATTTTTACTTTTTGAGTTCATTTTAATTTTGTTTTTTATAATAATTAATTATTCGAAAACATTAATTTTCAGCCATTTTTTTCATCGCATCTATAAATATATGTAAATCAACCGGAAATTCGTTCTAACACGTTTACAACTAAACAATATTTTAACTCATTCAGACTTGATATTTTCAAATAAAATCGTACTCTTAGGTACTGCTATGAATTAATAAAACAAACAAAAAATCTTTCTTAAAGAATTCTTTTCAATAATGTATTAAATCAGAATTTAACTAATATAAACAAAAGACATTCAAATTATTTTCAATGTATGTATTAGGTACGTCAATTTCTCTTAATATTAATAATTTTGTAATTTTCAAAATTGTGAGCGAGGGTAGATATAGAACGCCTCAAAAATTATAATCTTCGGACCTACTGCTAGTTATATTTAATTGGTTCAATATAAAATTTTCAGATCTCATCTAGTTAGGTTCAACGTTTGATGCGAAGTTTACATGCAGCTATTGCCGTTGCCTTTTTCTCTCTAAAATTCACATCTTGTTTATTTCTTTCACACATATATCAGAGAAAGCTAGATGAGAATATTAAAGCAAGAAAGGTAGCGGCAATACGAATGGCAATAGCTGTATGTAAACTCCGCATGACATCAGTTAATTTTAAGTCAGTTTAAATCATAAATAAATCTATACAAATATATAAATTCTTAACAATTTCAATTTTATTTCCAAGTGCGCCAATTACGAATCAAACATACAACACTTCGAAACAATTCCGCACGAAATTCGTGCGATTTTCCTAGTATTTGCGACCGAAAGGGTTTCGCAGTTCGTTTTTTTATTCAGCCAGAATTTCATGAATCGAAGTCTACGAACGGCGCATAATTCGACCATGTCACGCAACGCCAGCACGTACCTACGTATGCGAAATGTGCACGCGCTAAAATTGTTTATTTTCGCTTATAAATTCAACAGGTCGGCGGAAATAGCGTGCACGGCTGGAGAACGAGCTGCTGTTGCCAAGTTTGCCTCTTTCGCGGCGTCATTTCGAATTTTCAAACAGGTGGCGGCCGTGGTCGCTTCCCGCCTTTTCGCGGACCGAACCAAGCGCGAGTTTTTCCGGGCAGATTCGCTTTCGGATGACAGATGCGTTTTGCTGAAAACGTAAAAGTAAAAATGACAATTTCCACATGTCATTTCGACGCAAGGTAAACGAATTAAACTCGTGAGTTTATCGATTTCGTGAATGTAAAGAAAGCGTTCGTTTTGGAAACGGTTCGTTTGCTTACGTCGTATTTCTCTCTGTTATTACGATCGATGGTCAGTATTCTGTTCAAAAATACTTATGAACGGTATTTCAAATTGCCTTGCAATGAGATTCGTATAATATGCCTATGTTCATAGATGCAATGTTGAAGTAAGAATCTGATAAAATTATGTTAAGGTAGGTTAGTGATCTTTTAAGGTCATGCACTTACTATTGTTGAAAAAATGTTACTATTGATAATTCAATGTCAATTTTACTGAATATGTATTAGATATGTATTGGGTACATATGTACATATTGATATCAGTAGATATTGATCGCTTCAATTAGTAAATTGATGAAATAGTTTAACAGTATATTGATGATCAATATTTTATTACTTCGATGGTGTTTTTAGGTACCTAGTGCACGTATTAGTAAATTAGTCCACACATACAATAGTGATCTGTATTGATTAATTAATAAATTGAATTAATTTGCAAGCAATCGATATTATCCTATTAAAATATAAAATAAATACATTTTGAACAAGGTAAAATTCTTCGATATATTTTTTGATTGTTTAAAATTTTAAAGCAATACGAAGGCTGACAATGAGCTTTAAAAAGAATTGTGCAAATTCATCGAAATACCCGCCAAACATAAACAATTCAAACGGCGGCATCCAAATAAACGATACGAATCGCTTCTTCTTCGCCGCAAGAAAGAAATCCGTTCCGTTCTATGAATTACGTATAGGTTTTTGCGCCAAATTTCACTTTCTTTCGGAAGCCTCAATGAGTCCATTCAGCATCGACGGAGAAATGCAGATCCGAATTGGCAGGGATATTTGTCGTTCGAACGATTTTGCAATTGCGATCGCGAACGATTTTCAAATCGAGGGCGATTGGCACTCGGCGCAATTTCGAATATCCGAAACGGAACGAAAATCCTCAGGTGTCGTCGAAGAGTTTCTAGAAGCCTTCGCTAACGTCGGCTCGCGAACCGCGCGGTTTCGCGGAACGTTCGAGAATTCTGCCGATTCATAACCTACCGATATTCGAAAATATTAGCTCATTTCGATATATTGAAGATTTTATCTTTATTATTTCAATTTATAATGAATAAATAATGCTATATGTACTTTCATGTATTAAAAGTTTCATCATTTTATAATAAAAATATACATAGATTTTATTTAATTTTCGGCTTAAATATTGACAGATTAGTCGTTGCACAATTGTAGCGGTGCTCGTAAAAGAAAGTTACATGATAGTATAGCAGATTTGATAGTTTTTGTAATGGATATATATTCGTGAATGTTCATGAAACGTTCGTACTATTTTTAAATGATTTTTGTAATTTATTAAATCGCGTAGCGATCGCAAATCGACGGTTTCGAAACAATGTTCGCGAACGCAGCGACATCTGCTCCTCGCGGCGCGGGAAGTTCCGACGCGTCCCGGTGCGAGCTTGCGACGCGTCGCGTTTGCGCCTCTCGCTCGCTCTTCGTACGAAAGTTCGCGCGGAAGAGAGAGACGGCGAAGCGCGAGGCGGTCGCGAGCTTCGAGCGGGGCGCGCGCCGGCGAACGCGCGCCGGTCGCTTCATTCGCCGCCGGTCGTCCGTCGAGTGCACATCTGCGTCCGCAGTCCTTTCGCATCTTCTTCGAAAACCCTCGGAAACCCAAACCGGACGCAATGGCCGATTCCGCAGTAGAAACCAAGTGAGTGCCGCGTCTTTTCGAACTTCGCGTTTTCGAACTTTGTCGAAAGTTAGTTTTGGCGCCAAATCCGCGTTCGATTCGTATTCGCGACGTCGCAATGGCGTCGCTTTTCGTTTCGAATCGGCGTTTTTCAGTCGAACGAGCGATTCGCGCGTTTTTTCGTTTGAGATTTGTGTGTGTGAGTGTTGGCGCGTGTGCGCGTAGGTGGTCGAACGGCCGCGCGGCGTGGTCGGCGCCACCGTCGCTCTCCTCCCCCCTCCCCTTTTGTATTCCCCCCCCCCGTTCCTCTCTCTTCTCCGTTCCCCCCTCGCCCCTCGTTTTGTTTCGCTCCATTTTTCATCCCCTCCCCTTTGTCCGCTTAGTGTTCGTTCGGCCTTCGCGGGGCGCGCGTCACCGGTGATTCACGCTTCTTTTCGCAGATGGCGTCATTTTTGCAAATTCCCTTAGTCACGGTGGCGCAATTTTCGAAATTGTACAATCTTTACTCATTTTCGAGAATGTCCATTCGTACCTCATCGATGTTAAAAAACTGCGACGAAAGACTCGCCACTCGGTTTTTTGACAGTTCGTTGTCGAAGGTATGAGTAAAATAAAAATTAGAAATTTTAATTGCGAAATCAGATGTTGGGTTATTTCATGTTGCAAATTTCCAATTAAAATTCGAAAAATTACCCTAATTTAAATGTTTTTTCAATTTCTATTATTGTTCCTATTTTCGATAAACTCAAATATTTATTCTCACATAGTTTGTGACGTGACCTAAATTAGACTCCAATACTAATATTCGCTCTGAAATTTTAGTCTCATGAAAATATGTAATGAATTTATATTTGTATTTATCCATTGTTGTTTTACTTATTCACTATGATAACATAAAAAGTCAACCAAATTAACTCTCACCAAAACAATTTTCGATTGTGCTCTTTATTATCCACCTAATCTACTCTATATATATCCCAGCATGATGTGTAGAATAATAATAGAATTCGAGACGTAGAACAATAACTACCATTTTGGCATGTGTGAATTAAACCATAATGAAAAGACTAACTCCAATATGATAATTCTACTCAAAACGAAAGTTGTACTATCTAATATTGTAATATGTCTGAAAAAAATCATCAGTTATAGTTCAGATCAATTATTATTTAACAGTGAAAGCGACCTCAAATAATTTCATAAATAATTCAGAAAGATTGATAAGTTCAATCACATCACGATACATAAATTCCTTACAATTATTTTTTCTTTCGCTAGTGAAACCATCCCCACCCCAGTCGAAAAGGAAACTGTCACCTCCTCGATCAAAGAATCTCCAGTGAAGGAAACCAACGGAAAATCCGAAACACCGGAGAAAGCCGAAAATGGCACCAAGAATGGTGCTCCCAAAGAAAACGGTGCAGGCAACGGCACAGAAGAAGACGAGGAAACAAAGGAAGAAGAAAGCGAAGGTCAGTATCTTCTGCAAATTTTATATTATGTTCGACGTCGGATGGAAAAACTAATAGTCGTTTTCATTTCACAGTAGCCTGTCCAATTAAGAGGAAATCGTGCTCCGGCGATGCGGAAGCTCCTGAAATAACCACACCAGAAAAGAAACAAAAGATCATCGAAGAAACCGACCCGGCGGAGGAAGCGGAAGAGCCCGTAGAAGCCTAATTCTGTATACTTTTAGTTTGTAGTAATTAAGGATGTTATTAAGAACATGTATAATTTAATGTGGACGCTGCCAGTCGGGACCGAGTCTCCGATAAACCCGAACGGGTTCTAGTTTGTGTTGAACCCGGATTATCGGCGCTTCGACGTGTGCACACGTAACTTATCGCAGTGCGAACGTGCGCCACCGCTTACATTCCCGGGTTTATCGGAGCTCGGATTATCCTTTAGTGAAATGATTATCGAAAATGGTTCAGGAGTGATTTAAATTTAAACTATAAAAGAGTTCAAATATTAACAATGTTAGTTCATAAGGTATTCCTTCGATTCTTGATCGATATATGAACGTATATTGCAAATTTGAGGTTTCCTTATGGTTATATTTAATGCATTTTCTTTGTATTCATTTTTTCGCGGTGCTTGAGCGACGACGGTCGAGTCTCGCACACTTTGTGTTTAAGTTATTCGCTTTTTTCTGGTATTTTGACTGTTCACATGTTGCTCCGATAGATTCTTTTCGTTTTTTTCTGCATGCCGTCAGAGCGAACGTAACCGTACTGTGTTCGTAAACCTAATTCGTAATCTCTTAATTTTTTTTTTGTTTATTTTCATTTTAATACATGTGACATGACAAAATTTATGTACTTATTCGATTTGAAATTGTGTATGATTCGTTTTGACCACAAAAAAAGCTGTAATATCGTATTATAGTAGTGTTTTTTTCTCTTTATTTTGACAAACTATGTGTACAGTTTAAACTACATGGATTCTCTATTCAATATTTTGAATTGTAATTAAGGAAGCAATAAATAAGTTTCCAGAAACACAAGATTTTCATTTCTATACAAGTTCCTCTTCACGACGATGAAGTAGTTTTTATACAAAAAAGTACCTTTTATTTTTTTACACCTGTGTTTGAAAACAAAAATGTATACTGATGAAATTGTTTTACATAGATTAAGACAAAACGGTTCATAAAATATATAAAATGTAATACATTTGATGTGTTCCTCGCTCGACTCGTTTTAGAGTCTACTGGTAATGTAAATTGTCGAATATATATTTTTTGGTACAATTGTATAAGTGCGAGTTATATTTCATAATTTTCATGAGAATATCGCTCTTGTACAATTGAAGATATTTTGTTCAGACTGATTTCTTAAATTTTTATCTTTTTACAATGTACGCATTTGAGTTTTACAGCTTATCCTTTTTTTGAGATCACGATATGTTCACTTTTGAATTTCCGTTAACATGGATACCTGGAGACGCTAAAATTTTTCTGTCAATATCGGCGTCAGCAGGTATCAAAATGAAATTTAATAAGTTCTTGAAAATTTAACGGAAACGTGATCTCGCTATCGGTTTGTATGTTTTCTAAAATGTCTTTATTTTTTTATATTTATTGTGGGTATGTATGGAATTTTATTTAACACAATGTAAATATTACAATGTATGTTTTTGTACTCTGTACGATTTTCCGATCGAACTTGTCTCTGATAAAAGTGTCTTCTGTAATAAACTGAAGATGTTCAGAGTCAAGTTCGTTCGGAATATGAAAAGAACTTGTCTTCAGCTGCTAAATGTTGATTATTTATTTTTATAGCTTATTAAACAAACTGGGATCTAGCAGTTCTTGGTAAGTCAAACAAATTTTCCATTTATAACTTTTATATTTCTTCTCTGTTTATGAATTGTATTTTGTAAATCTGTCCAATTTTGATCTGTATGTTTTCATGGTATGTCGACAAATTGTAATGCAATAAAATTTGACTTTTATAAAAGTACTGTATTTTATTTTACTTACCCTGTATTTTATTACACTTATCCAAACAGCTTTAAACATTTAATTTCGATGATTAATCTATTTAAACTGAACGTTATGCTCCACTTATATTCCATACTTTTTTAACTAATTGTAAGATCATAAATTGAAATATACATATGTACTTATTAGTTTATGTAGAAATGGAAAAATCACATTACATTTACTTTAAACAGAAGTCTCATAATAACACGAAATTTACAACGAAATAACAGTAATCAAAATTTCATTGATGCTTCATTTATATCTAATTAAAAATCCACCAATGAATCGTTTTAGTTATTTTAACTACACATTTAAAATCCAATCAGATAGGAAATTCTAAATTTTGAAATTCATTAGTAAGCGGAATTGGAATATCAAACAAACAACAAGCATTTTACTAACTATCTTGTCTACTATGTGAGACAATGAAGTTATGATTTCACTTATTGTTAATTTCCAAGTATTTGGAACCAATTAGCAAAAAAATCTTTGATTTCAATTTTCATGTAGTGTTGAATAAAATACTAGAGCTTATCCATATAAAATATCTTCGAAAAAATTTCACTAGTTCAAATTAATGTTATTTAATTAATATTATGAATTTTTTGTAACTTGCTACTGACTTTTACGTTTAGGTATGTTTACCGAGTATATTTTGTGAAAAATATTTGTTTTTGCTTCAATTTTTTGTAGCAAAGTTTATTGAACTTCGTTAAATCAACAATTTTCTTCAAAATTATGGAAAATGCAGTAAGAATTTTAATGCACATCTGTATAAATACTAAAATTGAAAATATTCTTTTTGATACTTAAAACTGGTAATATTGAAAAATAGGTCGACATGCTTATTGCATGTAATACACCATTTTAACTGCAGTTAATTGAATATTGCATGCAAATTTATCTATTACCTATTGATATTTATCGATAAGTCAATTTCAATTTTGATTCCATTAATGTTATGAAACGTCTTTTTCTTATTTATTTATGATTCACTCAAAAAATGATAATACATATATAGAAACGCCTTTTATAAGTTACAATGAGAAATTCAATTTGGTGGTATTTTTGACTAATTTATGAATTGAACCACAAAAAATAGGACACAATGCATAAGTGAAGAGTGAGAGTAACAAAATCTCAACGATAACACGTGTCGAGTTCATATTTGATGAAACATACTTTCGATTGTCGTTTCGGACATAATAGGTTTTGGGCCCGAGCGGAATAGATAGTGGTCATCCCCAAGGAAACTGAAACGCAAAACAAACCTTGAACAGCATTGAATATATTGACTACGCTTCAGACCGTTGCACCACCATGACACCATGAAGTCGTATCCTCGCGCCTCGAGCTGCCTAGTGGTCTTGGGTTCGTCGCTGATACTCTGGAGTATTTGCTCCGTCGACGGGCAGACCACGCAAAACATCAACGTTTGTAAGTTTGTTCATTGAACTTTTTATTTGGCGAGTTTTATCTTTGAATATCATTGTGAAAAATGTTCGAGTGGTTTATTTGAGAAATTGTTTACTTATGATTACATTATTTTACAAATATTACTATCGAACCGGCTGTGAAAATATCAAATTTAGCACATTGAGTTCAATGACTTTTGCAAAAGTTTTTTAGTATGAATTAAGCAGTTTTATCTTATTGTTAGTTATACCTAATAAATATTATTCTTATTGAGAATAATCATCTAATAATATATTATTTCGATTATAAATATATTTTTTTATGATGAATTAATTGACAATGATTTATTGTGGAAAATTGATTAATAAAATTATAATCGAAAAATCAAAGTTACCAAAAGTTATTTCTTGTAGTGTATATCAATGAAGAATATAACACAATTGCTGATAGAGCATTCAAAGTTGCACAAGAATATGTTCGTCGAAATCCAAATTTAGGATTATCAGTCGATGCCGTCGAGGTTTTGGGAAATAGAACCGATGCTAAAGGACTATTAGACGAAAGTATGTGAACATAGTGACTATTCAATTTGTAATTTTCATTATACATTAGATATTTTTTAGTATGTCGAAAATACTCCGATATGGTGCAGGCGAAGAGGGCTCCTCATGTCGTAATAGACTTTACTATGACCGGAGTTGCATCTGAAACAGTAAAATCTTTCACTGCTGCTCTCGGTTTACCCACAGTAACAGGTTCGTTCGGTCTGGTTGGAGATTTGAGGCAATGGAGATCGATAGATATCAGCCAGTCGAAATATTTGCTTCAAATTATGCCTCCTGCTGATATTATATCCGAGTGCGTTAGAGCTATTGTTAATAAACAAGACATTACAAATGCAGCCATATTATTTGATGACACCTTTGGTATTGATCATAAATTTTGAAAATTTTGTACAATATAAAGACAAGTAAAAGAATGATGGTTCTTTTCAATTTCAGTGATGGATCACAAATATAAATCTCTCCTGCAAAATATACCGACTCGTCATGTTATATCACCTGTCAAAAGCGAGAATGTTGAAACTATTAAATCGCAGTTGACGAGTTTACGTCAGCTGGATATAGTGAACTTCTTCATTCTTGGAAGCCTGACGACAATTAAAAATGTGTTAGATGCTGCTGATATGAATAATTTCTTTGGCAGAAAGTATTCTTGGTACGCCTTGACTCAAGACAAAGGTGATTTATCATGCGGATGCAGAGAGGCAACTGTGATTTATCTGAAGCCCAATCCGGAAGCGACGAGTAGAGATAGACTAGGGAAAATTAAGACAACATACAGTATGAATGGAGAACCTGAAATTATATCTGCATTTTACTTCGATGTTTCTCTAAGAACTTTTCTAGCGATCAAGTACATATGTGAATATAATTGAAATATTTCATTATAGATATTGAACTAATTAAGCTTTATTTTTCAAAGAGGATTATTAGAAATTGGAAATTTACAGAAAAATATGGATTATATTACATGTGATGATTATGATGGAAAGAATTCTCCAAATAGGTCCATTGAACTCAGAACAGCTTTTGCTCAGGTTTGAGATATTTAAAAACAATTTGCAATCAATATTGTTTGTGTTAATGTTAATTCATCTTTTATAATAGGTAGAAGAACCTCCAACATATGCTCCTTTATACTTATCAGATGATGTATTCATGAATGGTAAGAGTTATATGGATTTCCTTATGGAGATCAGTGCTGTGAGTATCAAAGACGGTTCACCAGTAGGCAGTAAACCTCTTGGATCATGGAGATCAGGTTTATCTACTGAACTGAAACTTGCAGATGCATCTTCTATGAAAAACTATACAGCTGAAATAGTGTATAGAGTTGTTACTGTAGAGGTGTGTGTTAACGTGTTTTGGAAGTTATGTTTAGTTTATTTTATTATTTATATATTTATTTATCATTAATTTAGTTTCATGTTGATTTACAAATGGTTAATTACTTTTAGCAATATCCATTTATGATTAGAGATCCGAAAGCACCGAAAGGTTTCAAAGGTTATTGTATTGATTTGATCGAAGAAATTAAGACAATTGTGAAATTCGATTATGAAATAGCTGTTGTACCTGATGGCAAATTTGGAGATATGGATGAACAAGGAAATTGGAATGGTATCATAAAAGAACTCATGGAGAAACGAGCCGATATAGGTTTAGGATCGATGTCGGTGATGGCAGAAAGAGAAAATGTTATAGATTTCACCGTTCCTTATTATGATTTAGTGGGAATCACTATATTGATGAAACTTCCCAGAACACCGACTTCCTTGTTCAAATTTTTGACCGTTTTAGAAAACGATGTATGGCTTTCAATTCTAGCTGCTTATTTTTTTACGAGGTTTGACTTTTTAAATAATATTTTTGATAATTATTTTTGTCAATATAATATAAGAGATTTGAAAAAAATATTCAGTTTTCTCATGTGGGTTTTTGATCGATGGAGTCCTTACAGTTTGCAAAATAATAGAGAAAAATATAAGGACGATGAAGAACAAAGAGAATTTTCTCTGAAAGAATGTTTATGGTTTTGTATGACTTCTCTAACACCACAAGGGGGAGGTGAAGCTCCTAAAAATCTATCAGGTAGATTAGTAGCAGCAACTTGGTGGCTTTTTGGGTAATATTATAACCTTATGATATTTGTTTTATAGGAATGTCTTTATATTTTAAATAATGTACCTATTTGAATTTTTACAGATTTATCATCATAGCATCATATACTGCCAATTTGGCTGCCTTTTTGACTGTTTCTCGTTTAGATACTCCTGTAGAATCTTTAGATGACTTGGCTAAACAGTATAAGATTCAATATGCACCTATCAACGGATCAGCAGCGATGACTTATTTCAAACGAATGTCTGACATTGAAGCTAGATTCTATGAGTAATTACTTTCGAAACCTACCTATCTTATTTTATTTTAAAATAAAGAGTAATTAATTAGCTGAATTTACGCTTATTTACACTTTATAAGAATTAAGTTGTAGATTTCTTATAATGTAATACATATTTTAGGATTTGGAAAGATATGAGTTTAAACGATAGCTTGAACGATGTAGAAAGAGCAAAATTAGCAGTTTGGGATTATCCTGTTAGCGATAAATACACAAAAATGTGGCAAGCTATGCAAGAAGCCGGCTTGCCTAATTCTGCTGAAGAGGCTTTAGATAGAGTGCGTGCATCTAAAAGCTCAAGTGAAGGTTTCGCATGGTTAGCTGATGCGACCGATGTTCGATATCATGTTATGACGAGCTGTGATCTACAAAACGTTGGAGACGAATTTTCCAGAAAACCTTACGCTATAGCAGTTCAACAAGGTTCACCGTTGAAAGATCAGTTCAACAATGCGTGCGTATATTAATGTAACATATAGGTATAAGTTATTCGGTTGCAATTTGTTAAAATATCGAAATATTTCAGAATTTTACAATTGCTCAATAAAAGAAAATTGGAAAAGCTAAAAGAAACATGGTGGAATAATAACCCAGCGGCTAAAAAGTGTGAGAAGCAGGATGATCAAGCAGACGGTATTTCTATTCAGAATATCGGAGGTGTTTTTATTGTTATCTTCATGGGTATTGGTTTGGCATGCATCACTCTTGGATTTGAATATTGGTGGTTCAAATGGAGGAAAAAATCTAGCGTTATAGATGTCAAAGAAGCAGAAAAGAAAAAAATACATAAAAAAGTTAAAGATATCAATGATATGGATGCTCCCAAAGAATTCGCAACCAGCAATACCAATTTTGGTTTCAGAGCTCGTCGAAGTTTCATGAACATGAACTTTCCGGGAAGGTTTTAGATAAATTTTCAATATTTTATTGAAGATTAAAGAAAAATGCAACTTTTACATGAATCAAAGGATAATATTGATTATTTTTGAGTGTGTATTGCAAAACATTCTTATTGTCAAAGCCCTGTCTATTTTTAATAAAATAATATTGATGAATATAAATATTGCTGAATTATTTCAGTGATAAGAAAATGGTATAACTCTATTTATTGTAATAGAATATTTTTGATTGTTGTTTGATGCCTTTCAATGTATGCACAATAAATATATAAATGTTAGAGTAAAATTTGATCTTTTTATGTTTACATATATTAAACTCTGGCCTATACATACATTTACTTATAGTAAATAGTTATATCAAACTGATAAGTTTCAATCTAAGGAATGAAAGACTGATCCTATAACTAGAATGAAAACCTTTTTGGAGTATATCGATATAAACATTTATTGATGAAATTCAATATTACATATCCACATAGGAAATGACATATTCAGTACAATTCTCGACTTCACATCTTTGCAATTCAGCAATACTTTTATAAAAAATATATAATACAAATGATATATTCACAATTTAACAAAAATTTTCTTTTTTCACCAAAAAAGAAAATGGAAAATCAGATACATATAATCGTATCTGGATGCATCATTATTGTACATCACAAAAAAATATTTTGTGTAACTGCAATAAACAAACTTATTCTAAAGAAATAAATATATCCTTAGTCATCACAAGTAAAATGATAAAATCCACCCAACTGTATCAGTTTGATTCACAGCGATATAAAGTTTCAGTTTCGCTCATCATGTTAACCCTCGTTGTAAAGTGCCTCTACAGGGGAAATACGATGGCAAAACTATTTCAAAATATATCATGGATGCTACAATTCGATAGTTTTACCTAATTTTTCTACATTACTTTTGTGCTTGTTGCCGAGATCTAGTTCTAAGGTTAAACTTTCTACTTCTGCCTCTAGTGCCCTCGACTTTCTGAACATTTGAACATAGTTCAATTGTAATTGCTTCTGATATCTTAAAACTTTTTCCTTCTCCTCAGACCATTTTCTTCTTTCTTTGTCGAATTCTATCTTTTTGTTTTCTAATTCGCTCTTCAATCTTTCACATTCAGCGTTTGTATGGTACGGGTCCATGCACGGTGGGTCCGGAAGTTCCCCATTCAATCTTTGTACTTCGGCATCTTCTAAGCTACTATCGTTGGATGTCCAATGATATTCGTTTGCAGTTTTGCACACATCATATATTCCCCTGAGAGATCTTCCTGCTTCAATACCCTCATAATTACTCAAAGAAACATCTGATAACTCTTCCCGCAACTCTTTGAGTTCAGTTTTGAGTCGTTCGATTTCATGATCGCTCTGTTCTTTGATCTTGATTGAATCTAATTCGCTTTCTTTCATTTTGGAATGAAGTTTATGCACTTCTCCTTGTAATTGTTTCAGGGTTATATCCTTATCTTCGTTTTCTGTTCTAAGTTTTGCTAAGTCTTTTTCTCGTCTATCCAAATTATCTTTGACTTGCCTCAATTCACTCTTCAATTGTAGGATTTCATGTCCTTTTGCCGTCTGTTCACTCTGAAATATTAAAATAATATTATGAATATTTACAAAAGTATAATATATCAAAGATTATATTTTATAATTACCTGAGCATCTTTCAGTTGTGTTTTCAATAATGCAATTTCTCCAGTTTTTTGACAGAGTGTCCATTCAGTGTCTTCTAATCGAGAGCGCAAACGATCTGCTTCCTGCCGAGCTGCTTCTGCTTCTTCGCACAAACGTTTTTTATCTTGTTGCAGTTGATAAGTCTGCATCATGAGCATTTGTTCCAATTTCAATGCTTTTTGAGCTCCTGCACGCAATCTGCTTTCATGAACTGCCTTCATTCTTCTCAATTCGCGCTCCCACACACGTTCTTTTTCTTGATACACTCTGGAAGATTGTTCACTGTTTGAATGGAAACAGGAAGAATATGAACATGTGCTTGACAACAAAATCAATAATCATGTAGGTATTTACTATATTTACAATCTTAAAATTTTTTATGAAATGTCAAATTTTATCTAGGTATGTACAATTTAGAAAAGGTTGTTTTAATATGAATGAAACAATTTTTGATGATAAACAAACCTAAATATGACTTGCTCGTTATGTTCCATAGTTTGACGAAGGTGGGCTAGTTCAGAATCTCTATCTCGAAGTGCTGCTTCCAATTCAGACACACCGGAGTCGCAGGGTGAAGGTGCTAGTTGCTGAAGACTTCCACCTTGAGTTCCGTTAACGCTGCTGCCTCCCACCATTCCTCGATATGACCATTTGTGACTGCTGGAAAGAAAAATATACAATAAACTTCTGGAAATAAAGTGCAATATGGTGTTATGGATGTAAGTATGTACACTATGATGAATTGTTTTCATGATTCGCTGAGTTCTTAATGGTGTTTCATTGAAAGGAAGAGCACTCATTGGAAAAATTAATCTGAATGAGGTTCTACCTCAGGATTTTGAATATATGAATAAGAAATTATTTAATGAGAACCTTGAATGTATTTTGTAACAATTAACAAAGAAGATAATATGTAAAAAAATGATTTAAAATTTGTGTGAAATCCTTGAAAATGGATTGGGCATTCATGTATGAAGATAATAAAACTTATTTTAAAAGTTTGATTATGATCAATTTAAATTATTTTAAATAGAACCCAAGGTTTTCAAAAGTAAATGCTTGAATGAAATTTAAGTTGAATAATTTGTCAATATTGACGAGACTATTGATACGTTTCAAAGCATATTGATTAGAATCGTCAATCGATATCAAAGCGAAAGAGATATTAAATTATTTCATATGTAGACCACATGTACTTGAAAAATCAAAACTAGTCCAAAATCAAAATTTAAAAAAGTTCAACAATAACAAGTTAACGGTCTACAGAAATTTCAAACACCCTTGCTAACGAAACCATGGTTTCCACCATGCACAAAGAGCCATCCACAATCCAGTATTGTCCACGTCTCGACCATGGCCCCAGGAGTCCAACGAGTCAACGATCTTCGGAGGATTCACACTTGGCTAAGTTTCCGAGTTACGCTCGCTTCACAATGGAAAGCGACTCGCGTAACGAAACGAAAACGAAACGATTTATATTTTTATATTATTATACATGTATTAATATTACGTACGAGAGACTGGATTATCTATCGTTTTATCTGTTGCAGAAATAGTCGAACCGTGATGGCGATTATTATGCAATATAAGATGGTTATGGATGGTGGATGTTATGGTTTTTCGTTGGTGTATGGTTTTCATAACAGCCTCTATTCTGGTTTTGTGTTATTCCAAATTGTTTGATGTTTGAGTCTAACTTCATTCTTTAAATGTAGGGTTCAAATTGGTGTAAATTAGGGAAGTATCAAATTAAATTATTGAAACAAAATATTTTTTTAAGATTATTTTCATAGAAAAAATACATTAAATAGTCTTTTCATGGATGATTTTTATTTATCATTTATATGAAATTATATTGAGATTATGTTGCACAAAGCTGCATGGAGACTTTGTACGTACGTGATTTTTTTCTATACCTTAAGATAATGTAAATAATTCAGATAACAAACTCATTTAAATATGTTCATTGTATATTCTTCAATACATTAAAATAAATTAATTTTGAAAATAAAAATCATACTTATTCATATCCGACGATCGATCGAACTCCTTTCTTCAAAATATAAATTATATCAAATTTCTTTCGATTGGAAATCAATTTGCAACTAACAATCAACTCAATATAACATCCATTACAACATATTTATAAAGAAAAACTATAATTTAGTTCACGTGCCGAATGCAATAACCGATTTCGTTGCACTTTACTTGTTTACACACTCGTGCCAGACACGCTCCGAAAACTCAACACGAATCCCATAATATTATGGTTATCGAAGTATAAAGAAGGTACTCTACACCACAAAACGACTAAACTGTTTCACGTTACACCACAGACTGAAGAAAGAGATTAATTCTCGCTTTTACCCGAAGGAAAACTAGTAGATAAGACGATTGACGTCGTTATCTAAATGCAAACGGATTGTGTTTATATAAAGTTTATACACACGGTGTGTAAATATAGATAAAATGTAATAAAATCAATATTACGGTGTATAAACTTATTATATTGATGAGTCAAATGATAAGATATTGAGGATTTGTCAATGTCAATATATGGATAAGGATAGTTAGATAAGAATATTTAAAGTGTCAAGGGAAATCTATTAATACATTTTTAAATAAATATTTGTTGTATAGAATATAATAATACAGAATTTGTGATAAATTATATAAAAAAAAATATAATAGGGGAGTCAGGAAACTATAATAGATCCTCCTTTTTGTTTTTTTGTTTCAAACTCCCTTTAGAAGAATCATATTTGAAAATAATAGTTTTAATACATTCGGAATATAATTAAAATTGGTTTTACCAATCAAAATTTGATTTTTTTAGTAATGGGGAGAAAAACAATTGTACCCACCATTCCCTGTATTTAGTATGGAAAAAAGTTATTACCTATACATTTCAGTAGTTAATTATTTTTTACAAATAAATGAATTTAATTAATGTTATTAAAAATTTTGATTATCCTTATTTTTGACTATCTGGACTAATTTCATCTCAAATTAATTCAGATTATCGAAATTCTATTGTGATTAAAAAATTCTTCAATAAAAACAACAACAGCTTAAACATTTTAAATTCAATGTAAATCCCAATTTAATCAAATAAAAAAAATGACAATTTTATATGAAATTAAATTAGATTAAAATAATAAACTTACGATATCATAAAGTATAAGATTTAATTGAAAATCTGGACGAAATCAAACAGCGAAGTGAAAACACGTCTCAACAGCACCAAGTCGAAAGTTAACACTGAATCGTGAACGCGTGTTCGACTCAATTTCTAAGGGCAACAGTTCGTGAAATTTTAAAAAGCACCGACAGAATATTAAATTAGACGGTGAAATTTATGTTTTACGGTCGATTGAGACACAAGTTTAATGCAAATATTTTTTTTCGCGGTGAAAATCGGATGATTTCGAAGGAAAATCCATTAAACAATAGTTAATTGTCATGTCTTAAAAATATATGAGTGTAAAGGGTTATTGATGAAAAATTAATACAACATACGTCTTGTCTCGAATCGCGATGAAAATATACTGAAAAGAGAAATTAACTGAATAGCCATAAGTATAAAAGAAAATTTTGATGGAAAAAATGAGAAATCTTAGCTTTTCCGAGTGAAATTCAAAATTGATTTATCTTATACGGGTTTATGTCTTTATCGTGTCTGATGCATTTTCTTTTTCCATATTTAATCTATTCGTGATTTATATCGACGTTGAAAGTCTTGTTTTCAGATTTTTTTCGCAAAACAGCACTTTTCCATGCTTCGAGACAATTCAAGACTTTTAATTAAGAAGGCGTCGCTAATTAAGTCGACGCCGAAAGATTAAGCGAAAAAAACAAATAATAACCATAGCGGATCGTTATGATAACGGTTAATTTTTACGGATATAACGAGAACAAAGGAGTTTGATTTTAACGAATATTCCGGCAATGAGTCTGCGATCGAAATAAATTTTTACAGTTAGCTTTCGATTTATCGAAACGCGGGAAAGTCATAGTCACGTAGTTCTTATCTGAACTTAAGTATCGACAGTGCATTTGTCCAGTTGTAAAAATTCTGTAATAAATTCTGAACAAAGGTAATGTGAACTTCGGCCGTAGAATGCGAGTAATTTGAGGACTGGGAAAAAATAAAAATTGTTGTCTTTTTGTGTTGCATTTTCACCGGACGTGTGTGGGTGCATTTTATGTGTTTTCGGTAATTGTACGAGAAGATTGTGAAATTGAGTATTTTTTTGAAGATAAATGATGTGAAAGCTATGAAAATTTTTAAGATAGGAAGTAAAAACGAAGTAAAAAATTATCGCAAAAAGTGCATTTTCGTTTGAGTTTTTCCTGTTGAGATAGATTTGAAAATTCGTCGATAGATGTCTACATATTTTTTTTTTATAAATATTTTTAATGCTTTTATGAGAAACATTTAAACATTTTAATAACAAAAACAATTAATTTTAAATCATAAATAATAAAATAATTTAAGAAATTAACGAACATTTTTCTAAAACTATTTAATGTTATTTTTAAAGACATCTATAGAACTTGATTCAAACTAATAAATGAAAAATAAATTTCTTCTATTCTTCAAGTTTTTCCAAACTTTAAGTAAGAAATATATATTTTTGTCGATAAGATAAACTTATATAGGGTAACGTAGGATATTGGGGACGTTTATTTGCGAATTATGCTTATTTTTAAATTATTTTACGACGAAATAATCCGTAATAGAGTCGTAAAATAAAAGCGACCGTTAAATTTGAATTTTGGTGGGATGCGTGGGATCTAGATAGAAATAAAAATAATTTTTGCATAGCTCATAGACTATTCGTTTCGTATCGTAAAATTTAAACAGCATAAAATGTGACAAATTAGCTCATGTTTATAGATTGACCCAATAATTTTTATTCGGATCTATAAAATTTCAGACGTCATACTGTTCGAAAATAGGAAATTTTACGATATCGATGTATCGATCATCGAATAATGTATGCTTGAATTTTAAAAACAATGTTTTTGCCGAAGAAAATTTATGGAAACGACGATTAGTTAGCATACTCTTTTTATAGAGATGATGCTTATCATATGAATGTTAATAAATATGTTTTTTTTAAGCAAAAATGCAAAATTTTACAGGAAAATGTATGTTAAACTTCAAATCGAAAGAATTATGTATGATTTTAATCAACAATGAATACAAAATATTTACAGGGAAAACTTACCCGTTCGAATGAGGAGTTGCAGTAGAAACAGGTGACTTCCTAACACTCTCTAGAGAATCGTAATTAGATAATTTTCTACCATTTGACAATGGCAATGGCAAAGAGGATAAGGTTGGAGAGCAAGTTGTACCAGACAACAGCTTTCTGTCCAAGGAATAGTTAGAAGATGCTCCATGATGGTGATGCCTCAGATCACTACTACCTGCAATATACAGAAACGAAAAAATATAAAATTAAATTATTATTTAGACTGTTGTCATATCTGATAATTTATATGATTGTTTATCTAATATTTTTATATCTAGACGTAAAAACATTCATATTCAAAACTGGAGCACAGTCGCTTTGGGCAATTAATCGCGTTGTTTGTAAATACGAGTTACGATACAACGTATTGTGCAATGATAAAAACTCATTTGTCAGAGGAAAAGTGTCGTTATATAGCAGTTTTTCCTGATCGTTATAGGTACAGTTAAATGTCGGTGCTCCATTTAAAGCGTTCGTTAATTTCCGTTCTAGAAAACCTCACATAACCTAACCTATCCTGACGCAAAAAATATCCAATCAAGAAGCAAACAAAGGCTTTTTATTTAAACATTCGTCGTAATAGAATCGAGTTGTATAAAAAAAGAAGTGGGCCGACAACAATAACAGTCGAACTGTAAGAGGAAAGTAATTTGATCTTCCTTCTGATTGCGAACAGAGCAGGTGGTTCGCCATTGTAATAACCCACTTACACTTGGATCACTTTTGGAGCCGGTTCTGACTCCAGGAGTGGAGGATATCCTCAGATTGAAGAGGAGACTTCCTTAATGATGTTCAGATCGACTTATAATATGATGATAATTGCGAAATCATCTCAAGTATTACTTAATGAGTGAAGATTTTTGAATATTTCAAGGTCTTGTCAATTGATGTGTTGCATTGACTCTTTTCGTTCGAAGCTTTTTAAAAACATTAAAAGGTTTTTCAATAGTTGTGCTCGAACTTTGACAATTAATTACTGCCAAATTAGTGAATTTATATTTGAATCATATACTTCAGTCAAATTATATTATTGAATCAATAATAAAAATGTGAGTGGTAAGTGTCAATAATACGTCAATTCCAAACAAATCTCACTGTACTAATTTTTCGATTATAATTTCTTAAGAATATCAGAATCTTAATGAATATTTTAATGAAAATTTTAACAGCTGACAGAAATTTTTAGCAGTAATAAACGTGAATCTTAAATAATTTCAAATTCAAGATTTGGATTCATACAAATGTTGCAATGAAATTCTACCAGGGATGCCTAGTTTTGATACGTCAAAACATATGGGTTCACTTTAAAGACAATTTCAAAACAATAAATTATGACAGATCCATAGGATTAGAAAATTTTCGTAACTAGTTTCGCAATCATGTCGAGAGAAAACGCTTTATGGTGAATTTGCGTGTACGTTATTGAATTAGAAAAAAATTACTATGGGCGTACCGAAAACGTTACTCAACTCCAAAAACGTTATAAATCTTAACGTGAATCGTTATGAAATTGATAAATGATGCTTTCTTTGTGCGACGTGAATGAATCGCTTTAAAATTTTATGGATTCGCCTTTACTTATTCAATTACATATTGAGATCGAACTATGTGGGTTAATGTATCGGTGTTAATCCCAACGTAATACAAAACAAATATTAATTAAAAAATGTTAAAAAATCATAAATTGCATATTTTTATTTGAGCAATATGACGATTGTTTGAGATTTAAGTGTTATTTTTAAAATATGAAGAGAATAAAAGTGTAATTTTCAGCGTTCCACTTAAGAGAAGTTGACACGGTTTCGTATTACGTGTACGTAACGTATTGTGAATGTTACGTGATGTTTTAAAACACAAAAGAAGTCAACTGCAATGTGATATCTTTTTAGTTTCGCTTTCATTTACGATTGTGAAATAAATACGTGAAAGCTTTAAGAAAGATTAACAACTTCATGATTATCTCTTATGAGTGGGTTTGTAGATTAAAAATCTAGTTTTTTGTTTAGAGGTACTGAGTTTTGTATCAATATTTTGATATATTGTAGAAATAGATTAAAATAATTCACATGTCTTCTCAAATTATTTTTATGACATAAAAATTCAATCTTGAATGTATTTACTATCAGGGAAATTAAGCTATCTTATGAGTGTTCAGTAATTGAAATACTCGTCTTGTACTTTGAGTATTTTTCAATAATATATTAGGTTGAATTATCATATGAATCATTATAATTAAATAATCATCAAAAGAATCACATTTATAAAACTACCTAAATAATAAAATTTTCAAAAATCAAATTGCACTAACGAATTAATTGTAGACGTTTCATAAATTCGATCAACGTTGCATTTATGATTTATCCATTAAATTATCCCAAATGTCGATGTAAAATGCAATATTAAAAACTTCACTTTGATTTATTATTCAAAATATAAAAAAAAAAACACAATTCCATTAACTAAAGAATACGACAAAATGAAAATTCATCAAAACAAAACCATCCACAATCAATTCGACTTAACCACCTCCAATCTGATTTATCTCGCTGCAAACGGCTCCATTTAGCTTTCAGCTCGCTGAATTCAACTGTAACAGTAGTCTAGTTATAGACAGATATATTTGCGATATACTCACTTCCATAGATGGTGATATGAGACCCTGGCCTCGCAGTCAGCACCGGTGTGGACCCGTAACGTTCGCCGACGTTCGACAGGCGGCCGGTCGCTGGTACTCCCATTGGCTTGAAAGCTATCGGCCTGATGACCACCTTGCCCTGGAAATAATTAAAATATTCAATTTAATACATTTTTGATTAAAATATAAAAATTAATTGAGAAAAAATATCATCCAAGTGTGGGAAATGGGGAGATAGGTGCCCGCTTTAGAAGGTGATGATGATTTGCATCATTGTATCGTCGATTGAGATTCTAAAGTTGCATTTTTTTCATTTGAGATTAAAATCATGATAGTTCACAATTTTAGGGTTTTTCAGAGATTTGAGATTTTGTATCGATAACTAATTGGTAAAATAAGATGTTGAGTTTTGTGCGAACTTGAAACTGTTAAGTTATAACTGTGTCTATGTATGAAATTATTGATTCAATAGGTACATATAAATTTATCGCCTTCGATTTTTTAGGTTTTCATATAAAAAAAGAATCATACTTTTTCAAATACGTTTATCATTCGATAAAAAAAATCAAATTTGAAACAAAAGAACATTCATTTGTTCATACAAGATTATTTCCGCTTTTATTATGAATCAATATTTCCAAGAACGTATTAAAGTTAAAGAACTTAAATATTGACACCATACAAAAACAATCGGCAATATCAAAGATTCTCAAATATTAAAATATTATTTTCAACAAATAAAACGTAAAACACTTTTCGCACATTTCAAACAGGAAAGTCTCGAGTCTTGAAAAAGCGATAAAATCTCGACATAGAATCTCAAATTTTGTAGATATGTATTTAAATAAAAATCAATTTAATTTTAAGGTTATTAAATATGACGACAGAAAAGGCCAAGGGGTACAAGTGAAATTTTCGCTGAATTTTAATTATGCACAGGAACGCTTCTATGTACGCTCATTTATTTGGTGGCAAAAGGATATAAACGAATTCGGAACGTGTGCCAAAATATATCTATCATCAAATCACTCGACCTCCTCCTAATACATGTAGGTACATGGTCAACTTTGAACGTGCTTTTCTTGTCACTTGTACCCCTTGGCCTTTTCAGTCGTCATATATAATAATAATAATAAAGCTTCCATCGTTCAGATGATCAATACACAATGCACAAAAATGATGAATGGAGTGCGGAAAACGGATTAGAAGCAATCAATACGAAGATCGACTCTTTTGTCTATCGCCAAACACTAATCCCGAGATTCAATGGAAGCCTTAACTGTAAATCGAATGAAGATCCATTAACAGATTGTTATCTGGCAGTTCGACGTCCATTTCACGATTCGAAAGATTAAAAAAGATCGATAGAAGATCTAGAAACGTGATCCTCAGATCGACGAGATCAATTAGATCTGCGTGTTTTGCATCTAGATCGTTTATTTTCGATTTTTTTCCATGAAGTGCCTCAATGAAATAGTATTGTACACGTGTCGTTATAAATCAGATGTGGCATTCAACTCGTTTTCGAGTTGCAAAAATTTTTTTTTTTGCAACAAAAGCCACTTTTGAAGGTCGCCTTTTTTGTGCGTTGAAGTTAAGTGGTCGAATTTGTCGATTCGGTGAATGATTTTTTTTTCAGAAGTAGCATTTGTAATGGATTTGGACGTATTTTTTTTCATGTTTGTAGTAATGTGCTTTTAATGTATATTGTGATTGAATTGAATGTATGAATTTTTTAAAAGAATCGTTTAAATTGAAGATCGATGATGAATTTGTTTAAACGTTTATAAGAATTTATAGACAATTTCTTGTTAAGTTCTTTCAAATATCGAAAATAAGTATGAAATCCTAAATAATTAATTTTTTATAAGCTAAAAGTAAAAAAAAATGCAAATGATCTGATTTTAAATTAAAGTTTAGTTTAAAAAAAAATATTGCATCCATAAATATGATCAGGGACTGTATGATGTACACTATTGGAATAAATTATAGACATTTTTATAAATATGATAAATTGTAAATTTTTCACAAATAAGAATATAGTTTCTTTAATATTTCAAAGAATCTTTAATCACAGTTTCTAACATTGCAATTTGTATCAATATTCGGAACGATTTTATAAATAAATGCAAAATTTATTGAATTTGTGAAATGTTCACAATTAATTTTAGCAGTGAATGTATTTTTTCATTTTTGAGTTCATTAATCAACTGTACTGAATTAAACGAATAATTTCAGATTAATGAAATGACACACTTTATTACGAAAATCTTTTACATATTTTACGCGATTTTCACGTCAATTCAACTGAAAATAAGCTCAAACATTTCCCAACGACACAACGACCTCAATAATTCGCAACTACCATTTAAATCAGATTTATTCGCATACATTTAACACAACAACGAGCGACTTGTCCGCGGAGTAAACTTCTTATTTATCGCCGTCTTAATCTGAGAATATTTGCATAAGGACATGTAAATGTTATGTTTAACGTCTTTTTCTATTTGCGCGGCTTTTTGCACAGAAGACGATAAGGCTGTTAGTCATTTTTTTTCCCAAACTTAAACGACAAAGATAATATTGATGGATCGGGTAGCAAGATTAATTAGCACTGTCCGTGTGTTCGATAATCTACGAAATATCAAAGAGCAACACGCCACTCATTCGAAAGATTTATTTTATCTACGAATCTATGGGACACTGGATTTATTCTGAGTCGTATATATTAATTTTAATGAGAGATCGTGTGCCAGAAATGAGATCTTCGTAATATTAAAGAGGCTTTGGAGAAAATTCTTTGATCATATTATTTCTTTTGCATACCTACATTAGTAGAATTAATTGTAGACATTTTTCATTGATTTTCAATAAATTATAAAAAATGAACGAGTTAAGTTCCTAATATAAAGTTTTACATCAATATTCGAAATAATTTTGAGAAAAAATTCAACATTTATTAAATTTATGAAGTGTCCATGATTAATTTCATAAGTGTAAACACAAGCATAAAAAAAATGTTTGTCTAAATGAGATTTAGCTAAATTTGGAATATATTTATCTTATTATATAGTATATTAAATTTCATTCCAATCGATTTTTATTTGAAAAAATAGATTGAATTGGATAAAAAATCAATAAAACGTAATTAAACGACTGTTCGAAATCGAGAAAAGTTGATAGATCAAAACGGCCGAAAACGACCGTTAAATCAAACTTACGCACAAATCAAAAGAACACACAATAACGAGAGATCGTTAAAAGATTCATCGATAATGCAAAAATGCACATAAAAAACGACCTTGTCTCAAAACATTGCCATAAAAAATATAATGATGCGTGGGTCGACTATTCGTCTATACTTTGTCCCACAAATCACTAAAATGGATGCATCTTCGATATGAAAATTAATTCTTATCGAGTTCATCGTTCATCTATAATGATAAAAAATCAAGTTATAAATCGGTTAATTTCAGTAATTAATAATTAAAATGATATGTATAAAAATATTAAATAATTTTACAATTGAGAAACTAGAGTGAATAAGAGATTTTTTATTTGAAAAATGATTTTCTTTTATTTTCAGGATAGGAATTTTTCAAGTTTGTATGAATGTAAGGAAAAATTTAAATTTAAATATTTGTTATTTAATTTCAAATATTGATAAATATTGTCATTAAGAATGAATAGATACTGAATAATGTAAACTTGTGAAATTAATTGTGGACACTTCATAAATCTGTTGAATTTTCATTTTTTCGCAAAATCTTCAGCAAATGAAATGATAGTTTCTTTTATAGATAATCTGAAACATGAATTAGTATGGTTCTTAAGATTGCTCTTCATCCTAAAGTTCGGAATGATTTGACAAAAAAATGTACCTTCATATGTGCATATATCAAAAAATGTTCACAATCAATTCCAATAGTGTATATGGACCGTCAGATCTAATTACTGACTATTCATACTTAAATACCGATAATTTTTTAAACAAATACTGACACTCAATATTATCAAACAGACACAAAAACAGATCAAAATCCTAAACAAATCAACAAATCTACGCAAACTCTCCACAAACGACGCGCAGCATTCACCAAACTCCAACAGATTTTCCTCAGTTTTCCCGACTCCAGTTCAAATTTCCCGACATTCAAAGATCCCCAATCAGTCCAAAACATTTATTTAACATTTTTTACGAACTGTTCTCTGTTTGAGATTCCTCGGGCAGGCCACTTTCGTTACCAGTTAGACAGGATTCGGATTTCGGTTGGCGGAACTAGGCTCGCGACAATGAGCCGTTTTGTTGTGTATCTCACGGCCGAAGAGTTGATGACCCGTTCTTATTTATATGCACGTTTATCTTAGTTTTTTTCTAGAGAAAAAATAAGAATAAGTGTTCGAATGCGAAAATCGATTGAGCGTATTGGGTGTTGAAGTGTTGACGCGTGTTTTTCTCGTTTTTTTACTATTGTGAGTAAAAGTGATTTTTTAAGTGTGTTTAATTAGATTTGTATCTTTTGTATGAATATTGAATTGATTCAATATGCTCTGATTGAGTCAACGATTCAATTAATTCATAGAAATTTTCCAAGTTGATTTAAGATACATTAATTACATACAAGCGAAACTAATTATGGATACACTATTTTGATAAATTTTCACTATCAGTTTTTCGTAAATTCTTCAAGATATTTTGTATATTTTCTTTTAAATTATGAAGAATAAACGAGTAAAATTCTTGATATTCCATTTTTCAATGCGTATTTGGAAAAATATGAAACATTTCTGTATTGAATATACAAAGTTTCTACAATTGATTCCATCAGTGTATACATAAAATTGGAAATTCAAATTTTAACACACAATAGTATAATTTAAATTAAAATATTTCAAAATTAGTAAATTTTTCACTTTTATATTTTCAGTTTAAAAATTTATCAATTTATGTTATTTAAACGAATCGATTCCCACGTCAGTATCGAAATGCAGAATGAAGATTTCTCACAAATATCACATTTCACTATAGATGCTAATTTTTAACGATTTTTTTCGTAGCAATTCAGCATTTGAATACGATACAAATTTTCTATTGTCGGAAGTGAACAAAACGTGAAAACAATACGATAAAATCGACCAATGGAACAAATAGGTTATGAAGAAATTCGATTTTGTAAATGAATCGGTTCGGTGAAAAGGAGTCTTTCGAAATTGATTGTTCTATTGTGGATCATTTTGATGTTTGAATTGGTTCAGGTCGAATCGATTATTTTTAAGTTCAATTGTTAGAATTAATAATTATTTTTTGAATATATGGAGCATGATTGAGCATATTTTTACAGCAAGTATGAAAAAAATAAACTGAAAAGTATTTCAAGGATATGAACATAAAATTTTAACGATACGATTAAAACTTTTTTTTCAATATCATTAGAAGTAAATAGATCCTTTTAAAGCTGTAATATATAGAATTATATCACTACTGTAATCAAATATCATTATATTATCACAACAACATGACACTGAAGACATATAATAACACAGGTAGAAAATTGCTATTTATAATTATAACGAAGCGCTTCGACCATTTGAGTCAGAAAAACGAGGAAAAAATCACAAAAAATTAATCACAGGTTCATATTCATTTCGAAAATTAAATAAAATCGAATTCCAAAATATAAAACAGCAACAAAATCAACAAAATAGGGATCTATATGCGGTTTTGTAGACCGCAAACGTGATGAACTGTTCTGGGGTGGTCGAGCATGTAATGGTCAAGCCAAACAATATATAATGTAAACCGCTTTTTTCAGATTTTTTTCATTTTGTATTGTATTATTGAAGTTACGAGATCGTGTTGCTCTTAATATTAGGTTTTTACTGTAAGTAAATTAACGAAAAAATAGCGGTTTTCCTAGGTTAAAGGTCTGCTCAAGGTGATCGAATCGATTGATGTCAGTATCACATTAAAATGTAATAATAATTTAAATTATATGAAAATCTTATATATTACATACAAAAAGTATATTTAAGAGTGTAAATCGGTCAATAATACTCAAAAGAAAAGAGATTTTATGTAAAGAAATGAAGTAGGTTTTGCATTAAGTTTTTTGGTTGATAGCAATAAAATGCAAATCGCTTTTGTATGTACGAGTAAAATAAATATCAAAAGCATACATTGTACAGTTTTGAAATTGTGAAGTGGACTATTTTTTTAAACAAAATATGATGCAAACGAAAAAGTCGAAATCGTGTCGACCGTTAATTTCTATGCGCTCAACACGTATAAGGAAAAGTCAGTCTATTTTCTTTGTGGTCATCAATTTTGGAGTCTGTGGGAAAACAAATAAGAGATTTGAATGAATATTGGCCCTTGTGCTAATAATTGTCAGTTTTCAAAAATTTATAATTTTCCAATAGTGCTTTTTTTGTTAAAATAATGTATTTATGTGGTATGTTATGTATTTGAAAAATATTGAAAATGAAATTGAAAGTTTATTTTTTGCTTTGTTTTCGTTTTTTGAATAATATGATAGAAGAGCCCCCATAGGAAAAATGACATGAAAACAAAATTATAAAATATTACAACAAATTATTTATGTTAAGCCGTTGACATTTGAGATTATACGAACGAAACGCAGAATAACAAATCTGAAGTATCATATTTTTTATTGCAGAAATGACTCAAACGACCTTAACACTAAGTATAACATTACATATGTTTCATATGAAAAAATATAATTTCAGAAACCTTCGTCATAATGTTCCGACCTTCACATCTGAAAGTATGTGATGAGAATTATTATTAATCAATAAGGAAGACATAATATATATGATTTAATATTGTATAAGTATGAATTGTAATTAGGATGACCATTTGTCCAAAATAATCTGATGTAAACTTATTCCCACAAACGTCGAACCATCTCTTACGTCGTTCTTTAACATTACTGCTAACAATTGATTTTAGTTCGAAAACGTATGGGATCGAAATTTTTTATTCAAAAACGTAATATAGCGTTTCTCCAGACACACAGACAAAACTGGGCTGTTATTAAATTAGATTATTATTACAGAATAGCACACTTTATATTGAAATTTCATCTAAAACCCAACGGTTGCGGTGACGCAACCGCAACAACACCTCACAGAAGAAGACGAATTCTGATCTATCGCATTGTCCGATGTGACTCAGATCGTGACAAGTGTAAAAAAGAGTCAAAACAGACGACGTGTACGATTTTGAAAAGTGTAAAAAGAAATAAACTACAGATCGATCGATCGAGACGGCAAAAAAGAAACAAAGGGAATCGTGATCGAACGTTTGACAATGGCGCTAACTTTATAATATGCCTTCGAGAGATTAGTGGATGTTTATCGTCGTCGCTTCGGTTCGAAGATATTCTTCTGGGAAGTGATGATGGTGTAGATTAGGCTTTGTTTTGTTCGAAGTTATATGTATTTTTTATTCGGAGAGGCTCTAATGGCGAAATTGCTTAATTGCGTGCGATATTTCGGGTTGTTGTTCTGTGCGAATTTCAGTTTTATTGTTCGACGATTTTGGGATTATTAGTGATTGTTTTCGTTTATGCTATTATTTTATTGGATGTTTAGGTAATTGTGCTGCAAATTATTCGATGGGATATGTTAGCTTGGATTAGAAATAATTTAGCTATTCTTAAGGATGGATAATTTAACGGGTAAGTTTTTCGTTCTAGCAAGACTTAAGCTACAAAATCTATTGCTTTTCTCACTCAAGTCCTCACATTAGAACAAAAAACGTACCTCCACACAATGTTGTCTCGATTTGAGATTCTGAAGAATCTCACAGGAAAAAATCGAAATAAAATCTCAAATTAAATCGCCGAAAATCCGAATCGATTCAAAATATATAAAATTAAAAGAACCGGTCGACATATGCAGGTCAATACAATATGCAACAGGTTTATTTCGGACAAGAGGGTACACCCTCTTTCTCGCTTCTTGTACAAGCACCCACTTACGCCACAACCTTATATTGCACTCGAGTTAAATTCATCCTTGACACTTAATGGACGTCCTCGAAACGGAACTTGACCGACCACGTTGAGGACCCAGATTCAGAACGGACCCAGATTTACTTGGCCCTAGATTTGGCACGAACCAGTTCTCGACATTAAACTTTTGAAAGGACCTCGAATTTTCTTTATCATCTCGATCGATTATAGCTTACAATCAATTCATTATTAAATACCTAGATTTATAAAGAACCTAGATTTACTTGACCCTAGTCGAATCAGTAAGTTCTTCATTAAGGATTCATATTCAGAACAGAAACAGATTTATTTGGTCTTAGATTTGGCACGAACCAGTTCTCGACATTAAACTTTTGAAAGGACCTCGAATTTCCTTTATCATCTCAATCGAATATAGATTCACAATTAGTTCATAATTAAGGCCCTAGATTCACAATGAACCCAAATTTACTTGACTCTAGTCGAACCAATTAGTTCTTCAAGATTCAGACTCAGAATGGATCCAGATTTACTTCGCTCTGTCTTCGATCTTTTTTGGGACATTTGAGACTTCGAATTTCCTTTTTTGGTTTCAGATTCAATTCAGTTCCTCGTTTAAAAGTTTAAGATGTGGTCCATCATCGGACAACATATCGTGACATGAAGAAGTGCATGTCTTCGGCATTGGGTCAGTGTGCCGATGATCGGCACGATTCCTTCCGAAGAAAGGTCCAGCAGCTTTGCGAATCTTCGAAACTGTTACACGCCTTTTTTAGAAGGTTCCATTTCGATAAATTTTTCGTCTATAACGTTCGAAATAACCGGTGTCTAGAAAATTGGTCGAATGATGCAACTGAGCTTTGGATCGGTCGAACAACGGTCTGTTCGAAATTTTTAGATGTTTGTTTTCGAATTTACATATTCGTTTGAAACACATTCGGTTGGCCACTGATTTATTTCAGAAAATTTCGAACACAAAAAAAAAACGGAAATGATCTAAAACGCTGCGTAATCCATTGTTATAAAATCAAAGTCCATAACCGCAACTTCAAATTAGTCATATTTTTTTATAAACATTACTCACAATACAAATTCATCAAATTTACTTAAAAAAAAAAAGACAAAATTTTCTTCAAAAAACCAAGAAAATTTTCCCAAACTTTAGACCTAAAATCCCTAATTTCCCACCGACCGATTTCATTCAAATTAGCACAGATTGAAGTAGGGACCTTGTTTGGCATATGGACAAAATTTCGAGTGTGAACCGAGCACAGAACGGCTGCAAAGTAGGCTGATAGGGCACGGCCAGAGTCGGGGTCACACCTGAGCGGCCCAAACGGCGGACAGGTAGTCGTTGTTATTATGTGTGTACGCAACGACGCCCATGCGGACAACGGTAAATTCCTGATTTATTCGACAAACGTATCCGGAAAGCGACCCGGATTTTTGATTTAAGAGAGCTTTCGATACTTAGGGGTGATTTTCAGGGAAAATTTCGAGAGATTTCTGAAGGTTTTCCGTGGAAATTCGGTTTTGAGTCGAGCAGTTGTGAGCTTGAATGGGTTTAGTTGGATGACATTGATTTGAGGTAAATTGTGAATATTGTTATATTTCAGGCTTTAATTATGTTTTTTGCATAAAAAAAGGTCGTTTTGAATGTATTTATGATTGTTATTTATAGTTTTTTATTGAAAATTTATAGATTTTAGCAGTGATTTGAGAAATTGTAACGTGAATTATCATTAACGGTTGCTGAAGAACGTTTGATTAAATTTTTATACAAATGAGTATTTTATAAGATATTTTGCAAAAATTACATATCTACAGATAGGTTGATATACTGTATTTAAGACTGTTATTTTCAATTGTACGTAAGTTAGGAGTTTGAGTCCCGATCTTTTAGGCATACGTAAAGCTACTTAAAAATGTCTTAATATTTTCATCATATATGTATATAGAGATATAATTATATTTTATTATATAGAGATTTGAAAGATATTATTGTTAAATAAATAAATGATAACATATAATACAATTGAAAATTGAGTTTAGAAGTCAGTCATGTTTTTTTCTACAGAAAAAATCGATAGTAATAGCTGACAGTTAAACTATGTACTAAGTTACGGTTGAAATACTTATAAGCCATATTTTTTTATGGAAAATAATCATCGCCAATGATTGTAAATCAATCCCAAAAGTACAAATACAATAGACATCCAAAAAATACTTGCAAAAATTTCGATAGACCAAAAACCATTTGCATCATCCATAATACGACTCCACATACAAACACAAGGCATCAGCGCTTTTCCCACGAAACTATTCTAGAAATCCGACGAAATTTCAACTGAAATTATTCAATTTGTAACACATCCAAGAGATCTGATGTTGATGGATGTGCCTCATCCGTATCATCGTGTCCACAATTTGCTAAGCAATCGTCTCTTGGGCAATCTGGAGCTGCGGTTGGGCAAAGGCGAGTCACGGCCAAAGCGAAGAATCGTGATTTGAGGAACACTGTGGCAAAAACGCGTAAAGCTCACTCAATAGTCTCGTTTTTTAACTCCATTTGAGTTCCATCCGAGTGTACATATTTTTCTATCGAGGTCGACAAATTGTGGTGCCGGGGAAAAAACTTTGGAGTGTGAAAATCGGACGCGTACGCAAAAGTTGCTAAATTGATTTTTTTTTGTTGTGAATTGAATTGGTTTTATTGTTGGGAGTATTGCTGTTGAATTAATTTTAAATTTGTTAATAAATCGTTCGAATTAAAGTGACAAAGCAGTCGTTAGGCTTGAAACTCCTTATTCTATGTTTGCATTATGAGATGTTATTGCAATTGCAGATTGTTTTCAGAAAGAAATTGCAACTGTTTAATGTGAATCAGACATATGAGTAATATAATTGCCCGAAAAGAATCATTAAAATGAATCGACACAGACAAGATGAAGGATCTTTTTTTAGAAACCGTTTATTAAAGAATTAAATTAATACATTTTTCGAATTAAATCGAACATAGGAGTAACTTAAATGTTAAAAAATATGTTCAAATTGATCGAATTTATTCAAGACGAGGGATCCTTTTTAAGGAACTGTTTAATAAAGCATTAAATTAATATCTTAATTGAATTGATGATATTGTGAATTTCACCAGGATTCAACAGGACTCTAGACTAGCACACTGAAGCCCGATGCAGCATGCACAAACGCATCGATCTATGATCTATTACAGATTCATGCAATCAGTTAACATCATTTCACACTGATGCAGTGAGTTCGTCTCGCGAATCTGTGACACTCGCTCAATAAATTAACTTTTATTACAATATATCTCGATGACCTTTCGACGTTCACGATTATGCAGAAAATCACCACAAACTTCATAGGATATAATATAGCGAGCTTTAACCTTTCGCCTCGTTTTTTGCGACTTGCTCACGAGGCTTTTCCCCAACAGGGTCAATCGCTTCGGAGACGATATTTGCAACATCCATCGAACTATGAGGCCTCATTCACATCGATTTTATCAAAAAAATACACAAAACATTGAAAATTGGAGATTTTTGTAAATTCTGAAAAAAGTTTTTGAAAGAGAAATTTATTGAAAATTTCAGAATATGATTGACTTTATTAGTCTGAAGGCATCTTTAGATGTTCACGAAGAGTTTATGCGAAGGTGCAAACTATAGAGTTGCGAAATAGGTTAAACTTTAATCTGATGCTGTTGAGTGAATTGTGTGCACTTTGAAGATTCGAAGATATGAGATATTTCGCATAAATCTGATAATATTTGAATATTTTACATGTAAATATGTTAAAATGGTACTTTCAATATATTTATGAATTGCTATCAAACAAAATTGTACGTTGGATACGTCACTATTCAATAGAAGACATAAGTACTGTTCGTGAATTTTTAAGGTTGTTCTTTTTTAAGTTAATATAATTTGTATCAGCAATCCTTTAAGCTATTTTAGAACAATTTTTCAATATTTTCCATTCACGAACTGTCATTTGATCAGTAAGTTAGATGACTTTTACGAGTGACTCACGCATTGTGAACGCAACAATTTTGATTTATGTCATCCAGATTGATTCGAACCGCATTCAGAAATGCGAGGACAACAATCGTAGGTGAATCATGACATTTTGATTGAAAACAATGGACTCGAAAGTGCATTGTCGAAGTGCAAACGGCCAATCAAAAACTTGCACAATTGATTCGAAAAGTCCGCAGTGTTATGCCATCAAATAATTCCAATCTAAAATCCATTATTTTGATCGATTCACTGACAACTGTCAAAGTCTATTGAAAAGCCCTATGTATTCTAAAACAGATGTCTAATCGTAAGTGGCGCGTGTTAATCCGATAATTCAATTATTGAAATTATATGTATAATAGCGGTTTTCAATTACACGGTGATTTAGTGATAATTACCATTCGGATTTGCGGTAAGTATTCGATCAGCTGTTCTTATAATGTACCAGTAAGAGACATTGAGATGTTGTAGTTTGTGTTTTGTGCGTGGGAACGAATTGTACGTTTGCCGTGATTTAATAATCTTGTTATGATACGGTGTGAGGTGGAAATTGGACATTAATGAAGCCTTTCCTGATTGGGAATGATCGATCGAAGTTGATGTATAGATTGACTGGGAAAATGCTTAAATATTTCCTATAGTTTGACCGAAGACATGAAAGGGTTAAATAAGTCGTTCAATAAATGGAGTTATTAACTTTACTTTTTATGCCAATGCACTTGATATTAATATAACATTTTATATCTAAGTGAAATATCTTTCCTGAATGATGAAGGTAAATACCATTAAATGGCGAACTTAATTAGACTACCAAATCATTAATTTCTGATGTCATTTTAATCAATTATGCAATCTAATATTACTGACCAAATATTTAGCTTATTATAAACGAAAAAAAGTATGCTTATAATTTCAGATAAATAGAATAATGAAGAGAATTTTGAAAATGCATCGAACGTGATTCATCGTTTATTTCGATTTTTCGTTTTATAGTCACGTAATGCACTTAACGTCTCAAATGTTAATTATTATTTTGCTTCATTAAACTTAAAGTGAAATTGCATAAAATAGACGCGTCTAAGCATGCGATGTTTTGGTAAATCGATCGTTGAAAAAAATCGTTAACCGTTAAAGAATAATTACGGCTTATTGACTCGTTTAGATCGAGATACGATAATTCTCACGTGTGTATTTTTTACGCACATACAGTAATTATTGTAATTAAATAAAAATTAGTGATGGATAGTTATATTTTTTTCCATCTTGAGAACGGCAGATCCTTTGATTTTTTATTATTGAATAGTGTCCGTTAATTATGCCGATCGTGTAACTTTTCATACCGATTTTATTATTTAAACATGAATGGTTATAAATTTTATCGCGTCGATAACGGAATAGCGTTTCTCGTAAAATTGTTGAAGTATTTACGAGCGTTTTGACGTTATTTTGCTAAATAGAGTTTATTTAATTTATACGGTGTTATCGAAAATATTTAATCTGCGGATTTTCTAACCGATTGAGTATCGATAATCGACAATAATCAGTTCAAAATGCGAAAAACAATTTTATAATAGTGCAAACATTTGTGTGAATCATTCATAGAAAAGAGTGACTGAGTGAATTTTTGAAATTTCATTACAAAAGCAATTAATCGACGGTTTTTAATGAAATACAAAAATTACTTTTAATTGAATATCACTGTTTTCATTTTATGCGTAATAATCAATCACATGATTAAACAAACACTGCAAAAAATATGCGTTATATTTCAACACTGATTTGAAAATACATTATTAATTGAACTTCAATACTGGAATTCGATATGTTGTATAAAGTTTCCAGTTCAAATCATAATTCAACATAAGAATCTATATTTAAAAATGAAGGCCTTAGAAGTCAAAAGGTTTAACATATGAATTCAATAATTACGTTTAATAGTTAGATCGAAAAACAGTTTTAATTTAAAATCTGATAAAATAATAGCACTGATTTATCTGTGTATCTGTCTTTTTCCATGACTTTTGGGTTAAAATTGCTCTACACTTTACGAAGATTGCATAAAACAAGCAAATATAAATCAGTGTAAAAATTTATTCTAACCAAACGCGCAAGATATTTTCAACGTATAATACAATAAAATCGAACATCATAATATTATCTTATGCAAATCGAACAAATCGATCAACAATATCAAATAACAACACCAAGCGAATTCCAAAGGCGATGACATCCAAATGGCACACATAAAAATCCCGACAACCACATCATCAAACCAACAACAACAACAACCGAACAGAACAACA
Source organism: Cheumatopsyche charites (assembly GCA_024721215.1). Classification (NCBI taxonomy): domain Eukaryota; kingdom Metazoa; phylum Arthropoda; class Insecta; order Trichoptera; family Hydropsychidae; genus Cheumatopsyche; species Cheumatopsyche charites. Next base: position 13,551,325 of record CM045577.1, read on the forward strand.
TTTGAACCGGATACGGAACAGGAACCGCTTCGATGACCTGAATTCCAATTAAATGGACAAACTCACCCCTTCGGGGCACCCCTCGAGCACCATCCGGCCACTTAATTATAATGCCGGCTCTACACTAGTCTGTTTAGGAGAGGTTAAGTACGTGAGACGTCCGCTCTCCGCGGCTGCTGGTGCGGCACTGGCTTCGGTCGGTGCTGGTTGAGGTTGTTCAGGTTGTGCGATGATGATTTTCTGGTCTGATGGTCTCGGTTGTTGGTCTGACACCTGATGGGAGCTGGAACTGGATGCAGCACGAGCGAAGGAAGTGGAAGAGGCGGCTTCCTGTCGCGTGCCACTTTTTTCAAGGATGTGATCTATAGATCGGTACAGATGAGAGATTGAGGCTATAGTGATTGTGATGATTTTCTGGTTGGATGGAAGATTTTTGGTCTGATATATGAAGTAAGATAGGACTTTATATGGCACGAGTTCAGGATGTGGAACTTTTTTCGTGCTGCTTTTTTCAAGTAAAGGATGTGGTTTATAAGATCGGTACTGACGATAGATTGAGGTTATATTGGTTGTGTATCGATTTGGTGATGATTTTCTGGTCGGATGGAAGAATTTTGGTCTGATATCTGAAGGAAGCTAAGACTATATGGCACGAGTTCAGGAAGTGGAACCTTTTTTGTGACACTTTTTAAAGTATTCGCTGGTAGATCAGATCAGATGATATTATAAATTAAGGCTATACAAAGTATGCTGCTCAATTGTACAGTACGTATCTTGAGTAGTTAGATTTAACTTTTCAGTGGCATTTCGGGTCTGGGAGATTTTTGGTCTTTCACAAAAATTGGAATCATTCGACCATTCTGAGATCTTCCTAATTTCTTGCAATTGAAATCTTATGTCTCATTCAAGGTATGGAATCACCTTGATCTTAGTGATTGGGTGATTTCGACATTTCTTAAATACTCATTTTAAATATTAAGTCAAATTTGGCTACATTTCCATTGAACTAACCCATTATTATAGCTTCAATCAACTCCTATATAATCTCTGATTTATATCAGTTACGAAGAACATAAGGTAAAACTAAAGAAAAGCAGTTCAAAAAAGTGATTGCTTCAGATTTTGTGGATAAATCTTATTTTTTTTATCGATTAAATTAACATAGAAGTGCATATTTTTCAGTTTTCATATTAATCGGTTTTCACGAGAGAAGGGAAATGTATAAACATGAAACAGATCGTATCAATTCTATTGTACAATAATTCTCTCGAGGTTCATATTTGTTAGAAGCTAATCATGCATTCGTAAATTTAACGTTGCATTGGTCTATTAGTCTGTTGAATATCAACAGCTTGTTTGCGATTCAGGATATAGAAAATTATGTGAGTAATGAAACAATAGCCGAAGTGAAGGCGTCGGTGTGCCAATAGAAAATTTTGTAATGTAAAATGACTAGATGATACCATATGATTTAATATATACTTCCTCATTATTGTGCATTTGTGTGTCACTCGAGAATAAAACATAGATAAAGATATATTAACGTATGTAATATGTATTGAGAATATTAACGTACATACACTAATTGTAAATACAACGATTTGACTCATACTGAAACAATTCTAATTTCAACATTGTTCACCTTATCAATTTGAACATATCGCAAGTTGCATTAACTGCAACAAACTCATAAATAAAAATTATCTTTTATGGCAATGTCCTTCTTAGAGACATTATTAAATCAGCTAAATGTGATATGGCGTGAACTCGAATAATAAGCGAACTGCAATCTTTGTGTGATCTTGAAAATATTTTTTTCCCGCAGATTTGCAATTAAATCGACAACATGTATAATATAAACATCTTGTGAAAAATGCAGGAAAAATCGTTAAGATGCGAATTTCAGATTCAAGTCATACGATTGTTAGCAAACATAAAACAGTCTCCGATACGACTTTATATTGATTTTTATTGTGATTTTTTAATTTATCTATTTTTTAGCCCGGCTTAAAATCCGTGTATGGACAAATTAAAATATACGGCTGGACAGTCTTCATTTTAATTTATCGCATCTTTCACGACGCATAATAAAATTTCGTTATTTGGATGTTTTATGACATTTGTAAATTTACATATAAAAAGATAACTGCCTATATCGTTTGGGCTAATATACCTATGTGTTAAATACATAAAAAAACGAATACAGTAAATTCCGGTTGATTGGGACAACTTCTGATTTGGGACGAAAGCTGAATGAATTGAAAATATCAGGGAAATTTATGATGGGATTTGAGTTATTAATTTGGTCAATATTTAAATGAATTAAGTCATTATTTATATAAGTAATTTCGAATTATTTAAATAAGTAGAACGTCATTGTATATTTATAGATTACGACTTTAAATACACAGTAGAACGGATTTAGTTCTAATGCATTCCGAACAAATTTAATCTATTTTTATATGTACTCAAAGTAATGAGCTGTAAAAAATTGAACTTGATTGCAAAACGTTTGAATTCAGGTTAACAATTCTGAGCACATTAATTATATAAAGATTAGAAGCGTAGAAAAAATGTTTTCACTTGTGAAATATTTAAAAGGCGAGACGTCCATACAACACAAACATTTTTTTTGTGAGACGTAATTATGTGCGAGTATCAATTATTTTTCAAAAGTATGCCAATACCATGTTTAAGTTCACACCGAACGAAAGTACGAACGCTGTTACAAAATTATAATAATCGACTGACATTCATAAGTGTGTTTCTTAGGTAATGCAATCATATGAAATGCTGGATCAATTTCGATAAGAGATATAGAATACCTATAGTTTGAATGGTGAAAACTTTGAGGATTTAATTTAGTCAATTTTTTATTTATACTTGGTACCAAATGGTAAGTTAATTATACAATTATTAATGGGATAAGTTAAATTGGATTATTTTTAATGTATTGCTAGCCGATTGTTTCGAAATTTCAAAATTATTCATTCAATTTAAAGTGAAGAAGTAAAGCTGCTAGGCTAAAAACGACGAACAGAAGTATTAACCTAAAAAATGTTGCTCTAAAATCGATCGAATATGATTAGGAACATTATAAGAACACTGAAGCCAACTCGGAATGCACAAACGATTTATATAGTGTCATATTCATCAACGTACAAAATAAGCGAGGTCAAGATGCAAAGTGCTACAGCGAAGAATCAAGCACCGGATAATGCAACCACAGGCACGCCCCTCAACAATAAAACTTGTGGGAAACCATCAAGAAGGTTCAAGGTCATATGCGGAACATGTCAAAATCCGACAAAAGAGTTTTCCTCAAAGAACGGTCCAGGTGGGAACGCCCCATTGGTGTTGCACGAAGACCAGATACTCTTGGACGATTGTAGATAGATCTTCGACGAGGAAGATCTGGTCTTCTCGGTGGTCTTGCGAAATTTGTCGAAAAAAATATTGAACAGTTAATTCACTTCGGGGTCATTTTTTGCGAGCGTCGTTTCGGATGTTTGCGCGTACTTTTTTGGCCGTTCTCATGCTGCATCTGCGTCCTGTTTGCTCTTCGAAATTTTATGTATGTTAAGGATCCAATATTGTCTCAAATTCGATGAACAGATGTACAGATTTAATTAAAAAATAGTTTTGTAACATTAGATTAGCATATTAAAGAAAATTTGATGCGCAACAGTTTAATTGACTCCTTTTTGAGAAGACCTTATGGCACAACTTATATAAATCAAACGGATAGGCTATTTGATAATTCTGTCAATTTACGACAAAATAATCTAATCTAAACATTTTGATTATTATTTATCAAAAAATATACCGAAATTTACGCAAGCTAAGAATCATTTAAGAACCAAAAACTTATGCAAATTGACATTGCGTTGGCAACTGCTAGGTTCATTTTTCGTTTTGTTTTCCGCAAGTCGGCGTTTTTATTGTAACTTTGCGCAAGTTCACTTCGTAAGTTTCACATGTTTAAACCTATAACGGTATAGCGAAGGTCTCGGCTCGAAAGTTTCTCGTTATTTTCGATTATTTATAAAAGAGAGGCTTAATTTATTGTCGATGCATTATGACGACGTATCGTAAAAAGATAATTGAAACCGCGATTACCAATACGCCTCCGCGATTCGTTTAACTTTCGATAAAATTAAGAGTTAACGGTTAAATGCAATTTATACGCACTGTAGATATATTTGAATAGGTTAAAAAAAAATCTATAGCACTTTCAATGAGAAAAAAAATCAAAGTGTTACATTCGACACAACAGTGCGAATCACCTAATATGCAGCAGCTTTTAGCTTCGTGTTGCTAAATGAATGATTTTTTTAGAATAACATCAAGTTCAAATAATATGAAATTAATATTTATTAATGGTTCTATGTACTGTTATTTTAATTTTTAAATATATTAATTTAAAAAAATCTTCACAAAATAAATAAGCAGTCATTAGGGTAAGGAACTCCAAAGAATAGTTAGCGCATGAAAATTCAATCGATTTAGATACGAAAGAGGATCCATTTTTAGGAACCGTTTTATTTTGTGCTAAATTAACATTTTTTCAAATTAAATGTTTGAAGGAAACGACAAAGTAATCATATGAATTGAACAAAAAACATGTGACTATCGACAGGATTCTAACCCAGCACCACTGAAGCTCGATGCGGCATGCACAAACGTCTCATACCGCTATACTATCGTCATGCTAATATTATGGGTTAAGCTTATTATACTAGCGAAACAATGTAGGATAAACGAAGCATATAAATAAAAGGCCATAGCTCGGAGGCTGTTGCGCTCGCTGACGTCATTAACATCTCACCGATCGGTTAGAAAGTGCGGACACACAAAAGCCAAACCACATCAGCTGATGGACTATGATAGGTCGAATCGACTGTTATAAAATTGAGAACGAGTTCGAGTTGTTTTTGATGTGAATATAAGGCTGTTGGCATCGAATAGTTTCGAGATTTGTGCGAGGAGAAGAAAATTTTAGTTGAAAATATTCTATTGAAATGTATCTTTGAAAAATTGATGAAAAATCATCTTTGACATACTGCGACGTATTTCATGTTCTAATCCTAAAATATTTCTTAACTACGTGACATATGCATAAACCGCAAAGAAAAGCATAATCCAACCAGAATAAACTGCTTAAAAAATAAAGACGTCAGAAAATCTTCACACCTCTACGATACATGAAAAGCGTAATTCCTAGAGCAGTATACTGTGACCTTTTTATGCATATGCATTGATAAATGACGACTGAAAAGGCCGAGAGGTACAAATGACATTTTTGCCGAAATGGACTTATGTACAAGAATCGCTTCTATGTAAGCTCATATTCATATTTGGTGACAAAAGGATGTAAATTAATTTAGAACGTGTGCCAAGATATATCATCAAATATCTCGACTTAATACATGTAGGTATAATACTTTGAGTGCGCTTTTCTCGAAATCACCGCGAAGCCACTTGTACCCCTTAGCCTTTTCAGTCGTCAAATATGATGCGGAATAACATTTTGAAAATAAGCACTTTCAATATTTTTTTCGAAAAGTCAAAGAGACGGTTTATTTAGATTTTACGGAAGAAGATTAAATTACATTATAAAATATATCGAGTACCTTGACAATTGCGCGTCGAAAATTGTGCGCACCGACAATTGCGTGCAATATAATTTGCATTTTTTCTTTTCGCAAGTGAGGGATTTTTACTAGAAGATGACTCAATTGACTTTATTCGAATGAGACGTTTAAAGAAATCTGGCAATTCTACGATCGAAAATCAAGATCCATCGACAATTTTGATTTCATACGTGAAATCTCACGGTTGCCAAGTGAAAAAAAGAACAGAACTCGTATTAGTGTTTGCCTTTTCGGGTGCGAGTCTCGGACCGGTTCTGCAGTAGGTAAGCCGGTGCCCTCAAGAGTCGATGATGGACGGCCGCGTCTCCTCCATTCATGCCTCGGACCGTTTATATGATGCCGACGACGACATTCTGCCTCGTGAATCCAGATAGAATCGGAAAATTCGAAAAGCCGGAGAATAGTTAACTGTTCTTTATGAATGGGCGAAACCTGAATTCTGCTAGAGAGAGGCGAGTCCGCAAGCAATGGATGCGTTTTCTGTCCGCGAGTGCTTTTAATTATAAAATAGTTCTTATCGATTGCAAGAATGCCACTCCGTTTCCTAAATTTAATTCACGTGTAGTCGAAACCGCATTGAAGTCCATTTTCATAAATCGAAACAACCCCAACATTAAGACCCTTTTATAAAATGTAAAGTCGACCGCAGAAGCGGAACCATCACTCAAACGAATAAAATTCCATTGAAAAAGTTCGTCGGATATTTAATGGACCTTGCATTCCATTGGACCACAAAATCGCCGATCGCACACCAGAACAGTCCAAAAAATCTAAAATTGACAAAAATCAATAGACACCCGATTCGCCCGATTTGCCATAGAAAACAGTTACTGATCTAGCGAAACAGTGCTCCCCAACATGTTCTGCAATATACGAAATGAACGATTTGTCCGTATTTTATGTCCTCTTAAACTATTTTTTTAATTGATAACAGATTTTCTAAGTTGTGTTCATATTTGCAAAGGTTTCAAACCATGAGTTACTAGACTAAAAGAGCTAACAAAAGACCAGAGAAGAACCAAAACCAAAACCAATCTATAGAAGAGGACTTTTGTACGCAAGCGAGAAGACTATGTAACGATCTCATTTGAATATACGGGTCTATCTTTGTATTTAGGTCTGTCTTCGTATATTGGCCTATTTCTACTAATGTCCATACTAATCCTTAAAGTTGATAGTCTCAAACAACGCTGGATCACATATCTTATATGAGCAGTTTCCAACTTATATTGGGGATAGAGTTTCGGTAAAGTTTGAGAAGTGCTAAAAGAACAATGGACAAAAGGAGAAAAATGAGCACCTAAAACATTTTAGTAGTGAAAAGCGCAACTTGTCGGCCGTGGACCGGAGCGAGCTTTTCAATTCATTCAAGAGGACCTTGGTTAGACTTGGTTAGTTTCGAGAACTGGTCACGACTACTGTCCGGTGACAGATTGTGGTCATTCGGAGTCATTGTGTTGACCGGCCGTGAGAAAGGATTTTCAGACCGAAAGTCAACGGATCTTGCGAACGCGCTTTTGATCTAGACCGGAGCTTACTTCGATATGTCGTATTTTAAAGCAAATTAAATTTAGATTCTCATTGTACAACGCGATACTTGGACTGGATTGACTCAGTGGCTTTGGAATGTAATCTCAATCTAGGAGCCCATTCATTTTGCTTTTGTCTATCTATGATTCTAGGGATGTTTATTTTCAGTGATTTAATTTGAAATTTCGAATGATGAATTGGTTTAGGATAGAAATAGAAAGTATGGTAAAAAAAAGGAAGTGAAAGAATGTAGAGAAATGAAGATGTATGGGCTAGTTCACACTACAGAAATTCAACCAAAACCAAGACCAAAAGACAAATAAACCTATACAGATAGCAATATAGTCATCTCACTGGCATATATAGGCCTGTTAAGTCTCTTGGTCTCAATTTTAGTATGTTATTTACCATGTGTTACTGTGCCCAAGAGAATGGAGTAGAAATAGAAAGGTTCTACGATATAAAGATAAATTTAAACTGAGAAATAATGCTGTCCATTGAAATAAGATTCAGGATGATGCAAGATTAATCTCACAAAGCTAACACACATTCGAGTAAAGAAAGGCAACCATTTCGCATCCCTGACACAGAGACATTTGTAGCGCACAGCTAACGACAACTCAAGCACCGCTCAACACTTATCCAGTCCAATAGATAACTCGAGAAAGTTATGACGACCCATACGATTGCACAACATCTGAAACCGTGGACCTCATAAAGCGCTCTTGATTGATGACTTGTGGCGTTTTCGTTTTCGTACGTTCGCGATTTCTGGCACAAGGCTGTCTGTTCTCGCCTCTCCGTGGGAATAAGCGACGACGACTCACTTGTATCTCGTGGCAAACGAAAGCGGAAGGCAGGACCGTTAAGAGTCGTGCATTTTTGTATGTTGAGCTTCGCGGTGTGAAATTGGTTTTCGTACGGTGAGCTTCCATTGCGCAACCGAACCGAACACCGGTTCGGTAATTGCTCGTAGGCCGTGAGAAGAGATCGATAGATCGATGGATCCGTCGATGGATGCGAGTGTGGAGAAGGCTGTTTTAATGCCAGATATATTCTTGTATGTTTCTTACATTCGGATGGTTATAATGTTTGAAAATATAGATGTTCTCCTACTTTTGTACATTTTCAGAAAATTCATTTTTTTTTATATATTAAATGTTTCACACATGATGGTGATATAATAAAAAATACAATACAGATAATATAAATGGATCTAAGATTAGATTAATGAAAAGTAAGAGTGATTTTTTTTTCATATCTGTGGTTGTTCGAAGAAAGTTAATGTGATTATTACATTGTTTTATTTAATTGTTTTTGATTTTAATCTTTTTATAATTGCAATAAATTGAAAAAAATATAGTGAGTATGGGATAGGTTTTTCATAAGGTAAGGTTTTCCGATTCGATTTAATTTTGAAACTAACGATGGATAACTTCGGTAGGGAAATTTATCAAAGCATCAATTTACCAGAAATCTTCTACAAAAGCTTCAATTCGGTAACTGCTAATCTGTTTTTTACAAAATTAAAAATGTGAAAAGTAGGAAAATCTATCTGTGCTCTTCACATATGAATATTTTATGAAACATCTATACAAAAAAAAATCTGTTAATCTACCCAACCTTAATTCTCTCTACTATGGAACATATCAATAATCGCACATCTTTCGATAACCAATTACATACGAATTGAAAAAAAACCGTTTACATTCAAATCGAAAATCTATACAAAGCTCCAAAGTACTTCATCCAATCGTCAATTAGTAAGAAAATTAAATCAACATTTGACAACCGACCAAAGCCTTCTTGACAAGATCCATCAGCACGGACCCTAGATCTTCGATCGGACAGCCACTAGATCTTGACGAACCGTTACCAAGACTCGACGAAAAGCTTCGGGAAAGCTCTGGCTGCGACTCCACTCGACCCAGATCCGACCACTGACCAATTTCTGGTGTGGACGTAGCACAAAACGATCGTCGATCACACGAGAGTGAGACGAGCCATTCGAGCGGCCATTCGAATGTTCCCAATCTGCGACGGCCAATCGACACACATATTATAACTTTGCTAACGGTATAAAAATTACGAGAAGAATTGAAACATATTATTCAATGTGTAAAATTATTTTTTTCATGATATAAGTTTCGTAAGATGACATATATCTCATTGATACAGATAACTTAATGGGCAATCTACATATTCGTGTTGTTGTTGCTTTTTAACTCTAGAGATCACATCTATCTCATATAAGAGAAACAGCTAGATGTAAATGCTAGAGCGAAAAAGACAACAGCAATACGAATGGTAACAGGAATATGTTGGACAGGAGTAGACGATAATAGTCTGACTATAAGTGATGAGAAGTATGTTGAAATGAAATGAATTATTCTAGAATTTTCTGTATATTTATTGATTATATGCTTCGACCCCATTATGTGCGTCAATTTGAGAATTATTATCAGATTTAATGAGACAATATCAAATCTGTAAATAGTGTTTCTTTTGCGGAAACAGCAACAATCAAATGCGGTCTACTTACAAGGAGAGAAAAATAGTTAAATAACTCAATCGCATTGCGGTTGTTGGTAAAATGATCCATAATGATATCAAACCAGGTGTTTTTTGATTGTGCATTATTATCTTCAGCTTAATTGAGATGTTAGTTTCCTCAGAAGATGATATTATATCAAACAGATTTTACGAGAACGTCGATTTCACAAATTCGAGCAACGTGTCAATACAGGTTCATTTACAACTGTCAACGGACGATTTACGCGTTTTCCATTCATACTACATTTATAGGATGATTTAGAACTAATTTTCGCATCTGACAAATGCGAGAGCCATAACTCATTTCGTATTGAATGCTGGTTCGATTTTTAGACCTAATTGACAGATTGTCTTATAGAGAATGCGAGACGTAATTTAGTGCGCACGATACGTTTCGTTTATAAAAGCACAATGATGAAAATAAATGAAATATCGCACGATCGTGATCGCATCATAACGCCAAAGATTGCTCTCATTTGTGTTTGATACGATACAAAATCATCAATATAAACAGTTCTCAGAGAGGCCTTTTCGTAGCCTATATTATGCGAAGCCTACACACGCAATGAGATTTACTACAGTTTCGAGCAAAGTCGAGTCACAGAAGCTAGTCTACTATAAAGTGAAAAAAAAACTCAATAGGATTATTTCGATTAATGTCGATGAATCATACGAGAATCATCGATTTTTCAAATGCGGAAACCATAAAGTGTTGCCAGGCGTGAACGGGTTAATCGGTTAATCGGATGAGATATGTAATGTGAGAGTGTGATTAAAAGTTCTTCGCGTGCGGTATGCGCTAGGAAAAAGGAGAACTCCTCGAACAGGTTTGTTCACAATTCGCACAGTATAAGCACATACGATATAATAAAAGACAACAAATACAGCGGACTCGCAGTTTGCGCGTCAGGTGAGTAAATCATCGAGGAAATGCGACACAATGGATTGAGACGTCTCATTGGTCTCGTTCGTGAAATAAGTCGAATGTGAATCGAAGTGAAAATTAAACCGTCATCGTATATGCTGAGAGCGATACAATGATTTCAATATGGTCTCTGCTACAATGTTGTATTGTAATGCGGCTCGAACCCATTGAATAGTATGAATTATTGCAAATTAGAATTTCGAACAATACTATTATTGTACATTGCATATGGGAAGGATTAAATTGACTTACATAAATCTAATAAATTTGATTTTCAACAAATTGTACAAATTGTTTTTCAAAATAATTTCGAATATAAAGACATCAACGCACGGTTAGAAAGAAACTCAACTGATTTTCCGACTTATTTAAATATTATATTTTCTGCATCTGAAAAAGATCATGTTTCAGGATAGAGATTCTAGGTTCTACTGTTATTATTTATAGACAGTCGAATGAATGTTGCACATTTTCGAGCTTAAATCTTTCGTAACTTCTTGTGCATATTAAGTGCGCAACAAACTTAACTTTTCATTAAAGCGCCGCATTTGAAAGGTTATTTGACAGTGTAAAATGCAAATGTTCTCTTAATTACGATGCTGAACAAACTTGTCGATACGAATCCTGGTACGGATTGGGAAATTGCGTGAATCGATTACACAAATTCTCATTTTTTTCAAATTGTTCACAATTGAACATTCTATCACTATATTTACTGCGCAGGTACTGGAAATAAATAATTCAATCGAAATTAGTCACGTGTTCGTGCGCTCACGAAAAATCGAATTTGGACAATGTGTAGGGTAACTAACTCTTTTATGAGATTGTTAAATATGTATGTATTTCAATGAAACAATAATAGCCAGCCAATAGTGAAGCAGAATAAAGCATTTGTGCATACTGTGTAGGGATTCAAAGTTCTCGAGATGCTGGGATTGAATACTATCTACGTCAATCGAGTTCGATCAAATTCGAGCTCTAATCACTTTCCAGAACTCCCGCTCTTAAGTGCTTACTTCTTCACATTAAAATATGAAAAAAAATCAAAATAATTGAGAAAAAATATATGAACCGAAACAATTGGTTACCCGAGCTCGTATGCACGTTATGAAACCCATACAACACGCCCATAAATCCACCTGCGGGGTTAGAAAAATCCAATATTCCAAAATGGCATAATAAATAATGAACGTAGGCGATGTAATGGTCCAGCGTTAGATTCCCTAGTATGTTTTAGAAGTCTGGTATATATGAGAATTCCGCACATTCGCCGACAACTTCTCGGATCGATTGCCGACAGCTCGCTGGATTCTTTGTGGGGATTGCTTCGAGGATGTTGATGCTTCGAGGAATCTTCGGATGTCTGACAAGTCTCGCGTCGACGAGGAATGCAATATAAAATTGTTCGCTCTTGTCGGCTCGTTTTGGCGTTAGTTTCATTTATATCTTTGTAGAAATCGATGTTTGTTTGTATCAATGTTGTCTTAAATCGTACGTCAGATTTTGGTAGAACTTTTCAAAGTTTTTTCATGCTTATTTGTATTGTTAAATAGTTTGAATTTTAAACGTTTTATCTGCAAATTTTATATTAAAAAAAAACAGTATACAGACTTCAACTTTATTGTCAGTATGATTGAATTCACTTTCATGTATTTAAATATTGATTTAATTATAATTTATCTGTATACGTCTTGGATAGAAGTCGAACCACGGATTTTACGCGTTATATACGCAAAAAGTTATTGTATGCTCGAGTAGGACGATAGCCGAATGGTTAGTGCGTCTATACCAATCTACACGCTTAAAATTTACGAGCTTTAGTGTATTTATAATATAGATGATTTTCAGACATGGATTCTAAGTAACATCAAACGATGCAAGAGTATTGTATTCGATCACATATGAAGATTTAATTTTCGATGCTTTGATCCAAGACTTCTTTAAGCCGAATAGATTTAAGCATCGCCGAATTATACCATCAGATCGAAACAAAAACTGAAGAATTAACACACATTGCATCCTTAATAAAAAACTTCAAAAATAAAAATTAAAGAAAACTTCCCAACACAAAACACATGAATCAACCACTAATCCCAACCGAGCAAAACCAACTCAACCATTAAATCTTCAACACCCGCCATCACCAGAGCACAAACACAACACACGCCGATCTCAAGCACCAACAACCGCCAATCTCCTCGAGCTCGAACACAAACACACACTCCTATGTATATAACTAACTCAGGAAACATTATTAGCGATTTGTTCGGCGCATCTCGGCAATCGAGCTGGTCTGGCCAGAATCTAGAATCTAGATGCCGGCATGACCCCGGGTACTAATCCGGCATCGATAATATACCCCATGGGCTATAATGGGGTTTGCTGTGCGGTGTCACGACTCGCGGTGTGGCCATCGGAAGCGGCGTGTTAAATCGGCACCGGTGTCGACGAGTTGAATCTCATTAGCGATTTCGCTCACAACTGGAGTAGGTGTGTTTAAGGCTTGACTCGATTTACTCGAGAATGAAATTGAAATAATGGTAACGGTATGCTGCAGATTTTTTAATCGGCCGATAGTTTAGTCGGGCATATTTATATGTAGTATGGAGTAGGTGTATTTAAGGCTTGACTTTTTACAAGTCTCGATTTACTCGAGAGTGAAATTAAAATAATGGTAACGGTATACTACAGATTTTTTAATCGGCCGATAGTTTAGCCGGGCACTTTTATATGAAATGTAAAGATTTAGTCATTGTAATGTGTTTAATTTCATACATATCAATATTGATTAATTAGCCCGACTGAACTATCGGCCGATAGAAAGTCTACAGCCTGCTGTCTTAAGTGTTCGTTGTAGATTGGTAGTTCTAGATTTGTATCAAACAATGCATATTTGGTGCTGAAACTTTTTTATATATTTTGATGTCGATGCAATATTGATTGTGATATGAAATCTCTAGTCTAAACTAAACCAACTACACGCAGTTCCTCCAACTATAAGCTGTCAAAACAGCCGCCGAAAGAGACAGACATTCTACAGTTAGCACAAAATACATACGTCCATTTCTTTCCCACAGATTTTGATAGTAGTTGGAGGACTTCGTGTAGTTTGAATTCGTTGTATTTTCGAACTAGAGGTGAAAAGACCGGCCCTTAGTTATTACAATAATCATTGCCTATTCCATAAAGTTTCAAATTCCAAAAAAAAATGTCTCAGGACTCAAGCCATTTTTAATACAAAATGCTAGTTTGGAAAAAAATATATAAGATTTCATATGCATCTGATTCGAATTAAATTAAAATACAATAGATACAAACTTCAATAACACGGTCAATATTTACGAATCGACTCACAAGATTGCAATTTTTTCCACAAGCAATTCGATTCGCAATTGTGTTCGAATCGGTACTAAGCCTTACGAATATATGGATAGATGCTTTATGTGTGTCCAAGATGTATTTCTGAGATGTTCGTGTGTTGGAGAGAGGTATAACTAACGGTTTGACCGTTAACTGCTTTGCATCTGCGTCAAATCAGTCGCGACTGTGCGGCTCTTTATCGGTTGATTGTGCGATTCGATAGTTTGATTCGGTTATTGTCCAGACGATTGAATCGATATTCAATCCATTGGATCGCTTAATAGAAATTTCCCAGAAGAAAATTCGAGGAAAAGCAATCTCAAAACCATACATTGTAGTTCGATTTTCTAACTTTCTTCAATCCAATAGAACTCAGCGTCCGTTAAAGAATCGCAGTGTTGCTGAAAAAACTGGGTTTGTCTTTAAACGGCGCGTAGAAACGAGCTTTTAATCTCCTCTGAGCTTGACGGACAATGCGTAAGAGCATTATGGCTTTGCGCGATAATTTATCGCCCTCGTTAGCATATTGCGAAGAGAAAGCCATTTACTCTAATTTACCGTTCGAACGTATGTACGTACGTCTCGTGTGTTAAATGTGGCAATTAAAAGTCGTGCACGACGTCGAAGGCACCTGCTCCTCCTTCGAGGAAACGGTGGCCCACATTCTGTTTGACAATCTGATTGACAATTGAATCAGGTCGATTGATGCGAGTCATGATGGGTTTTTGTCGTGTGGAGGATTTCGCTAGTTTTCATTGTTGGTCGAACTAATTGATCGTAATTGAAGGAAATCGTTGATCGATCAACTATTTTGAAGGAAAAGATCAAGTATTTTGGTGGAAAACTCAATTTCAACTAGTTACAAGTGCAAGTGACCAATTTTTTAATGAATTCTCAAATTCAAAGTGAAGGTGGAGCCTTTCAGGTTAGGAAGTTCAATGCGTAATAAGCGAATGAAAGATGACTTTAAAATCAATCGATCCATTTTTAGGAACTGTTTTGTGAAGCTGGTAATATAAATTAAGAAAACTGATAAGTGATTTTCATTAGGATCTGATAGGATTCTTATTCAGCATCACAAGAACACTGAAGCCAGATAAAACATGCACAAAAGCTTTGTCTCAATGTAATCTGCTGATTATTATTGATGAGTCATAAGATTTTTGATATCGACGATTTCACTAGTTTTAATTGTTAATCGATCTAATCGTTTCAAAGTGTTGCTAGAATTACGAACTAGTTACAAAAACATACGAGAGCAGAATTTCTGCACGCTATAATAAATATATCAATCGAAACCATGTAATCATTTCAAATTTCGGACACGATGATCTCACTATTTCAACCACCATTTATCCTCAAAAGATCTAGATCAATTTATCAGCGCGTTTGCGTGTCCAGCTCTTCGACTCCTACATACGAGATACAACAAAGCGTAATTACCACCGATTCGCAGCATCTTTTTTTCATTTTCGAATTTTATTTCGTTTGCAATTATCGCGTTTGTGAGTCACGTGAGCTTTTTTGGAAGAAGCCTCTTTCAAGAGATATCCGAAATCGGAATTTTTGCGATAGCTGCTCGAATACGCTGCATGCCGACACGCTCTTGTCTTGGCGAATTTCGCTTTTTTTCCGTTCGTTTCGTGTAATAATTATTTTTTAAACTTTTTTACGGCACTCATTAATGGGTTAGATTTCGTTTTAGGAACGGAAACGGGATCGTAAAACGTTCTAAGTGGAAATATAATACAATGCGCTAATAAAGTGTGCCTTCGAGCTTATTCTTTTCTGCTGTCTATTCATTAGATTATTTTTTATGATGTTGTAAATTTATGATCTTGCATGTCGAACGAATTATATAATAATCTAATTATTTCTTACTAAAGAAATTTTTAACGATCTTGAACTTCTTGCACAATATAAAAAAATCGATTTTAATTTAACCTTCACAAAGTTAAATTATATACATAAAACAGATGTGATCTTCTCAAACTAAAGCTTCGCTTCCGAACTGCATATACTGCATTATGTTTTATTTATTACTGGGAAAACAATGATTAAACTATGGTGTTTATAATAATGGATATCTATCGATAACCTACGGGAACGTCTTTCCGTTCGTAATAAATTTGCAGGACGTTCCTTGGATCGAATTATCGTTATGAATGGCTGTTGAAAAATATGAAATTTCTCGAATTTGCCCAGGGCTTGAATAGTTAACTACGACGTTTATCCAGAGTTTACCTTTATGCGAGAGCTTTCGAGATGGTATAGAATTTTAGATTGTTATGCAATATTTACCGAGTTATTGAAAATTATTCAAATTTTAATATGAATAATTAGAAATGCGAAGATTCTTCGGATATGTTCTATTATTTTGTCGATTTATTCGATTATGGGAAACGTATGTTTTTTCAAAGTAATGTGGTTTATGTGGTCGAGCCTGATATAATGAATTAGAAAGTGAGACTATGGTGAACTTGAATCTGAAAGATTATGGAATGATATACAATATCATATCAATTCTAGAATGCGGTTTTGCATTATATAAATGGTACACCGCAACAATTGAATTACCTCTATGAATTCTGAATTGAAATACGTAACATTATATTTGTATATCGAATGTACATAACTAACATAGACATATTTTATAATATCGAACGAATAAATCAAGTCGAAATTAATAGATGGATCTAATGCGACGTTTACACGAAAATAAACAGCTATTGTAAATGATTTTACTATTAAATCAAGATAAATTTCCTGTAATATCCTACACTCGGATTGAAATTAAGAGCAATAACATAGCATTTATATAATCTCGGCACGGCGACAAATCAATAAATTAAAGAGGGGAAGCTTTTAACAGGGCATTATCGGCGAACGGTAAACCAGTGCTTCGGGAAAAAGTTATAGTTCGCCTTAATCTTCGGCCATTACAAGGGCGATCGTTTGCGAATAATATAATATAACATGAGCATAATAAATGCGACACCGAGCCTGTCCCCGACGAACGGTTCCTTTAATGACCCAGTCCCGGTTGTTTGTAAACAAAAACCAGTCGAAGGGGCTGCTCTGTGACCTCTGCAGGTTTGTCGACCCAACACCAGACCTCGGACCTTGCTAACCACCAGAGATGAGAACGTGAGGTGCAAAAGCAACCATCGGCATCGATTATGTTCCAGAAGTTCAGGGGAACGCGTAATGGGGACATACTGTTGAATTGAAATGAGATGCTCCTTGAACTCAGCATCAGATTTCTTAAAATGCAGAATCAAGAAGATATAATCGATCTTACAATTAGTACAACGTAGTCAGTTGATAGTGCAGAGGTATAAAGCGTTTGTGCATGCCGTGTCGATTCAGCATACTTGGGATGCGTGAGTTTGAGTCCTATCTTGGCGAGAGTCACGTGTCGTTTTTCTTAATTGATAAATTGATATGGAAATTCGGTCGTTTCTTTCGAATGTTTGGATTCATTTGATTTGAAACAAGTGTTAATTTAACGCTTTACGAAACGGCTTCACAAATGATCATTACCTATACCTTTCAAATGTTCCGATTGAATTCGAACTATTTCATTATACATACGTGCACCAATTTACTCTTAGCAGTCTTGCCTTAGGGCTGACTCTCTTAACTATAAATTGAATTATATTAATTAATGATAATTTGGTAAAAATTACCTGTATAAATATTAATATTTTCTTAGTGAGTTTCGACTTTATGAAGCGAATTTCAGGTCCAATTCAATAACGTGCCAATCATTGAACTGTTGGAGTAACAATTTGGTTTAAGCGTCCGGAATGCATAAGGAAAAGATTCCATTGAAGATCAATTACAATGTTCGCATGTCAGGATGTTGACCTGATGCTGCATTTTCGGAGATCCTCCTTCTGAAATCTGGTAGCCTTCGTGTCTGGTGCTTATGTGGTTCATTCCCTGGATTCCGGTCTGAATCTAATTACCTCAGTCGTGGGAGCACCCCCAGGGCACTGAATACCAACACGATTAGGCTTTTCGTATTATATGCCTTTTAATAACTCTCGAAGATCGCTTTAAATGCGGAGAATTCGAGAGATGTTATTTACGAGCCATTATGCTCGGCTTCGCTAATTCGCTAGCGATTACGCTTAAGTTATGTACTTCGATATACAATATTATATTTATATCAAATATGAATGAAATACGAATACAATAGAACAAATAAAACGATTGTAAATTACGTATTCCAATCGCAAACAGATTAACGAAGCACGCGACCAGAACATCAACCACGTACCAACTTGAAGCTTGACGCGTGCCAATTGAATACAACACGTTTGACCAAAATATAATATATGTTATTTTCAATTTATTTAGAATGACAAAACAAAATACTAAAGACTTCCCAAATATTTCTTAGCTTCTTTATTGAGATATATAGGGCCACCTTATCTAATATGGCATTTGCATGGAGCTATTATCATATTCATTCTAAAGTTCACATCTAGTCATTTTTTGTATATGCTAGAGAGGACTTAACACAAATATTAGAGCAAGAAAGGCAACAGCAACACGAATGGCAATGGCAACCTGAGCGGCAATGGCAATATGAATGACAACAGTTACACTAATGGTAATAGCTTAATGTAAACACCTTATACAATGAGTTTAAAGACAAGAGATTATCAACACTTAAAGCACGATCACACGTCTACAACCAAACCGAAACCAAAACTAACAGACAGAGACAAACCTATATAACGTAAAATAAATTATATTTGTGTATATAGTCAACTTTTTTATGTCTCTGTCTATTGGTTTCGGTTTCTTATTGGTACCAAACGTGTGAACGCGCCCATACAAATTTATCGTCGCCTGCAAGTCGCTTTCTGACAAAGCACGTTTCTATGAATCCACGGGACATTAGCACACATTTTAGCCAATGCCACATAATATTTCTCGGACAGAAAGTGTTGTGTAGTGCAATTTGCGTCCGATTAGTCGGCAATTGGCAGCAGACAGCTAACTACCAAAGTAGCGGCGTGGGAAACTCCTCCGATTGCACGCAACCGTCTTTCTTGCCACGAGCGAGATTTTTTATTGCCCTTTTGTCTGGCCGTTTTTTTCCTGTTTTGGGCTGTTACATTTTATTATGGTTGCCGTTGTTGTTTTTCGATATAGTGGGCTGGTGTTGTTGTTTTGGCGTTGCGTTGTCTGCGCGCCGAGGAGGAAAGCTCGTGCTACGCCCCCAGGGAACTGATGATGTCAACGATGGGATTATCGATTTTTTTTAATATATTTCAACAGGAAAATGATTTAAAATAATATAATATTCGCACAATTCGATATTTATGCAATTTAGTTCAGTAAATTTTGACTCGCAATTCGTACGATGCCCTACTATTCGTGCTATTTTCCGCCATATTAATCCTACGAAATGAATTTCGACATTAGACTGAAATGTTTTCAAGTAGCATTTGATTCAAATATAAGATCAAATGATTTTTTCAAAGCATTCAAAATTCTTTCAACTGATCCAACATACAAACATTTCAAAGACCACCTGGTTGCCGCAGGTAAATCTCACTATTAATATAACACAATAAACGCGGTGAACAAAGAATCACCGAAAAAAAAGATCCACAGCACAAAAAATCCCTACCCCAGATTCAACCCATTAAAATTTTTATGAATCGCCCATTGAATATTTCATTCAACGCTCTTGTGTATATTTTTAAGATTTTTTTCCTAGGATACGACCTCCTTTCCGATGGCTTCGATTATGCATCTCTGTTTTTTAACCCCATCATTTCGAATTAGTCTTCACAATGGGATCGTTATTTCATTATCTTGCGTATATGGAGTGTCTAGAGATCGGCATTTGAGTTATAAATATGGACCAGATGTTATCAAGTGCTGCGAGCCATACAATCAATTTGTAAATTATAATAATTTTGATCGTTTAAATTTATCGAAAATTCGTATTGATTTAAGCACTGTCCTGGATGCGATATGAAAGTTCAATAAAAACAATTTAGAATGACGGAAGATGCTTTATATATATTCTTAAATGAAAATTGTTAAAGCTTTCTTATGTAGAAACTATTTATTATAAAATGAGAAAGTCATTTGATATTAATTATACGGAACTAAGACTATTGTAAGTCAGTTTCTCCTGATTAAATTTTATCGTATACTGCGGATAAAATTACTTAGCATAGAATGAATATTTGCATTATATTATCTTACGCATTGTTCAATGGAAACTGATTAAATGAAAACTTCTGTTTGGAAATATTTCAAATATTCAAAAGATCAATTAAATGTTCATAAACAAAAAAAATGTTCCCACACAAAAATTTAAGTAAAGCGCCAGAACTAAATCGATATGGGGTCAATCATACGTAATCTTGATCATCATGATCAAGATGATGAAGGATAAAAACAGTCTAGAAGCAGCCTCAGGGTGCTCCCGAACGGAAGACACGAAGCCTCTTTTTTTTTCCTAAACTTTTTCCATTGTTTATGATCCGAAGGGATTTTTATAAACCCTTCAATTTCGGGCAATAAACATTTCGAAAGATCGCTTTCACTCGAATTATTACATTGTGTAATGCGGAAAGTGAACCTTTTCGTGGAGAAAAATCTTAACATGGTGTTATGGAGAGATGATCGATTTCGCTCTCGTTCGTTCGCACGTTTTGTATGGGTAATTTTTTGCCATGTCGTTAGCAATGAACTTCGACGGAACAATGCTCAGTATGTGAGATGACCTTTTATACACAATTGTGAAGAAAAATGAAGTCGTTATGCGAACAACCATTGTTTTGCGATAACGACGCATGCAAAACTTTTTGTGATGTAAAAACGCATAAGAACCTTACTCATTGCATGCCCACAATACTAGTGTTAATGTTTTTTTGATTGGATCATAAATTGATTCGAAGTGAAAGCATCAATGGATCACGTAGAGTTTTCCTATTCTACAACAATTACGTAAGGAATTCTCGGAAAATAAATAAATAATATCTATTCCCAAGCAACAAGGGCGTCTCCCCGTATGTATCAGATCAATTAAAACTTAACGGAACATCGGACTGCGGTAGTTGCATTGTCTGCACAGAACGATAGCAGTCGACAAGAGCTCAAAACGAAGGAAAAAAAAAACGGCACAGAGGAACAAGAACATGCACGAAGACCAGACACAAGAGGAGTACAAGCGAAAAAGACACGACGACGAAAAAAGCCAATTACAATTCCGAACCGAGGAGCGGTGACCATCAAACAAAAACAATGAGGCATGTCGAGAGCAGTATGGTGAAAAAGTTACATGGAGCCATCCGAACTGAACAGTTACGTTCGGAAGACACGCGACCATCATCACGTTTTTGTCCACCGACCCCATTTCTAGCTTGTCAATTCGGAAGACGTGTGCCCTTGAGAGGCTGATGACCACATAGGTGGGTCAAGAAGAAATGCTCGATGGACTCGATATTATATATTCAAGATTGATCAGAGCTTCAGAAGAAACTGTTTCTAAAAAATGGTTCTTTCAAAGAACATTTGATTGCATGTCTGCGTGTTATCAAATGATTGCATATCATTGCAAAATTCAAATTGAGCTCGTACACGGCATGTCTGCTTCGGTGAAACTATGTACATTACATCATACGATCTAATTTAAAAGAGGTGTACACGAGAGTAAAAAATCTGCGATCCACCAGTGCGAATCTAGCTGAATCCGAGTCACGGAATCAAAGGTGATTCTTCGTCCCAAATTACAGCATCCGAGCTGGAGGAGGTGGAACCACTCTGGTAATCTTCTTCTCAATCATAAATTCGCCTCAGCCTGCATGGGAACGGAACCAGCAAAAGCAAACACGCTTCAATCCACTCTACCAGTTCTTAGCTTTTTAGAGGCGTCATAGAAGTACGCTGCAGCCAACTATACATCGGTTAAGGTTTGTACTCATCCAACCATTCTTAACACTATCAACCTTAAAGTTATATTATAGACTAACGATTGCTTGAGAGTCGAATAAACGATTTTAAAAAGGCATGTCTCCTATGTATAATGCAAGGGTTCACATGTATATGACTTAGGGCTAGTTTTTCACTTCTGATTTGAGAATAAAACAATTTTAAACTACACGCAGTAATTACAACTATGAGCTGTCAAAACGGCAGCTGAAAGATACAGACATACTACAGTTCGTTCAATGATACATACATCCATCTCTTCTTCACAGATTTTGACAGCTCATAGTCGGAAGGATCGCGTGTACTTAAAATTCGATTTATTCTTAAACCAATGATGAAAATACCAGCCCTCAAAGTCCTTTATATTACTCATACAATACATGCCCTTTTCGATTCAATTACAACGATCGAAATTCATTCAATCGGGTCAATATGGACTGTTGCATCACGACAGATCTAAGAAATGCTTCAACCGTATCAACAGCATGTTCTCATCACCATCTAGCTTATGTGCTCATACTCCATTACACACTCACTTAGTTTGCGTTAAATGAATTCTCGGAATAATTGACGCAGTCTCCGTTGTGCGTACAAGAAGTTTCTCACGGAGTGCTGGACCCCGAGGCCGTCACGAACGAGTAGATCACTCTCTGTGCTCAATCGAAATCTCGATCTTAGATATTGTTTCGGTTTCGTTGGTTTTGGGACCGAGTTTATGTCTATATTTTGCGGTACTCACGTTGCCCAGAACTCCGCTGAACGGCTGGATCCTCGGCGGAAGACCAGGTCCGGCTCTGGCCGGGCTGGTGGGCTCCACTGGGGAGTCGTCCGATGGCAAAGTCTCATTGCCGCTGTCCACCGCTCCCATCCTGCCCTTCACGTCATCTGGAATTGAACAAGATGTCAAAGTTAATGGTGCTTCGCTCTGTCTCGCAGTTGCATGTTATTATGGCACGAGTAATCAAATTGTTAAGTGTTAATGTGTGAGTGTTATTTTTCGTTTCTGCAAGAAAGTTGAAGGTTGAGGACGATGGTCACAATTATCAAATGACGCTTAAGACAGCGACCAAATCAAATCCACGACCAAGAGATAAAGGCAAGCGAATGACTATACGAGTAGATCTGATTCTGTCTCATGAACTTGTATATGACGACTGAAAAAGGATAAGGGGTACAAATGAAATTTTTGAAGAAATTGAGTTAGGTACAGGAATCGCTTTTATGTACGTTCATTTAATTGGTGACAAAAGGATATAAACGAATTTGGAATGTGTGCCGAGACATATCATCGAATCACTCGACCTCTTCCTAATACATGCTTTACTTTGAGCTCGCTTTTCTCGAAATCACTGCAAAGTCACTTGTACCTTTGACCTTTTTAGTCGTTATATGTAAAGTGAATTACCTCTAACGACATATTTCTGTCCAAAGTAATAAGGAATATAGCATAGTTTCCCTTTGTAAATGTAAAGAAAATGATGAAAATTTATTTTTTAATTCGACACACTGAAAAAACTAGGCTATTATTATATTACATTCAAAACATTCTTGGAGAACCTTTGAATTTATTAAAATTTTAACAATCGGGCGCCACTATATAAATTAACTTAATACGCGAGTGGTATGTGATTTTTTTTCGTAATTTATTTTTGAGATTTGAAACATGTCGACTTCCAGCTGTGCCAGTCCTCATCAGACGAGAGTTGCATCTTTGCCAGAGTAGACATCGTCTGGACATCATCAGATAACGATCTTGTGCATAGATAAATTATCTAAGTCTGCTGGAGAAACACAATTTGTTTCAGCGACGCTCATAAAAAAAACATGGGAAAATTTTCGAAAATCATGCATGCATCGTTTACAATTATGCATGAATTATTTAGAAACTGAGCTGATTCAGATTCACTTTGCATAAAAAACGGTTCATTTTAAAATACATCGGCTTAAGTAACGTTAATAATAAGATTTTTTTATTGATGAAACCAATTCATAGTCTAAAAAAAGTTAGGGCACATCTAAATTGTGTGTAGTCACACAAGATCTATTCGATCAGATTGTACCAGTAACATTTTATTTCAACAAAAATCGATTAGAACAACATCTTGAACAGCATGACGAATCTTCGTATCGAAGGTGGAAAATCCTTCGTGTGAGGTCCATTGTCGTCTACATTTCCAAAGGTCTACAACCAACAAATTGAAGATGGCCAACAGAGTGATCGATAACGTCACCCATCTTCGTACATCGAAAATGGACCATCCACATAAGAACCGAACATCGAGAATTAAACAAGATTCTGTTCGATAAACTATTTGGAAAAACATTAAATATTCGAGCATCAAATCGATAAAGAAAATCGACATGATTTTCGCTAGGATATCAGAAAGGACTTGAATCTAGCATCATGAGGATACCGAGGCTAGACGCAGCACGCACAAATGCGTTATCTATGGTGATGTTTTGGGTCTTGTAGATCAGTTCGAGTGTAAACTGTCTGTCATAATACGAACGGGACGAGTGGTAAAAAAGCAGCGCAGAAAGAATAAAGCGGTAATTGATGATGACCGCGATCGGTAAAAAAAGGTTTACCGCTCTTCGGCCGGACTCTTTTTGATTTTTGTTTAATCTTCGAGGCTCTAGTCAGGCGTCGATTAATCAACGCCGATGGATCTTTGCTATGGAAAAAAATATGCGCACACGCAACGAAAGCGATCGCTTTCGGCTAATTCAGTAATTCGTAACCTTTTTTAAAAATATTTTTATAGCAGATTTAAAGGAGCATTTTCACTTATGCAACCTACGATGAAACCTGGAACGCAATCTGTCAAGTGACGTGACTATGTAATGCATTGAGTTGCATAAATGAAATGCCCCTTTAAGAAATATTCGTATGGCTGATATAGGTTGAATACAATTTTTTAATGTTAGATTCAATATTGTTGTATCAAAATGTTGGGCAGCACTGGATTAATGTATGGTGTTAATAAATCGTTTCGTACGACAGTGATAAGTCGAAGTATTCTAATTGAGATTCGCTGATTTGATCTGAATAATAGTGATTGAATGTTTTAGGGATGTCAGGGTACATTACGTGTTAAAAATTTTCATAATGTTCATTGAAAGTATGATTATGTCATTTTTCGTTATATTCAATAATAACATTTTGCAAAAGCATAAAATGATCAATATAAATGCTAATCGAATTATGCAATTTTAAAATAACAATACAAATTGTAATTTTTTTCACATATGAAACGACAGATTACATTTTTATGCATCATTGTTGTAAAATTGATGTAAAATTAAAATAATTCGAATCCAATGTAAATTTCCCATACATAATAGAGATTTACAAAATTTTCCGACTACCGTAAATAATCACATCGATTTTCCAATAAACACACAACAAAAACAATAATTGAATCACAATTTTTGAAAATGACATTTCGTTTTAAAAGCTGCGAATCAATTACGAATTTTATAAGAAAACCTAACTCTTCGATGTTCAAACATACTTTTCTAGTATTGATGAGAAAATCCGCATTTTTTATGGAAAATTCACTACAAAATCCCACATCGGAATGTCGACAGAGTTATTCGTGTGATTTTAACTTGTTCCGTGTGGGAGGTCGCCGAAATTTAAGTCGGATATACATATAATATTATATATAATATAATATAAGAGGCTTACGGATCCTTAGCATAATCGGTCGGAACGAATCGAAGCCTCCTACTGGTGTTTGTCAATTTTGCTATTTAACCGCCTAGATTCGATTCGGCGTTTTATTATTTGGCGCTTTTTTTCGTCTTGTTTATTTTGATATGACGATTTCACGGTTCAACGTGTGTGTTGTGAAAGATCGAGGAAACTCGGGTGATTTTGTTACAATGTAATGTGTATGTGTTTTCATATAAAATTCAGGTCGATTGAGAAGAGATTGTGGAGAGAAACTTCGCTCGTTTCTAACAATAAGTGTCAAAGAATATCTGCATGTGTAGGCAATATGTATTGAAAATTTAGTTTCATAGTAGAGTGCAGAACTAGGATTTTAAAATAATATATGATGACTGAAAAGGTCAAAGGGTGCAAATGACTTTGTAGTGATTTAAAAAAAAGTGTGCTTAAAGTTGAGCATGTAACTATGTATTAGGAAATCGAATGATTTGATGACATATCTCGGTACATGTTCAAAATTCGTATATATCCTTTTGCCACAAAACATATGGGCGTACATAGAAGCGATTTCTGTACATAACTCAATTTCGGCAAAAAATTCACTTGTATTCTTTAATCTTTTCAGTTGTCATATATATTTGGTACAATACAGCTATTCGAATATTGAATAGTCGTGTGTGATACAAGAAAATCAAAATGATGGATCAGGCGAATTTAAGTCGCTGTGTCTGAAAACTCATCAAAAATTAGTTTCTAATGTGAAATACTTTTTAATTATCAATTATCGAAACAAGCTGAGCTTCCCCTATATCTGTAACACGAAACCGAATCATCGGTAGCGAATCTAAACGATCGATTAATAAACGTACGAGAAGAAGCATATTCGTAACGCGCCGTGAAAAATAGTTGGTTACATCAAAACGACGACAGTTCGTTGACTCACGTTCGTATAATATGTATAATGTATGCAAGTCTCACCTTCACCATTTTGGAAAATGTCGTTTTAGAAACAAAACGGCCATCCTTGAACTTGTTTTGCATAGTATTCGACGACCGTTGAGATTTTTCACCGTATAATTTGAATATGTGTCATATGACGACAGAAAAAAGCCTCGAACTTCAAACGATTCGATGCTCGAAAAATAACGATTTTTGAATCAGTTAATTCTATTATATTCATAAAAAACAGATGAGAGTTATCCTTAAGTACTGCAGTCCTGCAGCCCTTTAAACAATTCAAATATTGTACCGTTCGAATATTGTATTAGAATGATATGATATTAAATCGATCAAAGATTTAACGATGATTTATATTCAATAGCGTGGGTATTTGTTATGACTTGAATAATTAGATTTAAGCGGCTTTTTCGTTTTTGTACAAACGTGTCAATTAATGTTTGAAAAGTGCAAAGTTGACAATTTAGGATCGAGTTCAAAAATGGCGGGCAAAGTACGACTTGTTGACATTTGAATTGTTCGAGTGTTAAATATGTGTTCAATCCGATTTTGCTTTTAACAATTTGTATTAGTTCACAGTTCCGGATGCTGATTGTATAATACAATATATAGGAGCTTTCATTAGTTCATTTTGACAGATTCAAGGTTCTTATTGTTTAATGACAGTTACGTTTGTTTTCATACAAATAGATTTCATATGAAAAATGTGATTGCGTCAAGGTTGAATCATATTCGATTCGATAATACATTTAGATAGATTTTAAAATCGACGATATCGTAAAATTGCAATATATTTTTTTTTTTTTGGTTTAGAAAGATGCAATTTTAACAGAATTAGCCAAATGCGCAGTAAAAGTTTTCCCATTTTCTCGACACGACGCAGTTTCACGACTTCAGATTAAACATTATTTAAATATCGTTGAGATTCGAGAGCACGATAAGAGTTTCTTCTCTTGTCATCGTTTTCGAAAAGGAAACGTCAACGACACAAAAGAAAGAAAAATCGTTCAGGTTTAAGACGGTCGTGACGATACGAAATTTACTCCAATTCACATAAACAATGTAAGAGCTTTGTGCAATATTCAGTTTATACCATCATGCAAAAAAATATCAAAATATGAACTTTAAACTTCCGAACGTTTTCGAAAATATTGGACCGATTTCTTAAATGGTATTGTAGATTATTTATGTAATAGTTGAAAAAAATCGTTACATAGTGTAGTATATGATGAAAAAATTGAGTTTAGACGAATTTCAGTCCATTTTTTCTGTAAGTTTAAAGTAACTTTCTAAAGTTCAACGCGTGACGGATAATATCGGTTTACCCTTACGTGAACAAGATCTCAGATAGAAATCGCACACTTGATATTTATATAACGTTTCATGATGTTAAATCATATCGAAACGATAACTTTCATCTTTCTGAAAATATATATCTGCGTGAATAAATCAAATTTCTAAAATAATTGCCGATCTCATTTGATAAGAAAATCGATCTAGATGAAGTGCGTTTCTGTGCAAATTTCAGATGCTTTACATTATGCATTTGATTATTATGTATTCAGAATATATATGAAGAGAAATTTTCATTCATAACCCGAAGTATGCAAAATTCAGGAAATTTAAAAATCCAGATGTATTATTTTGTACACGTACAGTTTTACTGAAATGTAAAACGTTGAACGTAATACGGGATAAAAAGAGCCGAAATCTTTTATTATATGTAATTTAATATCTCTTGAAGATTATGATCGTTTATTACGAGAGCTTTATCGGAAATTATGCAATCGCGAAACCTCATGCATTATGCAAAATCGAAGCAAAAGGACGTTCGGTGACACCGAGACAAGTTTTTGCAAAACATTTAAATATTCTACGAAAAAATATTTATAAAATTGAATATATCGAGGATTTTATTTTGTAAACAGATTGACTTTTTTTATGTTAAATTAAAATAGATTTAATATTCTATTAAGTTCAAGATTGATAATTCAAATAATTTTATTTGAGTCATCATATAAAGTGATTTACTCCAGTTTAGGGCAATTTCGGGAGAGATGACCACTTTTTCGTATGGCCATCTCTCCTGTAATTACATTACTCATTACTTTTAAGATAATATAAGAAATGGAGTAATGAAGGGAATCAAGATAATTTTTCTTTTCGTTTTTTTATATGTAGTCAATCACTTTTTGAAATGAACGGTTCATATTATAGATATGTATTCCTCTATATAATGATAGATACCGATATTTATTAGAAAAATTCGAAGATTAAGAAGTTCGAATTCAAATTTTATGCAGATATCGACTCGAACGGAAATTTATCGGCGACGAATGACGCACATGAAGCCTAACTTACGTCCGAAGCAGATACAATAAATATTTTAACGACCAATTTCACATACACATTGTACGAAAACGAGTTTTTCAATTTCTTCGTCGATGCACCTGTTCTCTGATTTTTTACCAACCTCTATTCAGAATCGATCTCACTATTGAAAAGACTTTTCATACTCGACTTATTACATTGAAATATTTTATGATTTGTATTATTTTTTTATCAAGATCTGCATTTGATCCAGATTTTTCTCAGGTGTGTGTACGGCTTTCGAATATGTAACGGTATGGAGGTTCTAAATAAGGAAGTTGAGTTTAATTGAATCGGCAAATGGTATAGAGACGAGTATTTCACTGCGGGAGGTTTTCAACAAGTGTTTCACAATAATAAGGGCGAACTATATTGTCAGTGGTGTAGTGATAAATTTTGAAATTTTTATTCAAATCATTCCAAATGTGGGTGTTAAATGTAATATAAAGAGCCATAAATCAGTCTTCAAATTATAAAAGGAACTACCGACCCACTAATTGAATATTTTTCGAAAAAATACAACATTAGTGAAATTTATCAAGTGTTTATAATAGTGAATAATAGTGAATTTTTTATAAATTAAAAGTAGAATTATGTGTTGATTATAAAAAGTCGAAGGATGCAGATGGTAGTGAACCGTTTATCGACAATCAACAACCGGTAAGGACCAGTAAAAGAGATCTTATACCATTCGTTACATAATAAAATCCTCCGATAATAAATTACAAGAAACCGGCGAACCAAATGCGAAAAAGTTCCGATTGTAAAGTGGTAAATTTATGATACAATAATATGGAAAAAAACGGGTTAAAAATACTTTCGTTTCATTTGTTATTATTGAGATTTTCGTCAGATCCACTTTTTCAACTTTTATTGTGCAATATCTGTGCGTATAGGTACATCGGAGTTTCGAAAGTTTTTTGAGAAGAATTTGCTTTGTTGTGTGTATGAACTTGATAAATAGTTGAAAGTTCTTTATTGTCAAAGAAATCTGCGAGTTCTTTGACGACAGATGCAAGAAGAAAGTTTAGTGAGGTTGTTTGTTCGGGGTGATTGATGAATTGAGCCAAAAATTGACAGAGAAATGTGTGAAATTGACGTGAAATGGTAATAAAAAGAAATTTTATAATATTTTGTGTTGTGTAATATAAAATAATTTCCATAATCGATAAAATAATAAAAGAAAATTTTCATTCAATTCATCACGTAATAATTTTCAAAAGAAAAAGTACGATATTTTTAATTAATTGTAAGATATAACATATTTTGAATTGAAAATCACAATATAAATCAATATAAAAGTGTTAAACGGGAATCTAGCACAATTAAACAAGTTACATATTGCTTACGCACAAGCTGAATGCGAAATGGTCAATAGCACTTCATAATTGGATATAAACTACTTTGATCGACGGAAAAGTGTAAACTGTCTGCCATTTAAAGAGAAAATCGAAGCGTGAGCATGATTTGAATTATATCAAGCAAATAATATAGCGAATGATTAGCGGTCGATCGAGAGAAAATTGCTCTATCGCAGAAAACGAGCGATTAGAAAATGTTAAAGTTAAATATCGATTAGATATATATTTTTTAAAGGACATATTAATTAGTTACGAATCGTGATTCAGCTCGTTATGAACCTATATAAATCACGGCGAACGCGGAACGGGCTTATAAAGGTGTGAGCATTAAGGTTTCGCATTTTTCACCATCATCAGACCAGTTTAACACTTGAGTCAATCACCGGCGACAAGACAAGCAATTACTTGGGTGTCAGATCCTCGAGGGAAATGGAAGGAAGCCGGCAAATGCGTTCGACCTCTAAAGCCTCGTTCACACTCGAGTCTGGCTGAGAACTTGGGTAAAATACATGAAAAAACTGCATAAAATTGGTGTGATTTGCAATTGAAATTGATATGATTGTAGTCAACAGCCATTAAAGTGTTAAAATCAATGATTGAAAACCCGGCGTTACTCAAGAATGTAAGGACTTTAAGCCAATTGTGATATGGTGATCAGTATTTCCTGTTGCGTGTATAGGTCGTGCATAATATTATATTTGCTACAGCTAGGCTACGAAAAGGAATTGATTATTCGAATTTGAATGTTCTGTGAAATGATCTCTTTTGGCATTGGTGTGAATGAGGCTTTAGATGCGAAAATAAGAGAATTTTCCGAGTGGATAAATAAGAGTCTGTCAATAGAGACAACGTCGAGTACTAAAGCAAGTTGGATTCTGCTAATTTTGTATGATGTATGCGATTGTGGCCTGAGGATTATATTTTAGACTCGAAAAAAATTTTGATTAATGTCGTGCACTCGTTAATCGCATGAAAATATTAAAAAGTAACGGGTCAGTTACTTTGAGTGAAAAAAAAATCAATATTCGATTGATAGTAATTCGTTTAATGCACTGACGTTTACAAATGGAATGATATTCTGATTGCTAGAGGCGTACAGGACTTTTTTTGCAGTAGTGTAAAGTTTTTTCGATATTGCAAACTTTTTTTTGTTACTGTGAACTTTTTTCATTTCGAAGTTGAACATTCGCATACCGTGTATACTTATTAGATTCGATGCGAACCGACATCGGTTTGCTTGTACCTTCATCAATTTCAACACAGAAATCTTAAAATATAAGCTCTATGTAATGTTTATAATCGAAAAGATTTTCTCATTAATCTTATTGATTATTACGATTTTGAAATGATATAACAAAATTTAACAATTATTAAAATCGAATCCGTGTCAAGAGCGGGGTCATTGGAAAACCCGACTGTTACATCACGAAGAATTTTTACCACCAACCGAATCGGGCTTGGCGCGACATTTGCATTGAAAAACAGACATTTGAGTATCGACAATTACCCAAATCAGTGCTTCCCAAACTTAGCATATCAAAACATCGATATTCTGTATCAATCGAATGACTATTTTTGGATTTACGACACGAGAACCTGACTTAAATTCATTTATTCTAGACCACTTCTGCAATTAAAATAGAATTGATTCTCATATAGAATTTGATTCGAATCTTCAACAATATAATACATAATTATAAAAAAATATTATATTATGATAGAAAAATTACTCTATATTATTAAAAAACTAAAATTTAAGAATCTTAGACTTCTGTCTACATCTCCATCGAGGACGACTGGCAGATTCTCGTGCGACAATGACGACTTGTTTTCAGTGTTAACTCCTTGGTGCTCATTGTGTTTGATTGTTCTGGGCGTATAATTTTCGCGGGGGCCGATAGTCAATAGACCAATTTGTATGAGGTTAAACTAATAAAGTCTTAAAAGATAAAAAAAAAGAGACGATCATGCGTTTGACGACGCGGATGTGTCTCGTTTGTGCGTGGATGTTGAGGATTGAAGATAATCCATTTGCATATCGTGTTGGATTTTTTTTTTGAACAATCTTAGGTGTTTTGAATCAGTTTTCGGTTAATTTTCAAATTTTAGATTCAGTAGTGAATGCTGAAATATAATTTAGTCTGCAGTATTTTGAGAATTGACAGATTTCGAATTGTAAAGGTGATCAAATTTTGGATGCAGACAAACGAAAATTTTTTGAATTTATCACAATAATGTTAATATTTACGTCTGAATTTTTCGAAAATAACACTTTCGGAATGCATATTAAGATAAAAACATATTAAACAGGTTTACCAATAATGACGACAATATTCTGAAATCAACATAATAAGTATCGTTGTTTAATATTTAAAACGCATTATCGAATCGCCTTTTTCACGATATTCGATAGTCAAATCACCTAAACGATATTCAAAATACGTAAATCGATACTTTTCCACCAAAGAATATACACAAAGAATACTTTTCAATGTAACGTTTCGAAAATTAATCGGCTGTCCATTCATGGATTTTTCATTTATTGTCTATCAAAAGCGACTTTTATTCTTCGAACAATAAAACCTATCTACAATTGCCGAATGCGAAACCGATAAAGCCTACAAACAAACACAAGGCGGAGTAGCTCAAAGGTGCTATAAGATTAATGCTTTTTAGGAATTCGAACCTAGAAAAAAAAAGCGTTAACTTATGAACGGTTCGGAAAATTTTGGCACACCCACTATATACGACGTCCGAGCCAAATTTATTACGAGAAAATGCGATAAATAACAGATTTGTATACCGACGAGTAAAAAGCGACAACTCTTCGAATATGGACCATTAGGTTACGGTGACACCGTGGAATTTTCCGATCGGATTTGAATAATGTCTGATGAACTTAATCTCGAAGTCGATCTTTCGAATACTGAAATTTTGTAATTTCTGAAATCATATTGGGGTTTAGATCTTTTCTTGCGTAACGTGGTTATCCATTTTGGTCGAATAGCGGTAAAAATCGTGATCGACGAAGCCGACATACGAAGATCGATCGATCAATGCAGATAGTTGATTTTTCCCATTGCACACCGTGAGATCGAAGAGTTCACGAAGACGACGATCATAATGATGCTGGCACAATAGGAAATGGCTTTATAGATTTACAAACAATACAAACACAAACTAAATACAAGATGTATCCGAAAAGTGAGCAACCTCATTTTTTTCTCGTAAACCAATTGAGTACGAAAAAGGAAATGCACAGTTTTGTATGGCGAGTGTATAATTTTAATTTGATAATAATCAAATCATTATGATTTAAAATATTGTTATGATCATATTCAACTCCGAAATCAATGAAATTCGTAATATAAATTAGTTTATATCCATAGGTTTCATTCATCCATGAACGAAAATCAGTGTGAAAATGCAATTATTAAATCGATTTTCCATGAAAATTCTAAATCGTCGTAGTAAAAAATCATGATATTACTAATACCTATCGATTGAAATATATTTTAAATTGAATTGAATGATCCGTTATGAAACATCCTCTTTTCATTTGAGTATAAATATGAAAAAGACTCATGAATTTTTCGTTGATAATCAATTCATGATCCATCCAAATAAGTCATGCATTATTGGGAAAAGTGAGATACATATATTTCACTTCGAATTTGCACCCAAACTTTTCCGCAATCGTAAGCAACTTCGAAACACTATCAGCTCGTAAAATCATGAAAAAACCAGTCATTGACCATGTAATAACACGGGTGTCGGATAACTTTGTATCGGATTATTATAACCGGTCATAGGACTTCTTCGTGTTGAGCTAGTAGTACGCATGAATGGTAATAATCGCGCGTAACGGACCACCACCTCGCGATGGACTTAAGCCAGTTTGTGAATAATGACCCATTGTCCTTGTGGTGTAACTTGTAATGGACGTCTAGGAGTTTTTCACATGAAAAATCTGCGTTTCGACTCATTGTTTCAGCGCCGTTATGTTTGGTTGGGCTTGCGTATGCGGGAAGAGTTTGAAGGAACGGTCGATTTATATATGATTTTTTTAAGATCCAGTAGAAGAAAATTATCTAATCAATAATATCGTGTAATGTATGGTCTATGTAAATAAAAATTAATGAATGATTGTCTCTTTGTTATACCTTCCTTTAACATTTATTCGATCGTGATGAATTTTTCTGGATATCTGGGTGCATATTTGGGAAGGTTTCAGCGTCATTAAATTTTACTTTTTTGTTTCAAATCGTACAATCAACAGATTTCCCAATATTTAACTTTAACGGCGTGACTTAAGAATGCCAAATTGAAGCAAACTTAAGCAGAATTTACACACACGATATAATCAAACATGTTTCGGAGTATATTTGACTTGTTTGGTATTATGAATACTACTAAACAATTCACAATTAGCTCAAAGTCTGTATAATCTCAACAACACTGGGTCACGAAAGATTCGTCAACTTTAAATCGTCAACTACTTAGCAACACTTCAAAGTTTTTTTTAACAAATTTGAAAGCTCTTATCACCAGCACACAATTGAAAGATCGTTTCTTCTTATTTATGCTACGTTTGATATTCGAAGAATCGAAAATAAACAGACTGCATCAACTTTCTCACTATAGCAGATCGCAATCGATCTTCGGTTCAATCAACCCTGACACGTTATAAGAATATATATCCACATCGCGAGACATGTGTCCACATTATACATAACACATTATAAGCATCCTTCTCGATCGGTTCCCACGTGACGGTGTCGCGATCGAATCTCACCTGTCCATCGTGACTCACCTGTGCTCCTATAGATCGCATATCGCAACCATTAAAAACATTAATGGGAAATTAAGTATGAAACCCTATCATTATTTCGCTAACGAGTGGCCGAGATTGAGAGGCACTGTGATTATTGCGCGATGTAACTGGACCTAGTTCGATATGAAAACGTAAACAGTGTACTGGTATAGAGTGTTTGTGTATGACGCAAAGGGTTTCAGAGTACTAGGTTCGAGTCATGGAGAGAGTCACGAGTCGTTTCAATCAATAGTTCGATCGTTTTTTTGAGTATTTGATTCGAAAAAGTGTTAATTTAAGGTTTCTAAAAATGAATCACTCGCCTTGTTTGTATCATTTGAACTTGATCGATTTAGAGACAGTCTTTTCACCTCTGGTTTGAGAATAAAACGAACTTAAACTACACACAATCCCTCCAACTATGAGCTGTCAAAACAGTTGCTGAAAGAAACAGACATACTACAGTTCGTACAACAATACATACATCCATCTCTTACCCTCAGATTTTGACAGTTAGTAGTTGGAAAACCGTGTGTAGTTTGAAATAAAGACCGGCCCTTAAATACCATATTTCTTGGGTCAATATTAATCATCGATGTTTCTCGTGTAGTGGCTCTACTTCTCTTTAAAGTGAATGATTAATTGAAAATTTCAAAATAATTGGGTAGCAATAACTGTGACGATAAATATTTATCAATGTTTCATTCTGGAACATTAATCTTTACTTTAATTAAATCAACGAACGATTGGACGACATCACGAAGCCGTCCATTCTCCAATCGACAACCGATTAAAATCCTTGACATTTAACACTCGATAATTGCACTCGAATCTTCACAATTGCAAAGGGGGACATATCGTCGAATAGAAATCCGGTAGTTGTGTTATGTTACCAGTTATGATATCGCAAAAATATGATCTGAAGAAAAACGGTAAACCGGTCGCTTCCGTGAAATATTGCCCAAATAAATTTTCCGGTGTTGATTTACAAGCAGCAACTCTTCAAACTGTTGGCGAACTATAAATTTCTCGAGCAATTTAACGCTGATCTTCTGATTCAGTGCCTTTGTCTTTTTACCGTTCCGTTTGGTGAATTATCGCGGTGTCATCGACGAATTTTCAACTAGGATACCTCAACCGAAAAGTTTTCATAGAAATGATCATCATTTTCGATGATTCAACTGTTATAAACGCAGTAAACACTCGGTAATACATGAGCCGTTTATTCCATAAAACGAAAAACCGAAAAAAACAATGGAATATGTTTGAAGAGCATTTCAAAAATCTTTTAACTTCCTCCATTATTTTATTGATCCGAAATTATAAATAAACAAATTTCGTTTATAATAAATTGTGGATGTGGTCAGTTCACATTATACAGAATTTAATTTATAGTAGAAACTGGATTCATCAGAAATCGACTTGAGTATCATATTAGAAGTAGTACTAAATATATTAATTTATTATATTCGAATCACGTTAATATAAATTTATGTAATATCTAAGGTTAAAAGTCATATTTTTTTATTATCCAGTATCTACTATACAGTGATATGAATATGCAAAAAAAACTTCGAAACTGTAAATAATAACGTTCAAACAAGCAGAGCGCGACTCTTCGAGTCAAGAGTGCATAATTTTTAAGTTAATTAATCTGTTTATAAGAAAAAATGTAAATTTTTACAATTGCACGACAAAAGTACAATACCGATATAAATTAACAGTTAACAACTGCATATTCATGTCCGGTAAGTTATAAAGCTGCGATAACTTTTTTATAATATTTATCGTTTACATCGTCTCGTTAGCGAGTTCATTGTTGGTACTAACATCAATTATTTATTGCGCAATTTTAATGTACTTTCTCACATTAATTACTATCGTTGTGCATCGAAAAAAAGTTAACAATCAATGAAAGTCTCCCACAATAATTGCAAGTGCGCGAGTACCTTAAGATATTACTCGTATAAAAGACAATTAACCAAAAAAAGTGTATGTAGTAATATTGCGATAATAACGTGTGTAATATTGCCGTTATTTGAAACTTGTTCAGCATCTAGTTTACGAGGAAAATTGACGTCGTAAAATCTGAGGAAATTTATGATAGAAGAATCTTTTACACGATAGTTATCAATTGTTTTGAAAGTATTTTTTAACTGTTATATTAAAGAGTTTATAATAAATTCATTGATTTTAATTTAAAAAAAATGAATGAAAGTGAATAAATTTGATTATCAGTTCACTGCTAAAGTAGATGAGATGTATGAACATAATAAAAACTGGTACAGTTCTATAATACATTTATCCATCACAGTTATATAGAAGTATTTTTATCTTTCTGAATTCAAATGCATATTAAAATAAAATTCTTTTATTGCATTTAAAATTCAAATCGAGTCGAACTACAGTTAAATCAAATCCATGTAAATTTTATAGCACATTTTGATATTTCACTGTTACACACATTCTAAAACTAAGGCTTGCATTCTAAAATACAGGTCAGACTATATTTAATTACAATCACAAGCCAAAGTTGAAACAATTTGCATTAATTACTCACGACTATTGAGAAAAAATAGGACTAATTAATTTAAGCCTTTCGAATACCGATCACCACATCGAAAACGTTTCTTTAAAAATTTTATCTCACATAATCACCTAAAGACTGCTTTATTACCGAATCCCTTCATACATTTTATTAACTTCTTGATTTTTCTCTCAAAAAGCATTCGATAACAAGGAATCTTGTAAAGCGAACGATCGCAATGAATTAAACGGACTTCGTGACTTTGTATCTTTTTTTGTACAAGAAGAAAGTGCTGCTTGAAATATTGTCGCAATTAACACGAGTTAATGAAAAGTTATTAGTTCGTTTAGCCGACTTATCTTAGATTAATCTGTGGACTGTGGCTACTTTGGTAGTTCTTAGAATCACTTTGTGCGAAGGAGGAAAAAAAATCGACAATGAATAATTTGGTGTGTCAAAAATGATATTTGGATAGATTGTTTGTTAAATTGTTTTTTAATTGAATGCGAACGTTATTTTTGGTTTATAGTGCATGGTTGAGAGCAGGATTTAGTGATCGATTTATTTATAGTCAAGAATTTTTAATCAAATATTATTGTAGGGCTGGATTTTATAAATTGATAAATTGCCAAACACAAATATATTCATACAATCTAAAATCTTATGACATTAGCATAGTAAAGGTTAAAA
The DNA here is from genome assembly GCA_024721215.1 of Cheumatopsyche charites. Lineage (NCBI taxonomy): Eukaryota > Metazoa > Arthropoda > Insecta > Trichoptera > Hydropsychidae > Cheumatopsyche > Cheumatopsyche charites. Next base: position 13,589,709 of record CM045577.1, read on the forward strand.
TACTTAAACGAAAAAAAATGGAAGAATTTTCATTAAAGCACAACGGAAATGCCATATCGAAAAAAATGACACTTAAAACAATCACCTCAAATAACAAAGATTAAATTTATAACGAGTTATCAACCCGTTAAAATTATTAAGACATGCCTGGTTAGAATAAAATAAAATAATTATCTGAGCCAATTTTATGCAATCTTTATTACAGCACTTTAAAGCGAATTGCAATTAAAGCGTCACAAGAACACACAGGCTAATTAACTCTATTATTATATTAGATTAAATAAAAATTGAAGAGCGTTTCATAAAGATAATTTAGCAGTATTCACCAAAAAGTTTTTAATGAAAATTTCGCCAAAAAGACAGGTGGAACACGAAGCGAGCCTCATCCACATATAAAATATGCAACATAAAGAGGAAACCGGGGGCCGATCGTGGGCAATAAATCTTGGCCGAACAATGGACGACTGCTGCTGCTGCTCCTCTTCCACCAGGAGAGACAATAACAGCAGAAGCGAAGAAGATGATCCTTATACATTATGCATGAATCATATCGTTAAGGTTGGGGGCGAACAACGACGTTGAAAAAGCCAAGAATCTGTACTCTGCACCAACCGTTGAAATCATTCTTGTTAACTATCTTAGAATTGTTTTTTGTTTAAAAAAATTAGAAATTTGAACTTTGAACGGAATTAGTTTCAATTTTATATTCGATTTGTTTAATGAGAAGTTTTTTTGATACGTTTTTTTTAGACTTTAAGCTGATTGTGAACTATTGAATAGTATTTATAATTAATAGAATTGTAAAAAGAGTTAAAATTATAAAAATAAAATATACTCACTATACGTACGATCCAGCCTGTTAATTTTTCTTGATTTTTCCGCCAAGTTTTCCTTTATTTATTTCACTCGCACTTTAAACAGTACACTTTTCAAATTATTTTCACGCTCGCTAAACATCGAATTTTTCACGCAACCAACTAGAACAGGATTCGAACCGAAATGAAGTTAATTGTCAAAAATCTGAAACAAAAAAATAATCATGGATCAAGGACGAGAAAAAAATATGTAAAGAACGTTGCGGTTATGGTTTATGAATTTTATAAAAGAACATTCATAAAGCGTAACATGTAAAGATCTTATCGAACGAATCCTTGAAAAATACGGTTGGACGAAGATGATTATTTAAAAATTATACAAAGATTGAGTAATTTTATATAAATAATATTGTTATTTAATCGTTTAATGATAATTTCAAGGATTTTCTTCGATTATATAATTTATGAATATCCTTTGATCAATAATATAATCAATAGATGATCTTCAAGACATTAATTTGATTAGGCATTTTTTTCAAAACAAAACAATTACAGTGAATCTTTATTTATTTGAATTTTAAAATAAATGCACTTTTTTTGTTTTATTTTGAATAATACGAAAAAATGCTAATTATATTGACTCCTAACTACTCTAGATAGTAGAGATTTCATGTCATTAAAATTGATTTAATTCCCGTAACTGTGAAGCTATTTAGTGCCTAGATGATAAGTTAATTTACTAAGTAGGCATTTAAATGAAACGTATATAAATCAATTAACGAACAAATAAAGCAGATTACGGACGGTCGTATGTACGAGGGAAAAGCTCGAAGTGAAATTTCATAGATAAATGGAGTTCGGGTCGTAATGGACACACGCTTGACGTAAGTGGAATTCGTTACGATGTTATATTGTCGACAAGCGGAACTCGACAAGAAGCGGAACAAGTCGTATATCGGAAGAAGAAAGTTGTTGTTGCGTAAAAAGAGCCGAGATGTTGCGTCCGTGGACCGGTCTTGTTCGCCTTGATCTTGAATACGAACCAACGATCCACGTGCGATCCGATCCAACTGTGGAGTACTGGCTTTATCTTTTGAGTGTCTCTTTATACGCGATCGATGATATTGTCAATAAATCGCGCTCTGTGTTGAAAATGTGCTTTGAAACGTATTCGATTGGTGAAATTGTTTGAGCTGTTGAATTGAAATTGTAGGAATATAGATATGTTGTTTCATTATTGAAGAAATGCTTCGATTTGATTCAAAATGTATCAATACTTATGTTGGTATAAATATAATTGATTGTGTAAATTTGTCTGTGAGTCGAATGTAACGCTCGGGTCATAATTTGCTCTACATTACTGTAATGAAGATTGCATAAAATAGGCGCAAGTTATATCTATCTTGTAGGTATAAATCTTATAACTCTATTTTAACTAAGAGTGCGTTTATATTTTTAACGGACTGATTATTCATAATATTACTTTATATTTACACGATCGGAGTTGACTGAAATTGATGAAAATTTTGAGATAATATAATTTTATGAATATCATTCAGTATTTATAAGATGCTTCAATATAGTTTTCTTTTAATATTCTAAAAGCATATTTAAATTATTATCGATCGAAGCGATATGATAATTTTGTATAAGGGTGAAAAATACATTTCAGAAAAAAGTTGTCAATTTACAAAGACCCCAGTTTCGGCATCAAAGTTCAATCGTTTCAATCGATCATTTATTTTGGCAATATCTTATTATACAATAGAGTGTTTATTAAAAAAATATAATACGACCAAATTATGCACAATTAATCATTCATATTGAATGATATAGAAAATTAGAGACGCGAAAATAAATGGGAGAAAGCGTCTCGAATGCGACAAACAAGAACGCACAATGGTCGCTCGAAATCCGTTAGACACAGTACATACAACCAACTCTTCGACGAATATCTCATCCACGATGTGTTCCACAAAAGGGAGATTGTCTCAAAATTGTCTTGGGTGTGTCCGAGAGAGATTTTCCATTCTCCTTTAGCACATCCATATGCAGCTCTTTCGTAGACGAGGAGTGCAATTTGGTATTGGCTCGATTATATTGTGTGTGGCGAGCGCGATTTGTTTGGATTCGTATCTTGTGAAATTGGTGATGTATTGTGCCGGTAATTGTAGCTGAGGAAATTAAAGCGAAATCGTGAAATGGGAAATTCGAAGAAAGTGCAGGATACGAGATTAGTCTTGTTCACGTTCTGAATAGAGGCAATGTTCCGTTCGAAATGTTTTAGAATGAATAGTCGCTTATGCAAAACCAAACAAACGTTCGTGTTATAGAAATATACGTACAATTTTTTTGTATATACTCAATCATATCTCAAAATTTTATAGCTAGCATCACAATGCTCATTTTTGAAGATTTCACAAGATTTTATTGCCGTTTCAAAATTGAACTTTCGCAACGTTAATACGCTTTTTGTTGCATGCAAATCTAATATTATAAATGAAGCTTTTGAACGTATTTTTTTTATTCGTATGAAATGTTGTGAAATTTTACATCTCAACACATTCAAACTGACATTTGAGAGTTTCGCATTGTTTAATGTAGTGTCTTATGGTGATGTACGAGCAAGTTCGCATCGCAAATTATTATACATGTATTCCGAGCCTGAGGCTTCTTCTGCCCAAGATCACGAAGATGTCAAACGAGACGCTTCGTTAATTAATATAAATCAAAGAAGGGTAAGATAATAATAGGATTTTAGTCCTGCGAGATATCGCCGCATAGATCAAAAGGAGTTCAAAAGCAGCCTTCGGGCATTTTAATCCATTAGTACTGGATGTGTGCAGTTTGCTCTGTAAATAAAGCGGCTTTTTTAATTGCTTCGATTTGATATATTGTTCGTTTTGTACAATCACACGATGCACGGATTGAATTGCAGTCGATACTTCTATAAAATGGGCAATAAAAATCTTTTACGAATGGAGCAGTAGCAGTAAAATGTTCTGAATGAATAATATCTTAATCAACTTTATAGAGACTGAATCTAAATCAGGTACTCGGTTGAGAAATCTAGCATAATTCGCTAATAGATTACGTCAAACTTTCAGCAAAGAACAGTTTCACATCTGATATGTAGTTCGGAATAAAATATTCGTGTAGAAATGTTCGAAAAACATTTTATTATACCTTATCTGTTGAACACAATAATTACGTGCCCACACACAATTCGAATCTATGGGAATATGCACGTGGGCAGAATCGATTCTGAACGATTGGACAATCGATTCTATCATTGTACCATTGATGTAACGAATATAATACAGTCGTTACTCTGAAGACAATCTTTATTCTTTCGTAAGAACGTTTCGTTCAGCCACATAATTCATAACGTGTATATAAATCGAAAGTTTTTCATGTGATTTAATGAGCGCCCATAAAAAAACTTTCGATCCGGTGATGATACGGAGCTTTATAATATTATAAGAAAGTAAACGGGACAATAAAGCTATAAATTTAACACGCGAAGATGAAAATAATATATTTTTATGTGCGATCAATAAATATTTGAATCATTCGAAACTCAAAGAAGTGGAACGAAATGAATTATCATGTACTAAACGTATGAAGCAATAAAATATTTTAGCGACATCTGTGTTGAGTGACTGTGACTATTTTTAATAAAAATATATTTATTCAATATTGATCGGAATCGTTATTTCCCGTCAATGTTTTAAAATATATTTGATATTATAAATATTCTGATTATTCGAATTAAATTGAAATAAATCATTTTTGGGTTTCATTAGACACGTGCGTTCATGTCTCTACAGGGTTTTACATAAATTGCGCATTCAAGTCACTCGATTGCAAAAATTTCAACAAAACATGAAAAGCGAGCGAAATATCAAAAATATCATTTAAGAGCTAAAGAATAAATTAGATTGTGAATCACGTAATGCGAATTGTCGAGTTGCGAAACGAAATAAAGTACACGTACGAGTCGTTAAGAGCGCACCAAATGCGTACTGAAATTGCAAATTTCCGAAAACAAAAAGTCGTCAAAGACTGCCCTTCGAAGGGTTTATGCGCCAAGACCACACGCAGCCGAAAACTAATGGCTCAAATAAATATTTTCAATCGATATCGAGATAAATATATAATTTTAAAACGATTTATGGATCAATCGAATATTTTATTGATCTATTGTGTGTTTAAAAAAAAGGCTTAAAGATTTTATTTTGGGGTCACCAGCTGCCGGCGTCGATTACGGAAATTTGCGCATAATCATCGTTCCGATTGATAACTTCCAATTTTTTTTCGAGGTCGTCCTATATAATAATTACGTTCGAGGACGGTTGGACCGGTCGTGAACGGTCGCTTGAGGGTTGACACGATCCACTTTTTAACATAGCATAGTTTTGGACCTTATGATATTTCAGGTGCGGTGAAAAAGCCGATTCGAACGAGAGTCGTTGCAAAAAATTGAGTGAAATTGTCCAATTAGCGAATTGCTCTGCGTTGAGTTTTTGGACGAATGTTAAAATATGTTTTATATAAGGCGGATGCAGGTTGCTTCAGTGAAATTATATAATTTTGATTTTTTTAAATACGGAAGGTTGTTTATCAGAAATACAGAACTGAATGAAAATTTAAATTGGTTTCGTTTAAAATTTCGGTAAAATTAATTGAATTGAACTAACTTTAGCTTGAGTTGAATATTGAATATCAAAATGTAACATGTTAAATACAAAATTATGTACAATTGAATATGTGTAAAATTAATATTTAGATTAGAATCAATTCAATTCAATACATCTCACATTAACTCTATCAAACTTAACTTTGATTGACTTAACTGAAATTCGAGTTAAATCATTGAAGCTTCAATTCGGCTTCATAATCACTCAACATTGACTCAACTTAAGTAAATTCAACTCAACTCAATTTGACTCTATATCGAGTTCAACTTTGGCTTGACTTAGGTAAGGTAAAAATTGAACCATTATAGCTTTAACTCGGTTCAATATAGACGACAACTTAACTTCAATTCAATTGAACTCGACTTTACTCAAATTTAACTCAACTCAACTTTAAATCTATCGAACTTAATTTGACTTAATTCATATTTAAATTAAATCAAATCAGTTTTAACTTAGTTCAATATAATTTCAATTCAATTTGAACTAAACTCAACTCAACTCAACTTAAACTCGATACATTTCACCGGCACCGACAGCACGCGGGTTGAGCCCTTATAAGGGACATCCACGAACAAAAACCGGTCATCCTCGAATGTGGAACACGCGGACAGGTCCTCGAGTTTCGCAGACAAATTTACGCGAAGAACCAGTGTTATATTCGGCGTATATAAAATCTCGACTTGCGATTTCATCCGAGGACGACACATAAAAATATCGAGCCTCACGATTTATGTAGGTTGCTCGTTCGAAGACTGACAAATTAATTTTCATTTTCGAATCCACGATGTGCCAGTCGCTGGATTCTCCCGAAGACAAAATAAACCATTCGATAAATTTTCAGATCGATTTATAATTGAGTTATTTGTATCTTCGATATATTCAAATATATGCGATTGATTTGTTTTTTTCATTCATACAAACTCGTATTTTTTTCATAGCATTTACGAAAGTTAATCGTGATGGATTGACCGGTCATTCACATACGTCTAAAATAATTGCAGTTTTGATAATTTAGATTTTTTTCCATCTCAATCGATTGGATGCTATTTTTACACATCGTTTGCTTAAAAAAATCTATAGTTTTTGCTGCATCACTGTGTGATTAATACGAAACTATTTTCTTCAATAATATTATTGATATATCGTACGTGTAAAATAATACAGCGGAAATAAAACGGCATTAGAGTGGTGCGTTTTTTTATAAGAACCTATGAAATCATCGTAGTGCATGTATATTTTTTGGAATGCAATTTTTTCTTGGAAGTGAACCTTGAACTTTCAAAGTTGTGATTTTTCGGGTTGTCGAATGAACGTCGCCTTGGAAGCTTAATCTATTCCATGTGCAGAAAGAAACACGTGGGATGTTCAATCAACGCCAACAATGAACCAATTCGCATACGAAAACAGTGGATCAGATCAATACGGGATATCTGTCGATCTGGACGATTATTAAAATTTGAATTCACTTTCGTTAATTGGACGCGTTCGCTGTGAAGAATTTAAAAATTTTCGCGCCATAAATTGTGCAATTATCGCGTCAGCGAAAAGCGAATCTCTCGTTCCGTACGAAGGGCCTGCAATTTTTTCTTTTGCTTTTTGTTTTGATCTTTTTTTCAACATTTGAAGTCCACTTCGAGAACCGGACCTCTTGCGTTTTGGACCATCCTCTCAATTTCTCGTCGCGACCGTTGAAATTTCCCGAAATCTTCAATTGAATCAGTGTCGATTTTTCATATATTATTTTTAAATACAAATTACAAAAATAATGTATCTAACTGCAATTTAGTAGAACAAAACGAAAGCGAAATTCCAATAAATGCATTCGAACACACACACATTTTTCAAACAGCACAAAGCGTCGTCAATCCAATTCGAACAACAGCACAAAAATAAACATCGTTAAACCACAAACGAAGAGCAAAAATAACAACAAATTTACAACCGATGCCATACGAAGAAAGAACCAGTTGCATCCTCAGCACCAACCAACCAACAAACAAACAAACAAACGATCATTTCCAATAGAAAATTATACCGCTGCGGGCGAACGCATAAATATCTGCAGATGCGCTCTTAAAATCGATACTATCTCCAATTATTGAGATCGATGAGCGCTTTGTTCGGACTCTCAAAGGAAGCTCACATGCAACATATTATAGTACAAACAAACAGAAGATGGATCTTAGGGCTTTATATCGATCCGCCTCGAGTGCGTCTCGTGGACACATATCGAGACGTTATCTGAGGATTGATTGTTCAATTTGTGTTTTCCGATCGTAGGTATTTGCTAGATATGTATGGGTTTATCCGGATTTAGGTTGATCGACTGTTGGACAATGAACTTTGCATCCCCGACAAGCGAAAGTTGAGGCTTTACGATGCGGCGACTCCTCATTATTCAGGGTGGACATTCGACAACCACATCTGGGTCTTTGCTGGTCGTTCAGAAACCGACACGGACTTGTATGTAGGGCTTTCGATTGAATATTCGAATATTTTTCGATTTCAATAGTCTGATTTTCAAAGCAAGCCTTTCCACTTATGCAACTTACGACGAAACTAGCGATGCAACTTATGAAGAGATGATAAAAATGATCTATGTGAAAGAAAAAACATGTTGAGTTGCATCTTTAACATTCGAATATCGAATAATTGTGCATTGACTTTGATTTCTTCACTTATTTTATATAAAACATATTTTAAATTATACGAATAATATCGAATATATGAAAGCCCTAGTCGTGAGCCGTTTTATTCGCCTACTTAGTTGCTAATGTATCGTCTAGGGAAAAGTATATGATATTATGCGAGGATAATGATTGCGTTGTTTACGCTAGTAACATGCTGTTTATGGATCGAACTACGTTTATAAATCACAATGAAAGTATCGCTAGATAACCTACAAGCGTTCGAAAGATTCGATAAATTCAAAAGAAATCTTACATTATACAAGGGAAGTAATGAAACATCCACAGGAAAGAAGAAGGGTCATTGAATTTGGCCAGAAAAAGAAGAACATTTCGATCCTTAATTCGTTTTACTTTCCGGCAGTGACACAACCAACATCTGACTATATATGGACAGTTGCACGTTGCACAATTCGTTTCTCACACTGAACCGATATACCTTCTTAAATCGATTTTTTCTCAACCACCCGAATAATATTGGAGAAAAGAAACTTTCACCAAAATATTTTTTCTGACGAATAGGTCTCCTTTGTTCTCGTTACGATGCCCTCTGATCTCGGGACTCGTGACCCGCTTTTGTTTGTCGGTCATCTGTGAACATCTTCGAGAATATAACTTGCTCACTTCACAACGAGTACCGGTACTATTAATATGGGCAATCAAAACAGCGAGATTAACCATGGGTCCGCTATGCAGATAGATGTGAACAATGGTTAACGACGCGCGAACACTTGTTAATACCCTTCAGAAACTCCTTTCTCTGAGGCGCTGTAAAATAACGGTCTTTAGAATGTTTTCATGGAAAATATGGAATTTATATTCGAACTGAGGTATCTGCGAATCGAAAATCGTATGAATCGCTTCTTGAGCGCTTCTAAAGTACGGATGTGCAACTAGACTTTAAACGGATTCGACATTTATGGTTCATTTATTATAGGCAGATAAAGTTTATTTCTTTTAAGGGTGCAATCTACTTAATTATTTTTAAGTTTTTCGATTAAATGTTCGTTTTAGATTAGGAAATTTAAAGAGTAATAAAATTGCACAAAAGCTGATACTAAAATTGATCGAATTTGGTTGACAAAGGCAATGTAGATGATCCATATTAGGAATAGTTCCGCGAAGCTTTGAATTAGCATTTTTCTTCGAATAAATTGGATCAAATAATAGAAAGAAACGATCGAACTATCATATTCAGTGCTAAGGGAAACGTTCATATTTTCTTACTAGATTCTAGCTAGAAAAGAATTCATATCTCGTTCTAAATGTAAGCAAGAAAGCTGATAATTTATAATTTAAAAAAATAAGAGTTTTCCTTCTAGTACTACATTTCTAATCACATCAAATGAAAAAAGGACATGTGAATATAACAAGAATTCGACAGTACTCGAACCCAGCATAACGAGGACTCCGAAGTCCGAATCGACATGCACAAACGGTTCAGATATACCGCTACACTATCGGCTTGATGTTTCACAGTAAATATAGACATTTCATAATAACAATTTTAAAAGTGAAAAGTTAAGTGTGTCGATAATGAACTTGAAGCGTTCGCATGCGTCTTCATTGTTCGCTATGATGAATATCCCATTGTTTTGTCATCTGCGGTAATTTCGATACTTCGAAATGCCGTTATAGGCAATATTGTCGCACAGATGCAACATTATCTAAATGTGGAAAATAGAAGCGAAATTATACGATGACATCATTACCGAGCATTAAGATGTGTCCGAAGATATGCGGCATTGCTTTGTGTATCGATAATAAAATTTGCTTCGAGCATTAAAATGTTTGTAGAAATTGTCTTGCCGTATGAATAAATATTGTAAAATAAGTTCGATTTGAATATTTTATCTTTATTAAATGCCATAAAATAAAATGTAATCGATAGACGATTAATAAAAGTTAAATTAATGCAATCATTGAAAGTATCATATTTATGTGAGATATAATATTTATCGAACGTACGAACGTATAATAAATTTTCTATTTCAAATGAGTTTATTGTGTTGAAATTTATTGAAGGTCCGTAAAAGAACTCAATAAAAGAACAATTTTATTAAAAATATTTATAGGTCATCGATATCAATTTAAAACACGATATTCAATATTTTCAAAATGGAAGATAAACTAACTCATGAAGGCACATAGATCAAAATCATCCCATAGATCACGAACAGAAACCAGCACCATGAAAAAAAATCGATAAAAATCTTAGAACCTTCGAGTCCAATTAATCGACGTCACATCCTCGAGATGAAACGGGCACAATCGGAAGATAAACCAATTTGTGAACAAAATGGACCACTGTTGCGACCCGACATCGGATACTGTTGGGGCGTTTGTGGCACAGCAACGACGACAACAACTATAACAACAACAACAACACACATTCGAGATAAAGCAATCGTGTCCAGAACAACCGAACCGCCCACCCACGCACGTGAAGCAGAGGTGATGAATGACGAGATATGGACCATCACGCACTGCGACATTTGACCCATTCGCGAGAACAACAACGGAACAACAGTGGAACAACAGTGGATCAACAACGGAATAACAGTGGAACAACAGTGGAATGATGGCGACCATAAGTTGAGTTGAGAGAGAGGTGCTCTTCTGGGGCATGCTTGGTTTTTGTTGTTGTGAATTTGCTGGTATGGAAAGTGTGGTAGAATAGGTTGAGTAGTTTAAGAAGTGATAAATAGATTATGGGAGTGGGAAATATAATGGTAATTAGTAGAAAAAAAGAGTAGATTTGCAAAGAAAATGATTGGTATTTGTATAGTATCAAATTGAGATGAAATTTAATTGGTTAGGTTGGGTTATTCTCGTGTTTGGTTAGGTTAGGTTAGGTTGAATGTCGTGTCGGTGAGACGGTGCACTAGTATTGAAAAAAATATTGATTTATGAATTATACAAGAATAATTACATTTTAATTATAATGTCCTTAAGATGTCAGCAATGCAATGTTAGATACAATTTCTGAAGGTTTTTTAAGTTCGTTTGTATAATTTTTCAATAATGCGTTTCTTTAGCTCTAGTTGGTTATGAATGCAATATTTAAACATGATTTTCTTATTCTTCGTCAATATATTAAGAAAATGGTGTCTATTTATAAAACAAAGCTCTCAGATTCTACCAGAGCTAAAAGAAAGGGTTCTTGAAAACGGTAACACTATTCCGCGAAGTGTGTAAACAAAGCTGAAGAACTTTAGAAATAGTCTCCAAAAAAGCATAACTGCTTTCTGATATTACAAATATGAACTAAATTATTTCTTTAAAAGCATTTCTTCTCTTGCTAGACCTACTTTATATTTTCTACCTAGACTCTAGTTTTTCTTTTATAACGAAATTCTAGCATTTCTTCTCTTGCTAGACTCTATCTAGAATTCATACTTGTTCCTATTGCACTAAACCTCTAGATGTGGCACCTGCATATAAAATTACCAATTCTCAAATGAAAATCAAATCATTCCAAACACGATACAAATACAAATACAAAGCCCGATCTATAACTAAACACACTCTACCAAACACTTGAGCTTTTATACTCTCTTCCGCTTCTGATCCGCTCGGTTCCCCCTTCGGCTAACTGTAAAAGGCTTCTTTGTTTTCGGAAAGAGCCTAGCCTCTCGTCTACGAGGCTCTCCGTGCTTTCAGTTGTCGATCGTCGATCTGGAGCATCACGATTCGACAATAACGAACAGTTCCCGAAGAAGTTCTCGTCGTAAATCGCGTCCGGACTGTTATTGTTGGCGCCGCGAAATATCCGAAAGACGCTCTCCATATCTGATTTGACCGTCTTTGTTAATGTTGGATCGTTCGTAAGATGCATTCTTGGTCTTATGGATAGTTTGGAGCTTGGACCGAGTGCACTCGTGTATAAAATGAGATGTTATTTCGATTAAGATGCTCGGTTGCTTTGTTTCAATTATATCGTGTACTAGGGTAGAGTTTCGTTTTGTTGTTTATTGTTATGAGTGTGGTGTTTAATTGCTTTTTAAATGTATCAATTGATCAAAAGTGAAGAAGTTAATGTTAGGGGTAGGAATTTAGAAAAGTAATTAGTGCACGAAAGGTGGTGATAGAGTCGATAGAATTTAATTGACATAGATAAGACGGGTTTCAGTTTTAGGAACTGTTTAGAAATTCACACTTTTTTCGAATCGAGTATTGGTAAGAGGCAATCGATTCATCATATGATTGAAGAAAAATGACATGTTACTCTAGTCACGATCCGATAGAATCGAATTCAATATCTCAAGGACACTAAATCTCGACGCAGAATGCACAAACGCTTTATATCGCTAAGTTGTTTTTTCTTTCAATTCTATGGAATGAAAATTCGTCTCAATGGAAAATGCAAAAAAAACACTAAAATTAGTTACAAAAAATTTAATAATTTAATGACTACATTTAATAAAGTGCTGAAAGTGACTACTATCAATTTTATTTTATGCATCGAAACCTGAATTATGTAAAAAAATACCAAGCACAATCGAAACAGATGCACAAATGCATATCTGCATAAACATCACACATCCCGAAGAATTCGATTTTCAAACGATAACAAATAATGGAAAGAACGACAACAACTGTACAAACTTTACATTCCTAAAGTGCGAAACAGACGTAATACGTTTTCTTAAGCCTTTTGCTTCTAAACTATTGATATATAAAAAACGTATTAGAGCTCTAACATACGTCTTAGATCTCTCAGAAGTTTTCTCAAAGACCTCAGACGTTTTCATCTATAGTTTAGAAACTGAATAAGCAAACGTCTTAAGTCTGTTTCTCGCTTTGATCCACGTTCGCAGTCAAAACGTGGGATCGTTTCAGACTCGAATGTGACATTTTAAAATTTCCGGTGTCGCTTTTTAAGAACACGAAAGCCTTTTCGCAGATAAATCGAAACGGACGTCTCCGAAACGAAACCGAGAAAAAAACCGAACTCCGATTCCGAGCTGTAAATTATGCCGGCCCGGCATATTTTAGCATACCAAATTTGTAAACAAATAAATACAAGCCGATATTTTAAATCACGCAGCTTTACGACAGTCATCTTAGATGTTACCCGATATATTTATCGACGACACATTCGGAGGCAGAACCGAGAATATATCAGCAGAAGCCTCCATTAATTTTTAGCAGAGTGACCGTATTGTGGTGAGGTGTTGTTGCGGTCGTTTTCTTTCTTTTTTCTTATTCGGATAGATCGATTGCTATTTTGTTAGTTAGATAGCATCGGATGGATCAGAATAAAAGACTAGATGCCGCAAGTCGGAGGCTTTTAAAACTGTGATTCATGATTTTTTAGAGCGATTTTATCCTCAAATCAAATCAAACGAACAGTAAGACTATGGGACAGAAACAGATCTATATACGTTATTTCATTTGACCTATTAGATAGTCAACTTAACTGTTGTGACATTGGTCCTGACACATTGACATAACATGAAGTTAGTGTTAACATTGGTCTAGTTGACGATTTACTATATATTTGACAGTAAATAGTCAATTAGATCAATATTAAGATAGTTTTCAAATTGATCAAGATGACTATTCACTGTTCTCATTGAAAAACATCCTTAATGAACACATAAGGAAAAACTAGTAACAAATAAATATACAGATTTGAAAATATTGTACACTTTTATAGTTTATTGAATTAAAATAAAAGTTTGATAATAATAAAATATTGAGAACCATCGAATAAGATCTAGATCAGAATATCTGGATGCTGGATCGGATCTAGATCGCGAAACAGAAGACGGTTCCTTATTCGTGAAGGCACGATTTTATGTATCGCTCCGAAGGCATCGTATAAAATTTATATTGTACGAGTACTTACGATTATGTCAGGAGTAATTGTTAGAAAACATAATAGAATATCGGAAAGGTCATCGAGTCGACCTACATTTTTATTGCCACGTGTTAATAAATCATGACACGAGTCGTATTCGAATCGATTGCTCTCGTGTAATAATCTCACAATCAGAAGAATCAGCATTGAATGTGAATGCGGTCAGTATCTAGATCTTGTGAATGATCGAAAAATTTAATTTTCCAAGGAAAAATCGAATTAAAGATAGATTAGATTTGTGCAATCTCATTCAACAATTACAATAGAATGAATAAATCAGAAATGATTCATGTTTGAATATAGGACTTATTTAAATACATTGATTTTTCAGTCGACTATACAATTACAAGTGATATTTTTGCCGAAATTGGTTTATTATGTATAGGAATCGCTTCCATGTATGCTCATATATTCGGTGGCAAAAGGATATAAACGAACTTGTACCGAGATATATCATCGAATCGCTCGACCTCTTCCTAATACATATAGGTAAATGCTGAACTTTGAGTGCATTTTTCTCAAAATCCCTTATACCCTTTGGCCTTTTCAGTCGTCATATAGACTCACAAACTCAAAAAAGAATCAAAATCAACATTTAAACAAAGAAAAACCTCTCGAAACGAAACAAAAGCAAAACGAGGCCGAGTACATACTCATGAGAGCGGATCCCGAGAGCAGATTTGCCGGATGATCTACGGCGTGTCAAAGTTTACATTTATCTCGTGCATCGGACGTTTCTTCGGTCATTTCTGTTCGAAATCGTTCAGATTCGCACCTAGGCTTTATTTAAACGTATCTCCATTATGCGGACTCGTCTCAGTTCGGTCACGATTATTCTCGGACGTGCGAAGTAACATCTCGTTTATTGCTGCGAAGCACAAACGTGATTGTAAAGTTTCATTCGGGAATCGTAGAAGCTGGTTTAAAAGACGATTTCCTCATCTCGAAACTGGTCTAAGGGCTAGTTCATACTACGAACCAAAATCATGACCGAGAGACAGAGACAGATCTATATGTGCAAATGAGATGGATAGTTTTAGATATGTAATTTTAGGAGAAATGTTCATTGTCATATGATTAGAAATTATCGCCTTTTTTGTTCTAGTGCTCATACTTAGAGTGAGAATGAAAATAATTTTAGTCTAGTTAGAATCTCATTTGCGTAAATAGGTCTGTCTCTGTCTTTGGCTATGTTGATGTAGTGAAAACTATCCCGAAAGTGAATAAAATTTTGTTAACAATCACAGCTTTGAATTGATACATGCTCTAGTTGCTGGAAAAGAACTTATATCACACGATTTGCTCAAGACTCAAAACTGAACAATGAGCTATCAAAGGCTATTTCATTTGCGTTAATCTTTTGGTCTTTGAATTTGGTTTGGTTGTGTAGTGTAACCGATTCCTATACTCACGAAATTTTCGTTAACTATTAAAATTTTCAATTGATACATGCTCTAGTTGTTGGAAAAGAGCTCACTGTCAGATCACACAATTTGCTCAAGACTCAATATTGTATAAACAATTATCAAAAGCTATTTCACTTGAGTTGATTTCTTGGTCTTTGACTATGATTTGGTGGCTAAAGTGTGAATTATCCTTAAAGATGAGAGATTTGAGTCAACCGTATAATTTCGAGTGGACAAATGCTCAAGCATAACTCAGATCACACGGATTGTTTATGGTCCAGTTCGCTAATTCTTCCACATTACACAATACCATTATAATCCTATTAGATAGCAGCACAGACGAGACGTGATCTCATTCGCACCTAGAAAGTGAGAGTTGATTTATGAACCAGTCCCAAGCTCCTTGCAAGACACCGACCAGAACAGAATGCATCCGTTTTTCATAACTGGGACACATCCCGTTCGATTGCATAAAAAATACCAAGGCGTAAAAATCGAAATGCGTATTTAACGACCTGAACGATTGCGCAGTTTGACTTCCTCCAATAATGAAGGAAAATCGTACGTTTTTGTGTCGAATCTCGTGTGCATAATATGTCGATTTTTGAAAAAGGCGAAATGTTTCGATGGTGAGGTGTTTCGATTAATTGGGGTCTACTGTATTCAAATAGTATAATCTGCATAGCAAAATTTCGAACTGGTTCTATGTAACTAGATAAACCTGATAATTCGATAATGTGCGCATAAATACGTCGAGATCGGAAAGTTCCGTGAAATCGATGTTTGAAAAGGCTTTTGGTATATTCACAATTGAGTAATTTTTAACGATAATATCCTATGTTAAAATATATGTCTTATTGTTATAATATTACATTAAAACATGCATCACGTAAAAGTCTTTATGATCTCATTACGGAATACATTTTACGATATCCATAAATTACATCGAAACTATGAATATACAATATGATACATAAATTACAAAATATCAATTTATACCATCACTGTTTATACATATGTACATTACTATATTTACAATCTTTCCGATACGTTTCCATTGTTGAATTACTCATTCATAAATATTCAATCAAAACTTGAACATTCAACTAGTAAGAGTCAAGGAAATACATACATAGAAATTTCTCGATAGATTCACAATATTTATAGCAAAGTATTTTTCAAAAATTTTAGCTTTATTAAAAAATTATGCTTTAGAGAGTTCAAAAAGAAAACATTAAAATTTGAAAAAAGATCTCGAAAACAAAAGAATTTAAGTGACCCAAAGGAATATCTCCTTATTGATTCTTCCTAAAAATCTTTAAATATTTGAATTCTATTAAATTTTCTTTGTCGATTTCAGCAACTCTTTTGAACTCCTCATTTCGTCCATAACCAATACAGCACTGATTCTTTCAAATCTTCTTCAAGACCAATTAGCACCTATCATACTTTACACTCCAGTTAATTACAGTCAATCCTCCAACTACGTACTATGCAACAGTACATACATCCGTCCGTAGAATTTTGACAGTTTATAGTTGGAAGACTGATTGTAAGCATACTTCAAGCACCTTCACGACAAACCTTAAACATAACCCAACTAAACGGCAAAATCGGAACATCAAAAGCGACAAACCGCCTTATAACAACAACAACAACAACAATTTGCGAAACGCATTGCTAAGGACCGTTTGCGAAAGCGTTTCGCAACGGAAACTCGGCTCTCCGGACCTCGAAAGAGATCCAAATCTCTACACTTTGTACGTAGTATATTATACGACAACTGAGAAGACCAAGAGGCACAAGTGACTCCGAGAAAAGCGCGCTCAAACACGTATTAGGAGCGATTCGATGATCTATCTCGCCACACGTTCCAAGTCCGTTTTTATCCCTAGCGTACATAGAAGCGATTCCCGTACATGATTCGATTTGGGCGGAATTTTCACTTGTTCCCTTTGGTCTTCTGAGTAGACCGGTGGGATTTCGAAGTGGGTACGAATCGTCGTGCAGCGTGCATTTCGTGCACTCTTGGTCACATCGGGTGGGTACGTGTGTGGGCACGTCGTGTCCCGGCAATTAGGAGCGTGGACCCCCAAGATGGATGTTGCGCAAACATCATTCGCCAATAGTAAATCAGGCTTCTTTTTGTAGGGATCTAGTGGTGTGTGTGGATTTATGATGCTGTCTTGTAGTGTATTCAATTATTTTCAGGTGAAAATTGCGAGCGGTTTAGGATTTTGAGTCTCGTTGTAGGAGTGTAGAGCTCTTTTTATGAGGTTTTGTTGATGCACATATGTTTGTTGGGTTGTTGTGTGATATAATTGATTATTTTGATATGAATATGACTGATGGTCTTCGCAATAGAAGTTGCACAAACGGTCTGTACACATCATTCGTCTGTCGTAAATCAGTATAGGAATCTGGTAGTGTTTGAGGATTTATGACTTTGTTTTATGGTGTATTCAATTATTTTCAGATGAAAATTGCGAGTGGCTTAGAATTTTGAGCCTACGAATAAGTTGTGTTGTAGGAGTGTAGGTTTCTTGTGATGAAGTTTTGTTGCTATCGTATCTTTGTTGGGTTGTTGTATGATAAAATTGATGATTTTTATATGAATATTACAGTTAGTTTACAATTCTGTTTCTCGAAATTAAACGTTCTGAGAATGTAGGTTTCTTTTTTTGCTGATTTATACGTACTTATATGTTTGTGAAGTTTGCTGAGTAATATGATCAATTACTTTTAGAAGAAAATTGCTGCTATTTAACAAATGTGTGTTTTAAATTATAGCCATATTTTTATAAAAGTATTCCTTTATAGACACATTTCAACAAAAGCATTGTTAAATTCAAATTAAAGCACAATATAATACAATCATTCAAACATGTTCCCATTACACCAAGAATGCTGTAAAATGACCAAATAAACAATTTACACTTCAAAGATACAGAAGCAGCCCTTTGAGCGGAATTACAAAGGTAAACAATAAGCGACAATATATAGAGCCTAATGGTTATAAAATGATGTTGCAAGATTGATATCAGAAAACACACTCAACAGAAAACCACCAAAGAACATATTTCAATAGTTAAACGTGAAAATCGTGCTGAAATCTAAAGTGGAGATAATGCATTTGTAGGTGTTGTGGTTTAATAGACAACAAATTCGTTCGAATTTAATGGTGATGGATAGTTGTGCAATGGCTCAATTGAGAGATTATGGTTGTTGCACTTAACCCACTCTTTAGGTACTTTTGAACACATCGAAGACGTATTGATGCAATATGAATATCTCATTAAATTCGTTCGCGGCGAAATGGTTTTATTGTGTCGTTATTCAAATTATATCCTCACTTTGCCGTAAGCATTAATTTCGAGTTTGGATTATAATTATGACTCATTATAACGCTTCGGAAAAAAAAAACGGAACTCATAACGTTTTGATGGACAACCCACAATCACGAAGTCGCCAGCCTAAGCTCATCAGGTTCATCATTACACTTCCTCTAATTTTATCGAAATGATCAATGGTAACGGTAAGTTTTGGCAAACGGTGTTAAAAGTGCTCACGTCGACCCATTATTTATCAAAAGGTGATTTGACTCGAAAAAAACGAACCCATTGAAATGTTGGTACATCCAAGAACGAAGTTGATTAAAATAGGACTCCATTCATTCAATTTCAAGAATGAACAGGATGCGTATTCAATAAAATCTGAACCTTCAGAGAATCCATTTAGATAATAGCACAGCGGTATAAAGCGTTTGTGCATGCTGTGTCGATTCAGCATACTTGGAATGCGGGAATTCGAATTCTATCTTGGAAAGAGTCACGTGTCGTTTTTCTTAATTGATAAAATTGATATGGAGACTCAGTCGTTTCTTTTCGGATTCATTTGATTCGAAAAAAAAGTGTTTATTTAACGCTTTACGAAACGGCTCCGCAAAATGATCATCATTTACACCTTTCATATGTTTCGATTAAATTCGAACTATTTAGTGACACCTATGTGAACTAACATACTCATCGGAGTAGTCTTGCCTAATGGCGAATTGTCTTTACTATATAGCGAATGAAATTAATTAATGATAATTAGGTAGAAATTACCTGTATAATATATAAAAAAAAAACTGAACGTTCAGAGAATCCATTTAGATAAATTCATCGAAAAAATGAAATGACTTGGAGCCGGACTGCGGTAGTAATCAAAGAGTCGAAGCCTATTTTCCGAAGACCACCCCTGGTCCCGTCGAGGCTTTTATTGTCCATTGGCGTCGTCTTGTCAACGTCAACATTGTTGCACTTTGGCAACAAAAACGAGAGTGAACGGGCAAGTGGTTCAGTTGAGATCGTGACCCGAGAAGCGGGCGCCACTTGCGCAAAACCACCTCGGGATAACACTTAACATTGTCTTATCCTATGCATTGTGTGGTGTGTATTTTGTGCAGAGATGGATTAGGATTTATCTGGATTGCTCGTTTTTTAAGTATAGTTTAGGGTTCGTCTTGTGGGTTGGATTTTTTGGTGTGAATTGTCGAACTGAATATGAAGTTAATGATGCACGGATGCAGTTGAGGAGCCATTTTCTGTACTTAATTTAATTTCGATAAAAAAGGTCGCTTGTAACCTTTGTGCTATTCAGTCGTCATAACTTGTATAATTATATGAGAAACATGTTTCAATTAATCTGAAAATTTCTAAACCTAATTAATGAATCATACACCATAAGGTAAACCGCTATATCCTCGTCACCTTATAAAATTTCGTCAGACTTTCCTAAATTATATAAATCAAGTAATTCCGCATATATTGACTATGTTTATCTATAATAAACAATTTAAACACTTTTGTCTGAAAACTTGAACCAAAAAAATAATATTGGGGGATTGTTCAATTGGTCTAATTTAGAACGCGTGATGAAGTTATCTATGTATATCTATCCACCAAATTAATCTGACAAAGTAATATACCTTTACCTTATTCATCCTATTGAAAAAGGGTACATTTTCTATGTTTTAGTTCTGTTTTCTATTTAATCGTTCGTATAAGATTTGCCCTTTTCAAAAGTCTTGATTCAATTGTACGAAATGCATACAAGAAGAATGTGCAAAATATAGAGTTCAATTAAAATTGGGAAGGCGGTGATTCTTTGTTGCAAATATTTCAATAGCTTAACTAAAGTTCAGATTTCGAATTCATATTTTAATACTGATCCGGCCCTGATTTTAACATATTCAAAATGAGTCATCGATGACATGTATGGTGTGATAATCGAGCGAGGCTATTGAGAGGTTTGAGAAAGTTTTTCAAAGTGTGACTGCTATTAATTTCAGATCAATATCACGAATATGCACACTTTGTTGTAAACGTGGGAGAGATTGATATATGATGAGTCTCATTAAAATGATTTCGATTAGAAAAAAAAATAGATTTATAACATAATTATTTAAGAATCAGATGTGTGATTGTTATGGTTTCTAATCAAATTGATTGCGCAGTTGTGATGATGGTTAATATTTGCAGTATTCTTCTTAATATTGACGTCTCGATAATATTTATGTTTGATTGAAAATATCGAGTGTTTGCATAGATTTGAGTAAATTTTCAACAAAGAAGCGACGCGAATCGCTTAGCTTTCAAAATAGCACAATAATAAAAGAGTCAAGCTATGTAAATTCAATTGAAAATCAGATGCAAAAGTATGACAAACAACAGCTATACTCGAAATATTGAAGAATAAAACAAATGAAATCGCACTTCAAAAGTATTGACTTTCAAAATTTGTGATACATAAAAGATTTTACAATCGAAACGAAATCCATTCGAACTTGATTAACAATATTTTCTTTTTAAAAAGCATCGATAATTTCGACTCGAGGGGGATAATGAGCATGAAATCGTTAGCTCATTTCTTCAACGCAATAAAGAATAAACGATTCAGCAATATTATATCTTCAGACTCATTATAATTGTCATTAGCTCTGACATTAAAGATACTTTATGAACGCTTAAATTTTGCTAAAAAAATATAAGAATGTTTCTGATATTTCGAAACAAATATAATATGAAAAAAATCTATACTGGAAAACAATAAGATTTCTAAAATCTATTGTTTATTAAAATCAGTATTTCGAACGTCAAAATATATTTTAAGTTCGAAGCTCGATTTGGAAAACAATGTAAATATAGGCAATACAATAAACATCGAATATTTTATATTTTTATCGACGAATCAAACATTATTATAGAAAATTCAACAAAAGAATAATATAAAGCACAGCCTACACTTTAAAATTCAATGCGTTCAGCAACACAAAGGCTTAAGCGCGAAACAGACGTAAGACGTTTTCTTGGAGTTCTCAGACGTTTTTTTATCTACAGTTTAGAAACTACATAAGAAAACGGCTTAAGCAAACGTCTTACGTATGTTTTCATGCTTTAGCGAATCTCGACCGGATTTTAAACCGAATTAAATTATTATAGCAGGCGGATATAACTACCATATACGCAAAAGCACAAACTTTTACATTTCACAAAGCGACCACGATCAATTCTCTGACCCGATTTCGACCTTATGGCCGCAATAAAACTCAATATTTACAAGCGGACGATTCTTGTAAATTTCGATCCGGCTGCCGTAATCGGTCTATAAATAAAAGCCTCCGTACAATCGTGATCCTTTCCCGCCAAAAATATTCAATTTAAATGGAAATTTGTAGTATTAAGTTTTGTTATGCTCTGAATTGATCAATAGTTCATATACTAGTGATATATCCATATAAAATCTAATGAGATATAAATATTATTTATGCCTATTTTATGCAATCTTCATAACAGCATTGTAGAGCAAATTGCATCTAGAGCGTTACACGAACAAACATACATTGAAAAATTATTTTAATTTTATTTATTTCGTATGTAATTTAGAGTTAATTTTGAAGGGATTGTTTATGAAAAAATTGTTTGAGAAGTTCTGGTATAGATCATCATATTCGATGTACGAATTGATGTAAATCATCCGAGCATTTGCCGGAAGAGAAAGTTCGAGTATTATGTTATTGCTTTATATGCGATATTTTAAATGAGGGATGATTTATGATGGTGATGATACTGATTTTACAGCAGATGGATTTATTAGTGATTATAAATTAAAAGTTTTATAATTAAAATATTCAATGCAAAACAATATATGAAACGAAAATTTATTTTATCCAGTTAATCTCAACACGCAACTTTCCTCATACGAGTAAAAAAATCAAACAAAGAACGTAGCGCTAAAAGCAACAATAAAAGTGTCAATGCCTCCATTTTTCATACATTCGATTTAGCATCTTCGATGAAAAACGCTAAATGGACAAAACCCATAATTTACGAGACGAAATCGAACATCCCAAAGTGTTCCATTGTCGTCTTTGAGACAACGATGGCGCCTACCGTCTTAACCAAAAATTAAGATTTATGAATCTGCAGGTGAGATAAGAGCACAGCGAGATCTTTTATTTTTTTCTAGTTGAGAACATCGAAAAACATATTTTGTGAAAAGCCGCTCTGAAACATTGGAAGACTGAAAAGGCCAAAGGATACAAGTGATTTTGAAAAAAGCGCGTTCAAAGTTGAGAATGTACCTACATGTATAATATTAGGAAGAGGTCGAGCGATTTGATAATATATTCGGCACACGTTCCGAATTTAATTGTATCCTTTTTCCACCAAATAAATAAAAGAAGTCAATATGTTGCTATGTAACACTCGAGTTAAGTAATTAACGATTAAAAGATAGGGCTTTCGAATATCGATTGTATAAAGTTTGGTCGTTGAGAGCGTTTTTTCATTCGATATAGGGTTCAGATCTCATATTTTCCGATGATAAATATTGGTAAGGACACTTTTGTCCTTTCACCTTGATATTTAGCACCGTTAATCGAGATTTATACGAGACGGTTCCTTTTGTTGATACTCGATATGCTACGTCGACAAGGAAGTGCTGAAAAATTAACAGTACCTCTTTGATATAACCCAGAGGTCATATGAGTGTGAAAAATGTGATTGAAAAAATCTCAAAAGTCATTTCGATCGAGGATTATCGATCATCAACCTTGATCCAATATAAATCATAATAGATTTTATGATAAAGTTTTGATTTATTAGTCTAAATTGAAAATTGATGATTTTAAGATGCATTGTGCAATATGAGCTTCGGATTTTTCTTGTTCATTGAAAATCTTCCGAGATGATCTACCATATAAATCTTGATTGATCGGGTGATCAAGATGTACTCCGAGTTTGAAATCGAATAGCATAAAAGATAATATGATCCTATTTGAAAATGTTAAGATTGCACGAAGCGTGCTTGCATAGTATAAACGAAAATACAATGAAGTTCATAGGTCTGTTTATCCATCAAAATCTATAAGGAAACACTTCCTCATTATTTTGCATGCATAAAACGAATACAGAATATTCGATCTGATACGAAATATTCATTATTATAATAAATTAAACTAGGCATTGAATTAAAAAAATCGATTAAAATGTAATCATTTCATTAAACAAAATAATAAGCATTTCCGTTGTTTTATCTTATCGTATTCACTTGTATGCGAGTATTTTTGCTATTTATGTCAATTTAAATATTTTTTTGATATTTTTGAATGAATTATTTTTTGTACACTTTCATAAAAACGTCTCTGGATAAAAATAAAATAATAACTTCAGCTAACATTTCATGAAACATTCATATTTGCATTTTGAAACCCCATAGACGATCCGTTTTGACTAACAATTTCAAAGAAAAACAGTGATTATATTGTTCATATGAATTGAAATCCATTTTTTTACCTTATCGCAATTTATCGTACGATAAATCGTATACTTGTATGGAGTCCTTTAAACAAAAAAAATCGTGTTATGTAATAACTCATTGATACAAAACTTAATCTAACCCAACCGAATCTAAAATCTAACACGAAAAAAAGACGATTTGACTTAAAATCCAATCAAATCAACCCCATCGAATATCATATTAAAGCGATAGGACAAAAGTACCATAAACCGAACACATCTTCGAATCATCAAATACGTACAAATCGACAGAAAAACCTCACACAACCCAGCATCCAATTAAGAGCCGAAAAGTGCGCGAATAATAAAAGCGGGTGCACCCGATAATCGTCTCTCGCGAGGAAAGTGCACTCCCGGTTTCGAGGAGAGACCAGCTCCGGCGCTGGACGATGACCCTGGCCGGGCGCGTGCTCTCCCGAAGGCCCTTCTCAACACACACGTAATATTATATTATTATATATATATACATATATAAGTATATAAAGGTATATATAAGAGGGAGGGACAGCGTCCGTATCTAAATGCGGTGCTCGCGTGTGTGCATCTCTCGTCGGGTTGCATAATGCGCGTTCGTGTGCACCGTGAGAAACTCGACGCAGATGTGTGGTGTGGAGCGCACTTTATAATAATGAGATGGTGTGTTTTGCGTGTTATCATTTTGCCGAAATTATTTGAGAATCGTCTTAGGTTAATTTTTTGAAGTTATTATAAAGCAAAAGGGGTCCTTTTCCAAATCAAAAATGACCTAATACGAAGTAAAAAAATCCTTTTCTTAAGCTATAACTGTCTTTTCCAATGTGAAAGAATCTATTTCAATACAAAAACAACTCATTAGCAAAGCAAAAACAATTCATTCACAATGCAAAAACAATTCATTCACAATACAAAAATAACTCATTCACAAAGCAAAAGCATCTCATTTACGAATTAAAAATATTTATTTTCTAAAGTCAGAATTTTTTTCGATACAAGATGTATGATTTGTAAGGCCTGATTTTTCAATCGTATGTATACTCAATATTTAGCAATATGTTAACTTTTTTTTTCTATAGAATTTGAGAGCTCTTATTACTAACTAATTGGTATCATTTGATTGAGAGATAGAGCCTAAATGATATAAGATAATCTATTAATTCCTATCTAATTTTCAAATATATTTATTAATTACAAAAGTCAAAGAAATAATATCTGTGTAATTCATTTGTTTACGATAGAAAATATTTTATCTTTTTAAAAAATATTTTTCTTTTGTTCTTAGGAAAATTCAAATTTATGAAAAAAGTTTATCATAAGTGATTCTAATGTGAGTTTTGATATTCGATCTCATTTAGCTAGAAATCAATTTCATAAATATTTATAAAAATATAGATTTCTTTCGAAATATCCTAAAATCGATTCTAAGATTCGGAAAAATCTCAACTTTAACAGAAATAAAAGCAATTATGTTTGTGCGTGAATATTAATTCGAAACTATTCATCAACACAAGAACATGATAAATTATTAAATATATTAAACATTCTACATCCTCTAGCAACGCATGTGCAACTATTTCCCATCATTCATCTCGTCTAAAAAAATGATAATTTTATTAAAACATCGCACAACAAGCGCATTGTATGAATAAAATTATATTATGCAAGTTGAAAGAGCACCGTTTGATAACGTTACGATGCATCTATAATGCATTACAGAAACATTATGTATGGAAAACGTCTTAAAAAGTCAATATGAACATTTTCCTATCGCTCCACGAAGTCATAATGAACACAATTATGATAATAGCTACAGCAATACAAAACGTACTAAGCGAAACCATCGCTTTTTACTTACAACAACCGCTTATAATAATAAAAATATTCACTATAATTGCTCAGTTTCGAATCGATCTGAAGCACGGAATAGTTATTCGAAGTCAATTTTGTACTTTTCGAAGAAAACGAATAATTCTCATACAAGTCAATAGATAACGCACTCGAGTGCTTTTTTTTTGTCTACAGTTGACGACATTTTAAACATGGTTTTATTTCGTTTCCACTGAGAAAACACTTCTGACGTTAATTGACTACTGAAAAAATCCCGTTAGAGTTTCGAGATATCGAAGGCATCGGTGGTGGGCACGTTTCGTGAAAGTGTCATCTTTGTTTTCCTTGAACTTCAATGTTAGATAATGAAAATGCTTCGTGTGCTTCTTCTCTCGATGCACAACAGCACAAATATAATATAATGTAATGTAACGGTTCGATTTTCCTTGAGAACAAGCTCTCCTTCGAACGATCCTTTCTCTCGAGAGTTCTTTGTTAAATAAGAATTGACGTGTCTCATTATGGAAATTGTTAAATGTGCCATTGCGTTTTGACGGTGATGATTACGCGGATAATAGAATAAAAATTCGAATTAATATTTTTTGATCAAAAATTATATATGACTAAGAAGTACAAGTGTCATTTATGCCGAAATTGAGTTATGTACAGGAAATACTTCTATGGTCGCTCATTTATTTGGTGGCAAAAGGATATAAACGAACTTGGAACGTGTACCGATATGTATCATCAAATCACTTGATCTCCTCCTAATACATGCACATGCTCAATTTTGAGCACGCTTTTCTCGAAATCAATTGAACCTCTTGCCCCTTTCAGTAATCGTATGTACTATGAATTGTGAAGTTCTGATGTAAATACAAATAAATTAATATAATATTATATTATTATTATCATTATTATGTGTCTGTATGTTTGTCACAATGACGCTCAAGCTGCAATCTAGTCAACGCTGCTGTTATGAAGATTGCATAAAGTAGGCGCAGATAATATAGTTTATGAATATTATAACTATTTTAATCAAGCATGCCTTGATATTTTCAACGGGCCGATCATTTATCTGACCATATAATAGCGTTATTCTGTGTGTGTCTGTGTGTTTGTCTAGTGTAACGTTCCAAAATTGTATTGATACATTCAACAGATTGATCGCTAGTATAAAATAATAATGCAAGATTCACAGAGTTGACGAACCCATGATCAAAATAATACTTAACAATGTCGAAAAGGAAGACGCCACAGCAGTGTAGGTGTTGAACACAACAACAAACCTCACCAAAGAGCAGCAACAACAACAAACTTCACCAACGGCAACGGCAACAACAACAACAACAAAGCAGGATAGTGGTAAAGGAGTAAAGGATCGTGTTTATGCACCATTATGGCTCGGCGCACTTGAAATCGCTATCGGCAATCGTCGAAAGGAAATTGCGAGACTGGACCAATATAATGTAATAACATTGTGATATAACGTCTTCGAGAGCAAACTGACGGAAAGGCAGCATCTTCTTGTGCAAAAGTCGATCGTTTATTTTCATCGAAGGCATTGTGCTTCGATGGTTGCGTTTAAATAGCGCAACGTTCGATAGTTTCGAAGGATTACTAATAAAAATGATAAATTTTAAATGAAACTTTTCATCGAGAGTGAATCATCTCAATGGGCTGCAGGGTTGAAGCACTCTATGTGTCGTAAAAATATTTAAGATTATTGATGTTTCCTTAGCTATATTTCATATGTTTATGAAATTATGAAGTACTTTATATTTTAATATATTTTCAATAGATAACTATTTTTCACTTCTATGAACATTGCAGCTACCCTTGTAAACATTTTCGGAAATTTTAAACAAAAAGAAAACTTTAGGAACAACGTCTGGAGAATACAGCAGATGGGGAAATGTAAATAAAATGTACTACGGATCTTAGAATGACCAATTAAAAAAATCATAAAATTAAATTTTCCATCCGATTTTCTTTTGCGACACGATTCGACCGGTTTTCCTGAATCCGAACCGTTTCCAAGTCGAGTTAATGAGTTGCGAAATTTCACGCTTTCCAGTTCGGATCGATTGTTGTGTTCGCGTTCGATTTGATTACCGTGAATTGCGTATCGATAGAAACGGCGTTAATTGGCTTGCAATTTTCAAAAGTGTCTTTTTCGCGAAACAATTTCGTCAGCGATTAGGAAAAGTTGGGCGATTAAAGCGGATTGTGGATCGTTTCCGATTCGGCAATCTGTTGGTTTAATTGGAGTCAAGTCGAATTAGATTTGTGATAAATATATTTTTAATGATGTGATTTAGAGGAATTATTCTAAACATGGAAACGTATAAGCTTTAAGCGTGTATTTTCTACAAATGAATAATAATTAACGTGCATAAGAAATAGATTGAGGCCAAATATCTATATTATAAATACGGTAACGATGCTCGAAATTTTCAGCCGCGCCTCGTACTTAGTAAGAAGAAGAAAAAATCTCTCAAATTTGAAAAAAAATGACGATAACTGAAAAATTATTTTTTCGTCATTTTTCATACGTGTCTCAAATATGGAATAGTGGTGTTTTAAAATACGAAATAGTCAAAGGGTGGTGAATATGGAATACTGAATTTCATTTCAAAGTAATGCGTCTTCGATCCAACAAATCACCAAGCAGTTATCTCATAACATATCCTAAAAAAATATTACATTTCAATGTTATAGCTGATCTTGTTAAAAAAAACCTAGTAAAATTTCAATCCTCAATGTCGATATTGTTGTTTTTCTTTTTGAAATATAACAATAATACTATTAGTGACTGATTTAATGCAAAATTAGCAGATTATCGAAACTGTAAGTAATATCGCGGTGTTCCATATTTGGCGCACGTCCATATTTAGGAAAATTCTTCTACATTGATGATGATTTTCGAAGATAGCGAAAAGGGCACACAAAGGTTCTCGAATGCATCACGCGAATGTTGTATATACGTTCATATCTTCGATGACCGATCGTCTCCTTATTACGTGAAAGTCAGCATCCGAAACTGGAGCATTATCTGCCCAGCAGCTTCTTAATGGTGCCATTATTATACCATCGAATTACCATATAAGTTTAATATGATTATGTGAAGAGCATGGGAATCCTTTTTGTGCAATTGCGAATAGTTGAGTCTCTATTTTAGAAATTTATTTGTTAACAAAAGTAATAAGAAGCGGATAGAATGATCTTGTCACTTGGGAGAAAATCTAATTCTGTTAAGCGAAAGTAAACGTTCTGATCGAAGGCGTATCGTAAAAAGTGAGCGAATCTAAAAAAAATACCATTATCTTTTTTCGTAACTAATTTACAAGTCTATCTGAAGAATTTCGAATCTAAAAAGATGCATTAAACGATGGCTAATTACACGCAACAACTTTCCAATTGGATCACGTATGAATCACCAGAAGATTTCAACCTTTTTTTCAACTCACAATAACAATTTCGATGAAATTTAAATATTAAAAACATACATAAACATCATAATTAAATAAAAAATGTTTATAAATTACTTAAAAAAATGTTTTAATGAATTTTAAATTTAATCAATTGACGATCTATGCTTCACATGTAAAAAAGAGAGTCGCCCATTCGAGTGCAAATAAATCACACCGACTGCAATTAGTTCGATTAATTTATTTAGAAGGCTGTGTTCGTATTTTAGAAGGTTCCCATGAACTATCACGTTTCTGACATCCCATGTAAACAACGACATAAAAAAATATATGCATAGGTGTTTGGATAGGCGAAGTCGACAAACTTCGCTTTATCATCCCCCATACTTCAGTTTACACATCGAATTCTTTCGTATGAATATTTTTCACACAAAGAGCCCACATAATACATAAACGTATCAACACCCACATTACACAACCTTCCATTATTACAATTACATTGTCTTCGGAAGTCGGTCGACCATTTCCACCATAACTTCACCATACGCAGATTGTAACATCGCAGATGCCGTTTATGGAAATTTCACATAGAGATAACCGTTCTGCACAATCGACCGTGAAATCGTATAAGATCCATACCATAAGTTTGAGTTTGAACACCATAAATAATAAAATTGTAGACAGGAGTTGTTCGGTGAATTATCGTAGAAAAGCTACTTCGTACGTCTGACGAATGGACGTAGGTTAAATTAAGTGGTAGTTCTATACGAACGAACTTTTTTATTGTTCAATTCTTTTATCTAAAAATATTTATTTCTATTATAATTGACGACTTAATATCACAAAGGGTACAATTGTCCTTTTTTATCGATATTGAATTCAGTACAAAAAATGGTTCTAAATATGATACAGAACCATATTCTGTACTGAACATAATTTCGATATAAAAAGGTCACTTAAGCCCTTTATGTAATTCAGTAGTTAATTTATCTAACATATATCTATCTGTTTATCTGATTTTAGAATTCATACAATTTAATTAAAATTTTTGAAAATTTCATAATGCATTATTAATTCTTTTGTTTTAATCATAGAATGCTTCTATCATTCACGTTTTCATTTTTCTATAGTAAAAAATCTTTTATGAAAATCTCCCCAAATCAATATTTATTTTGATTTGACTTACATTTACATCGATTTGGAAACATGCATTTTTAGATAGAAGAGGAAAAAACTTGATATATTTCTAGAATGATGTCAGATTGCGTTCGAAGATAGAAGTTTCACTTTATGTCGATTTATATGAAATTACCATATATGGATTATTATAAAAGATTTTGTGTTTTAGATGCGTGAATGAACTTTAAGTTAGCGAGAAGTTGAGTTAGTTTCGCTCTTGAACTTGCTCACAATTCTAGTCTTTATAAAATAATCGATTGGTCATGACAGATTTGAAATTTCATAGCAAGCAACCGTTTGTTCTTCGGGCAGAATCTATGGTTATTCATAGTGAATTTTTCCAAATACTAATATTTTCGTCTACCAGGTCAAGTCGATCGATTTTGAGAAAAGTAGATGAATAAATAAGTTTCTATTTGAATAAATCCAAAATGTTTAATTTGCAATCATGCAATGAAACTGGGTTGATGAACGATTCAACGAGAATGCAATTCAGACACGAATAATTCAATCGATTGTTTAAGCATCCATATATTAAAGATTTAGATCGAAAGGCATCTCAAACACACCACAGCACGAAACGAGACCAAAAAGAAAAACGAGCCCTCGCAAGGAGCATATCAGATCTTCACATAATAAGAAGAAGGCTTCGAATTTTGTATCCTGAAGAGCGTTCAGTCCGTTTTCGGCACATCTTAAAGAAAAAGCCCGCCTTGAATAAACAATTTCGATTCCACGAAGTTCGTCTTGATACCAAGGGCCGGATTCGCAATAACCACTATTAATTAATAAATATTCTAATTCA
This sequence comes from Cheumatopsyche charites, assembly GCA_024721215.1. Lineage (NCBI taxonomy): Eukaryota > Metazoa > Arthropoda > Insecta > Trichoptera > Hydropsychidae > Cheumatopsyche > Cheumatopsyche charites. The sequence continues at coordinate 13,621,241 of CM045577.1, forward strand.
ATATTAGAATATGAAAAAAAGTGTATTAATTGAGATTGATTTTTTTCAGATTTTGGCGGTTTTTGATATGGAAAGTTGGGGTATTTCTATTGCAGTTCGTCGGTGTGACACAACCCTAAAACTAAAACTGGCAATAAATCTGAAGAAGGACACAAGAGGATACCGCCAGGCGTATCTCGTCTCGGATTTATGCATATCGCTGGTGCAGCATCAGCAGCGTGGGTGCACGTATATCCTGACTATATATGCACACAGTTTTATGTGAAAGTTCATATATATATTTGTACCTATAATATTCAGATTTGTGCAATTTTATTTTGATCATTTTTCAGATAAAAACTAATCTTAATTGTATCCTTTTATCTTGGAACGCTTCTGATTTTGAATCAGTCAAGTGAAAGGATCAGATTTTCATATGAAATCTTTTGAAGTTAATGATTTATTTGAGTCTCAAGCAGTTTGAGAATTCATGACGAGAAGAATGTTTCAAAATAAAGTTTAAATAATGGATGTTCTCAATAATACAAATTCAAATTTCAATCGTATTTTTTTAATATCGCACAATAGAATTTCGTTATAAACGATAATTTGGTTGCGAAACCTGAAAGATTTTGATAGACGATTCGTTATTATAATAATGAAAGGTAACTATTGAATATTATATGGAGTCGTGCATGTCAATTGCCATTTGACCACTTGACATGGTTAGTTTTTTCTAAACATTCGTTGTTCACTTAGAAATGTGGTGACTTCACTTGTGCTCGATACCACTAGAGATTGTAAATACCAAATTTCATATTTTTTCTATCCATTTCAATAAAAAACATTCAATTCGAAATGCAAGTTTCGATCGATTTGTATTGAATTTAAATATGTATGAAATATATTAAAACATTTGATTCGATGAGTATTGAAAATAATCAATTTTTTTTTTATTTATAAGTAGATAAAATATCAAATAAAAAATGTTTATATCTATACAAACGACAAATCGTAACAAAATCGAAAAAGTATTAAAATCGAAAGCGATTATCTCCGGATATATGTGATGAAAGAGTAAAATTTAAAGACTCACCGTTAAATCGGTTATCAGTGAAGATAGCAGCGTTGTTTTTTTAACGGATTCGATTCGTATTAACTATGTAGGGAACGAAAGTCCGGCAAAGAGCACGCGTTCGAACTGGACAAAAGCCGGTTTGCAACTGGCGCTTCGCGAGACTCGCGAACGGCCAAAACACGCGAACTAACGACCAGTCCGGTCGTCGTTCGACTCTCGAATTTTCCATCTGTGCTAAGTACCAGTATGGCGTACTGGTACTGAGTGGCTGGCACGATATACTTACTGATTCTGGCTAGCACGACGTATCGGTGCTAAGGGATAGTTCATATGCGTGCGTTCTGTTCAGAGATCGACGAGACAGACTTATATACTAGCTTTGGACTTTTATTAATCTTTCGTTATAAGATTCGGTAATTTGTTTGATTTGATTGGTCTACTTTAGTTTTAAAACCTATCGTTACCGATGTGTCTACACAGCTATAATAGGAAAGAACCTGACTTAATAAATATAAGGCTTTGTATAATTTATATGTAACTGAGAGTTAGTAAGACAAATTTAATTATGTACTAAGAGAAAGAAACTTACTATAATTTATGATGTTTCTATAAAAATTATCATGTAATACATAAAAAAAAGAAGTTCGATGATTATGTTTTTATTGTAGTCACATTCATATTTATGTACGAACATATGTATTTTGAATACTGAACATTTAATAACATCCATATCAATATTTTTCTACAGAATTGGCAACCAATCGAAAAGTGTCAGTTTTAAGAGGAAAGTAGAATTGGTTTGTTTATAAAATTTCTATAGAATCAATATATTCTTATAAAAGAATATATGCATCTTTACAATCGGTTGCCTACTCTGATCTTGTACATGTATGAAAATAATTGACAATATGAGTGAATAAATAAATAAAATTGTCAATTTCGAATTTGGCTAACGTCACATTTGGTAAATACATTATGTGTATATTTTATAAAATATAATTGTAAACAATTAACAAATTATATTTATCATCCCTGTTTACACATCACTTTTAATCTTTTTCCGTGTTTACCTAAAATATGCCTAAATAAGACAGAGATCGGCAAGTTTCATATCAACTAAATTGTTCAAAGTGATTAAATAAAACCTACAATTGAGAGTCACAACACTGAGTTAAATATGGTAAAGGCATTCTATTATCATATTCATGTAAATTAGAAAGAATTTTATCCATACACCAATTTTATTTCAGGCAATGCATTGAGAATCTATTATGTCTTATGGATAATCGTATAAAAATAAATAATTTACATTGATATGATAACACACGCTCATTTTAAATAGCATAATATTATCACACAACATTTAACATCGAGTACTACTATTATGATTACATCAATGTGGAATTTGCATTCAAAATAAGTTGGTTTACAGTAATGTTGTAAATCGAAAAAAAATCATCAAAATAGTAAAAATGAAATACAAAATTTTGATTAATACATATAAGTACGAATGTATAATATATTTAATCCTTTTTATTTTTTTTGTTATTCAAATTTTCAATGCGTTGTAAAAGAGTCGGATGGGAATGATGCCATGCTGAATAGAGATGGTCGTGAATAGGGAAGCTAAGATTATCCGTATTCAATTTAATTAAAGCTTTTTTCAAGAATTCTGCGTGTCCCAGGTCATAGGCAAAATTATCGGCTTGGAATTCAAACTTTCTGGAAAGTATAGTCATGGCAAATGAAAGCAGAGCGTTGTAAGGTGCCAAAACTGATTGTAATATCGTAACTAACCCCACTAAAATTGGTTCGACTCCAGGAGGGAATCCGAGAGCAGTGTAGAATAGTGAATATTTGAAAAACATACCAAAAGCCACAAATGTAAGAAACAGATTGACCTGTGTGACTAATAAGTTTGTGAAGATATGACCATAACTCCAATGACCTAACTCATGAGCGAGAACGGCTAACACTTCTGGATCACTGCAACCTTTCTTTTTCTTATTTTCAGTTTTTTCATCATCTTTAGTGTCATCTTTGCTGTCATCTTTATTTTCAATTTTTTCGGTATCTTCCTTTGGTGAGTAATTCTCTAATAATGTATCGAATAACACAATTCGTTTAGACCCAAACAAACCATAAAAATAAGCGTTGCTGTGGGCTGAACGTTTAGACCCTTCAACAACATACAGCTGTTTAAGTGGGAATTTCAATGATGCAGCTAATGCTTCGATCGATGATCGTAAAGGACCTTCTGGCAAAGGAGAATATTTATCGAACAATGGTGCGATAACAGAAGGATAAATCATCACCAAAATCATAACAGTGATGCATGTAAAAAGCCATAGCCATATGACAAACATATCACCTCCTTTTTGTATTATATAAATGATGGCTGACGTTATCGGAATGCCCAAAACCTGCATGAGGATGAAATTTTTGATATTGTCTTTGATGAAGAATCCAACAGTTTGTTTGTTGAAACCATGCTTTTCTTCGAGAACGAATGTATAATAAATTGAAAATGGTAAATCTAATAACGTAGATCCAAAACTAAGCAGCAATGTGAAAAAACAACTAGTAATAATTTCTTGGTCGCGAGAAAAACCACAAGCTACAGACAAATTTTCACTGAGCATCCAAATATTGAACATCCATCCGAAGCAGAGTATACAAGTGTTGGTGATGATCGAAAGAAATGACTTCACTTCATGAAAATGCGCTTTGTCTAATCCGTAAATTCTCGCCTTTTGAAACGTTTCATCGGAGTCTACCAATCCATCTAGTTCTGGAGGAATTTCTTTCCTCGTTTTATAAACTCGAATCTAGAAATTAAAAATAACAATTTACAAATTCTATAATCGATAAAGTAAAATATTGATTTTATATTATGTTCAGTAACATATGAATATAACTTGTTAGTCATGCTAGTGATTAAAAGATTTCAAATCAATGTTTCAAGCAGACGTAAAATTACAATATTTGACTTGAAATTAGATCAAAATTTTTGTTGACATTACAATTTCACAAAAGCAATTACAATTCCAACTGTGGAAATCTGTATTTTTATGTGTTTAATGCAACTATTATGCATATAATCATGCATTCACAAGCCACTAACGATACATATGCCAAAAAAATATCTAAAAATTGTTATTAAATCAATAATTTTGGATTTGAAATGGAACAAGTTGATTGAACAGATAGATGAGTGTAATTATGTAACCGGACCAATAATTTGGTTAGGTTAAGGGATTTTTATTCACTTCCAGAAAATGCTTTTAAGCAACATGGAACATTCGAGTAGTACTTAATATAAAAAGATTTATCAGAAATAATTAAATAATGAAACGAACCTGTCTCAAGCTGAGAAACAATTCCCATAAATATTCCGCCCAGCTGAAGACGACGATGGACGCGAGAATCGCGTTTACCGAAAAGTTCATGGTTTCTTTTCGCGCAACAAATATCTGAATAATAAAAATGTCAAACAATAAAAGATAACTGATAAAAGATAAAGGAAAAATGATAAATGATAAACGAACCAGATGTGAAATGCGATTCCACGTGCGATTTCAATACGTATCGAGAACCGGCTGTCAAATGTCAAATTGTCAATCTTCAAACATTCGAGCGTAAGCTGTTTGTAGCTAGTTTCGACGCTCGCTCAAGATTGGTCTTATGTAGCCAATCGTTGCATTACTTGCATCAATTTTGCATTATTTTTGAGTTAAAAACGTAAATTATTAAGTCAGTACTCTGTTTTAGTATTTGTTTTCGTTAAAAAAAGACACGTAATCCATATTACAAGCGTTTTACGCGCGTTTTGATAAAGAACTTGATCTACGTTATGAGTGTTTAATAGTCAAACTGTCGAAGGTCAAGGTCCGAAGGCCGAAGGAGGTCAATCGGTAATACATAACGTGAAAAAAGACGTCTAGCGAAACGCACGTAAAACGCTTGTCATGTAAAAGGGCTTTTAATTTATTTTTTGTAAATTATTGTTTAAAAAAATTTTTTTTTTATTTTGATCATGGCCGTAATTAAACGCTTAGGGGGCCATCAACTGAAAGTTTCAGTTTTTTAATGTCAGCTGAACGCATTGTCTGTTTACTAGTATTTGAATTTAATAAGTCGCATCATGGAGAAACCAGAAGAAGTCAGGTTCGAAGATATGGAATATTTCATCCAAGATCTGATGAACGATCAGTGGATCCTCGACGAAGAGTGGAGCTTCATTGCGCTACTAAAAGAATGCTCGGATTTCGTGAAGTGTATGGAATGATTAGCCAAGCGGAAATTGATATGAAATTTTTGTTTATGCATCAAATGCAGATGGTTCGCTTACTTATTGAAGTGTGCGGAAGATGAAGTCTTCAAATAGGCTCATGAAAGATGTAATTTCAGACAATTTATTCGATAAAGATTTTTATACGAAGAACATTCAAGAAATGCAGTCACATTTGAAAGTCGAATTGAGTCCACAAATCCTCAATAACTGTGAATCGTTATCAACATATTCGAGTGAATTTACTTCGAAGTTTCAGTAATATATTTGGGACGTTTTCGAATGTAATAAGAGAGAACTATCTTTAATAGGTATGATTTCTATTTTAACAATTCATTTTTCATACATTTTGATTATTAATATTATATTTGAAACTTCAACTAAAAATATTTCATTCATGAATTAGAACATAATTTAAAAAAGTATCTTTGGATTTATGTATCTGATTGTGAGAGAAATACCATACCGATGTCCCAACATCATGACAGCGATAAAATCATATAAATTTTTTTTGTCAATAATGAACAGAAAATCAATTAAATATTTGTTTATTTTGTTCACGTTTTAAGTCATTGTTTTAACAAATTCCTAGTGTTTTATAAAATTGATGAAACAGTACCATAATTTTTGAAATTTAATCGATCATGTAGGTACATAACTAAATAAAATATTACATATTTTTTCTTTTCTACTTAACATGTAGCTTGATATAATATAATGCAATAACATACTTATAACAGCAAGTTATTATATTGAATGATTTCATTATCGATTGACGATGATCATTCAAACATTTAAAAAAAATTGACATACATAAATAACAATTGCACTCTAAATTAAAGCTTAATCAAACATAAACTAATCAATGAAATTCAATATCCAAATGGAATGTTAAACTTTCTCAATCACAGGTTTAACAATTACACTAAATACTTTGATCAGTCATACTAATTGACGACTTCTTTCTTTTTCTTTTTGCCAAATTCTTCAGCTTCTTCTATAGTTGTGAGTAACTGGCATCCTTTTGTTTCAGGCATGATTAAGCACAATAGCGCAGCGACTAATGGTAAAATACCAAAGAGCACTGGAGCTAACCACTCTATTTGGGATCCTAAACCGGCAACAAAAGGGGCAACCATCGATCCGACTCTGGCCATCATGGAGCACAAACCAATTCCAACATTACGCACTACCGTTGGAAACATTTCTGATGCATATAAGTAAACTACTATAAAAGCTATGAACATTCCAACATCACCGACGCAGGCTAAAACGACTTGCCATATGCTTTTAGGTACTACTGCGATAGCAAACAGACAAACTGATGTCAATAGTAGAGAAGCTATCATTAATGGTTTTCTTCCTATTCTTTTCATCAATGGAATGGATATTAATGTTCCTGGAATCGTCACAGTTGCTGAGACTGCAACATTTATGAAAATATTCCCAGCCAGTTTGCCAATGTACTGCGTTACACCAAAGTAACCAAATCCACAAACTAGCCATAAGACTGCCATGCAAATTGTATTTTTTCTAATATTTCGAGTTTTGAATAGATCGAAAAGGTTTCCTTTCTGTATTTGATCTGTTGGTCTTTGCTTTTGATATGTTTCAATATCTTTTGATATATTTTCTGTAGGCAATTTATTTCTGAAAATATGAGAAAAATTATTTTAAAATATTACAAAATAGTATATATGTAATTATTAAAATTGTAGTAATTTATCTTTTTTTACCTTTTTGCTGTTTTTTCTAAAACAACAACAGCTTCTTTAGTGTTACCGACGGCTAGAAGCCATCTCGGAGATTCTGGAAGTATCCAATAATAGGATAGTAATACAACAGAAGGAACGGTTACGGCTAGTTGGAAACTGTTCCATGTACGGAAAAAGTATCCGAAACCAGCTAATAATAAATGTCCTAGGTTGAATGGCAGTTGATAGAGTGCTGAGACTGGTTCTCTGTAGTCTGTGCCAACGAATTCCATTGTCAACACATAACCCACTACCATTGTGCCTCCTGTGGCTACTCCAAGTATGAACCTTAATACTGTAAATGACCAGAATTCTGGAGTCAAAGCCGCTGCCACTCCTGATATTAGTTGAATAAAAACTGCACCGACTAGTGGCATCCTACGCCCGAATCTGAATTTGTGACGAACTGATTAGAACAATCATAGAATATAAAATATATTTTTTACTGTTGAAATAAATTACCTATCAGATATAGCACCAAAACTAATACTTCCTACTAAGATGCCAAGCATGAAAAGTGTTTGGGTTATATCGGCCAGCCATGCCTTTTCACAAATTAAATTCCATGTCATTATTATGGTATCTTGAAATACACTTGTATCATATTCAGGATTATTACAGGGGCATGTGTTAGTTGTATTTAAATCTTCATCTAAGCATGTATAAGTGACTGGTGGTGCGAGGAATATTATGCCCATCTGATGGAACGCCACTGGAAATTTCGTTAAGAAGATCACAAGACATAATATGACTTGATATCTTCCCATAGATCCAATGGCTTGTTGAATGGCATCTCCTTTTTTAACTTCTTTTTCTTCGACTTTGCCATTTTCTGCATGGGGCACTGTGAATGAAGTGAAAATGAAATATTTGTTAATTTTTCTAGACTTTCACATTAACCTTTTAATTTATATTCTATCTAAAAATTTTGAGATGCACACTTTATATAAAAGTATCAATCATTTTAATCTATTTCATTTCATTTAGGTTAGTAAAATATTATTCAAATTAAATTTTATGGACCTTCTAACATAGGAATGATTTCCTCTTTATTTTTAGTTTCACTTCCTTGATCAGTTCTTTTTTCCATTTTTTCTTATCTTGAATGTATCGAATAAAAGATATTTTATATAAAATTGTTCGATTAAATTAAATCCGAAACAGAACTGGATTTTGTGAAATTGAGCTATTGCATCATATAAGAAGTTCGATATTGGTAAGTAATATACAATTAACTATTGAATTGATATATTGCAATATTAAACGGTGATCAAAATAAGAAATTACGAAAAAATAATGAGATTTATATTGAATTGAATATATGTAATTCGAAAATAGTGAATTATGTCAATGGCTGAAGTATTATATTTCTTTCATAACGAGATATTTAATATTTGGTGTAAACAAAACTATTTTTTTTTCAATCAAGTGAATCAGAATGATCTATGAATTATTATTTCATTCAATCATTAGACTTAAACCATTATTATAAATATGTGCACAATTCACACCAAATGAAACAAGCTCACACGACACTCAAAGCTCAAGAAGCCACAAAAAGTTCAATAATATCAAATGAAAAGCTCGATTTTCGATCAGAACACGAGGTTTATGATCAAAATGAACTCTTTTAACGATTCAATCGAGAAAACATTGTACAAAGTCGAATATCGACGAAAACGCGACACAATACTATCAATCCACAGTCAGACTGACCTCCAACTGATACGAAAGAAAAAAATTCAAAAATTTAACATTTAGATATCGTGCGAATTTACATATTTTTTTGATTCTGTGGTTAGATTTTTTATTCTATTGCATATTTTATCTGATTTTATGGCGCGAAAGTACGCTCGGTTTCAAATCCGAAGTCACACTGAACTCGAACTCCTAAGAATTCGGTATTTATCATTATTAAGCTACGCAATGCATTAGGAAGAAGTGACTCAAACCAGTTTCGGAAAAATCAGCATTTTTATGATAATAAAATAGACTTTCGTTTTCGGTCACATCACATAATGGTCTGGTATGAAAATATGTGGGTAAAGTGTCTTATGATTAAAGTTTTGATTTATTGTGTTTGAGTTTGTTTTCTGAAATGTTGGTTTTCAGCTGTGTTTGAGGTTTAATTTTATACGATTTGACCTTTTATTAGGTTTGTGTTTGTTTTGTGTGAGTAATAAAATATTACAAATTGGTATTTTGTGTCGGATTTGAAGAAAAAAAAAACACGTTTGTTCGAAGATTGTGAAATTGCTTGATAAATGAAAGTCGAAACAGGGTTAATTTCAAACCCGGAAGACTTAAGATAAGATTTTAGATAGAAATTTTGACCATGAATAGAACGAAAATAGTCTGCTACTTAATTATTATATAAGAATGCGGCTTGAATTTAAATTCGATTGGAATATCTAATTTTGATTCGTCTTCATACAATAGAAATATATGAATGTAGACAGTTTTTCTTTTCATTGCTCTTATCACATTGATTTATCTTTAAATTTTTCGACAATATTGTGCAAAATTGATCATTTCGGTAATTTTATAAACTTAATTTATTTACAACTTATTTCTTTGTAAGCTCAGATTAATTATCAATATTATCTTTAAGTCATAATAATTGTAAATTTGTATCAAATATAAGATTTAATATCCATAAATTATTTGATACGTTCGATGGAACGAGTTCAACGTAAATAATGCTTTTGAACGATAAGGATATCAGTTTTTAACGAAATACAAGTCTAGCTATTTTTAAGCATTAACTAGTAATGAAAAATTGTATTTTTTTGAACAGATTCAACGACATAAGATTATATTTATAAATGAACTTTGAGTGATCATTTGGGTGTATACATTTGCTTCAGATGTGATAATTCGAGTAGGTATCTGTTTAATATTTGATAAAGTGTGGTTAGATTTCTTTCCCAATGACACGTGTGGTGTATTATTTAACCACAAAATATATATTTGAATTAGACATCTTATTTCAATCGTGGGATAAAATTAATTAACATAGACGTAACATACGATTAAAATCTTTCGAAATGCAAACATTTTTTTCATCGATTGTTAATGAACAAGATTTGATGAAAATCCAGTTATGCAAAGTTCGAAAAACGATTATATTTGAAATATTTTGAATCAAAATTTAAAGCTTTTCTAAATCTGTGTTAAGTTTCAATATTGAGAAAATAATTATCAAATGCATTCTTGTAATATGTGTTAAGTGCTTAAATTTGTTGAATAACTAAGAATAAATTGAAAAGTAAATACACCGTGTCATAGTTTTGATTCTATACTAGTCAAAACTAGATAAATAATTCTAAAAACAATGTTAAACTGCGAATCTTTGTGTAGATATTTAGCATACGAATCAAAATAAGTGATCAAATTTTAGTTCATTCATATTCAGATGTTCTGTTTTTGAGGTAAATTGAACTTTCAGCTGGATAAATATTGTATAAATCGAACTCTTTTGAACGATAGGTATATAAGTTCTTTGATGAACAATCCAAATACATCCATATTCATTCCTAGTGTGTTATTGACGAAAAAATGTTAAAATAGATCATTGTGTCTATGAATTATTGTAAACGATCGATTGAGTAATCAAATTGGGTTCGATAAAATTGTGTCATTGTATAAATTTAATAAAAAAGTGTTCCGAAGTCTATTCAATGCAGTGTAAAACTAAAATATTTCATATGGAAATATCACTGAGTACGACATCTATAGAAATATTTGAAAATTTAAACTGAAGTTTTCATTAGTTTTTCCTAGAGTACCGATTTTGAAAATTCGAAAGTATCAAGAAAATTTATAAATGTCAAACATATTAAAATTCATAATTGACTTAAACTCAATTGAATGATAATGGAATAATTAAAGTAGAAAAATGCGCAAGTCTATCATGATAATCTAAATATTTTAATTCAAGTGCATTATCATTTTCAGAAGGAAAAAATCTTTTTCCAGATTGTGCAACAAGAACAACGAAATCTTTTCATAGATCAATCAAACTCTAGATAAAATCAGTGCATAGAGAATCAATGAAATGAAGATAATTTGAACATGACATGTGGGAAAAAAATCAGATAAGTACTTAGAATATTTATCAACGATTTGTCGACCTTCTTTGTTAGTGTATGACAAAATAGTTATTGTAAATTTGACAACAGGATGCTCGCAAAAGAAGCTTCTGTTTACAGCTGATCTCAAAGCGTTTTTTTCGATAAATACAATAAAAGTTGATGATAATTTAGATAAACGTTTGTTTTGAAATAAGATGTAGAAATATATTTTTCTTTTTTCATATCAAAAGTGCCAATAAAGATAGTGAAAATAGCGCATAGTTTATGATTTTGTATATTAATGCAGATGCTGAATTAAGTTAAAAAAACTTAAATATTCATTGACATATTATAATTATTATTCATTATTGTACGAATTCTGACAGTGAATTTGATTTTGTTCACTTTCAATATATGAAATTGATGCAATTTGATAAGCAATACATGTTAATTTTACTTATGATTCATAAAGAGTGCAAATTCTTATTGAACAATTTACCACACTTGCAATGAAAATGTTATCGAAATAAATTTTCTCGACAGTAAAATATGTAAAAGACTAGTTTAACCTTAAAATTATCAATTTATATTCAATATTTTGCATACTTATCGAGAATTTAAATGCATAAGTCCAACTATCAATACAATATACAACTATCATCAATTGAACCTGAAAACTATCATATCACATTATCGAAAAATTAAAATCTATTGAAATCAAATGAGATATTCAAGCATGTCGAATCATTTATCAATTTCAATATCGAAAATAAAATAATTTAGAATGAAATTCTTTGAGAGTTTGTCAACACATTGATTACTGTTCAATCAACTACATAAAAAAGATTAGAGGTTTTGTTTGCAAACAATGTCATTGACCAGATTCTACAAATTGACCTACTGATTTAAATTTTCTACCGTAGTAAAAACTATCGTACTGTAAATTCCAACTTTCATGTTTTATTCATAAAATATAGAAAATTCTACGAATTAAATAGTTATTGAATAACTGTCCCTGTACTGAAAACTAAGATTATAAGCAGAAGATAAAACGTAAAGCTTCTAATGAAATCGGTTCATTTAACTTTGATCGATAATTTAAGCAAATTTTGCATCTTATTCATCACAATTGCTGAATTGATGTCATATCATTTACATAGAAATATTCTGAATGTATTCCGAGCGATTTTCTCAAGCAAATAATTCGAATTTTCCTAAATTGAAACACGAATAGTAAATCTGAAAATCGCAATCATTTTTCATCCGAAAGTATTGAATAATTCACGAGATTTTCTTAAAATGTTTGTTAAATAATCTATAAATAGAGATTTAAGCACTTATAATTAGATTGTGCTAATGGACAAATTGGGATTGTTATCATAATTTCCGATTATCCAAATTAATGGTATTATATGTATGTTAATGGATAACACCACTTTGATCATTTTATAACGTGTATCATTATGCACAATGATGCACATTAATTCTTTCAGCAAAACGATACTTTTCAGTTAAATATAAACTCGTTATGAGATTATGTACTGGTTTAGAATTTTCAATAAAATCACGACAGTGATAAAATGCATCGTTTCTATGAAAAACACCCACAGGAATGAATTGAAACATGAAACATCATTAGAGTGTCTCGTTATTTTCGACCTTTACATATAACCTCGGGATTATAATTGAACTTTTTAATTGAAATTTTGCACTAATTACCGAGAAACTTTATACGACACTCTAATAGCTTTCATTTAATATTTCAAAATTTTCACTATAAATATAAAGAAAAAGATTTGTGTCATAGTATATTTTTAATACTAGTTATGGTCTCGTTCATTTTACTCGTTAAGGGTTTTACAAAAACTGTTTTCTTGTATTTTTTACGAATGTTGGGTTATTTAATTATTTTATTACGCCAAATTAAACAGAATTTACAAGGAAAATCTTCAAGATTTATTAAAGCAACAACACATTCGTAAAAATGAACATAATTTGAATAAATATATGCGTTCCAAAACAGGTAGTCTATCTTATCAAGCAACTCATTTCGATAATATGTATTTTAACACAAGTCAGTTATACTATAAAGGATTCTTAAACTCATTTCAAAACATTCAATATTACAATTAGCTCAATTAAAAAAATATTTAATTCGAGAACAATGAGAAAACCGAACAATAGACATGTTTTGAGTCGAATATTTGAATGATTTATCTGTTTTATCGTCGACAATCCTAACGTCAAAAATCTATTGTATTTTTCATCAATATTATTCAATTAGTCATATAAAAAATTAATCGCGTAAATATTGATCGATCGATCATAACTAAAGACCTACTAAAGCGCATTTTACGAGCGATAAATTTCCCATTTTACTTATTTATGAGAGCATAAATCCAATTAATCAGATCACAAAAGTACAACGAGAGCCTCACATTCTAGCAGTTCTTTGCGAAAAAATCGACAAATTGTAATAACCAAACAGGTTGGAAGAAGTGAAAGTTCATTCAAAAGACTTACGACTTCGATTTGCAATAATCGAGTTGAAAAATCAATAGTTCAGCTATGATTTGGACGATTGATATTTTAAACCATTTATAAAGTTTTTCATAGGAAAAATTTAAAATCTATGTATTTTTTTGTTAATAAAATAATATAAAATTACTTACGATTGAATTCGTCTTTCATCTTTGATATTGAATAAATTCGGACGGTTCAAGAAAAAAGTCTTGTAAAATTGTTCAATTAAGTAAACATCTTCGTTTGTCGATTCTGTCAACTATTTTAATTATTTTGAATGAAAATTCGATTTAATATTTATATTTAAGCTATTCTTGTTCACGTCCGTTTAGTTTCGCGAACGACACGCGACTGCTGCTTGTCTTCAGATTGTTCAATATGAAAACGATGTTCAGGTGCTCTCATTCCAGGAGTCGAAGGTTGTGTCGAACCAGAAGCTTTGAACATTTGCATAATATTTTTAAAACTTTAATTTAGCTGGATTAAAAATATATTTTTTAGGGATTTTCTAGCAAGTTTGTTAAAAAAAATGCGAGGAAATTCAATTGTTGTGATATCGAAAGGTTTCCAATGTTCCAAGGATTCGATTGGGTTGGAGTTTTGATAAAGTTAACCTTGTTTAACCGGTCTTTTCTCTTCTTTGTCTTTTGTGTAAAGTGCGTTCACTTTATGTCATTTTTTTGGTGCATCGATAATATATTTTTTTATGGATTATGTAGAATCGTGCTCTTTGGATGTTGAGGAAAATTAGATAGGTTTCGAGAGGTTTTTACTCGTATTAAATAATGTATATCATAATATGATATACCTATTATGTTATTGATAGCTTTAGAATGAACGGTAGATTTTAAAACGCTTCCTATAATTCATAATAATTCAAGAGTTCTCCATATTCCATAAGAACATTTAAAGAAATTTATTTGGTTGTATGAATATTTTACCCAGTAATATAAAGTCGATTGAATTAATTAATATACTTAATTAAGCGAAATTATTCGATTTTAGTATTCATTAAGAAATTATAAGTTCTTTTTTTATATTTTTCCATTTCTTCTTTACATATCTATGAACTCAAAAGATAATATAATAAAACATTTGTAACTTCTAAAAGATTCAATATATATTTGAATTTTCATTTTGAAAAAATATCGGGTATAACCGGTTGTAACTATTTGACAGTTTAAAGTCAAGACTGTAAAATTGAATTGTTTATTGAGTAAGCAAATTACATATGAGAATAATTCTATTTGCAAACACTTCCTAGGAACTCACATACGAACAGCCGTGAAAATTGCCACAATAATCGATTGG
The DNA here is from genome assembly GCA_024721215.1 of Cheumatopsyche charites. Taxonomy (NCBI): domain Eukaryota; kingdom Metazoa; phylum Arthropoda; class Insecta; order Trichoptera; family Hydropsychidae; genus Cheumatopsyche; species Cheumatopsyche charites. Next base: position 13,636,250 of record CM045577.1, read on the forward strand.
AAACAATCAAATTTATTTTCATACAAATCAGTTAAATTTTTAATCCCGTTGGCTTTTTATGGCGTTTTGAAAAGTGCGAAATCGAAGGAAGTTCGTAAAATAAATACGGTTATAATTTTATTAGTGCATTTATAATCGTATGGGATTGTTGCAAAAACTCGAAACACGTGAATGAAATTTAACGACCTTCGAATTGGCATTTTTCAAATCTGATCTGACATGCAACTCACGTGTTATAAAGTTGGGAACACACTCTAGTGACAAATTAAGTGGGATTCTATCAATCAGGTAAAAATTAACATATCGAATCGTTCTATTTTCGGTTATTGTGATTTTGTTGGGAAAATTGTGTGATTTCATAGATTTTCTGAGAAATCGATTCGATTAACCATTTGTGTCGAACAATGGACTTTCGATGCAATTTGGAAAAACGATGATAATTCGAGGTGTTATTTTTGAAACAAATTGAGTTGACGTACGACTGCATATTTAAAATTCTATTAGGTTAATTTCGTAAAAATAACGATACGCAAATCAAATTAGTTAAGTATGTTTTAATGTATCGATTTTCGTAAAATTTATTAGAAATTTTCTAGGAATATAATAAAATGTGACTAACGCACTCGAGCGGAACAAATTAATACTTCCACAATTCAATATTATTATATACTGAAGATTTTTCTGATTCTATTCAAAACATGCATTTTCATACTCGGAAAATTGCTATATAATTTTTCCATATTAAAAAAATCCATCGAAAATTCAAAACTTTTGAATAGGCGCGAAGCAATTCGCTTTGAAACGAACGTACAAATTACGCGCTCAATTTTTTAATTTCCTGTTGAACTTGAAAACCGTTATACACATCATACATAGACACATTGAATTAAAACATCTTATTAATCTCGTTGGTAATCGGATAGTGTGGCTTTTTAGCCAATTCGGTCCAATATTCAAATTTTTCAATTCGAACCAATTGTCGACATGCGTTTGAATTATACATTGTGTCGTTCAATGGAGGATGATCTCTCTTGTGAATTTGCGAATTTGTTTTTGAAGAGGATCTGATGTCTTCTTAAGTTATTGGACGAAGACGTGCAAGTTGCTTTTGAATTCGAAGTACAGTGGCCTACTTTTGGTGATTCGTTAATTTGTTTGTTCATATCGCATACGTGGTGCATTATTTATGTTTATTTAAGTAAGGTATTCGACGAAAGTTGTAGGGCTTTTGTGAGGTTTCGTTTTTAAATTGTTTAAAGTTCATTTATGATCGGTGAAAGAGGTCGTCTTCGAAGTGAAGTCGAAATAATGCTGAATAAATAGATTTCAGGTAAATTGATAACAGAGTGCATTCTCAATGTGCTGAAGAACAGAAAATGAGGATTGTTCAAATGAATATTTCGTTTCAAAAGCCATTTTAATTAATTCTGTATTATTTTGTATGAATTTTTAATACATATAAGAATATGAATATGACTTCATTAGCTTATTATATACAAAATTTGTATGTTTATAATTTCTAAAAAAAAATTAATAATGATGGGGATTGAGGAAATTTCGAAATGCACATCAAATACAGCTACATCAGAAACTAGCTTATATTTCTAAAATTTATTTTTGGAAAACAAAAATAATACATGGGGAGACTGTAAAACTGAATCCTTCTAAAAACATGACTCTTCTTTTGTTTTTCAGCTCAAACTTTTTTTTTTGAAAATCTTATTTTAAAGAATACTATCAAAGTAAATTTCAGGTGTAGGAAGTGCTCTTTTTTCATTTAAGATTTTCCAAAAGGGAGTTAGAGGCAAAAAACAAACGAGGAATTAAATTTGGGGGGATAAAATCTCCCTATTTTCTTTAAATATATATTTTTTTTTAATTTCGAGATTTATCCGCAAGTATTTATCTACATGCAATGGGCTCGATTCGATTTTTCATCGGTTTGCACAAATAGGAAATGGACGTTATATTGTGCGTTAGGACTCATTGTTTTGAATTGGTTGTCAAGTGAATTGACAAATGCCGCGTTAAATTATTGATAAAATTTAGCTAATACATTCGATTTCAAATATTAGATATGTCTCAAGATGATGCCAAAAATGAAGAAAAGAAAGGTTATTATCTTTCGATCTAACTTTGTTGTATATATTTTTAAATAAATGTTAGTTTGAGGCTTCTATATTTTAAGATTTCTCTATTTAATAGTTCCACATGTACTATTATTGTGTGGTCGGATATTGCATATAGTTTAAAAAGCCCTTATATATTTACTGAAAACTTCAAGAGTTTTTAATGTCCTTTATTTAATTGACACATTTTTTTTAGAACTTAAAAACAAATCTATTTCTAAAGAAGATTCGATAGGCGAACTCGCTCCACCTAAATATGGAATAAGGCCTAGCTTAGAAGAACGATTTCAATCTTTAACCATGAAAGAAATAATAAATCAAACTATGCAAGATACTCTATTAGAATGTAAATACGAAAGTTCTCAGGCAGAAAAATGGGCAAAAGATATTTCCACTAATATTCTCGATAAAGCCAATGCTGTCGATATGAAACGGTAATTGTGAAGATTTTTTTTAAAAACATTTAGGTACTATTATATGAAATATGAATAATCTTATTAAACGATTGCAGATATAAATTGATTGTTCAAGTGCAATTGGGTGAAATGAGAGGTGCGGGGATAAAGAGCAGTATGAGATGTATTTGGGATTCAGAATGTGATAATTTTGTATCTGACATGTTTCAAAATGAATCAATATTTTGTCACACGACTGTATTTGGAATATATTATTATTAAATTAAGTTATTTGTTTATTTTATTTTTTCCTAAGAAAATCTCTTTATTTAAATATGAATTTTGATAAAACAAGTGTAGAAAAATACAAAATTTTCTTTAAATTTTATTATCAGATCAACATTTTTAAAATACAACTATAAATTACAATATAAAACATTCATATAATATACATAGTTATAATAAAGTTTACTACTTAAAATTATAAATAACTTATATTCAACACGCAAACCAGGAACTAACATTAGCCAATTTTTGCATGATTTGGTCATGGATTAATTTATTTTCAAATGTAAAGTTTGCGTGGAAGACACTTTTAATGAGTCATCATATTGTAATGAACATAATACAAATTTTCTTGCCCTCATATCCACATTCAATAGTTATAAATAAATAAAATAATACTCATGATTCCGATAATTTTTTAAGGAATTTAAAAATAAAAGTAAAAATTGGTTTTCGTTCAATTAACATTCTTGGTAATCAAAATATATTTGAAGTCAAAGTGAAATTTTGCAGTCTTATCAATAAAATGTAAAAGGAATGGTTATTATTCAATTCTTAAAAAGCTGCCTAAGTTATTAAATAGATTAAGTCAATTTTGTTCGTAAAGTTTAGATATGGCAAATTAATATGTTCACCAAAGACGCAGAAACTGAAGAATAAACTTTTCAAGTTCACAAAGATTGTTCTCCTTCTTATCCAATTGTTCGGTAACACATTTTTTATAGTATTATTCATTTCATCACATTTGTTAAAAAATGTTAATATTTCAATTGGCCAGAAGGATTCTCGTTTAATCAGTGACAATGTTCTGTGACATCAACGACAACTGACTTCTTCCACCCGAACAAGAAGTTACCACAAGCAGCACCAAGCACTACAGCTAGGCACAGCCAACTGTTGTACGTCATGAATACGAGCATCAAGAAATAAGACACCGTCACTTGCACAGCGTGCAAAAATGTTTGCCATAGGTGAATTTTACTACACATTGAAGGTCTGAAACAAAATATACTATTGAAAATGATGAATCAAAAATGTTTTAAACATCATGTGAATTAGATAAAAGGGGTAATTGAAATCTACAAAATACTTATTGAATAAAATTTGTACAAAGTAAAATTTCAAATAAAATGAAGAATGAAAACAAAAAAGAAATACAAAAGTAAATTAAAGTAAGTACAGATAACGGAAGCGACCGTGCAATTTAAAGATATTCAAAAACTTACGGTTGCTTTCTAAAAACTCCTCCGAGGCTGCATAGAAAAATGAAAAAGGGAAAAGTAGTTTTTATTCAGTTTCATGAAATCGAACATCACTCGAAGGATATTTCAGAGGAAGCTATAGTTAAATACTCACTGAACGACTCGAGGTTCATCAGATGGAGATGGTTCTTTCTCTTCAGGCGGCTGAACGGCGCGATATTGAAGAGCATTTCCAGTTTTCCAAAACAGATGCTCTCTATAGTATTTGAGACTGAAATAGTAATAAATGATCAATCATTGAATGAAAAGCGATAGCTTAAAAAATAATGAATAGGTTAATACCCTTCATATAAAACAGCCATAATGAAAATTATTACTATTGAACCTATTAAACCTCCAGGAGAGGTGAACTTCCACCAGTCAAAAAGCACTGTTTCACTACATCCACCATGAAACTTAAAGGTTCAAAGAAATTAAAAATTTGAATGAAATGAATAAAACAATATAAAAATTCATATCTTACTGTCATTGACATCATCATGCTGTGTGAACTATGTCCACTGTGGTCTCCATGAGACGAATGGTCTTCGGCTAATCTAGAATTTTCAGTTACCTGAAATTCAAAATTGAATTATGTTAATCCGAAACAAAAAAAAAATATCTAAGAAATGGAGAGTTTACAGATTGCTGCTGTAAATTGGCAACTGCATCTGTGATGACTTGTGCAACTGTAGTTGCTATCGATCCATGATCGTGGGCATTGTGTCCCGAGTGCATATCATGACCGGAATGCGTATTATGTCCCGAGTGCATATCGTGGCCAGCATGCATATCATGTCCATGTCCGTGATGAGAATCGCCCATCTGAAAATAAAAGTGTAATCAGATATAAATAATTTCATATTTACAAATGCAATGATCATTTTATCCATTCGAAATCATAAAAATGTAAAAATGAATGATTAAATTTAAGTATTATGACCAGTTTACCATTATCTATATCATAAATTACAAATAAGTTGATTGTACAATAAACGTAATGATTGGATTAAGAAAATATTTGGACTTCATAAAAACAGTGTGAGATTATATTGAAATTATTTAAGAGAAATACACAAAATGAATATAAAATTGAGAAATAGGTACATATCAGGAAAGTTCAATAAGTGACTTTAAACATTTGATAATAAGAAGAATAAATTTAAAAAAATAATCAAAAGTTCCATGTGAGCCACTCAGAACAAATCATAACTAACTCCATTAACGATTAAACGTGTTTGATGCGTTTTTCAAAATTTCCTTAACTCCCTTCATTATTATATTTTACTGAAATTATAAACATACAAATTTCGTTTATAAGAGGCTACGGATGTGGTTAATCCACAATATATTACAGTATTATTGAAAATGGCTTCTGAAATAAATGATTTATTATCCGGCGGCCAAAGGAATATTTTTATTTAATGGTATTTATCTTTATATTCAGGAAAGATATTATACATATAGAAAGTTGTGACTATTAAGTGCTTTGTCATTTAAATCTATTTTTTTTCAAAAAGTGGGGTTACTTATGTTTAGCTCTGAACCGCTTATATAAAATGGTAGCAGTAAAGATATGCATTTACTTTGTTGCAATTTGATACATATAATATAATTAAATATGAGAAAATGTAATTTCTTTAACCATAAACCATTCATCAAAAGAACCACATTGGTTTTAAAATGAAATAAACATTCTATAACTGCTGTCAAGAAAATTATAACTTTAACCAAGGTTATACAGCATATATACTGAACAAGGTTCAAAAAACTTTCAATTCACACCTGATCAGAGCAATAAGAGCCCTAGACACCACAGTATCGGATAAATGACTCGATGTAACGACCACATTATAAATTAGACTGTGTTAAAATGGATGAACACCAACCGAGAGCAGGGAACTGATTGTTTTTGATTGAAGAGCAGAATTGAATAATTGTAATGGAGAGCATTTGACAAAACCAGTCAGATACATCACAAGAACAATTTCCATCGAAAGTTGGCGATCAAATTGCATTTCAAAAACATATTCAATGTTATATGCTATATAAATTTGTTGTGGAATGACTCATATGTTAGATTGAACTTAACACATTTCATTATGGAGTAATGGGATTCATTGTTCACACTTCAAATGAACATTTATCATATGAAAAATGTCCACAATTGATTCCACCACAGTATTATTTAACTGACAATGAAATGAAACTTATCATTTTTTTGTCTTGTATCAAGTTTATTATTAAAACTGCATCGGGTTGAGATAAAGTTTCATCACAATTATATATATTTTCTTATAAAATTGAAGATTTTTTTTATTGCTTTGGTTTAATTTATTTGTTATTTGAGAAATTGTTATACCGATTGTGGTCTGAATAGCGAAATGAGGTTTTCCGTCGATAATAATATAGGGATTTCGAAGGAATTCCTCCGCACTTTGCTAACCGCATACCGATGTGAGTTTAATGGATCAAATATAAAATTCCAATGGTGTGCGGAATACGAAAGAATTTCGATCGATTGTGCGGAAAATCGATAGTATTTTTTCGCGCATATATTCGATTGTTAAAATACTATTCGAAAATGTTATAATACACGTATAAAAAAACTGATTTTGTCGAAAATCATCATGCAAAATCTTGATAATTTGTCTGTTTGAAGATAAATGAATATAACACTGCAATGATGAAAAAATCGTATTTAAACAAACTATGAAATAGTAATTATATTCAACGCATTATATGTATGTCTTCTCGTAATAGATAATCGTATTAAATTACTAACAATAAAATTTTTATACAGACGAAAAAAATAAGGAAAAATGAAAGATTAATCGACATACTTTTACGAAATTTAATAAGTACATACATACATATAAGATTATGTGTTCGAATGAGGAAAAATATTGAAATAATCGAGGAAATCTATTATTTTATACCTTTAGGTGACGATTTAAGTTATTGTTAATTAGCAATCCGATGTTTGAAGTAAAAAACCACAAAAACCACTGAACAACTCGACTATTTGTAATAGAATAAATCGACGTTTATCGAACTTCAGCAGGTGAAAGTTTCTCAATCGTCCGGGAAAAACTCATTACCTACTCATTTTCTGTCCATTTGTAAAAATATTATTTAAAAACGATGACACAAAATATAAATTCGTCTACATCTAGAACAATTGCAAAAAAAAATTACAAAAGAGACGATCAAACCCATTTTCGAAACTCGATGAAAAAGTGCATACGTGACTTTTGTTAGACTACTTTTCGAAGAAATACCAATTTCGACACGTTTCATGAAAATTGCAGATTCGAGTTAATTCCGATAAAAATCGGATTTATTTAGTTGATTTGTTCAAATTAAGGCCATACAATAAATTTTGAAGAATAATTCGCACAAATTGCAAATGAGCTAAATGTAGGTTGAAAAATCGATTGTGATGGATAATTGAGAAATATTAACTCAAAAGCGATGTTGAAACATTTGAACAATTATTAATACTGATTGTGAGTTTGAACATTACGACTTACTAATTAACAATTTGTTAGATTTTTTCGAAAAATATTAATTTGTAATGAATCACGAGTAATAGAAAATTTTTGACTCATTATTTCATAACTTTTCAGAAAATTAGATATTGAATATGTTGATGTTAGAAAACATAATATAATAGATCAGTTTCACTATAAATGTGTTCATACAAATAGATCGGTTAACGTAAACAGATAAATTTAATACAAAACACAAGATTATAAAATGTAAGAACACCAACAGATAAGATAAAAGCTGTAAATATAAACTAAATACAATAATAGTTCTTCCATTTTGATGTCAATAGTACGTGCATAAATATGGAATTCATTTTTACGATAAATGAGATACATATTGATTATCATTTTTGTATGAATTTTGAGCGAATTTGACAATCAATTGATGCTATCGATAGATGGATAATTTACAATTAATTATTATTGATCTGTGATCTAGAAACGTGTTTATGGATTTGAAAAGAGTATCAATTAGTGATTTATCAACAGATTCCACAAACGATGCAAGATGCACGATTCTCATTAATTAGTAATTTTCCATTCGAAAAAGTATGCAAAATATGATTCTTCGCATGGAAAACTTTTTTGATTTATGATTTGACGTAAATTTTATGAACAATCGATATTGAAATGCTATGTGTTGATTGCTGCATTTTTCGATCGAAGTCAGATTAAAAGATTACATTTTTATCTAACGATGTATAGTTTGACGTAATGATACCAGTTTAGTTCGTAAACGAGTTTTAGCTTTACCTTTAGATCTTGACTAGACCGTTCGATGAAAATTGTGAAAATAAAAATTTTATACATACAAATGACAGATATGTGTACTGAGAAAAATTTTCGTGCATATTTATGAAGATTAAAAATTCGTTTGAATAAAACATATGTTTGATTGCAGATTTTTTTCAGGAACAAATAGAGGAAATAATTGCATTTCAATATGGAAATTTATGTATAAAACTGTTACGAAATAACGTGAAATACTGAAAAAAAAATTGTATGTATTTAGTAAAAAAATAATGGAAAATTCGAAAATTATCAAAATTTTAATAATTAAAAGGAAATTTGTGAAAAAATCCCTTTTTAGCAAGAAAATGTAGAAAACTTATGCTGCAATATTATTTACATAGGAAATGTCACTGATCGATCTACATTCGTGATCAGATCGAAAATCAATTGTATTTTACGATCTATGATATAACCAGAGATCTAGGTCATGGTCATAGATCGAAAATCATTAGTTGAATTTGACTGATATTTTAGCCAGAGGGTTGAATATATCTGAGATAATTATTGAAAATCAGTTTTTCAATAGTAAATAACAGCTATTGAATATTGAATTCTATAAAAAATGAAAAAAGAAAGTTTATGTAGTTCATAGCAAGAACGACACTTTCTATACAGAAAAAAAAATTGGATTAATCGAGATCACTAGTAAATAAATAGCAACGAACGGTACGAAACTAAATATATTTATTATGTGATGAGTATTTAATGATAATATGAACTATAAATGTGTATTAAAATGCTGTAAAATGTTTTGAGATAAGTTTTAAGAATCGAGTCATAAAAATTAATAAGTTAATGGTGTGTGAGTATTTGAAAATGTTGAACACGTGTTCTGTTACTGTTTTCAAGGATGAAAATGTGAGTTTGGACTTTCACTGTTCAAATAGATCAATTTGGACTGAATGTTACATATTAGGTCTGACCGACAACACAAGAAAAATGGTTAATTAGGAACAATTTATTATTTAAATGTGAGGTTTCGTCACGGATACGAATTCAAGGTGATAGTGATAGATATATGTGTAGTTGATACAATAAGTTCCGTGATCAATCTTAACACATATCATTATGATAAGTTATCTGTAAGTGGAATTGTCAATATTTTTTAACAAAAGAAGAAAATAACTAGTTTATATTCACACAACTAATCGTAAGTGAATCTATTGTATGTATTAAATCAGTAAAAATTTAGTACCTACATAAATGTTTTAAATAGCGCGAATGAAGTACGGATATCTTCATTAATTTGTTGATTATTCTGAGTGTTATTGGCGAATCGATGATTTGAAAATAATCATTGTTCTCATACAAGAAATGTGTGTTTACAATTGAAAATGTTTGATAAACATGAACTTGAATGACAAGTTGAATTTCAAGAATTTAAGATCAGAGTGCAAAAGTTTATGAATCGTTATGTTCTTCACAAAACGAAATTATGAAACATTAGACATTGTTAAGTGAGCAATTTTAGAATTTATCTAAAGACGAAAGAAAAATATCGAAGCACTCATCTCGTTGCACAAAATATTCGTCATTTCTATCTTAAGTGAAGACAATATGTTGACTATTTTCATCGATGATGACAACTGCCGAATGATGAAATATCGATACACATTCTCACATGAAATCCAATAATGAATTATTTATTCCGACGATTAATAAAAACGAAAACATAACATATGCGAAATTTATCAGTATTAAACTCCAATATTTATCCATATGTCCACATGGAATGTTCGATTAACACAATGAATATATCGATTAATTAGAACAATACAATTTGACTTCATGAATACGAACGCGATAAAGAAGTATGTGAAGCAAAAGAGAAAGGTCAGAAAATAATCGCACAGTAAGTACATATCTGAGTAAATGGGAAAAAAATGAAAAGTGGATCAATGGATTTTCGATCGAAAATGAATTACCTTCGATCGAATGGAGTATCCGAAGACGGTCGCTCTGATGATGAATCGAAGAGTCGGAGAACGGAGTCCACTTTCACCGAGTCTTTTACATAAGACGGTCAACTGTCAATGGAAAAAACTCAGCGAACCTCTCTCTTTGAAGTGTCAGAGCATACTGATTGTAACGAGTTGATTGGTCGATTTTGCACGCTGGATTTGGTCATAATCAATTGTTTTTTGTGCATTGTTTTATGATTTTTAGGGGGTTTTTTGTTTATTGTCTGTAACTCCGTTTTAGAAACTATCCTCTTACATCTGTGTTGATATTTTAATTTTCATCTTAACTCAATTGACATAAAATATAATAAAAAAGAAAAATTTAACCTAATCCATCTCTTGGTTGATATTATCTGTATTATTTTTTAATGCAGTTTTATGGACGACAGTGGAATTAAACTAACGAAAAAGTACTCTAAAAAGTAAAAGTAATCTAAAATTTTGGTACATAAACAAGATAAAAAATAAATACATTCGTGAAATTTCAGATGATTTATTGAGTAGGTATTGATTTCAGTAAGAAAAACAAAATAGAATACACACTTTAATATGAACCTGAAATATACATAAAAAAATAAAATTAAAATCTTAAATGTTTTAGTATTAGTTCGTAGTCATCTAAAATTATTTAAATGGCAGACCAATTTCTAATATTGCTGAACAATTATTATTGCTTTGTATTTCATTAAATGAAAATAAATTATCGATAAAAATTCTAGAAGTATATCACAATCGCATAAAGTTTCACATGAAAATCATATATGAACACCTAAAAAAATAATTGTCACTTTTTATC